>OY756402.1:11003844-12476430 GCA_963576865.1 Anania hortulata
GATAAACTATGATTTAGATCCTGCATTTTATCTCACAGCACCAAGTCTCAGCTTTGACGCCATGTTGCTAAAAACAAAAGTAAAATTAGAGCTGCTTTCAGATTTAGAAATGATACGAATGATACAAAAGGGAATTTGCGGAGGTATTTGCTTATGCTCAAAAGGGTATGCTAAATCAAATAATAAATATCAGTCGGATTATGATAACTCCCAACCAAGCAAATATTTAATGTACGTGGACTGTAATAATATATATGGCTTCGCTATGTGCAGTTATCTGCCTTACGCGGATTTTAAATTCCTCGATAAACAGGAATGTAATGAACTCGACATTACAAACATTCCCAACGACGATGACTACGGTTATATCCTCGAAGTTGATTTGGAATACCCTGAGAGGTTGCATGACTTACATAACGATCTTCCATTTTGTGCGAAAAACTTTACTCGTCCAGGTGCTAAAAATGTTAAACTTACACCAAATTTATATAATAAATATAACTATGTTATCCACTACGTTCATTTAAAGACATGCTTACAACATGGATTACGACTTTAAAAAAATCACAAAGGAATATCATTCAAACAAAGCTCATATTTAAAGGAATATATCGACTTAAACACCCATTTGAGACAAAATACTAACTCACCATTTGAATAAGACTTTTTTGAATTGCTCAATAACAGTATTTTTGGAAAAACCTTAGAAGATACTGAACGTCGAGTAGATGTTAAACTGGTAAGTACGTGGCGAGATGAGAGAAATAAGACCAAGAAATATTACTCAGCTGAACAGCTGATATCTCGTCCAAATTTTCATAGTGCAACAATATTTGATAAAAATTTCGTAGCTATACAATTAAAACGCGAAAAAGTTATTCTTGACAAACCCATATACATTGGATTTACAGTACTAGAGCTGTCTAAAAATCATATGTACAATTTTCATTACTCAGTAATGAAAAATTACTACCATGATAAAATATCATTGTGCTACACTGATACTGATAGTCTCTTGTACTCCATAGAGACAAATGATTTTTATTCCGACTTGAAAGAAAACTTTTTGTCTTATTTTGATACAAGCAATTACGATCTGGAAAATTGTTTTGATATTATACCTAAAAACAAAAAAGTTCCAGGGCTATTCAAAGATGAATTAGGAGGTAAAATATTATTAGAGTTTGTTGGGCTGCGATCTAAACTGTACAGTATTAAAACAAACAATGCTGAAATCAAAAAAGCTAAAGGTGTAAAAAAGAATGTTACAAAAAAAATTAAAGTTTTCTGACTATACCAATGTCCTATCAACTGGTAATGAATTAAGAGGTAAAAATGTACTTTTTAAAACAATAAAACATCAAATCTTTACTACAGAGCAAAATAAAGTGGCTTTGTCTAGAAAAGATGATAAACGCTTTATTGCAAAAGATAATGTCAACACTTTGTCTTGGGGACATTATTATATTACTGTATAATTTTTTGGAAATAAATGGATGGATGTAAGATAATTATCATTATGTTAAGCAGCTAAACCAGTGTATTATAGTATTAGTATTATATTTTATTGTTTATTATACATTGATACCGCACACCGGCCTCAATGCACTCCTGGATCTACATCCCGACTGCGATCTATTCGCAGACCAATGGGGGGCGATTTTATGTAATATTTTGTCCTTTTGTGAATGTGTGTGTTCATAGAATATAAGTCGGATTCATATTTGTTTGTCACTTAATGTACCTACTGATTAGTTATGTAATTGGGCACAATGCTCGTGTAACTATTATACAATAAATAAAAAAATAAATAAAATAATTGATTAGTTTTAAGATACGTAACGTATTTTTAATAAATTTGCTAAACAAAGTTAGTGTTTTATTTACGTCTTAGGAGACCCAACATGTTTATAGCATCGGATTAATCAAGTTGCAACTTGTTGTAAGTATAAAGCTAATTACTGTAAAAATAAACCAGACACCTAATATGGTTTGCTAATTTGACGGTTTTGCAATGGTGTTATTTTACTTGTGCACATACATCATATATGCAACAAACATGTCGTAACAAGTAAAAATGCTGATATATAGATACGGTTGACTGTGAAAAGCCAATTCAACAATTTAAAAAAAAATCGTTTCTACTAAAACCGCTTATTCATAAGTCATTATAATCATACTTCATTCAGCAGCGTTGAGATTAGCAGCGAGCCAATTCGTGAATTTATGTAAGTAATGCAATTATTTTTAATAGTAAAACTTTATTTTGATTATCTTTGCGAAATAGTATTTGTACTAAACTAATATATAAGGTCTAACAAAATCAACTACATTCCTTTTAATGGGGGTATCTGTACAACGAGCTGAGCAGGCTCACCAAATTTGGACCAAAAATTCAGGCTAGTTACAGAGATATTGATCATAACAATCTCATTCCGTAACTACGAAAATCTACACCCTTTACAGCTGTTTACTACTACATTGACACACTACGCACGCACACAAGCAAACGTGACCCACACATGCACACACTCAAGAGAACAGCGCGGTGCGGCGACGGCGACTCAGAAATACTGTACGGTGTGAGACGTACACCTGAAGATTTGCTAAATAAAATACCGGAGATTGAGTTACTGTAGAGTTTATTGTTAATTAGCGTAAATACAGAACTTTGATAATGCTAAGGATGACGTGTGATTGTTATGAATGCGATGTATGCACTGACTTATTGAGTGGAAAAATGGATTGTACAAAATGCTAAACTGCTGATGGAGTGATTTGGGCGTAATATAATATGCACACCGTACATGCTCCCGGGGGAGAAAGATGATGGGGTGAGGTGAAATGCTAAATGAATTAAGTCTAGATACAAGATGATAGGGCATTTTGCTTAAAATTATAATGATTTTTTACTTCTACGCACTATCATCGGAGATAGTGAGAACCGATCGGAGCACTGGAGATGTGCCATGGTCTCTTCTTATTTTGTGAGAGTTAATAGGTTTGTCTTTCACTTCACTACACTTTGCTTTGCCACTAGATTGCCCATTTTTACTATAAGAAACACTTTCACTGACATAACACTGTCCACTTGACTGTTGCTGCTGTTGTCGCTGCGCACGCTGTCCTCGGTGCTTCCGATATCGCTTCCACACTAAGACTGTTCCACCCACTACAATGATGATGATCACGATGTATATAGCAGCATAATGATGAATGTCATGATTCGATATTTCATCGCTTAAAGGTATAGTTTGCTTCATCGTATCAATTTGCTTTCTAATTTCAGCCATTTGTGTTTTTTGATCGTTTGCGTCATGGTCTGACATATTTGATGAGCTTAAGTTACTAATTTGAAGATTGAATAAGTGATTGATTGGTGCTATGTCAATTGACTCTATGTTTGCTTTTATGTTCATGCTACTCGCATCTTGTCTGTGTGGATAAATAATAAAGTCTTTCGATTTGATAATACAACCGTGACTCACAATCAGCAGGCCGGCGAGCTTTAGTTGCAGCGTAGTAATTTGATCCTCGCACATCAGCTGTAGAGTACAGTCGCCACAACAAAAATAGAAATAAGTGTTAATTTTGTTTAATTCTTCCCATTTATTTGAGCAGAAAGTTGTCGTGGCTTGACATGTTCTAGAATCTTTATGAGTTTCGCACAAGCTCTCGTCATCTTTGATGTGATATATTGGTCGTTTTAGATAGCATAAACTTGTTTCAGTGTCTAAATGCAAGCAAGAGTTCAAGTCATTCTCTGATAAGGAAAGCAATGCGTCTCTTTGTAGGTTAACTGCAGCATATTCAGTTACAGGTTTTAGGAACGTCATTGTGTCGTTTAATTGTTTAGGTATAGGAATAATTCGTAAAATATCGTATAGGTCTCTGCTAATGAGTGGTATTTTGATCTCAAATAATACGTAGTTCTTAGTGATCTTCGTTTTTACCTTTAATAACTTATAAATTGTAGTTAAGTCTGCAGTATAGACAGGTAAAGATAAATCGCTTGGTAATTTGCTTGAAATTATATTAAGTTCGTTGCTTAGTTGATCGGGTGTTAGTAGGTGTAAGTTAATTTTTCCATAATAAATATCAGTTAGAGTGTCTAAAATATTGTCTTGTATACTTTGTAGATGTATAAGCATATTGTTCGTTATTAATGCAGATAAGGTAAAGTCGTTGATACTAGACATATTTTGTAGCTTTGTTTTCAATGCGTTTAGATTGTTTTCTAGATCCAACATTCTCTGATTTGCAAATTTATGTTGTTTGTCCATTATATCTTTTGTTCTTTGTAGAAGATAAAACTCAGCTTCCACGATCGATGTCTGTTTCTTCCACAGTGCAGCCAGATGTTTTTGATTTTTTCTAATAAGTCCAATGTCTTTTTCATATTGTTCAGCAAAACGGTCGTCTAGTACTCCGAACAAACTATTTGCTACGTTGCCTAATGCATTGATAAGGCCGCGCCTTCGGCGTGAATGAACTCCAAAATGCTGACTTAGCAACATGCGGTTGTAGTACTCCAGTTCTGCGTCACCGTGACGTAGTTGCAACATTATCGCTTCGCAATGTGATTCTGTTCTTATCTTTGTGCAGATGTTTTCAAGGTAATTTAAATGTTTAGAGAAGGCACGGTTACCTTCCGAGTAAGGTTCCATGTCGTAGTATACTATCAGCTTCCAGTCGTCTCTAATAAGGTACATGTTTGTAATTTTGTCAAAATACAAGCTTTTGTTACTTTGTAGTGACGTAATGTTGTATTTGCCTTCTGTTGGCGAGAAATTGGTTATGAATAATAATAACAGAGACATTATCATTGTTGCTAGAGAAAATCCCTTTTTCGATTGTTTATATTTTCTTTTTTGTTTGTTACTTGATGTGTTTTCGTCAATTGCTGTGTCTTGATTTTCGATGTGTTCATCGTTGTTGGAATTCTCTGGTTTAGTTGGTAGTACAGATAATTTGACGATTGGCCTTTTTAATAACCCGTTTTTTGTTTTTAATGTCACAACTCTGACAAAACCGTCAGCACCTGTATGTTGCTTATTTCTTCTTTAAATGCTTCGCTTTGTATGTGCTTAACAATTAATAATTGTGATTGTCTTAATTCATTTAATGATAAGTATGCTTGCCTTGCTTTTTCCTTGTTAATAAATCTCTTTATCCATGCTACTATACGAATAACGCGCGAAAGTGAACTGTGCTTTACTAATAACTGCTTGATAATCGAATCATCCGTTACGGACTGCGTAATAACATTGCTTTGCTGAGATTTCTTCGCTTCTTCGTTTGTAGTATAGATCTCTGTGCTGCTTTTTTTTTCTTTTTGATAAGTAGATAACCAAGTGGGGCCACTGAGCCATAAGGTGTTTTCTTTCAACTGTGACGGTAATTGACCTCTGCTTGCTGAGTCTGCAGCATTTTCCGCAGATTTTACATAACGCCAACAATCAGCTGGCATGACCTTGACAACATTCTTCACTCTGTTAACGACGAATTGTTTCCATTTGTTGCCTGAATTTTGCAACCATGCTAGTACGACTTTGGAATCACTCCAGCCAAAAATAACAATGTTATGTTGATTTAAGCTCTCTAGTACCTTTGTCATTAATTTTGCTAATAAGTCGGCAGCGCATAGTTCCAGTTGTGGTATAGTCAACCCTTTGGTGGGGGGAACAAGCTTAGATTTTGCCGCGACTATTATGACTTGTTGTAATTTTTCAATCCTGGCGTATATTACACAAGCATAAGCTTGCGAAGATGCATCACAGAAACCATGTAATTGGATGACGTCGTCTTTGTTACATCCGATCCATCGTGGTACTTTGTAGTCATTTATGTTTTTAATGTTTAGTCGTAACCTATCCCACTCGCTAGCTATATCATTCGGTATGACGTCATCCCACTGCAATCCAAGAACATATACTTTTTGAAACATCAATTTAAGTTTTGTTGTAACGGGTGCTAACCAACCTAGGGGGTCGAATATCTTTGATATTTCAGATAAAAGTTGTCGCTTGGTCGGTGAACTCAATGCTTGATTAATGTTAATTTCAAACATGAATTTATCTTCTGTAGCGTCCCAAAATAAGCCTAAAATTTTAGATTTATTTTGTGACTTGAAATTGAATATTTCTTGTTCGTCACTCTTACTCTCAATATTATCTAATAGATTACGATTGTTCGACGACCACTTTCTTAAGTTGAAGCCGCCTTTTTGCAATAATAAATGTAATTTTTCTATTAATTGTTTTCCTTCGTTTAATGAGTAGGCCCCATGGACTAAGTCATCCATGTAAAAAGAATGTTCCACAACCTGTGCAGCTTCAGGAAAAGAGTCCCGTTCATCAGATGCTAATTGTTGTAATGTCATCATTGCTAAATAGGGGGCGGCTTTTGTGCCGTAAGTGACTGTATTTAATTGATATATTTGAATAGGTTGATCTTCATTTTCTCTCTACAACACTTTTTGATACTTTCGATGTTCTTCTGCTATTTTAATTTGCCTGTACATTTTCTCTATATCTGCTGTGAAACCATAAGGATATTGTCTGAATTTAAGAATTAACATTTGTAAATCTTGTTGAAGGTTAGGGCCTGTAAACATTAAATCGTTTAAACTGTAACCTGATGACGTCTTTGATGATGCATTAAACACTGCTCTATATCTTGTAGTTGTACTGCTTTCTCGTTGAACGCAGTGATGTGGTAGATAGCACTCGAGATTTGAGGTACTACTAGCACGTTCCATATGTTGTAATTGCTCGTATTCGTTAAAAAATAATTTATATTCCATTGCTAAAACGGGTTCCCTACGAAATTTTCTTTCTAAGTTAAAAAGTTGAGCCATTGCTATTTGTTTAGATGATCCAAAATTTTCATTAATTTTGTCCTTGAGGGGTAACATGACCTCGTATCGACCATTTGGCAATCGTTTTGTTGTGTCTTTATAATAAGAAATGCAATTTTGTTCTTCATTTGATAAATTGGATGCTGTAGTTATATCTTCTACTTCCCAAAATGATTTGATATCTTCTAAGTTATTTAACACGACGTTACATTGATATGTTTTGATGCTGCCACACAACAACCACCCTAAATGAGTCTGTTGTGCTATTGGTTGTGTAATATGATCTCCTTTTATGATTCCGCCTATCATTATCCTTGAATAAACTTCTGCTCCAAGTAATAAATCAACAGGACGACTGATGTTAAACTCGGGATCTGCTAAAGTAATGTTTTCTATATGCTGCCAAGATGGTTTAATAAATGATTTACTAGGTAAATGCTTTACTAAGTTGTTCATAATTAATACTTCGACATTAAATGAATAATCACTGACTAGTGATGAGCACGTGATGTCCAACATGCCCTTGCAATTATTTTCAGTCTGTCCTACTCCAAATATGACTCCGCTACATTTTTGTCGCTTCAAACCTATTTTTTGTGCTGCGTGCTCCGTAATTAGAGATATTTGCGACCCTTGATCAATTAGAGCTCGCATTGTTTGATATGAACCATCTGCTGATAAAACATTTATTTTGGCTGTGGCTAAAAGTGTTTCGAAGGTATTTTCCTGAGACACATGAGCTGCTGAATTTAAATTATGTTGAAATTGTCCAGGTGTGGATTTTGCATTCGTTGAATTACCACCGGACGTTGTCGGTTTCACCTTTGTGCAGGCATCATGTAAAATTGAATTATGATCGGAACCGCAAAGGCGGCATCGCTTTATTGATTTACACTTATTACCATTATGATCAAATAAACAGTTAACACATACATGCAAATTGCGGATGGTTTTTAATTTCGTTTCGTTAGACATTTCCAAGAACTTGTTGCAATTATAAAGGCCATGATTATTTTTACAAAGCGGGCACGTGTGTGTCGCATATTGCTGAGGTTTTGTGACCTTGTTAAATGAATTGTTTAAAGTGTAATAAGGTTTTTTAATGTTACTTGATTGTTGATGTTGTTGTCTATACTGCGGGGATGATGATGTTTTAGGTTCCTGCTTTCGTCTTGCAGTTTCCAAAGATGTAAATTTAGTTTCTAGATAGTTTAAAAATTCTTGTAAATTTGGTAGGTCACGCGGATTCTTGATGAATTCAACGTAGTCGTTGTAGGATTCGGAATCTAATTTTTGTGATAATATGAGCTATGTTATGCAATAATATGTCAACCCACAAAAAATCGCATATTGAGATAGTGCCATCTAGTAATTGTTCTCGGTACTCTCTACGTCTGAAAAAATGGACAACATCGTATCTATTCCATAAAACCCCATCTAGATAGAAAATTATTTCTGCAGTTCACAAAACTATTATTAAACAGTTTTGCAATAAGCGATCACAAACCTGTCATAACGTGCGCGGTTTTTCTGTGGCTTGAAAAATACAAAGTTCTTTGAGTTTCAATAAGTAAATAGGTTTAATTCAAAGTAAGTGTTATGTACATAACGTTTTAATAATGATGATACATAAAGTGTTGGTTTAAAGTAATATTTAAAAGGTTTAAATTTCTACTTGAGGCAACGGATACGAAGGTAACTTGCCAAAGTTTTTTTTATTATTTTCTGCATTACAAACATTAATTGGTTGTTAATTTGGTTTCCTCTGTCATGTCAAATGAGTGATTAGTGTATTAACTAGGTGATTTACTACCAAATTAACTATAATAACATCAATATAATTCACTGTTAGGTTTAACTGGTTATTGCAAATTAAATATTTAAAAGTTCTCGTTATTTTTAGTGTAAAAGGGTACTTAAAGCCATTATTCTAGGTAAAAATTCAAACCTATTACGATTGAATGCATTAAAAATGTTAGAAATATCGTGCAAATAAACTGTTTTTCCTATAGCTATGAAGCAATTGATTTTTTATTATGTTGTTGTAGGTACCCATTTACCATGAACTCTAGAGCACAGAAGTTAGTTGCAATGGCTTGTGAGAAGCATGCATCTAATGAAAAATCGGACTCTGAAGAAGAACCTCTCAGTGATATTTTAGAAACTCACGAAAGTGAAGTAACCATGCTACATCGGTTAAAACATGATCCTCTTCTTAAGCTTCAAAATACTGCATTTATATGTGACCCGAACCCTAAAGATAGCATAACTGAAACAACAGAAGATTTAATACATAGCCCTAGTTTGATACAATTAGATGATTTAGATGTTGTTCAAAAAAGCCTACATTCCACAATTTTTGATTACGATCTCGAAGGGAACGAAATCATAGAAGAAATAGAAGTAGTGTCTTGTAACAATATACATGGTAACCAAAATAATGAAAATGACATGTTAAATACAATTCTTCATGAAACTGAAACTCAATATATTTGTAATAATGACTACAATACTCTAATAACTAATGGCAATAATAATAGTAGTACGGACATGATCACACAGTCAACTTCTACTGAAGAGAATTTAGAAAATCAATCCAACGTTATAAATAATACGGGAGAACAAATATCAAATACTGAAACTTCTGTGGCAAAAACACAATTAGAAGAAAATGTAATAGGTAGACCTAAGCGCGGTAGGAAACGAAAAATCGCAGACCAGTCAAGAAAAGAACGGAAACGAAGAGCTAATGTAAATGTAAAATAGTATTACCTAAAAGTATTACCTAAAAGTATTACCTAAAACTTTTGATCAGACTTTCTCTTGCGGATGTAAAAAGAAATGCACGGAAATAATTTCAGTGGATGACCGAAAAAGGATATTTGATCAGTTTTGGTCTATTGGGTCATATGAGGGCCGATGTGCTTATATTTGTGCAAAAGTTAAAGAAACTTATAAATCTAGATATTATTCTACTGAAGATTCCAAGAGAATGGTTTCTCGAAAATATTTCTTTGATGACAATGAAATTTGTAAGAAAGCGTTCTTACAAACCTTACGCATTTGCCAAAGTAGAATAGATGTTGCAATGAAGAAGAAAAATAGTGCATCCGATTTAAAAGATAACAGAGGAATGGCTAGTGGTGGAAATAATAGAACGAGTGAGGAAAATATCAAGAAAATAGTTGACCATATTAATTCTTTTCCAAAGTATATCAGTCACTACTGCAGAGGCAAGACTAATAGTCGTTATTTGAACACAAATCTTAATCTTTTCAAAATGTATGACTTATTTAAATTAAAGCATTCAACTGAAGAAAATTTACCGACTCTTGCAACTTATAAGAAGATATTCTATGAAAAATTCAATCTGAAATTTAAAGCTCCAAAAAGCGACACATGTAAGACTTGTGATGCTTTTGCAGCCAAGCTGAAATTATTAACAAGTGTAGATACTAAAGAATTAAAAGAGAAACGCGATGTGCATTTAAGTAAAGCTTCAGTGCTCAGAGATAAAATGAATGAGGATCTAAAAATTGCTTTGGAAATTGAGTCTGTAGAAACACTTACTTTTGACATGCAAAAAACACACCCACTTCCAAAGATACCATCTAATATTGCTTATTACAAGCGACAATTGAATTTGTACAATTTGGGAATTTATATCGGTAGTAACAAAAGATCTATTTTTAATCTATGGCTTGAACATGAAGGTGGTAAAGGCACACAAGAAGTAGGATCCTGTTTGCGAAAGTACATTTTAAATAATATACAACATCCAATAACGGAACTGATTTTATGGTCAGACTCGTGTGGGGGACAAAACCGCAGCATTAAATTAGTCCTCATGTTGATTCATACTATGCAACATCACTCATCGCTTAAGTCGATTACAATGCGATTCCTTCTATCGGGCCATAGTTTCTTGCCTAATGATGCGAACTTTGGTGTTATAGAAACTCGACTGAAAACGCAACAAAGACTTTACACATTAGAAGATTATGCTGAAAGCATTACGATGAGTAAAAAGCAAAAGAAGTTTGAGGTTACGCGAATGCTATCGCCCGACATGCTGTCTGTTGAACTATTAGAAAAAGCTATAACTAATAGAAAATTTGATAGCGCCAAAAATAAAGTGAATTGGCTAAATGTTCACGAAATTGTAATGGAAAAGGATTCTCCCCATATTTTGAAAATAAAGAATGATCTGGACGAAGAACCCCAAGTTGTCAACATTGAAAAGGCAGGAAAAGGTCGTAAACCTGTACTGAAGAATATTGATTTACCGGGACGTTGGCCAAATGGAAAGAGTTTAAGTAAAGAAAAAATAAAAGACTTACGAGAGTTATTAAAGCTTGTACCTGCAGACGCCAGATTTTTCTATGACTTTTTAAAGGGTGCTCAGGGTGTAACTATGGAAGAAGATGTAGATGGTTATCATGCTGAAGACTTTGATAATGTTTCTGAAAATGATGAAAACTGATTTGTTATTTTGGGCTATTTTTGATTTTTTAAGTTTTTGAGTTTATGACTTTCGAATTCATACTAATACTATTAAAATTGTCATTTTGACTGTATTAATCAAGAGCAAAGATTGAGGAAACAATTGTTGCTATATTTTTTTTAAATCGCAATAACCCTTTAAAGGTATTTAGTAGATTGTTGCATTATTTTAATAATGTCGGTTGATTTTTGCAATAAGCGATATAGGCTTGAAACGCTTATTGCAATAAGTCCAATTTCTTGATTTCATTTTGCAATAAACAAATTATGAAAAAGAAAGCTGTTTTTTATTCACTCTCAAAATATCAACTATTTACACTATGTTACAATCACTCCCTACAATACCACCGAACTAGCAAAAGTCACTTCACTACCCAAATAGGTAAGGTTATTTTTTAAATCTGCAAAATTCTTTGACCTTTCATTTCTCAGGATTTGGTTTTCTGGGGTTGACATGTTATTGCATAACATAGCTCATATATGGACCAATATTGGGTCCCAGGTGCTGACGTCGATGCCCAAGTTTTTTATTGAATGAAGGCACTCTAAAGTGACGTCATGCATCTTTTTAATTGAGATAAATGCTTGCTGTTGTATATTTGGAAGGCCAAGAAGAATATTAATGTAAGATGTAAATAAAAGTTTTTTGTTGTTGTAGCGATGGTTTAAAATGTCCCAACTGATAGCGTAATTTTCTGAACTAATCTGCAAATGCTGGATTAATCTTTCAGCTTCACCCTTAACCTTGCTTTTAAGAAATTGCATCTTTTGCGCATTGGACAGTGAAGGATTGTTATGGATTGCTTCCTGAAATAAATCCTTAAACGAAACCCATTGATTGTAATAACCGTAAAATATAGGAATGTCTAATAGTGGTGTTGATTTATCTCTGTGTGAGACAGACCATAGTTTAGTGTTAATTGCTTTCTTCAATTCTGTATATTTCTTCTCATACTTAGTGTAGATTCTCTCGTAACTCTCATCTTGCCCGTTTTGCTCGCTATCGATTTCCCAATGAAGGCAATCGATAGCCACCCATCTCGACTGTAATGATTTTAAGGCATCTTCGAAATCCCATTTGTCGGTTAGGATGTCAACGTCAATGCTAGCAACTGTTCTGATAAATGCTCTGAAATTTGCTGTTTGTTTTTTCAACATTTCGTCTAGCTTGCTGGATGAGCCTTGATTTTTGAACTGAATCTGTTTCTCTGCTAAGCGACCTGGAAGATCGGCTGATTGTTGTTGCTTTGCCGTCTGGCCCGACGGGCCAGCTAATTGTTGCTGTCCTGCTAACCGCCCTGAAGGTTCTAACTCTACCACTTCTTTAGCTTTTCCGCTCTGCTGTACCTGTTCTGCTTTACTAGACACACCTGCTGCTGGTATTTTTGTAATGATTAACTCTTGATACTGCTGATTAAATAAGGCTTTTGCTGAGTTATACTTTCCAAATGTTTGCTCATATTCTGTGTTAGTAAAATAGGTATGACTCCTGCTTGCTTCTGTACAAAATCGGTCATGGTTATGCTCATATTCTGTCCAATAAGCTTCTAATGTTTCTAAGCGTCTTTTAAAATAATCTAATGTTTTACGTTCCGGACCGTCTTTTTTAAAGTTGATAATTAATTTATTGATAGCTTCACTAATTTCAACTTGTGCTAGATATAATTCCTCATTCTCCATTGCTGCTGATATTAATCGACAGTAGTTATACTTCGCGCTTCGTCCTCGAGATTAGTATTTTATATTATAGACAACATGTAGTTACGCGTTAGTGTTTACCGCTTTACACTGTGGTTGAGTTTTTTTTTTTTTTTTTTTTTTTATAAATTCTTTATCTGTGGGTACTTATACAAATTATAGACTGTCATAGCTCGGCTTCCTCTGGTCATTCGCAGTTTAGTGCTCGACCGCTCAACACGTATTTCTGATTCGCGCTCCTCACGTACTAAAATGCCAAAAAGAAAACGGTCGGTTTATATAGAAGACGAAATGTTTCATTTGATGCGGAAAGTGAAAAAGTTAAAACGTAAGATCCGAAGGACAAAATATAGTGACTCGGATAGTGATTCTCGAGAAGAAGATTCACCAACTCGTGATTGTACTACAAGGATGCGAAGCGAGATTCACAAACCACGTACCTACCTATTGATACATTTCCTTATGTGTTTTCACAAAATACCTACACACCCAGACGAATGCAACCGAAATAGTCAGCGGGACTATTTCACCGCATTCAAAAACGTAACGGTAACCGTACAATTCAGCGGGAATTGTACAAAACCGAAAACGGATAACAATAGTTATCAAAATCAGTCGCCTATTACGAAACATGATAAAATCTTACTTTGTAAAGTCTATCTTTTCAATGCTAATCTAAAATATTAAATTATAATTTGCCAAATTTTCGAAACTAACCCATTTAATTATTTTTTTCAAAAATGATTTTTTAAAAATTGATATTGTGAAGGTAATGGGCGCTATTTTTATATAAATAAAAGTCTGGAAAAATAAGCATAACAATATGCTACAATAGCAGTGTTCTCAGAGCCGTCATCGGGACGAACTCGACACACAGCTTCATTTATACAAGGTAAACGCAATTTAATAATTGCAATACTCTTTTCAGAGTCACCTTGCTCACTTCTGGACCCAGATAACTGGTTATCAGACCCCTCTGCAAATGCTTTACAAGATGTTTTACCAATTACTGAGGCTATCATAGATGATGTCTGCCAAGATATCTCGGCTTCAGTTCCAACGAATGAAACTGACAAAACCGCCTCAGTCTTGGCTCCTGAAAAACCTACCCAGGAAGAACCTCAGGAGTTAGATACTGACACACTAGAAATATTGGGTGACGATCCACTATCACAAATCAAGTATAGCGAAGATATACGTTCGGAACTCGCATCGCGTTTACAGCATCTCGCCCAAGAAGGTCTTAGCAAAGAAATAAGAAAGACTCTTATAGCAAAATATCCCTTGCCCGCGAACTGTCTTTACATAGGAGCACCTAAGATTAACCCAGAAATTAAAGCAGCACTTGCTGATATCGCTATAAAGCGAGACAAGGGTATTGAGACCAAGCAAGTGCAAATGGCATCGGCTGTATCTTGCCTAGGTGAAATTATAACATCACATCTTAACTCGAAAGAAAGGGATAACGAGTTGCTACAAAAACTCATGGATGTCACTCGCCTTCTTTGTGACATCCAGCATAATGATTCTGCTACTAGAAAACATTTCGTTCTATCGTCTCTTAAAAAAGATATGAAAGAACATCTCACAAGCACAAAAATAGATTCCTTTTTGTTTGGGGAAAATTTGGCCGAAACGATTAAATCTGCTAGGGCAGTTAACAAATCCGGCGTCGAATTAAAAGCAGACGAATCCAGCCTAAGAAAACGAACACGCCAGTTTCAAAAAACCGGCGAGCTCCGGCCCCGGCGCGCAGGCATCCGGGTGTTCCTACGAAGAGCCGAGGGCCTGCAGCCCAGCGAGCTCCTGCGCTCCCGCCGCAGGCGTACAGCTCCTACAGGACAGCGTGGCCGACTCCGCCGCCACCTCCCCCGCCGCCGCCTCCGCCGCCGCCGCCAGCACCTCCCGCGACTCGCCGCCGTTACTAAATGCAGTTAAGTACGCTGGCCGTTTATCATCGTTCTACCGTCAATGGTCCCAAATCACAAACGATCACACCATCTTGTCGTGGATCAAAGGATACAAAATACATTTTTCATTCCCAGTAGTCCAAGACACGGTTCCAATGCCACGTGATTATACTGATTCCGATCGTACACAGCTTATCGAAGCAATAGACAATCTTTTACAAATAGGTGCCGTCTCAGAGTGTAAGCCATGTAGTGGCCAATACTTATCAAGCTTTTTCCTTACACCTAAATCGAATGGAAAAATGAGGTTCATTTTGAATCTCAAAAAGTTAAATCAATTTATTACTCCTAACCACTTCCAACTCGAAGATTTACGTACTGCTCTAAAATTAACATCTAAAGACTGTTATATGGCCACTCTTGATCTAAAGGATGCTTACTTTTTAATCAAAATTCATAATGAGTCAAAAAAGTACCTTCGTTTTGCTTTCGATAACAAAATATATCAATTTAATGTCCTACCTTTTGGATTGAGCACGGCACCTTTTATTTTCACCAAAATAATGAAACCAGTTGCAAAATGCTTACGATCTAATGGATTATTATCCACCCTGTATTTGGACGACTGGTTATTATTTGGCCAATCGTACCAGCATTGTCTCACAAATATTGACACCACTAAAGAGCTGCTTATTTCCTTGGGTTTCATTGTTAATGAAGAAAAAAGTGTCCTTGTACCCTCGCAATCATGTAGATTTTTGGGAATGATTATAAATTCATCAAGTATGAATCTTAGTTTGCCTTATGAAAAACGATTGCGCATTCATTCTGAATTAAAAGACTTTACTAGAGTAAAACGTTGCAAGATTAGAAAGTATGCCCAACTGGTTGGTTTACTTGTATCGGCTTGTCCCGCTATTGAATATGGGTGGTTGTACACCAAAGAATTAGAACGCTGCAAATTCCTTAACCTACAAGACCATAATGACTACGACAGATTCATGAATATCCCCAATTCAGTTTTGCCAGACATTCAGTGGTGGCTCAGTACTATAAATCACTCTGTTCACCGTATCAGAGATGACGATTATATTATCGAAATTTACTCGGACGCCTCAACAACGGGGTGGGGTGCCTGTTGTAATAGTAACACGGCAAGTGGTCAATGGTCACAAAGCGAACAAGAACAGCATATACATTATCTTGAGCTGCTTGCCGCTTTTATAGCTCTAAAAATCTTTGCCAGGGATTTGCACGATTGCCAGGTACTTTTGCGAATAGATAACACCACCGCGATATCTTACATCAACCGGATGGGTGGCATCCAATTTCCTCATCTCACTCGTATAACCAAAGATATCTGGCAATGGTGCGAAGCCCGAAGGCTTTACATCTTTGCATCATACATAAGGTCTTGCGATAATATAGTAGCAGACGCAGAGTCTCGCAAAACACATCCAGACATTGAGTGGGAATTAAATGACTGGGCTTTTCGACGTTTAACGATTGAATTAGATTTACCGGAAATCGATCTTTTTGCAAGTCGCCTGAACAATAAATGTCAAAAATATATCTCGTGGCACAGGGACCCAGACGCTATGGCTATTAATGCGTTTACAATATGTTGGTCCAACTACTATTTTTACGCCTTCCCACCTTTCTCGATGATACTCAAAACACTTAGGAAAATCATAGCGAATAAAGCGCGTGGAATCATAATTGTTCCATTATGGCCAACACAGGCTTGGTACCCGTTATTCAAGAGCCTTCTTGTATCCAAGACTCTCACGTTCACACCCAACGATAACGCCTTGCAATTTCATTCCAGTTCCCGCCGAATACACTCCTCCCTTACCCTGGTTGCAGGAGTGTTATCCGGGAGGCGTTAACAAGAAGAAGTCTACCAAAGGCCTCTTTAGATATAATGGTATCCTCATTGTCGGATAGTTCAATAAGACAATACGATGTATGTCTGCGTAAGTGGTGGCTCTTTTGTCAATGTAACTCGGTTGATTTTTACAAAGCATCGGTTCCTATCATAATATCTTTTCTTACACAGATGTTTAACGAAGGATGTCAATACGGGACATTAAATTCATACAGATCTGCGCTCTCATTGACACTAGGCCCAGCCTTAGCAAAAGATGATAGACTACAGAGATTTCTAAAGGGCGTATTTCGAATTAGACCACCACTTCCAAAATATAATTTTACTTGGGACACTAACGGCGTCCTAGATCATTTAAGTTCATGGTTCCCTAACGAAGACCTACCTCTAAACCAACTAACGAAAAATACTATTACCTTACTTGCCCTTACAACAGCTCACAGAATGCAAACTCTTTCAAAAATAAAAACTGTTAACATCGAATTTCTTAGCAATAAAATAATTATAAAAATCCCTGATTTCATAAAAACTTCTCGCCCTGGGGCTAAACAACCAATTCTTCTCCTACCTTACTTTAACGATAAGCCCTCTATTTGTCCCGCTAAAGCCGTAGAATGCTACTTACAGAAAACTTCATCGTTACGGAAATCTGTGAGCTTGTTTATAGCAACGAATAAACCACACAAAGCAGTTAGCTCACAAACGCTTAGTCGCTGGGTGAAATGCACGCTTGGCGAGTGCGGGTTAGACACCAACATGTTCTCTGCGCACAGTACCCGCCATGCCGCCACGTCCCGTGCTCAATCTCTTGGGGTCAGTGTTGACTTGATTCGTAACACTGCGGGTTGGAGTGGCAACTACAATACCTTTGCCAAATATTATAAAAGACACATTGTTAACGAAGATAATCTGTCATTTGCAAGAGCCATAATTAATCAATCATAGCATTAAATAAATAAATTATTTAGTTCTTAATAAATAACCATGGTAATGATAGTAATTATTATTAAGTAATAATTGTATTCAGTTGCTAGGGTTACTATTATTATTATGTACACAATTTGATTTGGTCACCTAAGTGTAGATGAATGATTAAAGTTATATGATTTATAAAAAGAGTCTTACTAAAACACTTTCTTTTGTCCTGACTCTCAAAGTCTACATGTTGTCTATAATATAAAATACTAATCTCGAGGACGAAGCGCGAAGTATAATTAGTGATTAAACGAACTTACCTAAGTGAAGTTCTATCATAATTATACGAAGCGCTTCGTCCGAAGAGATTAGTATGTTCTCCCAACCCTCCCTTCTTGCCCATAGTGTAACAAAAGAAAGGTTTTAAATACCAATAATATACATTTGAAAACTCTAAACTAAATGACCAGAGGAAGCCGAGCTATGACAGTCTATAATTTGTATAAGTACCCACAGATAAAGAATTTATAAAAAAAAATAAATAAAAAAAAACTCTCAACCACAGTGTAAAGCGGTAAACACTAACGCGTAACTACATGTTGTCTATAATATAAAATACTAATCTCTTCGGACGAAGCGCTTCGTATAATTATGATAGAACTTCACTTAGGTAAGTTCGTTTAATCACTAATTTTAAAGTAAGTGATTAATTGGATAGATCTTACTTTATATGCTGATGCTGATTTGGTACCCAAGGTTGATGTTGATGCTGGACTGTGGGCAGGGTGCTCCTGCCCGCTGCTGCTGAGATATGTGAGCGTCGTCGATGGTGTAGCTTACTCGCTGATGCTATGGTGCGAGCTGATTACTCGCTGATGCTGATGATATTCACTCACAAATCACTGATAAATTGTTGTCACTGATAACACCTACAGTTCCTCACTAGCCGAAAAACACGACGCGCAAGGTCCTGCAGATACCGCTGCTCGAAGGACCACTTAGATGTACGGTGTGAGACGTACACCTGAAGATTTGCTAAATAAAATACCGGAGATTGAGTTACTGTAGAGTTTATTGTTAATTAGCGTAAATACAGAACTTTGATAATGCTAAGGATGACGTGTGATTGTTATGAATGCGATGTATGCACTGACTTATTGAGTGGAAAAATGGATTGTACAAAATGCTAAACTGCTGATGGAGTGATTTGGGCGTAATATAATATGTACACCGTACAAATACCAACATGAAAGAATTACCCTGATTTAAGGGTAAAATTAAGTTTGTGGGTTTTCTTTTATAAGGATTTTTTTCACTACGGATTGGAGTAGAATTATGTGTTTCGCAATTAGAGAATTAGGGGTTTTAATTGGTTGTTGATTTTTGCGGTCACGTAACCGAACCGACGTCAAGAGAATCAAAAGTTGGCGGTACTTCATAATCGATCAAGATACTACGAACAGCTGACCGCAGAGTGCGTTGTTCGCGAACTGACCGGAGAGTGTGACTGTGTTGTTGTGACCTAATTTACGTAACAAAACTTCAACGACTCACCAGTTTTCGTAGTAACCAAAGCCGTATTCACATATCATTTTGAAAAAACGAAGATACCGCGGAGACAACGACAATTTCGATCAATGCACTTGTCTATTCAGCTTCAATAAAAATGGCTGTACGACGTTACGTCTAACCGTTCCCAAGTCCCAACTTCCCATCACGGCTGTAAACTCGTCGTGTAATGTGCTATTAAATTAAATTAAATTTTACAAACAAAACTACAATCGAGTTGTTTAAACTGAAAATAACAAGGTCATTAAAGTCTGATTTCTCGCCTTCTTTATTTCTAATTTATTTTTTAATTAATTTTGGGGTTAAATTATTTTGGAGTTAGCAAGACCAAGTTTCAAAGGTGGCCCCGACAAAAGTACCCCGCCGTGTTTGTCGGTATCTTGGATAGGGTGACAAGCATTTTGTTTAGCTAAGATAAGATCGTAGGTATTCGTAAGGAAATGAAAGATTTTGCTATTTTAGGAACTGAAATACATTTTACTTATTATTTCAGTTTCAACATTTGAGATATTATTATTGTTTATAAGGAAAATTGTTGGAATAAAAAGGTTTTGCTATTTTGTAATTAATTCTTGACTAGTCGTCTAGATAATGAAATCGACACCATAAAAGTTGATATCAACTTGACAAACCACGGGACAAACTCATTTCAAAAAATGCTTCAAAACTTACCTAGAATTTAACTCTTAACCGGTCGCAATATTACAATAAGAAAAGTATTAAAATGTGATATTTCGTTCAATTAAACACGATTATAATTGTTTTGCTTAAAATAATTAAATAAAAAATGTTATGGATTGTTTTAATAAAGGCCGGTGTCGGGCACGTGTCGGGGTCAATCAAAGTGTGCATGCGGATAGATAGGGATGGGCCGCATTTGATCTGATTTCTAGGCTCATAGTTTTTTACGAGATTGAATCATTCATTCATTACATTACTAATTAAGTTTTTATTTTTGTTTAAACTAAAATTTGATTTTATTTGATTTTAACGAAGTTATTGAGACGATAATAATGTTTTATGAGTTTCGAAAAATAGTCTTATTAGCGCATATTTCATATTAAGTAAGTAATACATGTTATAAGTGTTTTGATTTCTCTCGCAGTTGTTTCCTTTTTGCCACTTACAGTAACTCAAGTAAGTAGTTATGTGAATAAGCATTTTAAAAATACATTTTGGTAATTTTGCGACTGTCAGTTAAGAAATAACTGCTAGATAAAGTACGATATGTCCGAGTTTAAATGCTATGGCCTAGTTAGTTCGTTAAAAATAATTCTTAGTGACTTTTTAAATTCAGTCGTTGTATGTTTTATCAATCTTTGTCTGTCTTAAACTGACACTTTAGAACATTTATTACCGGTTTGGACAAAATAATTTTACTCTAAAAACAAGAGTTACACTTAACTAGATTGGCGAGTTGAAAGCTAAGGTACAAAAAAAACTTGTGTCGCACTCACGATTTCGTTTAAGTAGTAGGTTACCTCGCCATAATACTTAATTAAATGCGAGGTGTCAGTTCCCAATTCACGATCAGTTAGCCGGTATGTTTTAGTTTTTAGTATCCTTTAAATTATGATCCCATCTTAGGCGCATCCCTAGCTTGAGCCTTTTCGGCTTTTGCAGGACGACCGCCCGGGCGCCCGCGCCGCGCAGTCTCTAATTCGCTTCCGTGCGGCGTGCGTGTGCGACGCCGCAACGGTGTCAGTCCAGGGTTATGTGCTACCAGGATCGCAACTTTAATTTGTGCTAAAGCAGCGCGCCTTTACGCTGATATTAAGGGCGTTTTCGTGAGCGGTTCAGGGACTGGAGTGAGATTGTTTATGCCCGTTGGGGACCAGGGAAGGCCACGCCAGCCTGTTCAATAAGAAGACAGTGTGATGCAGATTTTTGATCGGCAACCCAATCGCAAGCGCGACTGATGCAGCGTCCGTCTTCGCCAAGCGCTCATGGGCGCAGGGGTCATTATTGCGAATTCTGCGGCGAGACGCAAGACGAGGGACAGGCGCCTGTATCATTTTACACTAGTTCAAGAGCTGAAGCCGCATGACTTCACACTACGAGTCCAGTTTTGCAGAAGTCGCAGAAGCTGCAACATTCTCTGGACGGACGAGAGAAGCTTCACCAGTGGTTGGATGTTTAACCTCTACGCCGCGGCGCCTACTATTGGGCTGAACAGAACCCCCACCTAGTTCGGCCCGATCATTTTCAGACTAGATGTAGCAGTAGCCTGAACATTTGGGATTCCATGTGTGGGGCTAAGTGTAGGACTTAGTGTATTGTGAAGGTGATTATAACATTGAAAGTGCGACACAACTACGACAGCGAATTTTATTGCAAACCGTGTGAACGCTTTAAAACATAAAAAGTGACAGAGACTGTTATTTCGCGTAAAAGTGCACGTCGCATTGCTGTGCAATGTTTTTTTGTAATGTGATTATGATCAATGTAATTTGTTGTAAAGATTGTAAACCTCTTATTGAACTTAAACAAGCCAAGTAAGCGTAGATTGAGAGTAAAGTGGTACCTACTTGATTGATTTTTTTGTTTAATTTTTTTGTTAGTCAGATAAATTATTTACCAGGCAGATAAATTATTTACTACGCTAACCTACTTGTTAGTCCAAAGCCTGTGAAAGTGTGATAGAGTCAGTCAGAGTCAGAATTAAATTAATGAATGTTTTAAAACCGCTTTATTTTCCTTTATTTCTATCCACCTTGCCATTCTGCTAGGAGTGATTCTAAAGAGCTTCGAGAGGTAAATAACGAATTACGTACAACAACAATTACAAGAAAGTAAGTAAATACCTACCTAGTTCCTACAACTAAGATTTAATCTAACTCATAAAACATAGTAATCTTTCCTCAGAGCCTTGAAGTAACAAAAAAACGATGTTGGTTATTAATTTAGTTGACATTGTTTGTTTTGTTTGTTATCGAAAACATTATTATCATGAAAGTGCATTCTACATACACTAGTGTACTAACATGTGTGTATGAAGCTATTCTTCGTTGTAATTGATCTGAGATTGGTCGAAAAAGCCTAACTGTGCCACTCGACCAATCGCAGATCAACTGGTTTGACAAGGGTGATGCACACAACGATCTTTGGTAATAAAATGCTGGTGTGCGCTGTGTACGTACACACCATCTGTGAACTACAGTTTGCATGAGTAAGGAAAGATACAGAGTGTTTCATTTTTGACTGCGTTTTAATTTATTTATTTTGTTAGAAAACATAACTTTTAAAAATGACTATAAAACAATACCTTATTTTTTGTCATCGCATTCAGTATGATGTATAGATACCCCCCTTTAAAGGAACGCAGTTGATTTTGTTAGACCTTGTATATTTTTGATTGTTACAGAAAATGGAAGATTCAGCCAACATAATGTTCAGCCAATATGCTCAGGATCCGTTAGAAAATTTTACCCAGCAATACCAGGAACTAATGAGGAATCAGCCGACAAAATATGAGAAAAAACGAAGACAAAAACAAGAAATCAATAAAAAGAAGACGAACGCCTCTAAGTCTTTTGTTATAAGAAAGGAAAACCGTGGAATTAAACTAGTCCAAATCAAAATAATGGATCTCCAAAAAGAATCAGCGGTGGCGAGTTCATGTAAAGAGAAAGAAAATGTGGTGGTCAACGCGCAGTATGTGGTGCAGGATTTCGTAGATGAAATTGCAGATCTTACCGAGGTTTTAGTAAGAAAGATTTCTAAAAAGCTATGTGGTGATTTTGGTTTGTTATGATTATTTTGTAAGGTTTAATAATAGTGTTTATAATGTACATTAAAATTATATTTAGTTAAAATTGTATCTTACTTAAGGAATGAATAAACTTTATAAGTAACTAAAAATGCATTTAAATTCCTTTCTTTTTGCTTTTAAAATCAAGTTTAAAAATAGTTATATCTGTATAGAGGTATCGTGAGTAAAACAGTATATATTTTTTTTAATAATTTTTATTAATTGTTTGCTAAACACCATTTTTTTATACACAAAACATTTCTCAATGCACAAATATTCATGATTAACACAATGAGTTATAAAAACATCGTTTCTGTAAAGTTCAGATAATTTCTTAAGATTGGGAATACCTTCATCATTAATATCTATAACATTTTGATGACCACATAAGTCTTTTAGCCATTTTACCTTTTCTGCTCCTTTAACAATAATTATTCGATCTTTAAAGTATGGTTTCATTATTCTTAGAAATTCTTTGTAGTCAACATATCCATCGCTCCAGGAATATCCCCTATTCCTTTCTAACCCTTTTTTTTTTTTTTTTTAATAAATAAAAAATAACCACCGAACACGCCTTTTTTCTTCTTCAGTAAGTTTAGAGAATGAATGTGGCGGTTTTAATAAAAAAATATCAGTATATTGCAAAGTAGCTATAGCCAATTCTTTGACTATGAACTCATTGTGTAGATTTTTAAATCCTTGCACATCCACTATTACCGTATTGTTATTCATGTTAACTTTTTGACAATATTACTCAGCGGTTTGTATTCGAATAAACAGTCGTTTAAAATCAAATCAAATCAAATCAAATAAAAAATCATTTATTCAGTTTAGGGCAGAAACTGCCACTTATGAACGTCAATAATAACATTATTGGCCCATATGGGGCAGAACATGTCTCCTTATTTTTGGGCCCTACTAGCGCTTCGAGACAAGACACAGACAATCTGGCAAGTGCTGAGAAGAAACGCCGGAACAAACTCAGTCACCACTAGCTGCCACAAAAAAAAAGGAAAAAAAAAAGTATACCTGTGCGAGCAGGGCAGTATTTAATTCCAGACATTTTTGTCATTTAAATACTCATTAACAGTATAATAACCCTTTTTCATCAAAATAATCTTAGCATGCGATTTAAACTCAAACATGGGTAGTTCAACAATAGACTGTGGTAATTTGTTAAAAAAGCGAACACATTTCCCCATGAACGAATTACTCACTTTATGCAGTCTGAAATTTGAAACAGCAAGTTTATCTTTATTCCGGGTATTAAAATTATGTTTGTCACTTTTCTTAGGGAAAAGATGCAGGTTTTTGCGAATGTACATAATATTTTCATAAATGAATTGAGAGGCCACTGTAAGTATATTAATTTCCTTAAACAGTTCTTTTAATGAGTCTCGTGGTCGAAGGTTGTAAATACAGTACTTTTGTAGTACAAAGACAGATTCAATATCGGCTGCTGAGCCCCATAACAATATTCCGTATGACATTATACTATGAAAGTAGCTAAAATACACTAATCTTGCCGTTCCAACATCAGTCAATTGTCTTATCTTTCCCACAGCATAAGCAGCTGAACTAAGTCTTCCTGACAGAGTCTCAATATGAGCACCCCATTGCAGACGGGAATCTAAAGTTATTCCCAAAAAGGTAGTGGAATTACTAGTATCCAGTCGTTCATCTTTTACAATGATATTTGTTGAGACCTGCCTTACATTTGGCATTGTAAATTTTATGCATTTCGTTTTGCTTGCATTGAGCAAAAGATTGTTGGTACTAAACCAATGCAGAACCCGCGAGAGTGCATTATTTACATCGTCAAAAGATTCTTGACCTCTTTTAATTTTAAAGATCAGTGATGTATCATCTGCAAATAATACCACCTGACATAGGTCGGTTGCAAAGTAAGGAAGGTCATTTATATAAATTAGAAATAGCAGGGGTCCTAATATTGATCCCTACGGTACACCCATGGTAAGAGGTGACCCTGAAGATTCAGTTCCATTTATACATACTTTTTGAGTTCTGCCTGTGAGATAAGAGTTTAATAAATCTAAGGACTCTTTTGAAACCCCATAATGTCTCAATTTTTTTAGTAAAGTTTGATGATCTACACAACCAAAGGCCTTAGAAAGATCACAGAAGATACCTAAAGCATCTTGCTTACTCTCCCATGCATCGAATACATGTTTTAGGAGTGCAACTCCAGCATCGGTAGTATTTCTACCTTTTGTGAAACCGTATTGTTTATCATGTAGTAACTTATTTAGGACAAAGTGAGATAAAAGTTGATTAAATAATATTTTTTAAAAAAAATTACTAAGTACGGGTAAGATAGATATTGGTCGAAAATGGGAGGGATCAGTTTTCTTACCCGATTTAAATAAAGGAATAATTTTGCTAAATTTCATTAAAGTTGGGAATTCTCCATCATCAATACATTTGTTAAATATAATTGTAAGGTGAGGGGCTATTGCATTTATTATTGTATTAATGATATTGACAGAGATTCCCCATAGATCCTTAGTTTTTTTCATATTTAATTCCCTAAATGTTTTTAGTATTTCCTCAGCGTTTATATGTCTAAAATTTAATGGAGATTGACACTCACTAACACCTGACTTTAAAAGAGACTCAGCTAGTTCAGCAGAAGATGCAAGTTCTTTAGTTGTAGAGGTAGCTATGTTTGAGAAGAATTTCTCAAAAGTATTTGCAACTTCTGTGTTTGATTTAATTAGCTTATCTCAAACTTTGAGAGAGTTAGTGTGATCCCTTGGTTTTTGTCTACAAGTTTCCTTATTTATAATATTCCACGTAGCCTTCGCTTTATTAGTAGAACCTGTAATTATGCTACGTAGATGGTTTGACTTTGCTTTGGCACATACTTGTTTAAATATTTTAGAATACTTTTTAACATACTCTATGATCTGTGGGTTCTGAGAATCTGCTTTTAAACTATACAAGTTATATAACGTATTTCTACTTTTATAAATACCAGGAGTAGCCCAATCATTGAACTTACTCTTTAGGTTATTTATTTTTATCTTTCTTTCCGTAAAAATCTGATCAAATTCATTTTTAATTAAGCCAAAAAGATTCTCGTATAACTCATCAGCACTGTGGTCAGTCGTAGGTTTTATTAAATGAACACCATCATTATTTTTTTCCTTAAATCTGTCAATTCTATTGATGGTAACTGGCCTACAAACAACATCTACAATGTTCGAGACATGATGGTGTTCAAATGATGCCTTTTGTCCACTATGGTCCGAGCTTAGACAATTCAAAATAGATTTATCAATTACATCGCCATTACAAAAAATATTGTCTAAGCAAGTAGCCGATGTGGGGGTCACCCTTGTAGGTTCATTGAAAATATTTATTAAATTATACGACTTAATAACTGATTAGGTACTTAAGTGTTAAGATTATTTTTAGCGTTTTAGTTTTTTGAAGTCGGTTTTTATTTTTTTTATAAAATTAACTTATTTCATCCGTTTTAGTGATAAATCCTAATCAAAACAAATCTTACGAGTGCAAACATAATTTAACTGCTGAACACCGATTTCATTTCCTATTTTTCCACCCTTAGGGGTGAAATTTTTTCCAAAAAATTTTATTATAGTATCTTTGAAGTATAAGCTATTCATTAAAAAAAGAATCATCAAAATCGGTCTACATTTGGCAGAGATATAGGTAAGATAGATACTAAAATCAGTTGGCGTGGTACGGAGTTTATGCAATGTTTGATAATTTTCTTATAGATCCCATCATCAGAATTTAGCCAAATTTATATGGGACCATTCTGAAAGTATTACCTTTCAAACAAAAAAATAATTATCGAAATCGGTCAACGCAGTAACGAATGATCGCTGAACATACATAAAAAAAAAAAAAAAAAAAAAAAAAAAAAGATACCGACGAATTGAGAACCTCCTCCTTTTTTGAAGTCGGTTGAAAAGATTAAGAAAACGGATTGATGTCTGCGTGTTTACCAATATATCAATGTTAAAATCTCCACATACAACTATTTTCTTATTTGATTTACTGACTTTTTTTAAGACATCATCCATCGTGGATTCAAAAATGTGGTAATTCGCAGAGGGGGGGCTTTATACGCTAATTATTACATACTGCTCCAGCTCAGCACACGCTAGCTCAATAGTTTGTTCAACTGAGAGTGCTACTATATCTTTGCGTTCTTTACATTTTAATTGACTATTTAAAAGTATAAGTGACCCTCCTCTAATAGCAGACTCCCTTGTGAACGAACTACCGACTTTGTAATTATCAATATTTATTAATAATTCATATTTTTTAAACCAATGTTCCGTTAAACAAATCACATGAACATTAAAGTCTAGTAAAAATAACCCCAATCCAATATGCTGCTATCCAAACAATATGCTGCTGTGTGATAGGGTATATCTTGGTCTGCTTCAATTTCAACTCTAACGTCGATCGACCCCTTTAGGGTCTCGTGTTGTCGCGAACAGTCGATAACAAACATAGGAGCTATGTCTCTGAATTCTTTTAAACTCAACAACGGTTCTGAATGACGTCCATGATACGACTGTTGAAATCTTGTGTATTGTTCGTATAATAAAGTAAATTTGTCATCTGAAAAACTGACATTCAATCCCTCATATGGATAATATGACGAATTTAAATAGACTCTCACATCACGTACATGACAATGATCAAACTTAGCCATTGACAATTTACTATTTTGTTTTCGATTGGTTTGTAAGGCAATCACAACAAATCGTGGTTTCTCTGTTTGGGAAGAAGTTTTGATAGACCAAGTATGCTTACGTGTTTTGGGCAGTAACGGGTATTCATACAGATCCCAATTACGAAAAGCTAATGGAATAGCTCGATCTTTCTCTAAATGTTTTAGTAAATTTATTCTTTCACGATCGGATACTTTAATGTGTGGTACTCTCCAAATTATCTTACTTATTGTAACATCACTAATAACTTCTCCTGAATTTAACTTAACCGTGTTAAGATTTGAGTTGCTTCTTAGTAACACTAACTCGTGCTTGCGAACTGCAAGCAAGCAAGAATTATAATTTTTTCATAATCTTCTGCAAATCCCAATATTTTGTTCAACGGGATTGATACGGAAAATGCTCCACCAGTGACATTATTTGTTCCTTCACGCGACCAGCCCCAAACTCGTGCATATTTTGATTCATTTTCATTTAAAGATAGATAAGATTTTATAGTAGTAGTAACGCCAGCGTTCTTAATTTTATCAATTTCTACTCCATTTAATTCATATCTCACGTCTTGAAATAAAAACAGAATTGAATTATTAACAAAATGTACATTTGAAACTCCTGCTTTAGAAGTGCTGTCGTACACATTTACTTTTCCTTCGATGTATAGGCTACTAAGTGAAGGCAACACATACAAGTCTTGCTGGTTGATAGGAATTCTTATTTCATCATTCGTGTTAAAACTTTGAGACGTATGGTTTGTAAGAATGGTACTCAAAACTTTCAATGGTATTGTCATATGACGTTTGTTGAGATATATTTAAAATATTCATTTTATTAACCCAATTAGCTTAAGGAAATCTTTGTTGGCTTTGGTAAGCTTCTTTTTAAGTTGAAGCGATGTGCCTTTGTGAGATGATCTTTGAAGACTGTCTTGAAAAGTCTTTGTGCTGGGGTTTTGGGCTTGCTTTTCCATTAACAAATGAACCACTAACTACATCGCATTCAATCCGCACGATGGTTGTTGATAGAATGCTAACAGGATTTTGCGATTCAGTACTTATATTTGCTTTTATTGTTTCCATTCCAAATCCTAATATTTTACCCAATGATTCTTTTTTATTAAAATGGATCTCTTTGGAACAAAATATATTCGTTTTCAATGTATTGTTATTGCAGATCAATTTTAACACACTGTTTTTAATGTTACTTTTTAAATAATCACATATATCTTGAAGCTCATAAGATCCCTCAGGAATTTGTATAATTTCATTTTCACCATAATAAAACTTATTATTTCTTTCATCTATATTAAGAATAGAATTGAACGTTGAAAAATAGATCAGACCACATTAATTTTATTTTATTTTATTTATTTGGTATATACGACAGTTGACAATCGATGGTTAGTATTACAACGAATGGTTAGTAATTTAGGACTAGATTGACAACCTAATTGTATACACACTACATGATAATGTTTGGGTGTTACAGAGTATAAAGCATCGCTAATAACTTGTAGTATACAAACTTGTTCATTAAAAGAAATTAAGATACCAAGTTGTTGACCGAGTCGAAATCATAAATACTAATTAAACTCGGACAACAACCCATTTTGAACACTACAGTCATACAAATTAAAAAGATAAAGAGAGAAAGAAAGAAAAACAATATATATTTATTTTTTGACACAAGATTGCATGGTTCACCTTGTCAAATGCTTTCCTAAAATCCGTATATATAGAATCAACCTATATAACCAGCAAATATAATTTTTGTACTCCAAGAGATTGCTTACAGTTGATCTCCCCTTGACAAACCCGTGCTGATTTTCCGAAAGGAATGGTTTTACATGGTTGTAAATATGGTCGTACACAACCGATTCAAACAATTTGGCAATTGTGGATAATATACTGATAGACCTATAATTGACGCAGTCAGTGGTGTCACCCGATTTGTGGATGGGGACAATGTGTGCCCGTTTCCAGCAAGTAGGAAAAATACCCGAAGACAATGATAGGTTGAAAATTATCTTAAGAGGTAAACTAATTTCTTTAGCACACATTTTTATAAATTGGGGGAGTATATTGTCAGGGCCAGCGCCCTTGTTAGAATCTAAATCTCTAATTTTGCGCAGTATATCCTCCTCACTGATCTCTAACTTTGAGAAGGAGTCTATATTTAGTGGTATGTTGCCGGATTGAGTGGGAGTGGTTTGCGGACTGGGATCTTCGTATACTGAGGCAAAGTATTCAGATAGAAGCTCACAAATTTCAGAACTATTGGATGCTGACTTATTTCCGAATCTCATGTTACTAGGTATACTTTTGGTTTCTTTACGGTTATTAATGAATCTCCAAAATAGTTTAATGTTATCATCAATGGACTGTTCGGTTGACGAAATAAAGGATTTATAGCACGTCTTAAGAAGTTCCTTAGCCCTAGATCGTAGCATGGCAAAAGTGTCATAGTCACGCGGATTACCATATTTTTTGAACCGTCTATGAAACTTCTGCTTCTCCTTAATGCACTTAATAAGAGGAGGACTGAACCAAGTGGGGTAACTGAGTGAAGGCACATGACACAAAGGAGTATTCTTCCCGATCGCCTCATGAATAATTTCATAAAAGTAGTCGACAGCCTGGTCAACGTCATCCGTTACATTAAGTTTCGCATGCCAATCGATACAATTGATTACTGACCTGATTTCATCATAGTTACACTTCTTAAAATTAAATCGTTTTAGTTTTTTCGGTTTAACGTCTTTAAAATTCGTAAGTATTCGTAACATTCGTAACATTCGTAGTCTCCTCGGAGTTCCAAAGTTGGAGAATAGTTTGTAGACAAAGAGGCTCCGCTTCCAGCTATAGACACACTGAAAGACATTTTTATAATGACATTTTTTATTTCAATCACTTATTATATAAATATTTTTTCCAATAGTTTCTTAAAAATTTAAGACATAGGTGGCCACAGTTTACAGTGCCAAAAGATTGATGTCTTGTATAATTGTAGTTCATAGGCATGTTATTCATATACTTTATAAATTCTAAAGGCGGTTTTGAATCACCGTAACTATCATAATATTGAACGTAATTGTTTTTCTTTACAAAGGCTACCCAATGCATGCCAGGATTTGAGATGCTATCTAAATTCAGTATTCCACATTCAATTTTTCTAGGTTTCAAGGGCAATGTATCTCTCATGTAAACGCCACGAAAGTGTGGAATATCACTGGAATGTTCTGATATATCTAGGCTAGTAAGTGCACGTCTGGGTAACCGGTTTATTAGTTTTTTGAAGGGTTTAGGTATAAACCCGCTCCTTTTTTATGAGGTTTAATGTATAATCCTTTTCCGAGAGCTAGCGCTTCCATCGTTCTGTTATGTCTTTCAGATTCTTGTAGATTCTTTTGCGCGGCTTTAGAATCATTCACAGCTTTTGTTATACCAGCAGCTCCTCCAGCGAGTGAACCTAATGCTGACAATCCCGCAAATATAGGGATAAGTGGTAAAAGGCCTCCTGATTTTGGAAGTGGAATACAACGGGGCAAGCGTATTCCTTTGTTCTTACTAAATAGTTTTTTTGCAGCTGCATAAGCATATTTTATTGCAGAATGGTGGTCCTTGTATTTACTTTTTTTCAATTGAGACTGAATTACTTTAACGCCTTTCTTTAAACATTGTATACCACTGCCTGCCCTTATTTTGGCTTTCATAGCATTTTTTACAATCCAAGAGGCAATTTTTTCTCCTTTACCAGCTTCCTTTGATTTCAACCTCTTCTTAGCCGTATCCAAAAGTTTTAAATCAGCTATACGTCGAGCGCTCGAGTATTTGTTAATGTATGCAATATCGTGGTACATGCAGGCTTCATCTAATTTGTTCACTCCTCGTTGACCTTTACTTATCCGTTTTTGAAGTTTAGTTCCAGGACCGCAAAATTGATAGCCAGGTAAATGAACTTCAAACGGTAAATGATCTATCCAGCTATTAATTATACCGGTTCTCTATTTTGTTCCCTAACTTTTTTATCCATAATCTAACGTGTAATAAATTGTTTTGTCCTAATCATCATTTGTCCGAATGATAACTTGCCCGAACTTAATGTCACATAATATTACATGCAATAAAATTGAAAGCCCTAAATATAATATGCCCTAAATTTATTTGTCATAAATATTACAATCAATAATATACAAAAGACTTAAAACCGTTTTCTATAAAAGTTGTAAGCCCTACATTCAAATTATATAATGTTTATTTGTCCTAATAATAATAAATGCGTAGTGCAAGCTAGTAGCAAGCATTATGCATGCAGGCAATCAGCATGCACCATGCATGCATGCAAACATCATACGAACATCATGCATGCAAGCAATCAGCATGCGCCATGCATGCACGCAAGCAGCATGCACCATGCATGCACGCAAGCAGCAAAAACAATGCATGCAGGCAAGCAGCATGTACCATGCATGCATGCAAACATCATGCATGCAAGCAATTAGCATGCACCATGTTGCAAGCAAGCAGCATGCACCATGCATGCAAGCAAGCATGAAAGCAAGCATCTTGCACCATTTATGCTAGCATGCAGCATGCACCATGCATGCAGGCAAGCAATCAGCATGCAAGGCTTCTGTCACAGCTCCGGCACTGCGTGTCTCTGGCGATCCCACGCTTGCTAATCGTCGCGGACGGCTTTCGCTCACCACCGCAGCCTCAGCCGCGGCGGCTCGCTGCCAGCCTCCTGCTCCTCAGCCCGCGGGCCGCCTCGCCCCTCCGCGCCTACGCGATTTTGAATTACACTCTAGGAGTAGGGCAGACAAGACTGCGTGGAGTCGGATTTACGGCAATTTGTTTCTGTCACTAAAAACCTTATTTTTAGCTATTGTTTTAGGACTAACAATAATAGTGTAAATGAACATTCGGAATAATACACAGTATATAATACAATACTTAGGACATTTGACTTTATTTCATGTAAAATTAGTAGATTCAACTATTATAGTAATCGAAATTATGACAGAATAGTTTTAGGACTAAATATAATTATATATCACAAAATTTCGAATTTTTGAACATTATGGTTACTGAAGTTTATTGCAAACGTGTTATGGATAATGATTTTCGGACAAACAATGTTAGGAGAAAAAAGGGAGTACCAATTATACCACTACCTCCCTTCATTGATAGGCATAAAGTGAGTTTAAGAAGTATTAGAGTTGTTTATATACCTATTTGACTAATTCACTTTTGTTAACCCAACTGTTTTCTTCATCACTTAACCCTAACCACTTTACAAACAGTTTGTTCCCTTTTCTTTTAATAACCTTTTCGATAAGATAAACGTCTGGGTATTTTGTTTTTTGTACTTCATAGCCGTAAAAAGAACCTAGGATATACTGATTGTGTTTGTCTTCTAATTGATACGTCTGGGGATTTGTTTGATTTATTTTTGCAATACGAAATATTTCCGTAGACCAATTAGGAGTGTAACCTTTATAGAAATCACCTTTGTATTTACTTATACGAACAAAGTCTCCAATTTGAAAGGTAGGTCCTTGTCGTATTTTTAGCTCATGGGTTTTATTAATGTTAGATTTTACTTTACTTTCATTCGATTGATTAACGTCATTTGGCTTAAATTTTGTAATGCGATGCACAGTATTATTGTAGTGTTGCACAACTGAATCTAAATTATTCTGAACCCAGTGATATTTACCACACAGACTAAACAATTTGTAAAGGTGTGATTTTAAAGTTCTAATCACACACTCTACAATAGAAGTTTTCTTAACAGAGTATGTGGAATAATGATTTATATTATATCTTTTCATTAACTGATTAAATAAATCGTTGTAGAATTCTTTACCTAGGTCTGTTTGTAAATTTTTTGGTTTTCTTTTAGATACGGATAACACACTATTCATTGCATTTGTAACACATTGCTTGGATTTTGACTTCAACGGTCTCACCCACACGTATTTTGATAAAGCATCAATTACGACAAGAACATATTTAAATCCTTTATTAAATGAGGAGAATTTTTGAAAATCCATTAGGTCAGCTTGCCATAGATCATCTAATCCTTTAATGATCGTACATCGACGAACGAAACTTCTTCTTACAGCTTTATGAAGCTCATTTACTACTTCTTGTTTACTCATTCTTAACAGGTTTTGGTGCAACTATGTCATCAATTTCTTTTTTTGTGTAATACAGTTTACTCAAACTGACAGAAGTCAATTTTTCAAGATTATTAAGGTATTTTTTAATATCACTTTGAATTTTTTTCATTTCATTTCTTAGGTCTTGAACACAATTATCTACGTATTTTTTATTCACAGCCTCATCATCTTTCTCGGGAATTTGTAGTCCTGTTAATCTTGATAATTTTAAATCAAAATCACCTTTGTCTGTTCTTATCAATGTTTCGGAAATAATGTCAGTGAATTCGGTTTGTCGAAGACGTTTATGAACGTGGTGACCGAACTTATCAATATTCATTGTCGTCCAGTCCGCTTCTTTAGCGCAATGATACTGCCTAATCCTCCCGATGGAAGCTTTATATATTTCACTTGTTTTATAAGACCAGCTTCGTGCAGTTCTTCTATTATTGAATATATTTCATTTTGTACTCCAGTATTACCAGCAGCACATGAAGCTAGTAATAATTTTAGCCGTTCCACTAACTCATTTGGATCATCCCAATAAACTAAATCAGTATCTTTTTTAACTTCTTTTAAAATTTCGATACCTTCCCCTTGAGGGAGACTTTCTACACTGCTTGTATGTGGTCTAGAAAATTTAAACAATGGTTTGATCACGTTCATATATTTAAATCCTTTGTTGCTTTTTATTGGATTCATTGGATTGTAGTCTCGTCTGTGCACATTAGTGTACGTAAGTATTATTTTATAATTTTCTAAGTCTTCTACTGTAACAAATTTCAAATTTGGTATCTTTTTAAATAATAATTCTTTTAAGCCTTGAGTTTTTTTGAAACTTCGCTTCCCTATTTTCAGAATGCAATCATCATAATCATGAACACGAGTTTTACCGAGCATAAGTTTTCCATTAACAACTCTAACACCATAAGGTATATTTGAATCTTGTATTGCTTCAGATGTCACCGACCATGATAAAGAATCATCGTCAACACTTGGTAATGACTGAAGTGATTTGAATGAGCTATCAGGGCTATCGTGCTCTTCAGCGGGTGATGAAGTGAGAGTTTTAGGTGTTCTACTAACATCATCATCATCCGAGATTTCTTCATTTTGAACAACCTTGTTGAAGTAATCGAAATCCTCGTCCAAATTATTTGAAGACTCACTGTCGGTATTTTTTGTTCTTTTTATTAATTGGTTTTGTTCCATTTCTTCATCTGTGTGACGTTTGTTATCAGTTTTATTTGTTAACAGCTTAAGTGGGCTAACAATAGGTTTAAATATTGTTTCGAGAGCCATATCATTCGTATTTTTCGAATCTTTTATCATTTCTACTTTTCTTTTTACAGCTGCTGCAGATTTTACAATTTGCTCCTTGAGACTTCGTTCCATTGTAGAAGGTTCCACTCTGTTTGGCTTCTTATATGAAACTGATTGATTAATAACTTAGCAGCTATTTAAAGCGTTCAAATCCACTACTATAAATGTATCGAACTTCATTCTGTAACAACCTTTATTTCGTTCACAATCTTTGTTAATTACAACGTAATTGAAAGGTTTACTCCAAATAGTTGAACACATTTCCCGAAACTGAGACCATGTCATGTCAGATCCCACATGCTCATCATAAACGTGTTTCAGGTTGATATCGTCTTGCTTAAATAATATAATGAGGTTAGAATTATCTCTTACTAGTTGTTTTGGTATTTTTGTGTATGTTTGATTTATATAGAAACAGTCAATATTTTTATGACGACCCATAGCGAAGTAATCTCGTATATTGTTTTGATTTTCACAAGCAACATCGTCGAATATGATTATCGAGTTCGGTAATGCCTCGTGTGGACTTAAAATTTCACTGTTATGATTATATTTGTAATAGGACGTATTTGCTACATTTTCTAATACTTTCTCCAAAAATACGTATTTAGGTTGATACAAAGATTTTGAATGAACATATAGGTTACGAAATCGAGGTCCATTCTTGTGTAACAACAAACTGATTACTAAGTTAGTCTTTCCTTAGTTTGATGGACCACAAACAATACTGCGAATAGAACTTGGTAATAAATTTCCATGACGTTTAACCTCACTCGTTGGAGCAGGACAGATACATTCCAATTTAAGAGATTCTTTTTGTTTAAGAAATTTCAATATTTATACGCGACCGTTTAGATCAATGGGTTTCAACAAAATAATTTAACATATTAATGTCAAACCCTTTTTACTCATGAATTGGGGAGGCTAGATCAAGACGATGTATTTCAAAGGCGCGGCAGGCCGCGCCGTTAGCGAGCTTGCGAGCGGTTGAAATACAGCGTTCTTGAGCTAGACTTCCCAATTCATTTACTACTAGACTTAAATAAAATATTTGTTTTTCGCACTATATTGCCATGATACAAGGTTTTTTTGTAGTCTGATATTTGTATATCGCGAACAACACTCATCTTTACTCCCTTTGCTTTTTTAATTGTAGTATTATTGGTCTTTATACAATACAATTTTGAACGTAATCCGACAAACTCTGTTATAATGTTTCCTCCCATTTCGTCCTTGAAAAGTCCAGGAATCTTTTTATTTAGAAGGGGTAGCCATATAAATTTTCCTTGAAAAAATTGCTTGTATCAAAATAATGTAGGAAAGTTTCCTTTAAATCTTTGTAAAAGTCTTCGGTTTCAATTTGGTACACGAAACTATCCGTATCCGTGTAACACATTTGTAATTTGTTTTTATACGATGGTTCAAAAACTGAATAATGAAAGTCATACATGTGGCTTTTAGATAACTCTAACACCGTAAACCCTATTTATATTGGCTTATCCAAAATCACTTGTTCAGGTTTTGTTTGTATCGCAACTAAATTTTCAGTGAAAATTGAAGCACTGTGAAAACTAGAACTTGAAATTAATTTATTAGCAGTTATTTTCTTTTTTGTTATATTATTGTGGTCACTCCATTCGTTAACTAAATGTACATTCACTCTTTTTTCGTTGTTTTCTAAGGTTTTCCCAAAAATGCTGTTATTGAGCAACTTAAAAAAGTCTTGTTCAAATGTAGATTGAGCCTGTTGTCTTAAACTCGTATTTAGATCGATATATTGTTTTAAGTAAGGACTTTGTTGAAACGTTATGACACGGTGTATTTTTTTTAATACCAGCCCATGTTTTAAACATGTTTTTAAGTGAACATAGTGGATAACGTAAAAGTACTTGTCGTAAAGATTAGGCACGAGCTTAAAAGTCTTACCCCCGGGTGGAATGCATTTCTCAGGACAAAATGGTAAATCATTGTGTCCGTCATGCAACTTTTTTGGATAGCTTAAGTCAACCTCAAGAATAAAACCATAGTCAGCATCAGCAGGAACATTAGCAATATCAAGACATTCAATTTCTGCCTGGTTTAAAAATCTAAAATTCGATAGTGGTAGAGATTGACACATACTGAATCCGTATAAGTTATTGCAATCTATGTAAACTATGAAGGTATCTGGTTTTAAGGGATCGTATTCGTTCATGTATTTGTTATTGGCGTTGGCATGCCTGTGCGAACACATGCATACACCTCCTCTGATGCCTGATTGAATCATACGCACTATGGCAAGGTCATCTATGAGCTCCAACTCGACTCCAGTTTTATAAAGTATTGCATCAAATGATAAACTAGGAGCGGTTACATAGAAAGCAGGATCTAATTGATAATGAAATTTACAAGTTTTTCTAAACTTTTCAAAAATATCAGTCAACAAGAGAACGTCTGTTTTTAAATACAATTTAGTGTATTGACCCAGTTTTTTAATATAAAATTGCGACCAAACTAATTGAGCATGTTCATACTCTTCATCTGTAATATGATCATTTGTAAGGGAACTGTAAAACTCTTCTTTTTCTGGTAGACATCGCTCTTTAAAGCAATCCCAGTTATCCATGTATTCGTAGGGATATATACCTTTGCGAGTAAGTAAATTAAATTGGGTAGGTATTGGAAAATGCATGCGTAAATGTTCAAACTCTTATTTTTTAATAGTTTTTGCTAATTTATCCAAGCTAGTACCAAGAAATTTAAATGAATCTACGAAGCGCAATTGCATAAATTCTTGATCGGAAATCGGGACAAATTTTGTAAATGACACATAATTTTCTTTAGTTTTAGGTATAATCTTAATATTTCCAGGCATTTCACCTAATTGTTTTATGAATAAATGGCAGTCATAACCTGACAAATTGTGAAAAAAGACAGGAATAAACTAAGGTGTTTTGTATTGTGAATTACATATCTGTGTGCTGCACCACGATATAATCCTGTTATGTGGCAGTGATCTCGCACTTTGTCTGAAAATAAGAAGTGATCACATATATGACAGCGAGTGGCTTGCGAAAATTCGGATGCATCTTTTTCGGTAAAAATCATAGGCAAATGTTTGGATAAGATAGCATGAATTTCACGAACATCGCGATAAAGAGATTCTATAAATTTAGAAACACAGTCAGAACCTAGATATGATACATAGCGATTATAGCTAGTGTTTACAGTACAGACTATATTGTACGCAAACGCTGAGGGTACATGGTGCTGCAGCGTTTTTGTATTTTGAGTATCAGAATCAGACTTGTCCTCGTGCACTTCTAAAATTGTCTCAAAATCTGCATAAATTACAAATGGAACGTTTTGTTTACGATCATAATTTTTAAATTTTATGACGGACCCCTTTTCAGGTAATACAGTGACGATCCCGCTACATATATGATTTTCTAGTTCCTCACAAGTAGTAAAAAACACTAAACATGTATCACAGAAATAAATTTTACCATGATGTGCTGTTATTTGATTTCTGAGAAGCCGCGACAAGTCCTTGATAAGACAATAATGTGACGTTGCGTTGTTTTCTAACAATAGCAAATGAATCGTTTTTTTATTTTTCGTATTTTCAGATTTATATACGGGGCCAATAATGTTTTTAGAATTTTTTAGACCGTAAATGATAAAACTTAACTTGGGATTGTTTTTTTCAAAAATCTTAATATCTGAGAATGTGACAGGATAAGATATCCCATTGACATTAAGAACATCTTTAAAATTGGGATAAGACGAGACTCGTTCAGGATGATTTCGAGCCGGGTAAAGAGCTGCTGTTACGCTCCATAAAAAGCAACACTGGTCTTTATTTTGAATATTTATACACGCTTTCTTACTTTGAATAAATTTAGGTAATTTTAAATAAGATGACCCACCTAATGGCTGGTACTTATTGGTTGAGCACGTTAAGTGACCAATGTTAATATTTTTCTTTTCTTTTTCACCACCATCACCACTTACTTATGTTTGCTGGTTTATTCTATAATTATTAATAATTGAAAATTCCAAATGGTTTCAATAAGTTTTCATTTGAGGCTGTTTGGTTCTCAGACCAAGAATTGGCTCGTGGGTGGGGATCCCTGGTGAAGTCAGCGCCCTCTGTATGGACTGTCGCGCTTGAGTCTCCGATGTCATTTTTTCTAACCTAACATTATTCTTTTCGTCGTGATGTGTGCTACATGAAAAAAGTGCCTCACGTGTGTTGAAGACTGGATTGACCGCGGCTGAGGACGTACCCGAGCTGATCTGAAGGTAAGTGGACCATCAGTTTTCGGTGTTAACGTTGAAGCCATTTGTTTAATCTATTAGGGTCGATTCCAATCGTCTTCATATTTTTTCTTACGTAAATAAGTTCCCGCATGTTGTCGGCTATTTACACGCCGCTTCACCATATAAATGGTCCTCCCGAGCTCAGATAATGTTCTAGCATATCATAATCTTAAATAATTAATTGGAAGTTCGCAGATTTACGTAATTCTTTGGTAAAATCGCGTTGTACCGACATGACATTTGACGCCATATGTCAATTTCTCACAATTTCGTTCTAATTAAAATAATTTAGCTTGAAAATTTTAATTTACGTTTTCTCACATATTCATTGCGAATTTTTACTTGAAAATGTCTAAAACTTACGACAATACATCGGATAATCCATTTGATAAAGGGTTCGTCCTTCTGACGGCAAAAAAGGAACGACTTTTTTCACGGATGAATGATTTGTTCAAACAAGCTACAAATATTTCTAATTATGCATCTAGAAATAATGAAACTTTTATGTCTATGTCTGAAATAATAGATGAAATGCGTAGTCAGTTTGAAGTGATTATTGATCAAATAAATGACCACCAGTTATCGTTAGACTCAACATTAAAACCTGATATATATCCCAGGAATACGCGAAATCCAGTCAGATTGGTCTTTGATATACTGCCTAGAACCAAATCTTACCATAGACAAACCCGAGCTATGTGTATCAAGGTGTTCAATGCCTTACCGGAACACTTAAAAGCATTGCCATTATCAAAGTTTAAGAGTGGATTGAAAAATTGGCTTATGGGTAAATTATTTTATAGCACAGAGGAATTGATTAATATTAATAAATAAATTGACAGTAAAAATAAATAACGCAATGAAAATAATGTATATTAATAATAATTTTGTAATTTCGTGAGTGTTTTAATTTGATAAATTGATTTATAAATTTTGCATGCTTTAAATGACAAAGCTAAAAGTGCTGATCTATATGACATTATACTTATTTATAAGACCCACTGTAACCACTTTCATAGCAAAATAAAGATTCTATTCTATTCTATTCTATTCTATTCTATTCTATTCTATTCTATTCTATTCTGATTATAAGCCATTAGATGCGTTCGATGATCTATATCTCAGAGTGAAGCGCACCCGAAATAATATTATTCAGGCATCGCGGTCAGATGGGTCATCTTATAACGATTCTTCTCATTCTAATACTTCATGCTACATAAAGTTGCCTCCTATAGAATTACCGCACTTTGATGGCAAGACAGAGAATTGGCCTAGGTTTTACGAAAGTTTTAAGTCTAACATTCATAATAATAATCAGCTGACTGACTCGCAGCGCGTGCAGTACTTAGTAGGTAAGCTTACGCACGGCGCTCTTAAGGTCACGGCAGGTATTATACCTACGGGTGACACCTATAAAGTTATCTGGGATAGCTTAGTTAAAAAGTTTCAAGATAAACGTGCACTAGGCACACATTATCTAAATAATATTTTGGACTCTAAAGGCTGTTCAAATACATCTAACAGTCTTGATACCTTTATTGGAATGTATGATTCTTCTGTGTCTGCATTACAACAATTAGGCATTGAGAATTTGACCGACTTCATATTGTTTCATTGCGCTCTTCGAAAAATCAATTCAGAAACAGCTCAAGCGTTTGAGTTATCTGTTCATAATAAAGAAATTCCTACCTATAACGACTTAGTATCTTTTGTGCAGGATCAAGTTAAAATATTACAGCGGTCAAATAGTAACAACACGACGCGGGCATCGAACAGTAGTGCGAACACAAATAAGCCCTCTGTGTCCGCTACTCAGACGCCCCGCCAGCAAACCTACCAGTCGTTTGTCGCGAGCAATGAGAATGTACCGACCGCGCAGTCGAAGTTGTGCGATTTCTGTAACAAAACTGATCATTTAATTTATGCTTGTTCTCAGTTTAAGAACTTAGGTTCTTCGCGCGCGCGTTTTGAATTTATTAAAAGTAAACATGGATGTGTTAACTGCCTTAGTAGGTCGCATACAGTGACGTCTTGCAAATCTAAGCACGTTTGCAATTTATGCAAGAAAAGACATCACAGTATCTTACATTTCGACAACAAAGATCATAAGGTTAGATCAGATAATTACGTCCAAGTGTCGCAGGTACCTACCGGTCAGGCGTCATTTACCACTCCTGTTGCTCCGTCATCACTGTGCTCGGCGCCCGGCCAGTCCGATGAGATGGTCAACACGCACGTTGCGAGAACATGCTCAGCTGATACGAGCGCGCCTGAGACGCCTGCCTCGCACAGTAACGAGTCTTGTTATAACGTAGATATTCCACTCAGTAATCCTTCGTTGTCGTTAAGTTGCGAAGTAAAATCAGCTTCTACTATACTTTTAGCAACCGCACAAGTTTATGCGAAAACTCAAATGGTAATAAGAAAATAATTAGATGCCTTATTGATAATGGCTCGCAAAATAACTTGATAACCGTTGATTGTTGCAAAGCGCTCAATTTGGTTATAATTCCTTTGAGTAATTCTTTTGTCAAAGGAATTGGTTCCGCATCTCGACCGATATTAGGATACGTTAATCTAGACATTGAGTCACGCGTATATCCGAATAACAAATATAAAATACATGCGCTAGTCGTTGACTATATCTCAGATCAGTTGCCTGCGCACTATATAAAGAAGGGTGATTTAGGGTACTTAGAGGGATTGGCCTTCGCTGATTTATCATGGAATATTCCTGGGAATGTGGATGTTGTACTAGGTGCTCAACTATTCCCATATATTTATTTAGGCAACAAGGTCGAATCTGGCACGAGTGCACCTCCCGCTTTGTTGACCGTGTTCGGTTTCGTACTCATGGGTGATTACCCTAATAATATCCCAAATAAATCGTCTTCTTCTTTTTCTGCACTTGCATTGATTGATTTAGTGCAGAAGTTCTGGCAATTGGAAGAAATACCTAATATGCAATTTTTGAGTCCCGAAGAGACTGAGTGTGAGAATTTGTTTGCGTCCTCTATCACTCGCGCTAAGGATGGTAGGTATTCCGTCGCCTTACCCTTTGCTAAAAACCCTAGTGAACTGGGTAATTCTCGCACGGCTGCCCAACGTCGATTTATGTCATTGGAGCGTAAGTTTAAACAATTGCCGGACTTAAAGGAAAATTATGACAAAGTAATCAATGAATATATCGATAAGGGTTACCTGTCAGAAGTCGCCGAGTCTGATATTACCGAGGAGGGATACTACATCCCGCATCACGCCGTCACTCGCCCGGATAAACCGATGCCACGGATAGTACTCGATGCTAGTGCTGTGACACACACTGGGTTATCCTTAAATAATATTTTACATACCAGTCCTAATCTGCAGGCAGATTTGTTTTTGCTATTGTTTGAGTTTCGTCTTTTCCCTGTCGCTATGACTGCGGATATAAGACAAATGTATTTACAGATTGAAGTTTCTAGTGAGCATCGTAAATATTTGAGAATATTATACAGGTTTAGTGATAAAGATTTTATACGAACCTTTCAATTCAAACGAGTTCCATTTGGACTTAAGTCGAGCCCATTCTTGGCAATGCGGACCTTTCGTCAGCTAGCCCAGGACATGAAGCCGTATTTCCCGGACGCTGTGTATTCTATTGCAGATGAAACCAGCGCCGTTCGTCTTTCACGAGACCTAATCTCGTTGTTTAAAGCCGGTGCCTTCGATTTGGTAAAGTGGTCGAGTAATTCTCAAAAATTACTTGATAACCTTCCAGATTCTCATCGCGGCACGATTGATTTCGGTGTTGAATCTTGTAATAATACTGCTAAGGTATTAGGCCTTTAATGGGAACCGGTCGATGACAGCTTCTTCTTCAAGACTAATAATGTCGAGGAGAAGTGTACCAAACGGAGCATACTGTCGGTAGTAGCTCGGTTGTTTGATGTCCTCGGTTTGGTGGCCCCTGTAATTTTATACGCCAAACTACTTATCAAGGAGTTATGGCTATGTAATATTGGATGGGATGACACTCCTCCCGAAAACGTGGTTCAAAAGTTCTCTGCGTTTATACAGGAATTTCCTTTAATTTCATATTTGAAAATCCCTCGTCACGTAGGCGCATTATGCGATTGCTCTGTGCTGATTGTTGCCTTTTGTGACGCTAGTATGAACAGCTATGGTTGTGTCATATACCTTCACACTACTGATCGTACTGAAAATATCATAGTAAGGTTGTTGTGTGCGAAATCGAAAGTTGCCCTAACTAAGGTGACCACACTTGCTCGTTTGGAACTCTGTGCCGCAGTGCTTATGTCCAAGCTAATACGTGTTGTTCAAGAAACCTTTTGTAAGCGTCTTCCTATTGCAGGAACATACGCGTTCTCGGAATTCACTATTGCTCTTTTATGGATACATTCCTCACCGTATCGGTGATCTGTATTTGTAAGTCACCGTGTTATAGGAATCCAACTTCTCACTTACGAGGAGTTACAGACAGAGTTAGTACAGAATATAGAGTGCATAATGAACTCTCGTCCACTTACAGTGGTGTCGTCTGACCCTTCACCGGAGGTTACAACTCCTGCTCACTTCTTAATGTCAACCCCGTTGCAATACTTACCTGCCGTGGACCTGTCTGACACGCGTATTAGTCTTGCTCACCGCAAGCAACTATTGATAGCATAGACCAGATAGCATGGTCCAGTCCTTCTGGAAAAAATGGCGCCTTGAGTATCTGCATACGCTGCAAGTCAGGCAAAAGTGGACCACTCCTGATCGTTCAGTTGAGATCGGAACAGTCGTACTTGTAGAACAGGATAATTGCCCTCCGTTGCATTGGCCATTAGGTGTAATTACGGAAATTCATCCGGGTTCTGACAAAATCGTTCGTGTCGTGACGGTGAAAATAAAATGTGGATTTTTCAAGCGTCCAGTTGTAAAGTTGTATCCAATTCCAACACAATAACTTATTAACATTTAATTTATCTAATAAAAAGTCGTAATTACATTTATTTAGTTTATTAATTAATGTAACTTCATGTAAACGATGTTGACTGGTCAGATTTTATTCATTTTCTTTTGAAAGTTCAGCGAACTTCCAAGGCGGGCAGCATGGTTGTGGGCACGTTAAGTGACCAATGTTAATATTTTTCTTTTCTTTTTCACCACCATCACCACTTACTTATGTTTGCTGGTTTATTCTATAATTATTAATAATTGAAAATTCCAAATAGTTTCAATAAGTTTTCATTTGAGGCTGTTTGGTTCTCGGACCAAGGATTGGCTCGTGGGTGGGGATCCCTGGCGAAGTCAGCGCCCTCTGTATGGACTGTCGCGCTTGAGTCTCCGATGTCATTTTTTCTAACCTAACATTATTCTATTCGTCGTGATGTGTGCTACATGAAAAAAGTGCCTCACATGTGTTGAAGACTGGATTGACCGCGGCTGAGGACGTACCCGAGCTGATCTGAAGGTAAGTGGACCATCAGTTTTCGGTGTTAACGTTGAAGCCATTTGTTTAATCTATTAGGGTCGATTCCAATCGTCTTCATATTTTTTCTTACGTAAATAAGTTCCCGCATGTTGTCGGCTATTTACACGCCGCTTCACCACTTATTTACATTTATTTCTAAATGTGAATTACTCAAAAATGCCCAACCACTATCGCTTTCCTCAAATTCTTCCATTTTCTTTTTCAATATACTCACTAGTTTAGAAAATAAATTATCATAATCATAGTTGTGGTAAAGTATAAAATTCTTTGTAACAAAGGATTTGATTTCCTGCATATTATTTTTGAATAACAGGAAAATGCTTAATAATTCAAAATTCACTTTAATGCAAGTATGTACTCTTAAAGCTTCATCTAAAAGTGATTTTATTTTGTTATGAATAGAATTAAAGAAAATATCTATAGAAGTTTGATCAAGTTCACTTGCAACTAATCGGTAAGAAATGATACGAGAGCGAAATGCAGATGCTACGATTTCCACACCATCACTGTGTGGCTGGGTGGAGTTATTTTGCTTGTGCAAGTGACTCCGCAAGTGACCTACCCAAGAGGTAGAACATAAGGACACGTTACAAATAGTGCAGAAAGGCATTTTAGAACCAAGAATTAGTTAATAAACAATAAAGACTCGTAATCTACTAGAAATAATGACGAATAATTGAAATGTAAAAAAATTAAAACTGTATAATATGTATATTTACAAGTATAAAATTACAAATTATTTTATGTTTATTTTATTGCTATAATAAGTTGGTTCGCACTCTTCAAAAATTACATAAGCCCTACTTATAAACCCTTGTAGAGCCTCCCACTCCTGGGATTGTTCACCACATTGGAGTTTTACCGCTGCAAGCGCTTTCTTATAGCGTTCCTCGGCTGGAACATTCTTAACATCGTCGGTGTGGTAGATTTTCAAATCTATGTAGAACTCGCCGCTGGTGACTGCAGTGGCCAGTGCGACGACACTGGCCCGAAGACACCCGCGACGTGAAGCTCGATGCAATCCTACGAGTTGTCTCCTTCGTACTTGCCTGCTCGTCTTTATTGATGATTGCAAACAAACTCTTCGTTTTTTTCTTTGGTCTGTGAACAATAAACATATTTATTTGAGTAACATATATTTTTATCGATAAATCTTTTTTTTTTTTGTTAGTTTTGTTGTACTTCGAACATTTACTATTTTACTTGTACTCGTAAATACTCATTGTAAATTATTAAAAATTTACCTTTTATCAAATATTACAATTAAGTGCTAGTACAATAATTGCGAGTGAGTTTGGTAAATATTATTATAAAAGGAGGAAATTTACCTAGTTAGGGCTTCAACGTTTACAACTGGGTTGATGGTAAGCTTTCGCTTCCTCGGCTTAGGCGCAGGCGCAGGCGTAGAAGCGGTTGAGGTCGACGACGCGCTGGTTTTGGGCTTGCTCTTGCTCGGGCGAGGTGGCACCACCTCTAATGGAGCCACGTCTTCAATGCTGGATGCGTACTCAGAGTCCGACCTATAAAATAATAATCATAATTAGTTTATCTTCCCAATAATCATAACCACTATCTAACTAAGGAAAGGAAAACTAAGTGCACAGTGTTCTGTAATGTCTAGGTACGGTAATGACACATTTAAATACACTACAAATAGATACAAACATACGTACTTACTATGCTAGCTACATACATTGATGGTTGCGGGATTTGAACCCGCGACCACTCAATTCATTGATCAATTAGCTTAACAGAACACTTCGCGGATCTCTACACAAATACAACAGTAAAGAAAACGTTACTTTAAAATTATTTGCTGAAACAAACTGACTTAAAATAAATGTATATTAGTACTTACTTACATTTTGCACAATGGGGAGCTTGTTTCTTGATATTCACAAAGAATCTCACAAAGTAATTGATTTTTTTGCGGTGAAAATCCGTATTTATGTGATCAATAATAAATTGTCAGCAAAAATAAAGCTAATTTGTTGTAACCAAAGTCACAATAAAAAGATATACAAATTTAGACCGTATTATTTATGTTTGATAAGCACAGAAAAAAAACTTCAGTAGCAAGTAAATAACTTATTACCTTTTGAATTAGAATATGACAGATACTTTGATGTAACGTTCAAAGGAAATATGATTGTATTACACTGTGTTGCGGTACAAGTGAAATCAGTATGTAATGCATATAAGTTAATATCTTAAATGGCTAGTCAAATACTAATTATGAGGTCTTCCAAGTAGCAAATTTCCATTATTCCATTTGTAAAGAGTAAAATTGATAATTATTACTACATTGATTTGAGTCTACCTTCAACTAAAAATTTATTTACTTATCGATTTTATAAATTTTTGTCACAAGGTTAAAAAAACTTTATTGCACATACTTTTATAAAAGCGGACTTAACGGTGGAAGCAGTCTCTATCAGCCAGCATTCAGGTCAATTAGAAAGATAAAAATAATTATCAGTTCCAACTTGCAATGCAACACTCATTCAAAGCATTTAATGCCTAATCTGCAAGTAAGCTGTGTTAGACCAGGAGCCGAGATGTTTAAATCAACGTTATCATAATATCAATCAACCTCGATGTCACAAGGATACTTATATATAAGAAAAATATTTATAATATGTCGATAGCAATATATAATAAATTACTCAAAAGACTTGAAGGCTTCAAGAAAATTTATTTTAGAAAAATGTTAAATAATTGGTTGTTGAGTAATTGTTTTTATAGTCTGAATGAATATTTTAATTTTAATGAATAATTGTATTTATAATATGACATTTTTTTTTATTTAAATAGTATGACAATGTCAAAAACTCGACACAAAACAAAGTTTTCAACCATTTAAAAATAAACAGGTTTACAGAAAAATACCTAAAATAGTAGTCCGAAACAAGTACCCATCCTTCTCTTGGACTATAAATTGTAGCTCGCACATTCCCACGATCCACGCGATGCAACATACAGTGTGACATAGGATTTCATCGAACACCTACAAGTTATTCAATAAGTTCGTAATAATTGAAAATTATGGTAAACATTTAAAAAACTCTGTGAAACCAGTGCAGTATTTCCAAAAAATGTAAGTGTAATTATATATAAATATACTTTTTGTCTGAAACAGAAAATATTTTATGTGTAAAGGATAACTTACGGATTATTATTTTCGTTAATCTTCCGAGAGAGATTATTATTTTTGATACTTCTTAACATGCTTGCTGTTTCCAGGCTGTCTGGGGTCAGTGCAGTATTTTTTCTTCTTTCATACAACTATAGATATCTAATATATAAGATTATCAAGCCTGTTTCTTTTCTATACGTGTTTTGGTTGAATTATAAATAATAAATCATTTTTTCATTGATAACTTAAAAAGATTTGTTTTGTTTGCTTTGATTATAGTGTTACTCGAAATATTAAATATATCACAAATAAAAATCCTTTAGCTACCAAAAAACAATAGATTATTGTTTGCTAATGTTTATTACAAATTTTATTGATGATTAACACATATGTGTTTTTTATTTTAGGAGTACCTACTGCTCATCAAGGCAATTAAATATCTACAATAATATGCAGAACACATTGTTACGAATCTTGGTTAAAACAGGTAACCTTTTTATTTATTTATTATTTTGTTGTATTGTTAAAAGTTTCGGTTCTGTATTTTAATTTTCCACAATTTTATTTAATGTTTTATTTTTATTTTTTTCAGATCCCCACGACATGATTTAATAAATAAACTATTTGCACCGTGAACATGAAACTTCGATGAGTAGAAGAATTGATTTATTTTATAAATAATCGTAGTAAAAAAGGTCTCCATTTATTTCAATTTATAATAAATTATGGTTGTTGTGGTTGTTTTATTTGAATAAAAAATTTCAAGGTATAGTTTTACATAAAGGTAAATGTATGGTTATGCTAAAAATGGTAAAGGTAAAAAGGTAAGTAACGGTAAACAGTAAGTAAAGGTAATAGTAATTAATTAAGGAAGGACATTTAGAGATAGAATTTTGCCATAGGTCTTCAGCTGAATATGTTAGGCAGGACATTCAGTGAGAGAATCTTACCATGGGTCTTGAGCTGAATGTGTTAGGCAGAACAGACGGTGAGAGAATCTTACCATGGGTCTCTCTGAAGATATTTACCTCGGGTCTTCAACCGTTTGTGTTAGAGGACATTCAGTAGGAGAATCTTACCATGGGTCTTGAGCTGAATGTGTTAGGCAGAACAGACGGCGAGAGAATCTTACCATGGGTCTCTCAGAAGATACTTACCTCGGGTCTTCAACCGTTTGTGTTAGGAAGGACATTCAGTAAGAGAATCTTACCATGGGTCTTGAGCTGAATGTGTTAGGCAGAACAGACGGTGAGAGAATCTTACCATGGGTCTTTCTAAAGATACTTACCTCGGATCTTCAACCGTTTGTGTTAGGAAGGACATTCAGTAAGAGAATCTTACCATGGGTCTTGAGCTGAATGTGTTAGGCAGAACAGACGGCGAGAGAATCTTACCATGGGTCAACACCGAGATCATAAATCACGTCTGCTTCACGAATTTAATGGTTATTAATACTGTAAGAACTAAAATAGGGAGATTTTTTTCTAGAGAAATGTACGAAATTGCATTTATCAACGTTTAATTTGATTTTGTTAGTATCGCACCAGTTAGGAAAACGATCTAAATCATTTTGAAGTAGAAGCCAATCATTATCATTTACTAGACGTATCGTAACTTTAAGGTCATCGGCGTACAATTATGCTTGTGCATCGTCCGAATAGCTTCTGCAAATAATTATTAATTATTATAACAAATATGTAGTTACACGCAAGTGACTCCACTCAATTCACTGAATATTTTAGAGATTTAAATTAAAATTTAAAAAAATTCCTTTTTGTCGTATGGTATCATTTCCTTACTGGTCACCCCGTCGTTGGGGCAACGTCATTCACGTTTTAGTGCTTATCCGCTCAACACGTTTTTAATTCGTATTTTAGCATCAAATATTGTTTTTCTTCGACTTTTTTCATTAAATTATGCTTAAATAATGTCGCTCAGGCGAATTTGAGCCTATCGACAAAAAAATTGAAAACTCGGAACGCAAGCTGATACGTGGTCAATATCGAAACCGGAAAAGCAGTAATGGTAACTCCCATTATTCATCATCTCAAAAGTCTGTTACCAACCGATCAGGTATGTACTTAAACACCCAACCTTCATAGTTTGCAATAGCGTCCTAGCTTTTTTTTATGGAAAACGAGTCGGTTCAATAAAATCAAGCATTACTTACTTTATTATAACTAATGCCGACTACCCGCACTTTTGGGTCTGTGTCGTGGCTCAAATAGTATGACTTCAGGGCAGTTTATGGGACTGACCCGCGCTTACACAAAATGGCCATTCAGAGCAGTTTTTGGGACTGCGTTGCGGCTCAAATAGTACGACATCAGGCCAGTTTATGGGACTAACTCGCGCTTACACAAAACGGCCATTCAAAGCAATTTTAGGGACGGTCTCGCCGCCCAAATAGGTAAGATAAGATAAGATAAGATTTTATTCATAATATTCATTACATCACATTAGACAAAACGGCCATTCAGAGCAGTTTTTGAGACTGTGTCGCGGGTCAAATAGTACAACATCAGGGCAGTTTATGGGACTGACCCGCGCTTACACAAAATGGCCATTCAGAGCAGTTTTTGGGACTGTGTCGCAGCCTAAATAGTACGGCATCAGGGCAGTTTATGGGATTGACCCGCGCCTACACAAAATAGCCATTCAGAGCAGTTTTTGGGACTGTGTCGCGGCTAAAATAGTACGACATCAGGGCAGTTTATGGGACTGACCCGCGCTTACACAAAATGGTTATTCAGAGCAGTTTTTGGGACTGTGTCGCGGCCAAAATAGTACGGCATCAGGGCAGTTTATGGGACTGACCCGCGCCTACACAAAATAGCCATTCAGAGCAGTTTTTGGGACTGTCTCGCGGCTCAAATAGTGCGACATCAAGGCAGTTTTTGGGACTGACCCGAATAGCAAATGCCTTAAAGGGTTTAATTTGCGCATAGCCTGAGTTGTGAATCTCTTAACCCAACATCAGTCTTTTGACACTTGTAGGACGAATTGGTGCACCTTTGATAAACCCTGAAGCAACTCATGGACATTTCTCACATTTTTTGCGATGTTCAACACTCAAGAGTTCGTCACAAGACGGAGTTTTACTGCCATCTCTATTAAACAGGAGCTTAGAGATCACCCTTTTTGCACTTAGACCGACAAACCCTCTCTGGTGAGAATTTAGCCGAGACGCTAATATCTGCAAAGGCAAAAACTGTACCAAAACCGAAACCTTGTATTTTGCAACGATGCGAAACCGTCATCGCAACCTGGAGTACATTTGCCCACCGACAATGGCGCCGGGCTATACAGCAGCAATATACTCGCAATCAGACGCACGTCAACTCGTCAAAGACATCGCAGCTATCCAAATTTTATTATCAATGGTCACTTATTACATATTATACTGGATCGACGGTTATAAGCTCAGCTTTTTAGTCCTGTCAGCAAAAGTTGTCAAGCATTCAGACTCAGAGAGATTCCATTTTCACCAAGCATTTTAACAGCTACTTAAAACATGGGCTGTTTCTGAATGTACTCCCTGCGAAGGGCAGTTTTTATCCAATATTTACATGCACCCCAAATCGAACGATAAAATGCGTCTTATATTGAATCTAAAAAATCTCAATTTTACCAATAAAAATCTTTTCAAGTTAGAAGATTTTCGCACAGCAACTAAGCTTGTTCTAAGGATGTTTTTATGGCAAATACTTACCTTAAATTTAATAAACGCTTACCTTTTACTTAAGATTCCCGAGGCTTCTAGAAAGTATTTGAGGTTTATGCGGGAAGGCGTAACTTACGAGTCTTGCCGTTCGGTTTGAATACGGCACCATATATTTTACAGAAATTTTGAAGCCCATTGCTAAATTACTTAGAACATTTGGATATTTATCCTCAATTTATTTCGATGACTAACATTTGATTGACCAGTTTTATAAAAAATATTTAGATAATTAATTAGTTTTGTGGTGATGTTAATACATCACCACAAAACTTCTTGAATATCACCGTCAAAGTTACGCAAGTTTCTTGGCCTAATCGTAGATACAAAAAACTTACAAGTTATCAATTGAAATCATATTAAGTATATATAGGTTTAAAGATGATTTATTCTCATAAGAAACAAAAAAAATATACATTTCACTTACATGAGAACATAAATTAAACAATATTAAAATTACAAATTTCAACGCGCGAGCGAACAATATAAACACGTTAAATATATATAACTGGATAAAACAATGAAACATAACATATTATATCAGAATCTTTTTACCATTCGTGAGACTTTGGCCTTGGCTTGTCCGGCTATCGAGCACGGTATGTTACATACAAAAGAGTTTGAGCGTTGTAAATTCAGAATAATGTATCTATTTGCCAGACTCACTACAAGCTGATTTCAAATGGTGGTCCCAAGCTATTGAAACTTCTGTTCGAATCGTAAAAACTAACGATAATTAGGTAGACATTTTCACCAATGCCTCCACCACTGGAAGCGATACTGGTTGTAAAAATAAAACGGCCAACGGGAAATGGTCGCAAAATGAGTTTAATAAATATATAACAATAATGAATTGTTTTCACAACCACATCAATTGTCTGGCCATAAACTAAGCAAACCTTGTACTAGGTATGGTGACAAAATGACTTATAAAAATATTTCAATGCTTTTATGAACATCCATGACTTGGGTGCGGGTGCTCGTGCTCATCACAAAAAAATTCTGCTCCTTTTTAAACATGCGTTTAAAAAGCATATCAACTATTTGGAGTGGCTCGCAGCATATGTCGGTCAAAATATCCACTAAAGATCTGTCACTACTGCCAGATACTTAAATGCGTAATAGCCAATTCCACAGCTGTTGCATATATTAACCATAATGGGTGGGACTCAGTTTCCACACCTTACAAAAATTACAAAAGACATCTGGCACTGCTGCGAGAGCCGGTACCTATTTATTTTTGCCTCATATACAAAATCGTCGGATAATACAATAGCAGATGCCGAGACTCACCGCGTACACCCTGATACAGAGTGGAAATTGCAGGAAACAACATGTCAGACTATCACTGAAAGATACGACCAACTGCAAATATACATATTGGCCACTCCTATCAATGCCAAATCCTAGACGAATGTATCCTGGCATCATATTAAAAAATATATATATAAGGAAAATTATGTCTGACAAGAGCCAAGGTGTCATTGTTGTGCCTAAATGGCCGACACAATCGTGGCATCCAATATTACTAAGACTTCTTGTCAATATTATGTTGCGCTCTAGAAATTGTTTTTGTATTCCAAACAAAATTTTATAATATGTATTTTATGATAATTTTATTCTATAATAATATGTATGAGGCGTCCGTTTCCACTGTCTATCAGTTCTTTACCAAATCATATAACAATGGAATTCAATACGGCACTCTAAACTTATGGTATTGATTATTAATCGCATTAGCCCCAATATTAGGCCCACATATATCGTCGCTTTTCTGTCGAAGGGGCGTAACTGACAGCAAGTGAAATGTTCACGGCAAGCGTTTTGCGGTTTCGCTGTCTACAGTTTCGTACATAGTGTCAACAAATAAAACTGTATGTGAACAAAATAATTATTTTTATAAGCGTTATGGTAAGTTCTATCTGAAAACATAAGCTGTGTACTTTAAAAATGCCTATTTATTTAATTAAAAATGTTTAAAGCAGATACGCCACTTCCTTAGAATTTTGTTTTTACAATGTGGGTTTTACCTACCAGATACGGCTGTATTTATTTAAACAAAATAATAAATAAAAGGCGTTTATTTGACAATCAATATTGTTTTAATATTCCTGGAAGCAATATAACATAGGTACATTCTTTATTATTATTAACAATGTCAGAAAATAATTTCTTGTACGTAGATTTATTAATTAAGTTATTGTTTTTTTAAAAATCAATCAGTTCTATTATTATTAACAATATTGTTAAGGAACCGTCTCGTTAAAAGTTCTCCAAGAACTACTACCTTTGGCAACATAAAATTAACCTTTAAAAAACAAAATGTCTAAACTCTATTTTATCAGTCTCTAATCAATCAGTTCTAAATTAAAATATAATCCTCTATTTATTATTATTAACAACATTGATAGGAAATTAGTAACAGTCTCGTTAAAAGTTCTTAAAGAACTACTACTTTTGGCAACATAAAATTAACCTTAAAAAAACAAAATGTCTAAACTCTATTTTATCAGTCTCTAATCAATCAGTTCTGAATCAAAACATGATCCTTTATTTATTATTATTAACAACATTGATAGAGAACTAGTAACACTCTCGTTAAAAGTTCTCCAAGAACTACTACTTTTGGCAACATAAAATTAACCTTTAAAAAACAAAATGTCTTAACTCTATTTAACAATAAACAAATCAATCATAAAGCAACAAAAATAAAAATAGTTTTCCCTTGTGTAACTTAAAACGTATTATAAACATTTAGAAATAACATAAGCATTGCACTGAAATTACACTAACATAATTAATTTGGAAGAGACTTGTAAAATTCAACGTGCTCTGGTAATCTAATTATAGGAGTATCACCAAGTGTTAAGGAAATTAGATCCTCATACTTTTCTTTAGAGATTTTTGGGCAATTTATATTTAAAGAGCTAAGCTCTGATTGCAGAAAAGATGAAACATTTCTTTTTAATGTTAATGACCTAGAAGTTGCCTCAGAGTGACTACATTTAAAAAAAAGAGTCGTAGGTTCACATTTTACCACAGAATACTCATGTCTGTCCAGTTAACTTTTTGTCCAAAATTATCTGTTCGCAACGAGAGTAGCCTTAAATCTGTGGAAAGCTTTTTGAAATTTAGGAAATCGGAATGTTTAAGAGCTGTAACAAAATATGGTTTCTTCCTTCTAGCAAGTTTAAATATTGGAATAAGTTGAGCTGGTGTGAAAATGTCTCCAGCTTTTTTAATAGAGTAACCAATGGCACTGTGGGCAGAATCCCCTTCATTTTGTCCATGATTGGGAACAGAAAAACGCAATTGAATTTCCTGAATGTTACTTGTATTATTAATAACATACATCAATGTTGCTGCTGTTATTGAGTTGCGATTCTGCCCACTGCATCCATCCGCAAACAAATATATTTTCTTTAAGCCTTTGTTATCACTCTGTTTTAGGAACATGTACAAAGCTGTAGAAATTTCAGACGATCCTCTTTTGCTTTGTCCTTCGTGCCATGTAAAGCAGAAACAGTCTCCAGTTGTCATATCGTATATTGTGAAGTTGTAAACAGACAAGCGTCGTTTATAAAATAATGCACTTTCATTGCTGATCGGTAAGTTAATAACTTGTTGTAAATCAAAAGTTGCACATTTTATAATTTCAGGTGTCGTTTTTGATTCTATTTTGCACTCAGTCCTCTTTTCACGAAATAATTTCTTTTCTGTCTGATGTTTTTTAAATTTCTCAAAAAGATTAGACTTGGCTTCTTCATTACTACTTTGATATGTCACGCAAAGACTGCACTGGTCCTTTTTAGGATGATGAAACGATAGTTTTTTTGACCTAAAGACTCTTAAGTACGTAGAAAAGCTGGGCCTTTCTGGATGATCACTTAACTCTTCTAAAAACATGTCGTACATTTTGCGAACTGTTAAATCTTGATGTAAATACTCCCGAGACGTACTTTTGCGGCAGTAATGGGACTCTACTCTTGGAAAACGGTCAATATGCTTTTCAACTAGTTCTCGTTGCTTTTGATCATTTTTTTGACGTTTCTCTGAACGGCCACCGCGATGGTCTTTATCGACAATTCCAGTATCTGACTTTTTTTTTTCCAATAGCTGTTCTAAGTGTGCGTTAAGCAACATTTAACGTATTTAAGAAAAATTTGCGGCATACCCGTAAACGTATTTTATCAAGTGTCAAAAAGTATTTAAAAGTAGCTTGTCGTCTAGACTCTGGTCCTGCCGTTTTGCGTTGTGTCGGTATTCTTTCAACGTGTCTTGCAAGAAATTCTCGCTGCTTATTGACATCACCCTGGGCCCAATAATTTTGAAATATTTCAAGGCGATGTTCTTCGGTAAACTTGTGACAGTCTCTTTTTTGCTTCATGCAATGTTCCGTGTTGCAAGGTGGACCTAGTTTACGTTTAGTTACTACTTTTTTGCCATCTTGTGTTGTGTACTCTTGCCCTAGGTCTTTCATGAGTTTATTAAATTTTTTCTTGTCATATTTTCCTTTCTGCTTAACCCTACACCCTTCTAATGGAGCACCATCAACAAGGAACGATTCTGGAGTATCCATGATCTTTAAGTCTTGAAGAGAAGAATCTTCTTGATTGTCACAAGCTATAGAAATGTTCTTTTCAGTAATTTCTGCAGAAATCAACAAGCTAGGAGAATTTAGGGAAGGTATTTGACGTTGAACGTGGTTTTCACATGAATCGTCATTTAAAAAATGGTCAAAGCAATTTAAGATCATGCACCTAATGCAAGCGGCAAAAACTTCTTTGTTGCATCCAATTACTTCGCAGCATTGATTTGATTGAGTGTCAATTTCTGGTAGATTAATGTCTAGTTGTGGTATCGTTGCAGATTGTATGGTTTCATTTTCAACAATGCTTAAATCTTCAATACAATATGTCTCATCGGTAAGTGGGGAATTATTCTTATCTCTAGGTGTAGGTAAAACAAAATCAGGATCATTTGGTTCTTCTAAGTCCAAATCACGATAGGGGTCTTCATCTTCATCGTTATCTGAAGACAAAACATTCATGCGCTTGGCAAAGTTTATAAGTGGTTCATCATCAGATGAATAGTCAGCATTACCACTTATCATGCTCTTTGACATCTCTTGACTATTAGTATCAGTCACTATAACAGTCCCAAAATACCACCTTTTTTTTAAATACATTTTTACTTCAGTACCAATTTTATTTACTTTTTCGCCTTTTCTGACTGTTTTTAATTCATTAATACGAACACAGTTTTGACTTCCATCTTTCCACTTCACCATAACATCTTCGAATGAATCCATTATTTGATCAAGCCTGAAGCAATACAAATGTGATGCTAAATTTCCATTATCTCGTAAAAACATATTAGTATAGTATATTCGTAATATAATTCATGTCAATAAATTAATGTTTTTATAATTTATACAAATACGATTTAAGTACAAACGTAACAATAAAAGCTTGTACTAAAGAGTTTTTTATGGTAATTTATTTTAATTTTTCCGTACGAAATTGTAACAATAAATATATGCATGCATCAGGTTAGGTACAGAGTATGTTTATTTTATTTTATTTATTCGACTTTCATAAAAAAAGTTTTATAAAGTACTAAAAACCACGTTCACATTAAAATACCTATTTATTAGCTATCAGTGACACGATCGTACTTCGTAGAGTAATAATGCACCAGCATAACAAATAATATTATTTAGGTGTGTATTAGGCATTAGCGAACGTTACGAATAGTTGCCATTAGGCATAAAAAATGCAGGGTATAAATAAAAAACTAAGACGTACCTGTTTACGAAATATTCACGATCCAAATTCCGGCGACACTCTACAAAACACGCGTTGATCGCTGTCGTCCGTCGACCGGCCACTGACTAGCGCTCGAGCAGGTGGCGTGATCTACAATACCCGCCCGCACCCCTCTCGGACTATATTCAGTGAGTTATGAACCCTATTTCCTTAGGCATTACTTAGTATTTTTTATATTTCATCGTAACTGCAAAATACATTTTAACTCATAATAATAGTTCTTACTAAACGACGTATTTTCAGTTACGTTATTATCGACGACTTGATTATCTTGTCAGCATTCTACCGAAAAGACGTAAGTAACATACGCCACCTAGAGTAAATTATTTTTCGCAAATAAGCATATACGTCTCACCTAACATTTGTGTTATGTAGTGAATTGTTGAAGATACAAATACGTTCATTAGACAGATCGAAAGAGCTTCAAAAATACCCTATTGCAATGTTTTTAGTGCAGTTACGCCAGAACTGTCAGATACGTCCCTTCGACAGAAAAACGACGATATATGTCAAAAGATAAAATGATTTCAAGATTTTTAAAAGGCGTATTTGGACTACGATCTCCGCAGTCGAAGTATAATATCACGTGGGATACTTTCTTAATCTTAAATTTATTATCCATCCAATTTCCAAATGAAAGTCTGCCATTAACGAAAATTGTGTCACGTTAGTTGCCCTAGCAACTGCTCATAGTGTTCAAACACTCGCGAAGATCATGAACATTGAAGTTCTGTCATTCTAGATAACAATAATAATATCAGACCTCATAAAAACTCCTAAAGTCGGTGTCAAACTGCCGGTACTTGTCTTACCATTCCTTGAAAAGCCAGAGATAATGCCATTCTAAAATTGTACTTTCTTATTATGAGATAGCGAATGCTACCCGTAAGGATACAATCTTTTTTATTGGTTACAAAAAGCCACATAATCATGTAACATGTCAATCCTTGACCCGTTGGATTAAAAACACTTTGAAGGACAGTGGTATTGATACCTCAATCTTCACTGCTCACAGTGCGAGCCATACTGCCTCCTCTAAAACTTATAAATACTTATAACTTGTAATGCTGCTGGCTGGAGCGGCAGTTCTTCTGCCTTTGGTAGATATTATAATCCTATGGTTACTGACGTTAATAATGAAACGTCAATAGCCACTGTTGAATTAAAAAATGATTAAAATTTAATCTTACAATCATGTGAAAATCGTTATGTAGTTTTTAAATTAAGAGTTACAGAGTTAAATGAATCCTGCCACCTATCTTCAATAGTATCTAGTATTTCTCAAGATAAGATTGACTTAATGTAGTAATTGTTATGTTTATTACTCATTAACATCAATTGTATTAACTTTTACAATCTTGTTTGTAACAATACAATTTATGAGTAAGAATCATCTGGTGCTTATTGGCATTTCTTAGGCAGCTCTAAAAATCTACATATTTGTTATAATAATTAATAATTATTTGCAGAATCTATTCGGACGATGCACAAGCATAATTAATGATTGAACGAACTTACCTGTATGTGAAGTTCTATCATAATTATGCGAAGTGCATCGTCCGAATAGATTTATAACCCTCCCTCCCTTAGGATCCCAAGGTATGCCACCGAAATGCCAACAACAGTCTTTAGCAGTGTGTATGTGTGCCTCTAAACATATGACGTTGCCTCGACGACGGGGTGACCAGTAAGGAAATGGTACCATACGACAAAAAGGAAAAAATATTTTATTTTAATTTAAATCTCTAAAATATTCAGTGTATTGAGTGGAGTCACTTGCGTGTAACTGCATATTTGTTATAATAATTAATAATTATTTGCAGAATCTATTCGGACGATGCACTTCGCATAATTATGATAGAACTTCACATACAGGTAAGTTCGTTTAATCATTAAATATACATATTGGCCACTCCTATCAATGCCAAATTCTAGACGAATGTATCCTGGCATCATATTAAAAAAAAATTTAAAAAAAAAAAAAAATAAGGAAAATTATGTCTAACAAGAGCCAAGGTGTCATTGTTGTGCCTAAATGGCCGACACAATCGTGGTATCCAATATTACTAATACTTCTTGTCTCAAATATCACAGTTCTCAGACCTAATGAAAGTGTTGTTGCATCTAATTTCAGCAATCCGAACATTCACGGGAATTTTACCCCGGTGGCCATTACACCGTCCGCAATAGACATCATGATGGCATCCCTCGCAAATAATTCATTTAAAACAATAAAACTTTACAATAATTTATTAATATTTAATTTTCATAATGTATTTAGTGAAGTAGGCCTTGAATATGAGAACATTTAGTTATTTATAATAAGTTGGATATCTTTACATCAATTAACGTTATTAAAGAACATTTACAGAATAAATAAAATGAAGGGAAAAGAGTGAAAATTAAACTTTCAGTCACTCATGCTTGTTTTGGTTATTAGTAGGAAAATTATTAGGAATCTAGAAAAGTTAATAAGTGTTTGAAAATATGTCATGTTATGTTAAAGTCAGACTCGTGGATTATAGAATGTTGAGCACCCCTGGAAATTAGGAGAGTTCGGGTGTCAGCTTTTAAAACATGGGACGCGGGGGATAGATGATGGTTATATAGGTTTAGCAGCTTATTCTCGAGAGAGTTGACCGTGAGTTTCGAATTCGATTACACCCTGATGGGTGGGTGACGCGAGTGTACGACGGCAGAGAGCGTATGAGTTCGTTTGATTCGTTAGAATACCTGTTGAGAAGTTAATTAATTAATACCTGATGTCAAAGTTGTAAAAATTGTATTTAATAATACTTTTGAATATCAATTACCATAATTTTCATGGATTTTGTTATTTACACCATTTCTTTCAACAGGATTTTAACAGTTTTATTATTTACTTATCATTAGAAAATGGAAAGGGGTATATTTGTAAACCTTTTAAACAAAAAATGTAATAAATATATTAAACTTTAACCACATATAACTCAGTTTAGTAAGTTAATTATTTAATTGAGATTTATTCTCTAGATTGGTTGTTTTAACATTTTCAATGTATGTTTGTAGGTATTAGATTTTGTACATTTTAGGTTACGAGTATAGTATTTGTTTAAAAGAACTCATTTCCATTTTCTGTTGATATAATGCATGTTAATTGTACTTGTGTTTTACCTTTTTTAACATTTATTTATAGCTCACTTGAGTGTATTTTACGTACTGAAATTCATTGATTTGTTTTATTTGACGGTTTTGATTACGGTTTATCGGTACAGGTACGGTTTTTGATTATTATTTAGCGCTTATTATTATGTGACGTTTTATTTTTGAAATCGTTTATTTTTAGATTTCTAGGTTCGTAAATATGTAGTTTAGCTGGAGGTACTGTTAGGTAGGGAAACCCTTAATCCTATCCTAATCTCTGTCTTATCCCTCACTCTAAAGGTAGCTCCATTCATTTAGGTTTTTGGTGTAATTAGTAAGTAGGTAGTTAGCGAATGGGCTATTTTTGGGCTTCCATCCTTATTAAATCCTTTATACCATATTCCTTTATCCACAGAACTGAGAAAAGAATTTAATATAAATTTTGTATTTTAAATTTTAAATATTTTAAAATAATTTTGTCTCTTACTTCCGACTATCGTGAGAAGACTACCAAGGGTCAAGTATTTCTGAACGTTTTAAATCCATGCAATGCGTGCTGATGTAGGGGTATCGATGGCTTTTTAGGTCACATCTCAAACACCCTATAAAGAAGTCATGGGTATCTTTGGATCGACTTGTATTATAAAAGGGTCATTAGTATATTATCAAAGTATAACTGGAAGTGTTGATTCCGGGTGATGCGGGTTGTTGTGGTAATACCGATGACATCACATAGGTCGAAGTCTTCAGGATTGATCTATAAGAGTTGTCATGGGTGTTGTTGGATCAACTTTGTATCATTATGGATTTAACATTTTCAGTTAAGTAATTATCTTAGGGACCCCGTACCTTTGGTTGACTTTACATGAAGTCAGGTAGATTTTAAGTTTAAGTAGTTAGTATTTTATATTAAATATCTTTAGGCTTAGTCATTCCCTTACTTGCGCATAATTTACGTTAAATGCGTTTTTCAGGTAGGTCCTATTCTTATGGAGGTGACAGATTGCTTTTGGGATAACGTTTATCATATGGTCACCACTCCTGAATATGAGCGTTTGGTGTGGGGCTCTTCAGGGCTTGAATGCGCATACACCCAGGAAACTCTAGAGAAACTTAATTATAACATCTACGTACCTCTAAAAGAATTTGGTTCACTACTATAATCACAACGCACGGTCCTACCATTTGAACTAGACGATCACACAGCCAATTTAGATTTCTAAGGGAAGAACCAAATAGGTTAGTTAAGTATTAAATTATTTATATTCAGATTAAAATATTCAAGGGGTAAAGGGGGGATAGTTACAACACTCAAAAGTTCTGCAGGCGATCCTAAAGGAAATACCACTTCTTGAGGCGCCTATGGACAGAACACCGTGTCATCACATCTTCGACCGAAGATACAATATCCAACTCACGGAAGAAGCAAAAGACAGCTCTGGCGTCGACGAAGTTAGGATATACACAGACGGCTCTAAAACTGCACATGGCACTGGAGCCGGTGTCTTCTCGAATGACTTAAACATACAAATATCAACTACCCTAGATAAACTGAACACAATCTTCCAAGCAGAATGTATTGGCATCACCAAAGCGGCACAGGCAGTTGCAGCCTGAGACGTCCGAGAGCATAACATAAAAATTGGCTCAGACAGTGCATCCATCCTTCAAGCCTTACAAAACAATATCATAACCTCTGTCCTTATACTGGAATGCCACAACGCACTCCAATCTATTGCAAACACGAACAGAGTAACCCTGCAATGGATCAAAGGACACAGTAACTCACTGGGCAATGACGCAGCAGACGAACTGGCTAAAAGACGATCGAAGGCAGTAGTGTACGGACCGGATCCACTACTGCCCATACCCCAGGCCTAAATAAAATCATGGTTGCGCGAAAGAACCAAAGAAACACATCTAACAGAATGGAGAAACAGCGAGGGATGCAGGCAAATGAAAAATGCAGTTCCGGCGGTATCAAATAAACTTGCCCGCAACCTCATCAGATTAGCAAGGGACAAAATTCGCAAAGTTATAGGTGTTATAACCGGCCATTGTCCCCTTAACAAACACCTGTTTAACATAGGTGTGACAGACAGCCCGACATGCAGAGGATGCATGGAGGCAGAAGAAACGCCACAGCATGTGCTATTGGAGTGCAGAAGCGTGGCAGATCAACGGGCACGGATTCTTCAATCACCAGGATCTCTCCCAGAAGCCTGCAGCAGTCTGAAAAGGCTTGGAGTAGGAAAGACTAAGTAGCACGCACAATGGCCCAATCATGAGGCTAAGTGCGGAGAAAGCCCAGCTAAACTAACTAACTAAATATGTAGTTACACGCAAGTGACTCCACTCAATTCACTGAATATTTTAGAGATTTAAATTAAAATAAAATAATATTTCCTTTTTGTCGTATGGTATCATTTCCTTACTGGTCACCCCGTCGTCGAGGCAACGTCATATGTTTAGAGGCACACACACACACTGCTAAAGACTGTTGTTGGCATTTCGGTGGCATACCTTGGGATCCTAAGGGAGGGAGGGTTATAAATCTATTCGGACGATGCACTTCGCATAATTATGATAGAACTTCACATACAGGTAAGTTCTTTCAATCATTAATTATGCTTGTGCATCGTCCGAATAGATTCTGCAAATAATTATTAATTATTATAACAAATATGTAGATTTTTAGAGCTGCCTAAGAAATGCCAATAAGCACCAGATAATTCTTACTCATAAATTGTATTATTACAAACAAGATTGTAAAAGTTAATACAATTGATGTTAACGAGTAATAAACATAATAATTACTACATTAATCAATCAATCAATCTTATCTTGAGAAATACTCGATACTATTGAAGATAGGTGGCAGGATTCATTTAACTCTGTAACTCTTAATTTAAAAACAACATAACGATTTTAACATGATTGTAATATTAAATTTTAATCATTTTTTAATTCAACAGTGGCTATTGACGTTTCATTATTAACGTCAGTAATAGGATTATAATATCTATCAAAGGCAGAAGAACTGCCGCTCCAGCCAGCAGCTTTACAAGTTATAAGATTTAGAGGAGGCGGTATGGCGCGCACTGTGAGCAGTGAAGATTGAGGTATCAATACCACTGTCCTTCAAAGTGTTTTTAATCCAGCGGCTCAAGGATTGACATGTTACATGATTATGTGGCTTTTTGTAACCAATAAAAAGATTGTATCCTTACGGGTAGCATTCGCTATCTCATAATAAGAAAGTACAGTTTTAGAAGGGCATTATCTCTGGCTTTTCAAGGAATGGTAAGACAAGTACCGGCAGTTTGACATCGACTTTAGAAGTTTTTATGAGGTCTGATATTTTTATTGTTATTTATAATGACAGAATTTCAATGTTCATGATCTTCGCGAGTGTTTGAACACTATGAGCAGTTGCTAGGGCAACTAACGTGACACAATTTTCGTAAGTGGCAGACTTCCATTTGGGAATTGGATGGATAATAAATTTAAGATTAAGAAAGTATCCCACGTGATATTAAGTATTAGCCATAGTACAAGCTTTGCTTAGTTTGGGGCTAGCTAATTGGTGTAAAAAAAAAAATTTAAAAAAAATATATATATATATTATACTTCGACTGCGGAGATCGTAGTCTAAATACGCCTTTTAAAAATCTTAAAATCCTTTTATTTTTTGACATTTAAGGTCTAACAAAATCAACTACATTCCTTTTAATGGGGGTATCTGTACAACGAGCTGAGCAGGCTCACCAAATTTGAGCCAAAAATTCAGGCTAGTTACAGAGATATTGATCATAACAATCTCATTCCGTAACTACGAAAATCTACATCCTTTACAGCTGTTTACTACTACATTAACACACTACGCACGCACACAAGCAAACGTCACCCACACATGCACACACTCAAGATAACCACAGAATACCTAATAGTACTACCGGCGGTGCGGCGACGTTGACTCAGAAATACCAACATGAAAGAATTACCCTGATTTTAGGGTAAAATAAAGTTTGTGGGTTTTCTTTTATAAGGATTTTTTTCACTACGGATTAGAGTAGAATTATGTGTTTCGCAATTAGAGAATTAGGAATTAGGGGTTTTAATTTCATGGAGTTGTTGATTTTTGCGGTCACGTAACCGAACCGACGTCAAGAGAATCAAGTTGGCGGTACTTCATAATCGATCAAGATACTACGAACAGCTGACCGCAGAGTGCGTTGTTCGCGAACTGACCGGAGAGTGTGACTGTGTTGTTGTGACCTAATTTACGTAACAAAACTTCAATGACTCACCAGTTTTCGTAGTAACCAAAGCCGTATTCACATATCATTTTCAAAAAACGAAGATACCGCGGAGACAACGACAATTTCGATCAATGCACTTGTCTATTCAGCTTCAATAAAAATGGCTGTACGACGTTACGTCTAACCGTTCCCAAGTCCCAACTTCCCATCACGGCTGTAAACTCGTCGTGTAATGTGCTATTAAATTAAAATAAATTAAATTTTACAAACAAAACTACAATCGAGTTGTTTAAACTGAAAATAACAAGGTCATTAAAGTCTAATTTCTCGCCTTCTTTAATTCTAATTTATTTTTTAATTAATTTTGGGGGTAAAATTATTTTGGAGTTAGCAAGACCAAGTTTCAAAGGTGGCCCCGACAAAAGTACCCCGCTGTGTTTGTCGGTATCTTGGAAAGGGTGACAAGCATTTTGTTTAGCTAAGATAAGATCGTAGGTATTCGTAAGGAAATAAAGATTTTGCTATTTTAGGAACTGAAATACATTTTACTTATTATTTAAGTTTCAACATTTGAGATATTATTATTGTTTATAAGGAAAATTGTTGGAATAAAAAGGTTTTGCTATTTTGTAATTAATTCTTGACTAGTCGTCTAGATAATGAAATCGACACCATAAAAGTTGATATTAACTTGACAAACCACGGGACAAACTCATTTCAAAAAATGCTTCAAAACTTACCTAGAATTTAACTCTTAACCGGTCGCAATATTACAATAAGAAAAGTATTAAAATGTGATATTTCGTTCAATTTAACACGATTATAATTGTTTTGCTTAAAATAATTAAATAAAAAATGTTATGGATTGTTTTAATAAACCTACTCAAACATTCGTGTAAAATCGTAATCCTAGAGTCCTAGATATTTATTTAACGTGGAAGCCCTACCGTACTCGCAAACTGCTCACTATGCCGCTCGAGCCGAAAGGCCGGTGTCGGGCACGTGTCGGGGTCAATCAAAGTGTGCGTGCGGATAGATAGGGATGTGCCACATTTGAACTGATTTCTAGGCTCATAGTTTTTTACGAGATCGGATCATTCATTCATTACATTACTAATTAAGATTTTATTTTTGTTTAAACTAAAATTTGATTTTATTTGATTTTAACTAAGTTATTGAGACGATAACAATGTTTTATGAGTTTCGAAAAATAGTCTTATTAGCGCATATTTCATATTAAGTAAGTAATACATGTTATTAGTGTTTTGATTTCTCTCGCAGTTGTTTCCTTTTTGCCACTTACAGTAACTCAAGTAAGTAGTTATGTGAATAAGCATTTTAAAAATACATTTTGGTAATTTTGCGACTGTCAGTTAAGAAATAACTGCTAGATAAAGTACGATATGTCCGAGTTTAAATGCTATGGCCTAGTTAGTTCGTTAAAAATAATTCTTAGTGACTTTTTAAATTCAGTCGTTGTATGTTTTATCAGTCTTTGTCTGTCTTAAACTGACACTTTAGAACATTTAGAACATTTATTACCGGTTTGGACAAAATAATTTTACTCTAAAAACAAGAGTTACACTTAACTAGATTGGCGAGTTGAAAGCTAAGGTACAAAAAAAACTTGTGTCGCACTCACGATTTCGTTTAAGTAGTAGGTTACCTCGCCATAATACTTAATTAAATGCGAGGTGTCAATTCCCAATTCACGATCAGTTAGCCGGTATGTTTTAGTTTTTAGTATCCTTTAAATTATGATCCCATCTTATGCGCATCCCTAGCTTGAGCCTTTTCGGCTTTTGCAGGACGACCGCCCGGGCGCCCGCGCCGCGCAGTCTCTAATTCGCTTCCGTGCGGCGTGCGTGTGCGACGCCGCAACGGTGTCAGTCCAGGGTTATGTGCTACCAGGATCGCAACTTTAATTTGTGCTAAAGCAGCGCGCCTTTACGCTGATATTAAGGGCGTTTTCGTGAGCGGTTCAGGGACTGGAGTGAGATTGTTTATGCCCGTTGGGGACCAGGGAAGGCCACGCTAGCCTGTTCAATAAGAAGACAGTGTGATGCAGATTTTTGATCGGCAACCCAATCGCAAGCGCGACTGATGCAGCGTCCGTCTTCGCCAAGCGCTCATGGGCGCAGGCGTCATTATTGCGAATTCTGCGGCGAGACGCAAGACGAGGGACAGGCGCCTGTATCATTTTACACTAGTTCAAGAGCTGAAGCCGCATGACTTCACACTACGAGTCCAGTTTTGCAGAAGTCGCAGAAGCTGCAACATTCTCTGGACGGACGAGAGAAGCTTCACCAGTGGTTGGATGTTTAACCTCTACGCCGCGGCGCCTACTATTGGGCTGAACAGAACCCCCACCTAGTTCGGCCCGATCATTTTCAGACTAGATGTAGCAGTAGCCTGAACATTTGGGCTTCCATGTGTGGGGCTAAGTCTAGGACTTAGTGTATTGTGAAGGTGATTATAACATTGAAAGTGCGACACAACTACGACAGCTAATTTTATTGTAAACCGTGTGAACGCTTTAAAACATAAAAAGTGACAGATACTGTTATTTCGCGTAAAAGTGCACGTCGCATTGCTGTGCAATGTTTTTTTGTAATGTGATTATGATCAATGTAATTTGTTGTAAAGATTGTAAACCTCTTAATGAACTTGAACACGCCAAGTAAGCGTAGATTGAGAGTAAGTGGTAACTACTTGATTGATTTGTTTGTTTAATTTTTTTGTTAGTCAGATAAATTATTTACCAGGCAGATAAATTATTTACTACGCTAACCTACTTGTTAGTCCAAAGCCTGTGAAAGTGTGATAGAGTCAGTCAGAGTCAGAATTAAATTAATAAATGTTTTAAAACCGCTTTATTTTCCTTTATTTCTATCCACCTTGCCATTCTGCTAGGAGTGAAGAGCTTCGAGAGGTAAATAACGAATTACGTACAACAACAATTACAAGAAAGTAAGTAAATACCTACCTAGTTCCTACAACTAAGATTTAATCTAACTCATAAAACATAGAAATTATCTTTCCTTAGAGCCTTGAAGTAACAAAAAAACGATGTTGGTTATTAATTTAGTTGACATTGTTTGTTTTGTTTGTTATCGAAAACATTATTATCATGAAAGTGCATTCTACACACACTAGTGTACTAACATGTGTGTATGAAGCTATTCTTCGTTGCAATTGATCTGTGATTGGTCGAAAAAGCCTAGCTGTGCCACTCGACCAATCGCAGATCAGCTGGTTGGACAAGGGTGATGCACACAACGATCTTTGGTAATAAAATGCTGGTGTGCGCTGTGTACGTACACACCATCTGTGAACTACAGTTTGCATGAGTAAGAAAAGATACAGAGTGTTTCATTTTTGACTGCGTTTTAATTTATTTATTTTGTTAGAAAACATAACTTTTAAAAATGACTATAAAACAATACCTTATTTTTTGTCATCGCATTCAGTATGATGTATAGATACCCCCCTTTAAAGGAACGCAGTTGATTTTGTTAGACCTTATATATATGTGGGCCTAATATTGGGGCTAATGCGATTAATAATTAATCAATACCATAAGTTTAGAGTGCCGTATTGAATTCCATTGTTATATGATTTGGTAAAGAACTGATAGACAGTGGAAACGGACGCCTCATACATATTAACAAAATTTTGTTTGGAATACAAAAACAATTCCTAGAGCGCAACATCATATTGTTTAAATGAATTATTTGCGAGGGATGCCATCATGATGTCTATTGCGGACGGTGTAATTCTATGGCGCAGTAGCGCACGATACTCCGGCCACCGGGGTAAAATTCCCGTGAATGTTAAGATTGCTGAAATTAGATGCAACAACACTTTCATTAGGTCTGAGAACTGTGATCTTTGAGACAAGAAGTCTTAGTAATATTGGATGCCACGATTGTGTCGGCCATTTAGGCACAACAATGACACCTTGGCTCTTGTCAGACATAATTTTCCTTATATATATATATATATTTTTTTTTTAATATGATGCCAGGATACATTCGTCTAGGATTTGGCATTGATAGGAGTGGCCAATATGTATATTTGCAGTTAGTCGTATTTTTCAGTGATAGTCTGACAAGTTGTTTCCTGCAATTTCCACTCTGTATCAGGGTGTACTCGGTGAGTCTCGGCATCTGCTATTGTATTATCTGACGATTTTGTATATGAGGCAAAAAAAAAATAGGCTCTCGCAGCAGTGCCAGATGTTTTTGTAATTTTTGTAAGGTGTGGAAACTGAGTCCCACCCATTATGGTTAACTCATCAGGCATACGTAAACGAGACACAATATAAATTCTATTGTTTCATGAGACCGCTTGGATGTTAAAGAGGTTAATATATGCAACAGCTGTGGAATTGGCTATTACGCATTTAAGTATCTGGCAGTAGTGGCAGATCTTTAGTGGATATTTTGACCGACATATGCTGCGAGCCACTCCAAGTAGTTGATATGCTTTTTAAACGCATGTTTAAAAAGGATCAGAAAATTTTTGTGATGAGCACGAGCACCCGCACCCAAGTCATGGATGTTCATAAAAGCATTGAAATATTTTTATAAGTCATTTTGTCACCATACCTAGTACAAGGTTTGCTTAGTTTATGGCCAGACAATTGATGTGATTGTGAAAACAATTTATTATTGTTATATATTTATTAAACTCATTTTGCGACCATTTCCCGTTGGCCGTTTTATTTTTACAACCAGTGCCGCTTCCAGTGGTGGAGGCATTGGTGAAAATGTCTACCTAATTATCGTTAGTTTTTACGATTCGAACAGAAGTTTCAATAGCTTGGGACCACCATTTGAAATCAGCTTGTAGTGAGTCTGGCAAATAGATACATTATTCTGAATTTACAACGCTCAAACTCTTTTGTATGTAACATACCGTGGTCGATAGCCGGACAAGCAGCGGCCAAAGTCTCACGAATGGTAAAAAGATTCTGAAATAATATGCTATGTTTCATTGTTTTATCCAGTTGTATTTATTTAACGTGTTTATATTGTTGTTAAATTTGTAATTTTAATATTGTTTAATTTATGTTCTCATGTAAGTGAAATGTTTTTTTTAAATTTATTATGAGAATAAATCATCTTTAAACCTATATGATTTCAATTGATAACTTAACTTGTAAGTTTTTTGTATCTACGATTAGGCCAAGAAACTTGCGTAACTTTGACGATGATAAGTTACTTTTCCCTTGGTTTATGATGAAGCCTATGCTTTCAAGAAGTTTTGTGGTGATGTTAATATTATCTAAATATTTTTTATAAAACTGGTCAATCAAATGTTAGTCATCGAAATAAATTGAGGATAAATATCCAAATGTTCTAAGTAATTTAGCAATGGGCTTCAAAATTTCTGTAAAATATATGGTGCCGTATTCAAACCGAACGGCAAGACTCGTAAGTTACGCCTTCCCGCATAAACCTCAAATACTTTGTAGAAGCCTCGGGAATCTTAAGTAAAAGGTAAGCGTTTATTAAATTTAAGGTAAGTATTTGCCTAAAAACATCCTTAGAACAAGCTTAGTTGCTGTGCGAAAATCTTCTAATTTGAAAAGATTTTTATTGGTAAAATTGAGATTTTTTAGATTCAATATAAGACGCATTTTATCGTTCGATTTGGGGTGCATGTAAATATTGGATAAAAACTGCCCTTCGCAGGGAGTACATTCAGAAACAGCCCCTGTTTTAAGTAGCTGTTAAAATGCTTGGTGAAAATGGAATCTCTCTGAGTCTGAATGCTTGACAACTTTTGCTGACGGGACTAAAAAGCTGAGCTTATAACCGTCGATCCAGTATAATATGTAATAAGTGACCATTGATAATAAAATTTGGATAGCTGAGATGTCTTTGACGAGTTGACGTGCGTCTGATTGCGAGTATATTGCTGCTGTATAGCCGGGCGCCATTGTCGGTGGGCAAATGTTCTCCAGGTTGCGATGACGGTTTCGCATCGTTGCAAAATGCAAGGTTTCGGTTTTGGTACAGTTTTTGTCTTTGCAGATATTAGCGTCTCGGCTAGATTCTCACCAGAGAGGGTTTGTCGGTCTAAGTGCAAAAAGGGTGATCTCTAAGCTCCTGTTTAATAGAGATGGCAGCAAAATTCCGTCTTGTGACGGACTTTCGAGTGTTGAACATCGCACAAAATGCGAGAAATGTCCATGAGTTGCTTCAGGGTTTATCAAAGGTGCACCAATTCGTCGTACAAGTGTCAAAAGACTGATGTTGGGTGAAGAGATTCACAACTCGGGCTATGCGCAAATTAAACCCTTTAAGGCATTTGCTATTCGGGTCAGTCCCAAAAACTGCCTTGATGTCGCACTATTTGAGCCGCGAGACAGTCCCAAAAACTGCTCTGAATAACCATTTTGTGTAAGCGTGGGTCAGTCCCATAAACTGCCCTGATGTCGTACTATTTTAGCCGCGACACAGTCCCAAAAACTGCTCTGATTGGCTATTTTGTGTAGGCGCGGGTCAGTCCCATAAACTGCCCTGATGCCGTACTATTTCGGCCGCGACACAGTCCCAAAAACTGCTCTGAATAACCATTTTGTGTAAGCGCGGGTCAGTCCCATAAACCGCCCTGATGTCGTACTATTTTAGCCGCGACACAGTCCCAAAAACTGCTCTGAATGGCTATTTTGTGTAAGCGCGGGTCAGTCCCATAAACTGCCCTGATGTCGTACTATTTGAGCCACGACACAGACCCAAAAACTGCTCTGAATGGCCGTTTTGTGTAAGTGCGGGTAGTCAGCAATAGATAAAATAAAGTAAGTAATGCTTGATTTCATTGAACCGACTCGTTTTCCATAAAAAAAACTAGGACGCTATTGCAAACTATGAAGGTTGGGTGTTTAAGTACATACCTGATCGGTTGGTAACAGACTTTTGAGATGATGAATAATGGGAGTTACCATTACCTTTTCCGGTTACGATATTGAGCACGTATCAGCTTGCGTTCCGAGTTTTCAATTTTTTTTTTGTTGATAGGCTCAAATTCGCCTGAGCGACATTATTTAAGCATGGTTTGATGAAAAAAGTCGAAGAAAAACAATATTTGATGCTAAAATACGAATTTAAAACGTGTTGAGCGGATAAGCACTAAAACGTGAATGACGTTGCCTCGACGACGGGGTGACCAGTAAGGAAATGATACCATACGACAAAAAGGAAAAATTATTTTATTTTAATTTAAATCTATAAAATATTCAGTGAATTGAGTGGAGTCACTTGCGTGTAACTACATATTTGTTATAATAATTAATAATTATTTGCAGAATCTATTCGGACGATGCACAAGCATAATTAAGTAGAAATCATTCGTCTTGGTCCTTAAGCCTCTGACGTTTTGAAAATATACTTTTATTTTATTACTGAAATTTAACAAAAAAAATACCAACACTATTTTATTCAAGAAAGAAATAACTACTTATTTAAGATTGTTCACTGTGTCCATATCGCGGATGAAAATCGCTTCCGATGTGTCCGATTTACGGACGTAAACACGCCTGCCACGCACCCATACATATTTATAAATAGTTATGTTGCCTCGCACGAAGTCTAGCCGCCGCTTGTAGATTTTTTTTTCAATGGTTACGTTTTCAACTACGTATAGCGGGGTCTTCTTGTCATCCAAGCCCATTACGCTTGAGTTCAACTTTTCGTTCTGGTGATTCTTATTATATTCACGACTCGAAATTAATTTTCCAAAGTCACATTGCTTCTATAGTTGGTAGGGCCTCTAGATCTCTAGGTTTTATAATGAGATCAACAAAAGATTTCAAAAGTATTAAAACTATCAAACTACTTTATAGCACATACGTTCGATGCCATTTGGAATACGCTTCCCAAGTTTGGAACCCAAGATACACAGTCTATATTGAGCGTCTGGAACGAATACAACGTAAGTTTATTCGATTCCTCAACTTTAGAACCCGGCACCACGAGAGCGACTATTTTAAATCATGTGCCAAGCATCACTTTCTTCCTCTCAAATACCGGCGAGATATATCTGATAGATAGATAGATAGATAGATACTCTTTATTGTACACCACACAAAACAAACAAATCACAGGAAAGTAGTTAGTGAATAGCACAATTTAGGCGGTCTTATCGCTGGAAGCGATCTCTTCCAGACAACCTTCAGGTAGAGGAAAGTTGAATTAATATTGAGAGAAGGGAGGCGGTAAAGAGTTCCAAAACATAAAAGTCCAAAAAATTTAACAAACTAATTAAACAAACAAATAAAATAAAATAAGAACAAATAAAATAAAATACATACTACCTAGTACATGTACATAGTAAAATACTTATGTCATACTGCTAAAGAAAATTGTAACATCCTCTATCGATTGCCCCGATTTACTCAGCAAAATGTATCTTTATGCTCCCACCAGAACTTACCGAAACAGCCCGTTACTATTTCTTCCCCTTGTAGCCACAAATTATCGTCGAAATAGTTTTATCCCACGAACCTGTGAGCTTTTTAATAACATAAATAGAGATAATGATATCGATCTTGACCTATTCTGTTCCAGCTTACTAAACTTTAAGAGGCGACTTGGTGACAATTTCTTCGAGAAATATTCTTATTCTTGAATAATTCTTACTACCTGTTGCGGGTGTTAGGGTTGTTTTTAGCTTGGCACGGGATGCTTCAATTAAAAAAGGTGTTTTTGATTGTAAGTTTATTTGGCGACTGAAATGAATAGCTTCTAAACATTATTATAAGCATTGTAGCTTTGACAATAGATGCATATCTATAGGTATGGGTAGTAAGCTCGGTGATTATACTACTACGCGATGCAGTTACGATTTTTAACGTTTCTTTTAACTGAACTAATATTAAAAGATAATAAGATTAAGGTTTTAGAACATTGAAAATAACTACTTTTAACGCGAACATACCGCCCCCCAAAAGGACTGATAGTCCTTTTAATCCTATAAAAATACTGACAAATCAAAGAAGTTTAGGAAAAATCACACACAAAACACTTTCAATTGGTTTTCACTTAACTATCGAAATAAGTTAATCGTTAATTGGCAAAGCACATAACTTTGTTACAGTTCGCTTAGTAATAGAACCACCACATTTTACACTGTAGACTCTTGTAAAACCATCGATTCCTGGGTGTTTGTCGACGATACGCCCCAATGTCCATTTTCCAGGTGGCAAATTATCAGTCTTTATCAATACAAGGTCTCCTATTTTAAATTCCTCCTCTCTCTTCAACCATTTAGGACGTTGCTGAAGTCGAGACAAATACTCATCCTGCCAATGCCGCCAAAAGTCATTTACAAGCCTCTGTGTATATTGCCAGCGCGACAAGGTATGTACTCGTATATCTTTCAAATCAGGTGATGGCACTCGGTGCTTCGCCGATTAAGAAATGTCCAGGAGTTAGTGGATCTGTATTCTCAGGATCATTATCATCAATGGGACATAATGGCCGAGAGTTCAAACATGCTTCGACCTGATACAAGATTGTTGTCATTTCTTCGTATGTAAGGTGAGTTGTTAATATTCTTTTTAGATGGTACTTGATTGATTTTACCCCGGCCTCCCACAGGCCTCCAAAATTAGGACTATAGGCCGGAATATAGTGCCACTGAGTACCATCTGTAGCTAAAGTTGATGCTATTTCTCCAGTAAATTGCAGATTTGCATCCTTCCAGGCCTCTCGCAGCTCTTTGTTGGCTCCTACAAAATTCCGACCTTGATCACTCCACAGATGACTACATTTGCCTCTTCTGGCAACAAAGCGCCTGAAAGCGCCGATAAACGCCTCTGAAGTAAGGTCACCAATGAGTTCAATGTGAATGGCCTTAGTGGACATGCAAACAAATATGGCTATATAGGCCTTGATAGTCTTGTGTCCTCTGCCTTTGGATGTTAAAACCTGAAAAGGTCCTGCAAAATCAACGCCACTGTATAGAAATGGTCTGGACTGCGTAACTCGCTGCTCTGGTAAGTCTCCTATTATTTGAGCTTTGGCAGTAGCATTTAATTTGGCACAAATAAGACATCTGTAAACATGTCTTTTTGCAATCGATTTGGCCTTTATAATCTAATATTTAGAGCGTAAGTAGCATAACATCAGTTGTACTCCACCATGAAGTGTTCTAAGGTGAGCGTCTGCAATTAACAATTTCGTAAGGGAGTTTTTATTTCCCAAAATAATTGGATTTTTTCTCTCATCAGGTAAGTTTGAATGCCTTAGCCGACCGCCCACCCTGAGTACATCACTTGTATCTAAATATGGATTGAGAGATCTCAATGGACTTTTTTGTTTTACAAATTGATTTACTTTTAGTCTTTCTATTTCTTCTTTATATTCTTCTTCTTGTACCTTTTTTATGCAAATTTTTAACGAGTCTTCTAATTCTTGAGTTGTGATATCGTCATCTATGTTTTTTGAAATGTTTCTGTGATTTAAGAATCTTTTGCATAATGAAATTGTTTTTAATAATTCATTCAAGTTATCAAAATTTTCAAATTGTGATGTCATAGGTTTTATTAACTCTTCTGTGTTGTGGTAAGTATTTATTTTTGTCTTTTTCATTTCTAAATCTGTTGTTATTATTTCTTGTTTACTTATTTCAATTTCTTTTTCAGATAACCATGTCGGACCCTTCCACCACAAGTCACACTCCTTCAACTCTGACAGCAACATTCCTCTCGAAGCTATATCAGCTGGATTTTCGTGTGATTGTACATGGTGCCAGTGTTTGTTGTTCAGGTTTTCGACGATTTCTACTACTCGATTGGCAACAAAAGGTTTCCATCTATTAAGTTCGCCACAAAGCCAAGCAATGACAATAGAAGAATCTGTCCATGCGAAAAACTGTGAAGTTGGTATTCTCATTGCTTGTCCGATTTGCTTCATGAGTTTAGACAAAAGCAAAGCGCCACAAAGCTCGAGTCGTGGCAACGAAACAGTTTTTAGAGGTGCTACTCTAGTTTTAGCTGCAATGAGTTTAGTTTCAATTTGTCCATCTGGTCGTTTTATCCTGATATAAACAGTGGCTGCATATGCACAGATAGAAGCATCACTAAATCCATGTATTTGTATATTTTCTTTGTTAGTGTTGTTAGTCCCAAGCCATCTCTTTATTTGTATTTTGTCAATATGAATTAGATCTTCTCTTATCTGTTTCCACTCCTCTTCTAATGTGTTATTTATTCTTTCATCCCAATTTGTTTTTTCCAGCCAAAGCTTTTGTATTAGAATTTTAGTCATGACTGTGCTTGGAGCTATCCAGCCAAGAGGATCAAAAAGTTTTTGAATATCGGACAAAATGTTTCGTTTTGTTATTGGTTTCGTAATTTGAGGTAAATTTACATTATACTTAAATCTGTCTGTGCTCAAATCCCACTCAATACCTAAGGCTTTGATTGTACCATCCAAATTTAAATCTATTTTGGCATTAGCTGATCTTCTGGTATCATCGATTGACTTCATAAACTCGACACTGTTTGAAGACCATTTTGTTAGATTGAAACCGCCCTTTTTTAGAATATCAGATACTTCCCTTGCTAGCAGTATAGCTTCTTCTGGTGAGTCAGCACCTGATAAGAGGTCATCCATATAAAAATCTTCTTTGATTGTTTTAGCAGCAAGTGGATATTCTGTCCCCTCATCATTAGCTAATCGTTGAAGGGTTTTAACAGCCAGGTATGGTGCTGGCGATGTTCCGAAAGTTACTCTTAGAAAACGATATTCTTCTAGGTCATCAGACTCTTCTGGTCTCCAGATGATACGCTGATAATTCGAGTCATCTTTTGTCACAAAAATCTGAAGATACATTTTTTGAATGTCAGCTACGAAGCAGACACGTTTCATTCGCCATCTCATGATAATATTTCTTAGGTCTTCTTGCAGCTGAGGACCCACAAGCAGTTCGTCGTTTAATGAAATGTTATTCGAACCCTTACATGAGGCATCAAAAACTATACGAGTTCGACTTGTCTCCTTATCATCGCGGACCACAGCATGGTGAGGTAAGTATACTTTTAATTTTGTTTCCTTTTCTCTTTCAGGTACTTTTTCTATAAAACTCTCTTTTATGTGTTCATTAATAACTTTTCTGTATTCTTTTTTCAGTTCCGGTGATTTCTGCAACTTCTTCTCCAGTTATATAAATCTTTGTGTAGCTATCCTTTTTGTATCTCCAAACGGCGATTGAGGATTTTCTGTCTTAAATGGTAGTTTTACAACATATCTTCCATCTTTATTTCTTGTGGTAGTCTTCTCATATATCTCTTCGCATAACTTTTCGTCTTGAGTTAGGTTTCTTTTTGTGTCTACCTCAATTTCCCACATTGATTTTAATAAATCTTCCACGTCAACTTGATGATGCAATACAACAAGCGTTTCTTCCGAACTGGTGTCAATTTCTCCTAAAAGTATCCAGCCTAGGCTTATTTTCTGAGCGCTGGGTGAGCCTGGCGGACCTTTGATTAAGTTTTGCTGTAATATTTGTGAGTATTCTTTAACACCTAAGAGCAGATCGATAGACCCTGGCTTGAAATATGTTGGATCAGCCACATTGAGCTCTCTTATATGTGGCCAATCTTGCTTTGGGATAGTTTTGGTAGGTATCTTTGTGGTCAGTTGCTTGGCCATCACGTACGCTTGAATCGGCAGACTGAAGTTTCTGTCCCACCTGGATTGTATGTTTAGCTGAACCGCATGCTTGATATCTGTTCTCGTAGATCCCACCCCTATAACACTTCCCTTAACGGGTTTTCGTTCTAGCTTCAATAGTTGAGTCGCCCTCTCTGTTATGAACGTTGCTTGGGAACCTGGATCTATTAGCGCGCGTAGTGAAATGGTATGTCCTTGCTCGCTAGTCGCTTCGACCATCGCAGTCGCTAGTAGTGCTACTTTCTGTCTAGTGTTGAATTGTGACGCAATCATTGTGTTGACATGTACCTCTTCCTCTTCTACTACATGTGTGGAAGTAAGCGGTTGTGAGATACTCGAAGGTCCCGCTATTTCCATATTCTTATTTTTATGCAGCAGAGAATGATGGCGTCTATTACACACCCGACAGGACATAGGTAACTTACATTTAAATGCTGAATGTCCTGGCACTAGGCAATTAAAACATAAATGTTTGTTTTTTACATACTCGCTTCTCTCAGTAGGTCCCATCTTAGTAAATTCCTTGCAATGTGATAATGTATGTTCCTCTTTGCACATAAAACACGATCTTTTTGTGATTGGTGTGGCAACATGAAATGAACGTTCTCTTATAGGCTTAGTGTCTCTTGTGTTTGTGATTAGTTCCAGGGTACGAAACTTTGACTCTAAAAAACTCTTAAAATCATTCCAAGATGGCAAAGCTTCATGTTCATCTTTATAAGCAAACTCTTCCCAGCTTTTGTGAGTCTCTGGGTCCAACTTCTGTACTAGAAGATGAATAATTATAGGATCCCAAGAGCCTGTAGATATATCCAAATTTCTAAGGCTATTTAAGCATTCTGTTGTTATGTCTAATAATCCCTTTAATTGAACAGCTGATTGAGTAGTCATCTTTTTCTGATTAAATAGTTTTTTCATTGTACAATTTAAAATTAAACGTTTGTTACCATACCTTGCTTTCAAAGCATCCCATGCATATAAATAGTTGCAGGCCAATCCTCATAACTGCCACTAAATGTAGGTAACTGTATTTTCGGCAAATGTACGATGTTATTTTGCGTATTCGATACAGTAAAACTCGCATTAGGAGATTTTAAATCCATTGGTTCCGATAACTCTGCAAGCATATTCGACGGTCCCTACGTATAAAGCGACATGTCAAAAACACAGGTTTACAGGAGAGCATAATAAAGGTTTGAATTGCTCTACAAATAATTATATTTACAATTATAAATATATTTTTACTATTTTATTTTAGTAGCTTTAGGAAGTTTAAAATAGTATTTATATGTATTTATTTTTTTCAGGTTTTCCTAATGAAACTGGCAGATGACTGTTTCTACACTGTTTTTAAAATAAAACTAAAAAGACAAATCTTAGATACCTGTTTATACATGGGAAATAACAATTCCAAAATTTCAAATGGTATTTACATATTTTTTAAATTAAAAACATAGAACATTAATAATGTTTTCTTCCGGATATCTTACATATTCAAGATCACGATCCATGAATATAAAAAATACATGAATAGAGACATATCTGCTTATACGTTACTATGGCAGAACTATTTTGTGCAATATAAACAGAGACATGTCTTTTTATAAAATTTATAGCAGATTGTTTGTTATAAATAATAAAAAACAAAGTTCAAAATAAAATATTATTTATATTGTTGAGTAACGATCATCTATCTAAAATGATGAAAATAGTTTTATGTTTTAATTTGCAGTCTCATTGACATAAGAACTAAACGGTGTAAATCACAGCTCTTTTTCACATTATTAATTAAATGTTTTAAATCTAGGAAGTGCCTTAATAATCATCATCACAGCTTCATTCATACTAATTCGTCTTATAACTTTTTTTTTTTCATTTGGATTAATCTTCTTCTTCGTCATTACCCTGTTCTTGTTTACTATGACTAAGGTTCTTATAGAAATAATGATACTTTTTTGGAATAATCATTGTGTCACATAAACTTATCAAATCTTTGTATTTCACTTCAGTGATAGGAAGTGGCCTTTTGTACAACTTCTCTAGTATTAGTTCTTGCTCTTTCCTTTTTCTAACTCTGGTCAATTTCAAATCGTTGCCGCAGTTCAGTGTTCTATAGCTTTCTTCAAAAAAATCGTATTTAAATTCAATAATATCTGGGTTATTGTCTTCAACTTTCACTTTTCTTATTTTATTTCAGCTAATTTTCTCTGAATTTGTGTCTTTCAGCCAGTTATTAGTATATAGCCAAGCTTTGAAATCCAAAACTAAGTCTTGATCTAATTCAATTACTAAATATGGTGGATCATCTGTTTCGCCCAGCGCACTAGTGTATACCATTCATCAGGACTGTAAATCATTTTGTTTTTTGCTGTACGATCTATCAATGCATAGACAATATCGGCCTCATTCTGGGTATGGCCTTTTTCCAAAAAACGATGGTACACGTCTATCTTAAACTTGTTGCTTAAGTACAAATACATAAAAAACACGATCCGATTACGATTCTGGCCTGCGCAGTTGTCAGACCAGAATCGAAAGTCTTTGTCACCAGCATTAACTTTCTTGCTAATGAAGGAGAACAAACAACTTGCTACTTCGTTTGCGCCGCGTTTAGCAACTGTCTCATCCCATATGAAACATGTAGCTTCTTTTATCTCAGCATCAAAAACAGTAAAATTAAAAACAGATAGTTTTCTTTTGTAATAAAGCACACTTATTTCAGCATGTGGAGTATTGTTAATTTTTTAAAAGTCAAACATCGCTGTGCAGATCTCAGAAGGTTTTGACTGAGCTTCAATTTTATCTGCGTTTTTTAATTCCCTGGCAAGTTTTTTGTTTAGAGTATGTGAGTTATGCTTTAGTTTATCGTCATTGATTGGCGAGATGTGGTTTTTCATTGCATGACACAAGTCACACTGGTCCTTTTTGGGTACGTGGAAACCAATATTCAGTTCTTTGTTAACAATGTATTTGTATTGCCTTACAGAAGTAGCTATATTCTCAGTTATACTCTGCTCTTTACACCATGTAACATACAGGTCGTACATTTTTTTAAAAGTCAACTCACTATCTAAATACATTTGATTTAAATTTTTACGCATATAGTGACTTTCTACGGGCGCAAAACTTTTTACATGTTGGACCACGTTGTCTTTCATTGCAGCATTTATAATAGTAGGATGATTTTGGTGAAAGCCTCTTAAATCTTTAGTACAAACACCCGTGTTCTTATCATGCTTGTCATTGGCAGATTGTATAAAAGTGTTACTTTTCAGACGAAAGCGGCAAAAAATCTTGCAAACGTTTAATCTTTAGAATCCTGTATCCATTGTTTTTTTCTTATTTGCTTCATATTTGATGCAATAAAAGACCACTGATGAGAATGATCACCCAAGTTCCAAAATTTTTTGAATATTTTCTGGCGGGCTTCAGTGTCAAATGCTTCAGAAACGCATAAAACATTATTTCTGGTGTTTGCAATATCTATTATTACTCATGTTTTACAATTATATATTAATATTATGAATGCTTCTAACTAAAAAATACACCAGCAGACAGTATCACAACATTTTCTTTCACTGCCCAAACACGACTCGACACATTTTGTTGAGTAAATGACGTTAAGTTTGACAAGTTCGCGTTCGAACCAAGTGGCGCGCACTTTTAAACCCAGTACAAAAGGACACGTATAGATATCCGCATCTACGACACTAATTCTTTGTAATTATTATACTTGTTATCTTTTATGGTTTGTAAATGTATGAAAATACATGATAATTTGAAAAACTTTAAATGTAGGTATAAGCGTATGGACATTTTAAAGCAATATAATGCAATTAAAAAAAAATGCATTTTTGACATGACTTTATGTACGTAGGGACCGTCGATTATCCTTTAAGTCCCCCAGCAATACATTGTACAACTCTTCATACGTAAAAAAGTCTTCGTTCTTAAAATGTGACAAACTATCTTTCGATTCTTCCGGGGTTACTTTAACTAATGAGTCGTGCGCATTTTTATACGTAATCCAGTAGTCCTCCATTAAATGTATACGTCCTTCAATATAGCCTTTCTTTAATCGTGACTTATGAGTTTTCTTTAAATTAATTTCCGATTTCTTCAATGAATTCGCACTATCTGCTAATACGCATAAGAGTTGTTTTTGTTCTTCTTCAATAGTAGCCATATCTCGTCACTGGAATGTGGGGCCTTTTGTTCTCGTAGCTCGGATACTCAGGCGCAGGTGTGTTTCGTCCTCCAATTATGCGGCTCGATTGCGACCATATGTTGCGGGTGTTAGGGTTGTTTTTAGCTTGGCACGGGATGCTTCAATTAAAAAAGGTGTTTTTGATTGTAAGTTTATTCGGCGACTGAAATGAATAGCTTCTAAACATTATTATAAGCATTGTAGCTTTGACAATAGATGCATATCTATAGGTATGGGTAGTAAGCTCGGTGATTATACTACTACGCGATGCAGTTACGATTTTTAATGTTTCTTTTAACTGAACTAATATTAAAAGATAATAAGATAAAGGTTTTAGAACATTTAGGTAATTATGAAAATAACTACTTTTAACGCGAACACTACCTTACCTACCCTACTTACTACCTTGGCAAAATTGTTACTCTATGCAGACAGCAGATGATAACCATATCACATGATGCACTTTGTAATGGATTGTTTTTATTTTGGCTTGAAAAATGTTAAGCATGCTACAACCACATTTTACTATTGTTAAATTTGTCATAACGTAGAATTATTTAATTGTGTCAATCGCTATACATATTGTTTCTATAAGTGTAGACTTATAAATGACTTTCTATGTCTTAATTCGTATGTACTATTATTTGTAATAGTCGATAGTCTTCCTAAAATCAATAAATAAAATAAAATAAAATAAAATATTTAATTGAGGCAGCAAGCACAGAATTCCTGATTGGCAAATTTAATCAGAATTGATCGAGGTCTTGATGTGTTGGGGTTAGACTTAGCAATGTGGGAGCAGTAAGATATGTCACATTCGGTAATAGGATAATTTATCACTTGCCTAAGTTGTTTTACTATAATATAATACGCTGATTAAGAATAAGTGATTTACTTAATTAAGGGGACCCTTTTAGGTAGTAGTGCGTTTCCTTACATTTCAGAAGTGGCAAAAACCTACTTGCTGGACCTTGTTAGTGATCGTTTTACAGTGTCCGTATGACTTTCATTGTAATACTATTTAATTTTGTAAACTTAGAAAACTACTCTCAAAATAACATTTAAACATTTTAAATTACACAATTGAACTAATTAAAAAAGAGACATTTGGGCTTAATTTTATCGATTCTGCGACTGTTCCTAAAAGTTTAGTTTTATTAAATCAGATCTACATTATTTTCTATATATATAAAAGAAGAAACTGACTGACTGACTGACTGACTGACTGACTGACTGACTGACTGACTGACTGACTGACTGACTGACTGACTGACTATCAACGCACAGCCCAAACCGCTGGTGCTAGAGATTCCAAATTTGGCATGTAGGTTTCTTATAAGGTCTAGGAGTGCACTAAGAAAGGGTTTCTCAAAATTCACCCTCTAAAGGGGTGAAATGGGGGCCCAAAGTTTGTATGGGGAATCAAGATTAGTTAGACTATTTTATTCGAAAGTTCACAGGCGTATTAATGTATGTATGTAATGTATTTATAAAAATAAAAAAAACGTTTACAAAATGGCGAAAAAGAACTGATTATTAGATACATAAAAGGTGTGCCAAAAATTGTGCTAACAAAGACAATAAAAAAAACTAGTAGCGACTTCCCTACAAAATCCAATACTTACGAACAAACTCAGAAGATTTACCTATCAAATAGTTAAAAAGTATGAGGATATTCCACCACTATCAAAATCACTGCGATTTTTTTATGCTAACTTACGAAGTATACATAAAGCAGAGAGGTTTGACGAAATAAAATGTATCCTTAAAGCTTTACCAAAAACCACACATGTGCTGGTCTTCACTGAAACGTGGATCACATCTGAAAATGATGCCAAATTATATCAGCTACTGAATTACAATCATATTTATAACTACAGACAAAATAGTAGGGGTGGCGGCGTGTCTATCTACGTACACAACAGTATTAAGTACGAGCTAACGGAGGAACTATGCGAAAATGGTAACCACTACCTATGGACACATATAGAAAACTTATCCTTGGACATAGGAGTAATATACAGACCTGGTGACTCTAATTTAGGCAAGTTTATGGAGTTATTTACTTCGCAATTAGAACGACGAAAGAGAGCAATTGTCTTCGGTGATTTTAATGTCGACCTACTTCCTATGGACAGCCAGGCGAAAGAATACATAAAAATAATACAGGGAACCGGATACGAAGTAATAAATAAAATCTATAAAGAATACAGCACCCGCCAAACCAGCACAACAAATACGATACTGGATCATATATGCACAGACCTAAGCAATCATTTTTTTGTTTTCTCAATAATTGACTCACCCTTATCAGACCACAAGCAAATATATCTGGAAGTAGGTAGTTTGGCACCACAAGTTAATAAAAAAGTACAGTACATGGGTATAAACTATGAAAACCTATACAAAAATGCATTGAAAGCAGAGTACAAAAACGAAAATCAGAACTATGACTACTTGGAAAGATTTATCTCAGATCAGAATTAATAAAATTACAAAGACAAAAATTTTAAATCCCCCTCAAAAAGATTGGATATGCAAGGAAATAATTGACTCAATCAAACTTACGAAATAATGTATGGCATGAAACTGAATTAAATCCTACAGACTGTAATCCGAAACAGAAATACGCTGATGAGCAGAAAAGAGTGAAAGAAATGATAAGAAGTCGGAAGAAAAATTATTATCACACATTATTTCAAAAAAATTATGGTCACCCTAAGAAGACGTGGGAACTTATCAATAATTTAGCCCTTAATAAGATTAAAAATAGCTGTGCTCCGGCCAAACTGATGTCGGATTGTGGTCCTGTGACAGATGGTTACGCGATTGCCGAGTTGTTTAATGCTTTCTTTGTTTCAATAGGATCGAAACTAGCAAGTAAAATACCTGACACTTACCACGAAAATAAAGGCAACATACTTATGTACGAGGATAATTACATACATAACATAACATTGAGCTAGTTATTACCTTGTAGCGCTGAGGAAGTATCAAGAATCATTGATAACTTGGACAGCAACACAAGTACCGGAATCGACAGCATCAGCACAAAAGCTATTAAATGCCTAAAATGTGTAATAGTGAACCGGTTAACTGTTAGGTTAGCTAAGGTTAGTCCCATTTACAAGTCTGGCTCCAAATCTGATCCAGGCAACTATAGGCCTGTTTCAGTTTTACCCGTGTTATCAAAAATTTTCGAAAGAATTTTATATGACCGCTTAAACACTTATTTAATTAATAAACACTTTTTAATCGATCAACAGTATGGTTTTCGACCTAAATCGAGTTGTCTTGGAGCTGTAATAGATTTAATCACAAAAGTTAAGACAAATATCGATCAAAAGAATTTTGTTTTGGGAATCTTTATCGACTTAAAAAAAGCATTCGATACAGTCAGCCACAAAAAGTTACTACAAAAATTAAATAACATTGGAGTGACGGGCGCAGCTCTTGTAATGTTTACATCATACTTAGAAAATCGACGTCAAGTGGTAAAAATAGATGATTTCGTTAGCTCTGTTCAAAATGTTACCTACGGAATTCCTCAAGGTTCGATAGTTGGCCCATTAATGTTTTTGATTTATGTTAATAATATTAATAACATAGGATTATCAGGGCAACTTACCCTCTATGCCGATGACACATGTCTCTTTTATTTTGATAAATCTATCTATGGATAGATTTATATAAACAACGCGCAAAACGATCTTAACACGCTCAATGAATGGTTTAAATTTAACTTACTTACTATCAATACGTCAAAGACTTCATATATGATTTTTTCTGCAAAAAATAAACATATACCTGATTTTACTCCACTTACCATTGATAGCAGCATTTTACAACAATCATAATATCAAGAAAAATATCTCGGTCTCTGGATAGACGATAAATTAACTTGGAAATTGCACATCGAATATGTCAGAACAAAGCTAACGTCGGTATTGGGAGCATTACGAAAGATCACCAATTGTATCCCATACAGTGTACGCACTATAATCTATAATTCCTTAGTAAAGTCCCATCTTGAATATTTAATAGAAGTATGGGGTTCAGCCGCTGTAACAAACCTAAATCACTTGCAAAGAACCCAAAACAAAATTATTAAAGTACTATTTCACTACCCCTACTTTACCCCAACTAACCAACTGTATAAAGAATCTAAACAATTAAACATCGAACAACTTTTCAAATTTTATACCTGTATTATCATTAAAAATATTACCACAAATTCTATTAACTCAAATATATAGCTTCATAAAAAGATAAACACACACAACCTGAGGAACAATGACAAACTAATGCTTACTAATCCACGCACCAACTACGGGAGGAAAACGATATTGTTTCAAGGGGCACAGCTGTACAATAAGTTACCAAATAACGTAAAGGAATGTAATAACATTAACTTGTTCAAGACTAAACTTAAGGAATATATATGTACCACATTATAATTAATTAAGTGAGCGCCTTAGAGGCATTTTAATATTAGAAATAAGTTACTTATGTCAATCTCATTTTAAGTGAACTTGTAAGTTCTTATGGGAAATAAATTCTTTAAACCTAGTATTCCTAACAATAAATGATTAAACACGTGTTTCAGGTTTTTTGCGAAATCCACCCCTAAAGGGGGTAAAAGGGGTGACAAAGTCTGAAAATCAACATGAGTATTGTTTCTATGGTTTATCGGGTCGCTGATTACGAAAACAACAACAATTTTAAAATACAACTTTGCGGACGTGAAATATCACCATCCCCCTATTGGGGTGCGATGGGGTTAAAATGTCTAAATATCAATATGGGTGTCGATTTTATGGTTTTTTGGGATGTTAATTACGAAAATGACATCGATTTGGAAATGTAATATTGTGGACATAAAAAAATCTTGAATTCAACCCTTAAGTAGGTGAAAAAGGGAAAGAAACTTTGTATTTCAGTTATCTATTTCTATAAAATAGTAAACTGACTAATTGTTGATATATCATCGCACAGCCTTACCTTATAAAGTGTAGACATCCATTAAGAAAACGTTTTTTGGAAATTATAGCCCTAAGGGGGTAAAATAGGGGATGAAAATTTAATGAAAGCATATCAGTTTCAAATAATAATTTTAAAATTTTGTATTTATGGTGACGATTGAAAAAAAATTTATGTATTACAGCGTTCTTGATTATTCAACCCCTGAAGGGGTGAAAAAAGGTATTAAGTTGTGTCTTGAAAGTCCTTCATTTTTAAAGTTATAATCACTAAACTTATGTTTATAGTAAACTTACTCAACTTAAATAAGGTGTTAGAATTTCAAAAGGGGTAAAATTTTGTAATTGTCGAATTAATAATCACCAAATATATTATCTCAGCTTATGGTTGCAAACTAACCCAACATACATTGTTATTTTCACTCGGCTGCCGTAGGAGGGTTATGTTTTTCGAGCGTATTTATAATTTTTTGGCACGCTCTACAGCCTAAGCCGTTACAAATGTATTTCATCATATGAGATTCTTCTGAGTTGTGGAAGTGACATAAAGTATATCGTTTTCCAGAATTCCCATAGGACATAAGAATTACGCGGGGAACTCTGATCTCTAATGCTACTTACCTGATTTCAACCCTCGATGAAGGTCTGCTTTAGGTTATTTTAACTCTTGTTGAAGTGTTCCAGAGACGTCGCCTGGGGTCAACATTTTGTTTATTTTGAGGACGCACCGTTTTCGAGATATCAAGGCGCTGCGTACACGACGTAGCAGGGCGGGCCGGACAATTTCGCGCAGCGCAGGCCTGGGTGCAATACTAATTCAAGTAGAGGATGGCCGACAGCGTGTAGTGTCATACATGAGCATGAGAAATACTGTACCAGAAAGTCACTATCACTCGTATGAACTTAAAACTCTTGCCATAGTTCGAGCTATTAAGCATTTCAGATAATATCTCTATGGACGAGCCTTTACTATTATCACCGACTGCAACGCTATAAAATCATCATCACACAAACATGAACTTCTGCCTAGAATCTATAGATGGTGGTCTTTTCTCCAACATTACGACTTGTAACACGCCGATGTCGCTAGCTAGCCATGCCAAGCCATTACGTCACGTCCCTCCCCGTCAACGCCGCTGAGAGCGCCCTCTGCCGAGCAAGCCTACGCCTGGGAGGGGAGCGTCGTAGTCAGCCAGCCAGCCAGCCAGCCATTATATAACCCGACCGCCAGTCGAATAATACAGTTCTTTTTCCAATTATTGTATGGGTCGAATCGCTGCCCGAATTATATCAGAGTAATTTGAATTGAGTTTAATTTCTAAAAAACCTACAAATAGTCTTAGTTTCTACAGACTTTAAAATCGAATATCGCCAGGGTTACCGTATGAAACATGCTGACTTTTTCAGCCGAAATCCTGTAACGTGCATTAACCTGACGCAAAGTGTGGACACATGGTTAAAAATAGAACAAAGACGAGACGAAGAATTAGCTAAGATCATAAAAAAGTTGGAACAGGGCAAAATTGTGAATGAATACCGCCTGCATGACTTTGTTCTTGAGCGCCACCATAACGAAGATGAACCTGGATGCAGAAACTGGGAAAAAGTTATTCCGAAATTATACCAGTGGAGCATTATTAACGCTTATCATACCGCACTGAAACACTTTGGCTGGGAGAAAACTTTGGCAAAAATAAGAGAAACCTATTGGTTTCCCGAGATGTCAACCACGGTAAGACGATTTGTTGACAATTGTGTTATTTGTAAAACTAGCAAAGGTTCATCTGGAGCAAAACAAGTTCAAATGTACCCAATTGAGAAGAAACCTGTCCCTTTTGACACCATTCACATTGATATGACCGGGCACCTGACTAAAAGAGGTGATAAGCATGAGTATGTTGTTGTTACTATCGATGCATACACAAAATTCGTAACTCTTACTTACACAACAGATAAAACTGCAAAGTCAATGCTTCGTGCTCTCGATAATCTTGTGTCCTCATTTGGAGCACCGAGACAAATTATCAGCGACCAAGATTCCGCCTTTAAAGCTGACTTTGAAGAGTTTTGCAAACAGCATAGTATTCATCAACACTTTATAGCACCTGGTATAAGTCGCACTAATGGGCAAGTTGAACGACTAATGACAGTGGTAAAAAACGGATTAACAATTATTCGTAATTATGAAATAAAGGATTGGAAGAAAGGCTTACAAGCTCTCCAATTGGCAATCAATTGTACCAAGAATAAAACTACTAACGTTAGCCCAATGAAGGCCCTTACAGGAAGACAATGCGCAGTTCCCTTGGAACTAGTATCTCTGATTGATGCGGAGCAAGGAACGGTAGACCGGGATCACCTTAATAATTATATGCAAAAGAAAATGGAGGCAAGAGGGATTCAGGACAAGGCAAGATTTGACAAAGGAAAGGCCAAAGTAAAACGTTTTGATAAAGGAGAAATAGTTTTGTTCAAGATAAATCCGAGAACCCAAATAGGGCTCGATCTAAAATATCCAGACGCTTATGAGATTCGGAAGATACTGCCAAACGATCGCCATCAAGTAAAAAAGATAACAGGCAGAGGACGACATAAACCAGGTGAATGTGTCAACAATGATCTCATGTCGGCGCGGCAAGATGAAACGCAGACCACTCAAATTGCAACTAGTGACGAAACAGAATTTCTTCAGGAAGTTGGTAATGAATCTTGTCATAATCACCAGCAATAAAGGTAAGATTATTTTCTATCATGATCAATTTTTTTCCCGAAAGCTAAGCTTTTAAATGCATGTTTTATGGACAATTGTTGAGGACAGGGGCCTCCAAATATCTATCATGTGTTAAGATCTCAACTGTTGAGGACAGAGGCCTCCAAACTGTTATGATACGTATAACATCAGTCGAGGACAGGGGCCTCCAAATTTTTATAATGCGAAGCGCATAACATTTGTTGAGGACAGGGGCCTCCAAATGTATGTGGCACCGACTGGCACGCCATTTGCAGATGTATTATGAGGACAGTGGCCTCCTTATTGTTTATTGTTGTAACTGGTATTTTTTGTTGAAGGTTGAGGGCAACCTTATTGCAGAATGGCCGTGTCGGCGCGTCAACAATAACATTAAAAAGTATCTACGATAGATAAAAATATTCTATGGTTCGACGACGTCATAACCGCTCTTTGACTCAGGCGACGGTGAAGGGGAGGCGCAGAGTGGGGGCAAAGCTGATACGCGCGGCGCACGGCATGGCCGGGCTGTTTGCTTCAAGCGGCCAAACCGTTCACACGTCTAATCGTGACTATGTTCACGCCTGAATCTAAATTTAACTTAGTAAAATTTCTGTATCGTTTTTAAATAAACAGTGTTAATTTTGCATTAAAATATTTGATCAAACAACTATTTGTGTTATCACTAAAAATGGATATCGACCCCGATGGCAGAGACAGACCACAGTCTTCCATTATTAACACCGGCTCCGCATCAGCCGAAATACATATATAAAAGGCAAAAGTGATTGACTGATGTATCAACGCACAGCCCAAACCGCGGGTTCTAGAGATTCTAAATTTGACACGTAGGTTTCTTATAAAATCTAGGGGTCAGGCGGGGGGTAGGTTAGAAAGGATTTTTCACAATTAATCTCCTAAAGGAGTGAAATGGGGGTCCAAAGTTTGTATTGGTAAACAAGATTAGTCAGACTCTTTAAAAAAGGATCGTTTATTCGAAACTTCACAGGAGTAAGTACTGCTGTGAAGTTTCGAATAAACGATCCTTACGATAAATGAGTAAACATGTGTTTCAGATTTTTTGAAAAGTCAACCCCTAAAAAGGGGAAGGGGGCTGACAAAGTCTGAAAATCAACATGGGTATTGTTTCTATGGTTTATCGGGTCGCTGATTACGAAAACAACAACGATTTTAAAATTTAACGTTGCGGACGTGAAATTCCATCTCCCCTGTTGAGATGCGATAGAGTTGAAATGTCTATCAATATGGGTGTAGATTTTATGGTTTTTTGGGACGTTGATTTTAAAATTGAATATTGTGAACATGAAAATTTTTGAAATTATTTGTGCCAAATTGAAATTCAATCGGTCCAGTAATTTCGGAGCTAATCGGTTGTAACAGATGTACTGACAGGCAGCCACACGTGATCCCAACACAAAGGTTCTATTTTTGCATTTGATGTATAGAACGAGACCCGCGTTATCCTATAATTGATAAATCGCTATATGATATCATATCATATCGTGTTTTGATGGTCATGCTTGGGGGGCTGTATTAGTAAAAAATATTGTCTTTAAAGAAGATTTGTAGAGTTTTTTTTAAATTACTGAGTTTGACATTCATACATCACGCAAAACCAAATCTAACGCGAGCGAAGCCGCGGGAAAAAGCTAGTTTTACTTATTTAAAAAAATAAGGGTAATGACTGAGGGTCACTTTTTAAAAACTATAATCGTGCACCGCTTGCGGTCTACGGGGGAAAAAAATCATTATTTTTGACCTACGACGTCCCGTTTTCGATATATTTGCATTTAAAGATAAACGTAGGACTACATACATTATTCCACTGAGTCTGTGTAAAGATTGGTGATTTAAATCCTTGTGCTCGCTGTGGGGTATGCGAGGGATAGAATTACGTTAGTTTGAGAAACATTATTTCCAAAAACTTAGTTTAAATCATTGATTCTATTCAATCACTCGGATTAAATTATTAATCTTGTAGGATTTAAAGAGCAAATACATAGTTTTTATTACGAGTTTCAAAAATATGCCTCACGAAGATGAATTTCCGCCTCGCCGGAATTTGTCTACACCTGGAAACCAAGAAGAAGCAGCTAGCCGGCTGTCGGAGAGACGAAGTCGCAGCCGTACGCGTATAGGAAGCTGCAGTCACCGTAGTCGTAGCCACTCACGCACTCCTTTTCGATCACAAGGTTATTCTAAGAGTCTTGGATTACGTGAAATGGAACTGGAAATGGAGCGGGAACGGGAAAGATTGAGAGTTCTTGAGCACCAACTGCGTAGAGAGCGCCAGCAGCTAGAACGTGATACGTTGGAGAGAGAGTCGAACAGACGACAAGATCATCGCGTTTTGAGGTGTAATACAAAGGAAAACGTGAGGTATGTATTTTATTTTATGATAGTAAAATACTACTGTTTATGTTGTAACGTATCAGTACTGACCCAACCGTGAATTAAATCCGGGAGCTTTGTGGACAAGACCTGTAAATGACTTTATTTTTATTTTCAGCTCGCCACCACCCAAAACAAACAAAAAGTACCAGAAGTGTAAAGAGAAGCCTGTGTGTTAGGGTCCTAGCTCAGGGATCAAAATAAAAGCAGGGGACTGTATAAATTAAAGTTTACTTGTGAATCTACAAGATGATACAATGGTAAGCGGATGGACAAATAAATTGAGAGCGCGCGCGGTGTCGTCTGAAGTGGCGGCCGCGGGCCGCGCGCGCTCGAGTACCGGCCGAGCACAGCCGATGGTGCGCGAACATCCTCCCCGGGTTGACCTCTTCATGCAAGAGGAAGTAGGCAAATATTATTGAAGGCCCGCAGTATGGTCCCCTTCCTGGTCTTCAGTTCCGCTACTCGAGTAGCGCCGTCGCTGCCCGGGAAGACTTGCGTGATGCGCCCGAGTGGCCGCAGTAGTGGCGGCTGTCCCCTCTCCTTGACGAGAACCAGTGTCCCCACAGACAGCTGCAGCCCTGTTGAAGTCGCCCCCTTAGTCTTTTGCTGTAGCAGAGAAACATATTCTAAATGAAAGCGGTTCCAGAAGTGCTGTTTGATGTGTTCCACCCGCTGATAGCGCTCCAGCCGAGTCACGTTGATGTCAGTCACCTGTGGATGCGGAACAGATGTAAGCGGTCGTCCAATTAAAAAATGTGAAGGCGTGAGGACCGAAAAATCTAGTGGATCAGAGGATAGTGGGGTGAGAGGACGAGAATTTAATACTTTTACTTTTAATACTGCCTCTATTTGCACTAAGCAAGAGGCCATCTCCTCGTAAGTAAAATGGGTGAGTTCTAGCAGCCGTTTTAGATGGTGTTTTGTTGAACGAACAGCTGATTCTGCAATGCCGTTGAAATGAGGCGAATATGGAGGAGAGAAGGTAAATTGCCTTCTTGAGCAACCTCGTAAGCAATATCTGATTCTAATAGAAAATTTTGCAAGTCATTACTTGCACCGACAAAATTAGTGCCGTTATCCGACAAGATACTCTGGGGCTTGCCTCGACGGGCCACGAAACGGTTTAAGGCAGCAATGTACGCCTCTTTGGTCAGGTCTGTAACGAGCTCGATGTGTACGGCTTTAACTGCAAGGCAAACAAAGATACACAGATAAGACTTTATAAGCTTACACCCTCGCCCCTTTCGATCAGCTATAAATACTGGCCCAGCATAGTTGACACTGCAATTTAAAAAAGGGAATTCTAATTGAGTTCTAGAAGTAGGCAATTGGCCCATAATGGGTTGTATGTTCGAACATTTGTACCTAAAACATTTAATGCAATGACGAACTGTGGTTTTAGAAAGGTTTCTTCCACATAAAGGCCAATAAGATTGCCGTATATTTGCTAGCAATAGTTGTGGGCTAGCATGTAACAAATCTAAATGAAATTTATTAAAAATAAATTTAGTTAAATGATGTTTACTACATACTAATATCGGATGCTTGATATTTTAATCATAGGGGGAATTATCAAGTCTCCCGCCTACACAAATGACGTCATCATCGTCTAAGAATGGGCTAAGAGAAACAAGTCTGTTTTTTCTAGGTAGTGATTTCCCTGATTTAAGGAAAGGATATTCTAGAGGAAACATTTCCATTTGAGCATGACAAATTAAAACCTTAAATGAACTATTAAGCTCTTGATTAGAAATAGTATTAACTTTTTTATCTTGTTTATTTTTTAAATTGTAAATAAATCTTTGTACATAGGCCATAATTCTTTGTAGTTTATTTAACTTTGATAATTTATGAATTAATGATGAGATAAATGAATTATTATGTGATTGATGCAATAAAATTAATTGATTGTTAGAATTTGATTGGTTATTGATGAGATGATGTGACATGATTTCGGGTAGATCCTGTTTCACGTTCTCATTAGGCATTTTTGGCCAATGTAATTGACACTTATGTAAAAATGGGGGCCCTGACCACCACAAGGAACACTCGCTGATAAGGTCAGCCTTCAGCCCGCGAGAAACAAGATCTGCCGGATTGTCCCTAGACGGCACGTAGCTCCACGTATGTCCTGCTGTACTCTCTTGTATTTCATCAACACGATGACGTACAAAAGATTTTAACATATTGGGTGACATAGCTATCCAACATAGCCCAATCGTAGAGTCACACCAAAAATGACATTTGTGTATTGGCAAAGTAAGAGAGCTCAGAACCTTAGTACACAGTCTAGTACCTAACAATGCTCCACACAACTCCAGGCGTGGAATGGTCGTGGGCTTGATAGGAGCCACACGATTTTTAGAGACTAGGAGTTGAAGTCTAGCCGACCCTTGACCATTCACAGACCGGACGTATACACACGCACCGTAGGCCTTCTCTGACGCATCTGTAAAAACGTGAATTTCGTGCGTTATTGATTCATCACACAATACCCACCGTGGAATCCTTAATGTGTTTAAACACGGGAGAGTGTCAACAAAGGATGGCCACAAATCTTGTATTTCCTGGGACACATGATCGTCCCAGTCGCACTTTGCAATCCATATTTTTTGCATAAGGATTTTAGCCTCTACAACACATGGACCTACTAGGCCCAGAGGGTCAAAAATCTGACTAATAACCGATAAAATGTTGCGTTTAGTCACGTTTTTGTTGGTTTCGATATCTATTGAAAATGACAAGGAATCTTAATCACAAAGCCAGTGTAGACCTTAAGTTTTTAAAGCAACATTTTTGTTGTCGGATAAATTGAGACTATTAGAACCCTCTGAGGTCCCTTTAATTTGAGCTAAGACTTGGGGGGTGTTTGATTGCCATTTCCTTAAATGAAAATTGGCTGAAGCTAAAATAGACATGACTTCCCTACCTAGTTCCACTACACCTGAAACTGAGCTGTCACCACTCAGATAATCGTCGACGTAAAAGTCGCGTTCAATAGATTTTTTGACAGTCTCGTTAGTGGTTGTGGCTGCTAAACTTACCAAGCACTTCGTAGCTAAGTAGGGTGCGGATGCTGTGCCATACGTAACAGTACTGAGACTGTACGTTTTCAAAGGCAAATTGGGGTCAGTACGAAAGATTATTTTTTGTAGCGAGCGCTGCGAAACTATGACGTCAATAGCTCTGTACATCTTCTCGATGTCTCCAGAGATGACATATTTGTGCTGACGAAAACGGAGAAGAATGGACAGAAGATCATCCTGGATAGTGGGACCTACCATTAGGATGTCGTTCAACGATAGTCCTGATGTAGTTGCTGCAGAAGCATCGAAGACTGCCCGGAGCTTGGTGGTTGTACTCGACTCCCTGATGACTCCATGATGAGGCAGGTAGTAGTCCACATTGCCATCTGAATGCGACTCACCTGACGACGACGAGTTCTCAGTCATGTGACCCAAGCGCTCGTATTCCTGCATGAAACCAACGTACCTATCTTTAAATACGGGGTCACGGTCAAAACGGCGCTCTAATGACAAAAAACGACGCTTGGCCGTTCCATATGAGTCGCCAAGGACATTTGGATTGTCTGGCAATTGTGATCTTGTGATTGAGAGGCAAGGTGACCACGAACTGACCATTTTCGTCCCTAGTAGTAGTTTTGTGAAAATTTCCTTCACAAGCTCGTTCTTCCTGGGATAAAATATGCTTGGGCGCAACTGAATTGAGTTCCCAGAACTTGCATAAATTAGTATTCAGTTCGCTAGAAGAAAAATTACAATAGTGCGACTGCTTCGAGGACGATGGATGTGATTGAAGAGCCACGGGGCCTGACACTATCCACCCTAGCTTGGTGTCGCACAACTTTGGCTGGTTTTTGCCTAAATTAATAGACGCGTTACCCAGAACGCTCCAAAATACCTCTGCACCGACTAGCATGTCAATTGCTGACGGAACATAAAAGGAAGGGTCAGCTAGATGTAGGTCTGAAGGTATGGGAATGTTACTCAAATCAATCAATGTTGATGGCAGTATTTTTGCTATCTCAGGCAATATGAAACAGCTAATATGTGCCTTATAGTTACCGTTATAGGATTCAATAAGTAAATCACAAGACTGTGTACTAGTGGAACTCTGATTATTTATACCTGTTATCGTGGAGCTCGCGTAACGTCTAGGCAATCGCAGTTTGTCGCAAAATGAACTTGTAATAAAGTTGGCTGTGCAATCGTTATCCAGCAGTATCCTTGCGCTGAACTTCTTGCCGCCGCTGACCACTTTCACCAACGCTGTGGAAAGCAAAATATGCGAAGAAGTAGCATGATGTATAGAAGTGTCACTTGATAAGACGACATTATCTGGCGTGCAAGTAGGTACAAAAGAGGCACCTCCAGATATGTCAGTTGGTAAGGCAACACTAGAACAACTAGGCATAGGATCTTGGAAGGAAGTAGGTTTCGATTGTTCGACATGCAAAAGCGTATTATGTTTACCTTTACAGTATTTGCAACGCGACAATCTACATCGGTTTGTTAAATGTCCTGAACGTAAACAATTGAAACAAAGTTTAAATTCTTTTACTTTAGAAATTCGAGTTTCAACGGGCAAGTTTCGAAAAGTTTCACAAGTATACAAAAGATGATTATTAGCACATAAGGGACATTCAATTTTTTCATTTAAGTTTTGATTTTTATTATTTTGTTTGTTTTGATTTAGATTTGATTATTAGTTGCAACTATAAAGCTTTTAGGTTTAGTTTCTACTTTATTTAATTTTTCTTCTATTGTTTCCAATAAATCAGCCTTATCACTAGTAAATTTACAAAACTGAGACAATGACGGTGATTTAGATAAAGTACTGCAATACTCCTCCCAATTTCTACTAGTAACAGCATCTAATTTACTCGACATCATGTAAACTACAAGCGTGTCCCAATGATTCGTGGGTTCGTTCAATGTTTTCAGCGCTCTGATGTTTTTATTAACCACTCAGCACTTGGCGTGAAAATTGTCAATGTCAAAGTTTGTCATCAGCTGATCTGTCAAATTTTTTTGCGAGGTACCGCCTTTCATAAAAAACTAAACTACTTCTCAGTCAAACCGTATTTTGTTATTCTGTGAACGACAGTTTACTCTAACTACCTAATATGTTTTCTATCTTTACGTATCAAAATGCAGGCGATTATTGATAAAGTATATTTGTTCTACATGATCAAAGTCTACAAAGTAATATTCGCGACGTATTCGTGCCTATTGTATTAAAACAATGCTTATCAAAATTAATTACAACATTAAACTAACTCATTATATAAACAAATCCATTCATAGACCCCGTGATGTTTATTAAACACCACTTGAAATCCGACACGACTAAGCAAAAAATGCCATCTTGAGTGCCAGAGATGTTGCTCTACTTTTTGTAGTCTTATCGATCTATCGATATTTGTTCACTATGTATAGTGTAAGTACAAATAAATAAAAACACATAATTTTATTTACAATTTTGTTTTATTTAAATTACAAATTAAAGGTTTGTGTTTATTAAAGGTCTGGGCGACGGAACTCTCGATTTATATGGTCTTATTGTGGTGTCATTACCACAGTCACTGTATTCATCTTCAACAGTTCCAGTTTGCTTGTCATCTTCATCCTAGGCATATAATTGTGCAACAAAGTCTGCAGGGGTCTCTTCGTCAACACGCCAAAATGACATTCTGAAAAATAAAACAATGACATGTATAAAACATTTACTAAATGATTATTATTATTCTACAATTTAACATATTCTAACACCAACGCATATTATTCACAGTACAAAAGTACCTAAATATCAAATTATTACTAAATAACACCATCGAAACTAATAGGCAGTACAAAATAACAAAATTTTATCGATCAAACTATCGACAGTTGGACACTACATTTCGTTCTTATAATACACCTACGAAAAAAGTTTCACATTGAACACTCGCTCACTATGGCCGTAGGTTCATATAAATAAAGGTCAAAATGGCGTGCTAGCAATTGAAAGACAACACCGCCATATTGGATGACGTCAAATATCTCATTGTTTACTAAAGAAATATTTGTGTAATTATGCATGAACTTATTCAGTTGATTATTGAAAACCAGATCTTATGACTTATTTATTATAGCCAATAGCATATTTTTATATAAATCACTGGGTAATAGCATAAAATGTGTAAATAAGGTTAGTCACTTTCGAACTTGTAAACTACTAAAACTACGATATATTACTTGCAACGAATTATCTAAAATGATTTACGCTCAAAAACACATTTTATAACAGTCTATCAATAATAAATTGCACTTACCTTACTAGAATAGCAATACTATTTTCACAAGCACTCACAAATTGCTTCTGTCAAAAATTTCACTTATAAAAAACAAATCAAAATGCGCGCGAAACACAGATAAAATAATATTGCGGTTTTAAGATGAAGGAAATTTATTCGAGTTTATACATTGCTAAAGTCATCAACACAAATGTAGTCTCCAAGTGATCGAAAATAATACTTAAAGTCCCGTGGCGAAGCGCGGTCTCATGAGACCGCTTGGCATTTGACGGAACGGCGTGAGGTTGGATGCATTGGGGTTAATTGTATCAATGAGATGACGCAAAGACAAACTCGACTCTTTCGAGACGTGTTCAACACTGAACAATGCCTGCACGTGATTATTTACTAAAAGCCTACTGTTGTTGTATCTTTCACACAGTAAATTCCACGCCATTTCGTAATTCTCTCCATTAAAATCTATATTTTTTATTATTTCAAGTGCGTTTCCCCTTAGAGACGCACGCAGGTAGTGGAATTTACTTATATTGTCAACAGCGCTACTGCTATGGATTAGTGACAAAAATGTATCTCTATACTCAAGCCAGCACTGATAACTACCATCAAAATTAGGCAAATCAATTTTAGGTGAGCGAATAAAATTATTGTGTAAAGATGCACCTGTTTGTTTGCCCGCTAAGCTCGCCACGGACTCGCCGTCGCCGGTGCCAGCGCTGGCCAGCAAGCTGCGCGCCTGCGCACCCAGCGCGTGGTACCGCTCCTCGAACTGGGCGCGTTCCGTGTACTCAGCATCCGGAGTATCCGATTGCACTTCGATTTCCAACTGTAAATTGTCAAATTCCACGTATAAGGCATCGAATTTACTAAATCGACCCTTCAAATCAATGCGCTGCAAATCAGACATCGTTTTATTGCTGGTCAAAATATTTAAATAATTGCAAAAATTTGTAAGCTTTGCTTTCATAGCGCTTCGTTTTTTAATCAAAACGGTTAAGTTATCAATGGCCATTATGAATAAAATATCTACGAACAAAACTGAAGGAAACGATACTTAATTGTAAGCAAAATAAAATCTGCACGAAATAAAAAGATAAGGATTCGAATAATGAATAGGCGCGTGACCTTGAATGCAATGCGAAACAGATGGCCTAAGCGCACAGCTGATGCGACCGTTATACCTACGTAAGGTCCAGAAAAATAGGCGGTTGCGCGTGAGCTGTAGGTATGCAATTTGAAGCGTGCAGAAATAAAATATTAATTAGATTATGCTTAGTGATTTAGAGGCAATGAAGAAAGACAAAAGGAAAGCTGATGAAAAAGCCGTTAAATTTTAAATTTAACTAACTAAGAAAATATTTAAAAGGGATATTGAAGGAATAATTGGAACGAACTCACAAATATCCTTATCCTTATCTACAAGGTAACCTGATTCCCACGATGAAGCGATGACTTGCAGATTTTCAACTTCGAAGTCGAAATTTCACGGTCGAATCTAGATTTCTGGAACCTCGAAGAGTCCCAATGTGTGCAATCAGTGCTTTTCCTCTTCTTCTAAACAACACGAAGACCTCAAACAGTGACTTCAATCTCCATAAGGCGACGACACGGCGTTCTCGTCGGCGAAGGGGTCCAAAGTCCACGAACGATCGACCCGCAGATTCACGGTGCGAACTGGTTTTACTAAACACGGCGCGGTAAGGACCAAAATGTTAGGGTCCTAGCTCAGGGATCGAAATAAAAGCAGGGGACTGTATAAATTAAAGTTTACTTGTGAATCTACAAGATGATACAATTTATATGATCGGACTAACTTACCTAGTGACGTCCGATCCTCAATTATGTGAAGTAATCTCGTCCTCATTGTGTACAATGTAATACGCACTTTTTGCTACTGCACTGATTACAATCTTCAAAGTTAGGCGCGTGCTTGAACGCGTCAATAAACTAAAAAATAAATAACCGGAACGTGCCCGCACCGTCACCTATCAATGTCATCTGTCACCTGTCAATGTCATTATTTCAAAGGATAAAACTGGACACAACTTTCAAAAAGAAGGGAAACTAAGTAGTAGGTAGGTATTTATAGCATAATATATAATCTTTTTTGTACTTTAAGGATTGATTAATACATACTAACTGGGTCGGGCTGGGGATAGGATGAGGACGAGATTACTTCACATAATTGAGGATCGGACGTCACTAGGTAAGTTAGTCCGATCATATAAATTATGTTCCATAATCTCGTCCTCATTGTGTACAATGTAGATGTTCAAAGAGGAAAGTTGTGTCAACAAAACAATATAAACATTTATTATGATCATTTATATGATTTACTAAAGTCTTAGTACATGATAAAACTTTATTTTATTAACTATCTATTGGTAGATGCTTAATTCAAGTTTTATCAAACAAGGATATAGTTGTTTGATTAATTCATTAGAATTAATCAACCAACCCTGTATAGCGATACAACCCTGTATATCGATACAACCCTGTATATCGATACAACCCTGTATATCGATACAACCCTGTATATCGATACAATCCTGTATGATGATACATCCTGTGTGATGATACACCCTGTATGATGATACACCCTGTATGATAATACAACCCTGTATGATGATATAACCCCGTATGCTAATACAACCATGTATATTGATACAGTCACATCCCATTTGATGACACAAACCTGTACCAATTTTATACCATACAGGTGGACCAAAAAATGTGTAGGAATTCTATAAAATCGAAAATAGCAAATTTTACTTTAATTGCAATACTCTTTTATTTTTGTTAAAACTGTAAGTCTTTATGAATTTATAGATTTGCTGGGACTGAGACTGATAATCCACCTGTTGTACACTTTTAAGTTTGTGCAATAAAGTTTTAAATAATTACCCCTCGCTATTAAGTAGGTATATTCTTTACGAATAAACTAGAGATCACGCAAACTAAATCGCGGGGCAACAGCTAGTTTAATAAGTTGTCATGGAAATGGAGCCAATGCTTTGAACTATTAATATCCGTCTCATTTATCCAGTAGTATGTAGTACATACTTAGTACATGGTTACCTAACAAGGTAAATTTATCGATGTGCAAGTAGGTAGTTAAGCTAGTATTTATTCTGAAAAGATTTATTTTATTTTATATAATAAGAAAATCTAGTAACTTTTTAAGTTATCATTGTCTGTAATACAATTTTTTATGCAAATAAATTAGTCTTATTCTTAATAACTCCTGTTCAAGGTGTAGTTCCAAAGTAAAGGAAACTAAAATAAATAATATGGATGTTTACTATGGCAAATCTTTCATTAATTATATGTTATAAATAAGGAAATTATATACAAATACTACCAGTAGTGTTTCAGTAGGGATCCTATTTTGTTGACAATAGTTTCAACATTATTTTACTGAGAAAGATTGATTTTTACTCATCTTCATAGAAAACCATTATATGTGTTACACTTATATGGCTGGAAATCAGTATGAGACTCCTGCACTTTATGTGTGGATCCCTGGTAGGGTATATTAATAAGTTAATAAAACAGTCTGAATACCTACTTATTTAGAAAAAGATTCAATGACTGGTCAATTCTTGTAAAAAAAAAAAAAAAAAAAAAAGTAATAATTTACCAATACATCACATTGGATAATATAGAAAGTTTACTCCGGCTCAAAATACTTGTAGCAGCCTTACAGCCTTAGTCCAATAACAAGGTAAGGCAACATTTATTGCCTGCATTGCCTTAATTATTGCCACTGATCAATGCCTCTATCGTATCATAAAATTTTTTTTTTATTTTTTTTTATTAAGTTCATTAGAAATTTTCTGTCATTGTTTATCATCTCCATTTTTGCTTTACATGGTAATTTAATATCTAGTAAAATTATTTATACATAGACTTACATAGGTACTTGACAATCTTCAATTATAATTGTAAGATTCATGCCTTAATTTAAATAATAATTTTAAGTCAGTAGTAAGTATATTTTTTATGAAGTTTATAGTTTCATGGATACAATTTTAATTTTCTAATTATGTTTTAATAAATCATATTTTATTATAATCATCTATTTAAATATGAACCTTTGTTATCCACCTGGGATAATCAGTTTATTTATTATCTTTAGTATCTTGATAATTAAATGATTGGATGATTATTTATCTTTGTCTTCAATTTTAGGTATCAAACATTTTCACAAATGATAAAATGTCTAGAAATATATGGTTTATAACAAAAATATATTAAAAATATATTTAGGTCAGATTTGAAAATTCATGTTATCATTGGAACTTTGTGTCTAGTTTTGAATTTCTCTTACTTTTCCAAAGGTAGCAGGTACCTACTTTAAAATTAAAATAATTGGTTTTCGACCTTATGACAAGTACATAAGGATCAATTATGGTGCGACATTTTTGCCTGTAAATAAAGCTGCATAAATCTTTCCATGGGTTTTTACTGACTGAAAATATTGGAATATAACATACAGTTACAGTTAAAAAAGTTTTTAATTTTGGTAATTTTTATCTTGTTGATAACAAGGAGAATTATTTTTCCATATCTGTAACAGTGATCTTCACTTACATTATTTGTAAGTAACACTCATCTTGAGTGTGTCTTTATTTATAAATTTTCTGAGAAATTATTCACACTTGATGAAGACTAGAAATAATTTAACTAGCCATGGCGATCAGCTAGAATAATAACCTTAAGTCAGTAACAGTGTTAAATTTTAATTGCTTTCAGAGATTATTATAGAATCTTGAGAATTAAGCTTGATACTATGAGAATTTAAGGTTTACCCGGTTGTGACCAGATCTAATATTATAAGTTACACAAATGGGATACCATATCAGTTGTATAGGAACATACAAACATGCACCAGCCAACATCTATTTGTCATGGTCTCCAAACAAGGAGTCAACTTCCCTGTACTACGAGGTACAAGTCAATGTATCTCGCCAGGGTCATTCGAACAGAGTATCGAACCTGGGACCTTTTACGTTAAGGCACTTCACGAATCAAGTGGACTAATGATCTTTAAGTCACAGATATCAATTAGCAATTTCAAGTAATGTTTATTTATTTATTTAAGCTTTTTAGTAAAATATAAGAGAAAAAAAAAAACTTAATATGGTCATAACTACATGAACTATTGGAGTAAACAGGTTGTTTTCTATGGTAAGCTTTATAAAGTCTTGCCCTCTTGGGCCAACATCAAGAAGTACCTCAATTATATACTTGTGGAAATCCACACTGAGATAAACCATAATTTGTAAAAGCGCTATTTATCATTGACTTGTATGTATATAAATGGAGCAGAATAAGACAAGCAGATCTGAGACCAACAGATTGTCTTGGTACCATTAATGGTTGCCAAAGGCCCAATTTCATAGTAACAACTGATGAAATTATTAAAAACTTAAAATCTTTATAAACAGACTGAAATTGTCTAGGTAAGTATGTGACTTGTTTACACAAGTACTCAGAATTCCTTAAGCCTTCAATATCAGCAGGCAAAGGAGCTTCTTTCATAGCCTCCTTAGAGTCAAAGTGTTAAGTTGAAAAAATTACTAAGACGGAGGGCATTACCTCATGGTCTCGGTAACCATATTTTCCCTCCTCTCTTTTTTTCTTCAGTGGCATTCGAAGATATGTATCGCCTTGATACCTTTGTGTTCGACTATATTTTCAACTTCAATTGATGAAGTCGGTCTCTGGTCAACCTTATAAGATGATTTGCAGACCCGCAATATTATAACAAAAATTTTAAGCCACAGGCTAACCCCTCGTGAAAGCAAGTGGAAGTGTTATAATTCTGCTGCGAGACAGACAAGAGGAATAATTGTTCTCTCGGTACATATGATGCGCTAGAATAAATTTATAATATTAATAACTTACCTTATGCTATTACAGATCCTTTGTAGTATATTTCTGGGGCAACATTATATCGGTCTCATGGTCAACTCTTCATGAAGACTAGAGCCATAATGTTACGTCTCAGGAGGAATCCCTCGAGGAGACGCTTCAGACTGAACAAAAACCCACTGGCCACTCCATCGTAAAGGCCAGTGCTTCTGTACAGAGCAGTTTCTGTGGAGTCATTCGGAGACATGACAGACAACTAGAATGAACATAATGATCACCAACGGCCAACCTCCCGTGAAGGCTCCGATGTCATTCATTCTGAGACATGAGAGACAACTAGAATGAACTTAATGATCACCACGGCCAACCTCCCGTGAAAGCTCCGATGTCATTCATTCTGTCTCGTTTGCGGGCTGAAGAATAACGCCACTCTGTCACACACACTCCTTGTTTTCATGATTAATTTCTGGCTGATTATGTTGTTGGAGTGGAGGCCACGTCTCGGCGAACGTAGTGTAGGATGCTTCTCAATTCGATGGGCCGAGGAACTCAGGAATATGGTTGGATACATTTGTATCAAAGCAGGAGATCGTACTCCTTGGCGCTCTTTGCGTCCTTCCCTTACATCCAGCAGTGGGCTGTAATAGGCTGAGATGATGGTGATGGTGATGATATTATATTTTAGTGTGCTGTGGTGGTGATAGAAATCGTAATAATCGTAATAATTGAGCCGAGGTATCGGTCCAACAATTTCACAAATTCAACTGACAAGTTTTGTTTTCCAGCCACCATACTTTTACACAAACATCACCGTATTTTCTTCTTGGTTTTTTGCATTTGTATGTAAGCTGTGAATCACTAATTAGTTAAAAAACTAATTTATTCTAATTAATTATGTCTTCAGTGCTGTGTACAAAAAAGTACAATGACATTGACAGGTGACAGATGACATTGATAGGTGACGGTGCGGGCACGTTCCGGTTATTTATTTTTTAGTTTATTGACGCGTTCAAGCACGCGCCTAACTTTGAAGATTGTAATCAGTGCAGTAGCAAAAAGTGCGTACTACATTGTACACAATGAGGACGAGATTATGGAACATAATGGTAAGTGGATGGACAAATAAATTGAGAGCGCGCGCGGTGTCGTCGGTCTGAAGTGGCGGCCGCGGGTTGCGCGCGCGCGAGCACCGGCCGAGCACAGCCGATGGTGCGCGAACACTGTGCCTTCATCAAATGCTGCTCTTGGTTCAGACTCTGACATGTCATCTGACTCTGATGTAGAAAGGTGTGTATTTTATTTATAACTTAAGTATTTATTTTCAAAGGTTTATCATTAATTTACTTAATTAGTTGAGTTGAGCCGACTGCGAATCGAATCCGGAACCTTTGCATTCAAGGTAAAATACCGCGCCAATACGCTAATCGGGTCTTCAGAATTAGAATAACAGAATTTATGTGTTAGTTCAGACAGTGTAGTTGTTAAATTAAATTAAATCCGTTTAATGTTAATTTACTTGTATACTACGAAATCCATCATACTAGCTGAACCGGAACCTTCAATAGTTAACCACTATTTTATTTATTTATTTACTATGCTATGAAGATCCTCATACGCTCTAAGTATGCAAGACCTGTGAATGACGTTATTTCATATTATTATTATTTTCAGCCCGCCACTGCCCAAAAAATCGAAAAAAACCCGCCAATAAGAAAACTAAAGGCAAAGCTTCGTCTTCTAAAGACACCAAGAAGAAGTCAAGGTTCGTTTCTACTTTAGTTTTAGTTAAAATTTTAATACCTACTTAAAAATATAAACTCAACTTAGAAGTAAATAATAAATTAACACCATTCAATTGATTAATGATAAATCATTGTTATAGCTCGAAGGCTACCACCAGCTCCGTGGTCAACGATCTTTTTGGAGACGAGCTCAACCCGCCAAAGCAGGGGCAGCAGCCACTTTGGTCATCCTTGTCGCGGCGCGTCGCCGGTGGTGTGAACAGGCATGCAGTTCTGCTAGAAGACGGTCCTGTGTTTATCGACATACGTAACGTAACGTAACGAACCAAGAGCAGCATTTGATGAAGGCACAGGCTTCTCTTTACACTTCTGGTACTTTTTGTTTGTTTTAGGTGGTGGCGAGCTGAAAATAAAATAAAGTCATTCACAGGTCTCGTCCACAAAGCTCCCGGATTTAATTCACGGTTGGGTCAGTACTGATACGTTACAACATAAACAGTAGTATTTTACTATCATAAAATAAAATACATACCTCACGTTTTTACAGTCGGATAATAGGTCCGATTCCGAATCAAAGAGAGCGGCGGCCTTGTGTTTTCTGTATTCAGACCTGTAGATTGAAATTGAAACAACTATTGACTCGGTGTATTACGCTGATAACAAAAAATAATAAACTCATATTAAGTAATCGCTCGAAAGGTTAACGACTTCATAATTTAAATTATAACTAATTTTAATTCGACCTTACAAATCCGATTGTAGAGTGCCGGTCAGCCGGAGTAGGTGAGCGGAGTACACGGAGACGGATGCGCTGGTTCACGGTGATGGCGGCGGTGTACTCTTAAAACGGTGTCTCTAGCTGATGCACGCTGTAGATCGGTGGTGGATCGTTGTTACGTCTTGTGAATGTTTCGTGGTGCGGTCCGACGTCCGGTGTTTGTAGAGGCGGGATGGAGTCGGAACGCGGCTCGTCGTTGCTCGATGTCGCAAGGCTTGATCGATGCTCGGTGTTGCAAGGCTTGATCGGGATCCGGCGATGTCGATGCTGTAGGTTCCAGTCGCTGCGTCGATATTCGGAGTTTCGGAGTCTTAAGGTGCGACCGGGGTCTGTAGAGTATCGCTGGATTCGCCTTGGTTGATCGCAGGAACTGACATACGCTACTAAGTGCGCTGCTGTTGCGAAGTGATGTGCACGATTGCAAGTGTGTAGGCAAGTGAAGTATAGAGCTCGGTCAGCCCCTTTTATACCCAAAATCTTCGATGGTTCCAGAATGCGACGGGTGGCGGGTCGGGTCCTGGGGCTGCCTGCCTAACGGAATTTGTAACTTTCTAAATTATTGCCCAATTGGTTGGGGCGCACATGGTCGCGCCGCTGGAGACTCCGGTGCGCCGCTCTGTTGTTCTTTTGTTCCAAGTGCAGTAATTTTTATAGTTGCACATTTCTATTTGTTGTATTTTCTCGAAAGTTCGTCCTGTTCGGCGTTATAATTGCTCTCTCCAGCATCCGCGCAGCCGTTAAAATGTCTTTTCTATTGTTTATTATTTTACTTTTTCTTGCCGCTAATATAAAAAATAATTACATATTCTCTAGGTTTAAATAATAAATTTTTCACATATCTTTCATATGGTACATAATAATTAACATGACTAAAAATAAGACACACATATAAGAGACATGTGCTCAGACACGACAGATATTCACTGCTTCAACTTATCATGATGGGCAAAGTCGAGGGCAAAAGACGCGCTGGGCGCCGGAGAAAATCGTGGCTGCGGAACATACGGGAATGGACCGGCATAACCTCCGTCGAACAACTGTTTCGGTTGGCTACTGATAAAGAGGAGTTCTAAAAGCTGACGGCCAACCTTCAGAATTGAAGAGGCACTCGAAGAAGAAGAAGAAGAAAAATAAGACTATTTTCTGTTCGGTATGCCAAAAGTCGATTTTAAGTAAAGCCTTCCCAGGTCACATACGTAGTACTTCACTTTAAAATAATACCGCAGTTTATTTTGATACAGGAATTGAAAAAGTTAGTTCTGCGTTTAAGGGACGCATTGTTTCTTATCGCATTAGTGCCGACCGCGTACGCGCGCCCGACGGCTCTGACGTAGCCGCTACGTCACCGGCGGAATACTTGCAGGCAGCCTCTTCAAGGTTGCGCGCGGTGCTGGACTCAGCGATTTTAGAACATGTAAATTTCACATTACACATTGATTGCACATTACCGTCCCGCTCATGGCGTTCGGCCGGAATGATCGGTAATGTCTAGTGTGACTGGCGGCCGTGACGATTCCTTGATGCATAACTATTATATCTATATACAACAACAACAACATCCAACCTCGCCCTGCTTAATGATTTTCTAACCCATAATATGGACAACGGTAAGCAGGTGGATGTTGTTTATACCGATTACAGCAAGGCGTTTGATCGGATTGACCACAGTCTTCTCACTATTAAACTGCAAAACTTTGGAATAAGAGGCGACCTATTACGATGGTTTTCGTCCTATATATCCAATCGCTCTCAAGCTGTGGCAATAAATAATTACATTTCAAGTTGGGTTGCAATTCCAAGTGGTGTCCCACAGGGATCCCTCCTAGGTCCCCTGTTATTTGTAATTTTTGTTGATGACATCAATTCTTGTCTTCATTCCTCCCATCTACTCTGTTTCGCAAACGACATGAAAATTTACAACGCAATTGGTTCTCAACAGGATGCCGATGCTCTGCAGGCAGATTTGCTGCGTTTGTGTGATTACTGTAAACTTAATAAACTAGATCTTAATCTATCAAAATGTTTTGTTACAACATTTAGCCGCAAGTTAAACACAAAATTATACTCCTACTTTTTAAAGGGACAATTATTGGATCGGAAAACCTCCATTCGAGATTTAGGGGTGATACACGACTCTAAATTATTTTTTGACGATCACATAGACAGCATCATTGCCAAGGCTTCGAGGGCTCTTGGATTTGTGATGCGCAGCTCTATATCCCTTAATAAAATAAAGACCCTCAAAATATTGTACTGCACTTTTGTCCGCAGCTACCTAGAATATGCATCGCAGATCTGGAACCCGCAAACAATACTTACATATCACGCCTGGAGGAGGGTATCCAAAAGAAATTCATTAAGTTTATTTGTTTTCGCACTGGGATCGGGTACAATTCAGCCGACTACTTAGATCTCTGTAGGAAGCACCATCTCCTCCCTCTTGTCACCAGACGCAAAATAGCTGACATCATCTATCTCCTAAAAATTATCACAGCTGAGATAGATAGCCCTGAACTTCTTGCTAAAATCAACCTTTATGCCCCTAGTAAAACTCTGAGGCGTAATAATCCGCTGCACATACCACAAGTATATTCTAACTACAGGCGAAACAGTTTTTTTTGGCGCGCTAGTCGTAAGCTGAACGAAATAGTTCAAGATACTGGCATCGATATCTTCAGCACTAGTGTTACGGCGGTGAGGCAGCTGTTGGTCGGACGGTTCATTTCTGGCGGCAATGAACGTGTGTAACTTAGAGGCAAACATTATGTATTATGTTGGCGCGTTCGTTTTTTCGTATTTTATGTTGTATCAGTGTGCTCAGTGTGCTTGGCGTGTGTCTTTTTTCTTATTACTACATTATGTTAATGCTACCTGCGAAGACCTATAAGTGGTTTAGAAATGTCATATACTGTTTCCTACCACCAATTTGTAAACCCTGGTTTTCCTACAATAAATAAATAAATAAAACAAATAAATATAACACACAATTATGTTCTTAATCTGTTCTCCACGCGAAACCTAATATTTATTTAAGTAATAATTATAAGCTGTTAGTACCTATCTGTTTAGTAATACGGTGTCTATTCATTAGTTTACGCACTGTTTATTGTTTTTTATTTCTTTTTTTAATATTTAATATGCATATTATTTATTTAAGTTTCGTAGGTCGGCTGTCCGTCCGTGTACCTCACTCAGCGGGCCTACTGAAAACCAGGGTCGCGGCTTACTCAGGCCTTGGCTCAAGCTGAGTGAGGTCCCATTATCCCGGACATCACAGGCACATTGTGGCACCGCTTGGTTTACTCGTTTTTCTGTTATAATTTTATTTTGTTACTCTTTTTTCTTTTTTTGTTTTAATTTAAATAATGTTTTTGTGTCATTTACTATTTGTGTGTGATGTCCAATGTATAATAAATGTCTTTTCTTTCTTCTTTCTAAATATTAAAGCTAACTTTGAACTCTTTGTAAAAGTCATACTACCTAAAGACAATTCTATAGAAATTAAATCGTTTGCAACTAAAAATATTTCTTTGCATCAAAATTATAACTTTGATGATTTATTAAGTACACAAATCATGTGCAAAAAACTTGATGAGTTCCAAGAAAAAGGAAGTGGATGGTCCCTCAACAAGTATTCCCCACTAATGGGATCTTGCTATCTCGATTTGCCAAAAAAAATTATGGCAAAACGAGCATGCGTTAATGTAAAAAATAAGGACGAATATTGTTTCGCCTGGACCGTGATGAGCGCTTTATATCCGCAAGTAAAGAATCCAAATCGAGTCTCTTCGTATCCACATTTTAGTACAGTGTAAAATCTTAATGGCATGTCTTTTCCGGTATCACTTAAAGATATACAAATATTTGAAAAAAATAACGAAAATATTAGTGTAGATGTGTATGGTGTCAATTATAAACACGATATTACCGGACCATTGTATAAAACATCGATGAGAAAAAAGCATCATGTAAATATGCTTCTCATAGAAAAGGGCTTGAAATCTCATTACTGTTTGATAAAAAATTTTACTAAATTGGTTCGAAGTCAGGTTACGAAGCACCATGGGAAATTAAATTTTTTTCAGGATTGTTTATTATTTTTAAATCAAATCAAGATCAGGTTGAACATGAGTGTGGTGGAGTGGTAACAATTTTGCCTAAAAATAAAAATACTTTTTTACAAAAATTATCAAAATATGCAAAACGTTCCGTTTGTCATCTATGCAGATTTTGAAACGATTTTACAACCGATTTCTGAGAGTTCGGGAGCATTTACGTCGAAAGTCCAGAGCCATTTACCTGCTGCATTTGCCTACTACATTGTATGTAATCACGATAGTTCTCTCAACCGTCTTGTGTCGATATACCGAGGACCCGATTGTGCTTCACAGTTTGTTAAACGTTCACAAAAAGATGTGAATTTTTTTTACAGAAATATTCAGTTAGCTTCTGAACAACCTGCGCCCATTATTTTAAATGAAGAAGTCTTGAAAAATTTTGAAAGTGCAGAATATTGTTACTTTTGTTCAAATTTATTAATTGGTGATAAAGTGAAAGATCATTGTCACTTCACAGGTCGTTTTCGTGGGGCCAGTCATTCTTATTGCAACTTGAAATTCCGTATACCCAAATTCATCCCTATTTTCTTTCATAATTTGTCGGGTTACGATTGCCACTTATTCATTCGCGAACTTAGTACTTTTCCTGGTGATATTACGGTTATTCCTAAAAATAAAGAAAATTCTATTTAATTTAATAAACTTATCCAAATTTCGAAAGGAAATTTTGTAGCGTTATGTTTTGTTGACTCTTTCAAGTTTTTAGGAACTAGCATCGAACAACTAGCTAAAAACCTCGAACAAAGTGATTTTTTACATTTACGAGAAATATATCAAAATGAAAATCAATTGTCATTAATGTGCCGAAAGGGTGTATACCCTTACGATTACATTTCTAGCTGGAAAGTGTATAGTGAAAGATGTTTACCCTCAATCGAGAATTTTTACAATAATCTCACAGATGAAGCTATTAAGCAATCTGATTATGAACACGCAAAAAATGGGATACTTTCAACATACAAAACTTAGGACAATATACGGATTTATATGTTCAAAGTGATGTTTTGATATTATCTGATATTTTCGAAAAGTTCCGCAAAACATGTAAAAGTAATTATGAGTTGGATCCTGCCTTCTAACTTACTGCACCAAGCCTTAGCTTCGATGCAATGTTATTAAAGACACAGGTCAAACTGGAGCTTCTTACTGATTAAGAAATGATACGAATGATTCAAAGGGGTATTCGAGGAGGTATTTGTTTGTGTGTTCGAACACAAACAAATACCTAATAACCAGTACGCAAAATCTAATAACCAGTATCAGCATGATTCTGATCCTTCTGAACCTAGTAATTATTTGGTGTATATTGATTGTAATAATTTATATGGCTATGCTATGTGTAGTTATTTACCTTATGCTGAATTTAAATTTCTCAGTGAGAAGGAATGCAACAATCTAAACATTTTGAACATTCCAGATAATAACGATTACGGCTATATTCTTGAAGTTGATCTAGAATATCCTGACAGTTTACATGATTGGCACAATGATCTTCCATTTTGCGTTCAAAACTATGCTCCTCCTGGTGCGAAAAATAAGAAACTCATTCCGAACTTGTTTGACAAACATAATTATGTCATTCATTATGTTCACTTGAAAACGTGTTTAGCTCATGGATTACGTCTTAAACGAATTCATAAGGCAATATCATTCAGGCAATCTCAGTTCCTTAAAGAATACATCGACTTAAATACACATCTGAGGCAGATGTCTACCTCGTTGTTTGAGCAAGATTTTTTCAAATTATTAAATAACAGTATATTCGGAAAAACTTTGTAAGATATTGAACGTAGAGTAGATGTTAAACTTGTAAGTACATGGAGAGATAACAGAAATAAAACAAATACATATCATTCAGCCGAACAACTTATATCTCGTCCAAACTTTCACAGTGCATTAGTTTTTTATGAAAATTTGGTAGCCATACAATTAAAACGTGACAAAATTGTTTTGATTAAACCTATCTATATTGGATTTGCAGTATTAGAGCTTTCAAAAAACCACATGTATGACTTTCACTATTCGGTGATGAAAATCTTTATTTTTTATTATAATCTTTTGAAAATTTTCATCTTTATGTTACACAGATACAGATAGTCTTTTATATTCAATAAGAACTGAGGACTTTTATTCTGATCTTAAAGATAACTTCCTATCTTGGTTACCTATCTTTCGAAAGTAGTTCGAAAAGTAGTTTACCGAATTTTATTTCACCGAAAACTTTTCGACTAATTTCGTTTTGCCTTTTTTCATTTCATCGAAATGATCTTTGCTACTGTATCATTTGACCTATTATCAATTCGTTTTTTATTGTTACCCTGAAGTTTCATTTGTCCAAAAAACTTATTACCGACCTTGGCTTGGCCGAAATAACATTTGTTCGAAGTATTTATTAAGTATTTTATTATGTTACATACAACATTTGCCAAAGCTAAAAATCTAGATAGATGATATGATATGATGTTAGATGATTTAGTTTTCAGTAAAATGATTTCAATATTATAATAATTAATCCTTCATCATTATCCTTAGAATTTATCCTTAGTTTTAAGCGCTCGGCGGCCGCTGCCGCGGCACGCTCACTACGCTCGCTGCGCTCGCTCCGTTCGCTCGCCTTCGCGCAGTGTGTGGTCACTGTTCTAACCTAACCTAACCAATTTAGTCTTATTATATACGCAGTATTCTGGTAAATGAAAAAAGTTCAAAAGAGACTTCGGCCAACAGTAAAAAGTTGTTTTGAAAATCGATAAAACGTAGTTCGATAAAATGATACTTATGTCAAGAGATATTTCGATCGATTAAAAATATGTCAAATGATACATATAGCAAAAGAAATGTCGGTCTATCATTTTCGGCCAACTGAAATTCTGTCAAGTAAAATACGGACAAGTAATCGGTTACCTCCTATCTTACTTTGACACAAGCAACTATAGCTCAAATAATTGCTTTGGTATTGTTCCTAGGAATAAAAAAGTTCCTGGTTTATTTAAAGAGGAGCTAGGCGGTAAAATATAATTGGAATTTGTAGGATTGCGATCCAAACTGTATAGCATTAGAACTGCTAATTACGAATTTAAAAAAGCAAAAGGAGTGAAAAAGAATGTTACGAAAAAAATTTATTTTTCAGACTATGTTCATGTTCTCTCGACAGGTACAGAGCTGAGAGGTAAAAATGTTATTTTTAAATTAATTAAACACAAAATTTTCACAACAGAACAAAACAAAGTGGCATTATCACGAAAAGATGATAAGCGATTTGTGTTGAGTGATAACATATCGACTATGTCCTGGAGGCATTATAAAATCACAATCTAAAATATGCATACCGAACAATTTAAATGAAATGAAAATGTAATTATGTACAATTTGTCTCATAATATTTAATTCAGGTTGCACCTAGCATGTAGTCAAATTGTTGACGTTTTTGTGTAAAATTGATGGCGTAACCTTGTTGACGTAGGTCTTATTAAAATAAGCATGTAATTTAGTATGCATTAATAAATGTGTGAACCCTCAAAGTTTTGTTTAAATTATTATCACTTATTCCTAATGCTATTCATCATCTATACGGTCAATCCCGGTTGCGTCCAAAGCCATTGCTTTGGAGCCCAGGGTCCGCTTTCCTTGATTTGCTCCTCCACTTCGCGCGGTCTTGGGCGTCTCTAGTTGTGAGATCATTGGCACGCATGTCAGCCCTCACAACGTCAAGCCAGCATTTCTTGGGTCTACCCCTTTTGCCAGGACCTGGCGGTGGCGGCATGGCCAGACATTTGTTTCCTACGTAGCTTGCCGGTTTCCGCAAAACATGGCCGTACCAGCGTAGGCGACTCTCCTGCAGTTTGTCTGCAATATCACGGACACGAAGGCTACCGCGGATGCGCGAGTTCCTCACGCGGTCCTTACGCGTGACTCCGCACATCCACCGCAGCATATTCATCTCCGTGACACGCAGCTCCTGCTTGTGTCGCTCAAGTAGCGGCCATGCTTCGCTGCCATATAAAAGATCAGGCCTAATGATGGACTTATAGATCTGTCCTTTAAGCTTAACCGGCATTCTGGGGTCACAAATGACACCAGTCACCTCTCGCCATTTGGCCCACGCAGCAATTATTCCTAATGCTATTATTGTGTATAAATGTTTGACCAAAGAAAGTCTAAATATCTCCTTCATTTTATAATAAATCTAAAATTTATTTTTTGCAATTCTGAAGGCACACTTGTTTGGACTTGATGCAATATTTCACATGTCATCATGAAAAGGAAATTGACGCTGCACGTGTACCTAATAATCAGGTCATACAAACTAAGCAGTTTTGCAATTCTGTATGCACAATTTACTTGTTAGGACTTGATAAAATATTACACGCGGTATAAAAATGCAACTTGACGCCGCACGTTCACGCAACTAAGCAGTTTTGTAATAATAAATACACCTAACATGTCAAGACATTCAGAACATAGTGCTAACATTGCAATTTCACAATACATGCTTGTCATAGTAATTATTAAATATAATTGCCTTATTCTGTTCGTAGCTCTGTTGCGAACCACACCAAAGTTCTGATTTAACTCTTGTAAGTATTTATTTAAATGAAATTTTAATAACTTGATTTATTTAATTACATTACTAACATTGAACTTATTCATTACAGAAAATGGATGATTCATCAGACATCATGTTCAGCCAATACGCACAAGATCCGCTAGAAAACTTCACGCAATAATATGAAGACTTGATGAAGAATCAGCCTAAGAAACGAAAGCAGAAACGTGAACTTCCAAAGAAGAAAACTAGCGTATGTGCGAAGTCGTTCGTCATAAGTAAAGAAAATCGGAGGTTTAAAATGATTAAAATAAAAATATTGGATCTGACGAACGGGCTCTTCGCATTGGAGGGCTCATCAGAGAAAGATGAAGACAACGTTGTGCTTAGCGCACAGTATATTGTGAAGGATGCTGTTGATGAAATTGTAGACATTACCGAAGGTTTAGTGAAAAAATTTTCAAAAAGACTGTGTGGTGATGTGATGTAGTATTAGTTTTTGTAATAATATTTATGTATTACATTTAAGTACCTATAAGTTTGTATGTAAGGATGATGAAAATAAATAACTATGTGTGAATAATATGTTTTTATTTGTTGCCTATTTAAGTTGTTAAAAAATAAAATACATAAATTGCAGATTCAAATATTTATTTTAAAAAGATTTTTAAAGTTTACATTATTTTCTAAACACCATTTTTTTATACACAAAACATTTCTCAATGCACAAATTTTCTTATGAATAAAACAACTTTTTTTTTAAATATCATTACTGTAAAGTTCAGATAATGTCCTTAGATTGGGCATTTCTTTGTCACTTATATCTATAACATTTTCATGGCTACATAATTCTTGCAACTGTAATATATTGGATAGTCTTACTATGGAATGCCTAACTAGGAGTCTTGGGATCAGCGAAACAACGTGTTAACATTAACGGCGTATAATTCAGACTGGTTCGAAATGACAATAATCAAATGTAGGTTTACCAACTTAAAACTACCCCCCATATACATAACACCCCCTTTGTGAACTTATAAGTACTATTATCAAAAACTTACAAATTTATTATTTTAACTTACCCATAGTAAAACAAACAAAAGATGATGAACAGATGGCCACAAGATCTAGTAGGTAAGTAATAATAACGTACCTATACGTAAGAAATATAATAAATACATCTAGAAAAACGAACATTACATTAATATAAATAAAATAAAGTTTACATTTAATCAATTTCAAAACCAAATCTGACGGGTGGTCGCCTAGCCCGCTTTGGGTTTAGGGTACAGGCTGGTGGCAATGCCAGTGCGGGGTCGGGGACCGGGCTCCGTGCGGCGCCCGCGGTCCCAGGTTGACCTGGGGACTGACGTACCGGTGAAGCGGGCAAGAGAGACTGCGGAGGATCATCATCGGCGAGTATGCCTGTGGTCGGTAAAGCTGGCGGAACCGAATAAGGAATATGAACAAACCTTTTTTTTAACTGATTAATATGCCTTTTACTAGTGTTACCGTTTTCCCTTGTGACCTCGTAAGTTCTTGTTCCTTTTAGTTTTTCTACTGTCCCAGGAACCCATCTTTCCCTCGCGTTAAATTCTTGTATCCACACAGGATCATCCTGTTTAATTTGTTCTCTGTGATGACCGCCTGTTTGTTCAATTTGCTTCCGTTGCGATCTATGCACCCTCTCTTCCACCATACTTGTATTTCTTAACAGATCTAATCTAGAACGAAGCGATCGTTTTTGTAAAAGCATAGCTGGGCTCTCTCCTGTCGTCGCGTGCTCACAGTTACGATAATTTAATAAAAATAATTGTAACGCAGCCTCTACATCTTGTTTTTCTCTTATAGCTTTTCTTAATGCTCTTTTGCATAATTTTACCGCCCCTTCCGCTGCTCCATTAGACGCTGGGTGATATGGTGGCGTAAAAATATGTTTTATACCATTTAATTTATTGAAATTATCTACTTCTTGACTTGTAAACGGCGGTCCATTGTCTGATACAATCTCCTTTGGTAATCCGAACCTAGCAAATGTTTCTCTTAAAACTTTAATTACTGCTGTGGCTGTGGTTCGCTGCATTAGAAATGCTTCTATCCATTTTGTTGTAGAGTCTATAATAACAAAAAATGTTTTGCCCTCGTACGGACCCAAAAAGTCGATATGTAATCTACTCCAAGGTTCTTTATGGTATGGCCATGGTTGACAATACGACTTTGGAGGTGACGTTGCTTCCATTGCACAAATCACACATTCCCGACATATTTTTTCCACATCCCGATCTATTCCTGGCCACCAGACATATCCTCTAGCCATACTCTTCATTTTAACTATTCCTTGATGACTGGCGTGCAATTCTTTTAAGATTTCTGTTTGCAAAGGCCTCGGTACCACAATGCGGTATCCCCACATCACACAGCCGCCTTCTAAGTACAGCTCCTGCTTTCTGTTAAAATATGGCTTCAAGTCGTCATTTGGGCAATGATTAGGCCAACCTCGCTTAATATTTAATAAAACTTGTCGTAATACCGTATGTTGATCTGTGTTTTTCTTTACCTCTTGGCTGCTCAGCGGCAAGAAATCCTGAACAAAATTTAAATAAGTAAATTCACTCTGCGGTGTTTCTTCCTTCACTGTTAGTGGTGGTAGTCTTGAGAGCGCATCCGCACTATTTCGCGTAGTTGATACATATTCTATGTCATATTGATATCCTCCTAATATGATAGCCCAGCGCTGCATACGGGACGCCGCCATCACTGGTATGCCTGCCTTATCTCCGAATATCGTAACCAGTGGCTTGTGATCGGTCCTCAGAACAAATCTTCGGCCGTACAGATACTGATGGAATTTTTTTACGCCATAGATAATAGCTAACGCTTCTTTTTCAATCTGCGAGTATGCTTTTTCTGCGTTATTCAACACCCTGGAGGCATACGCCACCGGACGCTCGGTGCCGTCCGGCATGACGTGCGCGATGACGGCGCCGAGCCCGACGCTGCTGGCGTCCGTCGTCAGTACCAACGGCCGCTCCGGCGCGTAGTGTGCCAGCACTTCGCTGGAAACTAGCAATTGTTTTACTGTTGTAAAAGCTCTCTCACAATCACTTGACCATTCGTAAGTGACATCTTTCTTCAATAACCTGTATAAGGGCGATAGGATTGTGCTTATATTTTTCACGAATTTTGCATAGTACATGGCCATCCCTAAAAATGAACGAAGTTCCGACACGGTCTTAGGGGTAGTAACCTTCAAAATATCGTTTATCTTATTAGGACACGTCTGCAATCCTTCACGGTTAACCACATACCCTAAATAAGTAATAGAATCCGCTAAAAAGCAACATTTGTTTTTTTTTATTTTTAAACCATATTTTTCTAACCTTTCAAATACCGTGTATAGATTAGCGACATGTTCAGAGTCACTTTTTCCTGAAATAATGACGTCATCAAGGAAAACGCCTACTTGCGGTAAATCGGCAAACATCTGTTCCAATATCCTTTGGAATATACATTTTCTGCCATCGAGTACGAAATTGCTGCTTGTGCAGTCTCTGGTTCTGCCCATCATTGACTATGGTGATGTGTGCTGTACTAATATCTCCCAAGACCTTCTTAACAAACTGGATCGTCTGCTTAACAACTGCATACGTTTCGTCTTCGGTCTGCGTAAATATGACCACGTCTCTCAATTTCGCACTCAGCTAGGCTGGCTTCCCATCAGACAGCGCAGAGAGGTTCGGGCACTTTGCGTTCTCTTTTCTATTCTTTTTGATCTCAACGCTCCTTCTTACCTAAAAGAAAAGTTTAGGTTCCTTCACAACTGTCACGACAGAAATCTTCGTACTGGTAATACCCTCCAACTACTTACCCCACTTCACACTTCTGGCTTTATGTCCAACTCTTTCACCCTCACAGCTATACGACTCTGGAATCGACTTCCCACCAACATTAGGAAATCCAAGTCCAAATTTACTTTTAAGAAAGCTCTACGCATTTACATCAAAAATCGCTGACCTAATAATTTATCTTTCATTTGCTCTGTGTACTATATTATGTATGTGTATGTATATGTATATAATTGATAATCATATATATTTATACCTATTTATTAAGTATGTAATGTTGGTGTGTATATATATATGTTTTTTTTTTTCTTGCTGCACCGCCTGTATTTCTCTGTTTGATCACTGGTTGACTGGTAGAGAATGCTTCTTGGCATTAAGTCCGCCATTTGTACAATTATTTTTAAATGTGCAATAAAGTATAAATAAATAAATAAATAAATAAAATAAATATACCTGGACTCGAGGCAAGACCATAAATTAACCTATTAAATTTAAATAAGCCTTTATGGGTGTTTATAACAGTGTATTTTGCCGTATCATCCAATAATAGTTGTGCATAAGCTTGAGACAAATCAATTTTACTAAATTTTTGCCCCCCATGTAACTTTGTAAATAAATCTTCTACTCGAGGCAAAGGAAAACGGTCCACATCTAAATGTTTATTAAGAGTAATCTTATAGTCACCGCATATCCGTATGGTTCCGTCCGCTTTGACCACCGGCACGATAGGCGTGGCCCAGTCTGAAGTCTCGACAGGCGTGATGATTCCGTCCTGCTGCAGTCGCTCCAGCTCCCGCTCCACCGGCCCGCGCAGCGCGTACGCCAGCGGGCGCGCGCGTAGGAACACCGGCCGCGCGTCCGGCCGCACCCGCAGCGACACCAGCGCACCGTTATACCGGCCCAGCCCGTCAGAAAACACTTCTTTAAACCTGGAACTGAATTCCGCTATGTTGAATGATCGGTTTGTGTTTACAAAATTAAGTGACTCGAATTGGTTGTACAATTTCATTTCTAATTCAACTAGCCACTGCCTACCTAATAAATTAGTTTTACCATTGTTTATTACGTACAAATCCAATGGTTTAGATATATTTTTATATTTTACTACTGGTGTAATTTTACCTATTGTTTGTACGGTCTCCCCTGTATAATATCTTAGACGTAAGTTACTAGATAATAATGTACAATCTTTGAAATACTTATCATAACAATCAGAACTAATACAAGAAATCGTACTACCAGTGTCAATTTCCATACATATCTCTCTGTTATTAACATTCATATATACGATATACGGTTTATATTTACTAAACATAGTTTCTTTTACAAAAGAAAGATTTACCTCTAAATCGTCTTCCTCCTCCTCTGTTACTCCACTCACCCTCTCACTCACGTAGTTGTGAGTCACATAACTTGGCAACCTCGGACACATCTTCTTTAAGTGACCATCTTGATTGCAAACACGGCACACATAAAACCTAAATTTGCACGTTTCCGTTGCATGTCCGCGTCCACAAGCCATGCACTGCCTTCTTCCTTGACCTTGACCGATATTCGATCGGTACTTGTCACTCTCAGCTGTGCTCGCGCTGTCATTTGCCCGGTGTTGCCCGTTCGTTCCTGATCGGCTATTCTCGTAGCTTGTCGACGCTCGGGGCCGATCGTTGCGCCTCGGTCCTGGTCGGTTATCACTGTTGAACCTTCTCGCTCGGTCTTGTTTTGCTGGCCTGTTCTCTTCCCTAACTGCAAAACATGAAGTCGCCGTGACGTCACCGCTCAGCCTGCGCAAGCCGTCTTCTACCGCCGCTGCGTTTTTCTCTGCCGCCTCCATTGTAATTGCCAAATCTATCGCTTTATTTAATTTAAGATCGCCGTCCGTAAATAATCTTAGCCGTATGCTATCACTGTACAATCCGCATACAAACTGATCCCGAATACTCTCATCTAGCCAAGTCCCAAAGTCACAGAACCTGCTTAATTTCTTCAACTCTGCTATATAATTTGCTATTGATTCATTTCTAGACTGCTTGCGTTGGCGAAATTTATAACGTTCTGCCAAGATGCTAGGTTTAGGTTGTAAATGTCCCGTTAGTAGTGCAACAATTTCACCGTACTTCATAGTTGCCGGTTTGACGGGTGTGCACAAGGTCACTAAAAGTTCATAGCATTCAGTCCCCATTATAGTATTTAGTAATGGTACCTTTCTTTCTTCTTTCACTTCATTTACGATGAAATATTGTTCCAGTCTATCAACGTAAGTCGTCCAACAGCCATTGTGAATGTCGAACGCGTCCATCTTGCCGAGAGACATTTTTTTTTTCCACTAAGCCGACCTTCGCTGCAATAATCCGCACTGCACTCAATTGCATTGGCTCGATCGCGATTCGTCGCCAGTTGTAATATATTGGATAGTCTTACTATGGAATGCCTAACTAGGAGTCTTGGGATCAGCGAAACAACGTGTTAACATTAACGGCGTATAATTCAGACTGGTTCGAAATGACAATAATCAAATGTAGGTTTACCAACTTAAAACTACCCCCCATATACATAACAGCAACCATTTTACCTTTTCTGCACCCTTAACAATAATTTTTAGATCTTATAAATAGATCTTAATGATTCTGCCAAATTCTTTATAGTTAATGTTAAGGCAATTGAAGCCTCAAAGGTTGTTAGGAGACCTGGCGCTTCGTGCTAGGGCAGGTAAATTCTGTCAGGCAATTCACATGAAATGATAAGGGAAGCCGCTCACCTTGACCAGATCCGAAGACAGCATCACCATGTGAAGAGGAACCGCCACCACGTGCCGAGGGCGTGGTCGGTCAACGTCCAAGGAGGAATCTCAGTTTCTTCAGTTTTTTTTTATAGTAATTGAAAGTTCACAAATACACCGTAACAAATAAGAAAACAATCTATAAGGAGCCCGAACACACTCCAAAAATACCGCCGTAATAATCAGACGAAACTGATGCGTCCGCGCCGTATGGGAGCCCGATTTGAACAGAAAGACGCACAGTCATGACTGACTATGCAGAGGTGCCGAAAACTACCCTCTTCTTTTCGGGCGGATCGCAGGTCGCCGATGTTGCAACTATCCACTTATAAAAACATATGAATTGCCCGAACATTATTAAATTAAAATTAAAATGTACGAGTTTAGATTGTATAAATGTAAATGGTATTATTTTAAAGAATAAAATCTTTACCTGTAGGTAAATGAATAAAACTAATATTACATGATACTAGCTGTTGCCCGCGACTTCGTCTGCGTGGTCTTTAGGGGTATGAAAAATAGACGTTGGCCGATTCTCAGACCTACTCAATATGCTCACAAAATTTCATGAGAACCGGTCAAGCCGTTTCGGAGGAGTACGGGAACGAACATTGTGACACGAGAATTTTATATACAAGGTCTAACAAAATCAACTGCGTTCCTTTAAAGGGGGGTATCTATACATCATACTGAATGCGATGACAAAAAATAAGGTATTGTTTTATAGTCATTTTTAAAAGTTATGTTTTCTAACAAAATTAATAAATTAAAACGCAGTCAAAAATGAAACACTCTGTATCTTTTCTTACTCATGCAAACTGTAGTTCACAGATGGTGTGTACGTACACAGCGCACACCAGCATTTTATTACCAAAGATCGTTGTGTGCATCACCCTTGTCCAACCAGCTGATCTGCGATTGGTCGAGTGGCACAGCTAGGCTTTTTCGACCAATCACAGATCAATTGCAACGAAGAATAGCTTCATACACACATGTTAGTACACTAGTGTGTGTAGAATGCACTTTCATGATAATAATGTTTTCGATAACAAACAAAACAAACAATGTCAACTAAATTAATAACCAACATCGTTTTTTTGTTACTTCAAGGCTCTAAGGAAAGATAATTTCTATGTTTTATAAGTTAGATTAAATCTTAGTTGTAGGAACTAGGTAGGTATTTACTTACTTTCTTGTAATTGTTGTTGTACGTAATTCGTTATTTACCTCTCGAAGCTCTTCACTCCTAGCAGAATGGCAAGGTGGATAGAAATAAAGGAAAATAAAGCGGTTTTAAAACATTTATTAATTTAATTCTGACTCTGACTGACTCTATCACACTTTCACAGGCTTTGGACTAACAAGTAGGTTAGCATAGTAAATAATTTATCTGCCTGGTAAATAATTTATCTGACTAACAAAAAAATTAAACAAACAAATCAATCAAGTAGGTACCACTTACTCTCAATCTACGCTTACTTGGCGTGTTTAAATTCATTAAGAGGTTTACAATCTTTACAACAAATTACATTGATCATAATCACATTACAAAAAACATTGCACAGCAATGCGACGTGCACTTTTACGCGAAATAACAGTCTCTGTAACTTTTTATGTTTTAAAGCGTTCACACGGTTTGCAATAAAATTCGCTGTCGTAGTTGTGTCGCACTTTCAATGTTATAATCACCTTCACAATACACTAAGTCCTACACTTAGCCCCACACATGGAAGCCCAAATGTTCAGGCTACTGCTACATCTAGTCTGAAAATGATCGGGCCGAACTAGGTGGGGGTTCTGTTCAGCCCAATAGTAGGCGCCGCAGCGTAGAGGTTGAACATCCAACCACTGGTGAAGCTTCTCTCGTCCGTCCAGAGAATGTTGCAGCTTCTGCGACTTCTGCAAAACTGGATTCGTAGTGTGAAGTCATGCGGCTTCAGCTCTTGAACTAGTGTAAAATGATACAGGCGCCTGCCCCTCGTCTTGCGTCTCGCCGCAGAATTCGCAATAATGACGCCTGCGCCCATGAGCGCTTGGCGAAGACGGACGCTGCATCAGTCGCGCTTGCGATTGGGTTGCCGATCAAAAATCTGCATCACACTGTCTTCTTATTGAACAGGCTGGCGTGGCCTTCCCTGGTCCCCGACGGGCATAAACAATCTCACTCCAGTCCCTGAACCGCTCACGAAAACGCCCTTAATATCAGCGTAAAGGCGCGCTGCTTTAGCACAAATTAAAGTTGCGATCCTGGTAGCACATAACCCTGGACTGACACCGTTGCGGCGTCGCACACGCACGCCGCACGGAAGCGAATTAGAGACTGCGCGGCGCGGGCGCCCGGGCGGTCGTCCTGCAAAAGCCGAAAAGGCTCAAGCTAGGGATGCGCCTAAGATGGGATCATAATTTAAAGGACTACTAAAAACTAAAACATACCGGATAACTGATCGTGAATTGGGAACTGACACCTCGCATTTAATTAAATATTATGGCGAGGTAACCTACTACTTAAACGAAATCGTGAGTGCGACACAAGTTTTTTTTTGTACCTTAGCTTTCAACTCGCCAATCTAGTTAAGTGTAACTCTTGTTTTTAGAGTAAAATTATTTTGTCCTAACCGGTAATAAATGTTCTAAAGTGTCAGTTTCAGACAGACAAAGACTGATAAAACATACAACGACTGAATTTAAAAAGTCACTAAGAATTATTTTTAACGAACTAACTAGGCCATTTAAACTCGGACATATCGTACTTTATCTAGCAGTTATTTCTTAACTGACAGTCGCAAAATTACCAAAATGTATTTTTAAAATGCTTATTCACATAACTACTTACTTGAGTTACTGTAAGTGGCAAAAAGGAAACAACTGCGAGAGAAATCAAAACACTAATAACATGTATTACTTACTTAATATGAAATATGCGCTAATAAGACTATTTTTCGAAACTCATAAAATATTGTTATCGTCTCAATAACTTAGTTAAAATCAAATAAAATCAAATTTTAGTTTAAACAAAAATAAAATCTTAATTAGTAATGTAATGAATGAATGATCCGATCTCGTAAAAAACTATGAGCCTAGAAATCAGATCAAATGTGGCACATCCCTATCTATCCGCATGCACACTTTGATTGACCCCGACACGTGCCCGACACCGGCCTTTCGGCTCGAGCGGCATAGTCAGCAGTTTGCGAGTACGGTAGGGCTTCCACGTTAAATAAATATCTAGGACTCTAGGATTACGATTTTACACGAATGTTTGAGTAGGTTTATTAAAACAATCCATAAAAAATTTTATTTAATTATTTTAAGCAAAACAATTATAATCGTGTTTAATTGAACGAAATATCACATTTTAATACTTTCCTTATTGTAATATTGCGACCGGTTAAGAGTTAAATTCTAGGTAAGTTTTGAAGCATTTTTTGAAATGAGTTTGTCCCGTGGTTTGTCAAGTTAATATCAACTTTTATGGTGTCGATTTCATTATCTAGACGACTAGTCAAGAATTAATTACAAAATAGCAAAACCTTTTTAATCCAACAATTTTCCCTATAAACAATAATAATATCTCAAATGTTGAAACTGAAATAATAAGTAAAATGTATTTCAGTTCCTAAAATAGCAAAATCTTTCATTTCCTTACGAATACCTACGATCTTATCTTAGCTAAACAAAATGCTTGTCCATCCATGCATCCAAGATACCGACAAACACGGCGGGGTACTTTTGTCGGGGCCACCTTTGAAACTTGGTCTTGCTAACTCCAAAATATTTTTTCCCCCAAAATTAATTAAAAAATAAATTAGAATTAAAGAAGGCGAGAAATTAGACTTTAATGACCTTGTCATTTTCAGTTTAAACAACTCGATTGTAGTTTTGTTTGTAAATTTTAATTTAATTTAATAGCACATTACACGACGAGTTTACAGCCGTGATGGGAAGTTGGGACTTGGGAACGGTTAGACGTAACGTCGTACAGCCATTTTTATTGAAGCTCAATAGACAAGTGCATTGATCGAAATTGTCGTTGTCTCCGCGGTATCTTCGTTTTTTCAAAATGATATGTGAATACGGCTTTGGTTACTACGAAAACTGGTGAGTCGTTGAAGTTTTGTTACGTAAATTAGGTCACAACAACACAGTCACACTCTCCGGTCAGTTCGCGAACAACGCACTCTGCGGTCAGCTGTTCGTAGTATCTTGATCGATTATGAAGTACCGCCAACTTTTGATTCTCTTGACGTCGGTTCGGTTACGTGACCGCAAAAATCAACAACCAATTAAAACCCCTAATTCCTAATTCTCTAATTGCGAAACACATAATTCTACTCCAATCCGTAGTGAAAAAAATCCTTATAAAAGAAAACCCACAAACTTTATTTTACCCTAAAATCAGGGTAATTCTTTCATGTTGGTATTTCTGAGTCGCCGTCGCCGCACCGCGCTGTTCTCTTGAGTGTGTGCATGTGTGGGTCACGTTTGCTTGTGTGCGTGCGTAGTGTGTCAAAGTAGTAGTAAACAGCTGTAAAGGGTGTAGATTTTCGTAGTTACGGAATGAGATTGTTATGATCAATATCTCTGTAACTAGCCTGAATTTTTGGCTCAAATTTGGTGAGCCTGCTCAGCTCGTTGTACAGATACCCCCATTAAAAGGAATGTAATTGATTTTGTTAGACCTTATATAAGATAAGCTTAAATGTAGATACTCAAACACATTTTGTTATGATCCTACTTTGTAAAATTAAATAATACCTGTCTAAATATTGCACGATTTACATTTTGCATCGTATTTGTGACCATGTGTATAAAATTATGTATAGAATAAATGAATACAACGAAAATAAACTCAGTAAATATGTAACGCTTTTAAGATGTGAGTGTATTTTTCATATAAAATTAACACCAAATAATGTATTTTTCAGTGGAGAATAATATAGTAGATTAATCACATTTAAATATATTCCGTTGTGTAAAACCATAAAATAAAAAAAGGAAAAGATGAGATACAGTAATTTCAGCTGAATGTAGATTTCAATTGCAATTAATTCCATTAAATGGTTTTTATAATTGTCTTCAAGTCAAACAAATATTATATAAAAAGGAAGAGATGTGACATTCAATAAACGCAGTATGCAGACTGACGGTAGCGCCATGGTCTCGACCTTTAGACATACTCTATCTAATCTGTGCTCCCGACCTGACACGCACTGTCACGAGCGGGGCGAGCAGGCGTTACGGTCGAGCTGTGTATTACTTACTGAGAAACTAGTTGTTTTAATATTACCCCAAAGCCCTAGACATCACAAATACTTCAACACAATCAGATTTTCTGTATAGCACAAGTTTATTAAGACTTTCATCATGCGAACAACAAATGTAATATGCAAAACATGAAGGTTGGTGTAATTTATAAGTTTCAGTATAACAACTGTTTTTTTCATGATTGTTTATTAGTAAACTTTCAAAATCAGCATAAATAACAAAATTTATTTTTTGTTGCCTTTCATATTTTTCGGATTCTAATTTACTATTTTTACCTGGTAAAACTGTTAAAACTTTGGAACAGGTGTGTGAGCTATATTTTTCCTGTGTTACAAAAAATTTAAGACAACCTTCACATAAGTACGTTCTACCATGATGTTTACTTAATTGTCGACGAGTAAGTTTAGTTGTCTTTTATTAAACAATAATGGCCTCTTGATTTTTGCTCGAAATACAATAGGTTCACGTGATTTTCTTTTCTCTGCTTTAACATGTATAATGGACCGGTAATATGATTATTTTTATCTAATCCATAAATGCTGACACTAATAGAAGAATTATTTTTTTCAAATAATCTAATATCTGTGTATGATGGTGGGTAGTTCATTCCTTTAATGTTTAAAACTGAAGAGTAAAACGGATACGAACTCGATCTATTAACGTTTTTTGTACATGGAAATAAAGCCGCCACTATACTCCAAGCAAAACAATGATTGTCATATTTTTTTATATTTAGACAACTTTTAGTACTACTTATTTCTTAGGTAGTTCTAAATAGCTACCACCCCTTAGAGGTCAGTATTTATTAATGTTTATTTCTAAATGGCTGACAGAGTTAAAATACCAGCCTGACTCACAGTGTTGAAATTCGCTTAGCTTATTAATCAACTTATTCTGAGTTTTTGAATACAGTTCAGATAAATCAGTGTTTTTAAATATAGTCTCATACTTTGCATTAAATGATTTCATTTGGATTTCATCTGAGGTAGGTAATTTAAAATAAGCAAACAATTCGAAATTAAGTTTTATGGAACCATGTTTAGACAAATTCATGACTATTAGTTTTTTCACATCATCTATAATTTTGTGTAAAAATTCCTCAGGAGTTGAACAAACATCATCAGAGTTTACTCTATAAGTAACTATTCTCTCTCTAAAAGCTGTAGCTATAATACTAATTTTATCAAAACTTGTTTTCAATAAGCAATTCTTTTTATGTAAATTAGTTCATGAAATCTGTAAGAACTTTCCAATATTTTAATATTACATTCAGTACAAAACTTTACTTTATTTGTATTTATCTTTTCATTCAAGGCTTTGGTAGGGTATTTGTCTGAAAGAATAGATACACATACGTTAATTATATTTTAATCAGCATCTTATATTTAATACAATTATAAAACTAATGTCAAGTAGGGTTATATATAAATAAATCGAGCAAATAATAAATGTATTAATAAGAATCATTTTATTATGTAATATATTTATGATTAAACAAGAGCTTAATTAAACTAATATTATAACAATTCAAGTATTCAACTTTTTAAAACCAGCCACTAATCTATTATTATATATGCATATTATATACATAAAACTAGCCACTAATCTATAACGTTTTCATACATAATATTTACTCAGTTACTTAATTAAAAACTATAACCATTATTACACGTTGTATTATTTGTCTCAAATGTTGAATTTATAATATGTAGGTACGTAGGTATACTGTATAAATAAAACTAGGCTCTAACCAAAAACATTTTTTTATTCTTTACAAGATGAAATTATTTAATTCAATGTAAGGAAGAGCTTTAAATTAAGTAACAGAGTAAACAATTGGTATACAAGAAATAAAACGTAATCTTTATGATAATTAATCATACCGAATATTTCACGAAACTATATTACATAGTCGCCATAGTACAAGCTTTGCTTAGTTTGGGGCTGGATAATCGGTGTGATTGTAAAACCAATTTATTATTATTATTATATTATGGTACCTTTTATTAGTAGAATGTAAGTGAGCGGATTTTCTCTTCCTCTCATGTGCTGCAGGCTCCGGCACTGGTTGGGGGGCTCGGGCGCTCGGGGGAAGACTCCCGGCTGCTTGACGAGCTGCTGTCGCTCGAGGAGCTGTCGTCACTCATATTACGCACTTCTTGTTTGCTCGACCTGAATAAAGATTGTTTTAATATAACGTACACGCTCCTATTACCGCCAGTTTAAGCTGTTTCCGGGTTAACTTTACAAAATTAGGTAGAAGTCGTTATGCTAGGAAAGAAGCTTTAATTCATTTATAATTATGATGAAGTATTCTATGAATTTAAGTGCTTAAATTTAGTGTTCAATCACACACTAATTAATAAATAATATTTTAATTTGAAAATGCAGTTGTTCCTATTACCGCCAGTGTAATGGGGTTAGATTCTATTAACGTTTTTAATGTTTTTATTACCGACCGCTAGAAATATAGTCTGATTCTTCATACAAAATATTTAAAATAAATTTATAGTTTTAAGTCCATTTAAATATTTATTTAGGTAGCACAAATAACAGTTATAAGATACAAAATATTAATAAAATAATCACAGTTATAATTATCACTTTAATTACTTACAGTCACAGTATTGCTGTGTGAGGCCATAAAGAATACATATCTCCACCATAAATAGAAGCTGTGTCGTAAAAAGTGTCAAATTTCTGTAGCGCGAGAAGGGCAGCAGCGTCTGCGTGTGAAATAATATAAAAAACGCTTGCCAAATGGTCTGCCAAACGTGGCGAGTATTGACGATCCCCCTGTAATGATCTGTACAGATAAGACCATGTTTCCAGTGGTCTAGCTGTTCCTGAGTACAGTAGCGGTCAGGGTGATGGCGGGGCAGGGGATGCCTAGAATCCTCGGAGGTGGAATGGATACCACCCCTGAAGATGACTGGCCCTGGTAACATACAACGTACGCACTTTAGGGATTGATGATAAGATTGTTGAGCTGAGAGATGAAATGGGTACTGACTTCATTATAACCACAAAGCGACGAATATTCAATTATGTCTCCGTGATTAATAGGGTGAAAACCAAAAGTGATCACCGAATGGTTGACCATTCGGTGATCACTTTTGGTATCAATAGGCACATTGAATATCAACGTCAAGCTGAAAATATCCCGCTTGATGAAGTCTTCGCTCCGACCCTCAAATGCCCATATTTACTGCCTAGAGCTTTCAGCTTGAATTGTCTAATCGCTTTAAATGCCTGAAGAACTGCGAAGCAGTGGATGAGATTAACAGCAGGTTTGTAGAAACAGTCCAAGCGATCGGGTTGAAATTTTTGAGACCCCGTCGTAAAGACAAGCCGCAAAAGCTTACTGACCACACCCCCAATCTCGTGGCAAAACGACGTTCAATGGCACTGCAGGCCTCCGTTGACGCCCAGGCATATCGACAGCTCAATAGACGGATAAGGAAGTCCTTGTGACATTATGTACGCAACTGTAATAAAAATAGTATTAAAGAGACGATAGAGCGGAACCAAGGCTCCAAAGTTTTTGCAAGAGACATGTCTATTTAGCACAGCCAGCTGACAATGCTAAAGAGAAAAGCCGGTAGTATAACGTCGACAAAAGCTATAGTTTTGAGGAAGATTGAGAAGTTTTATGGGCAGTTATATACCTCAGTCACTAAACTTTTGGTAGCTTAGCCACTAATCCAAGAGCTAAGCTGACCCGACACTATACCGAAGATATCCCGGACATCAGCCTATACGAGATTATGATGGGTGATGACGGAATCATATCAAAACTTCTGAATGCGGGTGGAATACTGATACTGAGTCCTTTAGAGACTCTTCAACTCTGTCTTGTTCGAGGGAATAACGCTGGAGGCATGGAACAGAAGTTTGGTGGTGCTCTTCTTCAAGAAAGGGGATAACCTACAAGCTGTTTTTGAGAGTCATCATGAATCGTCTCGCTCATAGGTTTGATGACTTCCAGTCTCCAAAGCAAGCGGGTTTCCGAAAAGGCTTTAGTACCATAGACCACATCAATACGCTCCGGCAAGTTGTATAGAAGACTGAGGGGTATAACTTGCCATTATGCTTGGTGTTCATGGACTATGAGAAGGCCATTGACTCGATCGAGACCAGAGCAGTGCTACAATCTCTCCAGCGGTGCTATATTGCATATCGGTATATCGAGGTGCTGAAGTGTTTATACAAAAACGCCATTATGTTAATCCGAGTACAGGAGCACAAAGGCGACTCCTCTGAAGCGAGACGTAAGGCAGGGAGATATTATATCTCCGAAACTGTTCACCGCTGCATTGGAAAACGCTTTCAAGCTCCTAAAATATAAAGGATTCGGCATCAACATTAACGGCGACTACATAATGCTGGATGGGCTAAGACGAGTTTCCCAACAGATAACGTTTGATGATATAGGGTAATAGCACAGATTGGAATAGAGTATTTGTTGCACAAAAAAAGTGCATTAGGGCCATGTGTGGAATTTTGCCTGATGAAACGTAGACCTATATTTAAAAACCTAGGTCTATTGCCCTTTCCATCGCTTTACTTGTATGAGGTATGTCATTTTGTCCATCAACATAGGGATCTGTTTGCTAAAGCATGTGATGCACAGAGTACTAGAGTGCGCAGAGACAAACATAAACTTGTCTTACGAAATGTTCCCAAAACATGGAAATATAATAAAAGTTGCCTTGCGATGTGCGTAAGAATATATAATAAGATCCCAAATGAATTTAAAGTGCTAAATAATTTCTTATTTAAAAAAAGATTAACTGAATGGCTTAATGACAAAAATTTCTATAGTGTTAAGGAATTTATTGACAACTAGCTCGATTTTACTGACATATATTTACTATTGAAATTTTGATTCCAGACATTTTTAATTATTGCAATTCATGTAGGTAATAACATACAATTTGCATGCTATTTTTTATTAGAGAAACATGAGCTCTTTTCAACCGACTTCAAAAAAGGAGGAGGTTCTCAATTCGACTGTATGTTTTTTTTTTTTTTTGTATGTTTGTTACGCGATTACTCCGCCAATTATGAATCGATTTTAATAATTCTTTTTTTGTTTGGTAGATCATACTTCAGAGGTGGTCCCATATAAATTTTATCGAAATTGATTTAGAACTTTTTGAGAAAATCAACAAATATATACCCAGATAATATTTTGGTTGTGGTTTTTGTTACCTATCTTCGACAAATATGACCCGATTTTGATGATTTTTATTTTATTGAATAGCTTATACTTCAAAGATGCTATGATAGAAGTTTTAAAAATAAAAATCACCCCTAAGGGTAGGAAAATAGGGGATGAAATCGGTGTTCAGCAGTTAGATTAGGATTTATCACTGAAAATAGATGAAATAAGTAAATTTTATTTAAAAAAATAAAACCGACTTCAAAACACTAAAATGCTAAAAATAATCCTAACACTTAAGTACCTATTCAGTTACTTTTGGAGTCGGTGCCAGCCGATGAGAGATTCAATGTTTTTGTTTGCACCGACTCCAAAAGTAACTTAGCATTTTAGTGTTTTGAAGTCGGTTTTATTTTTTTAAATAAAATTTTTATTGTTTAATGTTACCATTTATACCGTGTTTTGTGCGTGTATGTCTTCGAATGAACATGGAAAAAACGAAAATGGGAGCTCTGCTCTCGAAATTGTTGATAAATATGTCTACCTGGGACAAGTGATCCAGTTGGGTAGATCCAATTTTGAGAAGGAGGTCAATCGTCGAATCTACCTCTGCTGGGCAGCGTTCGAGAAACAACGCAACGTCTTTTCGTCCAAAATACCTCAGTCTACAAGTCTAAAGTATACAACCAGTGTGTGTTACCAGTGATGACGTATAGAACTGCAAGTACTGCAACGTGGCCTCTCACTTTTGGACTCATAAGAAAGATCAAGGTCATACAGCATACTATGGAAAGGGCTATGGTCGGTGTTTTTTTGCGAGATAGAATTAGAAATTAGAAGATCCGTAAACGATAAAAAGTCGCTGACATAGCCCAACGAATTAGCAAGCTGAAGGGGCAGTGTGGGGCATATAGCACGTATAACTGACCGCCAGTGCGGAAGAAAGGTTCTGGAATGGACGCCACGTACTGGCAAGTGCAGTCTAGGATGTCCTTTGACCCACATGATGACCCACAAGGTGGACAGACGACCTGGAAGCCGCTGGATGCAGGCCGCGTTCAACCGACTAATCTGGAAGCCATTAGGCGAGGCGATGTTCAGCAGTTGACGTCCTATGGCTGAAATGATGAACGCATGATTGGTATCATGTCATAAATGGACTGCATACAAAATTGTATCGTTTACCATGTTAGTTTTGTACAAAATTCAAACGTTTAACTCTTCGCAGGTGGCGTTATAGCTATGAGACGGTAATAAAATTAAGTATGAGGAATACTTTATTCTATTATCGACCATACAAAGAAACGGTAACCAGCTAAAATATTGACTATAATGAAAACTTGATTAGTTAAGTGTCATTGCTATTAGGTTTTATATTAAATCAAATAGGTACTAATTTGGATTAAAACGGTTTTTACAAAATTTATTGCCATACATTAATAGAGATATTTGTTAGGAGGGAAACCGCTCTGCGGTAAAAACCCCCCGGGTTGCCACGTGTGCCTTGCAGCACGTCCCGAAAATCGGCACCACTCCGAGGTTTGCTACCTGCCCTACATTATTTGCGGGAGACGGATCTCAACCGCGCGGGCTGGCGGGGAGGACAGGACTCCAAGGTCCTTCGTTCAGTGGGATCCACCGACATCTCCCCTTCCTCGGTGCCCCCACGCAAAGGCGTCTCCGGGGCAACCGAGGGCTTCCTCACCGTTTTCGGTCGGGAGCAGTTACCCGTCCCCAGCCGGTGGTTGGCCTGTCGGCCAGCGGACGTGCAGAGTGCGCATCTGTACGCGGCTGTGCATACGGCCGCCTTATGACCGGGCTCGCCACACCGCAGACACGTGTTTGTGCGGTCCTCGACCGCCTTACACAATGCCCGGCCATGTCCCTCTCCGAGGCACCGACAGCACCTCATGGGTCTCGGTCTCAGAGGGGTGATCCTCACCGAGACCCATTCGACAATTATGCGCTTGCGTTGCGCAGGCTTTTTAGCAGCTGGAGCCGGGCAGCTGACTATGACAGAGTCACCAGAGCCGCCACGGCTAACTTTGCCCACGCGTACGCTCGCTGACGAGTACCCTCCATGTTTGGCAACCGCCGCGGACAGGTCCGACTCGTCGAAGCCTTGGAGCTGGAGATCGGCTGTCTTTATCGGGCGTGAGACCTTAGCTGCAGTTGGCGGGAATACGGCAGTAAGGACGGCAGCGAGGGCGTCAGCCTTCTCGCCGGCCTCGTCCATACTTCCCCCTTCAAGGGCCGCGACCTCAAAGACACGGTTCCTTGTTGTGCGGGAGCGCCTGAACCGCAGTCTCCCCACGATGTTGGGTTCCTGCTGACACGCAAGGGCCTTCGCTTCTCTAAGGTAGCGGGCGAAATCCGCCTCTCCTTCGGGCTGAACCTCAACCACGATTGCTGCGGTTTTGGGCAATCGGATCCTGGGAGGTTTAGCATCGATAACCAGCTGTTTGGCGGGCATCTTCGCCCTGCTAGCAGCTGTATGAACCTGGCTGGGCCCTGCCGCAGCGGGTTTGCCCTGGGATTGTGTTTGAGTGGGGGTGGCCTAGGCTTTGCCCTTGGCTTTCCCACGCTTTCCACGTTTGGCCACTTCGGCCCACGTGTTCGTGGGAGCGGCCGGACTCGACGTGGGAGGGGGCTGAGGCACTTCGTGCTCGACCCTTTGCCCTTGCCCTTTCCCTTCCAGGGTTTTGGCGCCTCCTTGATCGGGCCAGGAGTGGCCGCAGGCACAGGAGGCGCGGTCTTTTTGCAATCCGCACGTAGTGGTGGACGGATACTCTTGACCGGGTTTAGTCGGTCCTTTATACCCGCCAACTTGGCGTCCATCATCTCGCTGATGCGACCTGCAGGGAGACGGTACAGCCTTTTAAGGTTGGGATCGGACACTCCTTCAGGCATGTGAAAGCCGGGCAGCACTGCGTCAGGTTCTACGGACTGTGTGTCCATAGACTCGCCAGCAGTCTCCTCACCAGATTGTAAGCTTTGGCGGACAGTCTCCACCTCTTGGCGTAGGGTGCCCAGCTCCTTGCGCATGGCTCCGAGTACGTAATGGAGGCGGGTGTTCTCGCCACGCATTTCGGCCATCTCTGACCGGAGCTTGGAAAGCTCGCTCTCCATTGCGGCCGTCATGTCGGCGTCCGTTCGACTGCGGAGCGCCTGGACAGCCTCCACTTTTGACACAGCGGCTGTTTGGAGGGCGTCTGCTTGGCCGCGCTCCAATGTCAAGGAGAAGTTCTCGGCGATGTCGAAGATGGTCGCAACATCCTTCTCGACATGATTTGCAAGCTCCACTACAGTCTCCGTGTTTTGGGCCGGGTCGGCCACTGCTGGGTTCCTGACCGGGGATCGGGAACGGGATCGAAGTCGTCGCTGGTCTTGGGCTGGGGCCACGGCAGCAGAAGAAACCTGCCGCAGACCAACCCTGCCCTTTCGCAGCTTGGCAACTTTTGTAAGCCCGAAGGTCTTCTCGCCCTCTCCGCTCGATAGATCGCGCGAACGCACGCTCTTGTCTCCTCCAGTATCATCGCGCCGAGGCGCGGATTTGATGTGGCCGTCACCCCTAAAAGGGGCTTCAGCCGAGTCAACCGCCGAACACAAGTTGACGATCTCTTCGTCAGACAGCTCAGGCTCGGGTTCAGGAACCCGATCAGGCAACCGGCGCTTGGCGCCAGCCCGAGATACGGAGCTGACTCGACTACCGAGACCGCTGCTAGTGCTGAAGGAGGGAGACACGGTGCGGGAAGTCCCCGCGGACACTGTCTCGACCTCTTTCGACGTAGCTCCCGTCTTAGGTTTGTTACGAGCAGCCCTGCTGCTCTCTCCTGTCTTCTCCTTATCCCCCCCAAAAGTACCCCTATTGTAAGTTTTATCCATTTCAGACCCACGAGTCGGCGAGATATAAGCGGTCCATCTGGCCAGAGATCCCCGAATAGCCAGATAACCCTAAATACACCTGAGAGGTCGGGCTCCCCCCAGGGTGGCCGCTAGCCGGTTGATCCCACTACGCCAACTACTCCGCCTTGCTCCGCGCAAGGTCAGAGACCCCGTCGCCGCGCGAGGCCCCGTAGGGCGCCCCAACGACGGGAATTGAAGGATTTTTAGGAATATTTGGGGTCAAGGGCTGAAGGGGCACAGTGCGGTGATGGACCCTGGGATGCTAAGCGACCGTGACAGTGTTGACAAGGGAGGGGCAGAACCTCTAAAACCATGTCTGCCTGGGAAACTGCTCTGCAGTAAAAACCCCCGGGTCGCCTCTCGTGCAGATGGGCTGCGCTAGCCGTCGGAACGGCCGGCCGCTGGGCCCTAGTAACTGGGAGACGAATCTCGACCACTAGGGCCAGGGAGGGTTGGGCTGTCTGCCCCCGCGCCGATGGTCTTCATCGGCTCCTCCCTGCGGCTACTCCCCGTTCCTCGGCGCGGTCGCGCCATTGGGGCTGTCGGGGGTGTGACTCGCGCAATCTTCGGACATTCCCTCAACGAACCGAGTCGATGGTCTGCCCTCCGACCAGCCGCTGCACAAAGGCAGCAGCGGTACGGGGCCACACATCCTGCGGCCTTGTGGCCGGGCTGGCCGCATCGGATGCAGACGTTGCTGCGATCTTCTGCGGCCTTGCAAACGGCCCGGCCGAGACTCTCGCCGAGGCACCTTGAGCATCTCAAGGCCCTCGGCGGCAGCAGCTGGACTCGGACGGAGATCCAGCCGACGCGCAACCTCTTTAATTTCGCCAAATTTTTGGCTGCCGCAACAGGGCACCGCACGACGACGGAACCACCAAGCCTGGTCTCTCCAAGCCTGCCCACTCTGACATTGGCTGGTTCGCAGCCACCCTGTTCGGCTACAGCCTTAGCGATCTCCTCAGGAGTCGCGTCATCTTCAAGCCCCATGAGGCATATGTCGGCACTCTTGACCGGCCGCGTGAACTTGACAGCGTCTGGCGGGAAAACCGAGATGAGCGCCGCCGCGAGGGTATCCGCCTTTTCACAGGCCTCCCCGGGCGGGCTGTCTTTGGTTGCCCTAACCTCAAACACTCGGTTTCCCGTCATTCTCGATGCGCGGATACTAAGCCGGTCCACGAGGCCGGCCTCCGTCATCCAGGTCAGACCAATAGTCGCCTTCGCGTCGCGCACGAGGTTGCTGTTGTTCAGCCCTGACTCCTTGCCCTGAGAGGTCAACTCCAGGACAACCGCCGCCGATTTTGGCGGGCGGAGCCTAAGAGGACGCTTCTTTTTCTCCTTTGCAGCGTTAGGAGCGCTCGCAGCGGCCTGTATGGGCCCACGCGGGTTGGGTTTAGCCGCTGGGGCGGCAGGATTTTCTTGAGCGGGCGCTGCGGGTTTGGCCTTAGCCTTGCCGCGCTTGCGTCCGCGCTTTACCACCTCCGACCAGGGCTCGGGCGGAGGGGGCATGTCGGGTCTGGTTGAGGGTCCAGGCTTCGGGTAGGCGTTCGAGGCGCCCTCCCCGACTCCTTTTCCCTTGGTGGAGTTCACAGCCTCCTGGCGCGCCAACCTGGGCGCGACTTGATCCGGACTGAGCCGGCGCAGAGGTGGCGCAGAGGTGGCGCCCTGGGACTTTTGCCTGAGGGGTGGGCGAACGGACGGTGCTAGAGGGAGATGCTCCTTAAGAGCATCAGGCCTTGCGTTTATAAGGTCGCCCACCTGCGTCATCACCATGCGAGCGAATTGCTCCAGCTTAGCGTCTACTGCATCAGCGGGATGTGCCGCTGGTTTTGGCCGAGGAGTCGGTGATGGGTCGTGGGCTAAGCCACTCTCCCTCGGTGCCGGCGCAGCGTCGGTCTGGATGCCAACAGCCTTGCCGGGTTTTCAGGTACCGCTCTTGCTACGGCCCATCTCTTGTCGCAAGCTGCGCATGTCCTGCTGGAGGCGGAGATTCTCCTCGCGCAAATTGGAAATCTCATCATCGAGTTTCCGATTCTTCTCCTGCAGTGTGCAATACTCGTTGCGCTCGTACTCACAGGAACTCTCGAGCGTGACGATCCTCGCTTGGAGCTTCTGGACCTCCTCGGATTCCGTGTGATGGGCTTCAGTGCCAAGTGCACGAGTCCGCAACGTTTCCACCGTAAGCCTGATGACCTCGGCGATTCCCGTCAGGGTTTCAGCCTCAGCCGAGTCTCGGAGTAACGGCGAGTCAGTGAGGTCGTGGATGATGGCCACATTGCGCTGGATTTTATTTGCCAATTCGCTTGCCAGCTCCACTTCTGGCTCGCTTTCAGCATCCCGCTGGTTCATCATCGGCCTGGACGGGCCGGGTTGAGGGTCGGATTCAGCTGCTGCCTGCGCAGTATCAAGCTGCGCAGTAGCAGCCCTAATCTTCCTGATGGTGGCGGCAGCCTGCCTTATAGCACCTCTGCTGCGTGGGAATTTAGCCACCTTGGCGAGGGCGAAGATACTGTCCTCTTCTCTGCCCGAGTTTTCGCGCCGTTGGGGCACGCTTCTGTCTCTCCGTGAATCTCGCTGTCGCGAGTTGTCATAGCCGGTATTTGCGCGCGAGCGCGCAGTGTCATTCCTATTTTGTGCGCGTCGGCCTGAAGCCTCGGCGCCGTCATTAGCCGAATTGAGGTCGATCACGTTGTCCTCATCCCCCCCCAAAATCCCCACGTGAAAAAGAGTCTATATAGTACCCACGAGTCGGGGAGATATAAATGGTCCATCTGGTCAGAGATCCCCGAGTAACCAGATAACCCTAGGTACTCCTGAGGCCGGGCTCCCCCCAGAGTGGCCGCTAGCCGGTTGATCCCACTACGCCAACCACTCCGCCTTGCTCCGCGCAAGGTCAGAGACCCCGTCGCCGCGCGAGGCCCCGCGCCCCAACGACGGGAATTGAAGGATTTTTAGGAACATTTGGGGTCAAGGGCTGAAGGGGCACAGTGCGGTGATGAGTCCTGGGATGCTAAGCGACCGCGACAGTGTTGATAAGGGAGGGGCAAAACCTCTAAAACCATGTCAACACCGAATAAGCCGCGCACATCCCATTATCACCACCACACTCCGCCGCAACAGACACAGCCCCTAAACACTCACTTTGGGGTTTACTCCCCGCAGCCCTCGCAAGCAGGGCCCCCGCCCCGCCCTGAAAAGAGCAGAACGGTATGATGCAAGGAAATCGACCGGTATGTAACCCTACCAGTCATACGCCCTGGAGCCCCCTTGCGAGACTCCAGAACTAGGGGGAAGTTTTATTGAGTTTGCCATCCTCGCGGCCCCGAAAGACCCCCGGCCCCGATTGGGGTAACGGTGTACAGGGGTTTTTAGAGATTTTTCTTCCTCGCGGTCCGGACAAAAGCCCCGCAACCCCCGGCCCACCCGTGAGGGCGGGTTACGGTGTGCCTGGGTTTTTTAGTGAGGTTTTCCTTCCTCTCGGCCCGGACGAAGTGCCCCCGACAGCCCTCGGCCCCCACGGGGTAACGAGTTGCCCGGCGACCCGCCAGTCAGCGACGGCTGACTATGGGCGGGCTGAGCCGCGCGTGGTAGTTTTTAAAGAGGGTTCCGCCTCGCAGTCCAGGTAAACTGGACCCCCGTCCCGCCGGTAGCCCGTTGCGGATTACGGTGTGCTTCGTGAACTCATCCTTGCGCCGCTATGCTAGTCATAGCAGCACAAGGAGCGACACTGGCAGAGTTTAGCCGTCGGCTAGCAATCCCCGAAGGAAATTACTAACCGCCGTTGCCCGGGATGCACCAGGACAGGATGCTATTTTTTACATCCGATCGTAACCGGATGAAACCAATAACATCCCGTCGCTCTAGGAGGTGACTCCGCTGCATGACCCGGCCGCCACGTTCACCTGACCTGACGCCGATGGACTTTCATGTGTAGGGTAGGGCTAAAGACCTTGTGTATGAAAACGACAGCCATACAAGTCGTACAGTGAAACAATTACGTGCGCGAATCGCAAGTGCATTTGACGTGATGTCTAGTAGTTATAAGTGCTCAGTGCAGTGCATAGGCATTCCTCGATCGTGGTGGTGACAGTGCGTACTGCGAGAAAAAGGGCGTGGTCTTCACGTCCAACATTTAATTTGATAGGTGAAAATAAGAATCTGTAAAAATGTCTAAATAAATGCGTAATATCAATTAGTTTAGACTTGGCTATGTTTACATTTTGTTTGTTGTGCAAAAAGTGTGCTAAAAAGTCATAATTCGTTGCAATCAGTCGAAGTGTTCAAATAAAACAAAGTTACATTATCGATGAGTTTTACTTATTTACAAATACCTACTACTCACATCCAATATTAGGGTGCATTTCCACCGAAACGAAGCGAAGCAGTATTTATTGCCTTACTCGTGTTCGATATTTTTGTTTTGCTTACTGCATTACATACATGTCTGTCTGATTCTTTTGGTCAGTAGAAACATTGAAAATTAATTTTAATTGTTAATTAATTTCAAACTTTAAATAGAGTCGCTCTGATTCGTTGGAAATTTCTCTCTCTAATTATTGATTTAAAAATTCGCAATATTAGCGCATAGGTAGATTTTGTTTTACACAGGTGAAGTAATAATATTATGTAGCTCAGTGTCACTTCTTGTGTGGTGTGATAGCTTTGGGTAAGGTAACGTAGCTTGTGGTGTGGAGTCTATCGTTTATGTGTAGCGCTGAGCCACTGATTTGCGCGATGCGCGGCCGCCACATTTGACACAACTTATGAATGAGGAAGAGTGTGGATAGAGTGAAATTAAAGAGAGAGGTGATGAGTGGAAGCCGAAAAGTAAGGTCATGTCAGGTTATTCTCGTACTCAGGGTGCTCTTCAAAATATTATAATTATTTTGTTAGGAATAGTTTAAAAAAAACTAGCCTGAATATTTAAAAATAAATGCTAGGGCCATATTTTTTCAATATAATTAGATCCTCTGTTAAAATATTTGCACTTACTAAAATGTGACTGTACGGGGTTGCCGTATATGTTTTGATGATAGGGTTGATTTAGAATGATAGAAATGTTTGACAGGTAAAATTAACTTGTATTCAGAACTGTTAAGCTAGATACGGATATTGATGGTAAGGTTGCGCGCGACTGAATGGTTTGATGTATGTGAACGAACTGATTTGGTTTGTACAAAAAGTAATGAATGCGTATTTACAAAAGTAGGCCAAAATAATGATGACGCGAAGAAATGTACGTGCTTGCCCGTACATATTCCGGGGCGAGAAAGATGAGGTTAGTAGGAGTAATGAGATGTCGACATGATTACAAGGATGAGACAAATTGTTTCTATGCTATATGTTCCTCAGTGTTAGTGTTGTAATGAATAACAAGGTGATTGACAATTTTACTCCTAAGCTAATTTTCGCGCTCATCCGAAATGCTAAATACCGAACGAAGCACTACAGGGGACGAACACTTGTTTTGTTTCGACACTCGCGCACTTGTATTGGGTGGGAGGACTTCGCGCACTACACTATAAAGATCATTGGACGCACTGCACTGAACACTTTGCGCACTGTCCCGCGGTGCCGGGAGCGGCGCCGGCGCGGCTCCGGGGGCCGGCGCGGCCGCCTGCGCGCGCCCGCAACGCCGCCACGCGCACACAACGCCAGTGACACTTACTATGCCCACCAATAGGTATATGACTACATAGTGATGAACATCATGGTAGGATACTCCATCAGATAGAGCTTGGTTTTCTTTCATTGTATTTAGGTTTTCCTCGATTTTCTGAAGCTTTCTATTGTGATCTTTCAGCTCTGATCGATCGGTCGATAAAATCATATGCGGTATAGAGATATTAATGAGATGATTTATTTGTGAAATCTCTGGTGAGGTAATATCAAGGCTTATACTGATTATACTGACTTCTTGCCTATGTGAATAAACAAAGAAGTCAGCTGATTTGATAATACAACCTCGGTCGACATTGAAGAATCCCGAGTGAGTCATTTGTATCGCTGAAACTCGATCGTCGCATATAAGCTTCAATTGGCACTGTCCGCAGCAAAAATAAAAATATGAATTAATTTTATTTAGTTCTTCCCATCTGTTGTTACACACACTTGTAATCGTTTTGCACTGTCTTGTTTTAGGCAGACGTTCACAAAAGTTCTGATCATCTTTGATATTAAAAATTGGTCTTTTGATGTGACATAGCATTCTTTGGAAATTTCTTTGTAAGCAGGACTCTATCTCTTGATCAGTCATGGTAATAAAAGCATCCTTATTTAAATTAATAGCGACGTAATTTGCTATCGGTACTAAGACTATCTCTTCATTGCTTGTTGTTAAGTGAGGAATAGGTATGACTTTTAAAACTTCGTAAAATCGCCACTGACTAGAGGGATTTTAATTTCAAATATGATGTAGTTGTTTGTTATTCTTGCTCGCGCTTCTAAAAGGTTGTAAAGCTCAGATAGATCCCCAAAATTATTGATAGGTATAGACAAATCTTTGGGCAGCTGTCCGGCTATGACGCTGAGTTCGTGTCTTAACTGATCTGGTGGAAGCAGATGAAAATTGAATTTTCCATTGTAGATATTAGTGACAGTATCCAGTAAGGTCTGTTGAATGTCTTTTAAACGTAATAAGATGTTGTTGGTCATTATGGACGTAGTTATGAATTCACTGATGAGAGAGACATTTTGGATTTCATCCTTGATCTGATTTACTAATTTTTCGATAGCGATTACCTTCTTGGTAATTACCTTGTGATTTTGGTCGATGATATTTTCAGTTCGTTTCAGTAGATTAAATTCTGCCTCCACTACCGAAGTCTGGTTTTTCCAAAGTGCGTCTAAATGTTTTTGGTTCTTTCTAATTAGGTTAATGTCTTGTTCGTATTTGTCTGCAAAGTTTTGATCTAAGACACCAAATAGGGTATTTGCAATAGAGCCGATGCCATTAATTAGGCCGCGTCAGCTTCGATGTCCCGTGATTTCGTTGATGTTGTGATTATGACTCATTAATATATTGTTATAATGTTGAAGTTCAGTTACCTCATGACGTAACTGTAATACGATACCAGAACAGTATGATTGGGTAGGGATCCTTGAACATATGTTTTCTAAGAACTGCATGTATTTTGCTAGCACTGCATTCCCTTCTTGATAAGGTTGCATGTCATAGTAGACGATGAGGCGCCAGTCGTCCCGTATCAAATTAATGTTTGTAATGCGATCAAAGAATAAACTATTATTAGTAGGTAATGAGGTCATATTGTATGAGCAACTGGTAGGTGGGACGATGATTAAAAATAGCATGAGAGATAAAGCTATTGTTGTAAAAATTGACTTCTTTTTACATAGTAAAGGTGATTTTTCTTCTTGGCTTGTTTCTTGTTTATCTGTTTTAGGAACTTGATTTTCCTCTTGTTGCACCGGTAAAATTGAGAGCTTAACAATAGGACGTTTTAGTAGTCCATTTTTTGTTTTTAGTGTGACGACTCTTGTGTAGCCGTCCGCTCCAGGGTGTAATTGTATAACGCGACCTAAAGTCCACTTTCCTGCAGGAAGGTTGTCATCCTTGATTATAACAACATCGTTTAATTTAATGTTTGTTTCCGGCTGTCTCCATTTACTCCTTGTCGAGAGTTGAATAAGAACACCTCTTCTGGCCGACATTCTACGCAATGCTGCAAGAAATGCTGAGGCTGTTAAATCTGAGACTAATTCGAGATGTATAGCCTTCGTAGACATGCATACAAATACTGCCACATATCCTTTGTTGGTCTTAATTCCACGGCCCTTACTTGCCCTAATTGCCACGTGACCTGTGTAGTCTATTCCGCAATGATAGAAGGGGCGTGATGGATTGGTTCTTGATAAAGGTAAGTCTCCCATCAGTTGATGTTGTAGACTAGGATTGTGCTTTTGGCACTTGATACATAGCCGCAGACGTTTTTTAGTCGAATTGTTTCCTCCAATAAGCCAGTACCGCTGACGTATGAAGTCCGTTGTCAGGCGTGCTCCACCATGGTACGTTGATTTGTGGGCCTGATCGATGATGAGATCTGCTAGTCTTGTATGGCTTGGTAAGATCGCCGGGTGTTTCATCTCAGGGTCCATGTTTGCATTTCTGAGTCGACCACCGACGCGTAAAATGTTGTTTTCATCCAACATTGGATATAAGTTGTATATTTTGCTTTTCTTGTTTACATTTTTGTTACATAATAAATCTTTTATTTCCTCAGAAAACTCTTTGTGTTGTACATGTTTTACTATTAATAATCTTGATTTGTTTAACTCTTCTGCTGTTAAATATTGTTCCTTTGGTTCCTTGTTTTTTAATCTTAATATCCATGCTAATACTCTTATAGATTTTGTTAACGAGCTTTGCTTTTCTAATATTTGTTCTATAATCTCACTCCCACTTGATAATTGTGTAACATTAATTTGTTTTGTTTGTTTTTGGTCTTGATTAGTGATATAGGACTTTGTTTCTTCTTCTGATTTGTAGGTATTTATTGATTTTAGCCAGGTAGGGCCTTGCCACCACAGAGAGTGGTCTTTAAGCTGAGAGGGTCTCAAACCTCTGCTGGCACAGTCGGCTGGGTTCTCTTCTGATTTAGCATATCGCCAACAGCTCAGTTCCATTGACGATACGACTTGTTTCACCCGATTGGCAACAAAGGGTTTCCATCTATCTGCATCACCATTGAGCCAGCCTAGCACTACCATAGAGTCCACCCAGCCGTGGACAGTAACGTCGTGGTTACTAAGGCATTTCTTGACTTTGTCTGTGAATTTTGATAATAGTACTGCCCCACAAAGCTCTAAACGAGAGAGCGAGGTACTTTTCTTAAGTGGAACTAATTTTGTTTTTCCTGCGACTTTTACAATTGATGAATCATTATTTGTTTTGGTTATCTTGCAATAAATGACGCATGCATAAGCTTTCGTGCTTGCGTCACAAAAACCATGCAATTCAATGCGATCTTTGTACTCTGTTTGCAGCCATCGCGGGATTTGGTACTGATTGATAACTTCTATTTCAGATTTTATGTTTTTCCACTTCTCGCTGATAATTTGTGGAACAGATTCATCCCACTCTACACTGGCCTTCCATCCATCTTGAAACAGTATTTTCAGCTTTATTGTGAGAGGTGCGAGCCAACCTAAGGGATCGAATATCTTTGATATATCTGACAATAGTGATCTTTTAGTAATATTTACTGACGATGTAGGAATCTGTGATTGAAAAATAAACTGATCTTGTTCTGGATTCCATCCAAGTCCCAAAGCTTTAGTTGATTCCTCTTGTTTAAAGTCAAAATCTTGGGGGTTTTGGTCAGTGTGTACACCTTCCAAAAGCTCCGGTGCGTTGGACTTCCATTTCCTGAGATGGAATCCTCCTGATTTTAAAAGGTTGATCATGTCGCTTTGTAATTGCTTGGCTGCATCTAGCGAATGTGAACCATGGATTAGGTCATCCATGTAGAATGACTCCTCGAGAACGCTTGGTGCTAAACTTTCTTGATAGTTAGGCCTTTCATCCTTAGCTAACTGTTTAAGCGTCATCATGGCAAGAAATGGCGCTGCTTTTGTCCCATAAGTCACAGTCGCTAGTTTATACTCTCTAAGCATCTCTGTTTGATTATCACGCCACATGATCCTCTGCAGGTCTTGGTCTTTATCACTAAGCCATATCTGTCTGAACATCTTTTCGAGATCAGCTGTAAAACCGAAACGATGTTGTCTCCACTTTATGATGAGATTCTGAATGTCTTGTTGGAGATTAGGTCCTCTACACGTTACGTCATTTAAACTTAGGCCTGATGATGTTTTATCGGAAGCATTAAAAACAACTCGTAATTTTGTTGTAGTCGAGTGTTCTCGTAGGACGCAATGGTGAGGTAAATGACATTTAAGGCGAGGAATGTGATCGTCAGCAGTAGGTATCATGTGTCCGAGCGAAATATATTCGTTTATAAATAACTTATACTCTTTAGCGATGTTCGTGTTTTTAGATAATTTTTGTTCTAATCTGTAAAATTGTGCTATGGCTTTTGATTTTGAATGACCTAATTTCTCTTGATAATTAGGTTTTAATGGTAAACAGACTTCGTATCTTCCGTCTTCCCTTCTTTGCGTGGTTGACTGATAGAAGTCGATACATTGCTGATCTTCGGAAGATAGCTCTGATTGCTCAGCTATCTCTTCCATCTCCCAGAACCTTTGAATTTCGTCTATGTTTTGTAGGACCACGTTACATTGAAAAGTTTTGGCGTGGCCGCTCAAAATCCATCCGAGCTGTGTCTGTTGAGCTGTCGGAAGGGTTGAGCTTGATCTGCAGATGCCATCCATTATAATTGTTGAATAAACGTCGGCACCTAGTAAGATATCTACGTGCCGGCTAAGGTAGAATTCAGGGTCGGCCAGCTTAATGTGATCTAGGTACGACCAATCGGGTTTAGTGAATGTTTGGTTTGGTAGATGCTTGATAAGTTGTTTCATTATGAGAGCATCAGTTTCAAAGGTGAAGTCACTAATCATTGATGAACATTTTAAACTGATTATGCCCTTACAGTTGCTCTCCTTGTCTCCTATGCCTGACACTATTCCCTTACATCTCATTCTTGGTATTTTGAGAAGCTGGGCTGCATGTTCTGTGATAAGAGATGTTTGTGAGCCTTGGTCTAGCAGAGCTCGCATTACATGATCTGAACCATCAACTGCTTGTATCTTGATCAATGCAGTTGGAAGTAAGACTTGGACGGGTTCATTAACCCATGCATGCGTCACTTGCGAGTTGTTGCCGACTTGAATTCCGGCATTAGCGCTTTTGCATGCGTTTCCCCCGCGCACGCCCGCAGCCCCCGTTCTGGTGTCTGTTGCCGAGCGAGGCGATTGCGAAAACGCTGCATGTAACAAGCTATTGTGGTCTTTATTGCATTCACGGCAGACATTCTCTGATAAACACGGTTTACCATGGTGACTATTTAGACAATTAGGGCACAGGTTCAAGTTATGTATGGTTTTGAGTCTAATACAGGGTGGCATTTCTAAAAATCTTGGACAGAAATAAATGCCGTGTTCGTTGTTGCACAACAAACACTTGAAATTTTTTGATGAAACTACTTTCTTGTTGTAAGTAGGTTGCGGAATTATTTTACTGTTTGTAGAAAATGAATGTTGCAATTGATTTGATTTATAATTATTACTTTGATACTTTGACCCCTGATTTGTTACTTGATGTTTTTGTGTGTAATTTTCTTGTTTCCTACGGGCTGATTCTAGAATAGTGAATTTACTTTCTAAGAAATGTAGCAGCTCTTCAAGGATTGGTAGGTCTCTCGGGTTTTTGACAGACTCCACGTAATCTGTGTATGATTCGGTATCTAATTTTTGTGTCAAAATATGCACGAGTAGAGGGTCCCACGTGCTAATGTCAACTCCTAGGTTCTTTATGGCATTGAGACATTCTAACGTATTGTCGTGAATACGTTTAAGATGGGCTGCTGTTTGCTGTTGCACCACCGGGATGTTCATTAAGATATTTATGTGAGATGTAAAAATAAGTTTTTTGTTATTATACCTTTGATTAAGAATGTCCCAACAGACCATATAGTTGTCAGAACTCACGTGTAAGTGTTGGATGAGTTTCTCAGCTTCCCCTTTCACCTTTGTTTTCAGATACTGCATTTTTTGGGCAGCTGACATAGAAGGATTATTATGGATTGTTTCAGTGAAAAGGTCTTTGAAAGAAATCCAGTTGATGTAGCTCCCACCAAAAGTAGGAACTTCCAATCTTGGAGTGGACTTTTCTTGATGTGCTACAGACCACATTTTCTTATTTATGGCCTTTTTGATCTTGTCGTATTCCTGTTCATAAAACGAGTAAGCCTCCTCATACTTTTTGTTTGAACCGTCAAGGTCGCTATCTAATTCCCAATGTAAAGTATCGATAACGGCCCAACGGGAATTGAGAATGCATAACAGGTCTTCAAACTCCCATTTCTCCGAAACGGATGCTATGTTTATTTTGCCTATGGTTCGTTGAAGTGCCTTAAAATTACTCTGCTGTTTACGTAACACCTCTTCTGTTCTACTTGATGATGAAGAAGATGTTTTGGTAGTGATTTTTTGAGATGAAATATTTGACTCACTCGGATCAGAAGCAACAAATGTCGGAGGTTTTAGTAATGGTGTTCTTGGTCGATCCTCTTTTGGTGCCTGATAATTCTGAATCTGAGCTCTAATGATGTCAAATCTCTCTTTTACTTGTACATACTCTTGATCTATTTGAATTTTACTTGCTGCATCCAAATCTAACTGTGAAAGCATTCTGTAGTTTTTGTCATACTCGAACCAATAACTGTCCAGAGTATCTAATCTGCGCCTGATATAATCTGATGTTTTTCTATCTGACCCGTCTTTTTTTAAATGGGTTAGAACATTTTCAATGGCTGTTGATAGTTGCTGTTGAGTAGCAAGTATATCATTGAGAGAAGACATTGTTGGTAGATAGATGTAAATTAAAAAAGACTGATCTTACTTGATCTGAAGATACTGCCTGTAACTTCTGCTGAAGCTGTTGGTATGCCGATGCTGATGTGGCTGATGTAGCAGTGGAGGTGCTGATGCTCCGACTACTGTTGTCGCTGTGCAGACGCTTCCTGTTACGTCACGCACGGCTGCTGTTTTGCCTCGGGACTCCGAACCTTGATTATCGGGCACCTGGCTGCCTGTGCTTGATTGCACAGTCTTAATGATAATGATTTGCTGCACACTTGATAGCACAGTGGTAAAGTTCTTGGACACGTGGTAGGCCGCACACGGAAACACACTGACACGTATTCAGGTCACTGAAGAACGCGTAAGAGGTCCCGCCACGGTAGCTCGAAGGACCAATGTACGGGGTTGCCATATATGTTTTGATGATAGGGTTGATTTAGAATGATAGAAATGTTTGACAGGTAAAATTAACTTGTATTCAGAACTGTTAAGCTAGATACGGATATTGATGGTAAGGTGAGAACGCGCGACTGAATGGTTTGATGTATGCGAACGAACTGATTTGGTTTGTACAAAAAGTAATGAATGCGTATTTACAAAAGTAGGCCAAAATAATGATGACGCGAAGAAATGTACGTGCTTGCCCGTACAGTGACCTTAGATATAGATAAAATATATTTACATAACGTAATGAGGTAAATAGACCACATGCCTCAAATGTTTAAAATGGTATCTACATGGGGCACACTAAAAGTTTTGCACTTCTAGCTAATCGGAACTATTTGAATTTCGAATGTCATACTTTTTTAAACGTTGCAACCTTCTTAGTAATTGTAATGTATGGGTAGTTTTATTTATTAAAAATATCAACATAATGTAAGGTAGTCCTAATAACGCAACTGAATGTTTGTTCTTGTGTCCATGTATCTGTGTGCCATTCTAGAATTATACGCCTCATTAGAAAGACGGGTTTCAATTATTATCTCCGCATCCTAGATCTATAAGTTCCTGTGGCTCTTAAACTCTTCAGTGGCGACGAATAAACGATATACCAACGCGAGTGCTAAAATAAAAATAAGTTTTAAACGTAAAAATGCCGATCGGACAAATTACGGAGTTCAATCTTCACAAGGACGATTGGAGGTTATATGTGGAACGCCTAGAACAATATTTTCAAGCTAACAACATAGACAGTAAGTTACAAGTGCCAACTTTAATTACGGTCATGGGGGCTGAAAGTTATGAGTTACTAGTGAATTTGTGTACACCTGAAAAGCCAAAAACCAAGACGTTTGCGGAACTGACCGACATCATGACTAAGCATCTGCAGCCTAAGCACTGTGTTTTAGCAGAAAGATTTAAATTCAGGAATAGGAAGCAAAAGCCGGGCGAGAGTATTGCGGCGTATATGGCAGTTTTGAAAAAGATGTCAATGACTTGTGAGTTTATGGGATGGCTTCAGGAAAGTTTGAGATCAACTAGTATGTGGAATAAACAGCGAAGTAATCCGTCAGCGTTTGTTTGCCGAAAGTAAATTAGATGGCACAAAGGCGTTTAAGTTAGCAGTGAGCATGGAGGCGGCTGAAAAAGATGCAGCGGTTGTAGAAGGTCATGGAAGGTCGTCCGAAAACACGGGCGTGGCCGCGGCATGCCAAGCGATTGCGATTCATAGGTCGGGTGGCCGGGCGCAGCGGGGTGGAAGGTCGTTTGTGGAACGCTTAGGCGTTCGCGACCGACGCGAGGACCGCGCATCGCCTGCGCCGGCGCCGGCTGAGCGTGCGCGGCAGCGACGTCAGTGTCGGGCATGCGGGGCGGACCATGACGTAGCCACTTGCAAGTTTCAACGCTACGTGTGTCGAGTGTGCAACAGGCAGGGACATTTGAAGCGCATGTGCAGAAACGTAACGGGGCAGCATCACGTCGATGTCGACGTCGCCCATTCAGGCCATGATGAGGAGAACGAATTCTCGGGCGATGAAGAGGTAGTATGTGTCAACATTTCAAAATTATCAACAGTACACTGTAGACCGATTTATGTAGAATTATAGATTGTAGAATGTCGATGGCAAAAATATTAAGATGGAATGCGATACGGGTAGTGCCATATTGTGCATTAGTAAAAAGATGTATAACGAACTTTTTAAAGATCTTCCACTCGAACCATGTCGATTAATTGTATTAAGGTATTATACCGGCGAGACTGTTAGACCGCTAGGATTAGTGCGTCCGCTCGTGAAATATAAGGTTAAGGAATATAAATTAGATTTGTATGTAATCGAATACGGTAGGACTGTGCTTTTAGGACGCCATTGGATGTCTGTTTTAAAAATACAACTGCCTACTTTCGAAAGTGATGTATCATTTATGCATAACGTGAATAAAGACTTCGATGTATCTGATTTCAGCTCCAAATACAGTGAGGTGTTTGCGGACGGGCTGGGTCGGTTCACGGGCGGCGCGGTGAGCATCACGCTGCGGCCGGACGCGCGGCCGGTGTTCATGCGCGCGCGCCCGCTGGCGTACGCGCTGCGCGAGCCCGTGGAGCGCGCGCTCGGCCAGATGGTGAGCGACGGCATCCTCACGAGCGTGGAGCGTTCGGACTGGGCGACGCCGATCGTGCCCGTCGTCAAGAAGGACAGTAACATTAGAATTTGTGCTGATTATAAAATAACATTAAACAAAGTTGTCGAAGTTGACCGTTATCCCTTACCGAGAATGGAGGACTTATTAGTAAAACTGGACGGAGGCACTCACTTTAGTAAAATCGATCTTAGTCAGGCTTGTGCTCAATTTGAACTGGACGAAACCAAAAGATATACAGTTATAAATACACATAAGGGTCTTTTTATGTACAATAGACTAATCTACGGCCTATCGTCGAGCCCATGTATCTTTCAAAGACGACTCGAACAAATATTTTCCGATTTACCTAATGTGGGGGTATTCTTAGATGATATAATTATAACGGGGCTACAAAAAAAATGCACATACAAAACTTGCACAAAGTTTTTGACCGGTTACAAAAATATGGGTTAAGGGTTAAAAAAGAAAAACGTGTCTTCTTTGCCGATTCAGTCAATTATCTGGGTCATAGTATCAGCAAAGATGGGGTCCAAACCTGTCCAGATAAGGTTCACGCAATAGTCAACACGCCAGCACCTCAGACGGTAGGTATCTGAGTTACGAGCATTTATAGGTATGGTAATGTATTACGGAAAGTTTGTAAAGGGCTTAAGTACAATCATGGCACCGTTATACAGCTCACTCAAAGCGGGCTTCAGGTACACATGGAACGAGCAGTGTCAGGCGGCGTTCGTGAGAGTGAAGTCGTCGTTAGCTAGCAGCGAGGTCCTCGCGCACTACTCGGCCGAGCTGCCGCTGGTGCTGACGACGGACGCGAGCAGCGTGGGGCTGGGCGCCGTGCTGGCGCACGTGACGCCGCGCGGGGAGCGCCCCGTGGCGTTCGCTTCGCGCTCGCTCACCGCCTCGGAGAAGGCCTATGCCCAGATAGATAGGGAGGCACTCAGTATCGTATACGGCTTCCGCAAGTTTCACCAGTACCTTTACGGTCGTAAGTTCATTCTGAGGACGGACCACAAACCCCTAACATACATATTTGGCGATAAAGTAGGTATACCAGTTATGGCCGCGTCACGATTGCAGCGGTGGGCCATAGTGTTGTCAGGTTATAATTACGATATACAGTATGTTCCGTCTAGTAAAAATGGTGCCGATGGTCTATCCAGATTACCGTGCAAAACTATTAAAAACCCAAACGAAGCGACTAAAACGTATGTAAACTTTGTGGAGAATTTTTGACGTGATAACGTCTTTAAAATCGTTTTAGTCGGGTGACATGTTCAGAAACTTGTGTCACACCAAAACCTCACGAGCGCGATCGCAGGTATAACGAGAGAGAGACGGACCGATCTCCCGTCTCATCTCGAGCGCTGCCAGTCATTCCGTGAAACTTGTCACGCGGAATCCTCACGAGTGGAGGCTGGCATAGCGTTCGAGTGAGTGGACCGATCTTCCGTCTCTCTCACTCTAGCGGCATACAAACGAATGGAGATTTTCTCGTGCGGTTAAGTTTTCGTTGAATGTTTAACAGTGAAACAAAATAAATAAATAATATAATATAATTATAATTATATTCATATAATGTATGAAGAAAAATGTATATCATAGTCGAATAAGTAAACTTGTCATTATACACCCGAAATTTATCATCAAAAGTGTGAATAAAACGATAGATGTAATTTGAAATTTGAAAAAATTGTTATCTTCATTAATTCCTTACTTCCCAAAAACTTATATCACCAATAAGACGTTATCACGTAAACATCTCGATCGTAAACCTACTTTACAAACAACCAATTTTTTACCTATTACTAGTACAGATGTTAAGAACAAAATAATAAATGACAGGTTGCTTAGCAAGGTTATGTTTTACGCCGGTACGGGTTGGCCTGAAGTTTGTCCCGATGAGGAGATAAAACCATATTATTCGCGACGTAATGAAATCTATATCGAGTGCGGTCGTTTGATGTGGGGTTACCGTATGATTATACCTTCGGCTTTACAACAATATGTTCAATTACATAGTGCTCATCTGGGTATCGCAAAAACAAAATCACTAGCTCGAAGTTACGCGTGGTGGCCAAACATCGACCGTGATATTGAAACAGTATGTAAGGAATGCGAGACCTGTGCGGCGGAAGCCGACGCGCCCCCGCACTCCCCCGTACAGCCGTGGCGTTTTCACACTCGTCCATGGACGAGGCTTCATATCGATTTTTTGGGTCCTTATAAAAATCAAACTTTTCTAGTTCTAGTAGATGCCACATCAAAATGGATAGAAATATTCGAAATGAACCGTACTAATGCAACTAACGTAATCAACGTACTCAGGTCAACTTTCGCTAGATTTGGATTACCCAATGAATTGGTATCGGAATTTAAGACATTTCTATGTAATAATGGGATTAGGCAGTCGTTTTCGCCTGCTTATCACCCATCGTCGAATGGAGCCGCCGAAAACGCAGTAAAAATGTGTAAGCGCGCTATAAAAAAAGCATACAGGGACCGAGTAGACATCGATACCGCATTACAAACATTTTTGCTAGCCTATAGGAATACAGCACATAGTAGCACTGGCGAGTCGCCCGCGATGCTACTGCAGCGGCGCTCGCTGCGTACGCGACTGGATGCGCTACGGCTGGAGCGCGCCGTGCTCGAGCGCGTGCACGAGGCCCAGCGCCGCCAGGTCGCGGCGGCGGGCGGGGTGCTGCGCCCCTTCGCGGAAGGGGACCCGGTTTGGGCGCGAGGGTATTCCGGTCAGGATAAGTGGGTGAAGGGTACGGTCACCGAAGTGAGTGATAGTGCACGTAGGTATTCGGTAACGAGGAATGACGAGCTCCGAATGATTTACAGAATTACCCTTGAACGATATAATTGTACATAGAAATCACTGTTCATCGTTGATCGATACAAATGTTTTTTTTTAACCGCTACCTTTTTTACCGACAGCTCGGTTCGCCGAAAGAATGATAAATATAAGAAATGCTTCACCGATATTACCTACTATCTGCAGATAACGCGATTCACTGAAAGCTCCACTTGGCGAAGTAGTATTTTATCGATAGAAAACATTGCCGAATATATATTTATATCATGAATGACCCTACAATTTACAAACAGTTACAGCCCTTACAGTAACATTTGAACATAAAACTATATTATAGCTTATACGATTATAATTGAAATATTTGCTCTCATTTTGTGCTCAGGCGTTAACTAGTTCACTACAGTTCATTGCATTGATTAATAATATATTACAATATCAATTATTGTTAGTAAAACGGAAATGACTGACTATTGCGTTTAAGAACATTTATTTTACGATTGTATTATCCATAATTCAAAACGGGAAACTCGTGTTAATTTTTTTTTGCATTTGTCATTATTGTAGGTAGGTGAAAATAATATTTGCCCGTGTCAAAATAATAAAAATGTTACTTGCATTCATTTGCTTTTGCGTGTTACGAGTGACATCATCTGAATCGTCGGTTTATTTTGTGAAATTGTGTTTAAAATGAGTGTTTGTAATTTAGTGACATCAAAGAGAGGCGCCAATGTTCTTATAGTAGAAGGATATTCCTATCACCTCAATTAAAAACTTAATATTAATAAATATTACTGGAGATGTACGCGAAGTAGTTCTAAAGGCTGTGGTGCCACTATTACAACATTATGTAACAATAGTGAACATTCAATTATTACCTACTCAAAACAACTGCCACGGACATCTACCAGAACCAGAAACGAAGCTACAAATGAATTTTAAAGCGAAGGTAAAGGATATGGCAATCAATTCTATGGATTCTCCATCCCAAATCGTCAACCGCTGTTTGCAAGATGTTCCAAGTACAAGTGGTGCTACGTTACCTAATAAAGCAGCATTAAGATGTATAGTTCAACGAGTGAGAAACAAAGATCAACCAAAGATTCCCAAAACAATATATGAATTTACGATGCCAGATAATCTTTGTAAACTGGAGGGACAGCAGTTTTTAATCGGTCATTACACATACCAGGGTGAAAGTGTAGTTGTATTTTGTACTAAAGCGAACTTCAAACGTCTGTTTAGTTCACAATGCTGGGTAATGGATGGAACATTTACAACGTGTCCAGTTCCATACACACAGGGGCGTGCATTGCATATAAGGTCCTATTTTATTAGTGTACATCCCGTTAACCTGTGACTATATAGGTGAAAAGCAGTCGTATAAACCAACTTTCAATTGTGTACCATAAAAACTAAAAAAGTTAAAAAAATAAATCAAAATCACCAACATTGACTTCATATTGCACAAACCCGTCCTATCTTTAATACGTATAACCATGTGTTTATCTGTCTTATTCCTTCCCCTTGTACAGAGCGAGAAAGACTTAACAGACGTGAAAAATGGCCGAAGTTCATTCATAAACTTATACCTACACGGTCAGATGTTTGGCTTGAATAACTGAATAACTAACTTGAAAAATTAGGCTTAAATGTAGCTTAGTGCAAATTTTCAAATTTGAAAATCTACATCATTTAAAACAAACAAATAAAATCATAGTAATGAAAATTCTTAGGAAGTAAATGTTAAGTTAGCAGCTTACCTATTGTAAAACGGCCCTCTTATCAGTTTATCAGGTAAGTATCTACACTGATCTTCAGGGACTCCCTCCCTGACAGGGTAGTGTGTTTCCAGACGTAGTGATTCAAATCTTCCATCACACTTTCTCAGGCTGTGGACTGACGAGCTATCCAAAATCATGTTATGATTTATCGTATGAGAATGCGAGCGAGTTTATTATCAAATAAATCTAAACGAAAACGATAAGTTAGACTATTTTAACTCAATGAAATTCAAAATAACATAATTTTATGATACCTCGGCGTGTTTAAAAATTTGAATCATCTCTCTACAATGATTGTTTATTTACACACTGTTCCTTATTATCAAAAATCGAACTTGGCATGATTAAAAATAAAAACGATAACATTCATCATCATAACTCAAGATTTAGGTATTCTAGTTCCTACATTTTTTATTACACTGACTACTCACACACACACTCACATTGAGACTTTTGGATAGTTCTACATTGACTTACTAGTATCATAGAACGAACTAGGTTTTAACTTGTGTTTTTAGTAAATGATAGATTTTTCGATACTACGACGTGCGCGGAAGCCGGACGCGCATCCGTATTACACATCTAATCACGACAGACGCATGGCCGGAACTAAAAGAAAGCGCAGCCGCGGTCGCTCAAAGTGCCGCCGGCGCCGGCACCTAACGAAGTAGTGATGTAGTATTGATCGAGATCGCGCGGATCGATACGCTATCATTTAAATCATTTAATTTTAATACTTACACTTAAAGAATTAGTCAACTATTTCGATAGATGTACCTAATAGTAGTTCAATATCATTTTTGTTTTTGTAAATTAAAAAATCAAAAGGTGATTCAATTTTAATGGTGTATGGCCGGGTATAGCAATAGTCCCATTAAATGTCACGGGATGATAGCTTGTAGCCGTTTGAGTTCTTGCTTTTGAAATTTAAAATCTACCTACTGTCATGACGGGTGGCGTGAAAGTAGGCCTAGCTCTGGTTATTTTAAACTTTTCTGCTAAGATCGACTGATAGAGAAGGCCACAGACAGAACGTTTGCCTTTTCTGCACTTTGTTTGTGCTAAAAAGCTTTTTTTTAATTTTTAATAATGATATCTCTTAGTAATTCAGTCTTGTTATTAAATCAGAGGGTCGATGATAAATTGATCGAAATGTAATACAAATTTACTTTTACTCTTTGATGAAATCGATCGTAAGCAAAATTACTATTTTATAATACCTACTCGTAATAGTTGATATTGTAACGTTTACATCGATATGAATTGCATAGCGAGGTGAATGCCAATAGTCTTGCATATCGATATGTTTATCTTTTGTTACTCATCCCTAGGTGTCTTTCAAAATGCCGACAATTCAAATGGCATAGGCTTAGAGCTAATTTGGTCAAACTAAATAATTGCATGTAGGTAGGTCTTGCGTTTGATTCTCGGTCCATTCCATTGATGTTATTCAAAAAGTTACGGATAGCCTATCTTTGTAAATGACGCAATAGTCTAGTGGATAAAGCACTTCTCAATGGAGGTTTTATGTTCGATTGTTAATGGGTACAAATAAATCTGTACCTAATGGCCAAAAAAAATCTACAGGAAATCAGCACGATTCATAAACTAAAGACTTTAATTACCATGAACTGTGCCAGGAAAAGACCGCCATACCTCGTAACTTTATATCGCGCTTAGAACACCTACAATCTGGGTACGACGAACAGCCTTGGCCAACCTGGAAATCGCTAAACCGCCTTCGGGCAGAGGTTGGCCCCTGCAGACAACATTTGATAAATAGACAAAATCAAACTTAGGCATCTAAGTAGTTAGGGTAGAAATAAAAATAATAATTCATATTATTATTTCATGAGCCCTGCCAATACATCCAAATTTTTAGAGATTAGGTACCTGACGCTTCCACATCCAGAGCGAATGGGAACTTGTATAGCCTTTGCCTAGGTAAATGATCTCGGAGCTATCCAAAATCATGTTATGATCACTAGCTCCTGGTCAAATTTTCCTCGATCTTTTCGGTGCATCTCAAACGATCTAGATTAAAGGGGCCGCTTGTCGGCAAGTGTTTTCGCCGCTTGCCGACAAGGCGGCTAATTCAAAGAATGTTTGGCACGTGTCAAGTTAAAGATTCACCTGAATTTTAGTATCGAGAATTTAGTTGCACTAACAAGACGTGTGAGATCGATTCAATTATTTAATTATGCCTTACCGATACTCCAATCATGAATACCTTGAAATGGTACTCTGTTACAATGAGACCGGCTATAATTTAACCGCGGCCTCAGAAATGTTTGCGGAGAGAAATGGAGGAGTTCTGCCTTCCCGGCGGACTATTTTGAGAGCAGTGCAGCGGCATCGTGACTGGCAGACGTTCAGACCGCCAGCTGCTGATGTATGGACACGATGGCCATGTAATACGGACGGAGGACAATTTAAGGCGCCGTATTAAACGCGCCTTCCGTGTGATGCGCCGAGATCGTGGAGCACTGCGGCGTGTTGGATTGCACGCTTACAGACGTGCTGCACTGTGTATCGCGCAAAATGGACGCCATGTGCAACAGTTAGTGTAAATAGTGATTATTTTAGTGTAAATAAACTGAAACCTGTAGTGTAAATAGGAGGAACAGTGTGTAAATAGTCGTGTAAATAAACAATCGTTGTAGATAGAGTTGATTCAAATTTTTAAACACGCCGAGTTATCATAAAATTATGTTATTTTGAATTTTATTGAGTTTAATCTAACATCGTTATTAGTAAGATTTAATCACCTCACTTGATAATAAACTTGCATACCCTTAACACAATAAATTCTAGCATGATTTTGGATAGCTTGTCAGTCCACAGCCTGAGAAAGTGTGATGGGGAATTTGAATCAATCCCTAGTCTGGAAACACACCCCCTAAAGATCAGTGTACTTAGCTGATAAGCTGATAAGAGGATCGCTTTACATACATACATAGGTAAGCTGCTAACTTAACATTTACGTACTTAAGAATTTATAAAATTATGTTTTTATTTGTTCGTTTTAAATTATGTCGATTTTCGAATTAGAAAATTTGCACTAAGCTACAATTAAGCCGAATTTTTGAATTAACAAGGTTGAAGGTCATTCCCCCCAGTTATTAAAGCCAAACATCTGTGCGTGTTATGAATGAATTCCGGCCATCTTTGATGTTTGTTAAGTCTTTCTCGCTGTGTCTATGGGAAGGAATGAGACAGATGATCACAGATGGTTGTACGTATTGAAGATAGGACGAGTCTATGCAATATTGTGAAGTCGATGTTGTTATTTTGTATTTTTATTTTTAACTTTTTTAGTTCTTATGGTACACATTTAAAAGTTGGTTTTTACGATTGCTTTTCACCTATATAGTCACAGGTTAACAGGATGTACACTAATAAAATAGGACCTTATATAGGCTATTAAGCTGTGCCTACCTCCCTTCAAATAAAACTAATCGTACTGTTCAAAAGAATTGTAATTTAAAAAAAGAAACATACATAATTCACAATTATACCATTAAACAGAATCGTATAAAAATATCATATTCGCAAAAACCTACTTCTACTAAAACTCAAGCGCTATAGAATTGACCAGTAGGCTGTGCAGAGACCGCCTACTTCCGTAGCGCGAAATTCACGCGATTTTCGCTCTTCCGTACAGCGACCAAAATACTGCCCGTAATACGGAAAAATAAAAAAGTCCGTTACTTTCATAGAATAAAACTTGACAGTTGACATTCGCAATTTATCCGCTTGACAAAGGTGGGACAAAGGTCGAGTAGGCAAGACTACTGTAATCCGTCTAAATGCAAGACTCAGTGAGCGTATACAATAATACATTAACAATAGTACATTTTTCCATTGGCCGGGTAATTTGAGTTCCGAATTATGCCGAAATCGATCTTGGCGTGCTCGAACACATTTATATTAACAGGGTTTAGATACGCCAAAGTTTATTTTGGCTCAATTCGGAACAAGTTTAGTGATCTGTGATTTACGATTTTAAATGTAACCGGATTGGCGGGAACCTGAAACGAGGAAGGCGCCAAAATTTGAGTTGTTTTTGTAAAATACTAAAACTATTGTGTATTTTGTTTAAAAGTTGTACATATCGTCGGTCCAATAGTCAACTCGCCAAACTGCAAATTCTGCAGTTTTGACCTAGCTTTGCAGAAATATTCACTATCTTCATATTTATACTGTAGCAAAATATCATATCTGTACTGCCATTAACTTCGGAAATATTAACGATATTTTTTATGTCTAACTGCATTGCCTTTTAATTTCACTAAGGTCAACTTATCGAATTGCATATTAGTCTTCTATCCATTGTAGAATTATTTTATTGACATTCTTTTTGCAATATTCCCTTCGCCTAAGTGGTAGTTTTGATTGTTTATCTCGGTAAATAAAGTATGAAGAAGTTAAATAATCCCTGCAGTCAACTAGCTGAAGTGGTAGATTGGATAGTTTACCGTGGTGAAAAGTATTTCAATAAATAGTAATCACTTTAGTCAACTAGCCTAAGTGGCAGTTTCGATAGTTTATCTTAGAAGATGTTGTTTTCTTAGTATTACTTATTGCAGAAATCAACTAGCATAAATGACAGTTTTCATAGTTTACCATGGCAGGCTGAAACTGTTTAAGCATTTACAATGTAACAACATTTTAAGCGTAAGTAGTTTTTATTTATTATTATCTAATTGTTTAGGTTGTATGATTTTGGTAAATAATAAAAACAAAAAATACATACAAGTAATATTTTTAATAATATGACACTTGGCAACACGGAGTATGTAATCTGTGGTCTTTTTACCTGTGCCGGTGACAGTCGTGACAGTTTGTTCTCAGTCAGTCAGTAGTGGTTAAACGAAAACTTTGTATTTAAATCCTCTTTGGGTTAAACACTTGCTACTTAGTGTTAAATCGTAACGACGAATGATAAATTTCAAGTTACGTTTGACCAATGTTTAATTCAGTATGGATCGACGAAGAAGAGTTTTGTCAATTATGGAAATGGTGTGCGACAATGATTTAGTGTCAAATGATATACAGAAAGAAAAAGAAACGGGTAAGTAAAATAAGAAAGATATATAATATCAAACTAAATTAAATAATTTTAATGCATGTTGACTCCATTTATCAGTTTCGATAATGATAGTAATGTTTGTCAAAAATCATAACCTCAATTGAGTTCTTTAAATAGGTTAAATTAATTGAAGATAACAGAAGACAGCATGTTCAGGTATATGCTGTATTTTGTATAATATTTCCTGTCCAGTATAATCTAACCTCTGTTTATATTTTTAAACGCCTTAACAACGCGGGATCAGTTTTTACTAAAGATGTTTAGCTTGATTGACGTGATGTTGTATGTACCTACATTTGTTTGTTTCTACTAGATTTATTACTTTCGTGTGCTTAGCTTAGCTTAGGTTAGTTTTAATTATGGTTTTATTTATTGCAGATAATGATGGATTTAAAAAGATGCCTACATATCACTTTGAAATGGTTCAAGCTGGTAAGTAATCTCTTAAGTTGAACGTGCTAGGTACTCTTTGAAACAACGATACCGAATTTGAAAAAAAAAACATGTTTTAAAGTTAATCTACTCCAAATTATATTGATTTTTTTTTGTGAATGCTAAAACGCTAATGTATTTTTACTGCATAATTTCTTCGCTATTTTATATTTTTTTGTAAATTAGTGTTAAGGGTTTATTTTATTTTTAAGTCATGCTTGTATAGTTCCGTTGATAGCTTTTTGAATTCGCTCTATTCGTCTCTTGCCACATGCATTAACACTAGCCTATGTCGAATCGAACGCTTTATATAGGTATACTTTTTAACAACGCTAAATACTTAAATGTAATTGACATAGCAATGTAGCTTTGGGTTGTCGTCTTTTTGTTGTTTCTTATAATAAGTATTCAAGGGCCACGGAATGATTTTTTGTCGAATCTCGCCCGACTTATAAACTAGGAAACACTTAAAGGAACAAAGGGGTCTTTACAAGAATACAGATGTGAGTTTTAGTTTATTATGATATGCAGTTACGCACGGGGTCTTTAGATCAGGAGAATGCTAGAAACGAGTATTTAAATAAGAAAATATTTTCTGTATCTGAAATACACAAATATTTGTTGTCTAGTACCTAATATTTCATGAATAAATTTATTGAGACCAACATTATTCGCTCTTGTCTGGTGCATCTCATGTTACATTGTATATTCTATCTTTCAGACAAGCGTAGTGACAACATGTCTGTAAATAAAGTAATTGGCGACGACCAAAGGGAACCAACAGGTAAATCTTATAACTAGTTTGGTTATTCGTACTTAATACAACTAATGCACATTAAATAAAAGCTAAAAAATAGCCTATTCTATGTACTTTTATGGCTCTTTTAGTTCCAGTTGCGCCCGACCTCTTAATCTAGTGTTAGTTTATATTAAATTTAAAAGATCATTCCGTCTTTGTCATCTCCAAATAAATCGTCAGCAATAGAACGATTTTTTACTCCTGAACTAAAGTAACACTGGATTAAGAATTCGGGCGGAAGTGAGTCTCATAAAGTAAAACGTTAACATTAACATAACATTTGGACTTACGGAACCCTAATAAAATGAGTTAAAAGTTTTTTTTTAAACACCAATTGCGTAAAAAATAATCAACAATGTACATCCCCGTCTGCTATTCCTTATGTTATTTCATAGTGTATGGTTAATGTGCGCTCGGGCAGAGCTTTTTCATCTTTTTAGTTAGTTATTTTTTACGCAGTTGGGTTTTGTTTTTAACCGATTTCAATAACCGTTATCAATTTGACACGTATGTATGTAATACTGTTGGAATCGCAAGATATTTACGTATGATTAACTAACACTATTGAGGCTACTAAACAAATATACAAAAAATCATAAGTGTGCGTATGTGTGTGTGCTGTATGTATGTATGTTTGTCCACACACGCATATCTCCTAAACTACTGGTCCGATTTTGTTAATTCTTTTTTTGTTTGCTTAGGTATTGTTCAACTTAGGGAACAGTTCAAAATCAGTTGAGTAGTTTCAAAGAAGTGGACTGTCAAGTGCTACATACTTAATTAATTATAAAAATTAAAACCGCAATCAAAATCAATCAAAAAGAAAAAATAATTAGAGGGTATGCCCGCAAATTCTTTTACGGTCGGTGCAAGACCGTAAGTAGCAAATTAAAACGACATGTATCGCACCGACCTCAAAAATAATTTCGGTTGATTTTGAAGGCGGTTTTAATTTTTCAAATTAGATTTTGAACTTTATATGCATTACTAAACGTATCTATTTTTTCAGTTCTTGAGTTTGGCGAGAGAAGTATTGAAGCTCCGGCTTATTCTCCTCTGACACCTTTAATCGATAAAAAGCGTCTTGATGACTCTGTTCTTTCTTTGCCTTCACCTCTACCTCCCATGTCACCTGCAACCAATAAAATATATAATATGCTACTTGAAACCGAAATATTCGACAGTGATGATTCTGTTAAGGACCCACAATATAATAACGACCAAGAAGACTCAAGTGATGACACCTCATTTAGTGAAGATGGTTCCTACATTCCTCCAAGCACCAATAAATCTGTAAATAACGAACATACAATAAATAAACAAAATAATGTAAATACTATGCAATCAATATGTGCTACACAAAACTTGGATGATTGTGAAGAGCAAGATAATGTTTCTGTTTCCTTGTTAAATTTAGAAGATGAACTAAATGATTCTAAAGAAAATGATAGTAATATACCGAAAAAAAGGAAAAAAAGAGACCCTAAAAATTGGAAAGTTAATATTAATAAACAAAAAAAGCTTAAAGGAGAAAATTATGTAACTAAAAAGGGGAAAAAAATGCAAGCTCGACCACTAAAAGAGACAAGATGTTCATCATCCTCTAAACATCGCTGTATATTATTAGTACCAAAAGAAGAAAGAATTACAATTTACAATGAATTTCGTAATTTAAATACCCTACAAGATCAAAGAACATTTGTTATAAATCACGTTATAAAGAAAACGAAAAATAGAACCACAACCCAAGGAAATTCACGACGTAAATTTACTCTTGAATACTCATTGACGGTTTCGGGAGAACGTCGTGTTGTGTGTCGACAATTTTTCTTGGATACTCTAAATATCACAGGAGGATTTGTCAAAGGATCATTAAAAAAACTTAGCCCAGAGGGTACTCTGCTGCCGGAAAACAGAGGCAAAAAAGTTCCGCCAAATAAGATTTCTCAAGAAAATGAAAAATTTCTTAGAGACCACATTCTTTCGTTTCCGGCAGTAGAATCCCACTATTGTCGACGTGACAGTACAGTTAAATATTCAGATTCTGCATTAAACATATCAAGTATGTACAGGGAATATAAAAAGAAATGTGAAAGTTACGAAATGATACCAGCTAGTTTTGAAAAATATCGGTTGATATTTCGAGAATATTGTCTAAGTTTTCACAAGCCCAAAAAAGACTTGTGCAAGAGATGCATCACTTACAAGGAAATGAGTGATGAAGAAAAAAAATTAAATGAAGATGCCCATGCTTCACATTTAAAGCGACGTGATGATGCACGTAAATGTCGAGACGAGGATAAAGAGGAAGCAAAATCTAACAAATCTACTCTTGCCTTTAATTTTGATTTAGAGGCTGTCCTTAACACACCCAAAGGAGCTGCCGGGCCGTTCTTTTATGTCCGAAAACTAGCAGTATATAATTTGACTGTATACAACCTTGGGAACCAAGATGTAGTATGCTTTCTTTGGGACGAAACACAAGGAAAACGTGGGAGCGTCGAAATTTCGACCTGCATACACAATTTTATAATGAAAGAACAAAATATTTTACAAGTGAAAATGATGTCTGATGGTTGTGGCGGACAACAAAAAAACTATCATTTTTGTTCTATGTGCCTTCTTACAGTACAACAACACCCAACTCTGCAGGTGATTGACCATAAATTTTTTGAATCAGGACACACGCACATGGAATGCGACTCCATTCATTCTAAAATAGAAGCAAAAGCGAAGAATATTCCTATTTATACCCCCGATGGTTGGGCACAAATAATAAGCTTAGCAAGAAATAACCCTCGACCTTATGAAGTCACTCATATGCAGCATGATGAATTCTTGGATTTCGGATCACAAAATCAATTTCAGCCTTACGTTGAAAATAACACAAAAACTGCTCTTAATGATGCTGTTTGGGTACAGTATAGAAAAAATGATCCCACAACAATCTTCATAAAAACAAGTTACGACCAACAAGATTTTTATCCACTGAAACTCAAAAAAAGAAGAGGTAAAGCGCACACAATCAAAACTGCTTATTCACAAAGAATAAATGTATCAGTAAAAAAGAAGCAAGATTTAATGAATCTATGTAAAGATTTACAAATACCTAAAATTTATCATAACTTTTACAAAAACCTTCCTAGTTCCGAAGTGGTTAGAGAAGCTCTTCCAGAGCCTGATTTTCAGGAGGATAGTGAATGAAAGTGGAAAACACATCCGCACGCACCTGAACACACCCGCACTCACCTATACACACCTCAACACATACACACCCCCCACACATCCTCACACTCGCCCGTGCACTCTCTCCTCTCTCTCTCACACACACACACACACACACACACACTTTTAATAATAATTAAGCAATTTTGAATAAAAAATTTTTTTATTATTACTTACCCGTAAATGATGATTTTAGAATTATCATTATCTGATCCACGCTTTCTATCACTAGGTGAAAGACTGGAAATGATCGCTCACTCACTCACCCTCTCTCTATCTCTTTTTCTCTCAAACACACACAAACATACACACACACACACTGTTTTAATTTTAGCCAAGCAAGCAATTAAAATAAGATTAAAGTGTATTTTTACTTACCCGTAGATGATTATTTTCGAATTCGATGAGTATGTACCGAGGTCAAGGTAATTTTTTGTTAAAGGTTTTTTGGAAATAAACACCTAATTTTTTTTATTTTTTTTATTGCAACTTGGCTAGTTTATAGAGAATCACAAATAAATCAAGCTAATGCCACCATAGTAAACTTTCAAAACTACCACATAAGCTATTTAACCTAAATCACTACAAACATTATTCAAGATCAATGTCTATGGTAAAATAGCCAAAGTGATTTATTTTCATAAATATCAATAATTTCATTATTTTAGTGGTATTCTCTTTTAGTCCTTAATCCTAGGCAGCTATATTAATTTACTTGAATTTTTATATTAAACGCCTGATTTACAGTAACATTTTGAATACATTTTCGCGTCTCCTGAAAAGTTGTCAATTTGCAGATTGGCTAGTTTACGATTGGACCGACGATATAGCTAGCTAGCAAGGTGTAAATATAGTAGTTTGTAAAGGATGGGGGAAGGAGTGAAAAAACGAAAAAAAACAGGATCCACCTGATGGACCACCATCGATGGAGTCTTCGTCGCATGACGAAGACTCGAGTAAAAAGTACCAGGTTTTTAAAGTTCCAGGCTATACAAGAAAGTATCCGGAAAACAGCAAGAAGACTGAGTTTATTGTCTTCTTATCACAAAGGGACGATAAATTATTTACAGATAAAGACCGACTCGCTATATCACACGCAATACGAAAGTATTGTGTGACTGGAATTCTTCATTTAAAATCTATCAATAAATACAAAATTGGCATAACTTTTGACTTATCAAACAATGCAAACGTCTTCCTCCAAAATAAAAAACTTTTGGACGAATTAGACCTCAAGGCAACCATACCGGCTAGCGACACCGAGGTGACTGGGGTTCTTACCTCAGTCCCTACAGACCTAACTGATTTCTTCCCTGATTGGTAGTTCCAGGAACATTATACAAGTAAGGCGTTTCATGCGCCGTGTGCGGACAGACGGGACAGAGGGTGGTGCAGTTTCGTATCAGCCCACACAGACAGTCGCGGTGACTTTCGCTTCAACTGAACTTCCACAGTATGTATACCTCGACTCATGGAGGCACGAGGTAAGCGTTTACGTTCCCCCTGTAAAGCAATGCCTGCGTTGCATGCGGTTTGGACATATTGCACAATATTGTAAGAACGCCGAGGTCTGCTCCATATGCTCTGAGAGTCACAATTTTAAGATATGTAAGGTCGACTCGAAAAATGCCAAATGTAATAATTGTGGTGGTAACCATGTAGCGATTTCAAACGTTTGTCCCCAAAAAAAAAGTAAAATTGAAGAAAATAAAATAAAGTCAAAGGCCACAAAATACTCAGATTTATTCAAAGAAAATTTATTTCCTCAGTTAACTATGAGAAACATTGAGACACAAATTCAAAACTTAACTAAATCTGACTTTTTTATGAATATTTTAACAAATGCAATAACCAAAATTATATTAAATCGGAAAGAAAATCCAATCAATTCTACCTCTATAAAAGAAATTTTACACCAAACTTTCAGTAATAGTACCACTTTACATGGAAATGGATCTTAACATTATGCAGTAGAACGCTCAGAGTATTCTTAGTAATAAGCTTCAACTAACCCAATTCCTATATGACCAAAATATACATGTAGCAATAATATCAGAAACTTGGCTAACTCCCATCAAAAGTTTTAACATAAAAGGATATGCAATAGAAAGAAACGATATTGGTAATAAACACAATGGTGTAGCTATTCTTATACATAATAGTATAGATTATAAACAAATTAATACATATTCTGACAACTCACTGCAAAACATTTGTGTAAAAATAACAGTAAATAGCAAAGAAATTAGTATTGTAAGTTTTTATTGTCCATCAAATTGTTCACCATCTTTTGATAAACATAAATTTGAGTCTTTAGTAGCATCGGTGCCCAAACCAATGATATTTGCTGGAGATTTTAATGCTCATCATACATCATGGGGATGTAATTCTGTCGATTCTCGAGGTAAAGATATTTTAGAGTTCATTGATAATAGTGATCTAGTTTTGCTAAATAATGGTAAGGTTACAACAGTAGGTTCTATGTCGTGGCGTCCAAATGCATTAGATTTGTCCTTAGTCTCTTCATCATTGGCTCTTTCTTGTAACTGGTTTGTACATGACGATCCTCTTGGTAGTTACCATCTTCCTGTAATTATAAAAGTTTTTGTAAATAATATTGTAGATAATAGTTCATTGAATAATAATGCAGACATACATTTTCCCATTTACCCTAACTTTAAAATGGTAGATTGGAAAATGTATGAGCAAATAGTTGATGTAGAATTATCTAAATTCCAAATTCAAAATTACGCTCCATTAGATGCTTATTCTACTTTCTTTGAAATCTTGCACTCCGCAATAGAAAAATGTCTTCCAAAACATAATTCGTCCATTTCTTCACCCACTAGTACTTCTATCAATTGTTCTTTTCAAAGGAAAATTAAAAATCCTTCCCTCCCTTGGTGGAATAAAGCATGTTCGGATGCAGTACAAAAATCAAGATCTGCTTATGTAAATTTCAAAAACAATCCATCAGATGAAACCTATATGGAATTTAAAAGACTACAAGCTTCTAAAAAACTGACCTTAAAAATTGAGAGATTAAATAGTTGGGTTGAATTGTGCAACTCCTTTAACCGGTGTACTCCCTTATCGAGAATCTGGAATTATATGCGGAAATATAACAAAACATATTCATGGAACAACAATGATGATAGCTGGGTTCCAGATTTTCTGCAGAAGTACACTCCAGACTTTGTTAATAATAAATTAAATATTTCTTTCTGGTTTAAATAACTCTGTAAATAGCTACTTAACCAATCCCTTTACTCTACAAGAATTAATTGCGGCTATATACTCAAGAAAAGATAGTGCTTTTGGTTTAGATGGTATCCCCTATGTTATGATGAAAAAGCTTAGTAACACTGGGTTAGGCATATTTCTGATAATATTGAATAACCTTTGGCTGGAAAATAGTGTACCTCATACATGGAAAACAGATTGTTTAATACCCATAATAAAACCAGATAAGTCACGATCCAATCCTGATTCTTACCGTCCTATTGCTTTAACATCTTGCGTTGGAAAAATATTTGAACAGTTACTGAAACAAAGGCTAGAATTTTATGTTGAACAAAATAACATTTTACCTGCTAATCAATTTGGTTTTCGTAGGGGAATGTCTGCACGTGAAAGTATTTGTCAGCTACAACTTGATATTCAAAATAGTATAAATACAAAAGATTTCTTGATGTCAGTTTTCTTTGATGTTTCTGGTGCTTTTAATAGTGTAAATATAGTTGTATTGGGTAGTGAATTACTTTCCATTGGTATTCCGAATAAAATAGTGCATTGGGTTTGTACATTCTTAACTGAAAGGGAAGTTTATACTAAATTTAATGGTAAATTATATGGTCCAAGATTGGCTTCAGTTGGAACCTGTCAAGGCGGAATCCTCTCTCCTTTAATTTTTATTCTCTATATTCGTCGTTTAAGCATGATTTTAGGTTCAGAGGTGAAAAATCTTCAGTTTGCTGATGATTTGGTTGTTTATGCGTCTGGAAAAAGTTTAGCACATGTTACAAAAATCCTAAACAAGTCTTTGGAAAGCTTGTGTTCATATTTCTCTTACTTAAATCTAGACATAAACACATCAAAATCTAAACTGGTTGTTTTTGGAAAAGATCACATTTCTTCCCCTACTCTACGTTACAATAACCTTCTAATTCCTGTTTCTCATGAAGTTAGGTTTTTGGGAGTGAAATTAACGCATAATGTATCTTGGAAAAAATATATTGAATTAATAAGTTCAAGAGCTAATAAAGCTTTCAATATCTTGAAATCATTATGTCGAACATCATGGGGAGCTGATCCTAAAATATTACTGATGCTGTATAAATCCTTGATTCGTAGTCATTTTCAACCGATTTCAAAAAAGGAGGAGGTTCTCAATTCGACTGTATGTTTTTTTTTTTTTTTTTTTTTGTATGTTTGTTACGCGATTACTGCGCCAATTATGAATCGATTTTAATGACTCTTTTTTTGTTTGGTAGATCATACTTCAGAGGTGGTCCCATATAAATTTTATCGAAATTGATTTAGAACTTTTTGAGAAAATCAGCAAATATATACCCAGATAGTATTTTGGTTGTGGTTCTTGTTACCTATCTTCGACAAATATGAGCCGATTTTGATGATTTTTATTTTATTGAATAGCTTATACTTCAAAGATAATATGCTAAAATTTTACAAAATAAAAATCACCCCTAAGGGTATCGGTGCCAGCCGATGAGAGATTCAATGTTTTTGTTTGCACCGACTCCAAAAGTAACTGATTAGGTACTTAAGTGTTAGGATTATTTTTAGCATTTTAGTGTTTTGAAGTCGGTTTTATTTTTTTTAATAAAATTTACTTATTTCATAAATTTTTAGTGATAAATCCTAATCTAACTGCTGAACACCGATTTCATCCCCTATTATATTTTTGGATTTTAAACGACGGACGGATTAGGACGAAAATATTTTTGGATTTTATTGGATTTTATCACATAAAAAAGACTACAAATAAAAAATAAAAAAATAAACCTAAAATGATATTTATAAAATACTAATGACTTGAATTTTAAAAAAGATTACTGGGCCCTTACCATGACCCGCAAGCAGGCCTGCTTTTGAACTGCCCTGCTAATTCGTACTATGACATGTTATTAGCAGGACTTCCGCAGGCCTGCTATTTTGACGTTTAGAAAAACGTTCACCTTTCTTTGTATGAACTTTTCGTACCATGACAGTCGTTTCGATAGCAGCTGAGCGTCTTTTGAACGTCTTTAATGTCACTTTTGCCATCTTGAAAAAAGTTACTATTTACTAGTTTTTTCAAGATTGTTTGTAGATATAGGTGGATTTACGACTATTTTGATAAATATTTTTTGTGAAACTTAAAGTTGACCTTGTAGGAATACACTTTGTTTTCGTTTTAGTGTCTTACAAAAACGTTTGTAGTAACTAATACATAAACAAACATTGGTAAGCATTCTACCAAATAAAATGGATGGTTTCATAGAAACAGCAGTTTAATTAACATTCCTTTCTTTGTTGTAGATATGTGAATATGATGGATAAGACTTACTCAAAGAGTCTGCCCGGACTTAATAAATAAAGTACCTATGAACAAACAGTGTCATTGTAAGATGAATAAAGGGAATGTACTACTACACTATAGATAAAACTGAAAGAATTACTAATGTATCAACAGAATGTAATATGTATAAAGTGCAAATGTTTTGTTCTCCAATATCTATAAAGAATAAGATAAAGAATTTAAAACTCTTTATCTCAACTCAAATTGTCTAAGTATAGCAAAAATCTATAATAAAAAAGAGGTGGGGAAATTTCATAGTACTTATCCTCATTCCAATAAATACAATGATGAAAAGTTGACAATTCGTTTTATTGTTATATAATTTATGAATGTTTATAGGTATTATCAATAATCCTAAAATTATTATTTAACCAGTTAACATCCAAGCAGGCTTAAGAGACCTCATAACAATGGAATTTCTAATGTGTCTCGTTTATGTATTCTTGATCAGTTAAAATGTTTATCGCTGTCTATATTTGGATGTATTTTTAATTTTGTTTAAACACGTGTGTTCAACTGTAGGTGCTTAGTGGTAGTGGGTGATATTTGTGGGTGTTCTTGTGAATTTTTGTTTTGTGTCAACTAGCAGGTTGGTAAAAATAATTGTTTTCCAATAAAGCTAGGATAATGAGTGGCTAGGTGTTAGGAATATAAGAAATAAAAATACAGCTAATACTAAGTACCTATTTACAGTTGATATTACCTACGTAAACAATAAATTTCGCAACGAAGGAGCGGTATTCTCTCAACACAGGTTAATTAAACTTATTATAACATTTTTTGTAACTAAACTTTTTCATCATTTTATTATTAACAATTAATGATTCTGCATTCATTTAGAAAAGCATACTCTGGGGGAGCTAAACATGTTGCCCGGTACACAGACAACAATGATCTTCAGTGCTTGTGGAGTGGATGTTGTTGTTGTTGTCGTTTGTTCTTGTTACAGGTGAACTGCTGCAATAAAAACAAACGAAATAACAAAATGCAAGATCAACTTCACCCAATGGACAGTTTAACAAATTATATCAAGATCTGATTTTATATCACATTATAAAAAAAATGTTTAATAAATCTTGTATGTATTTTTATGTGAACTTTATCAGCTTAAATCACAAAATTCAAGAGAATATAATAAATTACTGCTATGCTCTTTTTTAAGAATTTACAATGTGAGTAAATTATCTAACCCATTTCCTATGTTGTTTATAAAAATCTTCATACTTTTTCTGCATAATGTTTGCTCCACTGGTGGACATATGCCTCTTGCTCTTATGCGGCGATTCTTGTCTAGGTCGGTCCTGCCTACATACTGTCTTTATAATAGGTATCATCCGACCATCTGGCTGCTGGTCTGCTCACTCTTCGTCTTCCTGTACGGGAACAAAACCTTGTGACCATCTTTTATCGTCTTTACCTGTGGTCTTTATGGCATACGCCACTGATTCAGTAAAACTACGTGCATAAGTGGCCTGCCCATTGCCATTTTAGTTGTGCCATCTTTTTGCTGACATCGGGGTAACATCATAATACTTACAAAAAGGTATTACAGGTATTTCAACGCATTAGAAATTTAGCGCCAAAACTAAATCTGAAAACCGTTCGAATCGCTTTACCGTGTTAAATCTATTTCCCATGTTTACAATAACGATCATTTTTAAATAATGTGCACGTTTATTGCTTCTTCGTCATGAAATTTGTATAGAAAAGAAACTAATTTTAAAATTAAATGGAAAGTTTGAATCTACTTTTTCTTTGTTATTCTTCTGTCTCATTCACTGAGCAAGTAATCACTACGTTGTCTCACTCTCTCATTCTTTCAAAGTAACAGACCACAGACAAGAATAACTGTTCACCTTGAGGTCTAGCAGTGCAAAAGTCGTTCACCTTTTTAGAGCTTATGGTACGGTTTCCAACCATTCAACTATTGCCCTGCTTTTGAACTGCCCGGAAACTGAATGGTTTTCTGTAAGCTTATGGTAAGGGTCCTGATGAAATTTAAATAACTAATGACTAGGCAGTATGGTCGTAGATCTTAGCCTGTTCCAAATGGAACAAAAGAAACGAAAAAAAAAAAAAAATTAAATGTAACCTCAAATATAGCAATATAGATTTTTAACAATATTCTTGATTAAACTTGTGTTAAGTGGTTAAAAGTTAGTTGTTGTAATAGTTGAAGCGTATTAAAATGCGGTGAACAAATAACAAAGTCATAAAACTAGATAACTATGTTAACTCGACAAAAACGCCGAAGCCGCCAATTTGTTGTTTGTTTACCTCTCGTGATAAGTTATGTTTTTGTTACCAAACAATGAAGTTTCTTAAATAAAGTGCAGTTTAATAAGCTTATCGGTGTAAACATGATGAAAGATTACAGACTGGTTATAGGTGCGCGAAAAAGCGATAACTAGGGAATGACTTTTATGCACTATGAATATCAATAAAATGACATGATAAGGATAATTCATGCATTTTTTTGTGATATTTGTGGTGCTCCATACAAATCTTCACTGCCTTAAATGATATATTCTCGCCTCGAAACGCTAAAATTGGTAAGTCTTATTTCAAATAATTGATTTTGATAGCAAGATTTTTTGTGATGATGTTACTGCCTAGTGCCTACCCAGCCCAAAATTCAATGCACGCCCCTGCATACACACAAATTTATTCTATACATGTCTTAGTTGGGACGGAGAACGGATCAAATAAATTTGTACCCGTAGTATTTTCATTATTATCGCATAAGACTGAAAAATTTTATTATATTTTATTTGAAATATTGAAGAGATATGCAGTCAATAATTTTAAAACAAAGTTATCTCCTATGAATGTACTGACGGATTTTGAAGTAGCAGCGATCAATGCCGTGAAACAACAATTTCCTCATTGCGCACATAGATTGTGTTTGTTTCATTTGACGCAAAGCATTTGGCGGCATGTACAGGCTGAAGGACTTGCGAAACGGTATGGTAATGATTTTTTGTTTGCGCACAAAATCAGACATTTGTTTGCTTTGGCATTTCTTGAGCCCAATGAAATACCTGAAGCCTTTGAACTATAATTATAAAAAACAGAGTATTACCAGCTGAAGTTTCAGAATTAGCAGAATGGTTCAACAAATACTACGTGGCTGAGAAACATTTGAGAACATCTGCGAATGATACGAAAATTGTTCTGAAAAAAATTCCACCTCTATTTCCACCGAGGATGTGGTCTGTGGCTGATCGTAATTATTCAATACCGAAGACACAGAACGCACTAGAGTCATGGCATGAACGTTGGGCCACTCTTCTTAACCGTAAAAAATGGAATATATTTAAGACGATTATAGAGTTTCATAAAGAACAGAAACACACTGAGTGCGAAATTGAGCGTATCAATGCATCTGAGCCGATTCATAAACGACGTCGTTCTTCACAGATTGAGTACGAAGAAAGATTGCGAAAGCATTTGGCGCAAAACAGTGAGATGGACTTAGAAGCATTTCTTGGTGGCTTGGCTCACATTTTGTACATTAAAAAAAAAATTAAAACAATCATTGTAATTTATAGGTACATACCTATTAAATAATAGATTAAAAATATTCATATTATGTAAAAAAAAAACGTTGTTTATGTTTAAACAATCATTGTAATAAATGGGTACATACCTATTAAATAATTGATTAATAATATTAATAAAATATGTAAAAGTTTTTTTTTTGTTGTTTATGTTTGATTCGCTTATAGTGATGCTCAAGAATTGTTAAAATTATTTTGAAAAATACTGTTTACTTTTTAAAAATTAAAATATTAATGTTTTCTTGAAAGCAGCATTTGCATTGGTTCGTTTTATTTGTGTTTCTCAGTAGGTATATTTTGCTGGCTATCCTTTGAATATCTCTGTGATAAATATTGAATAGTTTGTACCTACATAACAACTTCAGAATATGGGAATAATATTCTTGATTCATACTTCAAGCGTTACGAATATTAGTCGGGTTTTAGTTTTGTTCACCTTTTTTATTTTCCATTTTTAAACCATGATACCTGCTTATGGAGCCGGCCTTGTGTCATTTCAGTAGGTATTTATTTCATAGTGATTTCGGCAATGTTTTCCATCGATAAAATACTATTTCGCCCAGTGGAGCTTTCAGTGAATCGCGTTATCTGCAGATAGTAATATCGGTGAAGCATTTCTTATATTTATCATTCTTTCGGCGAACCGAGCTGTCGGTAAAAAAGGTAGCGGGTAAAAAAACACATTTGTATCGATCAACGATGAACAGTGATTTCTATGTACAATTATATCGTTCAAGGGTAATTCTGTAAATCATTCGGAGCTCAGGAATGATGGTCAACTTCTTAAAAGACACGCAGATCAAATCCGTCGCAGATCAATATTGTCTGATGTTACTTGTCCTAATGACCAGAGTCCGGTTAGTGAGGATGTCGGCGTATCCATTCCGGATGAAGGGAAAACTAGTTCGCCATTGCCGGTTACTAGTACGTTTCCACTACCAGTAGCCGAGAGTGCTAGCCAAGAAGTTAACAATAGTAACAGGCAAGCAGCTGTTCCCCTTGATCCGCCCCCGACAGTCCCGACACAGCCCGAACACAAAACTTATTCTCAAAGAATTAGAAAACCTGTAATACGTTTCGAAATAGATTAGATGTAAGTAATGTAAATCCTACACGCCTATAAGAGTAAAAATATTTTGCGTATTAAATATGGCAGCCTAATATTATTGTTAAAATATTTTTACTTAGTTATACATGTAATAGTTTTAATAAAATGAATAAATGTATCTTATATATTATATGTTGTACTTAACGGGTTTTATTAAACTTCATACATTGTTTGTAAAATGACTTATGTGAGATTACAGTTTAGGTAATCACTATTCTATACATTAAGTCCTACTTAAAGATTATTGTATCTTATAATTGTTAAATAAGGGTGGAGGTGTAATGTATGGGTAGTTTTATTTATTAAAAATATCAACATAATGTAAGGTAGTCCTAATAACGTAACTGAATGTTTGTTCTTGTGTCCATGTATCTGTGTGCCATTCTAGAATTATACGCCTCATTAGAAAGACGGGTTTCAATTATTATCTCCGCATCCTAGATCTATAAGTTCCTGTGGCTCTTAAACTCTTCAGTAATAAAAAAAACAATTGGCGGGAAATGATTTGTCAATTATTTTTTATCACACATCAAAGTTCTGCGTACGCAACGAAAATGGAATTAAGTCGAAAAGATTTTAGAGCGATGATTTTTTATGATTTTAAAAGTTCTCTCTGCAAGACTGTGCCGTTCGTCTTCAAAATGCTTTTGGGAGAGAAGCACCTTGCTTGAGCACCGTGAGGCGATGGTTTGCTGAATTTGAGAGAGGTCGAGTTTCTTTACATAACGAATTTCGTGAAGGGCGGCCTTCAACTGCCGTCAACGAAAATAATGTGGCTACTGTTAAGCGGCTAATTGAAGAAAGCCCGCGGATTACCTATGAGACAATTCGAGGACTATTAGGACTATGAGGACTATACTGGTATGAGCCAAATTCAGAAAATTTTACACAAAGAATTTAAAGTTCGGAAACTTTGCTGTCGTTGGATCCCTAATGAACTGACAGCGGAGCAGAAGCGGGCTCGCGTGGAATGGTGCTCACAGCAGGGGTGTGCATTGAATTTTGGGCTGGGTAGACACTAGGCAGTAAGATCATCACAAAACGTCTTGCTATCACAATCAATTATTTGAAATAAGACTTACCAATTTTAGCATTTTGAGGCGAGAATATATAAGGTGGTAAAAAATTTGTGTCAAATATTTTAAGGGGTAACTTAGGCCACCACGTGGATCAGTTCTAAGAGAAATTTAAAACTATTGAACGAACTTCAATAAATTAAAGACAAAACAATAAATAATCTACATCAGCCTGTACATTAATGCAATCACCCACACACGCAAACAAACACACAAATACACTACGGTAATACTAGTCAAAACCAATTCATAATCTCTAGGATCTCATTCATGCACTCAAAAATCATACGACACACAAGCTCATGCAAGTGTGTGTATGAATGAATTTATTATGTTATTATTACTGTTATTATTTCTGTCTCACTCGTTTCATTTTATTGTGTGTGTACGTGTGTGTGCGTGTGTGACGTACCTACACTTTAGATTTTTGCAGAAAGGCTTACTATCTTTAAAGACGACTTTTAGCTTTAATGCAGGTCTGTAACATAATAACACCCGTACACAAAATGCAAAATTATGAGTTAATGCCGCCTTTAAAGATAAAAATCCCTTCAGCGTCAGTTAGTCACTTTATGTTGTATTTTAATTGCTAATTGCTTCTATCAAATCTCACAGTAAAATAACAACACAGTTTAATTTAAATAAATAAAAATTTAATCAACTTACACATGTAGACATTTAATTAAAACACTTATTGAAAATATCACTGATCTGGACGCGCCTAATTTGGGTTCGCCTACACTCATCCGTCTACAAAATGTTGACTAAGCGTAACACGCCGAATCCATTGACAGAACTCCACGCGTACTCCTGAGGCATCAGCTCTGTACTCACATCACGGGTGTCTTGGTTCTCTCTTCAGCACTTTTTACACGTACACATGACACCTGTGTGAACTTGGCACCCGACTTTGGAAAAATTGAACTTACTTTGGTTTATTTGGAAGAATTAGGTAGGTAGTTGATTGTAGTGAAGCTAATTTCGTTTGTAGTAATTCCAAAAAAAAATTAAAAATTACGAAAAAAAATGCGTCCCCCGAGATTGCGAAAACTAATTTTTTCCGATTGTATCTTATAGAGGAACGTTTGTAGTGGATTGTAGTGAAATTAATTTCGTTTGTAGTAGAACAGAAAAATTATAAAAAAATATCAAAGATCTAGTATTTTTCAGATACGTTTTTTTTAGTAAGTCGATTTAAAATGCTTATAAGCCTACTACGAACGCTAAAAATGATTGCAATACGTTCCTAGAGGTTGGCAGAGGATTGTAGTGAAAGAATTTTCGTTTGTAGTAGAACAGAAAAATTATAAAAAAATATCAAAGATCTAGTATTTTTCAGATACGTTTTTTTTAGTAAGTCTATTTAAAATGCTTATAAGTCTACTACGAACGCTAAAAGTTATTGCAATACGTTCCTCGAGGTTGGCAGTGGATTGTAGTGAAAGAATTTTCGTTTGTAGCAGAACAGAAAAATTATAAAAAAATATCAAAGATCTAGTATTTTTCAGATACGTTTTTTTAGTAAGTCGATTTTAAATGCTTATAAGTCTACTACGAACGCTAAAAATGATTGTAACACGTTTCTAGAGGTTGGCAGAGGATTGTAGTGAAAGAATTTTCGTTTGTAGTAGAACAGAAAAATTATAAAAAAATATCAAAGATCTAGTATTTTTCAGATACGTTTTTTTTAGTAAGTCGATTTAAAATGCTTATAAGCCTACTACGAACGCTAAAAATGATTGCAATACGTTCCTAGAGGTTGGCAGAGGATTGTAGTGAAAGAATTTTCGTTTGTAGTAAAACAGAAAAATTATTAATGATTAAACGAACTTACCTTAGTGAAGTTCTATCATAATTATACGAAGGCTTCATCCGAAGAGATTAGAGAACAATTGTAGTTTCGCGTAGCAACTCGCTAATCTGACACTATAGTTTAAAAATAACATCTAATTTAAAAAAGAACAACGTTATTTCTAACGTTATTTGTCATTGTTAATATTTTAATTTTATACCTACTATGGCAACCCCGTTAACTGTGGTATAACGGTCAGTCGGCTTGAACCTCATTTAGTTGAAAGTAACACCTAGCTAAAAAGACTAGCAACCATACTTCACATAATAACCACGCAATCAGACAAAAAACTGTTTTTTTTTTTTTTTTTTTTTTTTTTTTTTTTTTTTTTTTTTTTTTTTTTTTTGGTATTGCTGATTGTTATTATGTGTAATTGTTTTAAAATAATATTTCGTGGTTAAGGGAATTTATATGGGGTGTGGTGGGTTCTAATCTCTTCGGATGAAGCCTTCGTATAATTATGATAGAACTTCACTAAGGTAAGTTCGTTTAATCATTAATTATACTTTGTGCTTCATCCTCGAGATTAGAGAACAATTGTAGACATTGAAAGTATACGGAATATTATTTTAATAAAATTGTCAATTACTTGAATCACAATTTATTTTTATTTATTTGCTACTTTGAACATGTAATAAACAAACATATTTCTGAGTATTTTTCCAGTCAAGAAACATTACAAGTAATCATATTTGTAAATCAACAATATTATATCTTCTTATAATACAAAAGTATATTTACCTATCACTTAAGATTGATAAGGCGAAATCATCTGGGTTTTGGGTTTCAACATGTTTATTATAGAATTTACCAAATACGTTTGAGGATCCACTCCAACCGGCCGTGCTTCTAATTAAGTCTATGTTCACTCCGAGTCTACTAGCTGCGGAGGTGCTAGCGTGCCGGGTGGAGTGGGCCGTAAATAAAGAAGTGTCAATCCCACTTTCGTGCAGCGTGTATTTAATCCATTTACTGAGTGTTTGACTAGTAATTTTTCTGTAGGGCTTTTTGTTACTAATAAATAAATGTTCGATATTGCCTCTTAATGGCTTGGTCATCTGAATATAACTTATTAATGATTTCGCAGGACAAATTTCAGGCTTTGGTTCATAAAATGGAATGCTAAGGCATGGTTGGTGAGTACCTATTCGAGACGTCTTAATCAAATCAGTTATTTGAATACAGATCATATTTGGACAACGTCGTATGTTGTTAAGTTTTATTAACGCTAGAGTTTGGACTCGATGAGCCGTAATAAGTGCTAAAAGAGTAACTGTTTTCTTAGCTAATTCGTCGATTGGCAGCTCATGATTTGGATACAGGTTTGTTAAATAATCGAGAACTATAGCAGTGTCCCAAGTAATTTTGTATTTGGGTAAGGGAGTCCGGAGTCTATAGAAGCCTTTAAACAATCTGCTGATACGATCATCAGACGCCACTCTAGATCCAATGATTAAGGATAATGCGGACCGATAACTGTTAAGTGTCCCATATTGTGCTCCTGAATTAAATACATCTGTTAAAAAATATATAATGTTCGGGATTGAGGCTTCGTAATGATCGACATTATGGGAATCGCAAAAACTAAACCAACGCTTAAAGGCTACTGTATATTGAGCAATAGAATTATCAGACAGTGAAGAGCAAATAATATCTAGGGAATTTGCTGGTACACTTCTCCTTGAGAAAGCCTCCCTGACAATCTTCCGGCCATAAGCTTGAGCTGCGGCAACGCTGTTGCGCTGTTGGGTTTAGAAATTAAAACTTTAAGTTTAGGTTCAAATATAATGGTATCTGATACAAGAAGTTTATTATATAGAGGGAACCAAGCCTGCGTAGGCCAATAAGGAACTACAAGTATACCTTCCGCTCTATCTGTAATAATTTTTCGTAATACCTTCGCAATGATACAGACTGGAGGAAAAGCGTAAAACTTAAATGAATTCCAATTTATGGTAAACGCATTTATAGCGAATGAACCTGGGTCTCTTTGCCAGGACACATATTTAGGACACTTTCTGTTTAATCTAGTTGCGAAAAGGTCTATATCAGGGTTACCAAATTTAGCAACAATACATTTGAATGCCCACTCGGTAAGCTCCCATTCCGTATCAGGATGGAGTTTTCTTGATTCTGCGTCTGCTATATCGTTATCCTTAGACCTAATATATGAAGCAAATACAAATATGTTTTTACTTTCACAAAATCTCCAAATGTCTTTAGTTAATTTGTTGAGATGGGGAAATCTTACTCCACCCATACGATTGATATACGATATAGCAGTCGTATTATCAATCCTTAACAAAATTTGGCAGTTACTCATATTGGATGCAAATATTCGCAAGCCAAAAAAGGCGGCTAACAACTCCAGATAATTAATGTGCTTAGTGGATTCGTCAGAACTCCACTGGCCGCTAGCGGTCTGCCCATTACATACTACCCCCCACCCAGTTTTGCTAGCATCAGAATAAATCTCTAAGATGTAATTATCTTCCCTTATGGGATTAATAGCGGTCTTAATTGAATTAATCCACCATTCAATATCATCTTTTAAAAAGGGCGGTACGTTCATATGATTATCATAGTTATCGCCTGATTGTAAGAGAGCAAGATATTTACATCTTTCTAGCTGTTTTGTATAGAGCCAGCCAAACTGTACAGCTGGGCAAGCGGAGGTAAGGAGACCTACTACACGGGCGAAATATCGAATCGAGCAGCGCTGCATGAGTCTTAGTTTTAAAAGTTCTTTTAAAGTATTATTTCTTTTTTCATCGGTTAAACTAATGTGAAATTCTTTTGTGTCAATTACAAAACCAAGGTAGGTACATTTGTGAGATGGGGTAAAACAGCTTTTTTCCTCATTTATAATAAAACCTAGGGATTCGAGCAAGTTTCTTGTTTGAGAAATATTGTTTAAGCATTCTATATATGTTGGTGAGACGCAGCAAATGTCATCCAAATAAATGGTTGACAAGTACCCTAAAGATCTTAGTACTGACATGACTGGTTTTAGTATTTTGGTAAAGACATAAGGAGCTGTACTTAGGCCAAAAGGTAAAACATTAAACTCGAAAGTTTTTCCTGACCATTGGAACCGTAAATACTTACGGTAGGACTCATTTACCAAAATCAAAAAATACGCATTATGCAAATCTAAAGAAGCCATGAAATAATCTTTAAAGACTAATTTTAAAGTTGTCCTAAGATCTTCAAGCTTAAAATGTTCAGTTATAATAAACTTATTTAAAGCTTTTAGATTAAGAATAAAGCGTGGTTTACCATTTTTCTTTTTAATTATAAAATAACTTGATAAAAATTGATCTTCGCATGGTGAACATTCAGAGATTGCACCAGATTCTAAGAGATCATCTATGGCTTCTTTGTGATAAGCAATCTCAGGTTCTGTTAGCTTAGGTAGACTAGGCACATATGTTTGAACAACCGTTTTGTAAAAGGGTATAGTATAACCTTGCACCCACGACAGTATAGTTGGGTCACTCGTGATTTGACACCATTGAGCATAAAAGAGAGAAAGTCTGCCTGAGCAACGTACCGTATCTAACGGCGCTGGTACGGGCGTTGCCTGGGTCGCTGTTGCTGCGGCTGCTGCTGTGGCGGCGGCGGCGGCGGAGGGGGAGGTGGAGGCGGTGGCAGTGTCGGAGCCGGATAGAATGGCCGTTGCTGTTGAGCATATGGCGGCATTGTGGCTGGTGCTGGCGGGTATGCAGCAGGGTTCTGCCTCCTCGAGGCTGGCTGCCTGCTGTTTGCCAGCTGAGGTTTGGAGTTTAAATTACGAGGCTGCACTCGTGACGCTCCTGATTTGGGTTTTGCTGCCTTTATTTCTGACCCAGACTTACTAATAGCTTTTGCAGCTTTTAGGGTATCGGTCAATTTCTCACCAAACAGGTGGCTATCAATTTCGGTTTCGTAAAGTTGACCTTTAATGTCTTTTTTTATAGTAGCGCAAATAAGGCTCCTTCTTTTCATGGATTCATTGAATTGACTGTCACATAATAATTGGGCACCTTCGAGTAGAGGTTTAATGATTAAAGGGTCTTTGTGTTCGGCACTAACTATTTTTGTTAGAGCTTCCCCGATACACGAGATGGCGGCTGCTATTTGGTTCTGCCTGGTCTCAGAAGCTTTGTCTTTACCAATCATTGTTTCTGATAAGGCGGCCTTTATTTCCGCATTAAGAACCGGAGCGGACAATTTGGGGCAGTTTTCTGGCACTAAATGTTTCTCAAGAAGATCTTTTCGAGCTTCTTTTGAGAGGCCTGAGGTCGCAATATGCTCCCATCTAAGCGCAATGTCTTTTTGAATTTTTTCTCCCATTTTCTTTGATTTTGATGGGGAAGCGCCTAGCAACTCTAGAATCTCGTCATCCAGTGCACATTCTTCCGTGCCTGTTGGTGTAGACGGGCCCGGGGTGGGCTCAAGATTCACATTAAGTGAGGGTAGGCCGAGCTGTTCGTTCAGCTCAATTGAATCCGTTATCAGGGATTCGTGGCCACCTGGAAGTGCATAAAATAAGATTATTTTATTACTTTGCACCTTCACTTTGAATAAAGTGGTAACTACGAAAACAAAATTACCTACAAAGCAATAATTGCTAAGTATTTGTTTATCTCGTAGTAAAAAAATAAAAAAAAAATAAAAAAGATTTACTAAATATGGACTTTTGTTACTATGTACAAAATTATTCACCGGCACAGTCAAGAAACGACATGAAAGTGCTAGTATTTGTACAGTTAGCATCGGATAGCAAAAATTATTCTTATAATATAACCATAAGGAAAGTATATGCTACGTTAATTCTTTGCATCTTTTTATTGAATTTACTAATGCCATATTCTAGTAAACTTCAAACAAAAAATATTCAGTTACCTTCGCTTAACGGCAGCACTGGCGAGGCCAGGGTATTTCTTGAATCGTTGCTACTGTTACTTATGATGCGCAGGGAACGCCTTTTTCGTTTCCGCAGCTTTTTTTCAAGTTTTTTCATCTTCCTTCTAATATATTCGTCACTATCTTCATCATCATGGCTCCGTTTCGGCATGATAAATTTTCGGAGAGATACAGACTATAAGCAAAGAGAGACGTGTCGACTAGCGGAGCACTGAAACGCGAATGAGGTTCAAGCCGACTGACCGTTATACCATTTTTTTTTTTTTTTTTTTTTAATTGGGTTTTACGGCTCTGGGTTCTAGCCCTTTTAAGCCAATCGTTGTTTTCATGCAAAGAGTTAAAAGTTTAAACAGTTCATTTTTAGATAAAAATTATCCGCTTGGAAGTGTGAATATGTTCAATGTTTTTCATAATTATTGTTCAATCATTTCACTGAAATTCACTTTTTCACCGAACGAATCACAGAGTACCGAGAGATGATACTATGAATTTGTAGAGAGCCTTGAAGAATTTGGGATCACTAAGAAGTACGTACAGATTCTGAGGCACAGCCTTACACACTTCTTGAAGGTCGTTGATCATTACAAGTCTTTGTATGCCGAAGCTTCTACATTTCATAATTATGTGTTCTAAATCAGCTGCTGGTTCTTCATTACAATGTGGGCATTCGGCACTCGATATCAGGTTAAGTCTCTTCAGGTGAGTGGGAGTGTGACAATGGCCAAATCTTAGCCTATTGATGATGGTTATAAATTGTCTATTATCAATATAATCATTCTTGCGATGGTACCAAGGTTTGGCGGGCGGGCTTCCTTGGATCTTTGCATACCATTTTCCCTTTTCTGCACTTTTAATAGTCCAATACTCATGCCACAACTTTTTCAGATCCTTGCCGATCAGTGCTTGGTAGTCAGTATGAGGAATTTTCATCAAAGCAGAATGATCGATATCAAAGCCATTTCTCGCAGCGCAATCCACTATTTCATTCCCGCTGATGCCACGATGCGATGGTACCCACAAGAAGTGAATATTTTTACTGGTAAGTCTTATTATATCATACATTAGTTTTTTTATATCATAGATTAAATAATTTAAGCTAAACTTTTGTGAGTTGCATTCTAAGGCTAGAAGTACACTTTTAGAGTCAGTCAAAATAATGATATCTGTTCGTGTTTTAGAACTAATTACATGTCTTAGGGCTAAAAGTATAGCATAGCTTTCAGCTGTGAAGATACTACTGCGACAATCAATTTTATAGCTTTTGACTAAGCGAAGTTGAGGATCATAGAATGCTGAATTTACACTATTGTCTGATTTAGAACCATCAGTATACACTTTGTAATAGGGCTTACTGTTTAATAATTGGTCTAATTCAGTTTGATTATTTACTTTATCCCATATAATATTAAAATGTTTGCTGATAAGAACCTCGAAACTCACTTTATAAAGTGGCCATGGCTTATCTATATACATATTTAAGCAAAGATTATGTATGTACATAGCAATTCTAAGTAGTTCAGGTGTGTGCCCAGATATTAGTTCAGAACCTGATATCTGCGTAGGAGGAGTTGAACTTATTTCAAATGATTGGGGTGGTAATATTTTATGAATTACAGATTTGTTATCAGAAGAAATAAGTTTAAGACAAAAATTGTAGGCCAGTTGTATGCGTCTTACAATTAGTGGAGGAATACATGATTCACACTGCATAAGTGCTTTATTCTGGATGACATCTAATTTTTTTAACAAAGTTACACTACAATTCATGTATGCCAAAGAGCTGTAATCAAAGTGACTGCGAACAAGACTTTTGTAAAGCATGGATAGTATTTTAGGGTCTGAGCCCCAGTTTACACCAGCTAGTGAGCGCAAAATGTTTAAAGCCTTAGTTGAATTTTTAATGAGTAGATTTATGTGATCTGCAAATGAAAGTTTTTTGTCCAGGCACACTCCTAAAAACTTTTTCTCTTGAATCCAGGGAAGAGGATTGTTATTATAATAAATTTGAGAGTCACAATCATCATATTTTTTGGAAAATAACATAGCACCACTTTTATTAGGACTGATGTCAAGTTTTAGTTTGTTGCCATAAAAGTGATGGATCTCAGCTAAGGCTATATTTAAACTATGTACAGCAATATTTACATTCTTAGTTACAGTATAAATTAACAAGTCATCAGCAAATTGAAGAAACTTTACATCAGTCTGTTTTAAATATTGATTTATTTGACTAGTATACAAATTGTATAGCAATGGGGAGATAGTAGCTCCCTGCATTGTTCCTTTATAAACATGCTTCGGTCCATGAAGAATATTATTGAATTTAACATACATTGTTCTATTATATAAAAAATTAAAAATCCATTTACAGACATGACCTGGTACACCAATGTCGCTCAAGATGCTAATAAGAATTGAGGGATTCACATTATCAAAAGCACCTTTCACATCAAGAAAGACACAAGTTGTTGCAGAATGACAGTGGAAAGATTTCTTAATATCAGAGATCAATGATGTAAAGCTTTCTGAAGCACTTCGACCTTTCCTAAATCCATATTGTTCATTAGGTAAGATGTTATTTGATTCGACATAGTGATCTAATCGAATTTTTAACATGCATTCAAATATTTTACCAATACAGGATGTTAAAGAAATGGGACGGTATGAGTTACTGTCATCAGCAGGTTTATCTGGTTTTAAAATAGGAATGACACATTGAGTTTTCCACGACTCTGGAATGACCTGTTCTTGCCAAAGTAGATTATATACTTGTAATAAAAGTTTTTTAGCATTAATATGGAGGCGACGAATGAGTTCATATGGAATCTCATCTAATCCAGGGGTTGTGTTCTTACGTAATTGCAAGGCTGTGACAAATTCTTCCCAAGTGAAAGGTTGAGAGAGAAATGTTGCTTTTGTATCACCATTTTGAGAAAAATACTGTGTTAATAATGAGTTGTTTATATCTTTTTCAGGAGGAGATGAAGGGGCATACTTGTTGAAGAAAGATGGAATCCATTCATCATTCTTTGGCAATTTCTGAATAGACAAGCGTTTAAACTTCTTCATGTAGTTCCATACTGTGCTAACAGGAGTGTATCTATTAAAAGATTCACATAGAGACTTCCAACTAATTTTCTTTTTTTCATTTAAAGTTTTCTTTTTGATGGCATCCAATTTCTTGTAGTTAACATAATTGTCAATGCTTGGATTACGTCTATAAAAATTTAAGGCTTGTTTACTTTCTTTTACTACGCTACTGCAGTCATTATCCCACCATGGTACTGGTTTTTTAATTAAATGAGGAGTAGTTTTAACAATTTTAGGTACGGACATGTCTCTAATATTAGTTAAATGATTGTAAAAATTATTGTATGTTAACATAGGATCAGAAGTATCAAAGTTAACACAATCAGACATTTTTTCTGTTTCAAAATGGAATTTAGACCAATCAGCCTTACTATAAACATACCTATGTACCGGATCACCAATTTGATATTTATCTACAGATGTCTGAATGTCGGTTATAGTGGGATAATGATAACTTCCCATAGGATCGTCGTGAACCTTCCAATCACATAATGGAGCCACTGATGGACTGATACAAGTTATATCAATTGCCGAAGGATTATGAACAGACCTACCTACTGTGGTTGGCGCACCTGAGTTGAGGATGCAAAGGTCACAGTCGTCCAAGATGTTATAAACTTCATTGCCACGACTATTGCAGGAAGCGCACCCAAATGCTATGTGGTGCGCATTAACGTCACCACAAAGCATAAGTGGTTTCGGTAATCTTTGAATTAACTGTTTAAGTTTATTGGCTTTAAAGCGAGGACGACCTTCTTTAGGTGGAGGACAATATATACATAAGATACATAAGTTTCCCATCTTCGTCTGGAGATTTATAGCGACAGATTGCAAAAAGTCATAGTATGGAACATCTATGATGGTGTATTTAAAAACGTCCTTTATCAGGATGGCTACCCCACCCCGACCTTCCTTTTCTCTACCTATTTGATTTATTATATTGTAATTTGGAATAAAATAATTATTGTAATTTTTAAGCCATGTTTCATTTAATAAACAAATGTCAATGTCGTTTTCACATAAAAAGTTACTGAGCAACGGTTTTTTATTTATAACACCTTCGACGTTGTAATGTGCAATCCTTAAAAAACTTTTATCCATCTAGAGAACTTCCTCTGAAAATTTTTATAAGTATCTCTTGTATCACAGTATTAGTGATTTCCCTATTTTCGTTGCCGATAGCGACCAAGGCGCCGACCAATCCTTTACGGATGTAATCATTCGACAAAATTTCTTCAATTAACTTATGATTAGGAATCTTTTCCTTATGTTCCGTATTACTTACAGAAGCAGTTGAGACCGGGGGGGTGGGAGTTTGTGTAGCGGAGACAGCTTGTGTCTTCCTTGGTGGCAAAGGCTTTAAGTTTGACTTTGGTGCCGGCAGTGTTGGAAAATCATTTTTGTAATTTTTTGTAATGATTGCACTATTTGAAGTATTTGAGCTCGATATAATATTTGCGTAAGTCAATTTACTTTTCTTTTCCTCGATTTTTTTGTTTTTAATTGGACAGTCGCGTGAAATTGCTAGGTGAGCTCCCTGACAATTAATACACTTAGCAACTTTGTTTGAGGTGCATTCGCTAAAGTGATGCTCCTCTGAGCAAATAGAGCATTTTTGAGAGGATTTACATATTTTTGCACCATGGTTAAACTTAAAGCATTTGAAGCACTGTAATAACGGTGCGTTATATTGAAATACACGGAATCTGAACAGGTCCAAGTATACATAGTCCGGTAATGACGTTGATAGGAATGTTACACTTACAGTTTGAAAGGGTTTAATTTGACCGTTTTCTCTCTTTGTGAATCTACGTACACCTATTACTTCAAATGAAGAGGAAAGCTTTTTGAAAAGCTCCTCATTACTGACGCTTGTGGGTACAAAACGGAGCACGCCGACCGTCTCCACTGCTGTTGCCGGGATGTATGCTTTCAGTTGATGTTTGGACAGGAAGGTGTCGTGCTTTAAGAAGTTGTTAGCATTGCTGGACTGAGAAAAGGTAACGCAGATCTTATTTGCATTTATTCTCTTTATATTGCTGATTCCTTTTATATCGTTTTTAAATATGTTTGTTGTCACTATCGGGTTGTTGTTTCCAATTTTCTCATTCTCTTTGGTGCTCTCTACAAAGACGCAAAAATCCCCACTCACCGAATTTTCAGGAAATAGCCTTTTGTAGCCTTGTTTTACATAGGGTTTGTAGAAATCATCTTCCGTTGATGTAGTATCTGGATTTCGATTTGGAGTTTTTCTTTTTTCTGTTCCCCCAGGCGGGTCCTCGCCGTCCCCGTCCGGCATAGTTATTAATTGCTTAACTTTACAACTTTTAGTGCAAGAATAAGCAATTTGACAACAAAATAAATAATTATTTGAAAATTGCTTTGAAATTCGCGCCTAGTGCGTTCAAAAGCCCGCCAAAAAGTCCACCGTTATACCACAGTTAACGGGGTTGCCATAGTAGGTATAAAATTAAAATATTAACAATGACAAATAACGTTAGAAATAACGTTGTTCTTTTTTAAATTAGATGTTATTTTTAAACTATAGTGTCAGATTAGCGAGTCGCTACGCGAAACTACAATTGTTCTCTAATCTCGAGGATGAAGCACAAAGTATAATAAAAAAATATCAAAGATCTAGTATTTTTCAGATACGTTTTTTTAGTAAGTCGATTTTAAATGCTTATAAGTCTACTACGAACGCTAAAAATGATTGCAACACGTTCCTAGAGGTTGGCAGAGGATTGTAGTAAAAGAATTTTCGTTTGTAGTAGAACAGAAAAATTATAAAAAAATATCAAAGATCGAGTATTTTTCAGACACGTTGTTTTTTTGTAAGTCGATTTTAAATGCTTATAAGTCTACTACAAACGCTAAAAAATGATTGAAAAACGTTCCTCGAGGTTGGCAGTGGATTGTAGTGAAAGAATTTTCGTTTGTAGTAAAACAGAAAAATTATAAAAAAATATCAAAGATCTAGTATTTTTCAGATACGTTTTTTTTAGTAAGTCTATTTAAAATGCTTATAAGTCTACTACGAACGCTAAAAATTATTGCAATACGTTCCTCGAGGTTGGCAGTGGATTGTAGTGAAAGAATTTTCGTTTGTAGTAGAACAGAAAAACTATAAAAAAATATCAAAGATCTAGTATTTTTCAGATACGTTTTTTTTAGTAAGTCTATTTAAAATGCTTATAAGTCTACTACGAACGCTAAAAATTATTGCAATACGTTCCTCGAGGTTGGCAGTGGATTGTAGTGAAAGAATTTTCGTTTGTAGTAGAACAGAAAAATTATAAAAAAATATCAAAGATCTAGTATTTTTCAGATACGTTTTTTTAGTAAGTCGATTTTAAATGCTTATAAGTCTACTACGAACGCTAAAAATGATTGTAACACGTTTCTAGAGGTTGGCAGAGGATTGTAGTGAAAGAATTTTCGTTTGTAGTAGAACAGAAAAATTATAAAAAAATATCAAAGATCTAGTATTTTTCAGATACGTTTTTTTTAGTAAGTCGATTTAAAATGCTTATAAGCCTACTACGAACGCTAAAAATGATTGCAATACGTTCCTAGAGGTTGGCAGAGGATTGTAGTGAAAGAATTTTCGTTTGTAGTAAAACAGAAAAATTATAAAAAAATATCAAAGATCTAGTATTTTTCAGATACGTTTTTTTAGTAAGTCGATTTTAAATGCTTATAAGTCTACTACGAACGCTAAAAATGATTGCAACACGTTCCTAGAGGTTGGCAGAGGATTGTAGTAAAAGAATTTTCGTTTGTAGTAGAACAGAAAAATTATAAAAAAATATCAAAGATCGAGTATTTTTCAGACACGTTGTTTTTTTGTAAGTCGATTTTAAATGCTTATAAGTCTACTACAAACGCTAAAAAATGATTGAAAAACGTTCCTCGAGGTTGGCAGTGGATTGTAGTGAAAGAATTTTCGTTTGTAGTAGAACAGAAAAATTATAAAAAAATATCAAAGATCTAGTATTTTTCAGATACGTTTTTTTAGTAAGTCGATTTTAAATGCTTATAAGTCTACTACGAACGCTAAAAATGATTGTAACACGTTCCTAAAGGTTGGCAGAGGATTATAGTGAAAGAATTTTCGTTTGTAGTAGAACAGAAAAATTATAAAAAAATATCAAAGATCTAGTATTTTTCAGATACGTTTTTTTTAGTAAGTCGATTTAAAATGCTTATAAGCCTACTACGAACGCTAAAAATGATTGCAATACGTTCCTAGAGGTTGGCAGAGGATTGTAGTGAAAGAATTTTCGTTTGTAGTAAAACAGAAAAATTATAAAAAAATATCAAAGATCTAGTATTTTTCAGATACGTTTTTTTAGTAAGTCGATTCTAAATGCTTATAAGTCTACTACGAACGCTAAAAATGATTGTAACACGTTTCTAGAGGTTGGCAGAGGATTGTAGTGAAAGAATTTTCGTTTGTAGTAGAACAGAAAAATTATAAAAAAATATCAAAGATCTAGTATTTTTCAGATACGTTTTTTTTAGTAAGTCGATTTAAAATGCTTATAAGCCTACTACGAACGCTAAAAATGATTGCAATACGTTCCTAGAGGTTGGCAGAGGATTGTAGTGAAAGAATTTTCGTTTGTAGTAAAACAGAAAAATTATAAAAAAATATCAAAGATCTAGTATTTTTCAGATACGTTTTTTTAGTAAGTCGATTTTAAATGCTTATAAGTCTACTACGAACGCTAAAAATGATTGCAACACGTTCCTAGAGGTTGGCAGAGGATTGTAGTGAAAGAATTTTCGTTTGTAGTAGAACAGAAAAATTATAAAAAAGTATCAAAGATCTAGTATTTTTCAGATACGTTTTTTTTAGTAAGTCGATTTAAAATGCTTATAAGCCTACTACGAACGCTAAAAATGATTGCAATACGTTCCTAGAGGTTGGCAGAGGATTGTAGTGAAAGAATTTTCGTTTGTAGTAGAACAGAAAAATTATAAAAAAATATCAAAGATCTAGTATTTTTCAGATACGTTTTTTTTAGTAAGTCGATTTAAAATGCTTATAAGCCTACTACGAACACTAAAAATGATTGCAATACGTTTCTAGAGGTTGGCAAAGGATTGTAGTGAAAGAATTTTCGTTTGTAGTAGAACAGAAAAATTATAAAAAAATATCAAAGATCGAGTATTTTTCAGATACGTTGTTTTTAGTAAGTCGATTTTAAATGCTTATAAGTCTGCTACAAACGATAAAAATGATTGCAAATCGTTTCTAGAGGTTGGCAGAGGATTGTAGTGAAAGAATTTTCGTTTGTAGTAGAACAGAAAAATTATGAAAAAATATTAAAGATCGAGTATTTTTCAGATACGTTGTTTTTTTGTAAGTCGATTTTAAATGCTTATACGTCTACTACAAACGCTAAAAGTAAATGAAAAATGTTCAAACGCATCGCCGGTGTTCATTTAATCATGCCACGTAGACACTTGACCAGGAACGAAATGTTAAGAGCAGTGGACAGTATTCAAGCTGGCGCTACCAAAAGTGCGGTCTCTAAATCCATGAGGACCAGTCAGAGCGTTATATCCAGGCTTTGGTCACGTTATCGTGTCACGGGGGAAGTGGTGGAACGGCACCGAGGACCTTAACGCATTACAACACATGTACAGGACCGATTCATATTAAATGCTGCACGAAGTCAACCAAATGAAACGGCGATCCAATTGGTTCAAAGGCTACAGAGAGAGTATGGTTTTCTGGTAAGCGGTCAAAATTTGAGAAGACGACTGCATGCAACGAAGGATGCACGTCAGTCAACCTTCGTGCTCGTAGGCTACTTCGGGTACCAGCGCTAAGGAGAGGCAATCGAGGAAGAAGATTACAATGGGCTATTGCACACGAAAACTGGAACCATTCTCAATGGTCACTTGTGCTTTTCACTGATGAATCCAGTTTTGGATTTCATCCTGATTCGCGAAGAGTACGCGTTTGGAGAAAACCTGGACGTTGGAATCGACTGCAGCACCTACAACAAGTTCATGCATATCAAGGTGGCACGATTATGGTTTGGGCAGGAATTCGTCTCGGCGGTAGAACGGACCTCGTTTGGAAACAAGGCAATATGACTGCTCAAAAATACCGAGATGAGGTGCCTGTAATCTTGCCCCACAGACAGCAAATGAGACAAAATTTCCAGCAAATGCACGACACTGCCTGTCCACATACGGCGCGTATCGTTACAAGTTGGTTTCAACAGCATGATACCCAAGGTTTAGACTGGCCTGCACAATCCCCTGACATGTGATCCTATGGAACATGCCTGGGATATGCTTCAGAGAAGAGCTCTTAGAAATTTCCCTGAAGATATGGTAATGTTAGATTATTTTTTTATTTCGTTTTATCATATTGCTAAATTCTTCATACGGATTTCTTCTCGTTTCCTACAATGTAACATGCATGAGTTTTTAATACTGCTTTAATCTATCTTAGGGAAATCTATTGTTTAAAGCTTAAGTTTTTACTCCTGAAAGACTGATTGATGTAGAAACCTGCTAGTATTTTTTGCTTTTCTAAGTACTTAGTCTCCGTTCTTTTCTAAGCACCGTTACATGCGATGGAACTATTGTCTGAGGCAGTGGGCCCACGTTTCTTTAGTATGTCTTCCAGGCCTTTTTCAAACGCTGCCACGGCATTTTCAGGGTTTTAAAACGAATCCCTCAACATTTATCTTTTATTTTTGTAACTAAATAAAAGTCACAAGGTGCCAGTTTGGGTCTGTAAGGAGGATGACTCACTAACTCGACACCTTCGATAGACAAATACTCGATACTCGGTCTGGCGAAGTGACCTGGAGCGTTGTTGTGGTAGAGGAGGATCATCTCTCGCTTCTTGGGCGCTGCTGTCTTAACATTTTTCAAGAGCACTGGTAAACAATAACTGACATAGGTACTAATCTGCTGTAACAGTACTTTTATCGTCTAAGACAATTGTTCCGAAATGCCCCGTCCGCCCATAGAATGAAGTGAGAACGCCATACTTTATAATTTTTGAGTGGCACCAATCCATGGCGTTTTGAATTTTTTGTAAAACAGCTTATTGACGCTAAATGATCATGTAAGACTTTTTGTACTTGACTCATATCAATACCTAATGTTGCCCGAATCTGATGATATGTCACTCTTCTATCAGCGTCTATCATTAGCCACGTGTGTGCGGTACACGTTTGTTATCATGTTCAGTAGGTAGTCGGCATTGAAGGACGTCCAACAGGTTCTCGGGAATCATCAGTGAGTTTGCTTCGACCACGTGTAAACTCATTAAACCAGAAGCCAATTCCCGTAACTTAACAGTAGTCGCATTTCAGTGCCGATCCGTTCCCAGTAACATTACCTACTATCTAAAACGGTATTATAAATTATCAGCACTATCCCAATAGGACTGAAAATAGAACAAATAAAACCTTATTTTGCTTTTTTCCATTTTTAGTCGCATTACCAACTGTTACAATAATTGCATTTTTTTGGTTTACGAGAATACTGTTTTAGATAGTAATGTTACTGGGAGCGGATTAAATCTGAATTGCGACTACTGTTAAATTACGGGGCTTTGTCATGGAATGCTAGTCGAAGTATATCATCATAACATTGTTATTGATTAAACCGCAGCCATTGAGAGAAAATTTTTATAGATTGCCGCACATTTGCAAAAACAAACATAAGAATTCAAACAACATTACATTTCTAACGTGCTCCATAATCGAAATTTTAATACCTATTTTTTTAATTAGCTGCTTTTTTTTACTGGCCTATTCTAAAAATTTTCAGTGTGATCCACTTATTAAACCTAAAGATGGCGTTGGTAGTAACCTAACGGTCATTATCAGATGGCGTTAGTAGTTCAGTAACATTTTAGTTGATACGAAAGCTGATAATATTATATTTTATGTATTTGTTCATAAAATTCTAATTTAATAATGTTAAACACATCTAGACATAAAATTAAATTACTATGTTTTTTGTAAAGTGTACCACAAGAATGCATGAGTTGTGGAATTTAGATAGGGCTCGCTTCGCTCGCCCAATAATATTAGTATTTATTTAACAATTTACAAGTATGCATACAGAATACTCGTAATCCAAAACGCACACAAGATAATTAAATAATATTATAGCAAATTGAATTAATTTCAAATGGCTATGCCCATAAATAACTATATAAATAAACATCAGAATAATTTAAATAAAAAATACTATAGTCAAATGAAATTAGAACATGAATTAAACAAAAGATATATATGTAGGATCGTCAGGATTTAGATCCAAACCTTCAGACATCGTGTGGGCGGACTTGGGTATCGTGCAATGATAATGCAATTGATTTTAACACAGTAGTTTACTATAATGGATTTAGAGCAATACAATAAGTAAAACTTAGCACTTCTAGTATTCAAAGTAGGCACTAGTTGAAACGTGGTACAGTTCCGTGACGACGACTTCACTGCGTGGCGACCCGATCGAAAGTGAGTCCGGTCGAGTCCGCCGATAACGCCACGACTCTGTCGAAGCGCGCGGAAACCGTAGTTGTGCAGACTACACCGCTAGGTGGCGCGCTTGCGTTCCGTTTAGTGTCTTTACTAATGACCGGTTAAGACACGGCCATCCTGCGCGACACACGTCCTCGTGTGTTAATCTGAAATAGGAGAAGAACAGCACAGTTTCCGTTCGGCCATTCCTATAAGCAACAACTTTTATCTTATCTCAAAAATAAAAGTATGGTCTAATTCTAGCTTGTTTATTTTATCAACACCAATTGTATCTAAACTTTTAACAAAAACCATTCTATTAACACTAGAATCATAAATCAAACAGTAAACATAGCTTATCAACTACAAACTATCTAGCTAATAGCCTGAAACTACAGCTTGTATCAAAACACTGAGGATCACAGGACCACGTACCATTGAGCATCATTTATTCCACAAAACAAACTCACTTTAATCAAAATGAATTAAACAACAGCATGTAAATAAATGAATTTGAATTTGACGCCTCGAGTTGCTGATATGGTTGAGGAAAAAACCACCATCCGGGTCGTGGACTCTCTAACTTCCTCAATCGAAGTTTACGAGGAAAGCTCGAATCTTTTAAAACGAGACGAGTTGAAACAAGAGCGAGGATGTGATCGTCATCTGGAAGACCGTAAGTTTGATCAAGGAAATGATGGTGAAGGTAAAGGTGGATATGATCGTAAACGAGTATGTCCATATGACGGTGATGGTAAGAGTGAAGACAATCTGGAATCACAACAAGACAAGCTAGATGGTACGTCTCTTATGAATTCGCTAGAAGATATTTCGACGAAATCCAAAGAATCGTCAATGGCTTTTCTTAATGAGAACGAAGATTGGCGTGGCCTTACAAAAAAGACTGAACCGATCCATGCAGAAATGCAAGGTCGACCCAAGAAGCGAGGAAAATATCTAACACCATGTCCAGATATACAAATAATACGACAGCGGCCAAAATTCAGTTTGACTTTGCCTCTACTTGTGAATGGTAACAGTTTGGTCCCCGCAAAAATCGGAAAACAAATTATTGCTGTACGGAACACGTGTGCATTCGACTCTACCGTGCAGAGTATGCTGGCCGCTTATCACGATTTCGCTTCGTATTACGAACACATCACAAAGACGAAGATTGCTTTACATGATTTTGTAGAGACGTTGTCGAGGTCTGGTGTATGTTCGAAACTATACAACGAACGATGTGAAATTTTAAAACACACAACGCAAATAAAAAATGGAGTGTTGGATTGCGAGATCAACGTCGCTACTTTGATAGAGTCACACATTTTACCAAACACTCCGTCACTTGAGATAAAAATTCATTGCAATGATTGTCAGTACGAAAAAACAAAGATCGTCCCAGTTCTCGATCTAAATCTGGATCCGATTTTCAAAGAAGCCATGAGAGGCCTTCAGGAAGCCGTAAGTCAGTCTGCAGAATACTACGTATCTAAAATTCGAAGTGAGTGTTACTTTTGTAAAGGAAACAATGTTATTAAGACATTTGCTGGAGGAAACCATATTTTTCTCAATCTCGAGGCTGCCGAAATTGGGTTGATTGCTGCACGGCGTGGTCTAGCGAATTGCAGGAAGCAATTCACTCTTTCAGAAATCCCTGAAATTATTAACTACTGCGGTTGTCAGTACAAAATAGTTTCAGCGATCATTTTCGTTGCTGGTCATTACTACGCTTGTATAAAACGAGCGTCTGGTACGTGGGAAGAGCATAACGATCTTTGTTCATCGCAAAGAGTAATGGCCATTACCAAACGGGAAGTACTGAAACTACGTCGGACTCCCTTGCTATTTTACGTCCGAATTTAGATGAAGGATTTAGTTTTATATAACAACAATGTAGACGATGGAACTGCATATAAGCTTTACACAAATTTAACTCAAAAAACAATAAAAAGCATAAAAAAATATAAAAAGAAAAACAAAACAAAAATAAAAACACTATAAATTATATATTCAGTTAGAACGAATTTAAAAAAAGAAAGACAATGGGACATGCAAATAACAATTAATTGAAAAGCGACAAAAAAAGAATGACAAATCAAAACTAATAGGTATTCGATTTACTTACCAATAAATATTCTAAAATTTTATAAAGTGAAAATCAATGCGATATAGAAAAACAAATATAAAAGAAAGAAAAAGATCAAATCAGAAAAAAAAAAGAAAAACAACAAAAAAATTTACAAAAAGGATATGCAAATGTTGATTAAATTAAACAGCAAAAAAAACACTACAAGGTATTCTTTATAATAATTTACCTAAAAATAAAAAAAAAAAAAACCACCAAAAAAAACAAATATTTCCTATTAGTTATTATTTATCAGGTATAATAACGAAAATAAAAATACAAAAACAAAAAGTTTTTACCTACAAACAACTGCAACATAATAAGCGCTACAAGAGACAAACTTTACTCTTTTAATATAATATTTTCAGCGTTGGTTGTAATCGTACTGCCATCACTGCTAACCTCTAGAAACGATTCTCATAAATTTTTGGCGTTCGTAGTAGACTTATAAGCATTTAGAATCGACTTACTAAAAAAAACGTATCTGAAAAATACTAGATCTTTGATATTTTTTTATAATTTTTCTGTTTCACTACAAACGAAAATTCTTTCACTACAATCCTCTGCCAACCTCTAAGAACGTATTTCAATCATTTTTAGCGTTTGTAGTAGACTTATAAGCATTTAAAATTGACTTACTAAAAAAAACGTATCTGAAAAATACTAGATCTTTGATATTTTTTTATAATTTTTCTGTTCTACTACAAACGAAAATTCTTTCACTACAATCCTCTGCCAACCTCTAGGAACGTATTGCAATCATTTTTAGCGTTCGTAGTAGGCTTATAAGCATTTTAAATCGACTTACTAAAAAAAACGTATCTGAAAAATACTAGATCTTTGATATTTTTTTATAATTTTTCTGTTCTACTACAAACGAAAATTCATTCACTACAATCCTCTGCCAACCTTTAGGAACGTATTGCAATCATTTTTGGCGTTCGTAGTAGGCTTATAAGCATTTTAAATCGACTTACTAAAAAAACGTATCTGAAAAATACTAGATCTTTGATATTTTTTTTAATTTTTCTGTTCTACTACAAACGAAAACTCTTTCACTACAATCCTCTGCCAACCTCTAGGAACGTATTGCAATTATTTTTAGCGTTTGTAGTAGACTTATAAGAATTTAAAATCGACTTGCTAAAAAAAAACGTATCTGAAAAATACTAGATCTTTGATATTTTTTTATAATTTTTCTGTTTTACTACAAACGAAAATTCTTTCACTACAATCCTCTGCCAACCTCTAGGAACGTATTGCAATCATTTTTAGCGTTTGTAGTAGACTTATAAGCATTTAAAATCGACTTACTAAAAAAAACGTATCTGAAAAATACTAGATCTTTGATATTTTTTTATAATTTTTCTGTTCTACTACAAACGAAAATTCATTCACTACAATCCTTTGCCAACCTCTAGGAACGTATTGCAATCATTTTTAGCGTTCGTAGTAGGCTTATAAGCATTTTAAATCGACTTACCAAAAAAAAAACGTATCTGAAAAATACTAGATCTTTGATATTTTTTTATAATTTTTCTGTTCTACTACAAACGAAAATTCATTCACTACAATCCTCTGCCAACCTCTAGGAACGTATTGCAATCATTTTTAGCGTTCGTAGTAGGCTTATAAGCATTTTAAATCGACTTACTAAAAAAAACGTATCTGAAAAATACTAGATCTTTGATATTTTTTTATAATTTTTCTCTTCTACTACAAACGAAAATTCTTTCACTACAATCCTCTGCCAACCTCTAGGAACGTATTGTAATCATTTTTAGCGTTCGTAGTAGACTTATAAGCATTTTAAATCGACTTACTAAAAAAAACGTATCTGAAAAATACTCGATCTTTGATATTTTTTATAATTTTCTGTTCTACTACAAACAAAAATTCTTTCACTACAATCCTCTGCCAACCTCTAGGAACGTGTTGCAATCATTTTTAGCGTTCGTAGTAGGCTTATAAGCATTTTAAATCGACTTACTAAAAAAAACGTATCTGAAAAATACTAGATCTTTGATATTTTTTTATAATTTTTCTGTTCTACTACAAACGAAATTAATTTCACTACAATCCACTACAAACGTTCCTCTATAAGATACAATCGGAAAAAGTTAGTTTTCGCAATCTCGGGGGACGCATTTTTTTTTCGTAATTTTTAATTTTTTTTTGGAATTACTACAAACGAAATTAGCTTCACTACAATCAACTACCTACCTAATTCTTCCAAATAAACCAAAGTAAGTTCAATTTTTCCAAAGTCGGGTGCCAAGTTCACACAGGTACACATGACTCGTATCGAAGCAGTTGCAGCATAGCATCCTTCGTACTTGCGGTAGGGTAATGCTCGAAGAAATTCAGCACGTCCTCTTCAAGCCGTAATAAACTGCGAGATCTGCCAGCATCACCAGAAGGCATGAAGCTACCACTGTCACGAAACCGTTGTTCAGCCTAAGATAGACCGTGATGACACACGCGCGCACCCGTGCCGTTCGTGGAACAGCCTCACCGCTTCCAATAGGCTGTAGTTTGCCTCATGGTAACATAAAGTCATTTTAAAGTAATCCGAGTCCGAGTGGGTATCGGCCATGGTGACAATTTGCATCTAACGTCAAACTCAAGAGGCGGTCTAGCGCCGAGTGATTGATAAATAAAAAAGCGCTCCGTAAGGCGCAAGGTACGTGTAAGCGTAGCGTTAGCAAAAAAATCACACGATTATTCCGTGTCGTTTTTTACCTAACAATTTGAATCTTATATCACCGTACAAAACTTTATAAATTAAAATTGCTACTAGTTTTTACAATGATACGAAATCAAATAATAGGTACAGAATGCGGCGGTAGTATGCACATCGAGCTAAAAATCCGTGCGATAGAGATGACGTTCTACATTCTAGCGTCGCGTATTGTACCAATTATTTAACTTGGTATAATTGGTAATAACTAGTAGCTTCATCATTTCAGCCATTGGAAGCCCACTGCTGAACACAGGCCTCCCCCAATGACCTATCATCGGGGGGGATAGCCAATACTCGCCACGCAGGCGGGTTGGCGAGCGCAGTGAGATTTCGCACGCAGACGCTGCTAGACTGCTAGACTAGTAGCTTATTAATCTTTAATTTTACAGGTACTTGCTTATTGTTTCCCTTTTGAAAATGAAGCTATCCATTTGCTTTTATTTTCTACCGCTGGTGCTGTAAATACCTGAGTACTTATTTTAATAAACATGTTATACTTTACGTTAAATAAACAGCAATTATTACTTCAAAAATAAATCTGTCCAATCACTAAATTGCATTTATTATGTATTTGCAGTATGTACATGTGGTGTAGAAGTCGCAATGGATAAGGAGTTCGCCCTTAGCGCGGAGGGTTCAGAGTTCAATTTCCGGTCGGGACAATTCACAAAAATGTGTTAAATTATAAGCCGCGTTTGAGTGATTGGGAGACGAAAAACAGATTCGTAGTACGTATGACAAGATTAATTATGAAAGCAGGTTAAAAAATTGGTTATTTGGTTTAGAATAGCGCATTCGTCCTTAAACTTAAGTCAAGGTCAGAACGAGTACTTGAAAACACTTGAAGACAACCAGCCCGACTTGCGCTTTATAAGAGCGGTCCATACTATATAGCCGTCAAAGTGCATAATCATTTGCCAGACTCTGTTAAGGCCCTCCAAGGCATCAAATTCGATAAAGAGTTAAAAAAATTATGAATTGAAAAGACGTACTATAATTTAAGTGAATATTTTCATGACAAATTATAGTTTATTATAATTTTTAAAGTAATTGACATTATACAGAATTTTAATTATGCTGATATTTTTGTTGTAAATTGTAACTTTTAATTTTATTTGACATTTGTAATTCAATCTATTGATATAACACTAAGTGACGCTATTGACATAATCATTATAATTTAGGAGCATAAATAATAAATATTGTTTAATAATTGTAAATGGAATGATAATATTGTTAAGATTAATTTTATCAAATAATTGAGTTCACGAATGCCTCATAGAGGTTATAATGTAACTATTTTATTACCATCTTTTTATGCCTATTAACTGTACTGCTATTGGTTTACATTATGAAGTGAATAAATGAATATGAATTTTTTTTTTTTTTGGGCGGTAGGTTTGAAAATAGCAACAGTGAAAATTTTTGACTCTTGAAATTCTAATATTTAAAATAGAATATCTGCATTATGTCTTTATGGAAAAAACATATCATATTGAAAAATAGGGCCAATCTCCCTCAAGGTATGAATGTCAAAGAGGACTACACTAAAGAAGCACATGAAAAGCGGAAGCTGCTACAACCACAACTAGTAGAAGAAAGGAAGAAAGGAAATATAGCTTTTATAAAGTATGACAAATTGATAGTGAAGAAACCATCTGACAAAAATAGAGATAAAAGGAAGAGAGAAGATTCAGGCTCACCCAACTCATCAACCCAAAAGAAAATAAAATCGAAAGAAACCTCAAAACCACCATTTGTCAAGACTGTTTCAAAAGAAATTATAAAACCAAATATTCTTAGCTATGGTGAACGAGGCAGAACAGCCTCATTATCTGAAATCTCAAAAAACTAGTAACGACCACCGGCACTCGGAACAAAATCAAAACAAATACCACAACATTATTCAAACCAACCTCTGAAATAAGCACCCCAAGCCGGCTGGTCACAGTGGGGCAAGACGACCACCACCCTTCATCAAATAAAAACAAACAGAATAATATAAATAAAAACAACCCTAGTTGTGCAAACAAAAGCAAAAGTATAAAGCCAACAAAAAAACAAGGCCCGAAAATTTGCTCATTCAACGTTAGATCCCTATCAACAAATGAAAGAACTTTAGAACTAAATAATGCAATAGATAAAATAAAATGGGATATCATAGGACTCGCAGAGGTAAAAAAGTTAGGATATACCATTGAGGAACATAAAGACTACATATTTTGCTATAAAGGAGAGACAATGGGACTTCATGGCGTAGGCTTCTTATTAAAGAAATCGCTAAGGGACAACATATTAAGTTTTTTGGGAATATCGGAGATAGTGGCTCTGCTAAACCTGAACTTCAAAGAGGGACCACTATCGCTGATTCAAGCATATTCTCCCACTGAGAGTTCAAGTGAAGAAGAAATTACAAAATTCTACAATGACTTAACAAGAGCGCAAGAACTGGCCGATAAAAACAGGTTAATCATCGGAGATTTCAATGCTAAAATTGGACAACCTAACCCTCACGAAAATCTTATAATGGGGAAATATGGTTACGGCACAAGGAATGCCAGAGGTGATCGCCTGATACAATATGCACATGAGAACTAGCTAGCAGTGATGAACACATATTTCAAGAAGAAAAGTTGCAGAAAATGGACATGGATATCACCAGATCATAAAACAAAGAACGAGATTGACTTCATACTGAGCCCCAACCCAAAATCTGTAACAAATGTCGAAGTTCTGAACAAAATAAGATTCCCGTCTGACCACAGGCTTTTAAGATGCTCTATAAAAATTCAAAAACCTAAAATTCGCCGAGGATCATTTAAAACCATGCCTAATAAACTAAAGTCAACACATGAGAAAAACATCTACATACAAAACCTAAGAAAGAACTTACCAATATTGCAAGAATTTCTAAAGGAAAATAAGACTGTACAATCTTTTAGTGACAAACTGGAAGAAGCAATCACAAAAAGCCTTAAAATAGACGAAAAAACATACAATAAATAAAAAGAAAAGATCATTAGCGAACACACACAAAATTTAATCTGTAGAAGAACTGAACTTATGTTCACCAAGAACAAGTCCAAATAAAATAAACCAATAAACCAATAAAACCAATTTATTTCTGTAAATAGGCCTAAATTAAGCTCTTTTACACGTCCCAATATATTTTTTTACCCTACCACTGCTTCGGGACAATATTGTGGGCTAGTGCCGAGAAGAAGCAGCGCAAGAAACTCGGTCACTATTGTCAGCCTCTTTTTAAATAGTGTGTTTACATTACAAGATAAAATGAACCTGTGCGAGCACGGCAGTATTTAATTCCATACATTTTTATCATTTAAATAGTCATTTACAGTGTAATAACCTTTTTTCATTAAAATCATCTTGACATGCGATTTAAATTCATACATAGGCAGTTCAGCAATGGACTGTGGTAATTTGTTAAAAAAGCGAATACATTTTCCCATAAACGAATTACCCACTTTATGCAGTCTGAAATTTGGAACGGCAAGTTTATCTTTATTCCGGGTATTAATATTATGCATGTCACTCTTTTTAGGAAATAGATGCAGGTTTTTGCGAATATACATGATATTTTCATAAATGAATTGAGAAGCCACTGTTAGTATATTAATTTCCTTGAACAGTTCCTTCAACGAGTCTCGGGGTCTGAGGTCGTAAATTGCCCGTACAGCTCTCTTTTGTAGCACAAAAATAGATTCAATATCTGTAAGAGGAGGGGTATTAGGCCGATTAAAACCATGTTCGCTCATGTTATTTTTTTATCAGAATCACTTTATTTATAAACAAATTAAACAATTATTTCCACTTGAAAATAACAACAATCAAATTCATTTAAACAAATTCGATTGGTATCCGAGCAGAGCTACCGCACGGTCCGAGCTCTAGCGAGCGAATGCGGCCAAAGTGGCGTGCTGCCGCTTTTTATTAGCGCGCGCAGTGGGGGTTGCCGAGTACGCGCACTCGGTCCGGTCACCCTAACGTACGACGATTGCGCGCCGATACGGCCATACTGATGCAGGCGCGTCCCAGCGCCTATTACTTAGTAGTTTTGTCTGCAAAGATATAAACAACACACCATGAGAACACGATTTATTGAAGAGAAAGCACGCATCACATGAAACCTCATAGCCTCAGCGCTAATTTTGGTTTATTTATTACTAGTGACCTCATAGCCACAACGCTAATATTGGCCATGCCTCAGAGCCTCAGCGCTCGTATTGGCTTCTCATTACTCGCACTTACTCACGACAAACAATGGTTACTCGTATACGCTTCATTTGTATCACACCTGTAACTCATACTGATAATAATTTATATTTTATACTCACATTATTTAAAACACATAACTTAAACTCATACTCACCTCATTTTATGTTACGCAAAACGAACATAGAACAACTCACATTTAATTTGCACAATTTATTACGCTGTTACTTTCTGTGTCATGACTATTCATTGCCGATATGGCCATTTCGCTTTGAATTCCAAATTTCGGTGTGCTTCTCAGATGTTCATGAGACACTTTTCGTGATCTGCCTCGCCCATTAATACGTCGAATTTCGTACCTGTCATGTGGCAAAACTTTCTTTACCTCAAAAGGCCCATCATACTTTTGGCTGAGTTTAGTGCCTAGTCTTGGCGGTTCTCTTAATAAAACATACTCGCCCTTTTCAAACCTCTTGACTTTGGCTTTCCCTTTATCGTAACGCATCTTGTCTTTTTCAGCCTGTTCGGTCATCCTTTCAAAAACAGCCTGACGCATTGATTGTGGGTCTACTCGTTCGTTCTCCTCGTCAATGATATTAAGCAGTTCTGGAGGGACACTTCCTCTTTTGCCTGTAAGCAACTCAATCGGTGTTTGGCCAGTAGCTTTAGAGATAGTGCAATTAATAGCAAGCTGCAAAGTGCCCAGTGATTTCGCCCAGTGTATTTTTTGAGTATTTTTAATGACAGTTAAACCATTCTTAATAATTCTCATGACTCTCTCTACTTGACCGTTTCCCCTACTCGTATATCCTGCACATTGATGAAGTTCTATACCATATTGGTCGCAGTAGGCTTTATAGTGTGAAACAAATGCACCATCACCATCTACTATAATTCGTTTAGGAGCTCCAAACAAAAAAACTACTTCTTGCAGATGTTTGAGTGCACTGCCTTGATTTTTACACTTGGCATGTTGCAAAATGACAAACTTTGAATATGCGTCGATTGCTACAAATACGTATTCTTTCTGAGTGGCAGCTCCACTCAGTTTACCAGAAATATCAATATGGATTGTATGAAATGGTTCAGGAATCTTTTCTATAGGATGTAATTGGCTTTGAGTGGCTCCTGATGCTCCTTTCATGGTCTTGCAAATAACACAGTGGTCCACAAAGTATCTGACTGTCGAAGACATTTTATGAAACCAGAAATTCTCTCTAAGTTTGGCAAGTGTTTTCTCCCATCCCATATGCTTTAGTGCTTCATGGTAGGTATTTATGAGACTCCACTGGTAAGATAGTGGTACTACTTTAGTCAACTTGATTTTACCATTTAGATCAGTTTTGTGATGCAAGATGTTGTCTTTAAGTTCATACTCAGGATGTTGTTGGTAATCTTTAGTGATTTCATTGATAATTTTAGATAGCACAGGATCACGACGTTGCTCGACAATAAGCCAATCATCTTTGGTCGATAAGTTCATGACAACCTGAAGGGGATTTCTGCTAAAGAAATCAGCATGTTTTAATTTCTCACCTTTTCGATACTCCACTTCAAACTCGAAGTTTTGTAAGAAGGCCCACCATCTATGAATCCTTGGCAGCAGTTCTTGTTTATAGCGAGATGCTTTAACTGCATTGCAGTCTGTCATAACTGTGAAACTCCTTCCGTACAAAAAGTGCCGGAAATGTTTAATTGCTCTTACTATCGCTAATGTCTCTAACTCGTAGCTATGGTATTTAGAGTCAGCTGGTGTCGTTCTCATGCTGAAATAACCAATAACATGTCGTCTTCCAGATTTTACCTGGATTAGAATTGCTCCAAGCCCCATTGCACTCGCATCTGTGTGAAGCTCGATTGCATGTCCTTCCTGAAATATTGTAAGCAGGGGAGCTGAAGTAAGATACTGTATAATATCAGATCGTACAGCTTCGTGTTCCGCTGTCCATTCCCATTTTACGCCTGATTTTGTCAAATTGTATAAAGGTATCATTTTTGTTGAAAAGTTGGGTATAAATCGACGGAAATATCCAGCCAAACCATTAAACTGTCTCAACTGTTTAACGTTTGTAGGAGGAGGTGTCCTCGCTAAAGCCTCAACTTTGGATGGACTAGGCCTTATCTGACCATTGTTCACTACGTACCCTAAATACTCGATACTTGTTTTTAAAAATGAGCATTTCCTCATATTAATGGAAAATCCACAATCGGTAAGAACTTGCAGTACCTCTAACAGTTTTTCTAAACCTTCGGAAACCGTTTTGCTAGGAATAAGTACATCATCCATGTAAACTAAAGCCGCTTTTCCACGTAAAGAGCCAAGAGCTTTATTTATTGCCCTTTGGTAAACCGATGGAGCATTTGTAAGTCCAAAAGGCATGGTAAGATATTCATATTGACCATCGGGTGTAATGAAAGCTGTCTTCTCAATGGAGTCTGGGGATATAGGTATCTGGTGGAAACCGGCGGCCATATCAAGACACGTGAAGTATTTCGCATCGGCCAATTGGTCCAACTGTTCTGAAATTAACGGTAGTGGATAATGGTCTCTTACCGTATTCGCATTCAGTTCCCGATAATCCACGCAGAGTCTGTCCTCACCGTTCTTCTTCTTCACCATTATAATGGGACTCGCAAAAGGTGAATTACTCTCTCGTATTATGTTTTTGTCTTGCAGTTCTTTTACCATTATTTGAACCTTTTCACGTTCGACAGGTGCTAACCTATATGGTCGACGGCTTACAATTTTATCAGGATTTTTCAATCGAATTGAAAGCTCACCAGTAGTTATTCTTGAACCAGAAATCCCGTCTGTGAAAGAACCTTCGTATTTATTTAGAATGTTTCTTAGATTTATTAATTCCTCTTCACATGTTATATCAGTATCAAGGTTGGTTGAAGATAAGTGCCAAATACCTGTCTGATGCACTAGTTCCTGCTCCTTCCTGGTCACGACAACACCATCTTTGGTAAGTGTGATTTCTATTCCTGGAATACTTAAAACATCTTTTCCAATCAATATGTCAGTTGGGAGTTCATGGTCTAAAACTATGTGAAGGTCTAATTCAATATGTAATTCTTGTATTTTACATATGGATCGTACTTGATTTAAAGATATTATAGGCGTTGGTCCAATACCTTTTAGATGGGTTGACTTGGTTGCTCTTATACCAGGAAGTACAGAAGCTATTGATTCCTTTACCAAAGAACAATCAGCTCCACTGTCGAACATAGCACTAAATGTTTTGTTGCTTATTGTAATTGTTATAAGATTGGAAACATCATAATTACCTTTCTGGCACAGGTTCACGTTCTTCTCAGCATTAAGCCTCTTAAAACAAGTTTCATAAGTATGACCAGGGATTGAACAGTATGAACACTCCTTTCTTCTTTTGTCAGTGATTTTTACAGGTTCTTTCGACGTTGATGATTGGTTATGATTCTGTTCTAGCCGAGATTGTGTAATTGCATTTTGCTTGCACCATCGTGCTCTGTGTCCTAATTTTCCACACACAAAACAGGTAAGACTTTGATCAGTTTCGATTCTGGTCCTTTTGTAAGGGACTTGTTCTCGCAAGGTTGGAGCTTTGCGTTTCCGCATTGTTTTTGCGATTGCAATTAATTCGGGAACAGTTTTGGACTTACTGTTGAGTAATTCGGTACGCAGGGTATCATCAGTAATGCTGCCAATGACAAACTCGACAGCATCCTGCTCTGTGGGGTTTGGTTTCACAATTTTCTTAAACATCCTCCAAACATTAGATATGTACTCTGGCATAGTGGCGGCATCATCTGTTGTATATCGTCGAAATTGAAGTACATTTGAAAAATACCTTGTTTCAGGCTCGAATGTTTGTAGCATGTCTTCTCTCATCTCAGCCCAAGTAGTAGTTCTCAGCAAGCAATCATCAGCCCAAATCTGAGCCCTACCCTTGAGGACACTAGCTGCCTTAAGTCGTACTTCATGATCCTGTAGGTTGTATTCTTCCTGTGATCGAGTGATGAGGTCCACCCATTCCCTCACATCAGTACCTTTATCTGGATCAAAGGTGGGAAAATACACATCTGCAATGCGTACAGCACGTGTGTCCGGTGGTCGAATCATTGTCATCATTTCAGTAAGTGCAGCACGATTTTCTTGAGACATATGCATCATCATCTCGCACATGGTGTCCTTGAAAGTATTCGCCAAAAGAGCCATAGTTGTAGTATTACAGGTAGAGGCCGATGGAGGTTGGCGTTGAGTCGTCCCCTCTTCTGATGTAAGAGGAGAGGTATTAGGCCGATTAAAACCATGTTCGCTCATGTTATTTTTTTATCAGAATCACTTTATTTATAAACAAATTAAACAATTATTTCCACTTGAAAATAACAACAATCAAATTCATTTAAACAAATTCGATTGGTATCCGAGCAGAGCTACCGCACGGTCCGAGCTCTAGCGAGCGAATGCGGCCAAAGTGGCGTGCTGCCGCTTTTTATTGGCGCGCGCAGTGGGGGTTGCCGAGTACGCGCACTCGGTCCGGTCACTCTAACGTACGACGATTGCGCGCCGATATATCTGCTGCTGAGCCCCATAATAATATTCCATATGACATTATACTATGAAAATAGCTAAAGTACACCAATCTTGCCGTTCCAACATCAGTCAATTGTCTTATCTTTCTCACGGCATAAGCAGCTGAACTAAGTCTTCCCGATAGAGTCTCAATATGAGCACCCCATTGCAAACGGGAATCTAAAGTGATTCCTAAAAAGGTAGTGGAACTAGATGTATCTAGCAGTTCATCTTTTACAGTTATATGTGTTGGGACCAGTTTTACGTTCGGCATGGTGAATTTAATACATTTTGTTTTATTTGCATTAAGCATAAGATTATTGGTAGTGAACCAGTGCAATACTTGCGAGAGAGCAGTATTTACATCGTCAAATAAATCTTTACCTCTCTTGATTTTAAAAATCAATGAAGTATCATCCGCAAATAACACTGTCTCGCAGAGGTCCTTCGTAAAAGACGGAAGGTCGTTAATGTAAATTAGAAACAGTAGGGGTCCTAATATTGATCCCTGCGGCACACCCATAGTAAGAGGCGACCCAGAAGACTCAGTTCCATTTATACATACTTTTTGTGTTCTGCCTGTGAGATAAGAGTTTACTAAATCTAAGGCATCATTTGAAACACCATAGTGCCTAAGTTTTTTTAGTAAAGTTTGGTGGTCCACACAATCAAAAGCTTTAGAAAGATCACAAAAAACTCCCAAAGCATCCTGCCTACTCTCCCAAGCATCAAACACGTGTTTTAAGAGTGCAACTCCAGCATCAGTAGTATTTCTACCTTTCGTGAAGCCATATTGATTATCATGTAAAAGTTTATTCAGGGCAAAGTGAGATAACAGTTGACTAAAAATTACTTTTTCAAAGACTTTACTAAGTACTGGTAATATTGAAATTGGTCGAAAATTAGAGGGATTATTTTTCTCGCCTGACTTGAATAAAGGAATAATTTTACTAAATTTCATCAAAGTGGGAAACTGTCTATCATCAATACATTTGTTAAAAATATTTGCAAGATAAGGGGCTATCGTATTTATAATTGTATTGATAATGTTGACAGAAATACCCCATAAGTCCTCAGTTTTTTTCATGTTTAATTCTTTAAATGTTTTTATTACTATATCAGGGTTTATATGTCTAAAATTAAATGAAGTTTTACATTCGTCAACACCCGACTTGAGTAGGGACTCGGCTAGTTCAGCAGAAGAAGCTAGTTCCTTAGTTGTAGAGGGAGCTATGTTTGAAAAGAATTCCTCAAAAGTATTTGCGACATCCGCATTTGAACTAACCAGTTTATCCCCAATTTTAAGAGAGTAAGCATTATCATTTGGTTTATGTCTACATGTTTCTTTATTTATGATTTTCCATGTGGCCCTTGCTTTATTATCAGAATTCAAAATAACATTACGAAGATGGTTTGATTTTGCAGTGGCACATACTTTTTTAAATATTTTAGAGTAATTCCTCACATGTTCTATGACCTGTGGGTTTTAGTTTGCTTTTAGACTATACAAGTCATATAATGTCTTTCTACTTTTGTAAATTCCTGGTGTAGCCCATTCATTGAACTTACACTTAAGTTTATTTGCTTTTATCTTTTTTTGTGTAAAAATTTGATCAAATTCATTTTTGATTACGCCAAAAAGATCCTCATATAACAGATCGACGTTATGGTTATTGCTAGGTTTTAATGAGTCTATACCATCACAAATTTTCTCCTTAAATCGGTCTATTCTATTTACGGTTATTGGCCTGCATACAGCATCTACAATTTCTCGGGCATGATGACGCTCAAAAGACGCCTTTTGTCCACTATGGTCAGATCTTAAATAATTTATAATTGATTTGTCTTTTACTTCGCTATTGCAAAAAATATTATCCAAACAAGTAGCTGATGTGGGAGTCACTCTTGTAGGTTCATTAAACAGGTTAATTAAATTAAATGATTTAAAAAGATTCAGAAAACGAATTGAATTTTGTGAATTTACTAATATATCTATGTTAAAATCTCAGGTGTAACAAGATCAAGAGAGATAAGCCAGAAGAAAGTGCTATAAAATGCTTTAATTGTAATGAAGAGGGACACCGATTTGTTCGTTGCCCTAAAATGTTATTGAAATGTACCCTATGTAAAAAAGTTGGGCATAATGACGAACAATGTAATCGAGGTACCTCTTCAAAGATTGAAAATGTAAAAGTAGACAAAAAAATTCTTTGTATTGATTATAATAAAAGTAATGAAAAGTATTACAAAGATGTTCAAATTAATAAAAAAACCTTGAGAGCTTATGTTGAATTTGGTAGCGCTTGTACCCTAATAAAAACAAGTGAAGCTAAGAAATTAGTTACAAGAAAATTTTCAAAATTTGCCTTTAATCAGGGGTTTTGGTAATAGTCATGTATCTCCGATTTACCAATCACAGGTCCATATTGAAGTAGATGAAATTGAACACGACATCTTAGTTTACGTTGTCGATGATAGGTACTTACATGTTCCCCTATTGCTTGGTCAAAATTTTACTGAAAAACCCAATATTACAGTACTAAAAAATAGTGAAAGTCTATATTTCTATAGTAAACCCATAGTCGATTCAGACAGCGAGCCAAACATCATTAAGTTATTAACCGTAAACTCTGAGTTGATAGAAGGAGTGCACATAATTCCTGTACATAGTGCACAACCTTTTACAGGTGACATTTACATCGAAGCTAGAATAAGAAATGAACCTGGTAGAGAATATTGCATTCATCAAGGCATCTATAGATTAGTACACGGTAAAGGGAATATAGTTGTATCTAAAGGATCTTCAGGTCATGTCTCGATAGGAAAAGATACTGTTATGGTTAGAGCCACTCCTATAGTGGAAAGAAACGTTCTTGACGTAAGACGTATTGAAGGGGCTTTTGAAGAATATTGTTTATTAAAAAAAGAAGATATCAACTCTGGATCCGGAGTTGATAGTCAAACTTTAGACAAACTACACCAATTATTACAAAAGTATCGTGATTGTTTTGCATTGTCAATACAAGAAATTGGGTGTGTACCCCAAGAAAAGCATTACGAAATGAAAATAGACCTCAATGATAATAAGCCTGTAGTTTATAGACCATATAGACTATCTCATGCGGAAAGAGCAAAAGTACGAGAAATGACAGCGGAACTTATTGATAACAATATAATAAGAGAGTCTACATCAGATTACGCTAGCCCTATACTCATGGTCAGAAAAAAGACTGGTGAACAACGACTTTGCGTGGACTATAGAGCTCTCAACAGTAAAACAGTCAAAGATAGATATCCTTTACCCCTTATTGACGATCAAATTTCAAGCCTCAGTGGTAAGAAGGTTTTCACTACGTTAGATATGGCGTCAGGGTATTACCAAGTCCCAATATCCGAGGAAAGCAAACACTTGACAGCGTTTGTCACTCCCGATGGCCATTTTGAATTCAATAGAATGCCGTTTGGATTGGCAAATGCACCAGCAGTATTCCAGAGGCTGGTGAATAAGATGTTGGGCACTAGTAGATACGACTCTGTCCTAGCGTATATGGACGACTTACTTATCCCAACACAATCAATTGACGAAGGTCTTGACAAATTAGAGCAAGTTTTAAAGCTTATTCGGGAATATGGGTTAACCCTGAAACTTTCAAAGTGCAAGTTTTTTTCGTCTTCCATTGACTATTTGGGGTACGAGGTTTCTGCAGAAGGAATCAAACCAAGTCAAACCAAAATTACAGCAATAAAAAATTTTCCGACTCCGACAAATATCCACGAAACGCGCCAATTTCTAGGACTCGCGAGTTACTTCAGACGATTTGTAAAAGGTTTTGGCGAAATAGCATGCCCTTTAACAAAATTATTTAAAAAGGACGTTCAATGGAACTGGACCGCAGAAGAGTTAAACGCATTTACTACCCTCAAAAAAATATTATGTGAAAGGCCTATCTTGGCACTGTACAATCCTAAATTAAGAACTGAACTCCATACGGACGCAAGTTCCATGGGAGTTGGAGGAATACTGATGCAGTGGCAAGAAGATGGTAGTTCGCTAAAACCAGTAGCTTACTTTAGCAGACAAACGTCTCCGGTCTACCATTCTTATGAACTGGAGACGTTGGCAGTAGTAAGTTCCCTAAATAAGTTTAGGACATACCTGTTAGGTATTCCATTTAAAATATTTACAGATTGCAAAGCCCTAAGATTGACACTCACAAAAAAAGATTTGATACCAAGAATAGCCCGATGGTTATTGCAAATGGAAGAATATGACTATGAAATTGAATACCGTTCCGGTGATCGCATGGCTCACGTTGATGCATTAAGTCGAAACCCAGTAGATAAACCTAATGACGACTGTGCTCCCGAAAATATAATACCTGTTTTACATATAGGACAAAATGATTGGATTGTAACGCTCCAACAAGGAGATCCGGAAATTGATACAATTGCCAAAATTTTAAAACCAAACTCTGACGAAGGCTTTAAGGACATTAAAAGCAATTACCTCGTGAAAAACAATGTTGTATATAGAAAAATCGATAAAAATCCTAATGAGCTCAGACTTGTTATACCCAAAGGTGCCCGATGGCAGATTTGTAGACAAAACCACGACGAAATTGGTCATTTTGGCGTCAAGAAAACGACTGAGCGTATTCAAAGTATGTACTGGTTCCCTAAAATGGCAAAGTTCATAAAGAAATACGTTAATGCTTGCCTTGAATGCGCATACAATAAGGACACTATCCCCACAAAACAAGGACATATATATCCAATTGAAAAAGGAAGCACTCCATTTCAAACTATTCATATTGATCACCTTGGACCTTTCATTAAAAGCAAGCGCGGTAACACCCACATACTAGCTATTGTTGATGGATTTTCTAAATATGTCTTTGTTAGGCCCGTGAAAGACACAAAGAGCATGACAGCTATCAAAGTCTTACGAAGCATTTTTCAAGATTTCGGCACACCAGAGAGAATCATTTCCGATAGAGGAACAGCATTCACTTCCGCGGTGTTTAAACAGTTTTGTGAAGAAATGAACATTAAACACGTCTTGAACTCAGTTGCGTGTCCAAGGGCTAACGGACAAGTTGAGCGCTTTAATCAGACAATTCTCAGGGCATTAGCGACACAGAATTCTACAGAAGATGAAAAAGACTGGGACCTAACTACTTCAAAGATTCAGTTCGGAATTAACAACACCATTAATACTACTACAGGAAAATGTCCATCAGAAATTCTTTTTGGGAAAAGATTGATGGGGAATTCTGATAATATCCTTAGAAAAGCATTAAATGATACTATAAAAGAAAATAGTCTAGAAGAAATACGTTCCCAAGTTAAATCAACTATTGACCAGAAACAGTATAACCTAAGAAGCAGACATAATGCTAAGGTGGCTCCGGCAAAAATATATAATGTCGGTGACTTGGTAACGACAACCAAGACATGTTTTAACGAAAACCCTGGTCAAAGTAAAAAACTGCTGCCTAAATTTACTGGCCCGTTTAAGGTTACAAAGTCTTTAGGTAACGATAGGTATGAAATTAGTAACGTACCCGGTTTTTGCAAAGCTAGGAAATATTGTACAGTAGTAGCCGCGGATCGAATGAGACCATGGATCAACGTTAAAGCTCTCAATGTTCATAGCAGTAGTGATGATACTAACTCTGAATCAGATTCTAATTAGTTTAAGGTTTACTAACTTGTAATCTACTTGTAAGTTGCATGAACCGAATGTCATGATTTTGTGATTATTTTGTTTAAGAAGGAAATGAACACGTAGCATTATGTGATAGCAACAAAAACTTATTATTAAATTGTTCATAATTATTAAATACAATAGATATGTAATACCCTTGTGATCTATGTGTAATTAAAATTTAATTTTTGATAAATCAGTAAATTGCTCAATATTCTCATTTATTTTATTTATGATAACAACCTCCTTATTATTCTTCTAAATACGTGCGCCGGAGACTGCACGTTGTCGGATGGCCGAATGTCATGATTTCCCTTGTTTACCTATCGTAAATTTAACGAGTTATGGAGTATATTCGAATTTGTGGTTTAATCGATATTACCATTGACAGTATTTCTTTAATCTATGTCAACGATGATAGCTGCAGCGCCACTCAGGTCAAGAAATGGTACTGATATCAACCGCGCCTATTGGCTCACACGTTTCCCGCTTAAACCAACCGTGCTGTCATTGGCCACTATCACCGATTGGTAGATGGTGACGAGTCGTTAACAGAGGCGAAAGGATGAGAGGACGCAGCTTGGCAGATGCTGGATGGACACGGGACCGAGCAAGTGAAGAAGTGTACAATTTATAATAAATGCTTTGTGTTACTATTCCTGCGGGCTGTCTAGGGACAAATGGCAGGTTGCATACCATTTTAGTATACCTACCTCCCGATTCCGATTCCAACAAAATACCAGCGCAGCTTGAAGAAATAAAATCGTTTTTAATGCACTTAATTCAAGAGTATCCAAATGACAACTATCTTGTAACCGGTGATTTCAATCTGCCTTGCCTCAAATGGGAGAATGGTCGTTATATACTGCTTAATAATGTGGGATCCGTCATGAGAGACGCAGCGGTGGAGTTTATTAGATTTATGACCTACCTAGGCCTAAAACAATATAACTTTATTTTAAATGACAATAGACGCTGTCTTGATCTCGTATTCTGTAACGTAAACTCTTTGGTTGTTAAGGCATTGCCTCTTTTGATCAACGAAGACAGACACCACCCCTCACTGGATGTATGTGTTACAGACTTGTTTGTTGCTCCATTCCGAGAACTATCGACATCTCGTCGCAACTTCCATACCTGTGATTACCCAGCTATCAATGAGTACCTGAGTAAAGTAGACTGGGATGAATTGCTATGTGACGTAACGGTCGACGAGGCTTTGAATAGATTTTATGACAAATTAAATGAGTGTTTGGACAGGTTTGTTTCTTTTCCAAAAGTAAGTAATGTAAAAAAAAATACCCTCCCTGGTATAGTTCGGCCTTAATAAAAATCTAACGCGAAAAAAGTAAAATGCACAAAAGATGGAAACGATACTTTCGTTATGCTTCGCAGTCATGTAACAACTTTAATGTGTTTTTCCAAGAAAATTTTTCTCATTGTTTACCACCTAAAATAGATTGCAACAGGGACATAGGCCGGGATATTGGTGCTGACATCGTAACCAATGCAAACATCTCACCGGGCAAAGTAAAAATAATGCTACAGACTCTCGATGTTAATAAGGTTGCTGGCTGCGATGGCGTACCACCTGTGTTGCTTTGTCGATGCGCTGAGGTGCTGGCCTACCCAGTATATTTATTGTTTAGATTATCGTTAAATAGCCGCGTTTGTCCGTCTATATGGAAAAAAGCTCATATTGTCCCTATCCATAAAAAAGCATCTAAAACCGTGAAGGGAGAGGATTTAAGTGAAACAAGTGATTTCGATAGATGCTGGTTTATTACTACTATAAATAATAGTTACATTGGTTTATATATTCATCTTACTTGCTTACATACATACTTACACCCTCCACCTTCGGGGTAAAAGAGAAAAAAAAAACATTTATGATGTCATTTTTTTTTTCATTCAATAAATGGTTTGGTTCTATTTTTATGGACAATATCTTGTGAATTATTTTTACAAACTTTTACATTTACACCCAAATCATCTAAAACAGTGTATGGACCCTCGTATTGGGTATCCAATTTTGTACCTGATTCATTTTTAATTAATATTAATTGACCTTTATCGTAAGTTACATGATTTACTTTCTTATCGTAAGCACATTTGCGTTTTTGTTTACTTAAAATTAAATTATTACGTGCATCCTGTTGTGCAACTTGTAATCTATATTTTAAATCTAGAGGATAACTATCTGGATTATACAATGGTTCAATACCTTCACTTATTCTACATGGTATTTTACTGGGTTTACCAAATACTAGTTCGTAAGGCGTATACTTTGTTGCTGTGTGGACAGTATTGTTAAAACTATAACACCAGAATGGAAGCCATTGACACCAAGTGTCCTTTTGACCTTCACATTGAATTCTTAAAAATGTGCCTAAATTTTTATGGGTATTTTCAAGCGCTCCTATCGACTCATGATGATATGCAGTTGATTTAATTTTTTCGATACCTAATATTTTACAAATCTGTTCCATTAATGATGACACGAACTCAGTACCGCGATCTGTTGCTATAGTAGTTGGTATACCAAACCTTAATATAAAATTATTGACGAATTCCTTGGCGACACTTACCGTTTCTTTATTTTTCAGTAAGTACGCTTCAACAAATTTTGTAAGCTCGCACTGTATTGTTAATATGTAACGGTTATCTTCCATGTCTCTATCTAGAGGACCAACAATATCAAGATATATCTTATCGAAAGCAGAGGTAGCTGTTGTGGTTATTACCATGGGTTCCCTAACATACTTACCTTGCTTCATCTTTTGACACTTCGCACATTTAGTTACATAGTCTCTTACGTCTCTATCTAAACCTTGCCAATAAAACTTTCTTTTTATATTATTGGTCATCCTACGGATACCAGCATGACCACTGGTTGGCAATAGGTGAAAATCGCTTAGTATATACTTCTTTTCTTCTTCATTATTTATTCTTTTAACACCCTTTATAATACAAATTCGAGGACCGGTCCATTTCTTTATAACATTTATTTCGTGTAATAAATCTTTAATAAATATTTCATTTCCTTCATATTTGACTATGCATAGTTCTTTTACATTAACTTTTTCACAAAATTCCTTCAACTTTATCACAAATTCGGCTCGCGTAAAATGCGCTTTAAAGTTGAGGTTTAAATAAATTATACTCCTATCTTTATCAAAAATAAAACATTCACTTTCAAGGTATACCTTATTTAAATGTCTAAATCGTGTTAGTTCGTCATTCCCTATAAAAAGTAATTCCACAAAATCACTCGGTATTTTTAGTAACTCTACTACTGTTGGTTGATCAGACCATTCGTTATTAGGTTTACTAAGAATTGGTGATTGTATTTGTGTATCTAAACCTTTTCTCTGCGCTCTCGTCATAACATTAATTATTTCTTCATTCATTTCCTTTAACGTATCTGATGTTATAATAATTCTAGATAACGCGTCTGCTACACTATTTTCTTTACCTTTTATATATAAAATTTTGAAATTATATTCCTCTAACAATAATCTAAATTTTAAAAGTCTGCTTGATGGATCTTTCATTGAAAATAAATAAATCAGAGGTTTATGGTCAGTCATGATTGAAAATGATCTGCCATATACGTAAGGCCTAAAATACTTTACTGCCCAAACTATTGCAACTAACTCTTTATGAATCGTTGGATAATTTATTTCTGCTTTGTTTAAGGGTCTACTAGCGTATGCTATAGGTCTCATATTTTTGTTACATAACACTGCTCCAATAGCTACACCAGATAAGTCTGTTTGTATGATAAATTCATTATCGTCTGAAAAATCTGGAAACTGAAGTACTGGAGGAGTTGTCAATAGTTTTTTAAGCTTTTCAAATGACGTTTGACATTGATCTGTCCATACAAATGGTTCTAATTTCCTAGTTAATTTATTTAAAGGCGATGTAATTTCAGCAAAATTTTTAATGAATTTTCTATAATATTTACAAAAAGCTATGAACCTTTTAACTTCATCTGCACTTTTTGGAATAGGATAATTTTGTAAAACTTGAATTTTTGCAGGATCAGGTAAAACACCTTCTGCGGTAACAATATGACCTAAGTATAATATCTCTTTTTGTAAGAAATTGCACTTTTCTGGGTTGAGTTTTAAATTAACTTTTCTAAGTCTTTCTAAAACGTTCATTAAATGCTTATTATGGAAATTTAATGTTCTTCCGAATACGACTAAATCGTCTAAATAAACAAAACACTGTTCGAAATTTAATCCGGACATGGCCACTGACATTACTCGGCTAAAGGCACTTGGACTCGTCTTAAGTCCCATTGGAAGTCTTTTCATTTGGTATTGGCCTATGTTGGTTGTAAATGCTGTATACTCTCGGCTTTGCTTATCCAAAGAAACTTGATAATAACCTTGGTTCAAATCTAAATGCGAAAAATAAAGTGAACCTGACAAAGAATCTAAAATATCGGTGATGTTTGGCAATGGAAACTTATCGTTTACCATGCATTCGTTTAATTTTCTATAATCAATTACCAATCGCCATTTTTTCTCATTATTTGTGGATTTCTTTGGTACAAGTAAAACTGGACTTGACCACTCACTCTTTGCTTCTTCTATAATATCATTATCAATTAGTTGTTTAATTTGTTTATTTACTTCACTTTTCAAAGATTGCGGTAACCTGTATTGTTTTGTATAAACAGGACTCGCATTAGGTTTCAAAGTTATAGACTGTTCATAAATATTTGTAGTTGTTAAATTGTCTCCCGGTAGAAAAAATACATCAGCATATTTAGAACATATTGCCTCTATTGAACTTTGTTCCTCGGTATTAAGATGACTTAATTTTAATATTTTTAATAATTTATTAGCTCTCTCCACATTTTGTGTACAATCCTTTAACTTGCAAATGTCATATTCCTGAAGGGAATACAATTCAGGTTGAAATGTTGGTAATAAAACCTTATGATCACTTGTATTAAGAAATTTGACTGGTATTCTATTGTTTTGTGCTTTTACTATACATCCTGCCATAAAAATTTCCTCACCTAACTGCTTTGGAAAAATAACGCTATCGTCTTTTATTTCCGAATTAGTAAATAAATAATGTATAGATTCACTTCTTGCCGGAATAATTAATATTTCCTTTGAATAGTCAATTGAATCACAAAGAGGCACAGAATATTCTATTCCATCTTTGGACAGTGTTAAATTATCCGTCTCTAAATCAATATGTGCTGCATACTTGCACAGAAAGTCTAAACCTAGAATTCCATCTGCCTTTAAAGGAACGTAGTCAAACACGTAGAATTTGTGATCGAACTCCGTTCTAGATAGTTCGTCACTATGAATCAACATGTTCATTAAAACATAGCCCGAAGATTGAATTTGACCTCCTATACCATTTACAATAGTATCGTCTCTATATATGGAAAAGTTTCTTGGTAATACGTCTTTCTTTATAACTGACAAAGATGCTCCGGTATCTACTAACCAATAATATCTTTTGTTACCTGTGTTAAATGAAACAAATTTTGTTTTCCCATTCAAGGCTAAAACATTATTTTTAAGATCGAAAAAACTGATTTTCCTCCCTAGTTGAGGTACTGGGTACTGTGTCCTGATTGTTACTTTGACTTTGACTACTAGGTTCCGAATAAAATACACGTTGATTAACGTTACCTCTACCACGAGTGTTTCTATAAGTCGATCTATTATCACTCTGCATTCGTGAACCACGACCGCGATGGGAATAAAATGATCGAGATCCATAATAACCTCGGGAAAAATTTCCTCTTGTTGGATTATTTACGTACTGACCTTGACTGATGTTATGGCCTCTGACCATACCATTGTGCTGACCACGAAAGTAATTACGATTTGGCTTACCTCTTCCACGACGAGTGAATTGCATGACACCTTCACCTTTAGACGTCGATGCACCATGCAGTTCCTCGTCTTTCGCAGCCTGGATCGCATCTTTCAGGTGCTTGTAGTTTCTGGCGGAGACAATCGTGCTCAGGCGTGGGTCGCGAAGACCGTCTGAAAACCGTTGTACAGCAATTTTTTCATTTAACGGCTTTAAAATGGCATATTTTTCTTTGTCAACATCTGCTTGTGCTATTGTCAAATCAGAAAACAATTGTTCAATTTCGGTTCCAAATTGATCAACAGTTCGCCAACCTTGAGTAACTTTTTGTAAACGAGCTTGAATAGCTGTAAACGACTTTTTAGTGATCAAATTTTGCCGTATATCTTTGATAAGGTCGCTTGTTGACGTATATTCTGTAGATAAACGCAATTTCGCATTTTCTGAGAGCCTACTTTTCAAAACGAATTTAATTAATAATTGATTCCCATTAGTTGATAGCATATCAGAGTACATCTCAATTGCATCGATCATGGTCTTAGTAGTTTTTTCACTACTGTCCATCACAGGTATTAAACTACACGCTGTCTTTAAATCAAACTCCATTGTGGATGGTAAATATTCAGATGACTCGCTATAATCGCTTTCACTACTTTTACTATTTTGTTTGGTATTACATAAGTTTAATATTTCCCCATAAAGAATCGTAATATTATCCCAAACAGAAGTTATAGATGTTAACACACTAGATTCGATATCTTTACGTTGCGTCAATAATTCAATAATTTGTTTACTTTTTTCATAAATAATTTCTGTTTCGTATAATTTATTTTCAATTAGTTTTCCTCTAAATCTTGATTGTCCTTTTTTAATTAAATATTTCCTAATTATTGTAATTTCTGTTAAACATTCTAATAACTCTTTTTCCATTAGATATGTACACAATTAAATAATAAAATGTAACTTACCATTATTATTTACTGCGTGAGTTACCAAAGTAGGGGGACACGATGCGACTATTGCGTCGTATTACATTACATCGGAACGCGGCTACTTTCCTCATACGTCAAAGTTGCATAATTCTAATACAAGATTAAAATGATTAAATGGATTTTATAAACATAAAATAAAATATTAACTACATTACGTACATAGTTATAACGCACTTAATGTTCCTAATTAGTTTTAATATCAGTTCAGGATACGAGATGTCGAAAAATAACACCGAACACTATATAAGATTGCCGATTTTACGCACAGAAATTCACCCTTTTTTTTTTTACACAACACTAAACTGGTTCCTTGGTCGCAGACGGGGCCGTCTCTCGTAGGTATTGTTCTGGAACGGTAACACCTGGACGCCAGCGTAAGGACCTCCTCAGGTCATGGAACATGATTTCTCGGCGCATCCATTTTTTATGAGTTTTCTAGTAATGCTTATAAAAGCAGAACAGACCTGCCAGTGCCAATAATGTGACGACTACTACCAGTAGTATGTTGGTGGTGCTCACGTGATATTTAAGGTCTTCTGTAGCAGATGCTGCATTGCTTCCCCCTGAAGCGTTTTGTGCTATCACAACTTCCTCTAATTTTGATTGCTCCTTTCCCATTTTAAAATATTTTCACTGATAATAACTTTCACGATTAAATGATACGCTCGCTCGTTAGGGCCGATGAGAGCAGAATATTCCATTGTCGTAACCTTATTTGTAACCACGCGCCGCCGTAACACTATCCGCGCTCACCCAAAAATGGCAGGGTCGCCATGAAGGGAGAGGATTTAAGTGAAACAAGTGATTTCGATAGATGCTGGTTTATTACTACTATAAATAATAGTTACATTGGTTTATATATTCATCTTACTTGCTTACATACATACTTACACCCTTCAACCGAAATAAGTAACTATCGGCCTATCTCAATTTTGAATACTTTAAGTAAAATGCTCGTAAGAATAGTATACGATAGTATTTATACTACGATTACCAATGGTATATCACATCATCAACACGGCTTTCTAAAACGTAGATCAACCTCTACGAACTTGGCTGAATTTTGTAGTTATGTGCAGGATGGGATGGAGAGAAATGGACAGGTTGATGTGATCTACACCGATTTCGAAAAAGCGTTTGATCGGGTAGATCACGTCATCCTGCTTAACAAACTTTACGAACTAGGTATACGAGGTGATTTGCTAAGATGGATTAAATCCTATCTTACTAATAGATCTCAAGCAGTAGTAATGGGTGGCTTCAGATCCGACTATGTTCTTGTTCCGTCTGGTGTCCCACAGGGATCGCATCTTGGCCCATTGTTTTACTGTGCGTATATCTATGATATTCATAATTGTTTTCAAAATTCGAGTCACCTTCTTTATGCGGATGACAAAAAAATCTTTATGAAAATTTCATCTCAGGAGGACTGCCTTCTCATTCAAAGTGATCTAAACAGACTGCACGAATATTACAATAACAATAATATCACGGTTAACATTGGTAAATGCCAATGCATCAGTATTAGTCGTAAAAAACAAATAATAACATTTCCATCACTTTAATGGTAATCTCATTGAAAGAACATACGCAGTTAAAGACCTGGGAATTTATCTCGACTCAAAGATGTTGTTTTCACTACATATTGACCATATTGTTAATAAAGCATATGGTAATTTAGGCTTTATAATGAGAATTTGTAATCCATTTAGGAATATACAAAGCATTAAAACTATATACTATGCATACTGTCGCAGTATATTAGAATACGGAAGCCCCATATGGTCCCCGCAATATGCCAAATATACACACAGTTTAGAAAAAATTCAAAAATTATTTGTTAAGCATCTAAATTTTAAGACATCTAGACGTCGCAAGGGCTACTCGGACGACTGTCGTTATTTCAATCTCCAAACACTTGAATATCGACGTGAAGCATTGGACATATGTTTGCTATATGACATCATAAACAATAACTTAGATGCCCCTAACCTTCTGTCAGGGATTAATTTCTGCACTCCTAAATTTCGCACTAGACACACACCGTTATTCCACATACCTAAGCACCGTACTTATTATGCGCGAAATGCTGTGTTGACCCGCTTGCTTAAGACATACAATGCTAAATATAAATATATTGATATTTTTAACATGAATAAGTGTGCATTGAAAAGGCAATTAAAAAAAATTATAAAAAAATAAAATAAATAAATAAATAATGACAAATACTTAAACTAAATAATTTTTATACATTGTATAAAGAAAAAAAAAAAAAAAAAAAACCTTATACCTATACTTATTGTGATGGTGCCGGTTGCCTGCGGGCACCTGTCAGGTTTTCACTGTCGCCTATTATTGGCGTAAGGTGCCATGAGCCAATGGGCGACTTTTCTTTTTCTACTTGACGGGTGCTTGCGGCAACCGGCACTATCTCAAATACATCAAATACATCTACTCACATTAATAAAAAATAAAAAATTTCAGTACTCTTACTTGGTTAGAACTAGCAACTTTTGCCACATCTGGATGAATGATGTTTAACTTTGTTGTTACTTATAATAAGAAACTTTGTACAAATACAAATTAAGCATGTTATGAAACTCTGTTATTGGCTAGGTGTCATTTTTGTTAAACTAGGCTAATATGTACATTGTAATAAAGCTGTTGAGTTTCTCAATAAATAAAAATAAATAAATAAATAAGAGAATCAAAAGTTGGCGGTACTTCATAATCGATCAAGATACTACGAACAGCTGACCGCAGAGTGCGTTGTTCGCGAACTGACCGGGGAGGGTGACTGTGTTGTTGTGACCTAATTTACGTAACAAAACTTCAACGACTCACCAGTTTTCGTAGTAACCAAAGCCGTATTCACGTATCATTTTGAAAGAACGAAGATACCGCGGAGACAACGACAATTTCGATCAATGCACTTGTCTATTCAGCTTCAATAAAAATGGCTGTACGACGTTATGTCTAACCGTTCCAAAGTCCCAACTTCCCATCACGGCTGTAAACTCGTCATCTAATGTGCTATTAAATTAAATTAAATTTTACAAACAAAACTACAATCGAGTTGTTTAAACTAAAAATAACAAGGTCATTAAAGTCTAATTTCTCGCCTTCTTTAATTCTACTTTATTTTTTAATTAATTTTGGGGGTAAAATTATTTTGGAGTTAGCAAGACCAAGTTTCAAAGGTGGCCCCGACAAAAGTACCCCGCCGTGTTTGTCGGTATCTTGGTTAGTGGTGGATTTCGTATCTCGCGATTTTTATTAAGTTAATATAGGGTAGCTTACGCACTTTGCAAATGCCTTTATCCTATCTATCTCCCATCCTTTTCCAACATGTACACTTTGTGTATGGCCGTCTTTGTCAATGCATCGGCCTGCATTCGATGCATTTAACTACTTCAAAATTTCCTTCTTCTGCTTTTGCGTCTACGCAGAGACGGACGCACGCGTGTGATTTTCTATAATTATTTTCTGTGCGTGATCATTCGCTTTCTTAGACTTTATACGTATGAAAACGCTGAAGATATCGCTTGCGAGGTGCTCAGGACAACTGGTAGACAAGACGCGCTCGTGCCCGACGGATAGACTGGTAAGTGTGCATGTTCCCTCCATTTTTCCTCGTGTCTTTCCACTTCTACTTTTCTTCGTCCATCTTATTTAAAGGTATCTTGCAAGTGCTGTATCTTTGTGGATTTTCATATATTACGCAGAGATACAGTCCACTTTATACCTGGCCTAAGGGTTTTCGAAAATTCCTAGATTTATCTATATTCCACCCGCACCCAAGAATATTAAAGGTTTTAGGCGCCACCAGATAGGGTGACAAGCATTTTGTTTAGCTAAGATAAGATCGTAGGTACGTACGCCACCATATTTTTTTTGGTCACTTCGACCCGAATTTATATATAAATTTAAATTTCACATCACGCAAATACGCAATTTCTAAAATAATTTATTATAATCGCAGGATAAGGTATACTATATGGTCGTTGTATCGCGCAAATTAAATAGTTTGTTGATAATTTTTATATTTAACCGCATCGGCAACTATTTATTTTTATTTTCGCACCGCATTTGCGTGGTATTAACATATCAGTACCGTGGTCTCTAATTTATTCTAAAATTTGATGTAAAATGTGTTGGATTGTATATTGAATACGTATTCGCGTTCCAATACCTACTTGTTCGTTATTCAGTTAATTTCTTTTCCGCTAACTCGATCACATGCGCTGTGTCTCTGCGTTCTCGCTACCCGCCAATATTTATTATACATCACCCGCCAATTTTATTATTTGTCACCCGCCAATTTATACTCGCCATTTGCTTGCACCTTATTTGTGTAGTCTCGCTCATAGTTAACTTTTTCGCTAAATAATATTTACAATGGGTAGATCTAAGAGAAGAGAAAGTGAAGCTTTCGTAGAAGCAACCGTTGATACTAATAAAAATCAGCTGACTCTTTATACTGTAAAACGCGATGTTATTTTTAAACGCTTGGAAAACATTTTCCACCTTGTACAAAAAACTGAACAAAACCCACAAAATTATAAGGTGTTTTGTGCAAATGCTTCCAATATCGATAAATTACGTAACGATTATCAGGACGTTTTAGATTCTTATAATATGTTAAATTTACAAATAAACCCTCACTTGGATGTAGATTATGATTCATGGACCTCATTTGAAGAAATGTATTGTTACATTAAACAGGTTTTACTCGATATTGAGAAACTAAATGTTAATTCTTCTTTGCAACCGCAAGCTTCTACGAATTCTAAGCCTCGCCTTCCACCTATTGACTTGATGTCATTCAATGGAGACATCAAGAATTGGCCCTTATTTTATCAACAATTTAAAAGTATGATTCATGATAACGCATCGCTTACCGATAGTGAAAAGGTATTTTACTTGGTAGGTAAATTAACCGAACAGGCTTAGTGCGTATGCGCAGGGCTTGCTCCCACCGCTGAAAACTATAAAATTATTTGGGATGCACTCGTGCAGAAGTATGACGACCCTCGCTCGCTCGCTTGCGCATACCTTAATCATTTGTTACATTTTAAACCGCTAACAAATACTAGTTCGATCGGTCTAGATTCATTTATAAATAACTTTGATTCTTCTGTCGAAGCGCTTAAGCAATTAAAGCTTAAAGATCTAACTGATTTTATTTTCTTGCATTTAGCCCTCCAAAAGTTAGACACAGAAACAACTAAACTATTTGAAATAACATACCGCAAAGAAAAAATACCTACTTATAATAATTTTATTGAGTTCATTCATCATCATCAAGGAACAAAGTAAAGTTTTATCTCGCTCTGTGACTACTAATAAACCAGTTAATAATTATCCGCAATCGCAAAACAAACAACATATTAAACACAGCCCTACGCCTTCTACAAAATCTTTTGTAAATACGGACTTAGGGTCGGGTTTGAGAAACATAAGCGTTAGTGATAAGTGCGCTCTGTGTAACAATAAACAACACGAACATTTATATTCGTGTCCTTCTTTTATGAAGTTAACTCCGCATGATCGATATACTTTTATTAAAAATAATAACTTTTGTAACAACTGTTTAAGCATCAAACATAAAACTTTTTCTTGTACCTCTAAACATAACTGTTCTCATTGTTCTATGCGACACCACTCTTTACTGCATTTCAATACAAACGTTCAATCTAATCATTGTAATATTAGTGCAGCGGTGGTGTCCGAACCCGCTATTGTTTCCGCTACCGCTCATGACTCAGCCCGCAGTGCGCCAAGCAGTCATGTCGAGTTACATAATATGACTCATTCCCGCTCCGCTACCAATTCACCGCATTCGTTTGAAAATAATGCATCTGTTTGTACAGTTTCGTATGATCGTGTTTATCGTTCTCAAACGACTACTTTACTCGGAACCGCTAAAATAAAAGTTATTGATTGCTATAATCAGACCCATTACTTGAGATGTCTAGTGGATCCTGGCTCTCAGAGTGATTATATTTCTGTTAATTGTTGTAAGCGACTATCGCTTCCTATTAATAAACAAACCCGCTATACGGAGGTTCAAGGTATAGGAGGAGCTTCACAAAAAATTGTAGGTATCACCGCTCTCAAATTCTGTTCTCGCTTCGATAACAAGTGCGAATATACTATAAATCCCATGATAGTCGACCAGATTACGTCACAGCTGCCCGACTCGCGCGTCGATGCGTCGGCTATACATTTTATTAAGAATATTCCGCTCGCTGATGACGATTTTTCACATCCTGGACCTATAGACGTGCTTTTAGGTGTTAAACTTTATTGTGAAATATTATTATTTGACAAAATAAAAAGCTCTGATCATATGCCCTCCGCCTTTGAAACGACCTTAGGTTACCTAATTATGGGTGATGCTCCAATTATTTCTTTTCAACCCGCAACTCGCACATTGTGTGCTTTTACTTCTGACCCGCTGCATCAGATTGTCGAAAAATTTTGGGCGGTCGAGGAATTACCCTCGCGCAAGTTTTTAAGTCCTGACGATCAGCAATGCGAAAATATTTACACTTCTACGACTGTTCGTAATGCTGACGGCAGCTACTCTGTCGATCTCCCTTTCAAAGATGACCCCCAAAATTTAGGCAATTCGTATATAACCGCTAAAAAACGATTTTTACTTCTTGAGAGGAAGTTCGCTAAGGATCCAAATCTTAAAATTAAATACGATGATATTCTTCTTGAATACCTAAATAAAGGTATTCTTTCCCGCACCGCGCCTGAGGCATGTGACTCCCCAGGATTTTACTTACCGCACCACCCTGTAGTGCGCGACGATAAGACAACCACTAAAGTTCGTCCCGTTCTAGACGGCAGCGCTAAGACTGAACAGGACTGTCACTAAACGATATCTTGCATACTGGTTGCAATCTACAGGCTGATATTTTTCACATTCTTTTGAATATTCGCATTTTTCGCATTGCCTTTTTTGCAGATGTGAGGCAAATGTATTTGTGTATACACACATACTCCGCACCGCAAATATCAGCGGATTCTATATCGATTTTCTAATACTGACCCGCTTGAAGTTTTTGAGTTCACTTGCGTCACGTTTGGGCTCAGATCTTCTCCATTTTTGGCACTCCGCACATTACGTCAACTTGCTAGTGACGAAAGGCACAATTGGCCGAATGCAGCCGCCGTTTTGGAAAGAGACATTTATATGGATGACCTGGCTTCTTCTGCTTCTTCTTTGAATGAAACAGTCAAGATAGCTCATGAGTTAATCCAACTTTTCAAATCTGGTGGTTTTGACTTGGTCAAGTGGACCTCTAATTCACTCGAACTTCTCGAGCATATACCTAAGTCGCACCGGCAGTCTGAATTTATTTCCTTTGATGATGGAAATACATTTAAGATTCTAGGCTTGCGTTGGTTACCCGCACAAGACACGTTTGTTTTTGAGATTTCGAGCCCGCCACTAACTTGTACTAAACGCGCCATTTTGTACGATGTTTTAGGACTCGTCGGACCTATTATTCTTTTCGCAAAATTAATTATTAAAGAGCTTTGGCTTCTAAATCTCGATTGGGACGATGTGCCCCCCTCCCGCATCATTAACGTATGGCAACAATATTTGTTCGAATTACCGCAAATATCTCGCATCACATTTCCGCGCCATGTAGGTATAGATCCTGATTCTAAAGTTTATTTAGTTGGCTTTTCAGATGCCAGTTTTTATGCTCAAAATCACGAGTGGCATCCGCTAAACCTAAAATTACTCTTGCTCGATTGTAACTTAACAGGATTCTATTACTCTCACGGCTTCTTAAAGAAGTCCATGACACTTTATCAAACAGGCATAAAATTAATAATATTTTTGCTTTCTCAGATTCAGAAGTCGCTTTATGTTGGTCTGTTGCATCGCCACATAGGTTCGATACGTATGTTGCCAACCGCATTTCGCAAATTCAAACTAATATATCACCTGAAAACCTATATCACGTACCCGGTGTACAGAACCCCGCGGACTGTGTGTCCCGCGGACTTACACCGTCGCAACTAGTTCAACATGAACTATGGTTCAAAGGACCGTCTTGGCTTTCGTTGCCTATAGATATTTGGCCTGTTAAAAAATTTGAACCTAATAAATTATCATTACCTGAGGAAAAAACCGTTTCTCATGTAACTAAAACTACCGCTTACGTTGAAAATCCGCTTTTGTCTCTCGCTTCTCGAAGTTCCACGTGGAACAAGCTTCTTCGCATTACTGTTTATGTACTCAGATTTATGAAAAAACTACCGCGAAATAATATTATTACTGCTGATGATTTAAATACATCCGAATTGGAAATAATTCGTGTGGTGCAATCTGCATATTTTTCAGAAGATATTAAAAATATGACTGCCAATTATAAATTACTAAAATTATTCCCGTTCGTAATGGAATTCTACGCGTCGGAGGTCGCTTATCGAACTCGACACTTGACTATTCTTCAAAACACCCAATTTTATTGCCCAAAAAGGGACGTATTGTTGATTCTTATCACCGCGACAATTGTCACGCTGGACCACAGCTTTTAACTGCCATTTTAAAATCTAAATATTGGATTATTTCCGCTAGGCGCGTCGTTCGACAACGCATACATAAATGCAACACTTGTTTTCGGTTAAATCCAAAGTCAAGTTTCCCGCCGATGGCTGATTTACCAAAGTGTAGGCTAGAACAATGTAAACCGTTTCTACACACGGGCGTAGATTACGCAGGCCCGCTGTATATTACCCCTTATCGTAAACGTGGCGTTCGTAGCGTGAAAGCCTACTTATGCCTTTTTATTTGTCTTGTGACAAAAGCAGTTCATCTTGAACTTGTTTCTAATTTAACTTCTGCTTCTTTTATAGACGCATTTAAACGCTTTATATCACGGCGAGGCCCTTGTACATTCTTATATAGTGACAATGGCACTAATTTTGTCGCATCTAAATCTTATTTTAAAGAACTTTATGAGTTTTTGCTTACTGACGAGTATTACCAGACGTTTAGCAATGAACTCGCAAAGAACCGTATTACCTGGCGAATGAATGCTCCAACTGCCAGCCATTTTGGGGGTATTTGGGAAGGAAATATTAAGAGTGCTAAATCACTATTATTTCGTGTTATCGGAAATCAAATTCTCACTTTTGAGGAGATGTCGACCGTTCTCACACAGATCGAAGCAGTGTTGAACAGCCGACCTCTTTATATTTTAAGCTCTGACCCGTCGGAGCCGCTCGCACTTACACCTTCGCATTTTTTATCAACCGCTCCGCTAGAGTATCTTCCCGCGGCTGACTTAACTGAAGAACGAACCAGTTTATTAACGCGCTTCTCGTTGATGGATTCGCTTATTCAGTCATACTGGAAGCGATTTAAATCGGAGTATTTACATAATTTGAATGGAATACGCCTTCAAATCCAATCCAAGTTGGTACCGTGGTTTTGTTAAATATTGATAATGCTCCACCCTTACAGTGGCCTTTAGGAATAATTACAAATGTATATCCTGGCAAGGATGGCGTTACTCGCGTTGCGGAAGTAAAAACGAAAACTGGCTCGTATAAACGCCCAGTCGTGCGGCTATGCCCGCTTCCAACTCAATAGCCGTCTCAACGACAACCTTGACTTAGTTATAGTTAATTATTATTATTATTTCTCTTTAATTTAAAAGTATTTATTTGTTTGCACAATTAAAGTGCTGCGCTTTATAGTTTTTACTTATGGAGCGCTTTCTTTCTCTTTGTTTTGAAGGGTTTCTTCAAGGCCGGGGGGATGGTGGATTTCGTATCTCGCGACTTTTATTAAGTTAATATAGGGTAGCTTACGCACTTTGCAAATGCCTTTATCCTATCTATCTCCCATCCTTTTCCAACATGTACACTTTGTGTATGGCCGTCTTTGTCAATGCATCGGCCTGCATTCGATGCATTTAACTACTTCAAAATTTCCTTCTTCTGCTTTTGCGTCTACGCAGAGACGGACGCACGCGTGTGATTTTCTATAATTATTTTCTGTGCGTGATCATTCGCTTTCTTGGACTTTATACGTATGAAAACGCTGAAGATATCGCTTGCGAGGTGCTCAGGACAACTGGTAGACAAGACGCGCTCGTGCCCGAAGGATAGACTGGTAAGTGTGCATGTTCCCTCCATTTTTCCTCGTGTCTTTCCACTTCTACTTTTCTTCGTCCATCTTATTTAAAGGTATCTTGCAAGTGCTGTATCTTTGTGGGTTTTCATATATTACGCAGAGATACAGTCCACTTTATACCTGGCCTAAGGGTTTTCGAAAATTCCTAGATTTATCTATATTCCACCCGCACCCAAGAATATTAAAGGTTTTAGGCGCCACCAGATAGGGTGACAAGCATTTTGTTTAGCTAAGATAAGATCGTAGGTATTCGTAAGGAAATAAAAGATTTTGCTATTTTAGGAACTGAAATACATTTTACTTATTATTTAAGTTTCAACATTTGAGATATTATTATTGTTTATAAGGAAAATTGTTGGAATAAAAAGGTTTTGCTATTTTGTAATTAATTCTTGACTAGTCGTCTAGATAATGAAATCGACACCGTAAAAGTTGATATTAACTTGACAAACCACGGGACAAACTCATTTCAAAAAATGCTTCAAAACTTATGTAGAATTTAACTCTTAACCGGTCGCAATATTACAATGAGAAAAGTATTAAAATGTGATATTTCGTTCAATTAAACACGAATAAAATTGTTTTGCTTAAAATAATTAAATAAAAAATGTTATGGATTGTTTTAATAAACCTACTCAAACATTCATGTAAAATCGTAATCATAGAGTCCTAGATATTTATTGAACGTGGAAGCCCTACCGTACTCGCAAACTGCTGACTATGCCGCTCGAGCCGAAAGGCCGGTGTCGGGCACGTGTCGGATAGATAGGGATGTGCCATTTGATCTGATTTCTAGGTTCATAGTTTTTTACGAGATCGGATCATTCATTCATTACATTACTAATTAAGATTTTATTTTTGTTTAAACTAAAATTTGATTTTATTTGATTTTAACTAAGTTATTGAGACGATAACAATATTTTATGAGTTTCGAAAAATAGTCTTATTAGCGCATATTTCATATTAAGTAAGTAATACATGTTATTAGTGTTTTGATTTCTCTCGCAGTTGTTTCCTTTTTGCCACTTACAGTAACTCAAGTAAGTAGTTATGTGAATAAGCATTTTAAAAATACATTTTGGTAATTTTGCGACTGTCAGTTAAGAAATAACTGCTAGATAAAGTACGCTATGTCCGAGTTTAAATGCTATGGCTTAGTTAGTTCGTTAAAAATAATTCTTAGTGACTTTTTAAATTCAGTCGTTGTATGTTTTATCAGTCTTTGTCTGTCTTAAACTGACACTTTAGAACATTTATTACCGGTTTGGACAAAATAATTTTACTCTAAAAACAACAGTTACACTTAACTAGATTGGCGAGTTGAAAGCTAAGGTACAAAAAAAACTTGTGTCGCACTCACGATTTCGTTTAAGTAGTAGTTTACTTCGCCATAATACTTAATTAAATGCGAGGTGTCAGTTCCCAATTCACGATCAGTTATCCGGTATGTTTTAGTTTTTAGTATCCTTTAAATTATGATCCCATCTTAGGCGCATCCCTAGCTTGAGCCTTTTCGGCTTTTGCAGGACGACCGCCCGGGCGCCCGCGCCGCGCAGTCTCTAATTCGCTTCCGTGCGGCGTGCGTGTGCGACGCCGCAACGGTGTCAGTCACGTGCAACACGTTGTCCTATCGGTATACAAATTTAGTCTATCTGCACAGGGTTATGTGTTACCAGGATCGCAACTTTAATTTGTGCTAAAGCAGCGCGCCTTTACGCTGATATTAAGGGCGTTTTCGTGAGCGGTTCAGGGACTGGAGTGAGATTGTTTATGCCCGTCGGGGACCAGGGAAGGCCACGCCAGCCTGTTCAATAAGAAGACAGTGTGATGCAGATTTTTGATCGGCAACCCAATCGCAAGCGCGACTGATGCAGCGTCCGTCTTCGCCAAGCGCTCATGGGCGCAGGCGTCATTATTGCGAATTCTGCGGCGAGACGCAAAACGAGGGGCAGGCGCCTGTATCATTTTACACTAGTTCAAGAGCTGAAGCCGCATGACTTTACACTAGGAGTCCAGTTTTGCAGAAGTCGCAGAAGCTGCAACATTCTCTGGACGGACGAGAGAAGCTTCACCAGTGGTTGGATGTTTAACCTCTACGCCGCGGCGCCTACTATTTCCCCCACCTAGTTCGGCCCGATCATTTTCAGACTAGATGTAACAGTAGCCTGAACATTTGGGCTTCCATGTGTGGGGCTAAGTGTAGGACTTAGTGTATTGTGAAGGTGATTATAACATTGAAAGTGCGACACAACTACGACAGCGAATTTTATTGCAAACCGTGTGAACGCTTTAAAACATAAAACGTGAAAGAGACTGTTATTTCGCGTAAAAGTGCACGTCGCATTGCTGTGCAATGTTTTTTTGTAATGTGATTATGATCAATGTAATTTGTTGTAAAGATTAAATCTCTTAATGAACTTAAACACGCCAAGTAAGCGTAGATTAAGAGTAAGTGGTACCTACTTGATTGATTTGTTTGTTTAATTTTTTTGTTAGTTAGATAAATTATTTACCAGGCAGATAAATTATTTACTACGCTAACCTACTTGTTAGTCCAAAGCCTGTGAAAGTGTGATAGAGTCAGTCAGAGTCAGAATTAAATTAATAAATATTTTAAAACCGCTTTATTTTCCTTTATTTCTATCCACCTTGCCATTCTGCTAGGAGTGATTCTTAAGAGCTTCGAGAGGTAAATAACGAATTACGTACAACAACAAATACAAGAAAGTAAGTAATTAAAAGGCTTTAAACTACTGGGTTTTATTGTTCGTAATTGTCGGGACTTTAAACTTTCTTCTAGTAAAGTAGCTGTTTTCAATTCATTAGTACGCTCAGGCTTGGAATATTGTTGTGTTGTCTGGACTCCTTTATATGAGGTACATAAGCACCGGCTGGAATCTATTCAAAAGCGGTTCCTATGGCACCTGTCATATCAAAGCAGGTTAGCTAAACGACTTCCTACTTACAACTCACGTTTAGAACACTTTAAATTGACTACCCTGGAAAATCGTAGGAGAATGCTGGATAGCATGTTCTTGTACAAAATAATTAACGGTCATATTGACTGTTCCGATCTTCTTGCACTAATAAATTACAATGTTCCCTATAAACTGGCTCGGCTGTCCAGGTATTTGCCGTTTAAGGCAAATGGTGTTAGGACTAAGTTAGGCCATTTTTCCGCTATAAACAGGATCCAATCTCAATTTAGTAAATTGTCACGCTCAACTAGCACCGATATTGACATGTCATATTCATTGCGCAAATTTAAATTAACTGTTTTTGAATTGCTTAAGTAATTCGGGAAAGTAAAGTTATTATCAGCACATTATTCGTTTTTAGAAACGTAGTAAATTGTTATTTACATTTTTTTTTTAAATTGTTACGTTAGTCATAGTTTGTTTTCAACATACATTTTTCTGTGCATGTCGTGGCAGCCTTTAATTAAGGCATCACTATAACCTGTTGTTTAATATTGTATATTGTTGAATGTAAGGTGTATGCTTTGTTGGTTGTCCTGAAATAAATAAATAAAAATAAATACCTACCTAGTTCCTACAACTAAGATTTAATCTAACTCATAAAACATAGAAATTATCTTTCCTTAGAGCCTTGAAGTAACAAAAAAACGATGTTGGTTATTAATTTAGTTGACATTGTTTGTTTTGTTTGTTATCGAAAACATTATTATCATGAAAGTGCATTTTACACACACTAGTGTACTAACATGTGTGTATGAAGCTATTCTTCGTTGCAATTGATCTGTGATTGGTCGAAAAAGCCTAGCTGTGCCACTCGACCAATCGCAGATCAGCTGGTTTGACAAGGGTGATGCACACAACGATCTTTGGTAATAAAATGCTGGTGTGCGCTGTGTACGTACACACCATCTGTGAACTACAGTGTTTCATTTTTGACTGCGTTTTAATTTATTTATTTTGTTAGAAAACATAACTTTTAAAAATGACTATAAAACAATACCTTATTTTTTGTCATCGCATTCAGTATGATGTATAGATACCCCCCTTTAAAGGAACGCAGTTGATTTTGTTAGACCTTGTATATGCCAAATACTTGGCTATTTATATCTACACATCCAATAACAGCATCTATTATTTGTGATGGCCAAAGAGAAGAAGTAATCATTCGCGATGTCGGTGTTCTTCGTATCTCTGAAAATTGTGTCATAAAAACTCTTAATAACTTGTTAACTGCTAAGAGAACCGAAAAAGCTATAGTTCAAGAATCATTTTAAAAAAAAAAAATTTTTCTATTAACTCTAAGATAAGTTCAAACAACATAGACGATATTTCGAAAGAAAAAAATATAGAAAGCTCCAAAGACAGTTTCCAACACATAATAAACTCAGAACATAACTTACAAACACAGTTAGATAATACAGTTTGGGCGCAAATAGAGTCTCATTCGTATTTAGCTAGCTTTATTACTACTACTTCTATTATAATACTAGTTTTATTAATATTTTGCTACGGTCCATAGGTAGCCAGATGGATCAGAACCAGGACCCCTCATCGACGGTCTGCAGTGCAACCGGAACAGCCGGTCTACAGCATCCCACACAGGACGACAGAGAGGACGGTGACAAAACCACCTCCCAAGCCATTACGACGACGAGCACCGGACACCGAGCTACCGCTGGAACCGACTGACTCGATCGAGTTGTACCAGCTGGACTCCTGCATCTTGGAGGCGCCAGGATGTTCAGACGAACATTGACCACCTGGGTCAGCGATATGCTGGCCTAATGAGCCAAATCAAGAAAGTGCGTTTTAGCAACTTACACGTATAAGCGGTATAAGACACTAGTTTCAGGTTAAGAATGTGTGTGTTAAGTAAATGTAGTATATAAACAGATTCAAATTGTAAATAAATCTCTTTTGACTCAGACGACTTGGATAACTCATTGCCACCTGGTAACTATATTCCTCTCACTGTGGCCAAGACACCCTTAGCCATCAGTCCCTGATCAGTCTTGTGAGTCTGCTTGACTGGCAGTGAGAAAACCTACTCCTCACCACTTTCCGTCTGCTACCTTAGGTCTCATGGTGCAGACATCCTGTATTTATTTATATATTTATTTATCACACTATTAAACTGTAGGTTAGGGCTGTAGGGACTTAGGAACTTAGGGCCTAGGGACTAAAGCCTGTAGGATTAGGAAACTGTAACGTAAATTCTATCCTCAATAGTAAAAGAGTTTCATGTGTAGCTAGCCGGTGCCTTTTACAAGAGACCACGACACTTTCATTCACATGACATTTTACACTAAACAATTACATTAGTCGGCAGCTGCACAACGGGCACACTTTCTATCTCGCTCTAACACATACTTACGTCTCGTTTTCGCAACACAGCTGCGTGACTCAAAAAGCAAGGATCCGAGGCAAATGTTGATCAAGCGAAGTTTATATTGATCAACAAAAGTATCCTCAATGTAAAATAAAAGACGGTTAAAAGATCAACAATTTCCGTGACAGTCGACGACGAGCTAGAGACTTTGCGGCACATTTTTTTATTTTTTTAAAATTTATTTATGTCATAATATATTTAAGTCAGTTAATTTATTCAGTCCCTTCTTAAGGGGCCTTCTGTCTTAAGTTATTACGACCTCCGTAGCCGAGAGGCGAGTATACCGGACTTGTTGTCGCTATCTCTGAGGTCACGAGTTCGACTCCCGGTCGGTCAATATAGTAAAATAACTTTTCCATATCGTCTCGGGTCTGGGTGTTGTTTTACCGTCGTTGTTTCTGATTTTTGTAACACAAGCGCTTAAGCTACTGATCATAGGATCAGAGCAATGTGTGTGATGTTTGCCAATGTTAATATTATTATGTTACGTAATAAGCTAGCCTAACAACATCTTATAGTGACCATATCAATATTAAAAATCTATTATGTTTTAAAAATCGATTGACTTGGAAATCGCATTAAACAATCTAATTTAATATAAATGTATTAATTGTGGGATACGTTGTTTTCATGATTCAGATACTGTGACCAGGCGGAGGCGTGAGGCGTGAGGCGTGAAGCGTGAGGCGTACCTGCGACAGGTGCAGGTCGTACAGATGCAGCGTGCTAACGGACATGTCGCGGCGCTCGTCGGCGGCGACGGGCGCGAGCCCCAGCCCGAGCGCGAGCGCTCTGGCGCCCAGCGCCGACCCCGCGCCGCCGCCCGCCGCCGCCCGACTCCTCCTCCTCGTCGCTCGTCTCGTCCATCTCCTTGCGAGGGAAATCAATCCATAAATTACGTCACTTGTCAAGGCCGGGGGGAGTGTGACATCGTGTGATATGGAACGGGAGGGGCACATTTCAAAATATAATTAACTGACTTAACCGCACCCTCCCAGAGGCCTCCGAAGTGCGGTGTGTTTACTGGAATATATATAAAATTTATACCTTTTCGATAACGTCTGACGATAGTGAATGGTCTTTGAGTAGTTTGGATAACTCATTAAATGTTCCTACAAATGTAGTTCCGTTGTCCGAGAACACCCTCTGCGGTTTGCCTCGTCGTGCTATGAACCTGTTAAGGGCTGCAATAAAGGCTTCCTTTGTAAGGTCTGAGACAAGCTCCAGATGCAACGCCTTGGTGGCTAAACAAACAAAGACACAAATGTAGCATTTTATTAATCTACAACCTCTTCCTTTGCGGTCAGCTATCAGCATTGGTCCGGCATAATCCACACCTGTTTCAAGGAAAGGGTATTCAAGATGAACTCGCATACTAGGTAAGTTGCCCATAATAGGCTGAATTGTTTTGCCTTGAAAACGACAGCATTTCACACATGCTCGTACAATCCGCTTTGCGAGTCTTGTCCCTCCTAAGGTCCAATAATTATGTCGTGTTGTAGCTAATAACAACTGGGGTCCTGAGTGCAGGTATGTCTTATGTAACGCATCAAAAATTAACTCAGACAAACGATGTTTACAACATAAGAGGATTGGGTGCTTCACATTATAATCGTAGTGAGAATCACTAAGCCTGCCACCCACTCTGATAAGATTATCAGAATCTATAAATGGGTTCAGTGACGTCAGTCTGTTTTTAAAAGGCAATTTACTGTCTTTGATGAGTGACTGACGTTCCACTGGAAATGACTCCTGTTGGGAAATTAATAGCAATTGTGTCGTGGCGGCATCAAGCTCTGAGATAGTTAAATTACCTGTTATTTTTGTATTACCTTTACGACAGTTATGAATAAATCTGAATATGAATGATACTGTACGTTTTAATTTAGTAACACTTGATGATTTTAGAATAAATGTAGATAATAAGTTAGTTTTATTATCTTGATTATTTGTCTGATTGTCTTGTAAATGAAAATTTTTAAATATTGTTTCTGGAAGAATTTTAATTTGTTTCCTTAATTTGATTAGGTTTGTCGGGCCACTCAGAACAATCTAGTTTTAGAAAAGAAGGGCCGTCCCACCATAGCGGGCAGTCCTTTATTGAATCTGCTCGCATTCCACGGGAAACTAAGTCTGCGGGATTTTGCTTTGATGGTACATATCGAAAATCAAAAGAATTATCCTGTATTTCTATAACTCGATGCCGAACAAAAGATTTAAGTTGATTGGGGGGGGGGGGGGGGGAAACAGCCAGCCCAAAACAATCATCGAATCAGTCCAACATATACAGGAAATATATTTAAAGGTAACTGACGAAACAACCTTTGCACACAACCTTACTCCCATCAGCGCACCATAGAGTTCTAAACGTGGTATAGTAGCTGTTTTAATAGGTGCGACCTTACTTTTAGATGTCAACAGTCGGACACTGACTACGCCACTCTCATCCACACTCCGCACATAGACACAGGCGCCATACGCCTTTTCAGACGCATCCGAAAAAACATGTATTTGTGTGTCACGGATGGATGGATTTTGATGCATCTAGGAATTCTTAAATTTTGTAGTTGTAGTAATGAGGTTGCAAATTCAACGTAGGGTTTTCTAATTTCTAAAGAAACTTCCTCATCCCATGAACATTTTTGTATCCACAATTGTTGGATTAATAATTTAGCTTCGACAATGCAAGGTGACACAAGCCCCAGTGGGTCGAAAACCTGAGAAATTGTGGACAAAATTAGTCTTTTAGTAATTTTTTGTGTTGGATTTATATTAATTGAAAATGTGAGTGTGTCAGAAGCACAATTCCAATTTAGTCCTAATGTTTTGGCTGCTTCTTTAGAACTAAGATTTAATATATCTGTGTCTGTGTTTGGACTGCACACTGCATTTAAAATATCTTTGCAATTCGAGTGCCATTTTCTTAAATGAAATTTTGCAGAATCTAATGTGCGATTTACGTCTTTGCATAAATTAATTGTGTCATTTACAGAATCGGACCCTGATAAAAAATCGTCCATATACAAATCCTGGCAAATAGCTCGCTGTATCTTAGGGTCAGGCGAGTCGTATCCTAATTGTGACAGACACCGGGTAGCTAAATATGGAGCCGAAGCTGTACCGTACGTCACAGTGTTTAGGGTATACGTCTTAAGTGGGTGGGAGGGGTCGAACCTCCACAATATGCATTGTAGCGGACGCTGATGAATTTCAATATTTATTTGTCGATACATTTTTTCGACATCCGCTGAAACCACAAATTGATGTTCCCTAAAACGTAATAAAATGGGGTAGATGTCGTCCTGCATTGTGGGCCCTACACGCTGGATGTCATTGAGTGACTTTCCCGAAGACGTTTTGGCCGATGCATCAAAAACCACCCTAAATTTTGTGGTGGAACTACTGTCCCTATAAACACCATGGTGTGGTAGAAAACAATACTTAGTATTTGGGTTAGGTATTATTTCAGTCATGTGACCCAGATCGACATACTCATGCATGAACTGTGAGTATAGTTGTTTCATGTGAGCGTCTCTTTCTAAACGAAGCTCAAGTGAAAGAAATCGTCGTTTTGCGATATAAAAAGAATCACCTAAGGTGTCTGGTGAGTCATTAAGAGGCATGGAAACTATATACCGACCATCATGATCGCGTCTTGTAGTCTCTAAAAAAATGAAATGTAAATTTGTGTTGGGATGGAATTGTGTCTAGCTCCCAAAAACGCGTCAAATCAGATTGGCCTTGGAAGTTATTTGTGAACATACACACAGTAGTTTTTGGACCCGGCTGGCTTATGGCGCCTGAAACTAACCATCCAAATTTAGTCTCGCATAGAACGGGCTTATTTTTACCTAACTGGGTGCGATTTGTGCCAATCACGTTCCAAAAGACCTACTAATAAATTGATGGTTGACGGTACGTTGAAGTTTGGATCGGCTAAGTAAACCCCGGATGGTATATGTAAGTCGCGTATGTCTATATATATATATTTGGTAACAATGTTGTTATTTGCGGAAGAAACAAGCAGTCAATGTCCGTCCTGTATTCGCCATTGTAAGACTCCAATGTAAGAGAGCAAGACTGAGTACTATTGGACGTTAGGTTGTTTATGCCAGTTACCTTTGAGTTGGTTATAGAAGTAGGGAGATTTAGTCTGCCACAGAGATCCTGTGTGACGAAGTTACCCGTGCTGCCATTGTCGAGCAGAACTCTGGCTGAGTGCGGTTTCCCACGCTTGTCGATGACCTTGACTAGAGCTGTGGAAAGTAATATATTGTTTGCATTAGAAAGATGCGAATAATCAGCTGATAGGACTATACTGTCATGGGTAATGGTCTCTTGAGGCGAGCCATTATGCAACAGAGTATTATGTTTTACAGTGCAATACTTGCAGTGAGATAATTTACAACGTGATTCATGGTGACCTGATTTAAGACAATTTTGGCAAACTTTGAAGTCTTTGACCTTGAGTATGCGGGTCTCAACTGGTAATCTGCGGAATGCGTCACACGAAAACAGCTGATGTTCTTTATGACATAGTGGACAAGAACGACTTTTTGGTTTGCTAGTGGAGGTAACAATAAAACTTCTTGGTTTAGTTGCAGGTTGAGAATCGACTTTACCTTTATTGCCCTTAGCTTCTTCTAAGGTCTCCAGAAGGTCAGCCCTGTTTGTCAAAAATGTTATAAAAATATCTAATGTAGGAGGGTCACTACGATTATTGCGAAATTCCTCCCATTCTCTATTTGTAGTACTATCTAGTTTTGTAGCCATCATATAAATAATTAATGTATCCCAATATTTAGTGGGCTGGTCGAGGGTAGCTAAAGCACGTAAATTTTTATTTGTCACATCGACTATGTATCGCAAGGACTTACTAGATTATTTTTGAATATTGTTAACACTAAAAAGCGATTGCACGTGATTGTTAACTAACAGGCGTTTGTTGTCGTATCTTTTACACAACAATTCCCAAGCAGAAGCATAATTATTGGCCTTGAAATCCAGGCTTTTAATGACTAAGGCAGCACTATCCTTTAAACAGGCGCGAAGATAATGAAACTTATTTATTTCATCCATGCTGTCATTGGAATGAATCATTGAAACAAAAGTATCGCAAAATTCAAGCCATTACTGATAGGCGCCGTTAAAAGTGGGCAATTCAATTTGAGGTAATCTTACGAAATTGTTGTGTCTTTGTGTGTTAACATCAAGAGAGCTTACCTCACTACCGTTAAGTGCTCGAGCAGAAGCCGCAGAGGGTGTGTCGAGTAGTGCCTTCGCGGTGCCAATCGCGCCGTAGTACTGGCTCTCGATGATCTCCCTTACCTGATACCTTACATCAGGATCCTCCGTGAGCTCTTCGATCTCCGTCTAAAGATTATCAAAATCCTCATATAATGTATCAATCTTTTCAAGGCGAACTTTAATCTCGTTAAAAAGCGGGGAATTTGGAGTAACTGGCGTATCTTTTATTGTATTTATATAATTTGAAAAGTAAGTAATTTTGCTTTTAACCGATCCGCGCTTTTTAACCAGTTGTGAAATTTTAGCTTCAGCCATTGTAAATAATTTTAATAGAGTTTAAGTTATACTTTAAGATTTATTAGATGTTAAGTATTCTAATTTTTATTTTATTTATTGTAAATATGTGTACGGGCAAAATCAACTTGATAATTAATTGATAAATTTAATTTCTAATGTAAGAGAAATAATTTAAATAGTTAAGTAGAGGAACGGTACAACTTTGCTATGCCTCCGCAACAGGGGCGTTGGCTCGCGTAGTGGTACACGATTCTCGTCAGCCGTCGGCGTCTACCGACCTAGAAAAAAATAATAAAAAAAATAAAAACAATGTAAAATAAGAAGGGCAATGTTAGTCGATTAATCTACTGTTACGTTAGTGCAAAGCGTACTACAAGAAAACTAATTGCTGTAATAAGTAATACTAGATTTTCAAAATTATGTTGTTTTTGTAGTAAATAAACTTTGATTGGAGAACTTAATTGTTTTAATTCTATGCAAAGCTTGAAAGAATAAACAAGTTACGGTTATGTAATAAAAGTAAATGATGAAAGTTTAATGTAGGTAATGGACGGTAGATTTGGTGAAAAAATTAATTTGATGATTTTACTAACTACTTACTGATACAGAAGAGGTGAAAATGAGATAAGAAATAGAATGAAATGGGAATGAATAAGGATGAATTTATGAAAAAATGGGTGGAAGAAAAGAAGTTAGATATAAGTAAAATTGGATCGATCTCACGGTTTCGTGCTATGGCGCAACTTATCCTGATTTCTTCTTTCTTCGTGGATGACTTCTGCTCTTCACTGGGTTCTGCGCTGACGCCGTTGAACTTGAACTTGGGCTTGACTTCGATTGTGGCTCTGAGCTGCACGTCGACGATGCTGGTCTTGGCTGGCAGGCTGCTCTTCAGGTTGTGGGAGACGCCAAAAGTTGCTGATGGTAGTGCTAAGAACTCGAGTAGCCGACGAACTTTGTACGAGATGACGGTGTACCGAAATTAATTTTTTGAAAAAAAAGTTCACTGTATTTTTAATTCTCGCGAACTGAGGAGCGAAGGACCATTATGTGGCCGTAGGCCTGAACTAAAAGAAAATGGATCCTACAGGGAATATATAAATGAAAGATAAGACTGTGAATTGCTGGTAATTATTACGAGAACTATAAATTTTAGGTACAGTTTAAATAGCTCGACATATGCGGGTGCGCGACGGTGGTTAGAGAGAAGTGTCTTGCGCGGGGGGTGGCTCGCAGATGTATATCGTCCGCTTCTTCGTCCCGCGCGCCCGCCGCGGTGCCCGCGGTTGCGTTAACTGAGTACAATCTCTTACGGGCGGAAAGTTGAAGAAGCGTCTAGCTAAAGCAGTAAATAACAGTTCCAAAACTCTGCAAAATGGCGCTAGCGTAGGCAACGGGTATAGTATGAATGTAGCAGTTGTTGACGCATTGAAGTAAGCCGAGTAATGCCGAGTTAGAACATTTTAGTGACCTTAAAAAAATCTTTTTTAATCATTTCAACCATTCTCTTATATTATTTATGTATTTATTCTTTAAATATAGAAAAATATCAAGCGTTAAGAAATGATAAGCAATTGGTTATGTTCTTATGTTTCTTATTATGAAAAGAGCGCCATAACGGAGCCAAAAGTTCTTCTGTCCTTGTTTATTTTTCTAATTAACCTTTGGCGTTTTCTATTTTACCATAATAAGTTGCTACTGTGGCGCCACCTAATTTAACGCAATTGGACGGACACTTTTTCAAAACAAAGATTGTACTCCTTACCTTTACCCTCCATAAAAAAATATATGTCAAAGGTTAAACTCACTGATTGAACAAGCTGATTGCCATGCGGCATGGCGTGGCTCATGCTCTGGCGCAGCGAGCGCAGGAACCGCCGCTGCGAGGGCTCGGCCGGCTGCCAGCCCGGGTGCCGGCACGAGAACGCCACGAGGGACAGCTCCGTCTTGCCGCCTTCGCCTTGGTTGTACTGGGTGTTGCCTGGGACAATACCACACAATACACATATAAAATAACATACAGTATGTAAATTAACAGTTTATCTACATATAAAATATAAATATAAATTTACAAAATAAGCGTCAAAAAATCTAAAATAATAAAAAAAGAAACGCCTGTTTAAAACCAAAATCGTAACGCGGAATAGAAACTAGCGTAATTACAATGCGCAAGCTGGCAACGTCGCTTTTCTATCTTGCTCGCACTGTAAGAGTTTTTATGAAATTTTAAAATTAAAATTATATATTTTTTTAAAGCGATAGGGATTTTTTTCTAGAAGGTATGGACGCTATAGTATTACGGGTTATTAGGAACGCCATTCGTTAGTTAACATACTGTGTAACCAAGAGCGAAATCTCAAAAAAACAAAACAATAGAAAGCGTAACAAAGAGCTAATCAAATAAAGAATATAATTTGACAATTTTTTATATCAAGTACAAAGGGAGAGAAAAAAAAACAGAGTTTAATTTCGTATTGGTTAGTATCTTACTATTTTATCATAAAAAAGTATTTTATTCACCATTTTACGTCAAATGTTAATACATTGTAATAAATATTATTTAAAAGTATAATAATAAAAATACCAATATCTTAAAATTAATTCCAATAATTTCAAAAATAACGGGCAAGTATCAGTGAGAGAGACACGATTTTCATACATTGCAGCGAAATAAAATTATTACTAACATTTAGGTTTGTCTCCGTATTTTCTGGGAGCCGCCCAATCTGGGTGGCCGTGGCGACGGATGTCCAGCTAAAAATACAACGGTTTATTAACAACTCAATAAAAGTAAATAGTATTGTGTGTGAGAGGCACACGCAAAGCCCGTTTTCTGGTCCAAGTGGAGTAGGTTTTGCACAGGTGACCAAGAAAATGGTTTATTACTTTTGTAGAGCAAGACCAAGTAATTTTAATTGAACATTGTAGCTTTAAGGTAGTTTACAATTTTATTCAAAAATGGAAAAGTCCCGCACGTCGCATATAGTCTTTTACTTAATAGATGATCAAAATAAGTTTCCCTCACCGTATATAGCAATAAGCGTGGTTGTTGTGTGCTAAATTACTCGAAAACTGACCTGTACAAATGACAGTTACTTTCGTGTGCCCATTTGAAACGCCACAACTATGAGTACCGAACACAATTTTTTTACGTATAACTGCACATTACTGCCTATTTTGCGGTCGTTATTAATTTAGTTTAATGGAACTTTCGCATCTGCCTATTCAGTAGCCTACAGTGCCACAATGGCGAGAATCAAATATGATTGCATTTATTCAGACAGCAGTCAGTCCGGGTTAGTACAGATCACTGATCCAGGTCAGTGAATTATCTAAAAGATGCAATGCGAAGTAATGTGTAATGCAGTGTGTGCAATGCGCAGTGATGTGCAACGCGCAGCGATGTGCAATGCGCAGTAATGTGAAATGCGCAGTTTTGTGTGTGCAATGCGCAGTGCTGTGCATACCTGTGCGAAGGAGCAGACGTCGCCGATGCCGAGAACGCTGACGGTGAAGTTCCGATAGAAGTCGACGATGTCGAGCGCACGCGCGCGCAGCGAGAGCAACACCAGCGGGCACAGCAGCGGGCTCAGTAGCTCGAACACTATGTACACCTAAGGAACACACCACATGCATCATCATCATTATTACAGCCATTAGACGTCCACTGATGAACATAGGCCTCTCCCAATTACTTCCTACTTTTAAATTGGCCGGTTGAAGGCAGCCTGCATCATGCCGCTTTCCTGTCCCTTGGCACGTGCCGGTACGTGGCCTCCACACCACACGACGAGTTAAGAACCGTTATAATTTATTTATTTTATCCACTCGAGAACCCTTCTTTTCTAACGGTTGTCAGTTCTGCAAGCGATATTGCCTACCCATTACTACTTTAGCTGTGCAATTAGACTATTTTATGTAACAAATTTTATATTAGAACTATAACTAATGAACGTAGATAATAGCGAAACCGAATTAAACTGGTATTTATTCAAAATAACAAATGATTATAAATTTTAAAAGTTCATTCTCAAATGAGTTATATTAACCGCTTGCCAGCATGACAGCAAGTTACCAATAAGTTAAAATTTACTGGAACTGATATCCCGAAACAAGATTTCGCATTACCCTCGCACAACCGTAAGGGCAGTATGTCGGTCGGTGGACGTATTTTGACACGCCTCTTCTAATAATTTACAAATTTGTAGATACATATTGTAAATCGTTTAGGAGTTGAGTCAGGGGGGTGTCACTCCGCAGTTTAGGTATATTCGGCCAGCGCGCCGACCGAAGCGGCGTATGGCAGAGGGCTTTTGCTCTCGGCTCGCACGACAGTCGCGGTCACGTCGCGCGAGCGCATATTTGAAAAAAATTTTTTGCTTTTCGACACCCGCAATGTCTTCTATTAAGCCTTAACGTCAATATAATCTGTATAAGAGATATTGCTGTGTTTACGGATATCTGAATAAAACGAACAGTGAATCAAAACTAACATTTTTTTTAAATTTTACACAATATTGAAATGTTTATTCTTATTTAATTCCATAAGCCCTTAAGTACTTAATTAGTAATAGTTGAAATAAAAATCCTTAATTAGTTGCCCAGAAACAATATTAGGAACAGGATAGGATAATGTTTACAAAGGAATACCTACACCCGTAGGAATCGAACACTCGAACACACGACATTCAGATGAAGTTTTTGTTTACAGAATCAACGTTTGTTGCTAAATCTACTTATAAATCAACTAGGTACAAAAACTTCTTAAGTGACAACCCCGTGCCGACATTCGCAGCTCGGTCATAAAACTGGGGCGCGCAAAGAAAATTCGTGGTTCGCGCGCGGTTTTAAGTTTCAATTTTGCTTGCAGGCGGGTAGCTCTGGCGAGTCTAGGTATATTTTTATACCTAAACCTGACTTTTGTTAGGAAGTGAGTCTTCTGTACGGTAGTACTATTAGGTATTCTGTGGTTGATTCTCGCAGTTAAGTTACAATTAATTACAAAATTAAATTGCAAATTTAACGATTTCAGATTTTTCCCTGTACTACTAGACGATATTACTTGCCAAATTTCCTAGTTCTAAGTCAACGAAAAGTAGTCGAAATGTACGTTTATTGCGGCATATTTTTTTACTTTAACTTAGAATTTAGATTTTTTTAACAGCTTTAATAGTACAGAGTATTTAGTTTTAATTTTAAGTAGATACCTCCACGCGTTCCCGAGGTCTTTGCAGACATACGGACAGACAGACGGACGAACAACAAAGTGATCCTATAAGGGTTCCGATTTTTCCATTTGAGGTACAACACGAGACACGGTTTCTGAGCGGCGAAAGATGCGCAGAAGAGTATTACGATTACGTGATCGCTAGTCGCGCTGCCGCACTGCCGGCCGGGATTGGTTGCTTGCTCCGCGCACACGCGTCTCTGATGGGATAATCGTAAGATGCGCAAAGCAATCCCTACTGTTTCCTCCAGCGCTCAAGATGCGTGCCGGGGATTGTACGGCTTGGCTTTACTGAGCACTACTCTCGCAGTGGGTGCACTTACCGCCCTGAACTGGAACAACTGCTGGAAGTGCGCGGCGACGTCCTTTGTGTGCGCGCGGCCCCGCCACGCGGCCGGCAGGTAGTGCACGTGGCCCAGCACCTGCACGAACAACTCTTCGCCGCGCGCGGGGCCCGTACAGCCCAGCCGTTCCTCTTCGCCTATCAACGCTCTGGAATATACAACAGCTTTTCAATTCATATTAACAAACTTTGTAATCGGACTCAACAGAGAGATGCCGTGTGGGGACGGCCGTAAAGAATACACTTCCCCACCGCCATCAGGAGGCGTGTCGTAAGAGGCGACTAATTCCTGTAGCACGTGACGGGCAGCAGCTTCTGCGTGCGAAATGTTATAAAAAACCGCCTGCCAAGCGTGGCGAGTATTGGCAATCCTATGGCTGAAATGATGATGATGACAACATAAAGTAGTTAAAACCACAAAATTTCCGAAAAATATTAAAAAAGTCCATGTTTACCTTATAACCGTAAATAATGTATTTCAACGTATTTTCATATATACAAATACACATAACATGTAAAAAGCAATATTTTTAAATGATAGAAATACTGTCGCATAACCTCACCTAGCACCGGCCAACACGCAGCCCAGTATGGTGATGATGGTGAGCACGTGTTCCACGGTCAGCACGTCTTCGTCGTACACGGAGAGCACCACCAGCACGCCGAGCACGCTCGCAGACAGGAACACTAGGTGCCTGCGCAACACAACAATACGAATGTTCACTATATTCACTAATCTTAATTGTTATTTATGTTATTTTAGCTATTCAAATCTTTTTATTATTAGTTTTCTTAAAAAATAAAAAATATTGCTCATTTATCTTTGGAAAAGATTAGAAACTAATATTAAACAAATTCAAGTAAAAAAAATATAATAATAAGTAACTTGTAATCTTTTTTTACGATATGGCCAAACGTGGCAATCCACTCAATCACAATAGATATCATCAAAAGTTGACGTTTTAACGCTATGGTCAGTTTTAGTTGGCCATAATATGATGAAATACCACCATTTTATAAAATTATCAGTTACATCATGAAGTGGTTAATTTTATGATCTGGCCACGACATGTAAATAATTTTCTGCCTTTTTTTTGTTTGGTATTGTCATCACATGCTACTTGGTTTAGTTAGATCATAGACCAAATACCCTATAGAGTATTTAATCTGTGACTGTACTGTTTTAGTACGGGCAAGAGTTGAACGGACTTGTCAGTTCATACTAAATGTAAGTGAAAAATCACTAACGTGTTTCGGAGAAAGATGGTCTATTTTGCTGCACTCCACTTACACACATACTTGCAACACATACATACATGCCAAACACACATACATGCCAAACTTTCATGCGGTCTCAGTTATTATCTGTTAACTTTTAATTTTCTTCGTAGCAGTATAACTGAATTATACTGCTACGAGAGGGGCAGGTAATTCGCAGAGGGGGGCCTATATACGCTAATTATTACATACTGCTCCAGCTCAGCACACGCTAGCTCAATAGTTTGTTCAACTGAGAGTGCTACTCTATCTTTGCGTTCTTTACATTTTAATTGACTATTTAAAAGTATGTAAGTAGTGACCCTCCTCTAATATCAGACTCCCTTGTGAACGAACTACCGACTTTGTAATTATCAATATTTATTAATAATTCATATTTTTTAAACCAATGTTCCGTTAAACAAATCACATGAACATTAAAGTCTAGTAAAAATAACCCCAATCCTAACTCCTTGCCGGCCAGGCCTTGCATGTTTGTTGATGAAGAATATTAAAAAACTCATTAGGCCTGGCTTTTGTCTTGCTTCTCAGTTTAAAGTCTCAGAGGTTGTCAATGGAATAATATTTAAATTAGTAATAGTACTAATATGATCATTGCAAATGTCAGTACAGTAAAAGCTCCTTATTCGCGGGGTATACGGTCCGTAAATATGCCGCGAATACAGAAACCGCGAATATGGAATGGTAATTAGTATGGAATTATAGGGGATACGTTCCAAGGTACCAAAATGAAACCAATATGTATGAAAATAATATAAATTTATTGCTAAATTCTAAATTAAAATAAATCATTTTCGTCAGATTTAGGCAAGGGTTTAAAGAATTTAGTAATTTTTTCTTGCTTTGCTGCTTTTAAGAGGTCATTAAATTCTGATTGATATTGAGCTGTAGCATCAATAATTTGCCGTTTAAAAATAAGGCTCCTTTCCATAGATGGATCAATATTCACGAAGAAATCACAAAGATCATTTGCCCTACGTAAACCTTCACTCAGATTTTTTAAGTTAAAAGTCACCTTTTCAGTGGTTGCTGAAGGCTCTTCTTCAGTGGAATGTGGAGTTAACATTTCCTCTAAGTCGGTTTCGGTCAACTCATCCTGCGAATCAAACAACTCTTGGATGTCACTTGGTTCTATCTGTTCGAAGCCATCTCGTCCTATTCCATTTGCAACGTGAACAACATTTTCAGTTAAAGATTGAATTTGCTCAGATTCATCATCATTTCCGGCAATTAAAGTAGGCCACAGTTTTTTCCAGCATGATTTCAATGTGCTTGGCTTCAGTTCATCCAACGATTCTTTTATGTTAACAATACATTTTGCTATGTCAAAAAAATTCCAGCACTGTATGACATTCATATCGGGATTAGATTCCATGGTGTCCATTATGATTTTAAATGTTCGTCTGATGTAATAAAGCTTAAAGGCTTGGATTATTCCTTGGTCCATGGGTTGGAGTAAAGCTGTCGTGTTAGGGGGCAAAAATATCACCTTTATATTTGGATGCATAGTTTCAAGCTCACGAGGGTGACCAGGAGCATTGTCCAAAGCGAGAACGGCCTTAAAGTCCAAATTACTTTTTTTCAAATAATTTTCAACTTCAGGAACAAAACAATTACGGAACCAGTCACAGAAAACTGCACTTGTAACCCACGCTTTTTTATTCGCACGCCAAAACACTGGCAGGAGGTCCTTGTTTTGGTTTTTTAAAGCACGAGGATTTAAAGATCTGTAAAGCATCAGTGGCTTTATAAGACAATCTCCAGATGCGTTAGAACAGAGCAGCAGTGTTATCCTATCTTTTGCTGCCTTAAAGCCGGGGGCGGATTTCTCACTTTTGGAAATGAAAGTTTTGCTTGGCATTCTTTTCCAAAATAAGGCTGTCTCATCTGCATTAAAGACTTGTTCAGGTTTGTATCCACCATCATTAATTAACTTTAAAAATTCATCTGGATATTTTTCTGCTGCGGCGGTGTCTGCGGATGCAGCTTCTCCAACAATTTTAATGTTATGCAATGACTGTCGCATCTTGAATTTATTGAACCATCCCTCCGAAGCTTGAAACCGTCCCTCTGTGTGTTCCTCACCAGGTTCTTTAAAATGTGCGTAAAGACGCATTGCTTTGTCGCGGATCAAAGGGCCATTTAATGGCACTCTTTTCTGGTTACGGTCTTCAATCCACAATGACAAGGCAGCTTCCATTTTTTCAATTGCTGGATCACGAACAATTTTGGCTGATAGTGAGGTGGAGGCTATGGAATTCCTTATTTTTTCTTCGGACTTCTTGATTGATCGTACAGTTGATTCATTAACATCGAAAAAGCGTGCTACGGATGCAAATGACTCGCCAAGGCGTAAACGGTCAAGCATTTGTTTTTTTACTTTAAGTGGCAACACTACCTTCTTCCTCTTCGGAACTGTTTTTTCTTTCTTTTTCGTCGGAGCCATTTTTTCTTTTTCCACTCGAAATTTTAAATTAATTACAAAGAAGAAGTCGCGTGTTACTCATTGAAAATATTTGCATCAAATGACGAGTTGAAACTACATATACAACACCAATCGTGCCAAAGGCGGCGTTTATCAAAAGACAAAGCAAAATAGTGACGGTGGCATTCAAGAATGGCTTTTATTTAGTCGCAGTAAGGCACTCGGTTACGTCCTTTGTAAACGCCGATGCGGCGCGTGCCGGCAGTACTCAAAGAACGCCGACACTTTAAACGAAACCGAATCCGTTTCTGTTTAGGTACCGATTGCATCCGCGAATAGTGAAATTTTTAGCCGCGAATACAGAAACTGGGTTGCAATTTTTTTACCCGCGAATAATGAAAACGCGAATAAAGAAACCGTGAATAAGGAACTTTTACTGTATTGAATTTTAAATTAATACAGTTAATATTATATGCTAACAAAGTAGCTGCTCGTTTTTTTAGTTTATAAGGCAGGTGTAAAGAGCTGCCAGTCAATTGAAAGCTATTGTTAATAAATTTATTTGTGTCAAAAAACACAAACTTGTCATTATGACGTTGAGTCATATTATAAATTAAAGTATTCAAAGAGTGAATACTGTCATTTTCTTGCACTGTCTGATTTTTACAGAAAGGTAGGGCACAGAAGAATATTTTCTTAACATTAAGGCCAGACAAAATTGAGTAATTTTAATTTTTGTCCTTGTGAGTTTTTGACTATTTCCTAACATTATAACAAGGATCGAGTTAGAGTTAAATTGACTATTCTGGACACAATTAATTATTTTATCAAGTGTTGCACCTGGCATAGAATTATTAATAACATAATATTTTAATTCCTTGCTTAATAAGGAACCGTAACCAACTCCTAACCTATCTGAAAAAATAATTACATTGGGCTTGGTATTATTACAATTTTTATGTGGTGTCGAAACTGATGGCTGCTGGCTAGCACTCTGTTGGGCACCTGAAATGCTGTTAACTGGCACCTGAGTTACTTTTATATTTGGTAATGATAAGAAATCTGTTTTGTGATTCCCTATTTCTAAAAGTTTATATGCAGCCACTGTCCACTAACTCTGCGCGTTCTTTCCTTAACTTAATATTATTATAAAAGCATTTCTGTTTTTTAATTAATTTTTTAGTTTTTAAAATAAACTTATTTAATTTTAAACATTTTTTTAGCCTATTATTACTAAGTGATTTTATAATATTTTTACTATCAACAAATTGTTCTTTTTTACTTAAATTCAAATCTGAAACATGTGTGAGTGGCAGTCAAATTTCGAACGCGAATGGTAAAAGTTTTAGTGTGCTGAGGCTTTACTAAGATAATTATATGGAAAAAAACCGACTAAGGAGAAGTGGGAATCGACACAAGTCTTTTTACCCCCTTCGCTATCCCTGCGATTGCTTTTTTACTAAACGACCGAGGACGTTAGATTGCTAGGTTTGATTCCCTTGCGAGTATCAGAACATGTGGCATCATCATCATCATCATCATTCCAGCCATAGGAGGTCCACTGCTGAACAAAGGCCTCCCACAATGACTGATCATCGGGGGGGATTGCCAATACTCGCCACGCTTGGCAGGCGGGTTAGCGAGCACAGTTTTTTTATAAAATTTCGCACGAAGACGCTGCTGCCCGTCTCGTGCTACAGGAATTGGTCGACTCTTACGACACGCCTCCTGTTGGCGGTGGGGAAGTGTATTCTTTACGGCCGTCCCCACACGGCACATGTTTGCGTTTTGTCTTTTGATTGCGTTGACTTTTAAGTTTCATTTCGCAGGGATTGAAATCAAATTTTCAAACCCACCAAGCAGATAGCGAGGTTATCCTATAAGGCTTTCATCTTTTCCTTTGAGGTAAATAACCCTAAAACTAAAAGATGGGCAGCACCCTCAGTGCGCGATTCTGACATTCACTTGGAATGTTTTTAATAATTATTTTCAAAACAAAGTTTATCATAATGAATGAGATAACAGTAGTGACACGAAAGAAAATAAAAGAACAATCTCGACGCTTTTTTATTGCAAACATTCACAATCGGCACCTTTGATACAGTAACAGCTGATCAATGTAGTTGTAGTTGACACCTTATAGTTGAGGTGAGGCCTGTGCCTTACCTCAACTATAAGGTGGTTTTGGCCATGTCTTCCGAAGCACGAGATGCTTGTAATAAATGTCACTAATTATGGTTAAAATGGTCACCCAGCCAATTACAACAGATGCGTAGGTGACTTACCTTTGTTAATCAATACCAAAACGCTGCCGCCACTGAGCTACAAGCACTAATGTCTCTTGTAGCATACCTACCTAACAAAAATCATATATATTTTTTAAAATAAATCTGAACTCTACATGTTATAAGTACTTAAAGTTGAAAATCGGTGACGGAAATGTTACATTTTGTACTAGGTGACAGTACAACGCAAACCATTTTTACTTATTGTTTGATGTTTAAAGTGCTTATTTTTAATAATACGAGGGCGGCACTGAAAATTTCGGGAATCAAGGAAGTGACAAAACATTAGATACTATTTAAAAATGTATTTATTGCTTTTCAAAGTATTCTCCGCGAAATTTGACACATTTTTCCATACGACGGAACCAATCATTGAAGCAACCATTCCATTCGGAAGTTTGGGTCTCCAAAATGGTTTTGTAGGCGTCCACAGCTTCTTCAGGTGATGAAAATCTCTGACCACGCAATTTATTCTTTATTTTAGGGAGAGTATAGAAATCATTAGGGCTTAGGTCGGGGCTGTATGGCGGATGGTGTAATAATTCTATGTTTTCTTGCTCTAAAAACTTTTTTGTTCTGTGCGCGGTGTGAGAACTCGCATTGTCGTGATGGAGGATGATGCGGCGGTTGCAGTTCTCTTTACGGAGTTCAGAAACGACCTGTGGCAAACAAAGGCTAGCATACCATTCTGCATTAACCGTTCTTTGTCCCTCAAGAGGAATAGTCGCAACATGGCCGGTTTTGGAGACAAACGTGGTCACCATTTTTTTTGCAACGATCCGTGAACGAACAATTTTTGTTGGCTTTAACTCATTTTCGAACACCCAAACTCGTGACTGGTTTTTTGTTTCGGGTTCGTACGCGTATATCCAGGATTCGTCACATTTGAGGATCCTGCGTGGAATCTTTCGAGAGTTCTGACGCAACAAGTAACGCGAGCCGCTTTTTGCTCTTCACAGAGCGAACGCGGTATCCATCGGGAAAACAACTTTTTTACACCTAATTGTTCATGCAAGATTATTTGTATTTGACTCATGCCAATGTCTAAAGTTGCCTGAATTTCGCGGTATGTCACATGTCGATCTTCCTCAATCAGCTTACGCACAGCATCAACGTTTTCTTGGGTGACTGCAGTTTTTGGACGACCTTGACGAGGATCATCACTAAGCTTGACACGTCCACGTTGAAATTCAGCAAACCAGCGATAAATTGTGGTTTTGGATGGGGCTTCATTACCAAATGCAGAAATCATCCGGTCAACACACTGTTTTTGTGTTAAACCACTTCGAAAGTCATAATAAAAAAAATAAAAAAAAAATTATTAGAACACCCATTTACAGGTAAAGTCCATTTTTCTTTGCTTGGCCAAAATTGTAAACAACCTTGACGTTTCTTTTTAAAGAAATATCTTATTACAAATTAAATAGACACAAAAAATAATCTGCTATCAGCTATAGTAACTTTAATTAAAACAAAAACAATTCCAGCAGTTCGTTCATATATGAACTAATATTTTTGTAAAAAGATTGTTTTCCAATTGATTCCAAGATTGTGTACAATATATTCGACAAGCAAAAAAAAAAACGGACTTTTACGTACTTACATGGTTACTTTTCACATAGACTTTTACAAGATTCGGCATGCAAATGATGGTCGAAAGAAAAAGGGAGCCTAACGACAAACGGGTCAGGTACTAGATATTATTGTGTGATTTTAAATAAGAAACACATCCTTACACGGATTGAATACATCAAAGACTTCTTTCTCTATTCAGAGAACATTTCCCATGCAAATACTAAAGCATAAATTACTAAAGCACCAAAGAAATACGAAGCTAATATAATACAATTTTCTTCACGCGACATCGCCTACCGGTATAATTTAAGAATAGGATGCATGCCAAAATGCATGTTGTTTTATTTCCAACAAAAATGACGAAGAAGATTTTTAGTTTTGAAACTATTTTGCCGATTATAACTTTCATAAAAACATTTACAAAGTTTACGTAAGGTCTGACTGATCCTAGGGTCAGACTGTTTATAAATCTTAGTTATATCAAATATTACGCTTGCTCATACTTACAGCGTCATTTTAATTGTGTCTGGGGGACTTTTGACTCTACTACTGACAGGCTGCTTACAAAAATTGTAATCTATATCTAATATATAAAAATGAATCTCTATTTCCTTTGGTCATCGCATCACGCGTGAACGGATGGAACAATTTCGCTAATTATTTTTTTGTTGTGTTAATTATTGTCAGGAGAAGGTTTTTATGAAAGAAAAAAATAAGAAAGTAGCGCAGAAAATCCTTTAAAAATAAACTAAAGACCACGCGAACGAAGTCGCGGGCAACAGCTAGTACTTAAATAAAAATCAAGACACTGACTATAAGTCAGATCACGTTATTTTTTTCGAGCTTTAAAGTATCTGGTGGAAACAACCGCTGACAGTAAGTGTATGTCTGCCAGTCTTTATTAATATTTTTTAACAATTTTCTATACAACATACACAGATATCAGAACTTGACTTCTAGAAAAGTAAGTTATGTTTTTATATAACTTAAACACTAGTGACCTAAAAATTGGCCGTCGCCACAAGCTAGCAAGTAAGCACACGTTCATAGTACCTACTTACACTATTCGATACGACCCATTTTGTTACTTATATAGAATAAAGGTATGGTCTTGCAGCTTTGGGATCCCGCTCTAACATTTTTTTATACAGATTCGTAAAAAAGAAAGCTCACACTAAACCGTGTGCAAGAAACATCGAGCACCTTATAGAGATGCAATACGGACCGTCTTTCTCCGAAACAAGTGATTTTTCGCTTATACTTAGTATGAACTGACAAATCCTGTCGAACCTCGGCCATACAAAAACAGTAATCACAGATTAAATAATAGCGGATTTTTTGTAGAAAAAATTAAATGTCATTTCTACTCTCTCTCTCTCTCTCTCTCTCTAGGGTGTGTGGTCCATGGCAAGAAAGGTGTCTTAGATTAATAACACATAGATACATAATCCAAAATTTTGAAGTAACTAAATTGTAGCCACAGAGGGCTCCTTACGCCTGACAGCTCCGTAGTGTTCAATATCAATCCGCTCCGAACGCATGACAATCTAGATGCAGGCATTGCTTTTATCAAATTTTTCGCAATTTTGGGAAAAACTTAATTTAGAGCAACACTATTTTATAGGGGTATGCGTGTGTCGTTTGCACACAAACTGTTTTGTTGCTTCAATTTTGTAATCGCCGTAGGTACCTCACGAACTATCATTCTATGTGTCAATAAATATTTAAAGGGTGTGAAGTACTTACTTGGCGAGGACCGTACTTATGGGCGACGTGAAGCTGGCCAGGTACTTGGAGGCGGGCTTGTGCGCGCGGTTGAGCCGGTCGCGTAGCTCGTGCTCCAGCTCGTTGAAGTGCCGCAGCGTGACGCGCGCGTACAGCGACCACGTGCGCAGACCCAGCGACCCCGGCGAACGCTTTATCAGCTGGTACACAGGCATGCACGCAGTCAGCGACAAGTTTGTGTACGGATTTAGGACAACTCTGACTACACTACTTTGCAGTATATCTTTTATTTAAAATATAGGTCACTCGAATAAAAAACGATTAAACTTTCTTTGAAAACTTTCTCGATTTTAAAAATAATATATTGGATTTCGTTAGGTATGTGTCAACAGTGACCTGTCACAAAACTCTTCTTATCTTGAAAGAACTATAGTATTTAAAAAAAACGTACCGCGACAATCATATTATTTTTAATAACAGAACCCCAATGCTATGCAAAGGGCTACGCTCGGTGTTTCTTTGCGAGATCGAATCAGGAATGAGGAGATCCGTAAATGAACAAAAGTCTCTGACATAGCACAACGGATTAGCAAGCTGAAGTGACAGTGGGCGGGGCATATCACATAAAACTGACGGCCGATGGGGTAAAAAGGTTCTACAATGGAGGTCATGCACCGGCAAGCGCAGCGTAGGACGTCCAACTACAAGGTGGACGGCCGACCTGGTAACAGTTAAAGGACGCCGCTAGATGCAGCCACCGCTTTCAACCAACCAATATGGTAGTCACTGGGAAAGGCCTATGTTCAGCAGTGGACATCCTATTGCTGAAATGATGATGATGATGACCCCCCATGGCGGTGATCCCTGTCATAAATTATTATGAAATACTGATCTTAATCTTAAGCCAGTGAATCCGCCGCATACATTTTGTATAGTCACAGAACTACTTTAACACAACTCTCTTAGTAACTGTGTACCTATATGACTAGGTTTAAAAGTAGTAAGTGGGAATGGGAATGCCTAAAAAATATTTTACTCATAGAAAACTAGTGTATTTCCTACTTAGATCCAGTTCCAGATATTCACATGCTATCAACCAGCTCATGTTCCAGTTTATCTTAATTGCATTCATAAAATAAAAATGATTTAATACTATAGTAAATTCTGATACAAATGTAGGACAGAAAAGAAGCAGGTCATACCTCGGCATAGTTGAAGAAGAAATAGAGTATCTGCCAGGCTTGTATAAGAGGGGCAAGCAGCAGGTTGATGAGCGCCAGCAGTAATATCTGTTTCTCCAGCTGTCGCGCCAGCAGCATTCGCTTCGAATGGTCTTCGTAAAACTCGCGGAGCTGCCAGCAGTTCTCCCACGGACTCAAAGGACTAACTGCAAAAATGACAGGATAAGGAATTGATTTAACTTGTTTACATATTCTAATATACATATTATAATATAATACACTGTACTTGTATCGAATTCTATCGATCTAAAATGTACGTACTCAACTATAACAGCTCGTTATCTATATATATAAAAGAAGAAACTGACTGACTGACATATCAACGCACAGCCCAAACCGCTGGCGCTAGAGATTCCAAATTTGGCATGTAGGTTTCTTATAAGGTCTAGGGGTGCACTAAGAAAGGGTTTTTCAAAATTCACCCTCTAAAGGGGTGAAATGGGGGCCCAAAGTTTGTATGGGGAAACAAGATTAGTTAGACTATTTTATTCGAAACTTCACAGGAGTATTCCTAACAATAAATGATTAAACACGTGTTTCAGGTTTTTTGCGAAATCCACCCCTAAAGGGGGTAAAAGGGGTGACAAAGTCTGAAAATCAACATGGGTTAATTGGTATTGTTTCTATGGTTTATCGGGTCTCTGATTACAAAAACAACAACAATTTTAAAATACAACGTTGCGGATGAAAAAACCCTTAAGTAGGTGAAAAGGAGGAAGAAACTTTGTATTTCAGTTATCTATTTATATATAATGGTAAACTGACTAATTGTTGATATATCAACGCACAGCCTTACCTTATACAGTGTTGACATCCATTAAGAAAGGTTTTTTGGAAATCATAGCTAAGGGGGTAAAATAGGGGATGAAAATTTAATGAAAGCATATCAGTTTCAAATAATAATTTTCAAATTTTGTATTTATGGTGACGATTGAAATAAATTTATGTAGATATTACAGCGTTCTTGATTATTCAACCCCTGAAGTGGTGAAAAAGAATATTAAGTTGTGTCTTGAAAGTCCTTAATTTTTTAAGTTATAATCACTAAATTTATGTTTATAGTAAACTTACTCAACTTAAATTGGTTGTGTTACAATTTCAAAAGAGATAAAATTTTGTTGTTGTCGAATTAATAATCACCAAATATATTATCTCGGCTCATGGTTTCAAACTAAACCAACATACATTGTTATTTTCACTCGGCTGCCGTAGGAGGTTTATGTTTTTCGAGCATGTGTGTTTATAATTTTTTGGCACGCTCTACAGCCTAAGCCGTTAGAGATGTATTTCATCATATGTGATTCTTCTCAGTTGTGGAAGTGACATAAAGTATATCGTTTTCCGGAATTCTCATGGTACATAGGAATTACGCGGGAAACTCTGATCTCTAATGCTACTTATATGATTTCAACCCTCGATGAAGGTCTGCTTTAGATTAGTTTAAATGCTGTTGAAGTATTCCAGCGACGTCGCCTAGAGTCTACGGGGGCCAAAATTTTGTTTATTTTGAGCTAGGACGCACCGTTTTTTATATCAAGGCGCTGCGTACACGACGTAGCAGGGCGGGCCGGACAATTTCGCCGCGAACAATAGACCAAAGGGAATCGTATACTGCAACGCACACGGTGGTCAATAGGACCGCGCCACCAGTGCCCGCCCCGCACCGCGGTATGTCCGTGGCTGCCCGGCTTAGTCTGCGCCGCGCACTCTACTAGAATGGTTGTCCTGAACTGACCGTCATGTACGTTGAGTACGCGGCGCGGGCAGACGCGGGCATCGATGAGCAGACGCGGCCTTTATTGCTTCACGGTCAAAAAGACCACACCACTGCGTTGTATGCGCAGCACCTTACTCCATTCTATATTAATTAATCTATATACGAGTACATAGGTATATAAAAGGCAAAAGTGATTGACTGATGTATCAACGCAAAGCCCAAACCGCGGGTTCTTGAGATTCCAAATTTGACACGTAGGTTTCTTATAAAATCTAGGGATCACTAAGAAAGGATTTTTCAAAATTCATCCCCTAAAGGGGTGAAATGGGGGTCCTAAGTTTTTATGGGTAAACAAGATTAGTCAGACTCTTTTATCCGAAACTTCACAGGAGTACGTTCTCCTTACGATAAATGAGTAAACATGTGTTTCAGATTTTTTTAAAAGTCAACCCCTTAAAAGGGGAAGGGGGCTGACTAAGTCTGAAAATCGACATGGATATTGTTTCTATGGTTTATCGGGTCGCTGATTACGAAAACAACAACGATTTTTAAATTTAACGTTGCGGAAGTGAAATTCCATCTCCCCCTGTTGGGATGCGATGGGGTTGAAATGTCTATCAATATGGGTGTAAAATTGAATACTGTAAACATGAGAATTCTTGAAATTATTTGTGCCAAATTGCAATTCAATCGGTTCAGTAATTTTGGAGCTAATCGGTTGTAACCGACGGAATAAAAATAAAAAAATTAAGTTGTATTAAATTGAAAAAATAAATAAAAATGAATAAATTAAAAATAAACTAAATTGACTAACATAAAATAATTAAAATAAAATAATTAAAATGAGACACATTACATAAATGTGACCCGCCGCCTCAGGGGTACCGAGTCCTACCTCATGCCGTGGCATGAAGCCGTATCCAGCGCCCAAGTAGCGGCGAGTCCCATCTATCTGCCATGACCTTCAGGATACTATTGGGGCCGCCCCGCAGCCGCTTCAGCAGCGACGCAACACGCTTCCTAACAATGGCGTGGAAACCATCTGTGTGCATTTCCGCAAACATTCCTGACGCGCTGCAAAAGCGCGGCAGCCCCATCAACATCCTAAACCCATTATTATACTGGACCCGCAACGCGCTGTACACCCGCTGCGTATAGTTAACCCATAGGTTGCCCGTGTAAAAAGACTGGCAGTAAGCTTTGAAGATTGTAATCTTAACCTGCCTACTGCAACGAGCAAACCTACGGGCCACCATGTTACATCGGGTGGACAGCGCCCTGCGTTCCCGCTCAATATCTACGTTATCACGCAGATCCTCAGTGACCCAGTGACCCAGATACTTAAACTGTGAGACACGTTTTAGTGGTGAGTTGTTAAGAGTAAAGGTAGTGGGACTTGGACAGGATTTGGTCCCTGCCTTGAACACCAAGAATTCGCTCTTTTTCACATTGTATCTGAGTCCGTGGGACACCGCATAGGCTTCACAAATACTAAGCAATTTACGCATGGCTCCAATCGAGGGGCTGAGCAGCACCATGTCGTCTGCGTAACTTATGTTATTAACACATACACCGTCAATATAGCATCCAACATTAGCGCTGCTCAACTCCTCGATCAGACCATTGATATATAAATTGAAAAGCCTGGGAGATGTAAGCCCACCTTGTCTCACTCCACATTCAAGCCTATATACATCAGAGTATGAGCTTGCCCATCTTACACAATTGGTCTGACGCTCATACCAGGACCGTAGCACCGCAACCAACTCTTGCGGCACATCAGTCTCACGTTGAAGTTTTTGCCATAATAAACCATACGACACCAGATCGAAGGCCTTGGACAAGTCAAGAAAACAAGCAAATACTGGTGTGTTCCTGTCAGTGTAGTACTTGACAGTTTGCTTGAGACACAAGATAGCGCTTTCAGTGGACAAACCTGGTTGAAAACCAAACTGTGCGTCATTTAATTTAACGTGCCTTCTTAGGTGTTGATCAAGCAAACTGTCCAGCACCTTAGCCACCACAGTAGCCAGCGAGATTGGTCTGTAATTTGACAAGTCCGAAGGATCCCCCGATTTGTTCTTAATTACTGGCACAACTATAGTTCGCATAAGGTCATCTGGCAGGTAAGAGTGGCTAAGACAGAGATTATACAGCAAAGATAAGACCCTTGGTAGATGGATTCCTGCGCACTGCAGATGCTCTATGCTGAGATGGTCGTGACCAGGGGATTTACCCCTCACCATTCCCTTTATTACACGGTCCACATCCTTCGCCGAAAATCTTACTTTAATTTTGTCAGCACCATACTCACCACCGAACACCGCAGCTGTAGGCCCAAGGGGGGAATCTACTCCGAAATGAGTCTGAAAGGCCTTGGCTATCTCCCTAGGCTCATGTATGCCAGCGATGCTCACCGGCAGACTAGATTTTGGGTTTAGTTTATTTGTAGCCTTCCAAAAGCGCTTAAAGTCCTTACTAGCACGGTGCTGTGCAATAATATCCATTTTGATTTGTTGCTGATGGTTTTGGCACCATTTTAGTTTAGACTTAAAGACCCTCCTAGACTCCACCATATTCATGTAAATTGGACCAGCACTCGGCTTGCCGTAGTGCTGCCACATCTGTAGACAGTCTCGAGCGTGCCGGTGAGCGTCCCTAACATGTTTATTCCACCCGTAATAACAGACAGCCATACGTTATCCCAACACAAAGGTTCTATTTTTGCATTTGATGTATATCGTGTTTTGATGGTCATGCTAGGGGGGCTGTATTAGTAAAAAATATTGTCTATAAAGAAGTTTTGTAGTGTTTTTTTAAATTACTGAGTTTGACATTCATACATCACTCAAAATCAAATCTAACGCGAGCGAAGCCGCGGGCAAAAGCTAGTTGTTTAATACAATATCACCTTTTTTTGGAAATATCAATGTAATATATCGCATTTTGTGTAAGTAGTCTTAACTTGTTTTAGTATTTAATTAGTGACCGAAAGAGACAAATCTTACACAAAATTAAATTTGTTAAGATTAACAAAAATCCATACAGAAGTAGGCAAAAGTATAAATAGTAATTTGATAAGGATGTGAAAACCATACAATTGAATCAAAATTCTAAAAACAAAAAGAGACGTTAAATAAATACTTACAAAATAATAAAAACTCCAGATTCCATTTCAGAACTCTTGATAAATAATGGAAATCTCTTATACAAGGCACATGTATCTGTAGTGGAAGCAAATTTTTGTTGACCATAGCTACCATGTAATTATTAAACCTGAAAATAAAGTTGCTATTAGTTTTACAAGTAAAATAATATTTACATTTTTTTAATGAAACGCATTCACACGAAACTTAAATAACAAGAGCAGTTTTCATACAGTGCGATAAAGACTACAAATCACTTTAGTGGACAATGCACTGCATGCAATCGTCTTATGCTTGGATGCCGGCTAATATTGGTTGTTATTAGCATAAAATAATTAATCAAACTTATCAACGGAAATCATCTTTATAAAGACTACTAATAACTAACTGCCTCTGTGCGTCAAATTACAATAAGGCGATCTATTACTACTGCAGCGTCGTCGTTTGACCTACACCTACAAGCTATCGTAAATGAGAACGAACGAATACGCTTTATTCATAATAGCTAGATCTGATATTCTTATTTGTAAAAGGAATGCAATACTATATAAGGTCCTATTTTATTAGTGTACATCCCGTTAACCTGTGACTATATAGGTGAAATCAATCGTAAAAACCAACTTTCAAATGGGTACCATAAAAACTAAAAAAGTTAAAAAACACAGTCAAAATCAACAACATTGACTTCATATTGCATAAACTCGTCCTATCTTTAGTACGTATAACCATCTATGATCATCTGTCTTATTCCTTCCCCTTGTACAGAGCGAGAAAGACTTAACAGACTTGAAAATGGCAGGAGTTCATTCATAAACTTAAACCTACACGGTCAGATGTTTGGCTTGAATAACTGGGGGGGAATGTCCTTCAACCTTGTTAATTCAAAAATTTGGCTTAAATTTAGCTTAGTGCAAATTTTCTTATTTGAAAATCAAGGTACATCATTTAAAACAAACAAATAAAAACTTAATAATGAAAAATCTTAGGTAAGTAAATGTTAAGTTAGAAGCTTACCTATGGTAAAACGGCCCTCTTATCAGCTTATCAGGTAAGTACCTACACTGATCTTTAGGGGCTCCCTCCCTGACAGGGGAGTGTGTTTCCAGACTAGGTAGTAATTCAAATTTTCCATCACACTTTCTCAGGCTGTGGACTGACGAGCTATCCAAAATCATGTTAAGATTTAGTGTATTAGGTATGCAAGTTTATTATCGAGAAAGGTAATTAAATCTAACGAAAACGATTAGTTAGATTATTTTAACTCAATGAAATTCAAAATATCATAATTTTATGATAACTCGGCGTGTTTAAAAATTTGAATCATCTCTACAGCGATGGTTTATTTACACACTGTTCCTTATTATCGAAAATCGAACTTAGCATGATTAAAAATAAAAACGATTACATTCATCATCATCATAATTCAAGATCTAGGTATTCTAGTTCCTACATTTTTTATTACACTGACTATAACACACACTCTCACAATTAGACTTTTGGATAGTTCTACATTGACTTACTATCACAGTACGAAGTGTTTTTAATAAATGAAAATTTTTCGATACTACGACGCGCGCGGAAGTCGGAAGCGCATCCGTCCGTTACACATCTAATCACGACAGACACGTGACCGGCACTAAAAGAAAGCGCAGCGGTCGGTCAAAGCGCGGCCGCCTGCGCAGGCCGGCACCCGATGACGAGGTAGTGATGTAGTATCTATCGAGATCGCACGGATCGATACGCTATCATTTCAATCATTTATTTATAATACTAACACTTAAAGAATTAGTCACCTATTTCGATAGATGTACATAATAGTAGTTTAATAGTAGTAAGTAAAATCTTTAAAAATCACCTATTATTTCATAATTATTGTCATCAAATGGTATTATTTCGAATATTTAGTGATAACTGAAGAGTTTAAAGCTACTATTTTGATTAAATAAAGTCAAAATGAATTAATTTTAAAAGTGGTTAACTACTGGAACACGCTTTGTACTGGGTTCCTAATGTTGACCAAGTGGTTTGCAACTGGTGATTTACGCTTTTTTCTTTTATTTTTCATAGTGATGCATTTGTTTGACATATCAGTGCGTTTAAATATGATTAAAATGTTTATTTGCAATCCACCCCTGTAATTGACCACCGGTTTATTATTGGTACACAGTTATAAAAATGTGTTCCTAAGGATGACCAGATAAGAGTTTTAACTTTTCTCTCATTGTTTTAGATTCAAAATGCCGCCCAAAAAGAATTTTTTTTAATATTCAGAAAATGATTTAATGGAGTGTCTCGACGAAATTAGTAAAGGAGGTAAGATAAGAGAAATATGTAGAAAATATGTAGAATATATATAGTTATAAATAAACTAAAAATGAGACATCCGGTACAAAGGAAAATGGGAAAATGGGACCACCAACCATTTTGACACCACAAGAAAAATTACTATTAGTAAAATGGATTAACGCTAATGCAAAAAAGGGAATCCCCTTAACAAAAGAACGTTTATTGGAAACAGCTAGCCAAATAATACAGGAGGACGGTAGAAGAAATCCATTTAACAGCGGGAAACCCGGACGAAAATGGTTTAATGGGTTCCTAAAAAGACACCAGGTTGTGACACAGCGATATGCTAAATCAATAAACTCAGCGCGAAGCCGAGTAACAGAAGAAAATTTAAGGAAATGGCGCTCTGAACTAAGAGAGTTTTTGATAAGTGCACACGCTGAAGATATTCTTGAAGATCCTGATAGAATCATTAATGGTGATGAATCCGGATTCAATATTTGTCCTACGTCAGGTTTGGTACTGGGTCCTAAAATAATGGCCAATTTATACGAAATTAAAGATAAAGAAAAGTTAATTTTATAAAAAAAATAAAAACCGACTTCAAAAAACTAAAACGCTAAAAATAATCTTAACACTTAAGTACCTAATCAGTTACTTTTGGAGTCGGTGCAAACGAAAACATTGGTCTCTCAATGACTGGCACCGACTCCAAAAGTAACTGATTAGGTACTTAAGTGTTAAGATTATTTTTAGCGTTTTAGTTTTTTGAAGTCGGTTTTTATTTTTTTTATAAAATTAACTTATTTCATCCATTTTAGTGATAAATCCTAATCAAAACAAATCTTACGAGTGCAAACATAATTTAACTGCTGAACACCGATTTCATTTCCTATTTTTCCACCCTTAGGGGTGAAATTTTTTCCAAAAAATTTTATTATAGTATCTTTGAAGTATAAGCTATTCATTAAAAAAAGAATCATCAAAATCGGTCTACATTTGGCAGAGATATAGGTAAGATAGATACTAAAATCAGTTGGCGTGGTACGGAGTTTATGCAATGTTAGATGATTTTCTTATAGATCCTATCATCAGAATTTAATCAAATTTATATGGGACCATTCTGAAAGTATTACCTTTCAAACAAAAAAATAATTATCGAAATCGGTCAACGCAGTAACGAATGATCGCTGAACATACATAAAAAAAAAAAAAAAAAAAAAAAAAAAAAAAAAAAAAAAAGATACCGACGAATTGAGAACCTCCTCCTTTTTTGAAGTCGGTTGAAAAGAAAGTATTACTGTCTTGGGTACGTTTTCAGCCTCCGGAAAAGTCTTCCCCGTCCTTATTATTTAAACGAATACTGAGCCCAGTTTCTCCAAATTTATTGGCAAACTTTTTTGAGCCAGAACTGCCAAACCGAGAACCAGAAGAAACCCTACACCTACAAAATAATCTTGAAATAACACCATCAAAATCCAATAATACTCCAAAAAAACTGGACCCTAAGCCCGGCTCGTCGAAGATGCCTATAAGCCCAGCATTTACCAATGCTATTCTCTGGCCAACTGAGTCTCCTTTGAAGAATAATGGGACGAAAAAGTCTAAGACAAAGCAGCGTTTACCGGATGCTATTGGTGCGGGTCAGTGGGTGAAATACTGGAATAACAAAAAAGAAGAGAAGGAAGAAAAGGAAAAGAAAAGATTGGCTCGTGCAAAGAAGAAAATGTTAAAGGATAAAGAAAAAAGTGAACCCCCTAAAAGGAAACGGATTAAAAGAAAAGTCTTTGTGGAATCTGATTCCGAAGATGATGTTCCGTTGAATGTGTATGCCCAAAAACCTAAAAATCTTGAAGATGAATTTTGGATCTTATGTGATTGTCAATTATGAGGGTGAATACTTCCCTGGTAAGATCAAAAACATCGATGGACATAACGCTGAAGTCAGTACCATGGTGCTATCATCTGCAACAACTTTTAAATGGCCTGAAAAAGACGATACTTGGATACGATACGATGGACCTGACAGAATAGTTGAAGTTATAAAATCACCTGTTTCTATAAATAACAGAGGGTCTTACAAGGTTGAAGAAATGGCCAAATTTCTGCAATGGGTTTAACTTTAAAGACTCGAGACTAAATGATGCGACTGATTTAGGTATATTTGATTTTACTGTGATTTATGATTAAAGTTCAAGTGCAAAGTTAAACTTAAATTTAATTTATTTTTCTAATGTTGATTTTCAATAAGTAATAATGTTGTTAATTATGTTCGAATTCTGAATAGTGGCTGGGAACCTAGCTTCATCTGTGCCATTATAGGTATTAAGATGACTTTAAGTCAATAAATGAAAAGTATATTTTAGTAATATTGTTTTATTATCACCTTAATGAAGTGGTCAACTATTAGTCCAAATGCGGTCCTTTATTGGAACGCGCCGGTCAAACTTAGGGACATTCCCGTTTTTGGTATTGTTCATAAAATAACTAATAAACTTACATACTTATATTGAATTATTGTATTAATCCTGCATTATTATTATACTGTTAGGAGTAATCAGCAAAAACGTGGGCCAAGCGCTACGTCATCGTGACGTAGATCCGGTCGGGTGGTGGCAGCGGAGCACGAGACCCGACACGCAGCGACGGAGCACTCAGCCCACTTTACCTCAAGCGCTCGGATGCGATAGACGTGCCTAAGATTCGTTATTTTGTTAATTATCGTTGATAGGTATTTTTGGAATAATTGTAACAGTCTGAATATTAAATTTGTAACAGTTTGTAACAATCGTCTTCTTTATTAAAAATAAGATCCGTTCCTGGTTCCTAAAATCAGAAGTGAGATCGCCACGCGTTTTGCTCGATTTAGCCACCTTAAAAAGTGTTAGACTTGTCTCCGTACTTTCGAGTGAAAGTTTAGTGTCGATTTGTAATATTACGGGTCGTTCGTAAAAGTTAACGAAACGTGATCGATCATATAGGCGTGCGTCGTGATTGGAGTAGACCACGTTATCATTTTGACTGTCGTGCTAGAACATGTGCGTTATTGTTTGCCCTAGTATTAGTTTGATACCGACAACAACGAGGCGGTATTGTGCAATTTTATTTAATTACGCGGTCGTAAATTCATCAGTACATTTCCTTGGTGCTGTGCGTAATTTAATTATGAGAGATCGTGAATTTAAGTCTGTAAGCTGCTATACGCGACTAGAGCAGTTATTGAATTTCCCGTGAATGTGGTTGTGATTCGCGTAGTTCTGGTAAAAGGCATTGAACGCGGTTTCATGATTCACGCAATAGCAATATATGCACTAAAATGTAGGTATGTTTGCCTATTACGGCGCCATTGACTACTATCGTATCATGCGCAGGAGGGTAGTTACACCGGCATCGTCGTTTGCTGATGTTCAGATCAGTCTTGAACGTATGTGCACTATAGGATTGTTGGCGCACTAGTTTCATTGCTTCAAATCAAATAATTTGTAAAAAGAGTTTTGGTTCGATATCGATGTTATGTGCAAAAGTATTTGGGACATAGTGTTTATTAGGCATAGATAAATGCCTGCTGAGCAATGCGTATGCATGCTCATTTTGATCAAATCTATTGATCGATTTAGTAAAAAAAAATTAAGTTTGTTACCTACCCACATTTTAATGTTAATGGATTTTTCTAAAGCAAAATGAAAAGTAGTGTGGTGTAGCATTGCATAGCCATATGCGACTATACTCATATCAACTCGTATGCAGATCATGTCTAATCTTTAGTTGAAGGCTACTTAATGCTTAAAATCATCGTAGCGTCAGCCGTAGTTCTAATGATGAGTCTACTACTCTAAAGCTAAGCTAATGCTATGTTCGGAGCCAGTTTGTGGTATGGACATTGATTCATGTCCTGTTTGGTACTTGGGTTTTGGTGCCATTTAGTTGCAAAATTAAAACTTACCGTGTAATGTCAGTACAGTTAAGGAAACCACTAGTTACATTTTATTGACAAAGTCGATTTATTAATAATTTTTCTAGAATGTGCGAGTACCCACAGATCGTGTTGAATCCTGAAAAGTCTGGATGTTTGGTATCAGGTACGGCCGAGCAGGCACGGTGTTGAGTGAATATTAAGTTGTTGTTTATTGTTTCATGTATTGGAGTGTGCATTCAATTTGTGTGCACCCTGAGGGTCGTCTGTGGTGCCCTCGATGCATCGCGTTCAGCCTTCAGAGCATCGGTCGCGCTCGTGCGGCGCTCTCAGCGCGCATCTGGCGCAGTGATGGCGGTGCGCTGCTGGCGCAGCCGTCGTGCGCTCGTGCGGCGCTCTTGGCGCGCATATGGCGCAGTACTTGCAGTGCGCTGTTGGCGCAGCCATCGTGCGCTTGTGAGGCGATCTCAGCGCGCATTCTCTGCGTTGCGCATCCCGAGGGCTCTGCGCTGGTTTTGCCGCAACATCCCGAGGGCTCTGTTGTGTGCGTCGCGCATCCCGAGGGCTCTGCGCTGGTTTTGCCGCAACATCCCGAGGGCTCTGTTGTCTACGTCGCGCATCCCGAGGGCTCTGCGCTGGTTTTGCCGCAACATCCTAAGGGCTCTGTTGTGTGCGTCGCGCATCCCGAGGGCTCTGCGCTGGTTTTGCCGCAACATCCTGAGGGCTCTGTTGTGTGCGTCGCGCATCCCGAGGGCTCTGCGCTGGTTTTGCCGCAACATCCCGAGGGCTCTGTTGTGTGCGTCGCGCATCCCGAGGGCTCTGCGCTGGTTTCGCCGCAACATCCTGAGGGCTCTGTTGTGTGCGTCGCGCATCCCGAGGGTTCTGCGCTGGTTTTGCCGCAACATCCTGAGGGCTCTGTTGTGTGCGTCGCGCATCCTGAGGGCTCTGCGCTGGTATTATTGCAACGTATTGTAGCTAATGTGACCCTGGTGCGCTTTTGCGGCGCTGTCGGCGCGCATCCAGAGCAGTGCTTGCAGTGCGCAACTGGCGCAGCCGTCGTCCGCTCGTGCGGCGCTCTCAGCGCGCATCCGGCGCAGTGTTGGCGGTGCGCAGCTAGCGCAGCCGTCGTGCGGCTCGTGCGGCGTTTTCAGCGCGCATCCAGCGCAGTGTTGGCGCTGCGCAGTTGGCACATCCGTCGTGCACTCTCAGCGCACATCTGGTGTGGTGTTCACGGTGCGCTGCTACTAGCGCAGCCGTAGCGTGGTGCGCAGTTGATGCAGCATTGTTTAATATGACATGCGGACCTATATGGCGTCTGTCAACTTGAGACATGCGGACCCTATGCCTCTGTCTACCTAGAGACATGCGGACCCTAAGCCTCTGTCTACCTTTAGACATGCGGACCCTATGCCTCTGTCTACCTTTAGACATGCGGACCCTATGCCTCTGTCTACCTTTAGACATGCGGACCCTATGCCTCTCTCTATGCCCCGATATTGTGGCAATGTCCCGACATTGAGACAACGCCCCGATAATTATGGCTGCTGTTTCGCCTCGACATTGTGGCAATGCCCCGACATTGTGGCGACCTGGCGGCTTTTGTTTTGGTATGTTGCTCAGGATGTGTTGGATTTCAGATTCTGATGACCTAAATGACAGCCATGGTGGTGGTGGCTGAGTTCCCGTCTGGATGAAGCGGTCGAGGACGACTCGCAGTCAGGAGAGGCCGTGTTAGGAGTAATCAGCAAAAACGCGGGCCAAGCGCTACGTCATCGTGACGTAGATCCGGTCGGGTGGTGGCAGCGGAGCACGAGACCCGACACGCAGCGACGGAGCACTCAGCCCACTTTACCTCAAGCGCTCGGATGCGATAGACGTGCCTAAGATTCGTTATTTTGTTAATTATCGTTGATAGGTATTTTTGGAATAATTGTAACAGTCGGAATATTAAATTTGTAACGGTTTGTAACAATCGTCTTCTTTATTAAAAATAAGATCCGTTCCTGGTTCCTAAAAATACAATAATCATATGTATAGATACTTTTCTGCGCTAAAGATATTTATTACCAGTTCAGAGATTTTCAAAGTCTAAAACTTGCCTTAAATGGTTTGGGATTGGTACACCCACCCTACTACCGTCTTCCGTGTGATGCGCCAAGATCGTGAAGCACTGCGGTATTATTATTTTAGTGTAAATAAACTGAAACCTGTAGTGTAAATAGGAGGAACAGCGTGTAAATAGTCGTGTAAAGAAACAATCGTTGTAGGTAAAGTTGATTCAAATTTTTAAACACGCCGATTTATCATAAAATTAGTTATTTTGAATTTTATTGAGTTAATCTAACATCGTTATCAGTAAGATTTAATTACCTCACTTGATAATAAACTTGCATACCCCTAACACAATACATTCTAGCATGACTTTGGATAGCTTGTGTCCAGTCTGAGAAAGTGTGATTGAAAGTTTGAATCACTCCCTAGTCTGCAAACACACCCCCTGAAGATCAGTGTACCTACCTGATAAGCTAATAAGAGGATTACTTTACTATTACATAGGTAAGCTGCTAACTTAACATTTACTTACTTAAGAATTTTCAAAATTATGTTTTTATTTGTTTGTTTTAAATTATGTCGATTTTCGAATTAGGATATTCGCACTAAGCTACATTTAAGCTAAATTTTTGAATTAACAAGGTTGAAGGTCATTCCCCCCAGTTATTCGAGCCAAACATCTGTGTATGTTATGAATGAAAGTCTTTCTCGCTCTGTCTATGGGAAGGAATAAGACAGATGATCACAGATGGTTATACGTATTGAAGATAGGACGAGTTTATGCAATGTGAAGTCGATGTTATTTTGTATTTTTATTTTGAACTTTTTTAGTTTTTATGATATTCATTTGAAATTTGGTTTTTAAGATTGCTTTTCACCTATATAGTCACTGGTTAACGGGATGTACACTAATAAAATAGGACCTTATATAGTGCAGGCGCCATAGAAAGAGGAGTATGCAAAACATGAGGACTGCATTCTGTAAATTGTTCTAGGCTCAGAAAAGCTTGCAGATTATGATTTTGGATGTTGCCAGAAAAAAAATTATTCCGTTTTTTTACAATTTTAAATCAAATTCATTGAATAAATTATTAATATTAAAATAGCTTTAGAGCTTTTTTTTTTTTTTAACTGTAGACTGATCCCGCTCTTAAAAAAGAGCGGTGATTCTGCCAATGTCGAGTGTATCGTTTACTTAAAGTCAAAGCTTGACAAAGTTCGTAATAAATAACGGGTGTTTAGTTTTTATTGCTTTTCTTGGATTCAGTGGAGGCTACTGTTCCCGTATAAGCAGGTTTCAGGACGCTATCGGGTCTAAAGCAAGTTGTCTTGAGACAAGTCACTTGACACTCGATGCGGCGTTGAATACAATGATATTTCAATAGTTTCAGATCTTTATCACTTCACCAAACATTAGAACACAAACTACACCAAACTTACACTCTAAAGCTCTTTAAATGATAAATAAAAACCATTATAATAGATCGACCATGCTTTTCGTTCGACTACCCCCCACCGAATCTAGAGCTATTTTGTTGCTTATTAGTGACAATATCCAATTAATGCTTGTATGTAACTGTATTTTTTTTTAAAAATAAAGCACTCTGATTAAACACTTAAATACAAGAAATCTGTATACATACTCGTATATAAAATGGTGGCTGGACCTAGACTTATATTTTGCACATAGATGTTTGCAAACAATCTAAGTTTTATTTTTGTTTTATTAAATACTACCCTAAAGCAGTGAAAGTTTATATAAAAGTCTGTACATTACAAATAGGATCTTAAAATTTTGTGTTTAGGCCGACGATTGCAAGTATTTTTGATAATTCCATCCCCTAATGAGTAAGGTTGAAATTGTGTATGGAAAAACAATGATTTTTACTTATTTAGATCAAATACTGTACTTTAAGAAAGAAAAACTGAAACAGAGAATGGAAGAGGGCCTTTATACTGAATAAATGACTATTATAAAGTACCTGAGTATTCTGTGATATATGTCTAGTTCGTTGATCTCTTGCTTGTGTACACACATATGATGCTCTGGCTGAGCTTCTCTGACTCGATCTTGTATTGTTGACCAATTTACCCACGCTAAATCACTCTACAACAAGCATACACTGAGAGAAAAGGTCAAATAACATAAACAAAAGTGAAAAATTTAACGGAAAACTTACCTCTCTAATTTTCAAAGCATGATTATAAAATAATTTAGTATCATGAGCGTAATAAAGATGGTATACAGATATGACTAATTTCATTAACCAAATGAAAGAGCATAATGCAACAAGACACCACCTAAAAAAACACAAGATTATAATACATTTTTAAAATAAACAGATTTAGTTTTTGAATAATGAGATTGATGGGTGTTCGCTTAAGCAAAACATTATCTAGCAATACTAACATACAATATGGTATCAAATTCAATCACGTTAAATACATGATTAAAACAACTGCTTTCAGAAAACATAACACACAAAAAAAAGATATTATTGCGATAATCTAGCAGGAACAAGCATACCTAAACCCTATAATCAACAGATGCAACGGACAATATAATGCTAATAAATTTGAATGAATAACATAACATTCAAATGAGGGCTATACATTCTGAAAGATCTCAGCCAAGGACTCATACGTATTCTAGAAGGATTATTTATTGTAGGTATTTTTCATTTTAAAAACTCTTTACACAGAACAATGGCTTTTTATAAATTTTGCACAATTTTTTCTAGATGTTGCATGTCTGCAATACCTACTTTTATCAATTTATTTTGCTTTAGTTCTTTATTATTTTCTAATAACTCTTGTAACTTAATAAGTGTCAGTCTTGCTAGCAGTCAGCAATAACAAAAGTTGAGACTATTGTCTGTCTGTGTCATCAAAGATAAAAAGACAAAAAATATACTTTTTCAATTGTCAAAAAGAACAAATAAACAAGTAGTTTATTAATAGTTATTTGTTATACAAGAGTGCAAAGTTGCTTTTTAACCGCGTGTTCAATTTTGATGACCGAGCAAGCGAAGGATTCTAAAATTGAATCACGAGCGCAGCGAGTGATTCAAAATTAGAATCCTGAGCGTTAGCGAGGGAATCAAAAGAGCACGAGGTGAAAAATCTTTGCACTCGAGTGCAACACGTAACTTTTCATTCCACCTCAGCGAGGAAATGACTAAATGCAAAATGTTGAGGGAGAAAGCTCATTTGCGCATTATTAACAGTTTCAGTCAATTCTGTTGGCGTCAAACAATCTTCCTCGTCGCTAGAATCACTCATTTTAGTTTTTTCACTTGTTTTCAAGTTTTTTGTTTTTAATAAAAGGTTTAACAATGACGTGAAAAAATGCCGCGTAAAGAACCGCGTACAAAGCAAATTGAAAAAAGAACACCAAGAAGGTTCCGAGTCTGAGTTTTTAACAAATTAAAAAAAAAGTTGTATGATATATTCGGCACCATAGAGGTAGCAATAGGTAGGTAACTACACTAACTAACTAACAGGTAGTAAATAGGTTTAATGTTTTTTTTAATGCACAAACTTAGTGCACACGATGTTCTAAATTCAATTTACTTTATCCTCTAGAGAATAAAAACGGCTTTTCCACTCAGATATTGAAGATTAAAAATACTCTTTCCGAGATGGTGGGATGAAAAATATATTTAACCTTTGCTCCGGCCAAAAACTGGCTACCATGCAAAAACAATTCTTGTGCCTATTGGGTCTACTCATTAACAGTAGTAAGAATAACCATTTAATACGTAAATGAAACCAAAATATCTTACCATTTCCATGTTATAAAGGTAACACATTCTTGTGGCGAGTATATTACTTCTTGCAAGGTTAACTTTCTTGTTATGTTTGCACTAGCATCATTTCTAAATAATTTTGGATAATTAACGCAGTGTACCAGAAATGTTGAGAACCACACTATAAATATGACTTGTAATAATGAGAATAAGTCTGACATTATCATTGGGTAAAAACCACCACGGATGTAATATTGGTACATTCTGGTAAAAAATGAATCTAGGTCCTCTATGTGTGTCCATCCTCCTGTAAATAATTTTCATAATCAGAATGATAATTTAGCAATCAACATTTTTTTTCATTTTGTGTACTATGCACTGCACCATAGATAAATTTTATAACAAATGCTTGAACAATGGAAGAGGGGCATGGATAATTTACTTTTTAAATAATCAAAGAAATAAAATACCATGAACTCAGTAGATCAGTCATCAGTTAAATTAAATAATCATTATGAGACAAAATAGTACAAAAATTTATATCAATGGTACAAGAAGTATAATCTGTTTTGTTTGTTTGTTACCTTAGTTTACAACACAAAGCCTTCAATTTTCTAACCAAATACTTAGTTTATAAAATGTCTAATCATACAAGACCGTAGGTTTAACCAATTATTGGACAGTATTTATAACCAAATGTTTGACCAAAACATTGTTATTATTAGCCATGTGGTATTTTCGCAAAGACAAGAGATGTGGAAGAGAACAAAGAGACTTTAACATACCTTTGTTTTTGGGTACTTTGTGAATTATGACGTTTGTGGTGTCCTCGTGCTCGTGATCCAGGGTGCCCATCGCTGGAGCTGCATTTGGGCTTTCCGTCAGACCCGCCAAGGGCGGAGTAACTTCGTTGTTTAACGCGCTATACGTAACACCACGTCTACCGAAGTGAGCCATTTTCTCCAGTATAAATATGATACCATTTATCGTTTTCTGCGTCTAATTATTTCATAAAGGCCACTTACTATCTACGCATTCTTGACTTTGTCCCAGAATCGTGAAAAATATGTAACTGTTTGGAACAAAGTCCTTAAATTTTGTAGTTTGTACAATGGTAATGTTAAGTAATATTTTTGTAAATAATAATATTAAAAGTATGCCCAAAACATTTAGATCGAATTAAAAAAACTCAAGGATACAAAGAATTTTGTAAGTCTAGAGTATAGCTTACAATTCACAAATGAAATGAAATGACTTCTTCTTCTTCTTTGTTTTTGGCGATGAACGTGTGTTTTGCCACCGCGGGTACACTGTTCCGCCAGAATCACGTGTGTAGCATTTGTGCGGTAGGTGGATAAATTATGTTTTAGATTATTGTAAATACTGAGCGAGTTTAACCACAACAATAGACAACACAAAATAGGACAGCACAACACAGAAATTAGTAAAAAATGATAAGAAGTATGTATAGGTTTAATTTATAAAGGGATAGTGCGGATGAGACATGAGTGGCAAATACAAATCAAAAAATCAATTTCTACTTGCCACTACAGTTTAATATTAATTTGGTTAAGGATTTAAGAAGAGGGGGTTTTAGGGAATGTAATACACATTTAATGTTAGCAGGTCGAGGGAAACTTTTAGGAAGGAAGTCATATAAAGAGGAGCCAATATTCGGACAATAAAAAAATATATGATTTGTTGTTCCTTCGTCGAGGCCACACTCACAAATGGAACTATCCTTAATCCTCAGCTTCTCCAGGTGAACCGGAGTACAGGCATGTCCAATACGAAGTCGACATACTATGGAAACGATTCTCCGTGGTAAGAAGGTGCAGTTAAAAAACCATGGTCTTGGAGGAATGGACTGTTGAATATCAGAGTAATATTTACCAGCTGACCTTTTAGAGTTATCCCAATGCGTATTCCAGGACTTATATAAATGGGAACGGGCTAGCAAGGAGACATCGTGAGAGAACAGTTTGTAGTACTCCAGTGAGCCAGTGGAGACAGCACTCTTGGCACATGAATCGGCCGATTCGTTGCCAGGGATTCCTCTATGGCTAGGGATCCAGGACAAGACAATATCAATACCTCCATGTTTGCAATCACAAAGGGCTTCCCTGATCTTGAGGATGGTAAGGAACTTTATTTTGGATTTAAAGGGATTAGCTAAAATGGATTGGAGGTAGCTAAGAGAATCGGAGAAGATTATACATTTATTTAGTGAATGTGATTTTGCGTAAAGAATGGCTTCCAGAATAGCAATGGATTCGCCTGTAAAAACTGATGTCACTGGGGGGCATTTGAAACTTAGGACAATATTGTACGTTGGAATCCACACTGCGGCTCCGACACAGCCACCGTCAGCAAGCTTAGACGCGTCTGTGTATATCGGAAGCCAACCCAGCCAGTGTTCAGCTAAAATGTTACAAAATTCCTGAGGGGCTGATGGGGACTCTTTATTAATACCAAAATTTAGAATGATAAGGGGTTTAAAAATAAGTGACTCGAAGCTGTTAGAAAAAAGAGGGAACAGAGGAAGTTTTACAATAGGAGAAGGGAGGCGATTTGATTTTTGGTGACTTAAGAGAATACATGGAGTGTTTTGAGAGGAATCAGAGGAGCTACTTAGTGAAGCAAGATATTCTAACTTTTTTAAGAGTGTGTTAGGTGTGGTGTGTGTGTGGTGTGGTGTGTGGTGTGGTGTAAGGTGGTTGGAATTTTGAGCAATTTTGGCATAAAAACGGTCGCTGAGGTATTGACGGCGAAGATAGAGAGGTGGATCGACGCACTCGATTTGGAGCGCATTAATTGGAGAGGATTTCATGGCTCCTAGGATGATGCGTAAACATTTTGATTGAGTTTTTGTTAGTTTGTCGAGGATATACTTATTACCAGGATCTAGAAGGAATGACGCATAATCAAAGTGGCTGCGAACGATGGAATTGTATAACAATTTTTGGGAATATGGATGAGCACCCAACCAAACGCCAGAGAGGGCTCGGATAACGTTCAGACCATTTTCAGCTTTTTTGATTATGGAATTAAAATGAGAGACGCCAGTTAGTCTGGAATCCAAAATCAAACCCAGAAACTTGACTTGGTCCTGACAAGGGATAGGGTCTCCTTCAAATACAATATCTAGGTTTGGAATAACGCGTTTACGAGTGAAAATTACATAACTGCATTTTGGAACAGAGATAGAGAGACCATGATTCGACATCCAATGTCCCAGATATTCTAGCGCGGCGTTCAGACGGGAAGACGCTTCAGGTATGGACTTGGCCGAAACATAAAGGGCAATGTCATCGGCGTATTGTAAGATGTTACAAAATGAGTCTACCGATCTGTCAAGGTCATATATGTAGATGTTATAAAGACCTAAGTAAGCTAAAGTAAGTAAAGAGCTAAGTACGGAACCCTGAGGAAGGCCCTTCCAGACTAGTCAGGGAGGGAGGAGAGTACCATGATACCTTACCGAAATCGATCTGGACATCAGGGAATTGCAGATGAGATGCACCAACTTCTCCAAGATACTCAGCTGAAGCAGTTTTTGCCTGAGTACTGGAAGCTGCACGTTATCATAAGCTGAGGCGATATCTAAGAAGACACCCACAAGATATTCCTGATTTTTAAAGGCCAACCTAATATCCGTTGTCAGAATACCCAGACTAACTAATGTGCTTAAGCCCTTGCGAAACCCATATTGTGACTTAGAAAGAATACCTAGATTCTACAAACCATTCAAGCCGGTTTCTGATAATATGTTCCATAACTTTTAGTAGAACCGAAGAGAGAGCAATGGGACGATAAGAGTTATGATCAAGGGGATTCTTTCCAGGTTTAGGAATTGGGATAACTATCTGTTGTTTCCAGACATCCGGGATAGTTCCTTGATCGTAGAAGATGTTAATTAAATTTAAAAAGTATAATTTTGCTCTATCTGGTGATTTAGCTAGAAATGAGTACGGGATTCCATCAATGCCAGGGGATGAGTCAGAGAGGCCGTTTAAGGCAGAAAGAAGTTCTTCAAAAGAAAACGGAGTATCTAGATTGTTTGGGCGAGAGGAACAGTTAATATTGCTGGAGGGAAGGCAGTCTAAATGTGGGACAAAGGGAGGAGATAGTTTGTCAGCAAAAGCGTTAATCCAGGATACTTGGTCGTTAGACGTTACATTGTAGGGAATAAGGGATTGGCGGAACCTTTTAATTTGTTTCCAGACTATGGATGAAGGGGTTCTAGGAGACATGCTCTCACAAAATGTAATCCAGCCTATTCTTTTCTTTTTAAATAGTAGTTTCCTTGCTTGGGAGGCTGTTCGTTTATAGTTTATGTAATTATCCATTGTCATTGCGCCATTGTACCTTTTTTCAGCATCTTTGCGTTTCTGAATGATAGCAGTACACTCTGCATCCCACCAGGGAGGGGAAATTTTGCGTAACATATTTTTTTTGGGAAAATTAGTATCAGCTGCAGATTGTAAAGTGGAGACAAAATTGGTATATGCATCTAGGGCGTTAGTAGAGTCTAAATTTGGAAGGGAATCTAATTTCTCATTAATTGACGATGCATACGCCGGCCAATCAGCGTTTTTAATTTGTATTTTAAAAGGGGAGGAGGACGAGGGTTTGAAGGATTGTTATCTGGAAGAGTAATTAAGATGGGGATATGGTCGCTACCGAATGTGCTTTTAAGGACGTTCCATGAAAGAAGGGAAGATAAATTCGGGGGACAAAATGTAACATCCACTGCAGATGGGTTTTGAGTGGGAGCACACCTTCTCGTTGGACTGCCATCATTCCTAATACACAGATTAAGTTCATCCAAAAGATCTAAGAGCAATGAACCAGGAGAGTCATTATGGTGACACCCCCATGAGACATGATGGGCGTTCAAGTCTCCCATTACAAGTACTGGGGGGGGAAGAGATAAAATTGCTAAGCGTAATTCGTTAAGGGAGGAGGAGTTGGGGTAGGGGATATAGACAGAAAGGAAAGAAATGTCCAATATACGCACAGCTACAACATCAATGTTTTGGCTATGAGTAGGGGAGTTGGGAATAAACCAGGGAGCGCTTTACAAGTAAGGCACTACCCGCGTAGCCATCTTCCCTATCATCCCGGAGACACGAGTAACCTGAGACACGAAAGTGTGAACCAGGCACCAGCCACGTCTCCGAGACAGCAAGGGCAGACGGGGAAAATTTATTAAGGATGTAAGTTAATTCATGTTTTTTGTTCCTAATACTTTGGCAGTTCCACTGAACTACCGTTGAAACCATTATTATTATTATTACTGCTACCAGACAATTGGGAAATTTGAGTAAGTTTTTGAGCGACGTTGGACGGTAGACGATCACTATGTCCCGAAACAATGCGGAGGATAAGAGACAGAAGAAGTTCTAACAGGTTATCATTGTTATCATTGTCATCAGAGTGATGCGGGGAAGAGGAGTTATGGTTTAGTTTAGGGAGAACCCGTTTGGAAGAGAGGAAGGACAATCTCCAATTAAGGCTTGGTGTGCCTGCCTATCATAACTCTTTCCCAAAGGAGCACGAGGGCGGGTGGGGGGGCGAGAGATGGATTTTCCTGTAAGATACTGAGAAAGGGGGATGGGTGGGTTGCGATGGAGTAAAATTTGTTAGAGGAGAGGACTTAGTAATATCGGCATAGGATCGACGCACTGTTGGGTATAAAGAAGACGCTTGTTCATATGAAATGTTATCTTGGGACATTGAAATTTTAATTGATTTTTGTCTAAAATGTTCAGGGCAAGACCTGTTAAGAGCATAGTGTGGTCCTGAACAGTGGATACAGCTAGCCTTGTCTTCTTGAACATTACAGCTGTCAGCTGCATGTGGTTGAGTACAACGGTAGCACCGAGGTTTAGAGCGGCATTGTGTTTTAATATGTCCAAAACGACAGCAATTCATACATTGAATAGTTGGAAGTTGGTACGTCTCAACCGGTATTGAATTGTGGAAACAATACACCCTTCCAGGCAAGATCTGTCCCTTAAAGGTGACCACAACGGACTGGGTTGGGATCCAAGAAGTGCGGTTGTCTGTAACTTGTTTTCTATTTAGGCGTCTGGCTTTTAAAAGAATTCCCACATCCTTCAGGGACAGTTAAAGATTCAGCTAACTCTTCCATACTCCAATCGGTTGGGATCCCCTTAATGAGACCCATGCGGATAATATTGTAGGTTGGGATTGAAGCTGCATATTTGTGAAGGGGCAACAAACTATTGTTCATAAAAGAATTGGCTGCATTGGCTGAAGTGAATTCGACGGAAATCCTGTTCCGTCCAATTTTCTTCACTCCATCTACAATGACGTTTTTGACTTTGTTGTTAACCAAAAATTTGTATTAGTTGTATGTATATAATATTGTATGGGTTGTATAAAAGTTGGAGCTGAGGGGTCAGAATCAATACGCGAGACGTGGACAATAAATGGGCCTTTATCTTGTTCGCTGTACGCCTTCGGTGCAATAACTAGCGATGGATGAGTGTACATAGGTTGACCCGGCGAAGAGGAAGGAGCCGGAGAATCCCTCGCGGTTTTCTTGGAAAGTTCGGGGGACTCAGCTTGATCAAGACGGCGTTTTGTCTGACTGAGCCTGCCAAAAGGACTGTCACAGATCCTTCTATTTCTAGTTCGCCTAGTAGTAGTAGCCAACCCATGTACACCCATCCATTGTCATAGCGCCGAAAGCGTACAGCAACATGGATAAAGGCCCCTTCATTGTTCATGTTTCTCGAATGGAATCTGACCCCTCTGCCCCTACATTTATCCAACCCATAAGGTTTGGTAGGTTCCTGGTTACAAACAAGATTTCTAATGTAGTTATGGATGGTGTCAAAAAGATTGGCAGGAATAGGATCTCTGTTGAATTCAATTCTTCTAATGCAGCCAACAGCTTCATAAATAATGAACTATTACCACTTCATAAATATACCTCCTCGATCCCGACATACAATGTAACTCGCATAGGCCTCATCAAAGGTATACCTACAGATTGGACAATGGAGGAACTAGCAGAATCTTTGTCTGCCCCTGATGGTTGTGGAATACTCTTAAAGGCTAGACGCCTCAACCGAAAACAGGTACTTGATAACAAAACATCCTGGATCCCCACCCAATCTGTGGTGGTCACTTTTAAGGGCCAGGTCCTACCTGAACGGGTATTTTGTTACCACACATCAATCCCAGTTGAGACATACCAACTCCCAACCATTTAATGCATGAATTGCTGCCGGTTTGGACACGTGAAAGCTCAATGCCGCTCCAAGCCAAGATGCTATCGTTGCGCTCAACCCACTCAGGTGAAAGTTGTACCGTCCAAGAAGACAAAGCAACTTGTCTTCATTGCTCTGGCTCACATTTTGCCTTAAACAAATCATGTCCTGAACACTCCAGACAAAAGTCCATTAAAATAGCAATGTCGCAGGATAACATCCCGTACGACCAAGCAGCCTCCCTATATCCAGCGGTCCGCAGATCATATGCAGACATAGCTAAGTCCCCTCCATCTCATCAATTTACCCCGTCTCAACCCTCTCAGACTTTTCCTCAGCAGTCCTCAACTTCCTCTTACAGGAAATCTGTCTCTCGCGCACCCCGCTCACGGGCTCCTCTGGGAAGATCTTACGACCAGCAGGCACACCAAGCCATAGTAGGTAATTGTGCCTCTTCTCTCCCAAATGGACGCGCCATGAACTCCAACTCTCCTCCAACTTCTTCTGAGGACAACCTCTTAGAACTTATCCTGTCCCTAATAATTCGTATTGTTTCTGGTCATAGCGACCGCCTTCCGTCCGACGTTGCACAAAAACTTTCCCAATTCCCTCAATTATCTATGTATAATAATAATGTCATTAACGGTAGTTCAGTGGAACTGCCAAAGCATTAGAGCGAAAAAACACGAACTAACTTTTATCATTAATATACTTCCACCGTCAGTCCTAGCCATCTCGGAGACTTGGTTGATTCCTGATTCACATTTTCGTGTCTCAGGCTACTCGTGTCTCCGTGATGACAGGAATGATGGCTATGCAGGTAGTGCTTTACTTGTTAAGCGCTTCCTCCCTTACTCTCAAATTCCTCTCCCTCCACATAGCCAGGACATCAATGTCGTGGCTGTGCGAGTGTTTGATATCTCCCTTCTTTCAGTATATATTCCCCGTCCTAATTCCTCCTCCCTGAACGAATTACGTACTATCATTTCTTCCCTCCCTTCTCCAGTTCTTGTGTTGGGTGACTTGAATGCTATCTCTTGGGGTTCCTACAAGACAGATTCTCCTGATTCATTGCTTTTGGACCTTTTGGATGACCTTAATCTATGTATTCTGAACGATGGCCGTCCAACGAGAAGATGCACTCCATCTCAAAACTCAGCTTCTGCGGTAGATCTATCATTTTGCTCCCCAAATTTAACATCCCTCCTTTCTTGGAACGTCCTTAATAGTACATTTGGTAGTGACCACTTTCCCATTGTTTTAACTTTGCCAGATAACCCAACACCAGTCACTCGCCCTCCCCCTCTTTTAAAATATAAAATGAACAACGCTGACTGGGATGCCTTTGCCTCCTCAGTCAGTGACAAATTAGACTCTCTTCCAAACATTAGTCATACTAATTCCCTCACTGCATATTCTGATTTTGTTCAATCATTAATTTCATCAGCAGATTCCCATATCCCTATAAAAAACCCCTCTCGTAAGATTTCTCCTCCATGGTGGGATGCAGAGTGCACAGCCATGGTTCAAAAACGCAAGAAGGCTGAAAAAAGCTACAATCGGGCAATGACTATGGAGAATTATGTTAACTACCAAAAGACGGCTGCTCAAACAAGAAAGTTCCTATCTAAAAAAAAGAAAATAGGATGGATGAAGTTTTGCGAGAGCATGTCCCCAAGGACTCCTTCCTCCATAGTTTGGAAACAAATCAGACGATACCGCCAATCTCTCATTCCCTTAAATGCCCTGTCAAATGACCCATCAGCCTGGCTAAACTCTTTTGCAGACAAGTTAGCCCCTCCTTTCGTTCCTTTCATTGACAGTTTTCCTTCCTCTATTAACGTCCCCTCTTCATCAAATATACTAGATAACCCCTTTTCCTTCGAGGAACTTATTTCAGCTTTAACCGGTTTAACTGACTCATCTCCTGGTGTAGATGGTATCCCATATTCTTTTTTAATTAAATCTCCAGACAGAGCTAAGCTGTATTTTTTAAATTTGGTCAACTCCTTTTTCGATCAAGGAATCCTCCCTGACTCTTGGAAACAACAAATAATAATTCCCATCCCGAAACCAGGGAAGGATCCTTTAGACCACAACTCATATCGGCCTATAGCTCTTTCTTCTGTTCTTTTAAAAACAATGGAGCATATGATTAGGAATCGTCTTGAGTGGTTTATGGAATCAAATGGTGTTTTGTCGAAGTCTCAGTTTGGATTCCGCAAGGGTTTCAGCACTCTTGATAGCTTGAGTATTCTGACAACAGATATTAGGTTGGCTTACCAAAATAAGGAATATCTTGTAGGAATATTTTTAGATATATCCTCCGCCTACGACAATGTCCTACTTCCAGTGCTCAGGCAAAAGTTGCTCCATCTGAGTGTCTCGGAGAAGTTGGTTCGTTTCATCTGTAACACATTAATGTCCAGATCCATATCGGTTAGGTGCCAGGATTCTGTCCTTTCTCCCCGTTTGATCTGGAAGGGCTTGCCTCAAGGTTCAGTGCTCAGCCCACTGCTCTATAACATCTACACTTACGATCTTGATAGAACTGTTGACTCATTTTGTAATGTCCTTCAATACGCTGACGACATTGCTCTTTACCTTTCTTCTAAATCCCCTTCAGAATTATCATCACGGTTAAACACTGCCCTTCAATATCTTGGTGATTGGATGACAGACCACGGCCTCTCCGTATCGGTGCCGAAATGTTGTTGTGTCACCTTTACCCGCAAACGAGTAGTCCCAGATCTGCAAGTAAGGTTCAACGGAGATCCTATTCCATGTAACTCCAAAGTAAAATTTTTAGGTTTAATTTTAGACTCTAGACTTACTGGTATTCCTCATTTTAACTATATTCTTAGTAAAGCTGAAAAAGGGCTAAACATCCTCCGAGCCCTCTCGGGTACTTGGTGGGGAGCTCATCCTTACTCCCAAAAATTATTATATAATGCTGTTGTACGCAGTCATTTTGACTATGCTTCCTTCCTTTTAGACCCATGCAACAAATCTGTCCTAGATAAGCTTACAAAAACTCAGTCGAAATGCTTGCGTGTCATATTGGGGGCTATGAAATCATCGCCCATCAACGCTCTCCAAATTGAAGGTGTTGATCCTCCCCTCTATCTACGCCGACAGTACCTCAGCGACCGGTTTTTTGTCAAGGTTGCACAAAATTCTTTTCACCCTCTATTAGATAAATTGAATCTCACTTTCTCTTCACGTGGCTCCTCTGAGTCATCCCAAAATACTCCATGTATTCTTATAAGTTTCCAAAAATTTTACCGTCTACTTTCACCTATTGAAAAATATTCCTTAAATCCTCTGTTTTCCAACAGCTTTGAATCATTAATATTTCATCCTCCTGTTATTCTAAATTTTGGCATCTCTAAAGACTCCTGTTCAGCTCCACAAGATTTTATCAATATTATCTCTAAACACTGGCATGGCTGGTTCACTATGTTCACAGATGCGTCCAAGTTTTCTGATGACGGATGTGTTGGCGCCGCAGTTTGGATACCTGCATACAAGATCACATTAAGTTTTAAATGTCCCCCAGTAACATCTGTTTTCACCGGAGAGTCGGTCGCTATTTTAGAAGCTATCCTTTACTCTAAGTCCCATTGCTTAAATAACACTTTTATTTTCACCGATTCTTTAAGCTGTCTTCAAACTATTTTGGCCAACCCCTTCAAATATAAAACGAAATTCCCTGTCATCCTTAAAATAAGAGAAGCCCTTTTTGACTGCAAGCAGAAAGGTATTAACATCATCCTGGCTTGGATTCCCAGTCACAGGGGAATTCCTGGCAATGAATCAGCTGACTCATGTGCTAAGTCTGCTACTGCTACTGGCTCTTTAGACCATTATAAGTTGTTTACCCATGACGTTTCTTCGCTCCCACGCTACCACCTGTACAAGTCATGGAATACTCATTGGGAGAACTCTAAACGAAAAGGAGTAGGTAGGTATTACGCTGACATACGGCAGACCATTCCCCCTAGACCATGGTTCTTTAAATATCCCCAGCTACCGAAAAAAACCGTATCTATTTTATGTCGGCTCCGCTTGGGTCATTCTTGCACTCCAGTCCACCTGGCTAAGATGCGGATTGAAGACTCTTCTATCTGCGAGTGTGGCCTCGACGAAGGCACGACCGACCATATTTTCTTTAATTGCTCAAAAATTGGTTCGTCTCTGTTCGATTTCCTTCCTAAAAGCTTCCCCTCCCATCTAACATTAAATGTATACTTAACTCTTTTAACCCTATGCTTTTGAAATCTCTATCTAAATTTATTAACATTAACAAAATTAATCTATAGATACTTCTGTCTAATTATATGACAAATAAAAATTGACTTCTCTTTGTTTCTATTTGTCATATTTACTTCCCCCCTCCCCCGCCTTTTTCCGATTTCCCCTCTGTGTAAAAATATGTAGTTATGTTATTTAAACTTATATATTGTTTTGTCCTATATTATTGTGTTGTCCTGTTTGTTTTACGTGGTCGAATTCGCTTAGTTTTATTATTTAAACGTTCCAAAAAAAAAAACACTTGTAAGCGCTGCTCACGTGATACTGGCGGGACAGTGTAACCACGGCGGTAAAACACAGGTTCATCGCCATTAGATAAAAGAAGAAGAAGAAGAGTTTTTGGTTAATAGAATAATCGACTATGCGATTAGTGAATGGAGAATCGATTTTAGGTTTTTATTTATTTTATTTTTATTTTATTTATTGAGAAACTCAACAGCTTTATTACAATGTACATATTAGCCTAGTTTAACAAAAATGACACTTAGCCAATAACACAGTTTCATAGCATGCTCAATTTGTATTCGTACAAAGTTTCTTATTATAAGTAACAACAAAGTTAAACATCATTCATCCAGATGTGGCAAAAGTTGCTAGTTCTAACCAAGTAAGAGTACTGAAATTTTTTATTTTTTATTAATGTGAGTAGATGTATTTGATGTATTTGAGATAGTGCCGGTTGCCGCAACCACCCGTCAAATAGAAAAAGGAAAGTCGCCCATTGGCTCATGGCACCTTACGCCAATAAATAGGCGACAGTGAAAACCTGACAGGACAGGCAGGCAACCGGCACCATCACAATAAGTATAGGTATAATGTTTTTTTTTTTTCTTTATATAATGTATAAAAATTTTTTAGTTTAAGTATTTGTCATTATTTATTTATTTATTATTTTTTATTTTTTTTAATTTCCTTTTCAATGCACACTTATTCATGTTAAAAATATCAATACATTTATATTTAGCATTGTATGTCTTAAGCAAGCGGGTCAACACAGCATTTCGCGCATAATTAGTACGGTGCTTAGGTATGTGGAATAACGGTGTGTGTCTAGTGCGAAATTTAGGAGTGCAGAAATTAATCCCTGACAGAAGGTTAGGGGCATCTAAGTTATTGTTTATGATGTCATATAGCAAACATATGTCCAATGCTTCACGTCGATATTCAAGTGTTTGGAGATTGAAATAACGACAGTCGTCCGAGTAGCCCTTGCGACGTCTAGATGTCTTAAAATTTAGATGCTTAACAAATAATTTTTGAATTTTTTCTAAACTGTGCGTATATTTGGCATATTGAGGGGACCATATGGGGCTTCCGTATTCTAATATACTGCGACAGTATGCATAGTATATAGTTTTAATGCTTTGTATATTCCTAAATGTTTTACAAATTCTCATCATAAAGCCTAAATTACGATATGCTTTATTAACAATATGGTCAATATGTAGTGAAAACAACATCTTTGAGTCGAGATAAATTCCCAGGTCTTTAACTGCGTATGTTCTTTCAATGAGATTACCATTAAAGTGATAAGGAAATGTTATTATTTGTTTTTTACGACTAAAACTGATGCATTGGCATTTACCAATGTTAACCGTGATATTATTGTTATTGTAATATTCGTGCAGTCTGTTTAGATCACTTTGAATGAGAAGGCAGTCCTCCTGAGATGAAATTTTCATAAAGATTTTTTTGTCATCCGCATAAAGAAGGTGACTCGAATTTTGGAAACAATTATGAATATCATAGATATACGCACAGTAAAACAATGGGCCAAGATGCGATTCCTGTGGGACACCAGACGGAACAAGAACATAGTCGGATCTGAAGCCACCCATTACTACTGCTTGAGATCTATTAGTAAGATAGGATTTAATCCATCTTAGCAAATCACCTCGTATACCTAGTGACGACGACACCTATGACGTGATCTACCCGATCAAAAGCTTTTTCGAAATCGGTGTAGATCACATCAACCTGTCCATTGCTCTCCATCCCATCCTGCACATAACTACAAAATTCAGCCAAGTTCGTAGAGGTTGATCTACGTTTTAGAAAGCCGTGTTGATGATGATGTAAGGTTGGGACCGTTGCGCAAAGGAAACACAGTTGTTCTGTCTAATGATCCAGTATAATGCGTCATAAATTAGGATAACATACACTTATATACTAACTGCAATTGGGGTGAAGGGAGCTACACACTACACCTCCCCCGTTTTTTTTTTTTTTTAGGAAAACAAAAGTTTTAATTACGTAAAATTTTACAATAGGCAATTACATAAGAATATTTTTTTTTATAAACACCGTCAAATATTATATAAATTTAAGACAAAAAAAAAATATAGCTGAACAATGAAATCAACACGTAATAACTTTTATTACATTGCAAGAACCACATTGGTTAAAGTATTTAAGTTAACAATTTAAAATAATTTTTATGACATTGATAAATCAACTAAACAATTATATTAAGACCAACAAAATATTTAATAGATAGTCATTTATTACATAATTTTAATGTTTAATCAGATTATTAAACTAGCTGTTAACAATTTTATTTCTAAATAAAACATAGATTAAGATTGAAAATATTTAAACAAGAACACAACTTAAAAAGTTCATTATAACTTCACATTAACATTGTCTGTTAGTTACATTAGTTATAACTATTAAAATATTGTTTGTTAATCTTACTTATGTTCCTAATAAGACACTAACAAAATTAAACTAAGGTATTTAAGGTTATAAATGGGTAAAAGTTAGTAGTGGGTATCTAACAGGTTGTGTTTACAACATAATAAAAATCAATAATGTAAAATGTCTAACTCAGTATGAGAAAAAAAAAACTTTCCAATTGTCTAATTAAAAAAAAACAAAGATACATTTTCTTATCTTTTACTTTCCTGGTACGATTACATATAAATCCATTTATCTCAATTCAAAAAAAGTCTTTTTCATGCGTTGCATCATATCAATATTTATTTCGTCAATCATCATTCATAGGTAGGCACTTTTTTTTTTAGCTAGTCTTTATCCGACAGCGTTTGGGTACTTTTTAACTCTTTGGGTAATACACATCATATCCTTTGGTACACAATGAATATCTTGGGCCGGCCCCATTTTTATTTCATTATTATTTATTTATTTGGTACAGTATTTATTTTATAGTCGACTTTTTTTTATTAATAAGACATTTAGTCCATAACCATTTGCTATGCATAGACTTATTATTTTACTAGGGACATGTTTTAAGATCGTAATTTATTTTGATCTCCAACTATTTTCACGGAGAGAAGCTCGTCTACACCATGATCAAATAAAGGATCTGTACCCTAGACTGTACCTTGTACCATTTTTTAAAAACTACTAAACGGGCCTTCTTTTAAGATCTTTTTGATCTCCAACGGTTTACTCAGAGAAATCTCGTTTACACCATGATCATACTGAAGGATTCGACACCGTTTTTTACCCCTTTCGTGCCCTACCTTTATTACATATTTCATTTCATCTTTCATACACAACATTCAAACGTACTCGTAAATTCCAAAATACATTAAAACAGCTAGGTAGTAAACCTAGATGAATTCTTCAGCATAAATGATTTTGTTTACTCTTGGGTGATCAGTCCAATCGCGTGACAAATCATTTTTACTAAAGTATTCCCTGCTTCTAAAAATAATTCTTGACAACCCTTCCAAACTATCCTTTAAACACATTCGTAAATCCATCTCTTTTCCTATCACATTTCCAACTATCCTTATCATTAATTCTTTTGGAATGTAACTAATGCACTCTATTGGTACAAAAGCTATTTAATACATCGCTAAAATCACGCGAAACAGTAATGTGTTTCAATCACAATCCATTCATCTGTAATTTAATTTAAAAAAGTTAATAACTGCAACTCTTATTTTATCCTTTTCCCAGTCTTAATAAGTAATTAATAAATTAATCACAAAATTACTAAGTATTTGCTTGTTAGATACCTCACTGTTAAATTAAACAAGTCATCTACATATATGGCATTCTAAAAACCTATCACATCTAATATCAATATCAGAGAACATAGAAAATGTTGATACGCAAAACATCTTCTAGAATTCCAATAGTTGTTATTGTACGTTTACCTAATAAGAATCGTTTCAAATAACTTTCTGAGACTTGTCGGTAACCAAATATGCTGATGCGTTAACACGTGTCGTGAACTTGCGATCTATATTATGGTGCAATGAATATGACGATGAACTACCTGGTAACAATTAATAAGAACAATGCTATTTTTACATTTTTGAAAATAGATTCAATAAATAATACTTCCGGTCCAACACAAAAGAAAGTAGACTTTCGTTTACTTAGAAGTAAACAGATTACCAGTACACGATATAATATCAAAGTGATTATAATTATTTGTTGGACAATATTACTCATAAAATGGGAAATTGTTTATAAAGTAGTTAATTTAATAAAATGAAATTGGTTTAGCAAACATATAACTAAACTGAACTGAACTAAACCTTTATGTACTGTTGTTGTACTCAATAATAAATATCAAGTAATAAGTTTTATTTAATGCGTTCGGAACTAAAATAGCTAAAACATTATTATAATAATATCACCTGTCGTAAAATAATAAGCACTTGTTTTCACAATTTTTATTACTTTAGTTATGTAAATAGTAAAAATTCCAAAACTAAATACTACGTAATAAAGATATTATTATAATTTTTATAACTTAATTTTGACTTGTCAATTACTGATTATTGGTTTTGTATTAGGTGAAAATTTAGAAACTCGTTTTTTTTTTTACTTAGTAGATAATGAAAATAGCAATTATTTAATAAATTTAGCACTTTAAAAAATAAATAAATTTTCTTAGGTGGGAATCGAACTCGGTTCTTTTATTCAATAAAAAATAGTATAGACAGTAGATAAAACTCTTCAGGAATTTGAAATGAACTGGAAATTAATTAAATGACATTTTAATATGCGCACTAAAGTAACTATTTAATAATTAGCTAACTGTTGAAAGTAGTTCTCAAGTTTTGTAAAAAAAAATGTGAAAGAAAATTAGTTAATAATTTAATTTATATTGTAAAATGCAAATGAATTGTTCAAAATGTAATACATAATTGGATAGAGTAATAAATAATCCTATAATAATCGCTTGCCACAGGGAACAAAATGCAGAATTTTGTAGGTACAACCTAAATTGTAAATTATGCGTATTTAACCCTTAAAATATTATCTCAAACTGTTTTTTTTTTATTAATTAATCAAAAATTGAATTGCAAAGTCGAAATCGAATAAAAAATCGTAGTGTAAAGTTATCTAAGTAATAAACAAAATTGGCACAATAAATGGCAAGAAATACAAACGACAGTAGTGTATTGTAATAGTAAACAAATATAAATCTGGATGAATTATTGCAATGAATCAATAATAGTGTCTAACTAAAACGTGTTTTTTTAAAATTAAATAGATGCGAGATATTTATTTGACTTGTCCTCGTATTTCTATTATACAATTATATATTTGTAAATCTATAAAAAATAACAATAATTAGGTTACAGTGGCTACATGTAATTATTAGTAATATTTATTAGTAATAATGAAAAAAAAAAAAGATAAACCTATCGGTGATTGCCACGTCGTCGCCGCATGCCCCTGGCTGGACAGACACCGACATCACCCGGCGCCCAGCAAACCATCACATCCTCGACACCAACTTCTCCCGGCGCCCAGCATAAACACATTTACCTCTGACACCAACTACTCCCGGCGCCCAGCAAACTTATTTTTCTCCATCTGGCGCCATCATCGCCCGGCAGCCAGCATGTTTTACTCTTTGTATTTTTTTTTCACTTCACTCAGCAACAAGTGTCTTATTTTTGTTTAATTTTGCCCACACAATTTTTTATTTATTTGGCCAAACACATATTTAATTAAATTGTATTAACTGCACAGCGCTGCCCAAAAGGCAGCACTGGCAGGGTCGCCATGTAAGGTTGGGACCGTTGCGCAAAGGAAACACAGTTGTTCTGTCTAATGATCCAGTATAATGCGTCATAATGAGGATAACATACACTTATATACTAACTGCAATTGGGGTGAAGGGAGCTACACACTACAATGTGATATACCATTGGTAATCGTAGTATAAATACTATCGTATACTATTCTTTCGAGCATTTTACTTAAAGTATTCAAAATTGAGATAGGCCGATAGTTACTTATTTCGGTTTTAGATGCTTTTTTATGGATAGGGACAATATGAGCTTTTTTCCATATAGACGGACAAACGCGGCTATTTAACGATAATCTAAACAATAAATATACTGGGTAGGCCAGCACCTCAGCGCATCGACAAAGCAACACAGGTGGTACGCCATCGCAGCCAGCACCCTTATTAACATCGAGAGTCTGTAGCATTATTTTTACTTTGCCCGGTGAGATGTTTGCATTGGTTACGATGTCAGCACCAATATCCCGGCCTATGTCCCTGTTGCAATCTATTTTAGGTGGTAAACAATGAGAAAAATTTTCTTGGAAAAACACATTAAAGTTGTTACATATATCGGAACCCTCTACCAATACATCACCTTGATAAGTAAATTGCCTTGGATATTGAGAGCCACCCTGTTTGGATTTAACGTACGACCAGAAAGCTTTAGGGTTCTTACTAATAATGTCTTCAATACCTCTAATATAGCTGCTATAACATTCTTTCTGCACTACGTGTTCACGACTGCGAAGCATAACGAAAGTATCGTTTCCATCTTTTGTGCATTTTACTTTTTTCGCGTTAGATTTTTATTAAGGCCGAACTATACCAGGGAGGGTATTTTTTTTTTACATTACTTACTTTTGGAAAAGAAACAAACCTGTCCAAACACTCATTTAGTTTGTCATAAAATCTATTCAAAGCCTCGTCAACCGTTACGTCACACAGCAATTCATCCCAGTCTACTTTACTCAGGTACTCATTGATAGCTGGGTAATCACAGGTATGGAAGTTGCGACGAGATGTCGATAGTTCTCGGAATGGAGCAACAAACAAGTCTGTAACACATACATCCAGTGAGGGGTGGTGTCTGTCTTCGTTGATCAAAAGAGGCAATGCCTTAACAACCAAAGAGTTTACGTTACAGAATACGAGATCAAGACAGCGTCTATTGTCATTTAAAATAAAGTTATATTGTTTTAGGCCTAGGTAGGTCATAAATCTAATAAACTCCACCGCTGCGTCTCTCATGACGGATCCCACATTATTAAGCAGTATATAACGCCCATTCTCCCATTTGAGGCAAGGCAGATTGAAATCACCGGTTACAAGATAGTTGTCATTTGGATACTCTTGAATTAAGTGCATTAAAAACGATTTTATTTCTTCGAGCTGCGCTGGTATTTTGTTGGAATCGGAATCGGGAGGTAGGTATACTAAAATGGTATGCAACCTGCCATTTGTTCCTAGACAGCCCGCAGGAATAGTAACACAAAGCATTTCCGTATTAATTTTAGATGAGAGTTGGTGACTAATCTGAGGACTAAACCTACTATTTATGCACGTCATGACACCACCACCCGTCTTCTTATTTGATTGAGTTAAGTCACGGTCAACGCGAAAAACGTCATACCTATTGTCGCACAACTCGTTACTAAAAATATCGTTCTGTAGCCATGTCTCAGTAAGCAACAAAATATCGTAATTATTACAAGCTATACTATTATATAGTTCTGAGCATTTGGTCCGGAGTCCCCGAACATTTTGATAGTATATGCTCAAGTTATCCGCAGTATTATTCATCTTGACTGTAATATGTGTTAAGCGCTACGTTGAGTGTGAAGCTGGTATGCTTACATTGACTTATATTTGTACTAATGGAGGCGACAACGACTCCAGCACCCCGCACCGCGACCGCCCGCGGTATACCATATACATAATATACAAAGGTATCCAATAGTATGACGCAATCTTGTCGGGGGTGCGATCTATACGTGTATGATTTTTTGTTAAGAGATATGCCCAATGAAGTGTAAACAATCACAATCAAGAGATTTGTAAATACATTTACATACACCCAAGCAAAAGTACCTACCTTCAGATAAGTAGAACGTAAATTGTTATCGCTTGTGATAGTTATATAGAAGAGATGACTATTTGTCGTATACATTTTATAAGATCTATAAAAAGTTATGCTAGATGTGTTTTTTTTAATAAAAAGACTATAAAGCACAACCGCCAGACCACAGATACATGTACCCACCTTCGTGCGCAAATGTGATTTCACTCCATCGATTATCTGGTTGATGCCGAATAAATAATATGTTAGATTCCATATTATTTTAACCCGCTTGCATAATACGACCAAAGCCCGCATAAAACGTAAAATGTTATCGCGCAATACCAAACAAACGATCGCTGAAGACGTCCCGTCTACCCCACCATAACACAAGTTCGACCACATTATCAAAACGTTTGACATAGTAATGCATAAACCTCGTTTAGGTATTTGTGTGTTAGATACAAGACAAGTAAGACAACCTATAAGATTATCAATGGAATAAATTATTATTGAATATTGTGCAAAGAAAAGTATGTTTTTATTACAATACAGATACGAGTGGTTAACCACAACAGTATTAGCATCTCGCAAATGACAACCCATCGCATTTATCGACGTTTTCAATTTAACCCTTAGCCGGAATCGCTATTTCGTTCAACATAACTGGTATCGCGGGTCCAAATGGACCCTTTAAATAACTTACATATTTTTTTGTAATTAAGATACAATTAACACACAAATGGGTTATAGGCGTATTAATAAAAGTTTAGTGTACTATATAAATCCAGTTTAATTCATCAACATCTTAGAATTAACAGTTTTACTGAATTTTATGTCTTAGGTCTCCAATTTGGTACATTTTTTTTAGTGTTCTCTTTGACATGCTAAATTTTAATAACAAAAAACTAAATTTAAAATCAAATCATACTGCAGGGTTTTAGGTATCTTCCCGTTAACAAAAATAGAGATTTTTTATAATATCAATTAAAAACAAAAAAAACGACAATCTATTTTAAAATCGTAAAAACCAATTATCAGTCTTATATATTTTATGTATGGCACTTGGTATACAACATTGTTTTTTGTACATGAAGCTTACAGATGGAACCACTGCAAGTGCTAGATGGCCTTGAAATATCTTCTTCGTCCCTCTTAGATTCGACATCATGGTCAGATGAAGAATCGGTTGAATAAGATGAGGATTTGTTACTGGTTTTCACTGTCACTTGTGTTTTCCTCCTCACATGGTTTGAAATCACTCAATGGTTCTGAATGTGAGTCATTTTCATCTAATAGTTCTTGGATATCTTTTTCCGTAAGATTACGTGCCATTTTTCCAAAACACAATCTAAAAAAATACAATATTAATAAGAATACAATTTGAAAAAAAGTTACGTACTTGGAATCGTGGGTCCAATTGGACCCGCGTTGGCTCATTACCTCCACTTCCAGTAAATTCTAAGCGCCGCGCGTCCAGCACCCGCTGCACCTTGCGACGTAATGAGATTAGATTGGCGCGTACAACTGTGACTGCGCGCGTTTCGAAATTAAACGGTTTTTTTGTTGCTGTTGGGTCCAAACTGACCCACGGTTCCGGTTAAGGGTTAAATAATGTTTTGAATAGACACACGGAATCTTGTATTTAATAGTGACCGAAACACGACAAACAAATAACACTATAGTTTATCAAGTACTGAGGAGTTCCGAATAAAAATAGCTTCACTTGTTTCATTTTTTCTCATAAAGATTCTTCCCGCTTTAACCCAGACAAACTTAAATTTGAGTTCCCTGGCACGAAGACGGGCTGCAGCGTGAAGTTGTCTATTTTCATGTGACAAACTTTCCAAAACAAAAACAGGCGATTTTTTCTCGGGGTCAAAGCCAAAATCAGTAGTGTTTAGCTTATCCTGCGAGTTCTCCCTATTGTAACGAGTGACCGCCGACAACACCGAGTCACGTATTCTAGGTGAACTAAATTTCGCAATGATTGTGCGCGGTCTAGTGCTATTCGGATTGAGCTTAGCAACTCTAGAACAGTAGTGAATGTCGTGATCATTAATGGTACAGTCAACGACACGTCCTAACTGCTTAACTATTTGCACGACATTCTCCGATTTTTTATCGGGAACGCATTGTATTTCCAGAGTCGAGGCGCGCGACAGTTGATCTAATTGGTGCACCTTGCTCCCGAGGTTAACTATTTCAGTGCGTAGATTAGCATTTTCTTTCTCTAAATTCAGAATATCTTGTTGTTGCTGCTGAAATCCCTCAGTGATCTTGTCAAATTTTTCGCTCATAAATCCGATTGATGTGTTCAAATTAGTTTCAAAAAGGTTTCCTTTTGACGACAAAGACCGTCAAGCATTAAAATGTCTGAAGATGCTAAATCCTAAAGCAATTCTGGATTCTGAAATAAAAAAGAAATTCCCTTCCATTGCAGATTTACATTATTTCTTCCCAAAGATTTGTCCAAATAATATAACGGAACTGGATAGAGAATGGCGAATGTTAAGAAATGTCGATTTTTCTTTCGACCAAAACAAAACTCCCGATATTATCGACTTTTGGAAACATGTACAAGAATTAAGAAATGGAGACGAATCTCAAACATTCCCTACATTGTGTGAATTCGTAAAGAAGCTTTTGTGCCTACCACATAGCAGCGCCGCCGTGGAAAGGTTATTTTCTGCTATAAATATTATGAAAACCAAATTACGCAATAGAATATCGACTACAACTATTAAAGGAGTATTACACACTGAATCCGAAATAACTGATTGCTATTCATTCGAAGCCACAGAAAAGCAAATGAAGAAATTCAACAAAAACATGTATGATTTAAAAAATAAAAATGAGTGTGAAAATATTGAAGATGAGGCAATTGAAAATGAAACTGAAAAATAATTTTACTTTGATTTTTGTTTTATGTTGCTGTGATTAGAAATATATCAATTGATGTGAGTTCTAGTAACTAAGAAAGTTGTTTATTATTTAATTATATGAGCAAAATTATGAAATCTGCCTTTTTTTCTTTACCTACCGCTTTCTACTGTTTTTTTTTAGGCGAGTTGTGGTTTTTTAGTTTTTTGAGGTTGGCAACACTGGTTCTAGACCTCACAAATAAAAATAATTAAACATGTAAATCCAAATACTCAGTGTTTTGTTTTGGTGCTCAAACACAACTTTTTCTAAGACCATCGAAATTTCGAAATAAAAACCAATGTTTTTTAGATAAATGTAAAACATTGGACAAAATTGTGTCTCTCCGCCAGTGTTGCCAGATTCATAGGTTAAGAATTATCCTAGTTTTACTGCAAAATTATCGTGTTATCGCATCCCCAGTTAACAAAATTACTGTATTTGTAATTACCGAATCTAGATTTGACTAGTAAAAGAACAGAATATACGGCTCAAAAGTTTAAATCTTGTTACTTGTTTACTTTTTAAAATAACAAGTTTTTGTTAACTAAATTACTGCAGTACTTACTGCACAAGCATCGAGCACATACCCTAAAGAGCAGTAATACGAACCATCTTTCTCCGAAACTAGTAAGTGATTTTTCACTTACATTTAGTATGAAATGACAACTCCTATTAACTCTCGCTTATATAAAAAAGTACAGATACAGGTTAAAAATATTCTTTTACGCTAAAATTCTCTCTTTCGTAGTGCAAAGAAATTATATTTACTATCCTGCTTTCAGAGTCAAAGTTGTCCAAATAAAGGTAAAATGTATTCAAATACACAGATTAAAATTTCATAAAATTATCTTTTACTTAACTGAGCGAAATGTCACGGATTTTCGTAGATTTATCGTGCGATACATTATTATTTTTTCTATTGCATTACATTCCAAAATATTGTGAATCTAGCTCATTTATCCCACGTCTGGCAGCACTGCTCTCCATGTATTAAAAGGCTCCAGGCTTAAAAGGGCTGGAACCCAGAGCCGTAAAACACAAATATAAAATAAAAAAAAAAGGTATTCTACATTACAAGCAAATGACGCTTCGAATTTGAAAAAAAAAGTGTCGTCTCTGTCTCCTTCGTGCGCGCACCCCTCTTTGGAGACGCGACGCGACAGAGACAAAAACTTTTTTGTCCCAGCGACAAGTCTCCCGTGCGCGCACTCTCTAACTTTACTCAAGAGATCCGTCAAATTTTGTTGTCATTTCCCAAGTCATTTCGACGTCGGGGTTGCAATAATAATAATAATAATATTAAAGCTACTATTTGGTGGAATGGTTTGTGTGAAAAAGCTGTTTTGCAAACTAAAATCGCTCTTCAGTCCTATAAAAAGTACCCCACGCTAGAAAACTACATTCTATATAAACAATTCGATGCTATAAAGAAAAGAATTATTGCTGAACAAAAACAACTTTCATGGTTTGATCTTTGCTCGACTTTTAATCGTATGACTACTTCTAAAATTATTTGGGATCAAATGCGTAGATTCAAATTCTCCAAATTAAACCATTCCAATTATAGTGCTTTCTTTGACGATCCATCAAATGGCATTGATTTTTTGAAAAAGATTGCTTCCAGTAATGATGACAATAGTGATGAAAATTCCGTATTGGAAAAATATTTTTCTTCCTGTGGTTCCCAAACATCTATCTGGCTTAACAATTCATTCCTCCTAAACGAATTAGATGCGGCCCTAGCTGACAAGCGAAATACTTCTCCTGGACCCGATTTCATCCCATATATTGTTATACAAAAACTGCCCCCGATTGCCAAGACTGTTTTGTTAAATATTTATAACTTATTATGGAAAACCAATCTTATCCCTCCTTCTTGGAAAATCCAAAACACCGTCCCTATTTTAAAACCAAACAAATCTCCTAATTGTGTTGATTCCTATAGACCTATTTCTTTGACCTCGTGTTTCTCTAAAGTATTTGAAACCATGCTTAAAAATAGATTACAATGGTTTGTAGAACATTATTCTCTACTCCCTAATAATCAATACGGATTCCGAAAAGGTAAAAGCACTATAGATAATTTAAGTTGCCTCATAGGTGATATCCAAAATGGATTTATAGAAAAAAAACATACTATAGCTGTTTTTTTAGACATCAAAGGTGCGTTTGACAACATTGACCATATGTTTTTAATTAAAAGTCTACATTCCTTAGGTATTCCCGGGTCTATTTTTTTTGGTTTAAGAACTTTATTTCTCAAAAGAATTACAGGTACATAATTCACTTCCTGAGAAATTACATTTATAAAAATAACGCATAAACACAATGAGCGCACAAATTCGGTAGATAAAACCAAAGTATTATTGGGAACAAGAATAAAGTCGGATAGGTACACAACAAAAACAACGAGCCAGAACATGATCCGCCGGTCTACCATAGATGTAGTGCGCACCGAGCGTATCCGAATACTGGATGCGGCAATTGGTTAATATTGTTTTGTTTTATTATCACTGTATTTTATATTTCCTTCTTTGTTTCGTTTTGTTTTAAATATTCGTAAGTTATTTATTTAAGTTAGTATAGATATGTATAGATTTTAAAATATTTTTATTTTATCATTTTTAATTAATAGCAAACCTAATTTGATTGTTTTATATCTCATTTTGCACGTATATTTTTAGTAGTTTTTTAAAAGAAATTAGTGTTTTTGCGTCTTTTATTTTGTCAGGTAATCTATTGTACATTCGCACACCTTCACATTCTATATTTTTAACACCGTAATTAGTTCTAGGAGGGCGCATGATTAGATTGTTGGCGTTTCTTAATTTCATCCTTTGAACTCAGGCCTTTTTGTGGAATGATAGGGATGTATGAATATAGCTGTTTAGAATTTTGAAAATTAATATACATGTATAATATAGGTACGTTTGTCTGGGAAAAATTTTTTGGGAAGATGTGCGAAAATCGTAGTGAAAAAGGGATTTTATTAATTTATTTTGAACTATTTGCAAGATTTGTAAGTTTGTTTTGGCGGCTGTGCCTCAAAAATTTTAAAATGGGTATATAACTTTCTTCATGATCGTAGTGTTTTCTTAAAAAATAAGGGAAATCTTTTAGGTCCTAGGTCTACATACAAAGGCACACCACAAGGTTCCGTAATTTCTCCCTTGATATTTATCTTGTCATTAGTTTCCTTGTTGCATACGGTTGATGGTGTTAACTACCTACTCTACGCCGACGACTTGGTTGTCTATAGTACTTGTGTAGATCCTAGACAAGGCGAGTCATCAGTAAATAAGTGTCTATCCACCTTGTTTCAACTACTAAGCAATTGTCTTAAACTAGATGTAAGTGTAAATAAAAACTCAGTTGTCTTGTTTTCTAAAAAATCTTTGTCTTACGAACCTAGAATATTATATAACCGCACTGTGATTCCTGTTTCCTCCTCTATAAAATATCTAGGCTTATATTTAGACTCTCAACTAAATTGGAAAATCCACATGGAGTATATATGTAAAAAAGCTGAGCTGGGTCTGAATATTTTGAGGAGTCCTTGTGTGGAGTATCTTGGGGAGCTGATCCTAAAATTCTTAAAACTTTGTATATCACAACAATTCGAAGTCACTTTGATTATGGTTGCATGTTCTATGCTAATGCTTCCGGCATCTTATTAAGAAAATTAGATTTAATACAAAATAAAGCTCTCCGCATTATTACAGGCGCGATGATGTCGTCACCAATCAATTCCCTTGAAGTGGAATCAGGAGTAGTTCCGCTTTCCATCCGCAGAAGCTACTTAATCGAAAAATATTGCCTAAAACTAGTAACCCGCGACAACAACATTGTATATAGATATTTAAAACACTATTCCTTTCCAAATTTTAATCTAATCTCCTATCCAAAAACTGATTCTTTACCGCAAACCATAGCCTATTTAAAATTCGAATTTCAAGATACAGCTTATTGGTCTAAATTACTTCCATGTTTTTCGTTTGACTTTGACAGTACACTTATAGATATTAAAGTTGAGATGGGAAAGCATTTGGTTGTCTGTGGGACTGACACACGTTTGTGAAAGTGCGATTTTGTTTTAGTTTTTTCCTGCATTTAGAAATCTAAATTGAATTTGTGTGTTGGTTTAAAAAAAATACAAAAATACAAAATCTTTATTTGCTATTAAGTAGGGTTACAGTACATGAAAAAATGTGGTCTTTGGTTTGAGACAGTGCCATGACCTACTTAGCCATACAACATAGCATGCAAACATTAACAGTAGGACTGTAAGTAAGTGTTACTAACTGTAGTTTAACTATACTTTTTCCTACCTAACCTTTTTCGGTCGGGACGATGGACATCCCACCTGATCCACCTGATCCTCCGGACGACCCTTCGTCTCCGCCAGTGTTCACGCCTGTTAACACAGAGAGAAAACATGAAAGAATCGAATCACGTAAACATAAACTCCCGTTGGAAACCCCCAACTCCATAGCTAACCAAGACAAACGCCTACGAAATATTCGTGATGTTGATTCTTCTGTATCTCAACAGACAGTTTATACTCACCCCACCTATAATGAATCGCGTGAATACAGCCAGGACGATAACGGTCCTTTCATTGTTCACATCTCTCTTACGGAATCTGATGATACAGCGGGTACATCTATGCGTCCCATCAAATTTGGCCACTTATTAACCCGTAATGGAGTGAAGGGCATTGCCAAAGATGGTGTAAAGAGTGCTGGAAGGGAATAGGGTCTCCGTTGAATTTAAATCCGGTAAAGATGCAAACTCATTTGTTTCAGCTCAATTCTTAACATCAAATGGCTACAAAGCCATTATCCCAACATTTAATATAACTCGTATGGGCATTGTACGTGGTGTCCCAGTTGATTGGTCCTTGGACGAATTTATTGACTCCTTGGAGCTCCCAGAAAAATGTGGTCATGTTCTAAAGGCTAGGAGATTCAATCGAAAAGTCATCTCTAATGGCAACACGGTTTGGACACCTACACAAACAGTTGTCTTAACCTTTGCTGGTCAGATACTGCCTAAAAAGGTCTATTCATTCCACACCTTACTTGTTGTCGAAACTTACCTTCTTCCAACAATTCAATGCCATAACTGTTGTCGATTTGGGCATGTTAAAAACCAGTGCAGATCTAAGCCAAGATGTTTCAGATGTGCTCAGCCACACTCAGGCGATAGCTGCATTGTGCCCGAAAACACAGCTACATGTCTTTTATGTTCTGGTGGCCATTCGGCTATTGATAAGTGTTGTCCAGAGCTGTCAAGGCAAAAAAGTATAAAACTATTGATGTCTCAAGAAAACATCTCATATTTAGAAGCATCTTCCAGGGTGCCGTCTGTGAGACGCCCATATAGTGATGTTACTAAATCCTTTCCTGTTGCTGATTCAATTAATCAATACCAACCTCAATTTTCGCAATCTCTGTCTTCCCCTGTTACATCACACAGAAAAACAGTTTCCCAAGTTCCTCGCCCCCGGGCCCCTCTAGCCCGAGGATATGATAAACAAGCCCATCGGGCTATTATTGCTGATCCACCCTCATCAATGAATAACGGTTGCGCTCAGTTTTCTCCTCCTAAAAATGAAAACTTAATTGAATCTGCTATTGCTTTTGTTATACAAATTGTTTTTAAATTCAATGATGCTTTACCGTCCAACGTGGCCTCACAGTTATCAGAACTGTACAGCATACTTCCACCTGAAACACTTTCTAAAAGTCCCAAACACAACTATGGCGACGGAGACTAGTCAGATCCTTCAATGGAACTGTAAAAGTATCCGTCATAAACTTAGTGAAATAATATATCTTTTTAATAAGTTCTCCGTGGCAGTCGCTGCCATCTCTGAGACATGGTTGATTCCTGGTTCCCAATTTAGGGTTTCGGGTTATGCCTGTCTCAGAGATGACAGAGATGATGGTTACGGTGGTTGCTCCCTCCTCATTAAGAGATCCCATAAATATACATTACTCTCTATCCCATCTCACAGCTCAACATTTAATGTTGTTGCCGTTAGAGTAATGAATATCTCTTTTATATCTATTTATATCCCTTACCCCAACCTTGCTCTTCTTCCCGAATTACGCTCAATTTTTTCTTCTATTCCTCCCCTTATCCTTATTCTTGGTGACTTTAATTCACATCACATTGCCTGGGGTTCCCCTACGTGCGATTCATTCTCAATAGAATTTATGGATCTGCTTCAGGATCTCAACCTGTGTCTCCTAAATGATGGATCGCCAACTAGAAGAGTATTACCTTCCCAGGATCCACGTTCGGCGGTGGATCTCTCAATCTGTTCACCTATCCTCTCATCGCTTTGTTCATGGATGGTATTACCCCAGACTCATGGTAGTGATCATTTCCCGATTGTCGTCTCTAAACCGCTATCTGTTACCCCATCCCCATCACCTCCTCCCCTCCTTAAATATAAGGTCCAAAATGCAGATTGGTCCAAATTTTCAACAGCAGTCGACAACTTTCTTTCTAATTTTGTTGATAATCCCCCTATCAATCTTGGCGATAGATATTCCATGCTCATGGAGGCTTTGATTTCTGGAGCCAATGCAAGTATCCCTTTGAAGAAAGGTAACGGTAAAAGAATTGCTTCTCCTCCTTGGTGGGACTCCGAATGCACGGAGATGGTTTCTCTTCGAAGGGAAGCTGAAAAGAGATACAACGTATCCATGAACATGGAAAACTATTTAAATTATAAAAAGATTGCCGCACAAACTAAGAGGGTCTTACTTAAAAAGAAGAAAAAAGGATGGATAAACTTTTGTGAAGGTCTGTCCCCGCGAGCCCCTCTTTCTACAGTCTGGAAAAATATCCGTCGATTCCGTGGCTCTATTACTGGTCCATCCCCATCATCAAACGACCCCTCTATTTGGCTTGATAAGTTTGCCAATAGACTATCTCCTTTGCCCCAAATATAAATTGCCTTCCCTCTATTTCTACCCTTCCTTCAGATGACAATAGATTTGATCAACCTTTCTCTCTGTCTGAGTTCCACTGCGCAGTTAGAGGACTTAAAGACTCCGCTCCAGGCGAGGACGGCATCCCATACTCTTTTATTACTAACCTGGGTCCAACAGCAGAAAGATTTTGTCTGGACCTATTAAACTCCATCTTCATCTCCGGTCTTATCCCAGAACAATGGAAGTCCCAGATTGTCATCCCGCTGTTAAAACCCGGTAAAGATCCCAGCACTGCCTCTTCTTACAGACCTATTGCGTTGTCTTCCACCCTGTGCAAAGTCTTTGAGCACCTAATAAAAAATCGGCTGGAATGGATTGTGGAAAGTAGGGACATATTAGCTAATAGCCAGTTTGGGTTCCGTAAAGCCAGAGGGACTATTGATAGCTTAGGTATTTTAACGTCCGACATTAGATCTGCGCTGTCAAAAAACGAAGACCTTGTGGGCGTTTTTCTGGATATAGCAGCTGCCTATGATAGTGTTCAACTTCCAGTGCTCAGAGAGAAGATGCTTCGATTGAGTCTTCCTGTGAGGTTAGTCCACTGCGCAACTAACTTGCTGATGGGCAGAACTCTTAAAATCCGAGCTCACGATCATACTCTACCACCAAGGAACGTCTGGCAGGGCTTACCGCAGGGCTCTGTGCTAAGTCCTATTCTATACAGCATTTACACATATGACCTTGAGCAATGCGTTTCGTGCTTTTGTAATGTCCTCCAGTATGCCGACGATCTCTGCCTATATTCATCAGGTAAATCTGTAGAGGATATTAGCTACCGTCTAAATTCAGCCTTGTATTACCTCAACGTCTGGTCGGGGGAGCATGGCCTGTCTTTAACTGTTCCGAAGAGCAACATTATGATATGTACAAGGAAGAGATCTATTCCTGAAATCGAAATCTCATGTAATGGTGAAACAATCCCTGTAGTAGATAGGATCAAATTTCTTGGTATCTTCCTCGACCCTAGAATGTCCGGCATCCCTCATTTCAATTATGTGGCTCAAAAATGTGAAAAAGGTATCAACGTCCTAAGATCACTTTCAGGTGTATGGTGGGGTTCCCACCCTTATTGTCAAAAGCTCCTTTATAATGCCATCGTTCGAAGCCACTTAGATTATGGCTCATTTCTTCTGGAACCCTGCAACAAAGAAGGCTTAAATAACTTAGAAAAAATTCAAATGAAATGCTTACGAATCATTTTAGGCGCCATGAAGTCATCTCCTAAAAACGCATTGCAGGTAGAAGCAGTTGACCCACCTCTAAAACTCCGTCGCCAATACCTTTCAGATAGATTTATTACAAAGACAAATCAATGCCTCAACCATCCTCTTCTATCCCGCCTTCAAAATCTATCTGATTTGATCTCTGATTCTTTTCACAAATACCGGGCCCATAAAGAAGCTCCTAACATAATCAAAAGTTACCGATATCTCTCTTCCTTGTCATACCCAATTATACAGTTTCGAATGCATCCTCTATTTGATATTCCTTAAGAAGCTTTGATATTTGAACCCAATATTATTTTGGACTTTGGTATTCCAAAAAATGACCCTCTAGCTGACCAAAAACTAAATGAATCCCTTGATGAAGATTGGCAACAATGGCTACCTGTATTCACAGATGCCTCAAAAACATCAGACAGTGGCCCAGTTGGCAGTGCAGTATGGATCCCAAGGTTCCGGGTATTGTTGGGTTCTAGATCACCGCGAGAATCAACAGTGTTTACTGGAGAAGCTTTAGCTGTTTTGGAAGCCGTTACATATGCCTTGTCACACAAATTAAATAAAACTATTATTTTTTCGGACTCTAAAAGTACTCTTCAAGCTGTTGCAAGCAATCTTTTCAGAGCAAAATTCATACACCCTCTTATTTTGAAAATTAGAAATTCTTTGTTTGAATGTGCTAGACAGGGTATTGACATAGTTTTAGCCTGGATCCCGGGCCATCGTGGCATAAGTGGCAACGAAGCGGCCGACTTTTGGGCCAAAGAGGCTATTCAAACCGGCTCACCACGGGATGGAAACTATGCATCAGATATCTTACCTCGGACTTTTAAGAAATTAACAGACAACTGGCAGAGATGTTGGAATCAATCAACCTTCAGCCCTTCATCCCCAATAGACCGTGGTTTTATAAGCATAAGGCCTCTGATAAACTTGCCATATCAGTGATATCCCGGTTACGTCTTGGTCACGCTTGCACTCCCGTGTTCCTTCACAAACTCCATATTAAAGATAGCTCCCTCTGCGAGTGTGGCTTGGACGAGGGTACGCCTGACCATATTTTTTTTAACTGCAGCAGATTCCCTGTTTCACTGTACGACGTCCTTCCCTCTAAAATCCCCTGCCCTTTAAACTTTAACTATTTATTAACCTTTATTTCTACCCCTTTTATGAAGTATCTATTTAGGTATATTGAAGTTTACAATATTAGAGTATAATAACAATTATATATCCTCCATAAATTATATATCTTTAACTATTATTTGTGTTGTCTGTCTACCCTCAATGTGTTGTCTTTTTTGTTTTAGGTGGTGTTTAACATAAACAACAAATTCAATTCTCCAGTAGCAATTCTCTCTTCTCACCGGTCAAATCTAACCCCTAATCATCGTGTCTCTTTAACACTGACATTGGCGGAACCAGTGTGCCTCAGTGCACAATTGCTGCCATTAAAACAGAAATTGAATTGAAAGTTGAGATGACACGTTTTAAAAATAAGTTTGAATTTTTGGAGTTTCTTAACAGTAAACCTGATTTTGTTAAAATATACACTGATGGATCTAAAACTGCCTCTAGAACTAGCTTTGCGTTCTATGATTATTTTTATAAAATTGGTAAAGTTTTTGGGTGCAACAATTTGTTTTCTATATTTTCTGCTGAAACATTGGCTATTTTATATGCCCTCAAATATATAGATATGAATTTACGCAGTCACGACAAAATTATCATTTTATCGACTCTATGAGTGTTTTACAAGCCCTGTATAGAAAAACTTTTGATGCATCAGAAAACTATTTAATTCATGAAGTTAAAAATATGTTATATTCTCTAAAGCTTCGAGGCATTTCTGTTCAATTTGCGTTCAATTCCCTGGGCATTCGGGAATATTTGGAAATGAGTTAGTCGATTCTCTAGCTAAATCTACAACAAACTTATCGATGTGTGACTATAAAGTGCCTTTCACTGATTTGAATTTGATTGTAAAACAGAACATGTTACATGGATATCATCCCTTAAACTATCGAGGAGTGTGAAAGGTAAATGGCTGGAACCCATTGTGCCTATACCATCAACCAAAGCCTGGTTTGAATCAGGAAATAAATTTTTGGGCAGAATTTTTACATCCACCTTATCTCGTCTTAGGATAGGTCATGCCAGAATCCCTTCTCACCTACACCGTTTAAATTTATCAATAAATTCCGCTTGCCCACATTGTAATTCTGATAACTGTGATATTCAACATATTATTTTTATCTGCCCTAGTTTTAATTTTTAACGCCTTTTTTTAATTGCCCAATTACAGTCAACACTAAAAATTATTCCGACTGATTCTCAAACCTTGTTAAGTAACGAAAATGTATATGGTATTTTGTTTAATTTTGTAAATAGTACATTTGGTAGAATTTAAGTTTTTCCTAAGTGTAATATTTTACTGTTTGTTTTATGCTTTTACTTTTGTATGAAATACTACTTTTTGTTTTGATTGTTGATAGATATTGTTTAAGCTTGATTGTTTTTAATTTGTGAATACATAATATTAGGCTTAGTCAATGTGTATTGTCTCTGTCGCGTCGCGTCTCCAAAGAGGGGTGCGCGCACGAAGGAGACAGAGACGAAACTTTTTTTTAAAATTCGAAGCGTCATTCGCTTGTATGTAGAATTTTTTTTTTTTAATTTTATAATTGTGTTTTATTGCTCTGGGTTCCAGCCCTTTTAAGCCATATGTAGAATATGGAGAGCAGTGCTGCCAGACGTAGGATAAATAAGCTAGATTCACGATATTTTGGAATGTAATGCAATAGGAAAAAAAAATGTATCGCACGATAAATCTACGAAAATCCGTGACATTTTGCTCAGTTATGTAAAAGAAAATTTTATGAAATTTAAATCTGTGTATTTGAATACATTTTACCCTTATTTGGACAACTTTGACTCTGACAGCAGGATAGTAAATACCAAATGTAAGTGAAAAATCACTTACTAGTTTCGGAGAAAGATGATTCGTATTTGCTGCTCTTTAGAATATGTGCTCGATGCTTGTGCAGTAAGTACTGCAGTAATTTAGTTAACAAAAACTTGTAATTTTAAAAAGTAATAAAGTAACATGATTTAAACTTTTGAGTCGTATTTTCTGTTCTTTTACTAGTAAAATCTAGATTCGGTAGTTACAAATACAGTAATTTTGTTAACTGGGGATGCGATAACACGATAATTTTGCAGTAAAACTAGGATAATTCTTAACCTATGAATCTGGCAACACTGGCGGAGAGACATAATTTTGTCCAATGTTTTTCATTTAACTAAAAAACATTGGTTTTTATTTCGAAATTTCGATGGTCTTAGAAAAAGTTGTGTTTGAGCACCAAAACAAGACACTGAGTATTTGGATTTACATGTTGTTTAATTATTTTTATTTGTGAGGTCTAGAACCCAGAGCCGTAAAACCCAGTATTTAAAAAAAACAAAGACACAATTTTGTCACCCGTGGTCAGTGAACAAAAAAGTCTCCCAGTTGTCGCGTCGCAACGTGCGCGCACCTCCATACTTAACAGAGGACTTGATAAGAGAGACAAAAACGTCGCAGCGACAAAAGTCTCCCGTGCGCGCACTCTCTAATAATTGACAACACAAGTGTTAGTGGGCGGTGGGAGAGTTAATTACAATTTGTTAATAAAAATAGAGCAATATTTACAGATATATTTAATGCTACAAGAAAAAGTTAGTAAATATGGGAAATTGAGAGGACGGGGGATATCAGAGGGAAGGAGGTCATACAGAGAAATAGAGTACTTCTGGCAGTTGAAAAATATGTGTTCTAGAGTACCCTCCTCTTTGCCACATTCACACATTGGACTATCTAGGACATGAATTTTGTTTAAGAAAACAGGAGTGCAGGCATGGCCTATTCGCAATCGACAAATTGTTGACATTGTGTGCTTAGTGATGTCTTTGTGATTGGAAAACCATGGACGTCTAGGAATCAGTGGCTGGATGTTTGCGTAATGACGCCCTTTAGTTTTTGATAGTTCATTAAAGCGGCTTTGCCAAAGCTGGCAATGAGGCACTTTGAGGCGAGGGGCAAAATGTCACAGGCGTAGTTTTCGCGTAACAGGGAACCAAGAGTTATAGCCCAAGTATCTACTTGTTCATTGCCCCGAATGCCGCTGTGGCCTGGGATCCAGGCAAGAGCCACTTGTATGCCTTCAAGATTACAGCGAAATAAAAGATTTTTAATGTTTAAAATGACAGGTGAGGTAAATTTTGATTTGAACATGTTTCCTATTAGTGCATGCAGACAACTTTTTGAGTCCGACAATATGATTGACTTATTTATCTTGTGGGATAGAATGTATGAAATTGCTCCGAAAATTGCCACCGATTCACCTGTGTATATTGAAGATTCCTTGGGAGATTTAAAACTTAATAAAGCTTGGAACTTTGGGATCCAGACTGCGCTACCGACATGATCAGCATCTGGCAATTTCGAGGCATCGGTATATATAGGTAGCCAATATTGCCAGTCTTCACCGAGCCGAACTGTAAGTTTATGATCCGCTGTAGGATCGTCTTTGTTAATGACGAAATCCAAAATAACATTAGGTTTAAAATGTTAACGCCTGATAATTAATTTGGAATAGAGGATGTTGGCTAAATGTAACTATTGGGTAAGTCAAGGAAGAAAGTTTTCTAAGGCTAACAATGATACTAGGGGGGTCTTTGTGCTTCCAATATTTGTTAGAAGGTAGAGAGATTAAGTCAGAAAGGGTGTGAAGGCGGAGATTAAGAGGGTGACTAGCTTTTTGTCTTGCTTTGATTATAAACTTATCTGATAGGTATTGTCGGCGTAAATTTAAAGGGGGGTCTGCACATTCCACCTGTAACGCGATCTTAGGGGAAGATTTCATGGCGCCCAGAACTATTCTCAAAGCTTTTGTCTGAATTTTTTCTAAATTACCCAATACTTCTTTATTGCAGGGTTCCAGGAGGAACGAGCCATAGTCCAGATGGCTACGAACGACTGCATTGTAAAGTAACTTAAGGCAGTACGGGTGGGAGCCCCACCAGACACCAGACAGCGATCTAAGGATATTAATACCCTTTTCACACTTTTGGGTTACATAGTTGAAGTGATGAGTACTGGACATTTTGGAGTCAAGGATGACACCAAGAAATTTAACTTTTTCGTCTGAGGGAATAGGCTTATTGTCACATGAAATTTCAATAGTGGGAATAGTTCTTTGCCTTGTAAATGCCACGGCGTTACATTTAGAGATTCATAGAGATAAACCGTGTTCTTGTAACCAATCATTTAAATAGAAAAGAGCAGAATTAAGACGGTATGAAATGTCTTCAATCGATTTTCCGGTTGAGTAGAGACAAAGATCATCAGCATATTGCAGGATATTGCAAAAACATGAAACACGTTGTTCGAGGTCATATGTATATATGCTGTAGAGTAAAGGACTAAGCACTGAGCCTTGTGGCAATCCGAGCCACACGTTTCTAGGAGGGAGTGTTTGGTTCGAGCGAATTTTGAGCAATCTGCCCATAAGCAAATTAGTTGCACAATGAACAAGCCTCACAGGAAGACTCATGCGAAGCATCTTCTCTCTGAGCACCGGAAGATGGACATTATCGTAGGCAGATGCTATGTCTAGGAACACTCCCACTAGGAACTCTTGTTTAGAGAAGGCGATACGGATATCAGTTGTCAGTATACTTAGACTATACCATTGATAGTCTAAGTATACTGACAACTGATAGGCCCCTAGCCTTGCGGAAGCCGAATTGGCTATTCGCTAAGATGTTTCTGTTTTCTACAACCCATTCTAATCGGTTTTTTACCATATGTTCCATAACCTTACATAGAGTTGATGATAGGGCGATGGGTCGGTAGGAAGAGGCGTCAGATGGGTCCTTTCTCGGCTTTAAGATAGGGATTGCTATTTGAGTTCTCCAGGTCTCGGGAACGACTCCAGTTATAAAAATATCGTTTATCTTATCTAAATAGTACTGTTCTCCAACCACGCCGAGATGGGATAAAAAGGAATAGGGGATGCCATCCTCGCCTGGAGCAGAATCTTTAAGACCGCCTAAAACACATTGCAACTCGGAGAGAGAGAACGGTTGGTCGAGTTCATCATCGCTCTGTAAATCGCAGTAAGGAGAAGGTAGGCAATCTGGGGAAGGGACAAACGGTGGAGCCAATTTGTCAGCGAATTTATTTAGCCAGATCGATGGGTCGTTGGAAGATGGGGAGGAACCACTAAGAGATACACGGAAGCGGCGAATATTTCTCCATATGGTAGCAGAGGGAGACTTGGGAGTAAGACTTTCACAGAATTTGACCTAACATTTTTTCTTTTTTTTTGCGAGAAAACGTTTAGTCCGAGCTGCTACTTGCTTGTACTTAAGGTAGTTCTCCGTAGTCATGGCCGCATTGTAGTCTTTCTCGGCAGATTTTCGAAGCGCAATCATGGCAGAGCACTCTGAGTCCCACCAGGGAGGAGAAGATATATTTTTTCCATTTGATTTTTTCTTAGGGATACTCGAGTTGGCTGCTGACGACAATGCGTCCATGAATACGGAATATTTTTCAGCTACGGTTCCGGGAGGGTTAACTTCGTATCTTCGGAGAGACTGATCTACCTCTGCTGAAAATTTAGACCAATCTGCGTTTTTCAGTTTAAATATTAGTAATGGAGGAGGGGAGGGATTAGGAATCACGGACTGAGATTTATGGATGATGATCGGGAAATGATCACTACCGTGTGTCTCCGGTAGAACTCTCCAAGGGCACAGAGGAGCAAGGTTTGGAGAACATATCGATCAGTCCACAGCAGACCTGATGTCTTGGGTAGGTGATACGCGTCTGGTAGGCGATCCATCATTTAAGATAGACAGATTGAGGTCTTCGAAGATATCCATCAATTGGATGGCGAATGCATCACAGCTATGCGATCCCCAAGCAGTGTGGTGGGAGTTAAAATCCCCAAGAATAAGAACAGGAGGAGGAAGAGATGAAAAGATAGAAACTAGTTCAGGTATAAAGGAAGAGTTTGGATAAGGGATATAAATAGATAAGAAGGATATGTTCGCTACTCGAGCCGCCACTGCGTTGAAAGCTGGGCTGTGGGGTGGGATAGGGAGTAGCGAATATGAAAATTTTCTTTTAATAAAGAGAGCACTACCACCGTAGCCATCGTCCCTGTCATCCCTAAGGCAAGCGTATCCTGAAACCCTAAAGTGGGATCCAGGCTTTAGCCATGTTTCAGAGACGGCAGCGACTGCTACGGAGTATTTGTTACAAAGATAAATTAATTCCGGTTTTTTATGACGGACGCTCTTAGTGTTCCATTGAAGAAACAGTGTCCGTCGTCATCGTGGGTGTCTTGCGGGGAAAGGATCGATTTAGGAATTGTATTGAAGAGGGTGTTCAGTTTAGAGGCAACGTTGGACGGTAGAGAGTCGTTAAACTTGGATAGAATGACTGTAATCATAGATAAGCAGGTTTCAATTAATTGGTCATTTTCTGACGAATTAGGCAGTGACGGGTTTTGTAGCGCACAGCCGTTAGGCATTTCTGAGGGAACGTCAGCAACAATGGCTAGGTGAGCCTGTTTATCGTACCCTTTGGATGAGGTGGGTTTTGTATATGTATTCAAGGTTTTCCTATAGGAACTTAACATTTGGGAGGGAGCCCTAGGTTTGGATAGAGATTGGGTAGGAGTAGGAGACAGACGCAAAAAATGATGTTCGGACTTCTTTAGCTACATCGTTATAGGGTCTTCTAGTTTTTGGAGTCAGTTCGGAAGCCTCAATGTAAGAGATCCCATCCTGGGACAAAAGCTGTTTATCCTTTTTTGCCTGGCGTGTTCTGGGCAGCACCTATTGGTGGCAAAATGTCCTCCAGTACACAGTAGGCAGGTGGCATCTCTTCAACGTCGTTGCAACTATCTCCCGTATGACTTTGAGCACAGCGGAAGCAGCGGGGCTTAGACCGCCACTGCGCTTTTACATGACCGAACCTACAACAGCTGTGACATTGTATAGTGGGCAGTTGGTATGTTTCTACCACCATCGAAGTGTGGAAGGAATAAACTCTGCTAGGCAGCTTCTGACCGGAGAATGTGAGAACAACAGTTTGAGTGGGGATCCAGGTGGTATTACAGTTAACAACGTTTTTCCTGTTAAGCCTCCTAGCCTTCAGGACTATTCCAAAGCCTTCAGGGATCTCGAGGGACTCAACAAATTCGTCTAACGACCAGTCAACCGGCACGCCGCGGACTAGGCCCATGCGCGTAATATGGTAGGTTGGTATGGCACCAGAGTATTTGTTGTCTATCAAGAACTGAGATGAGACAAAGTTATTTGCATCTTCCCCTGATTTAAATTCAACAGACAGCTTATTTCGGCCTAAACTCTTGACTCCATCTTTCACAATGCCTTTCATATTGTTATGGTGCAGTAGATGCCCTAATTTGATTGGTCGGATAGTCAAGCCTGCAGCAGGGTCAGGGTCTGTTCTTGAAATGTGGACTATAAAAGGGCCACGGTCATCCTTGGTATATGTACGGCTTTCAGAAAAGCTAGGGTGAGTATAGATGGTTTGTAGGGATACTGAGGAGTCGATATCGTCAGTTCCTCGTAAGCGTTTGTCCAAGCCAGAAACATTGTTAGGAGGGTTGAGAGGGAGTTTGTGCTTCCTATTTTCCGTAGTACGCGTTTCCGGCGTGAGTGCAGCTTGTTGAAGACCATTATCATCCGGTGGATCCGGAGGTTTTCGGGGGATGTTCATGGTGTAAGACACCCGGGTTAGGTTAGGATGTATAGAATAAATAAAATAAATAAATCACAGATGTTATTGTTAACTTACCCAGAGGGCACAGAAAAACAAAAGGCTCAAGAATAGCAGAGATTTAACGTCGAAATTACAGAAGAAACCACAAAAACACCTCCTAGACGTGTGTCGAACAGATGCCGACGACAGAATCAGAGACGTGCTCAAAGCATTTATCATAGTTACTTATTTAGGTGTTTATTCGCTATGTGCAAAGTGCAAAGTCAAATCGATCGCAGCACGCAATCTGGCAGAAATGTGAAATAACTCTGGACTGTCAAATTGCTATATTTCCATAGAATTTCAAACTTACGTTATTAAGTATTTTTAAGTAAACACGTTAAAATTCGCGATATGGGTCACAGTACGTGTTGTGTTTTAAGGTGTAGAAATAATGGAAAAAACAGTTTGTGCATGTTTTATTCGTTTCCAACATCAAGACGGAAATTGAAGCAAAGTATTAAATGGAAAGCTGCTGTGAAAAGAATAAAGTTTGTAGGAAGTACGTGTCACAGACGTTTGTCTTATGATCACAGCTCTTAGTAAGTAGATTTGTCCGTTGGTTCTAAGCTCTTCAACGTCTCTCACATGCTGTACTTATACTATTTTTTCCCCCTTTTTGGACAGTTTGAGGTTGGAAAGTTATATCATGTTGTATCAATTCAAATCCCGTTCTTATTTTAACATTCATATTTTAGTTCGAGTAAGAAAATCATTTATAATATATATATATATATTATAATATGCACCAACTTTTTAGATATTTACATCTAATTTTGAAGTAAAACAATCCGAAAATCATTCTTAAACCATCCAGTTGCCATAATTTGATAGTCTTAAGTCCACAATACTTGTGGTCACTAGGGGCGCTGTCATCGCGCACACAGCCAATAAAGCCAGTTCATTATTTTGTGAAGTCGAACAGCAAATAATTATAAAATTGATTGGTAGGCCAGGCAAAAAAAGGCCCAGTGAGCTTGAGCCGAGAATTTGAAGGACCTTTTCGGTTTTGCGAATCTCTGAAACTATGGGTCCTTGTAAATTTGCTACAAGTTTTATTCAGGATAGTTTTCCGACATGTTATCCAGCATAGTTTTCGAAATATCAGCTCTTGAGTCTGTAACTTTGGAAAAAAATATTTTGGTCATATTTTTTGCTCTTTTTGACAGGATAAGATGACTATATAACGATGCACATGTTTACAAATGTTAGGCTCGGACTACAAGCATCCGGAATTTTTCAGAACCCCATACAAATCAGATTGAATCCCACCCTTAATACGTATCTTGCAATAGCAAAGCGATAGCGATAATTGCGCAATAATTGCTCTAAAAATCGCAAAAAACAAAAACATAGCCAACTAATGACAGTGATGCCTCTACCGAACAATTGATAAACTAAAATGTGCATTCAATCAGTACAAACTGTTTGAATTTGTGTCATTTTCGTATTACCTATAACTTTTGACAGCAATCGTTTGCGATTGCGGCAGCAACTAAAAAAAGGATGATGGGAAAACATATATGAAGCGTGGGCCCACCTCCAACAATGTAATTTGTACAATAAATTGTCGGTCTGCATACATAATAATTATATTCAGTGTCATTGAGGCGCATGCATAAATTCTTCGTTTGGCTAGAGTTATACAATATTAAATGTTGTAATTTTTTAGGGTAAAAATACAAGTTTTTGATTTAGAAACCAATTAGCACCGCATCATCTATTACAGTATCATGTGTAAGTTAATAAAAAATATTGACCAATATTTTTTTCTTTTTTCCAGTGTAGTGGTTTACTTGATCAGTGCAATGACAAGCTTGAGGTTACTACATAGATCTGTGAACAGCTTTTTATTCAGTCTGTCTGTAGTGTGCTTTGAACTCCGAGTCAGAAAGCTAAAATACCTTGGCTTGGTCACGAACGCTACGCCTCAATCGTGCTGTGTTGCTAGTTCCATCTCTTATGTTTTCTATCGGGTGTAAAAAAAGGCTTAACGAAGCCGAATACCACATATTCTACGTATTATTACGATCATTTTTCTCTTCTACACTATGCCTGGGAAATGATGGGTTACCGAGTTATTGACAGTCAAAGTTAAAAAAATTTTTCATAGATTTTTACAAAATTGACTTCTGTTTGATAAAACTAAACTTTTTTCCAAAGAAACATGATTAAAGTTTTCAGTACTTCTTTCATAAAAGGCCTTTAAAGGGCACAGCCGGCAATGAATCGTGCGCACGCACACAACTACGCCGTCTTTCAAATGTGCATGCGCGCTCGCTGTATAGCGCTCACTCGTGTGCGCGCGATCAGCTGTTAGCAGTTATCGAGTTCAATGACGCCTTGCCTTGTACTGACTCGCTCATAGTCTTAGATCGATTGGTTTAATCCATCTTATGAAATTGGTCGAAATAAGGAATTTTGTGACTGGCAATTCATTATCTGTTAATTAATTATTTATTGAATAACAACAAATCAAATCAACATATCATTTTACGTACATAAACAATTTGAGAAGAAAAAACAAGTTTAAAAGATTATGCCTGTGCAGGTGCATACAACACTTTTACATTAGTACTCGTACGAGATCAACTAAGAAAAAAAAACTTTGTAATTAACTTTTACACAATACAAATTATTTCAACAATCCAAATTTGTGGTAGGTTGATGAGCTGTTGTCTGTACATCGAAAGGTCTTACATTTGAGACGTAGTCCGCTTCTCCTTATCGTGTGGGCTGCAGAAACTGATGTTAGAATTTAAGCCTCCGTAGGAGTCTGACATGACTTCTGTAACGACTGCTGCCAGAAGAAGCAATAGCCAGGACCCACGCCGAAGCACGAAATCTTGTCTTATCTATCAGATAATCAGGTTTATTTAGGCCTGTATTCAATTCTAATTTTTATTAGTGTGCCCACTTGGAAATCAAACGCAGGACCTCCGGATTACGAGCCAACACTCTAACCATTAGAAAACTGAGGCGCGCAGTTTACTACAAACTCCTCAACACAAGTTGTTTGTTTTATTTTCGAATAGCAATTAAACGTACCGAAAACAAGCCAGTCAGATAATCGAGTCTAATATTCAGACCTGTAATCAATATTCTAACCAAACTGGGAACCACCTGACCCTGAAAAAGTATTTATTTCTAACTTGTGTGCCTACCTAAGAATCGAACGCAGGACCTCAGGATCCAGAGCCACCACTCTAATCATTAGAAGATTTAGAAGACAGAGGAGTGCAGTCTACTACAAATTCCTAATCACAAGTTGCTTGTTTTATTATCGAATATTAATTAAACGTACAACAATTTATTGTTTTAATTGTTGAATACGGCATTAGCTATTTTACGATAAGTACCTAAGTTAAAATCTAACTGGCAAAGGAATAAACGTTCCAAGTTCTGTTGATAAAAACCCCTACGAAAAAAAAATTGCAATTCTTTATAACGGATAAATCAAACTAATTTCTTTTAGTTAGGCTCGTACTTTCACATATCGAGCTATAATCAAGAAATAAAATAAAGCTTCATGGCATTTCCTGTTGGAATAATAATAATTTTAAATTTACTCATCATAACTTACTTTAAAACATTTAATTTTTTGAGCACGATTTAAAATAAACGTACCTTTATTTGCCCATAAATTATGAAAAACGAAGCGCCTTATAAAATCTTCACAAAGTTTTTTGTAAGGTCCCCGTTGTTTAGTTATTCAATGGTTGAACTCCCAGACCCGGAGGTTCTGAATTCGATTCCCAGGCGCTCGCACACAAAAGCATTAAATTTATTGTCTTCTTCTTCTCTTTTAAGCAACTCTAGTGCCATAGGCGTCTGACATGACTCATCTAACGACTACTAACGACTGATGCCAGAGGCTGTTACTGCCTACTGTAGCCAGGACCGACAGCTTTTCATGCCCTTTGAAGCATGGAATCATCTCATATCGGACAATCTGATTGATGGATTCAAGCCTGTAATTTCTAAATTATAACTAACCAATTTATTGGAAACTTACTAACTTTGCGTTCCCACTTTAGAATTGAACCCACGATCTTCCGAAAATCTAACCACTAAACCACTAATGCGTAATTTGGTCGCGGACCTTAAATAAAACATTTCAGAAAGAATTGACATGGGTCGTCTGATTTACCAAGAGCAAAGCTAAATTGGCTAAGAGCTAAGCCGATATCATTGTTTTCAAAAAATCGTTACGTTGACTTAAAAATTGTGGCAATACCTACAGAAAGTTTTACACCGAGACCAGTGAGGCTCGCTCGCCCCCGTGGCCGTGCGTGATGGGCGCGGGGCGCGGGGCGCGGGGTACGGGGCGCGGTGTGCGGGGGAGTTTGCGCGAGCGGCGGCGGCGAAATCAAAGCCGAAGAATAATAATGCAATTTGTGAAAATTTAGTTCGGTTTCTAACTTCATCGAATGCGCTTATTACTTGTGATTTTTACTGTTTCCTCTTACAGTTTGTGTTGTGGCAAGTAGTTGAGATTAGTGTGATAGTGGAGTGTTTGTGAAGATACCTTGGATTCAGTTTAGTGCTCGCGAGTATGTAAACATGGTTTCCTGCTACGGTATGGCCCATGGCAATGCTTCCGAAGCATTGCGTATTTACGCAGCTGAATATCCTGACGCGCATCACCCTCGTGATCCGCAAGTGATCACTCGGGCTGTTCAGCGTTTGCTGGACAATCAGCCGATTGTACCCGTTTCGGAGATAAGGCGCGGGTCAATACGTTCTACCACGGACCAAGCCATTTTAGACGTCATGCGGGAAAACCCACGTTTAGGCGTGCGAAAAGCTCCTAAAGTGCTGCGGAGAAGGCGAGGTTAGCTTAATTAACGGTTATGTAACGAATACTTTACAAGACATGCCACTAGTCCAGCTGCGAGAGACGTGGTACCAGCATGATGGAGCGCCACCTCACATTGTGAGACCGGTTCGAGAGCGGCTTACGGAGTTATTTGGTGACCACTGGATCGGGAGGTATGGGCCTCACGCGTGGCCTGACCTAACTCACCTTGACTATTTTTTGTGGGGTTTCGTCAAAGACAGGGTTTTTGACCATCCTTGTGAAAATAGTGCGTGAAGGGATTTTGGAGCGAGTGCATCAAAACACGCTATACCGAGCGCGTGTTTGTTTGGAAATGGGAGGTCGTCAGTTCGAACCACAACTGATTCGTATGGAGAGGCCTGAATTGAGAGGTAAGTAGCTAAACAATTTACAAACCTAATTTAATTGAAACATGTGATATTCGTTGTTGTGTTTTTTAAGTAAATTTATACTCATTTGGCGCGCGCGCCGTAATCGGGCGCAGTGCTCTCGCGCCGCCCGCTCGCCTGCCGACCACTTACACACACAGGCATAGACTGTGGCGTGCGCGCTATACATTGCGGGTTAGAAATAAGTTATTTTTTTCGATACCCAAAAATAAAAGTCATTTCCCAGCAATTTTATTTTTTGCATTCTACTTGTTTTTATGTATAGAATTCGTGGTTTTGGGCTTCGTTAAGCCTTTTTTTACACCCTGTATATTTAACGAACACAATACAGCACGCACGAGACATGTTGATACAAAGGCTTTTTTAGTATTGCGATCTGACAGCTCAAATTGAATCGAACCCGGGACCTCAAAAATGGTAACGCCAAATTCAGCGTGGTCGCCTCTCGACTATGGAGGGCGTCGAGTAATTGGTTTGTTTGATAATAAACGAGTTTTAAATTAATGGTGTATAGTATTATTTTAGTTCTCATTTTTTATTACTTAAGGATTACATTCTAAAAAAAAACCGGCCAAGTGCGAGTCGGACTCGCTAAATAAATAAATAAATAGTTATGGTATTTTTATTGCAAAATGAAATTTACCTAAATTGACCTAAAAAATTACAACATTTAATATTGTATAACTCTAGCCAAACGAAGAATTTATGCATGCGCCTCAATGACACTGAATATAATTATTATGTATGTAGACCTACAATTTATAGTACAAATTACATTGTTGGGGGTGGGCCCACGCTTCTTAAATGTTTTCCCATCATCCTTTTTTTAATTGCTGCCGCAATCGCAAACGATTGCTGTCAAAAGTTATAGGTAATACGAAAATGACACAAATTCAAACAGTTTGTACTGATTGAATGCACGTTTTAGTTTATCTATTGTTCGGTAGAGGCAGCACTGTCATTAGTTGGCTATGTTTTTGTTTTTTGCGATTTTAGAGCAATTATTGCGTCATGTGCATTAAATTGTTTAATTTACTTCCAAACTGTATCCAATGTCTTCCTTTCACTCTTTTCAAGAAAAATATCTTTAAAATTCTTATTGACAACTGTTTTTACGACATTAATGAATTTACTAAATTTTGCCGTGACGGACACCTTAAAAAATGTACTATTGGTTTGACTGAATAATCGTTAATATTTATACTTAGTTTTAAATGTGTAATTTATTGTTGTACTTACCTGGTTTTTACTCCTGTGTTTGAGCTTGAGGATAGTTGTAAATTTTGACACTGCATTGTATGCACAGAAATTGACTAGCAGTGTACAATTTATCGGTGTTTCTTGACATTTTGTTTTATTTATTTTCAAATGCTGACATTCTTTATTATGTGACTTAGTTGTACTGATTTGACTGTAATTTATATTTATTTCATTAATTTTCACGATTTAATTTGTTTGCACGACGATGACAAAATATTTGCTTATCGATAGATCGATTAAACATGAATGCTCATTTATAAATGTAAGAAAGGAGAATGCCAATGACCAGTACTCTTAGTAAAGTTTTGGTGTCATAAATGTCATGTCACGAGAAATATCGTTAATTTGGAACTCCCTCCACCCCTGTGTCACGCGTTTTTCCCATCTCTTTAACACACATTTTCACGTTTGCCGAGTAATTTTCATAGCAAAAAAAAAATATTATTTCACACCATTTCGGCATTTCTTGATAAAATTCCTTTCGGGGTTATTTTTTCAATTTAAAAAGGAACTTTCATAATAGATAACATTTCCGCCATTTAGCTAGGGAAGTATGTAATTTATGATTTTAAAAAAAATGCAAATGCAGTTGCCATAGATTTTTCGCGATTATTACATTAACTATGTAAAAAAAAATGTTTTAATCGTTTAGGAAATATTACAGTGTATGATTTTCATTCTAAATAGCAAACACATAAAATAAGAAAATAATGAATTGAACAATCGTAATCACAAAATCGATTAACAGTTGGTTCATGTCACATCACTCGCATCTCTCAATGACATTGACATCCGGTATTTTTGATGTTTGTTTCAATGTTGCCAACCATACTATTTAAATCGTATTTAGACGACCTTCTTGGCTCTTGTACGATGTACGATTGCGTAATCGAAATCGTACGCAAAATATACGACCTTTTCAATGAAATCTCATGAAAAAAAAAACGAAAGAAAGAAAGAAATTATAAGAAAAAAGAAAGAATAAGAAATTTGTTGGCTGCACAACACATTAAAGAAAATGGATCTTGTATCAACTTCAAGCCATCTGACGATAATTATGCTGAAAAAATTAAATTTAAACATGTATAAAATAATTAATGCTTCGACTCCCGCGTCTGCTGCTGTGCCTAATGACTCAAATAGTGACTAAGTCAATTAAAGTTTTTAAGTTTTAGAAATTTGAGTGGTGTTAATAGTAATAGATTAAGATAAAATTTTGTGCCCCTATGTGTCATAATTTCATATATTATAAAACTCTGATATTACCTTTCATCGGTAAGTTTTATTGTCTCAACTCTCAATTAATGTTCATAAAGTTGTTTTGGTTTACATCAATTTACTCATTCTTATTTTAGATGGACGAGATCGCTCCTAGATAAGACGATTCTAGTGATAAGACCGCCTGTATTGTAATTTTATGTTTATTACCATTTTCTGTAAATGGTATATCTGTGCAATAAAGAATTTTCTATTCTATCATGAATAAGGCAATTATATTTTTTCTTGAGAGTAAATTAAAAAAGTATATTGAAGTTGTTTTTAATCAAGGTTCATAATAAAAAAATAAAAAAACTAATTTAGAAAAATATAATTTAATAATTTCCTAATGCCATATATCAATTGATGATACCTAAATATTAATTCAAAATTATAATTACATTCCGTTTTTTAATTGATTTATGTAGTTTTATTAAAATTCCATTGCTTACTATTATTTCCTTGAATTCATGGCAAAATACTATCTTTTTTAGTCTGTGGTACGATCCTCTGAAAAATAAAGTTGGCAACACTGGTTTGTTTACTTGTATCTTTTTAAGCGTCGAGTTGAGCATTAGTTCCTCCGTTAAAAACTACAATATCAGTGAATATTTTTCGCATTTTTGTGTTGTGTACAAGACAGGACTTTTTATTGACTATATGTGTTTGTGACTTTCGGTAGTAGTGCTGATTTTCACCATGGCTACTGCTCGTAGACGGTGTCTTAATTGTTCCTTGTTGTTAGCGCCATTTATGGGCAGACACAACATAGGGGAGATTCCTGAGAGCATCACAGTCACTCTACGTGCTTGGATTACACCTACACCGGTAAGATATCTTATTTTTAGTACCATTTGTTTAAGCACAAACATTACCTATATATAAGGTCTAACAAAATCAACTACATTCCTTTTAATGGGGGTATCTGTACATCGAGCTGAGCAGGCTCACCAAATTTGAGCCAAAAATTCAGGCTAGTTACTGAGATATTGATCTTAACAATCTCATTCCGTAACTACGAAAATCTACACCCTTTACAGCTGTTTACTACTACATTGACACACTACGCACGCACACAAGCAAACGTGACCCACACATGCACACACTGAAGATAACAGCGCGGTGCCACAGAATACCTAATAGTACTACCGGCGGTGCGGCGACGGTGACTCAGAAATACCAACATGAAAGAATTACCCTGATTTTAGGGTAAAATAAAGTTTGTGGGTTTTCTTTTATAAGGACTTTTTTCACTACGGATTGGAGTAGAATTATGTGTTTCGCAATTAGAGTATTAGGAATTAGGGGTTTTAATTGGTTGTTGATTTTTGCGGTCACGTAACCGAACCGACATCGAGAGAATCAAAAGTTGGCGGTACTTCATAATCGATCAAGATACTACGAACAGCTGACCGCAGAGTGCGTTGTTCGCGAACTGACCGGAGAGTGTGACTGTGTTGTTGTGACCTAATTTACGTAACAAAACTTCAACGACTCACTAGTTTTCGTAGTAACCAAGGCCGTATTCACATATCATTTTGAAAGAACGAAGATACCGCGGAGACAACGACAATTTCGATCAATGCTCTCGTCTATTCAGCTTCAATAAAAATGGCTGTACGACGTTACGTCTAACCGTTCCCAACTTCCCACCACGGCTGTAAACTCGTCGTGTAATGTGCTATTAAATTAAATTTTACAAACAAAACTACAATCGAGTTGTTTAAACTGAAAATAACAAGGTCATTATAGTCTAATTTCTCGCCTTCTTTAATTCTACTTTATTTTTTAATTAATTTTGGGGGTAAAATTATTTTGGAGTTAGCAAGACCAAGTTTCAAAGGTGGCCCCGACAAAAGTACCCCGCCGTGTTTGTCGGTATCTTGGATAGGGTGACAAGCATTTTGTTTAGCTAAGATAAGATCGTAGGTATTCGTAAGGAAATAAAACATTTTGCTATTTTAGGAACTGAAATACATTTTACTTATTATTTAAGTTTCAACATTTGAGATATTACTATTGTTTATAAGGAAAATTGTTGGAATAAAAAGGTTTTGCTATTTTGTAATTAATTCTTGACTAGTCGTCTAGATAATGAAATCGACACCGTAAAAGTTGATATTAACTTGACAAACCACGGGACAAACTTATTTCAAAAAATGCTTTAAAAGTTACCTAGAATTTAACTCTTAACCGGTCGCAATATTACAATGAGAAAAGTATTAAAATGTGATATTTGGTTCAATTAAACACGATTATAATTGTTTTGCTAAAAATAATTAAATAAAAAATGATATGGATTGTTTTAATAAACCTACTCAAACATTCGTGTAAAATCGTAATCCTAGTCCTAGATATTTATTTAACGTGGAAGCCCTACCGTACTCGCAAACTGCAGACTATGCCGCTCGAGCCGAAAGGCCGGTGTCGGGCACGTGTCGGGGTAAATCAAAGTGTGCATGCGGATAGATAGGGATGTGCCACATTTGTTCTGATTTCTAGGCTCATAGTTTTTTACGAGATCAGATCATTCATTCATTACATTACTAATTAAGATTTTATTTTTGTTTAAACTAAAATTTGATTTTATTTGATTTTAACTAAGTTATTGAGACGATAACAATGTTTTATAAGTTTTGAAAAATAGTCTTATCAGCGCATATTTCATATTATGTAAGTAAAACATGTTATTAGTGTTTTGATTTCTCTCGAAGTTGTTTCCTTTTTGCCACTTACAGTAACTCAAGTAAGTAGTTATGTGAATAAGCATTTTAAAAATACATTTTGGTAATTTTGCGACTGTCAGTTAAGAAATAACTGCTCGATAAAGTACGATATGTCCGAGTTTAAATGCTATGGCCTAGTTAGTTCGTTAAAAATATTTCTTAGTGACTTTTTAAATTCAGTCGTTGTATGTTTTATCAGTCTTTGTCTGTCTTAAACTGACACTTTAGAACATTTATTACCGGTTTGGACAAAATAATTTTACTCTAAAAACAAGAGTTACACTTAACTAGATTGGCGAGTTGAAAGCTAAGGTACAAAAAAAACTTGTGTCGCACTCACGATTTCGTTTAAGTAGTAGGTTACCTCGCCATAATACTTAATTAAATGCGAGGTGTCAGTTCCCAATTCACGATCAGTTATCCGGTATGTTTTAGTTTTTAGTATCCTTTAAATTATGATCCCATCTTAGGCGCATCCCTAGCTTGAGCCTTTTCGGCTTTTGCAGGACGACCGCCCGCCGGGCTCCCGCGCCGCGCAGTCTCTAATTCGCTTCCGTGCGGCGTGCGTGTGCGACGCCGCAACGGTGTCAGTCCAGGGTTATGTGCTACCAGGATCGCAACTTTAATTTGTGCTAAAGCAGCGCGCCTTTACGCTGATATTAAGGGCGTTTTCGTGAGCGGTTCAGGACTGGAGTGAGATTGTTTATGTCCGTCGGGGACCAGGGAAGGCCACGCCAGCCTGTTCAATAAGAAGACAGTGTGATGCAGATTTTTGATCGGCAACCCAATCGCAAGCGCGACTGATGCAGCGTCCGTCTTCGCCAAACGCTCATGGGCGCAGGCGTCATTATGGCGAATTCTGCGGCGGTCTCGCCGAGACAAGACGAGGGGCAGGCGCCTGTATCATTTTACACTAGTTCAAGAACTGAAGCCGCATGACTTCACACTACGAGTCCAGTTTTGCAGAAGTCGCAGAAGCTGCAACATTCTCTGGACGGACGAGAGAAGCTTCACCAGTGGTTGAATGTTTAACCTCTACGCCGCGGCGCCTACTATTGGGCTGAACAGAACCCCCACCTAGTTCGGCCCGATCATTTTCAGACTAGATGTAGCAGTAGCCTGAACACTTGGGCTTCCATGTGTGGGGCTGAGTGTAGGACTTAGTGTATTGTGAAGGTGATTATAACATTGAAAGTGCGACACAACTACGACAGCGAATTTTATTGCAAACCGTGTAAACGCTTTAAAACATAAAAAGTGCTTTAAAACATAAAAAGTGACAAGAGACTGTTATTTCGCGTAAAAGTGCACGTCGCATTGCTGTGCAATGTTTTTTTGTAATGTGATTATGATCAATGTAATTTGTTGTAAAGATTGTAAACCTCTTAATGAACTTAAACACGCCAAGTAAGCGTAGATTGAGAGTAAGTGGTACCTACTTGATTGATTTGTTTGTTTAATTTTTTTGTTAGTCAGATAAATTATTTACCCGGCAGATAAATTATTTACTACGCTAACCTACTTGTTAGTCCAAAGCCTGTGAAAGTGTGATAGAGTCAGTCAGAGTCAGAATTAAATTAATAAATGTTTTAAAACCGCTTTATTTTCCTTTATTTCTATCCACCTTGCCATTCTGCTAGGAGTGATTCTAAAGAGCTTCGAGAGGTAAATAACGAATTACGTACAACAACAATTACAAGAAAGTAAGTAAATACCTACCTAGTTCCTACAACTAAGATTTAATCTAACTCATAAAACATAGAAATTATCTTTCCTTAGAGCCTTGAAGTAACAAAAAAACAATGTTGGTTATTAATTTAGTTGACATTGTTTGTTTTGTTTGTTATCGAAAACATTATTATCATGAAAGTGCATTCTACACACACTAGTGTACTAACATGTGTGTATGAAGCTATTCTTCGTTGCAATTGATCTGTGATTGGTCGAAAAAGCCTAGCTGTGCCACTCGACCAATCGCAGATCAGCTGGTTTGACAAGGGTGATGCACACAACGATCTTTGGTAATAAAATGCTGGTGTGCGCTGTGTACGTACACACCATCTGTGAACTACAGTGTTTCATTTTTGACTGCGTTTTAATTTATTTATTTTGTTAGAAAACATAACTTTTAAAAATGACTATAAAACAATACCTTAGTTTTTGTCATCGCATTCAGTATGATGTATAGATACCCCCCTTTAAAGGAACGCAGTTGATTTTGTTAGACCTTGTATACTTGCACTTAGAACTACATGCGGCGATTGCGCATAGTAAATGCTCGTGACTGAGCCGAATAATAATATAAAGCAACGTGAGACAATAACACGCCATTGATAAATAATTATTTATTCTGACCTTTTTCAGGTGTCCAATGACGACATCGTTTGTGACCCTTGTTACATCCTATTGCAAAATGCAGATGACAGCCAAGAACCTGTTTTACCTGCAATAGGACATGAAAGGGTCTGCTATGGTTGTGGAATTTCTATATTAAGATCCAGGACTCATAATGTGCCATTTAACAGTCCACAAAGAACGCTCATATTGGAATGGGTGCCACTACATCAGGTAACATTTTGTCATAAAACTACAATAGTTCAATACCACTAATGTATTTTTCTTGTAATTTATTTTAATGAAAGATGGTATAATAAAAAATACTCTTTCAGATAAACCGTTTGAAAAAGGTTTGTCGAGCATGTTGGATGGCTGCAACTAGAACAATTCAACGGCAACAGATACACGAATCTGAGAGACTGGAAAATCCAGCTGTCCCAGAGATACTTCCTCAAGAGCAAATGGAAATAGAAGACAACATGCCTATACCTCCTCCACTGCCAGAAATACGTGAGATGCCGCAGCCAGCTAGGCCAACCATATCTAAAATTAATTCCAATGTATATAAACGTGTGGCTGCTACTCCAAACCATTGCATATATTCTGGATGTGAAAATGCGGAACGTTTGTTAGTGCCATCTGTAGTGAAGGAATTATTATTGCTTCATTACAAAATATACATTCCATTGTCTGCTCGTATTTGTAATTTTCATGCAAACGGTCACTTGTGGGATAACTTAGTTGCATCATACAATGACTTTACTGGTCATCAAATGGACAACATGATGGCAATCTTAGAGAGAGCGATTGAGAGGAAGCTTGACTTTACCAACTTTAATGACATAGATCCTAAAATGTGTCATTTTTGGTTAGGATTTACAGTAGAACAGTTACAAGAATTATTGTCACTGATTCCATGTTTACAGAATCGGGTACCATCGGCATCTTTGGCTCTTAGCATATATTTAGCCAAACTTAGAACGGGAGATAGTAACCAACGACTGTCCCAATTTTTTAGTCTGCCTCGAAGTACCTTAGAAAGATACATGAATGCAGCTCGTGATTGCCTCAATGAACAATTTTTACCACTGCATTTAGGTTTATCATGCAGGACAATACAGGAAGTGGCTAGTAAAAATAGAACAAAACCAGAAACATTATTTGGTAATTCAGATTTACCATTAGATGAAAAACCAGCTATTGTCATTTGTGATGGCACCTATGAGGTTTTTTTTCTGTGGCAACACTGGCGTTAGTATCTTGTCCTGAGATAAATTTTATAAATAATTGTTAAATCGTAATTTAGTGGCCAAATACTTATCGCAGAACATATCTAAATATACAGTTAGTGTATTTAAGCAATAAATGTGATAAAAAGTGTGTGTACTAATAGGTGTATAGCATAATAATTTTCGCCGGTAGACGAAAGTGAATGACATTGCAATTTCAAATGTTTCACAGTGTAATTCATTGTTTCCTGTTTCAATTAATTTATATGGAGTGATGGAGTTGTTCGCGTCCGTAGGAAGACTGCCCACTGTTACCCTACACGTGTCCTCCGGGTGGCGCCAAACGAACAACAACGCCGAGCAACAGGCGGCGGTGAACTAACCTGTCCACGGCCACCACAAGCCTAGAAGAATTAAATCACTTCTGAAAGTGTGGCAATGGGACCTTGGGAAAGTACCATTAGTTTACTCCCATCTCTCTTAAATATGGAAGGTCTGATAAACGAATGCGATTTGTCATGCGACCCGGCTGACCCTCGGCGCTCCCCGGTACCCGGGCCGGAGAGTGTGAAATTGGTAACCGAAGACTGCATGGAAGTGGGTAACCAGGCTTCTGTGACAGTTACTGCTACTGGTAACACAAAAAAATTTGTTCAGCAAGCATTTCACCCAAGCCTGTTTCTCAATAGGCCAAGAAGTTCGTCTGTTGGAAACCCAGCTTAAGATACTCGTTCTACAAACTTACTGACAACACAAGCAGATTGCGAAGAACAACTGCACAAGCCTTGTTATAAAACTAAAAACCCTTGTCCACCCGAATGGCAGAGAGTACCAACAGTAAACAACCGTAAAAGAAAAAAGATAGCACAAAGCCCCTCTCCAGAGCCAGTCAAGACCTTAAACAGGTTTAGCAACCTTCCTGTGGACCTCACTAAAGATGACACTGAGCCTAAAATAAAAAAGCCTAGCAAGCCCCCACCAATTGTACTCTATGGTGTAGAAGATGTCAAACAACTGACAGAATTGATAGAAACCGTTGCTGTAAGAAACCAATTTACCTATAAGATTGTCAACCAAAACCAACTGAGAATAAGCTGCTCTGAGTTGGACGTGTACAAGAAACTCATATCACTCATCCGTGAAAAAGGAATTATAGGCCACACATTTAACAGGAAAGATCAAAAGCTGTACAGAATCGTTATTCGAAATCTACATCACTCAACACCGCACATAGCAATTGCAGAAGCTGTAGAAAATACTGGAAACAAAGTGGCAGGTGAAATAATTAATGTAAGGTACGGACCAGATAAAAAACCAACCTCAACATTCTTTGTTAACATAGAACCTGGACTAAACAATAAAGCTGTAAAGGATATAAAATACATCTATCACCAAACAGTAAAAATAGAGGACCCGAGAAAAAAGAAAACAATAGTACAATGTCAAAGATGCCAGCAGTATGGGCACTCAAAAAACTTCTGTATGCGACCGTATCGCTGTGTCAAATGTGCCAAATCACACAAAACATCAGATTGTCCCAAACGGGACCGCAACACTCCTGCTGAATGCGCCTTGTGCTATGGCCCACACCCTGCAAACTATAAGGGATGCCAAGTATACCAAGAGATCCTCTCTAGAAAGACAACTTCGTCCCACTCGATAAAGAAGGGAGATGCATTGAACTCGGTTAACAAGAACACAACTAAAGATGATCCAGCAAAAACTGAGACATGGCCGAGATTGCCCCAACGACAAAACAGTAGATCAGAAAGTAGAAAACCGATTGATAAAACAAATAATATTAATCAGAATACAGAGAAAAACGTGGAAAGACTAAATTTAGAACCAGAACACATTCCTACTATAGAAAAAATACTTATCACTCAATCACAGAAATTTGAACTTATCTTACAACAAATGAGTACCATAATGGGCCTCATAACAACTCTTGTCAATAAGCTGGCCTAATGGCTTCGCTCAGAATGGCAACCTGGAACATAAATGGCTTAGCTCCCAACAAAGACGAGGTTGAAACCTTTCTTAACGAATTGAAACTCGATGTATTACTACTATCTGAGGCTCACTGCACAAACTCTTCAAAAGTTAGGATTAGAGGGTATTGTACATACATGGCGAATCACCCGGATGGTACAGGACATGCAGGTACCGCTATTCTAATTCGTTGCAGCATCAAGCACCATCTCCTACCGGAATACAAATCGGAGCCCATCCAAGCTACAACAGTGGCCATTGAGGACAGAGCCGGCTATTTCAATGTGTCTGCAGTATACTGCCCGCCAAAGCACAAAATTACTGATACAATGTTTTCGCACTTCTTCAACTCCCTAGGCAATCGTTTTGTAGCCGGAGGAGATTGGAACTCCAAACATACTAACTGGGGCTCTAGGCTAATAACAACCAGAGGTAGGCAACTAAATATCAGTATCACAGAAAATAAACTGACCTCAATATCTGCAATGGAACCAACTTACTGGCCAACTGATCCTAACAAGACACCTGATCTCTTGGATTTCTTTATCATCAAAGGATTGTCCAGACACTACGTAAAACCAGAGTCCTGCTTGGACGGATCATCTGACCACACTCCAGTACTCTTAACTTTCAGCACCATGATAATAGAGGTTGATATACCAGAAGTGCTGGCTAATAAACACACTGATTGGGACTGCTTCCAGGAACACATTTCACAAAATCTAAATCTTAAAATCGCCCTGAAGTGCCCTGATGATATCGATGAGGCAACTAAAATCCTAACAACACTCATTCAGGAGGCCTGCTGGAGATCAACACCAGCAATAGAAAATAAAATGAAAATTCCGAACCTTCCACTACATATTAAGAATAAAATCCTTGAAAAGCGAAGACTCCGCCGCGTGTGGCATCAAAGCAGATGCAGTGAAGACAAGCAAGCATTCAACAGGGCGATACAAGACGTCAAACGCCTATTGGAGGAGTGGCGTAACACAACACTTGAGACCAAGCTGGAATCCCTAACAGCAACTTCTGCTACCTGCTACTCGCTATGGAAGTTCACAAAATCTTTTGACAGACCCCAAGCCGCTAAGCCACCTCTAAGAAATAAAAACAACGGCTGGGCTAGAACTGCAAAGGACAAAGCCAATCTATTTGGGGACCATCTGGCAACAGTATTTTTACCCAACGAGACAAATGATCCGAACTTGGAGAAGGATGTGTATGATGTCCTGACCCAGCCGTTCCAAATGTCGCTACCTCCAGAACCTGTAACGGTGAAAGAGGTGATGAGAACTATCAGAGATCTGAAGGATAGAAAAGCACCTGGCTTTGACCTGATCACAAAGGAAATATTGCTAAGACTACCTAAAAAAGCCATTTATACAATGGCTGACTACGCTGTGCAGTGGCATACTAAGAGTGCAGTACTTTCCGGCCATGTGGAAAATATCCCAAATAATTATGATTCACAAGGTTGGAAAGCTTCCTAATGAAGTTGGCTCCTATAGGCCAATCAGCTTGCTGCCAATTATGTCAAAAGTCTGCGAGAGAATAATTCTAAATAGAATTTTGCCCCTCTTGGACAGGAAAGAAATAATACCCAATCACCAATTTGGACTTAGACAACGGCATTCAACTATAGAAACAGGTGCACCGCGTCACAGACAAGATCCGAGGAGCTCTAGAAAGAAAAGAGTACTGTTCTTCAGCTTTTCTGGACATACAGCAAGCCTTTGATAAGGTGTGGCACCAAGGTCTCCTCAGCAAAATTAAAAACAGCCTTCCTCACAGCTACTATGAAGTTATTCACTCTTACTTGACCGATAGGCTGTTTCAAGTTAAGGAATCGGGTGACACATCTAAATTCTACGAAATTAGAGCAGGCGTTCCGCAGGGTTCTGTCCTTGGCCCAGCACTGTACACACTATTTACAGCAGACCTGCCAAATGTTGCAGGTGTCACCACAGCCACATTTGCTGACGATACTGCAATAATTGCCTGTAACAGGGATCAAGCAACAGCATCGAAAGATCTGCAGAAAGGTCTAGATGAGATAGATAACTGGCTTAAAAAATGGAAAATAAAGGCAAGTGCAACGAAATCCATGCACATAACATTCACTCTCAAGAGAGGTGATTGTCCACCGGTTCATCTTGGAAATGATACTCTGCCCCACAGAGAACACGTTAAATACCTGGGCATGCACCTTGATCGCAGGTTGACATGGAAAAACCATATTAAAGCCAAAAGACAAGAACTCAACATAAAATATAAGTCGTTGCTCTGGCTCTTAGGGCGCAACAGTTAGCTCTCCATGGACAACAAGTTGCTAATCTACAAATCTGTACTGAAACCCATCTGGATGTACGGCATACAACTGTGGGGTAGCGCCAGTAACCCGAACATAAATATGATACAGCGCCTCCAGAATATAATTCTACGAACCATATCAAATGTCCCATGGCTTATAACAAACACCGAAATTCATGAGGCCCTTCTAATGAACACAGTAATAGAGGAAGTAAGGTATTCTGCTGAATCCTATCAGAGACGGTTAGCTCTGCACTCCAACGAACTGGCTGCGCAGTTGCTCAGCCAAAGTTATCGCAAGCGTCTCAAAAGGCACGACATCTTAAAACTGCACCAAAGAGTGTAGTAGTACATAAAAAGTAGTGTTCTCAGTGGAAAACACACTTTACATGAAAAAATAACCACTACAACCCATCCGCTCATAGTCGCGAGACTGATTGCAGATTATTAAAAAAAAAAAAAAAAAAAAATTATATAGCAGCATAACACCAATGTGTTTGTGCTAGCAGATCCATTATTAAGCAGTAAGTCGACTTATTTTTTAAAGTTGTGATATTGACATCACCCGCGTTGAGGTTATATTTACTTATTGAAAATAACCTCATAAATTGATCTATCAATTCGGAGTATATATATTTTTTCTTGTGTTATAATAATGCTCACTCGCAAAGCCTCTGCTCGCCTAGAGGAGTCGAGACTTCTACTGGCTTTGAAGGAACTGAAGGCATCCAAAGAGTTGGTTGAGCAGTTAAATAACGAAAAAAAGGACAATGAAAGGGAACTGATGGAAGTTTTGAACAAATATACTAATTTAAAAAAAGAGACGGCTGAGCTGCACTCCAACTATATGCTAGTTGTTGACGAGCGGAACAAACTTCAATCCGTGATAGATAGGTTTGACCAGTGCAGCGAAGAATACGAGCTTAATTTAAAACGTATGTCTTTGCTTCACAAAGACCTCAACGATGCCTAGGACCACATCCTGCACCTGGAGACAGAGAAGCAAAAATCTATTGACTACCAAACCGATTGTTTATTTAATAAATTAGTTGACAGTGCGCCCAGCCTTCCTGAAACTCCTGAAACTTCTTCTAGCAATGGTCCTATTGTAACTATTGATTTAACTAGTGTTAACACTTTAAAATCTTCTAATTGTTTTGGCATTGCTAAATCAAGTAACAAAAAGCTTAAAAAATATGTAAAAATTAATAAGTTTATAAAAAAAACTCAAAAATTAATTAAACACCAAAAATGTATGCAATCTCACACTAAACAAATTAATGAAAGAAGAAAATTAGGTGACAAACTAGATATGTGCTCAATATTATTAGAAAAAAGTGTAAGTGATTATGAGAAAAATGTTCAAAGCTTAGAATTAGAATTATGTAAACTTAAAAAATCATTAGATGTAATGACTCAGCGATACATAAGCACAAAAAAGGAGTATGGTGAACATATCTTGGCTTTGACCAGCCTTGTGTCTTCGTGTAGTTGCAATAATGTAACTATTAATGAAAGTTGCTCACGCGGCTCTCAGTTAGGATGTGAGTCACCAGTTACTCAAACATCAAAACACAAAGAAAATCTTAACCTATGTAATGTGTCCATTAGTTCCCAAGCAATGCATAATCATATAAACAGACCTGTAAAATCGAATATAGTTATGTTCAGCGATGAAATAGGAAAGAATATGGGCCTCTTATTAAGCACATATTTAGGACAAAGTGCTATTAACCACTGCATGCCAGATTCCTCATATTTTGACATTATAAATAGTATAGTTAATTACAAATTTGACAAAAATACAACTTTAATAATTTTGATAGGAAATAGGGGCAATGTAAACAAAAAGGAATTAATAAAATATTGCAATTGTTAAACGTAGATAAAATTGTAATGTTTACATTCCCTTACAGTAACAGTTTGCCACAGGAAGAAAATTCTATTCGCTACATGTAAATACAATTGTAATAAAATTCATATTATTGACATGAATAATTATATAACAAGTAATTTTTATTTGACCAGAGATAAATATTATCTCAGCAGTAAAATTAAACGACAGATAGCTATATCGCTATCCTATTATATTATACATACAGCCAAGAACTTGGCTACCCAGTCTGTCTCTATTGAGCAGAATAATGACATGGTAATTCACACCTTGGAATCAGTTCCAACATATAATAATTTAAATTGAATATTACGACAATAGAGGAAATCTCTAGCACTCCAATTATAGCGACTAAGGAAAAGTCTAACTCCCTTAGTATTGTTCATCAAAATATACAAGGCTTTTCCGGCAAAGAACTAGAAATCTCTTTATATTTACAAGACATGAATATACATGTCCTTTGTGTAACTGAGCACTGGCTTAAGAAATGAGAAGTGCTCATAGGTATTGAAAAGTGGGAAGTCATTAGCTTGTTTAATTAAACAAAAGTCTTAAGTCCAAAGAACGCAAAGATATTGTGGCACTCTCTATTGAACAAACTATTGAACTAGCATGTGCAGAGCTAGAGCAGTATATTATTGTTAGTGTCTACAGACCCCCATCAGCTAATTACCTTCTTTTTGAGTCCACTATGGAAGAGGTGTTAAAAAAGATAAGCAAATCAAATAAGAAGTTAGTTGTATGTGGAGATTTTAACATTGATTTATTAACAGAAACACAAAATTCTGTAAGGTTCCTAAATCTTTTTAAATCTTATAATTTAGGAATCTTTTTAATGAACCTACAAGAATCACTCCTACATCAGCTACTTGCTTAGATAATATTTTCTGTAATTGTAAAGTAATAGATAAATCAATTATAAATTGTCTCCGATCGGATCATAGTGGACAAATAGCCACATTTGAGCACCATCATATCTCGCCTATGGTGGATATTTTCGACTTCCACTTGGAAATTTTCTGGCGAGGATAAGGTCTACACTCTTCAGTATGAATCTCTTCGTCCACCAGTCACCTGTTGCGCTGCCGATATGTTAAGGCAAGACGAAGGTAAGTTGTTAACACCGGACCAGCGGGAATGTCTCTCCTCCCTACTCCAGCAGAACGAAGATATCTTCAGGCTTGGGGGAGCTCCAACGCCGTTTGCTGAGCACCGGATCGATACAGGTGACCACTTACCGATTGCTGTCCCGCCGTATCGCCTAACACCTGCAAAAAAGGAAATTATGAAAGCTGAATTAGAGAAGATGCTTCAGGATGGTGTAATCGAGGAATGTGAGTCTGCATGGGCCTCCCCAGCCATCCTGGTACCCAAGAAAGACGGTAGCGTACGATTTTGCGTTGACTATCGTCGCCTTAACGCTGTCACGAAGACTGACACTTATCCACTCCCTCTTATAGACGATTTAGTGCACTCAACTAAGCCGCATTGCTACATGTCCAGTATAGACCTGCGAGCCGGATACTGGCAGGTGAGCGTCGCCCAAGAGGACAGGGACAAAACTGCGTTCGTAACACCCTTTGGAACATACAGATTCAAGCGCATGCCTTTTGGCTTAAAAAACGCCCCATCCACCTTCCAACGTTTGATGGATCGGTTCCGTTCCGGATCTAGTTTAGGAGGAGTTGAACTGCTGGCTTATCTTGATGACCTGCTAGTCATTTCGCCCAGTTTTTCCCAACACCTGGAAGACCTGCAAAAGGTATTTGAACGTTTAAAACATTTTGGCTTGCGCGCTAACAGGGCAAAGTGTTTCTTTGGTCGTCAAGAGATTACTTACCTAGGACACGTGATCACCGCTGAAGGAATCCAGCCCGATTCCGCGAAGATTGCCGCTGTTATGCAGATGCCAGAACCCAAGAACCTAAAGCACCTCAAGTCTTTCCTTCAAACGTGTTCTTGGTTCCGTAAATTTGTACCAAACTTCTCACAGGTTGCACAGCCGCTGACAAAGCTGACCCGTAAAAGCGAGACCTGGAAATGGGAAGAAGAACAGAAAGAAGCTTATCAGATGCTGAAAGAGAAACTTACCACTGCTCCTATCCTTATACAGGCTAACTATGAAAAGCCGTTTGTTCTTCGAACCGATGCTAGCAGCTACGCCTTAGGGGCCGTGTTGCTCCAAGGGGAAGGTAAGGAAGAGCAACCCATAGAATACGCTAGCCGCTTGTTGACTGCCGCAGAGAAAAATTACTCCAACACCGAGAGAGAGGCCTTAGCGGTGGTCTGGGCAGTCGAAAAGTTTCGAGGATATCTTGACGGACACCCCGTTATTGTCAAAAGTGACCATCAACCCTTGAAGTGGTTACTTACTTTGAAAACCCCTAGTGGACGTCTGGTGCGATGGGCGATGAAACTGCAAGCCTACGACATTTTATACGAGTATGCGCCAGGAAAAACCAATGTCGTTGCAGATGCACTCAGTCGACCCCAATGTGACGAAGCTAACCTCGGCAGCTGTGAAGTTTGCACCGTGATCGTCGATGTGCCACGGGAAAGCCCCAGTGATCTTCGTACCGAGCAGCTGTTGGATCCTGAGGTGGCTAAGATCATCCACGATCTCGAAGGTACTGACCCCTTAGGTACTCGATGGCTTGACAGGGGCTATATCATCAATAGTGGCGTTTTGTACCGTTACCATCCGGACACAGATTCTGAAGAACCGCAACTTGAAGTCCCAGCCTCTATGCGAGAACAAATCCTGAAGGAGGTCCATGACCAGGGGCGTGCATCCCATATAGGCTATTATGCAGAGCCTACCTTCATAAAAAACTGTCAGATTAGCTAACCATAATTATTAATTACGTAGGTATTCAACAATAAACAATAAATATGCTGTAACCATTTTGTCGTCTACCTATACTTATTCCTTACTAAAGCGCGCAACTTAGATCGTTTCTGTGCAATTTAACCAATGTTAGGCTGCCGTGAGATCGCCTGCTGTTTCACGCAAACTTACTCAATTTTCACTCACAGCCTACCCCCATCTGAAACCAAAGCACGCCCCTGTCCATGACGCCCCCATAGCAGGCCATCCGGGTGTTGAACGTACCATCCAGAAGGTTAGTCAAAATTATTATTTTACTGGAATGCGTAAGTACATTACAGATTATCTCAAAAGTTGTGGAGAATGCCAACGCTACAAAATCAGTAATCAGAAACCAGCTGGACTCCTCCAGACTCCCGTTCTTAGCCAACGCGGGGTAGTGCTAGCAGTCGATCTCTTCGGTCCACTACCCGAGGGTGAAAATGGTGAGAAGTGGGTCTTGGTAGTAGAGGATACAGCTACTAGGTGGGTTGAGCTTTATGAGCTGCAGGAGGCGAAAGCTATTTTCACTGCTAGCCAATTGGATAGATTTAAGAGTAGTATTGATTCTGGAATAAATCTATTACCACCTCCCAACAGTAATACTCTAGATGTATCATATGGAAATCTGTTTGGGCTGGTCAAAGATCAATTTAATAATATATTTAAACAGAGACATGTTAAAATAAATACAAATAAATGTAAATTTAGTGACTGGGCCACGACTGGTATTCATAAAAGTAGAAAAAAATTGTACGAACTATATGACCTAAAAAGCGCACACTCAAGACCCCAATGTTATAGAATATGTTAAAAAATTCTCAAAAATCTTCAAAAGGGTCTGTTCAGTGGCTAAAGCTAATTATACCTTGTTCGTTTTCGGACTATCGGCCTATTTCAATTCTACCCTTCCTATCCAAAGTGATGGAGCGCGTCGTCCATCACCAACTCAGTCACTTCCTATCCTCAAACCAACTCCTTAATCCTTATCAATCCGGTTTTCGCCCAGGCCATAGTACAACCACTGCTTTAATTAAAATAACAGACGACATCCGACAGGCTATGGATAAACAACAACTTACTGTACTGGCACTACTTGACTTTAGTAACGCGTTTAACACTGTCGATTTTGACATTTTACTTGGAGTGCTACGTTCTCTTAACATATCTCCAACCGTGCTTGACTGGTTTCACAGTTACTTGTATGGTCGCCGGCAGCGCATCCGTTCGGAGGACTCCTCCTCTGCTTGGTGTGATATCAGTGCCGGTGTCCCTCAAGGTGGCGTGCTGTCTCCTCTCCTCTTCGCACTTTTCATCAATTCGATTACTCATAACCTAAAATCTTTTTTTCACTTATATGCAGACGATCTCCAAATATATTCACAAGGGCGCCTTGAAGACCTTTCTAGTGTTGTACGGGTAGTTAACGATGACCTTAGTCGTATACTACATTGGAGCAAGTCATTTGGTCTCAGGGTTAACCCTACTAAAACGCAGGTAATTGTTGTGGGAGGTTCTCGGCAAATTGCTAGGATTGACTGGCCGGCCTTGCAACCCATCACATTTGACGGTGTCCATGTCCCTTATAGCAAAATTGTAAAGAACCTGGGCATTCATATTGATAGCTCACTCACTTGGACAACACAAACTGCGGAAGTCAGCAGAAAAATGTATGCAGCGGCAGCGTCATTAAATAGACTTCGTAATTTCTTGCCTATACCCACTAAAATTGCGCTTGTTCAGGCTCTTTTATTTCCCATCCTAGATTATTCAGATTGCTGTTACTTAGATTTAAATGAAAACCTCCTTAATAAGCTTGAGCGTCTACAGAACTTCTGTATACGAATAGTTTTTGGTTTACGGAAGTATGATCATGTTACCGAATACCGGACTCTGCTTAAATGGCTTCCAATCCGTCGTAGGCGTGACTTGCATATTCTTTCGCAATTATTTAACATATTGTTCAGTCCGAAATCACCACCCTATTTAAAAAAGCGCTTTCAATTTTTGCAGTCATCACAGGGTCATGACATGCGGTCATCCAAAAAACTACATCTTCAATTTCCTCCCCATTCTACTAATTACTATACGCAGTCGTTTACTGTCCAGTCCATTCGCCTCTGGAATTCCTTACCATTAACAATCAGAAAATCCGAATCGATTGCTATTTTTAAAAATCGGCTTAAAGCACACTTTCTTTCTTCTTGACACAAACTGCCTTTATATCTCAGAATATTACTGGTCACTGTTAGTTTCGACATCTCCTCGCATATATCAAGTAGTATGTATGTTTACTGTATGTATGTTTATTGTATGTATGTATAATTATTGTTATGTATTTATTTTATTTTATTTTTATTTATTTATTACTGTATGTATACGTTTATGCCATAAATTTATGCAATTTTATTTGTATCAGGTAAGAATTCTAAGAACTCTGCAACACCTTCCCCTTTCTTTAATGGTTGTCCTCTACCTAAAGGTTGTCTGGAAGAGATCGCTATTAGCGATAAGACCGCCTAAATTGTACATCTTTCTGTAAAAATCATGTGTATTTTACTTGTATGGTGTGCAATAAAGAGTATCTATCTATCTATCTATCTATATTCCTGATGTTATTGTTACCTCCAAAAATAAAATAAAAGCTACTTGGGGTATTATTAATAGAGAAGCATGTAAAAACAGACAATCGGATCGCTCAATTAGCCTTAATGTTAATGATAAAATTATTAAATCAGACAGTGAAGTAGCAAACGCGTTTAATTTTTTCTTTTCTAAAATACCAATTGCTACAACCAGTTCATTAAACTCTTCGACAGATCTTGCAGAAACTTTTTTGAAATCGAATGTGGATGAATGCAAATCTTCTCTAACGTTTAGACATATTAATCCTGACATTATTGTTAAAACTTTTAGAGAATTAAATATGAAAAAAACAAGATTTATGGGGCATTTCGACTAATATAATTAACCATATTATTTATAGTATAGCAACTCATCTTGCTAGTATATATAATCAGTGTATTGATGATGGTTCGTTTCCCAATTTAATGAAGTACAGTAAAATTATACCTTTATTTAAATCCGGTGATAAAAGTGATCCCTCTAACTTTAGACCTATATCAATACTACCAGCTCTTAGTAAAATATTTAAAAAAATAGTCTTCAATCAACTCCTATCTCATTTCGGAATTAACACACTATTGCATGTGAAGCAGTTCGGTTTCACCAAAGGTAGAAACACAACTGATGCGGGAGTTGCCCTTATTAAGCATATCTACGATGCCTTTGAAAGAAAGAAAGATGCAATAGGGGTTTTTTGTGATTTGTCTAAGGCTTTCGATTGTGTAGATCACATGACATTATTAATGAAATTACGGCATTATGGTGTTTCAAATGATTCTGGAAAATTGTTACAGTCATACCTCACAGACAGAATGCAAAAAGTTAATGTTAATGGAACTGACTCTTCAGGAGCTCCATTACGCATGGGTGTGCCCCAGGGCTCTATATTGGGACCTCTATTATTTTTAATCTATATAAATGACCTTCCTTACTTTACTAAAGACCTTTGTGAGATGGTATTGTTTGCAGATGATACATAATTGATTTTTAAAACTGACAGACGTAAAGCTACCTTTGACGATGTAAATAGTGCTCTCTCTCAAGTACTACGCTGGTTTACAGCGAACAACCTGTTACTAAATGCAAAAAAAACTAAATGCATTAAATTCACTATGCCCAATGTGAGGCAGGTCAGTACGCATATTAATATGTCAGATGATCATATAGATGCAGTCGATTCTACCACTTTTTTGGGAATCACATTAGACTCCCGGCTGCAATGGGGTCCCCATATAATTGCCTTGTCAGGAAGGCTCAGTTCAGCGGCTTATGCTGTGAGGAAAATAAGGCTTTTAACTGATGTCGAAACGGCAAGACTAGTATACTTTAGTTATTTTTATAGTTTGTTGTCTTATGGTTTACTGTTATGGGGTTCTGCTGCTGACATTGAATCAATCTTTGTGTTGCAGAAAAGAGCCGTACGCGCCATATACTGTCTTGGACCTCGTGACTCACTGAGGGAGATTTTTAAAGATATTAATATATTAACAGTAGCCTCTCAATACATTTTTGAAAATATTATGTACGTTCGAAAAAATCTTAGTTTGTTTAATTATCTGTACATGAATTCAAAATTCACATTTAAAAAATCCTTATGAAAAAAGGATATTATAAAATAGACAATTATTTAAACGACAAGAGTGCATGGACTTAACCTGCTTGGCTCACACTTACTACATGTCAACTGTATTTCATGTAAAATAAGGCTGACAAAGTTGACTGAGTTTGTTGCGCCGTTTCTTCTTATCACCAGCCAATATGTAGTCCCGAAGCGGTGGTAGGACTAAGCTATACTTTTGGGACGTGTATAAGTGCCCGGAAGAGGGCCTATGTACAAAATAAATGAGTATTATGTATATCTACAAAGTAGTAGTAACTATAAATTCCAAAAAGACACCTATAGTTTGCACAAGTTTACAAATCTTTTAAAACCTTTTTTAATTGTCTGTTGCGACGGTACTATATTAGAATGTTTAGGACCCTACAAAGCTACGAAAAATGATTCGTCTATATTAATCGACGATTTTAAACTCCTAAGGCAAGAGTTCTTCAATCGTGCTATGAGACATGTAATGAAGGATTTTAAAATTGCCTGTGCACTGCTAAATAAGTTTCACCTAACAATTGAAGATCACCCTGAAGATCTTGAATATGTTAGTATAGCTAAAAGTAGAATTAACGTACCAAATAATTTGGCCGATTTTGTAATCTAACAAAATATTAATAGAAGAAGAGCTATTTTTACAACAATATGTGGTAACATACCTTATCTAAATGATTTTCCAAAACTAGACATCCCAAGTTTGAAGCGATTTGCATTAGGCTCCTATCAATTAAAACAAGCCAAATCATATTATGGTGAGCACATCAGGCAAAATGGTACATACCAAATAGAAGTGTCTGAAGATATTGAAGAAGACTTGCCCTTAATATTAGGAGTTAATAATTATCTTGTCCGTGGAAGAATAAAATCAAGACATGTATCCAGCAAGGTATATTACACATATATATTAGTAAGTAAAAATGAAAATGTAAGAGATACACTTAACGCTATAAATTGTTATTATTGCTCTTGTCTCGTTGGGAAAAGAACTGTGGGTCGTTGTGCTCACGTAATGTGTGTACTTTGGTACTTAAGCTGGGCACGTTATAATAATGTCAGTGCACCGGCTCCATTCCTAGATTATATTCTTATTGATTAACAATAAAAGTGCTAATAAAAATCATGTTGTTTTTTATTTATTAATATCCTCTGCGCCTAAGTTCCTTGTGATGGATAGTAGCGGTGTAGGAAAGTTGATTAGGTACATTATCTACCTATCTAGCAGAGCGCTTAAGTTCATGTCGTGATCAGGAGTCCAATTCTACTATCTTAAAATAACAAAACGTAGACGCAATAGTTGACGAAACGCAACTAAACGTCACGTTTCGTATTCTAATAATTCATTATCAGTAGCGTTTCGGCTCACGTTATCGATTGACCGAACATGAGTCGAACGCGTTTTAAATTCATATTCTACAAATGTTTTGACGTTTATGTGAATCGAAACGCAGCTTAAGTTCGACGCGTCATTTGTCAAAACAACCGGTAGTAGAACATACGTTACTCTAAAGCTACCTAAAACTCGATCGTTTTAATTGTTTTCGAAATTCAAGATGCAATTTTATATGGATTATTTAGAGAGGGCTCACGCCGTTGATATTGGAGCAGTGAGAGTGCGAAATAGAGGGACTAGAATAGAAAATAAGGCCTTTGATATGACGGACGTCGAATTTATTAAGACCTATCGTCTTTCAAAGGAGCTCGTGAGGAGTCTTATTTATGAGCTTACTCCGCTTATACCCCGGTGCCTTCGATCAGATGGCATCGACACGGATACGAAGGTATGTAGATATCTTTAAAAAACAGATTGTTATAATTTTTTACATTTACCTAAAACCTCAATGCTCCTTTTGTTTTAGATACTTGTGGCCCTTGCATTTTATGCGGTTGGATCATATCAGACTTTGGTGGGACAGTCTCGGGTGCATGCGGTATCGCAACCGAGTGTTTCTAGGGCTATCCACCAAGTGACTGCAGCCCTAAATGATCCCGCTGTACTAAACAAATATGTTGTTTTCCCATTGACTTCCCATTAATTTATCCAATGATACATGGGACTGTTATTAGTTTTGTTGTCACATGAATATGCAATTTTTGACACTAACAACACTATTGATTTACAGTTTTTATGTAAGACATGGAATCCCTGGAGTGCTCGGCTGCATCGACGGAACTCATGTGCCCATTGTACAGCCATGTAATCATGAAGAACGTTTTTTTAACAGAAAGGGTTATCACTCTCTTAATGTACAACTTGTAAGTATCTCCTTACAAACATGTTAAATTTTTGTTATTGTATATTAATTGTTTTTTTTTATTTTAATTAAGATTTGTGACTCCGAATTACAAATAATGAGTGTAGACTCAAGTCATCCTGGGTCTGCACATGACAGCTCCATCTGGAGTATTCATCCATTAAAACCATACGTAGAGAGGTTGGTAGCAACTGGGGAGGATGTATTTTTATTGGGTAAGTAGCGATGAGAAACTTTTCTGAGTTTTAAGTACTATAATATACTCAATAATGAAGTAACTTTTCTTTACAGGAGACTCGGGGTATCCTTTGAGAAGGATTATGATGACTCCAATTTTGAATGCAGTACCAGGATCACCCGAAGCTCATTACTATGAACTACAAGTGTCAACCCGAAATCTAATTGAACGCTGCATAGGTGTTCTTAAAGCAAGATTTAGGTAAGGTTTAGTAAGACTATGATAATAATAATTTACAGTGATTTTTTCCCATGGATGGAGTTTTATTTGATAGTTCAGAATAATAATAATAGCCTTTATTCAGATTTAAACATCTTAACCTAATTATATTTTTTTTTTTTTTTTTTTAAGTATCTGTTTGCCCTGTGGCAAAGGCCTCCCCCAACTGTCTCCACATATCTCTGTTCTGAGCTGTTCTGGTCCACAAGTTGCCTGCCACTGCCTTGATCTCATCGGCCCATCGTTTGGAAGGTCTGCCACGTTTCCGTGTATTACCTTTGGGATACCAGTAGTTAATGGTCTTGCTCCATTTGTCTGTTCCTCTAATAATGTGTCCTGTCCAATTCCACTTTTGCTTTTTTATTGTGACTGTAACATCTTTTAATTTAGTATGTTCCTTTATAGTTGACATACTTATTCTATCAGATATCTTCTTCCCCCACATACTTCTTTCCATAGCATTTTGACAAACCTCTAATTTTCTTATGTGAACTTTAGTAAGGGCCCAGGTTTGGCAGCCATATGTGAGAATTGGTAAAACACACGTGTTAAAGAGTTTTCGTTTTACAGTCATGCTCATCTCTGTGTTTTTCATTATCTCCTTTAGACTCCAGTATCTTTTCCATGCGTGCCCTATACGCCGTTCTATCTCTTTTGTGGTTAAGTCGCTTGGTGAGATTATTTGCCCCAGATAAATGTATTCCTTTACATACTCGATCTTTGTGTTGTTGATGTAAATAGGTAGTTCTTGTTTCCCGTTTGTCATAACTTTCGTTTTTTCTTGGTTCATGACTAAGCCCACCTTGCGACTTTCCCTGTCTAATTCTTTAAGCATTAACTGTAAGTTGTCTTTCGAAGGGGAAAATATTATTAAGTCATCTGCGAATCTCAGATGCGACAAATTTTCTCCATTAATTTGTATGCCATACTCTTCCCAATCGAGATGCCTAAGTATGTCTTCTAACACTGCTGTAAAAAGCTTGGGAGATACTGGATCGCCTTGTCGTACTCCTCTGTCTATCTTGATTTCTTCTCCTTCCTTCTCTAATTGTATTTTTGCTGAACTGTTCTGATAGATGTTTTTCAGTATTCTTATGTATTTTATCTCGACTCCTTGATTTTTAAGTGCTTGCCATATGCTCTCGTGCAGCAGAGAGTCAAAAGCCTTCGAATAATCGACAAAGCAGCAATAAAAAGTTTCATTATATTCCTTACTTTTTTCAAAAAGTTGTTTGACGACATGGATGTGATCTAAGGTTGAGTATCCACTCCTAAATCCTGCCTGTTCTTTAGGCTGGTTCTCATTCAATGTCCTTGTTATTCTATTTAGAATAACTTTGGCAAAAACTTTGTAGATATTTGACATAAGGCTTATAGGCCTATAGTTATTTATGTTGTCCTTAGCTCCCTTCTTGTGAAGTAATATAATTTTCGAGGTCGTCCATTGGTCAGGTATTATTTCGCTCTTAAAAACTTCATTAAACATATAGGTAAGTGGACGTGTAATTTGATCTTTATTGTATATTAATAGCTCGTTATTGATTCCATCTGTTCCTGGAGCTTTATCTTTTTTCTGCGATTGGATAGCCCATTCAACCTCTGCATACATTATCTCTGGTACTGGTTGCACCTTCGACAGGTCTGTTATAATCATATTATTATTTTTCTTCGAATATAAGTCTCGAAAGAAGTTTGTAGCTATTGTAGAAATATTTTCTCTCTTAGTTTCTGTTTTATTGTTCTTATTCTTGATTTTGGGTATCCAGTCTCTTTTCTCAGTAAGTCGTCTAACAGCTTTCTTTATACCTCCGGTTTTCTGAATACACTTATCTATTGTTTCTAGTCTGTGGTTTTGTCTGTCTTTTCTTATATTTGACCTAATTTGTTTACTAATTTCGGCTATGTCCCTTCTTATACTTTTCGTTTTATTTTCTTTGCTTATAAGTTTGGCTCGAGTTTTTAATAATGAAAGCGTTTTAGTTGATATCTGTTTTTCTAAAGTTTCCTCTTTTGATTTATTGGATTCTCTAGTTCAGAATAATAATATTATAATTATTGAGGATAGATTATACTCGATAAAAATTTTTTTTTCACTAAGTAGGTAGTCTGTATAACTTCACAGTTGTTTTTATAAGACTCCAATCTATACAAATAGATATGCTTTCCTTCATCCATTGTCCACCCAAGAAATATTTAAGTCAAAGTACATTGAACTCATATAGTTTATGATCTTTACATATGTTTGTTGGTAGCCCGTATGCTGCATTATGATCCAACAACCGCTTCTCAGATTGTAAATGCATGTTGTGTTTTACACAACATAGCACATGGAGTTGCAATCGAGTTGCCACAAATGACAGATGAGGAGCGCACTCAGCTAGAAGCAGAGCGTCGAGAAAGTAGGACTGATGCGAATGCTGATGCAGATGCAGTTGTTGACCGACCTCGCGGGCGTCGCGGGGTTAGTGAACATCTTCAACACGGCAGAGAGTACCGACAGGCCTTAGTTGATCGTCTGTGGTACGAGAGGAGAGCAAGGCGAAGAATTTAGTTTTGAAATAAATTAACTCATGCATAATCAATCATAATATTATAGTTTTATTTAAAATATTTATACAATTTTAATCTTGATCGGAAGATGAAACTTCCTTTCTACGTCTTCTGGACATTCTGTCCATTGCCTCAGCCACCATTTGGAAAGACTGGGCAATCCGCTCCATAACATATTCGTGGCGCTCAGCCGCCTCGGCCTGCCTTAAGATGGACTCTGCCAACAACTCCTCAGTCCTGGCACGCATCACCTCAATCCGCGCGATGGCTGAGCGCGATTCTTCAAATGCATCTCTATTAGCTGTAATTTTAAAATACAAGATTCTAAACTAATTTTTCTTGAGTAAGTAAATAGTTAATGAAAACATTTGAAAAAATATTAAAACGCTGAACAGATTTTAATGAAGACTATAGTGTAGATAGGCTACTCAAAATTATTATTCTACATATGCAGACTAAGACGTGAGCACCAGCTAATAAAATATAATGATTAAAAAATATATACATATGAATCATAGAAACAAAAAATCAAGTAAGTATTACATTGTTGCACTGTGGGTCGATGACGTGCATTGGGGTTACGACCTCTCCTTGGCCTTGCAGTGTCCCCAGTTAGTCTGGCGTTATTTAAATGTCTAGCTGGAATGGGAGGCTGGCTATGGATAGATGGCTGGATAAGGATCGGTGGCTGGATATCGACAGGTGGCTGGCTATGGATAGGTGGCTCGACATCAATAGGTGGCTGGCTGTGTTGCTGACTGGTGCTTGGTTGATTAATATTAGCTGTGTCCCTGTAAAACATCATTTTCAGTAAAAATTTACACAAATGTGGCAAATAAGACATGTTCAGTAATTATTAGATTTGCTTTCAACATCATCATTACAGTATTTACAGTCACAGGATACCCACTGCTGAACATAGGCCTTCCGAAATAAGGGGAATTTGCTAATAATCGCGCCCCGCACGTGGGTTGTTTTTAACGCATGTTGGCGTCAACATGCGTTAAAAACATTTAGTGATACGGGATCCAGTAGCCTCTCTCGAACCGCCTCCCGCAGGCAGTAGGCAGATTAAGATTTTCTTTCTATACATTCTTATTCTAACTGTAACTGCTTAATGATTTTCAGTGAAACTTAGTTAGTTTTCATATTCCCAAGCTAGTTAAGTTACAAACAACATGGAAAACAAAATGCTAATAGCTATTTTAGCTACAAAATAAAAAAGTTATAAACTAACTACATTGTGCCACTTACAAAGCAGAGTATTGTGGTGGAGGTGTATTTTCACGGTGCTCTGTGTGCTCTGTTTCATTATTCTCGTTTTGCTATGTTATTCAACATTCATCACCATTTAAAAAGCATTGAAGTTCATGCAAAACAGGAAAAAGTTAAAGTTTAGTTTGCATACCTTTAAAAAGCTTAAATATAATATGGTGTGCAAATGACCCTGCAGGCAAAGTATATATATATATACTATACATATTAGTCTTAACAATACAAATAGAGAAGAGAAAGAGTTGCTTTTTGAGTATACATATTTTACAAAATTCAAATTATTTATTTATAAGATTACATAGATTAATTACAGTTAGTATCAACAAATAAAATTATTAGATTATTTCATTAGTTACTTATTTAATTACACTGATTTATTACAAACTTGATAAGATAAGTAATGACTGGATCGGGCAGTCATACTTATTAAATAAAGCTTTCAGAATATACACTTACTTAAGTAACATGATTTTGTAGTTTTTTGGCAGAGCTTTTTTTCTCATACTTTGCTAGCAGTAATTTTCTCAAAATAATTATGATAAGGAAGGTGCATTTTAAGTATAGATGCATGCAAACTTTAAAATGGTTATCTTGGTAAAAATATTTGGGAAAATATATGTTTCTTACTTACATTTATTGTTTCAAATGGATCTTGTTGGACACCAGGTATAGGGCCAACATCCCGCCCTATGATGGCAGCGACCCGTTCTTCTATGGGGGTTAAATTAACAGTTGAAGAGGGTCCCCCGCCAGTTCCGGCATGCGACTTTCTAATTGAAATCAGTTTAGCGCGTACCTGGCTTTTGTAGTCATTCCAAAACTGAAAGAAAATTATAAATACAACTAATCATCTCAACATAAACTTCAACACATTTTTAATTAACAACTCTTTAAAGTATATTTACTCGAGACCACTTCTTGGCTCCGCGAAAGGGCCCCTCGCTGTTTAAAATATTGGCACATTCTTGCCACAAACGCAACGAAAGTGCTCGTGTCTCCTTCGACCGCACACGGCCCAGAGCCAGTTCCTTGTGCTGCTCTAAAAAGTTAAGCAGCAGTTCCAGCTGCCGGACACTGGTTACCCTTCGGGTTGCTTCCATTTCTCTGTAATGTTTTGAAATATTTATAAACAAGCTCATAAATAATAATAATAATGCTTTATTTCAGATACAGGATCCATATCAATAAGTACAGTGACAGTAAAAGTAAATAATTAAATTAAAAATAATATAGTGCTAGGCTAGGTTATTGGTGGAATCGGCAATCCGGACCCGGACGGATAAAGTTTGTAAAAAGTAAAAAGTTTACGAATCAAATAGTACGTTCGCGTTACCGTGTTATATGTCTTTGAATAAATACTTACTTTCTTTTATTTTCCTTTTGTTTTAATTACGGTTGAAGTTTGAAAACTACGAATTTTCAAAAAGTAAATAACACTCGCATGCAAACTTGAGTAGGTACTAGGTTACTAACTGTCATACTATCAACCAATTAACGAAGAAAACTAGGGACGCCCCTATATGGTATTGCTTAATCGAGAATCGAGTAGCAGTGAAATATTAAAGTTATTGAGTATTTAACTGTTCCGAATTGTGTACTCCTTTAACAACCTTATCGTTTCAGTTAACGTCGCATTTCGGCTTACGTTTAGATTAAGAGAGTGCGCGCACGGGAGACTTTTGTCGCTGGGACAAAAAAGTTTTTGTCTCTGTCGCGTCGCGTCTCCAAAGAGGGGTGCGCGCACGAAGGAGACAGAGACGAAACTTTTTTTTAAAATTCGAAGCGTCATTCGCCTAGAAGTATGTAGAATACGTGCTTCCAGTCATTCGCCGATATGAATTTTGAAGAAACGGTCGATGTCTGTGAACTTATGAGACTCAGGAGAGAGAAAAAGCAAAAAGAATACTGGGTACATCTCCTTTGGAGTGACAGGCTATTAAGTGGAAAGTTGTACACTATGTTTTCTAAATTACAAGAATATCAACATTTTTTTTTTTCAATATTTTCGAATGAGTGTTAGAAGTTTTGATCAATTAATTCGCACTTTAGGACCTGCACTAACATACAAAAATACGAACATGAGATTATCTATCCCAGCTGAAGAAAGACTTGCTGCAACTTGCTTTGTAAATCTGGCAAAACTGGAGGAGAGACACAATTTTGTCCGATGTTTTTCATTTAAATATAAAACATTGATTTTTATTTTAAAATTTCGATGGTCTAAGAAAAAGTTGTATTTGAGCACCATAACAAGACACTGAGTATTTGTGTGTTTGGATTTAAATGTTGTTTAATTATTTTTATTTGTGAGGTCTAGAACCCAGAGCCGTAAAACCCAGTATTAAAAAAAAACAAAGACACAATTTTGTCACCCGTGCTGGTCGGCGAACAAAAATGTCTCCCAGTTGTCGCGTCGCAACGTGCGCGCACCTCCATACTTATCAGAGGACTTGATATGAGAGACAAAAACGTCGCAGCGACAAAAGTCTCCCGTGCGCGCACTCTCTAAGTTTGGTAATAATGATTAGTAGAATACAGTTTTGTGTTACAATGGAAACGTAACGTAAGCTGCATCGGAATAGAACGAGTCATGTTTTGTATTAGTAGAATTGAACTCCAGTTTGCGCGCGATTCCATTTGAGAAAATGCGGGTCTACCAACTCTCCCATAAAAAGTCAACCTTATGTTAGTTGGAATAGAGTTCATTTCCTATAACCTTTTATAACCTACAAACAATTCTTTTTTATTTAATTTCTCTGAACTCCGGAAACATAAATCGATATCACTTCGCAGGTGTGAAAAACATAAATTACTAAAGCATAAAAAACCATTTTTATCATGACACAAAAATCTTCAGGTCAGTACATTCATCCAAACAATTTGGGCAATTTCCTTTATCTGTAACCATGTTTTATGCAAATAAAGATTATTCTATTCTATTCTATTATCGACACGTAATAAGGGTGCGTTTTTTTTTGACGATAAGCAATGAATCGCGCGTCTGTCGTGCAATTATTGCTGATTGCTTATTTTTACGTAGGTAATAAGTAATAACCCCGGGGGCTTGTCTGGAGCCTTTTTGTATGGAGTTCTGAAAAATTCCGGATGCATGTACTTCTCCGAGCCTTAGTGTTACTTGTTGAGCATGAAATCTAAAATTTTGCGTCAACAGTCGATTAAATGAATCCATAGTTTTACTTGATCAGTGAATGAATCTTTCAGTTTCTTACCATTCCTAGTTTCTAGACAACGTATTTGCCGAAATATGCACCATTCTCTATTGAAGCTGCGCTTCGCTCCCGCCCAGCTTCGAGTGTTAGTTTTTTTTTTTCAAACCTGTAAAACCCTTTGTGACAGAAACGACTTTGTTAAATGTAGGTTCGAGTGACTTTGGCTATATTGGTAGTTACTTTAGGTAGATAAAAATTGCTTTATTTTAATATTTCACACCCTATAGTTATTTTCTTGTAAGTCGTACAATATTTGCTTAGCAAATAATAATTTTTATTCACAAAAAAAGAAAAACATATCCATTTTGAGGTTAGTTTTTACAAATTTTCAATAATTCATATCTTCTAAACTAAGCATTTCCGGGAAGAGGGAGTGGTGCCAGGGGGTAGACCCCCTCCCCCCCTACCCGTCCCCTCCCCCTCGCCCCGCAAATCGTGGGCGATCTTTCTAAATATTTTCCATGGTTCGCGCTCCGGACAACAATGGTGAACGTTTGTGTGACAAGCAAAAGCATTTTGTATCTAAGCCTCGGGTGTTTATTTAATAATATTTATCTTCTACGAGCTTTGCCTGTGTGTGTGATTGATGAAAGAATTAATTTATATATTTTAAGTTAATTATCTGATGTAGATATTCCTTTCTTGTTTTTGACAGCTGTAATTGTGATGCAAATAATGTAAATATTGAATTTTATAGATATCACGGGAAAGCATAGTCTGCACAGAGTGTTACGCCTCTCTGCAAAATGCACTTCAAGCTGGACCAGCACCAGTTCCTATATTGGGACATACAACTGTATGTTTTGCATGTGGCATATCTGTGCTACGTGTACGTACATCAAGAGTGCATCCAGATAGTGAAGAAAGGAATGTTATCCTTCATTGGATATCTCCACACTTGGTATGTAAAATATAGAGTATTATTATAACTTTTAAAATAATATAATAAACTACAAACAATTGAATTTAATATTACACCAATATTTAATTTAATAGTACACTAATAACACTTATTGAGAATTTATTTAGATAGACAGTTTTGCACCACTAACATATCTGATGAGGACCTGGTCCAATGATGTGCAACACTTGACTACACAAAACAACGCAACCATTGTTGGTTTAAATACCGCAACGTGCAAATGATTGTGTATTGAGAAAAAAATATTTTTATACCAACCCTATGGCGGTTATGTATTTAAATATGTATATCTATTTATTATAATTCAAGTTTTGCTTATTTTTGGCTAGCAATTGGTATTTAATTGTAAAAAAAGCAAAATTAAATAAGTATTTATTTATTTTTAGGTCCCTCATCTAGAAAGAGTGTGCCGAGCGTGTTGGATGGCAGCAAGAAGGAATGTACAACGTCATTTGCAACAGGATGCAAATCGAGAGATTGCTAATACTGATGCTGAAACAGAAGATGTACAGGTTCCTGAGCCACCGTTACTTCTACAGGTTCCCGAGCCACCACCACTTCCACAGGGAGACCTATTTCAGCCGCAAAGTAGGCATCAAGAACCAACAATTATGTCTAATACTTATAAGCGTGCAGCTGTTACAACAAGACATTGTATATTCAGTGATTGTCAAAATGTTGAACGCTTATTAGTTCCCAGAGTTGTGAAGGAAACAATTCTCAGTCGCCGTAGAATATATATTCCACCAAGTGCTCGGGTATGCAATTATCATTTGAATAATGATTGCTGGGACCAATTACAAGTAAATCATTCAGATTTTACTAGTGCTCAAATGGATAATCTTCTTGCAATGTTAGAGAGAATTTCCTTACAAAGAATAGACTTTAGCAATGTCCAGACAATTCCACCCCACTTATGTCACTACTGGTTGGGCTTGAATGCGACACAGTTTTACGATCTCTTGAACAACATTCCAAGATTGCATGAAGAAGTACCCAATGCAAGCATTGCATTAAGCATTTATTTGACCAAACTAAGAACTGGTGACAGTAATGAGAGACTGACTGGTCTCTTTAATATGCCAAGAACTACTCTAGAGCGCAACATGAATAAAGCAAGGAATATTTTGACAGAACAACTTGTGCCTAATTATTTAGGTCTTAGCCATATGACTGTAAGAGAAGTAGCAGCAAGAAATACCCTGATACCAGAAGGTCTGTATGGAAACAGTACTATGCCTACTGAAACAAAACCAGCAATTACTATTTGTGATGCTACATACGTTTATGTTCAGAGTAGTAGCAATTATTTGTTCCAGAAACAAACATAGTTTGCATAAATATGCAAACCTTGTGAAGCCTTTTATGATCGTATGCTGTGACGGCCACATTTTAGATTGCTTAGGCCCATTCAAAGCTACCACAAATGATGCCACAATAATGAGTAACGAGTTTGCCAGTTCAGATGGGTCCATGCGATCATATTTTCGGGAAGGCGATGTCTTTATCCTAGACAGAGGCTTTAGAGATGTCGTAGCGGAGCTGCAAGATTTTGGGTATCGGACACATATGCCAAAATCTTTATTAGAAGGTTACCATCAACTAACTACAGAGCAAGCAAACCGATCTCGTTGTGTAACTATGTGTAGATGGGTGGTAGAAGTTATTAATGGTCGTCTGAAACGCGATTTCAAACTTTTTAGGCAGGATTTTTTTAAAAAGGCTGCTAAACATTTAATGGAAGATTTCAGAATTGGCTGTGCTCTAACTAACAAGTTTCACCCTTTAATTGAAGACAAGCCAGAGTACATAGAATTCTTAAATATCGCCAGACAAAAATTGAATGTGCCAAACCATTTAGGTGATTTTGTTGAGCTAGAACAACTAAATAGACGGAGATCAATGTTCTATAACATTGATGGAAACCATCCTCATCTACAAGAATTTCCAAAGCTCAGCATAGAAGACTTAAAAAGACTTGCAGTTGGAACATACCAGCTCAAACAGGCGAGGTCATATTACGGAGAGCACACCCGTCAAAATGGTACCTACATGGTCCAAATAAATGAGACGATTGATGAAGATATCCCACTAGTTTTAGGTGTAAACAATTACCTGCTTCGTGGAAGAATAAAGTCTCGACATGTGAGCAGCCGGACATATTACACGTACCTTTTACTAAATAAAAACGAAGACAGCAAATACTCTCAATGCTATCTCCGGCTATTATTGCAGCTGCTTAGTAGGCAAACGTACTGTGGGCTGTTGTGCCCACATAATGACCATAACATGGTACTTAAGTTGGGGTCGGCACAATGATATTCACGCGCCGGCCCAATTCTTAGATGATATTTTTGAAGAATATTCCTATGAAAATGTAGAGTAAATTAAGGTGAAATAAAAATCAATTTAATGTATGTTGACTTGAGTTTTTATTTGAATTTAGATTCATGGTTCTTCATCCTTCCTCTGCGTAAAATGTAGTATAAAATAAAACTCTTTAAAAATAATCCTAAATTATGCACTTTTCTGCTATTTTCAACTGTAAAAACCAGTTTGTTACAACTGAATTTAAAAAGGTAACATCTGAAAAAGTCAAAAGCAGCTAATTCTATTTTTTATGCTTATATTCAACAATAAATTGCCGCGATACCCGGAGAATTATTACAAAAATATTTACTGTACTGCAAAGTACTATAATCACACATTAAATTAAGCTATATTACATTTTGGCACAAAATATTTTATAGCGATACTAACTCCTATAGTAACTTGGTCATTCTCCTTTATATATTACAGCGTTCTTGGTTATTTAACCCCTGAAGGGGTGAAAAAGGATATTAAGTTGTGTCTTGAAAGTCCTTCAGGGGTTCAGGATTAACGAGTGTTGAATAAGACGACTGTTTATGTTAAAATATGCACGATGTATTAAAAGTTCCACAAAATGTTAGAATGTTAGAAATGTTAATGTTATGAGCGCGCCCGGTCGCGATGACGCCGTGTAATGCACTAATTAGATGTTTTAGGTAAAATCGATGCATCGCAAACGAGTGCGCGAGAGTCACGTGTTCGGTCATATAGTATTACACCGAACATCTTGCCGAGGGCTAAAAGATGAACTGATATAATACAAAATGAAAGATCGTGTTTCAAATTAAAGAAATGCTAGAAACTCAAAGTTAAATAAAATGTTTATCACTAGTCCTCACTGAACGCAATTTTTCGTAACTCTGGGGTTGTACCCTTATCTTTATAACCGCGCACATTCACAGATACACTCTCACAATTTTCACGAGTCATGTTGCCAGGGCTCGGCTGTGAGCCAGAGCTAGGCTCAGCCGCTGCCTCACCCGCCACCGCACCTGTTGGCGCTGCTGTCATCTCCATTGCTGTTGATTGTCGCTGCCATATGCAACAATGGCCACGGCGTCGTCATAAGATCACGATAGCTACGATTATTACTATGGTCCATAATCCCCATATTGAAGAATAATGGTGAACATCATGAGCGGTGATGTTCTTCACCAGTGCCTCATTTTCTTTTATGTTCTTTATCTTCTTTTCTATATCGCGATGTTGTTGATCTGTAGTTAATATTTCTGTTACAATCTCATCTTGTTCGCTTTCGATTGTAATATTTATGATATTATTTATAGGAGCGATTACAGGAACTTCGATATTATATGTTAACTCCACTCGGTTCTCTTGTTGTTTGTGAGTAAAAATAGTAAAGTTCTCTGTTTTCACTATACAGTTGTTGTCTATATTTATAATGCTGGCTCGGGACATCTGATGTGCGGTAACTTGATCATTACAAATAGTTCTTAACTGACAGTGATCACAGCAAAAATATAAGTACTGGTTGATTTTTGACAGACTTATTTACTTATGCTGACAAATAGTGGTGATGGTTCTACAGTGGTCAGTTTCATCTTTATCACAGAAATCTTTATCAGCTCTCATCTTATAAACAGGTGTCTTCAGTTGACATAAGTATGTTGTGACGTCACGTAGCACGCAGTGTTCTAGTTCATTCGATGTAACAGGTAGGTATGAATCCTTTTGCAAGTTCATTACAACGTAACTTTCAATAGGTACGAGGGTAACCATGTTTTTTCCTAATTGATGTGGGACACTGAATGTTATACTTCATTCACCTTTGTTTCCAATATCTTTGTAGTGTTATTTAAATGTATCAAATGTTGATTTATAATTTTGTGTTGTTTTTGTATCATGTTCTCAGTTCTTTTCAATAAATTATACTCAGCCTCTACTATGGATGTCTGGTTTCTCCATAGTAGTGCCAGGTGCTTCTGATTATCTATAACTGCGGCAATGTCGTGTTGATATTGTTCCGCGAAACGGTCATCGTCGTCGTCGGATTTCTTCAGCCTCTGGCTGGTGCGGGACACGGGCGATTGCCCTTTACCTGGGCGTCTTCTCAGGGTGTCCACTGACACTACTGGTGATTGGTCGCCGCGATTGCGGCTGCTAGTTTGTAGCACGGTTGTTAAAAATTTTACGGCCTGACCGATGCTTGGCACGAGTGTCTCGCGACGGTCTGGCCGGTCTATCAGTCGTCTCTGGGTTGGTATCTGTGTTATCAGTCACCCGGAGCTCGAGCTTGGAGCGAACTACGGCCGGGCTGGGATAACACGAAATCTAGGTCGAGGGATACCGCTACGTTGCGGTAATGGCACTGATTCCATTGTTTCGGTCTCAGTGGGGTTGGACAGGAGGTCTCGGGGCAGGGGCCGTCCAGCAGCGTCCGGCGGCCGGGCATGTAGTGGGGCGATGTTGTGCAGATGGCGGTGGGGGCCGTTGTCGGCACGATCGAATGTGCGACGCGCTATACTGGTAACAAATTCTTCCACTGATGGGATCCGCATGTCCCGAGCAATGACGTCGTTCCGGACATATCGCCCTGCTCCTGTCAACACGCGGAGCGAAATGTTCTGCTGGATCTGCAATTTGGTCCTTAGGGCTAGGGAGCATAGCGAGTACCATGCGGGTGCCGCGTAGGTGAGTCGCGATCGCACGTACGTCTTATAGACGCTGAGCTTGGTTCTCAAGGGTAATCGGGATGTCAGGACCGGTTTAAGCAGCGCTCTGGCCATTTTGGCCTGGCTAACCAAGTGGTTAACCTGTGGTACCATGCGCAAGGACCGGTCAATTCGACACCCGAGGTATGTCACCTGTGATTGCCACTCTATATCCAATCCACGGAGTTTGAGCGGCGGTGGCATGATGCGCTTCATCCCGGTCAGCAGTGCGGCCGTCTTGCCAACGTTCACGGCCATGCGCCACTTGTCCAGCCAATCAGGTAAAAGATCGAGGAGCCTCTGCATCTTCTTTGCTGCAAACGTTGCATTGCGTGATGAGGCAAAGTAAGCGCTATAATCTGCAAACAGGGCAAGGTCAACATCTTTGACACCCTCTGTGATTTGGTCTCTCAGGGTGGGGATATCGTCCGTGTAGATGGCGTAAAGTAGGGGTGAAAAGCAGCTACCTTGGGGCACTCCTGCGGCAATCCGACGTGGTTGTGATGTCGCGCCCTCGACGGAAACATGGAAGCTTCGATCACGAAGGAATGATGCCACTACTTTTACAAATGCAGGTGACATGTTGGTATTAAGGAGTTTGAACAGGAGCCCATAATGCCAGACTCGGTCAAAGGCCTTCTCAATATCGAGAAAAACCCCGACCGTATAGTGGCCCCTATTTCTCGCCTCGGTGAGCTGGTGGATCACGCGTGCTAGCTGGAGCGTGGTAGAGTGGCCGCCACGGAACCCGAATTGTTCGTCACGTAGTGAGACGCACGGGCGGATTCGACGCAGCAGTAAATGTTCGAACAGCTTCGCAATGTGTGAAAGTAAGGTGATGGGCCGGTAGCTTGATGGAAGATTCGGGAGGACGATGATGCGTCCCTCTTTCCATGCCTCTGGAAAATGGCCGGTGCGGAGAACGCCATTGAATAGCCTGGTAAGTGCCACCAGACCCTTCTTGGGTAGTTGTGTGATGGCGTGTGTTGGGATTCCGTCTGGTCCTGGCGCCTTTCGCTTGGGCAAGCGAAGGGCGGCCTTCCGTAGCTCAACGGGAGAGATAAAGTCATCTCCCCGGAGGGTCGGTGTTGGGGCCGACAGGAATTCATTCACGCGGTTTTTTATTTTTGTGTGGTGTTCAGAGGCGACAGTAGCTGCCGGGTGGGGGGTAAATTGGACCTGTAGGTGGTCAGCCAAAATGGTAGCCCGGTCAGTGGCGGCATAGCATCGCCTGCCCGCACTATCCAGTAGCAGGTAGACAGGGGTTGAGGATTTTGTGAGCTCTCTGTTCAAGCGAAAGAGGTCAGCGGCGTTCTCGGACACACGGTCGATGCGTGCGATGCGAAACGGTCATCCAATACGCCGAACAGACTGTTGGCTAGGTACCCGACACCGTTGATAAGACCGCGGCGCTTACGGGCACGCGCGCTTATAACTTGATTCAGCAAAACTCGATTGTTATGTTTTATTTCATTGTAGGCATGATCTAATTGCATCATACAGATACAGAATATTACAATGGGTCGCTTTATTAATGACTTGACATATAGTGATCAGATGTTCATAATATTGTTCGAATGCAGATGTTTCTTCCCAATAAGGATTCATGTTATAATAGGCAACTATCTTCCACTCATCTCTGATTAGTCGCATGCTGCCTATTTTATCAAAATATAGGCTTTGTGTTTCCTTCAATGACGTCACTTGAAAACACTGGCCTGACGTAAAAATGTTCATAATAGTTAGACACATCAATGCCACCGTAACTAGGTTCGATTTAAAACCAGCTCCGCGGCCTTTTTTAACATCTGTTTTCTGATTTTGTGTTTCAGGTTTTAATGTTTCGGGTTGATGTTTTAAAGGAAGTAGTGATAGCTTAACCACTGGTCTCTTTATTGTTCCATTTTTAGTTTTAACAGAGACCACTCTCACATAGCCGTCTGTACCGGGATGGACTTCGACTACTCTTCCGATAGCCCATTTACCCGCTGGGAGGTTATCTTCATGGATAACCACCATGTCACTAATCTCTATGTTTTGTTGGGGTTCTTGCCATTTTCGCCTTGCTGTTAGCTGACTTAAATACTCTGTTTTCCACCTCTTCCAGATATCTTGGAACAGTTTTTGTGTTAAATGCCATCGCGTTCGCGCATCTTCTTCTGTTTCCAGTACAGTTACGCCTGCTCTTCCTGTTAAAAAGTGTGCCGGTGTTAAAAAATCCAAATCTTCGATGTTTTCTGTTAAAGCACATAGAGGTCTCGAATTAAGGCAAGCCTCTATTTGTGTTAGAATGGTAGTGTACTCCTTAGCTTCTGTTCTCCTACTACCCTTCTTAAATGGTGTTTTAGGCTGCGCACAGCACGTTCCCACAGGCCCCCAGCACTGGGCCAGCCTGGAGCTATGAAGTGCCATTCTATCTTCATCTCTGTTACTTCTGATAGGAAAGTGTTGTCGAAGATCTGTTGTAGTTGTTGCCATTGATCTTGTAGGACTCTATTGGCACCAACAAAGTTGGTATTCTATCGATTGTGTACATTTAATTATTGTTAATTTTGCATTCCGCAAGTTTTGCAATGTGAGATAGTTCGGCTTGTGTTTATGTTTAGGTGTGAATGCCCTTTGTATCCATGCGACAATTCGAGTTACTTTATTAAATGAGCTGTGTTTTATTAGTAAATCGGTGATCACATTATTGTTTTCCATTTGTTGTACAGTACAAGATTGACCTACTTTTTGTTCTTCGTTTGTTTCAAATGTTTGTTTTGAAACCTTTTCAGGGTCGAATGTGGATAGCCAGGAAGGAGCTGACCACCATAATGAATGTTCCTTTAATTGATTAGGGAATAAGCCTCGACTTGCCGAATCTGCTGGGTTTTCATCAGTTTTTACGTAACTCCAATTCTGTTCTGGCATTATCTCTGCTATTTTCTGTACTCTGTTTGCCACGAAAGGCTTCCATCGGTCTGGTTCTCCTCTCAGCCAACCTAAAACGACTTGGGAGTCAGTCCACCCGAAGGTTTCAATGTTATGTTGTTGTAATGCTTGTTTTATTTTGCTTATTAGCTTTGTTAATAAATAAGCTCCGCATAACTCTAGTTTTGGTAATGTTAAAGTCTTTTTGATTGGCACAACCTTTGATTTAGCGGCCACAAGAACAACTTGTTTTTGTTTTTTCACGTGAGCATATACAATACACCCATAAGCTTCCATTGACGCGTCACAGAACCCATGCAATTCTATGACGTCATACTCATTACTCAATATCCATCGTTGAATTTTAAAGCTATTTATAACTTCGTTTATCTCTCCACGTATTTTTGACCACTCTTTGTTTATGTCATGTGACACCTCTTCATCCCATTGTGTGTTAGTTTTCCAGACTTTTTGAAATAATAATTTCATTTTTGTTGTAATTGGTACGAGCCACCCCAACGGATCGAAGATTTTCGAGATTTCAGATAACAGTATGCGCTTAGTTAGCTTTGATGTTTGTGGGGATAATTCATACTTGAATATAAATTGATCTTTTACAGGATTCCAGCAGAGGCCGAGAGTCTTCGATGTGTTTTCTGTTTAAAAATTGAATATAATATTGTTGTTGTCACTGTTTTGTTCATCAGAGATGTTTGCTAGTATTTCAGGGTTGTTTGTCGCCCACTTCCTTAAGTTAAAACTCCCTGTTTTAAGTAGTTTATCGAGATCATTCACTAATTAATACCATCTGTTAGAGAATGAGTTCCATGGACCAGGTCATCCATGTAAAATGATTGTTCTAGGACCTGTGCTGCTTCAGGGAATCTGTCATGTTCATCTGCTGCTAATCTTTTTAAAGTCATCATGGCCAGGAACGGTGCTGATTTAGTGCCATATGTTACTGTCGTTAACAGGAAAGTTTGTACAGGTAAGTCTAATGAGTCTCTCCAGACAATTTTCTGTAAATGTTGGTCATTATCGTTAACTAATATTTGCCGGTACATTTTTTCAATATCGGCTGTGAAGGCATACTGATATTTTCTCCATTTCAACAGCAAAAGTTGCAGGTCTTGTTGTAAATTGGGCCCTTTGTACATAAGATCGTTAAGTGATCGACCTGTAGATGTTTTCGACGACGCATTAAAGACCACCCTGTATTTTGTTGTTGTTGACTCAGCACGTTCTACGCCGTGATGAGGTAAATAACACTCGACTGATGTCATGTTGCTATTATCAATTTCCATATGATGTAATTCTTGATATTCCCTCATAAAAGTCTTGTATGCTATGGCCAAATGTTCCTGTCTTTTCAGTTTGTTTTCCAGATTATGAAATTGCGCTAAGGCTTTTGGTTTTGAGGAGCCTAGCTGTGATTCAAAATTCTGTTTCATTGGTAATCTTACGACATATTTTCCTTGTTCATTTCGTGTTGTTGTGTTTTGAAAATAATCAATACAGTAAATATCTTCTGAAGACATATCTCCATCCTCTGTATCTCTTCCATTTCCCAAAATTGTTGTATGTCTTCTATGTTATTAATTATGACGTTACACTGAAATGTTTGGGCACTTCCACATAGGAGCCAACCCAGCTGCGTTTGTTGCGCCATTGGTTGTGACACGTCATTTCCTTTAATTATTCCTCCTAAAATAATGTTTGTATAGATATCTGTGCCCAGAAGAAGGTCAACGGGACGGCTTTTGTAAAATTCGGGATCAGCCAAGTTAATGTTCTCAATGTTAGACCACGTTGGTTTAGCGAATGTTTTGTTAGGTAGATTTTTATGAGGTTGTTCATAATAAATACTTCTGTGTTAAATGTGTAATTGTTATACATTGACGCGCATGTTATGTTAATTTTTCCCTTGCAGTTACTTTCGCGCTGACCGACTCCAAACACCACACCTTTACACTTCATTCGTTTTAAACCTAAGGTTTGGGCGGCGTGTTCTGTTATAATGGATATTTGAGAGCCTTGGTCAATCAACGCCCTCATGTTATGGTAAGTTCCGTCTGCTTTCAGAACCTTCAGTTGGGTTTGCCTTCCAACCTTCAGTTGCTAACAGTACTTCTGAATAGTCATCCAGAGATGTATGTGAGCTAGAAGTGACGCTCTTAGATAAAACTGCAGCAGCATCCGATTTAGACTGTTGTAAGGCGTCATGAATTAGTGTATTATGTTTTCCAGGACATTTGCGACATGTTTTTGATGAATTACATTGTTTTCCGTTATGTGAAAACAAGCAATTTACGCAAATACCTAGTCTGTTTATCGTCATCAGTTTCTTTTCGTTTGACATTTGCAAAAAAGACCGACAATTATAAATGCCATGTTCATTTTTACAAAGTGGGCATGTGTAACCAGAGACATGAAATGTTTGCGCAATCGGGTTTCCGTTGCTAGGTCGATAGGTATTAAAATGTTGTTTTTTCTGATTTAATGATGTAAAATGTTGAAATCCTGACTGAACATTGTTAGATTTTTGAGGAGATATTTCTTGTTTACGTCGAGATGATGTTTCGAGCACAGTAAACTTACTCTCGAGAAAGTCTAATAGTTCTTGTAGGACAGGTAACGCTCGTGGGTTTTTAACTGATTCGACGTAATCGGCATAAGTTTCTGCGTCCAATTTCTGAGATAAAATATGGACTATTATTGGGTCCCACATAGTGGTATCCACGCCAAGGTTTTTAATGGCATGAAGAGTTTCGATGGTCACATCGTGCATTTTCTTGATGTGAGACAACGATGATTGTTGCATTGTTGGAAGACTGAATAAAACATTAATATGTGACGTAAAAATAAGGCGTTCGTTGTTATAACGATGATTTAAAATGTTCCAGGATGTTGTGTAATTGTTTGACGATATTGATAAATGTTGGATTAACCTCTCCGCTTCACCCTTTAGTTTACTTTTTAAAAATTGCATTTTTTGAGCCTGTGATAATGTTGGGTTTTCGTGAATCGCTTCATTGAATAAATCCTTAAAGGACACCCACTGTGTGTAGCTGCCGCTAAACACAGGGATATCTAATGTTGGTGTTGATTTTTCTCTGTGCGAAACTGACCACATCTTTTTATTAATCTCCTTCTTTAACATGTTGTACTGTTTTTCACTTTTGCTGAACTTGGCTTCATAATCCAAGTCTTTGCCATCTAATTCACTGTCTATTTCCCAATGTAAGCTGTCTATTGCTGTCCAGCGTACTTCTAACAATTTCAGTGCGTCCTCAAACTCCCACTTATCAGTTAGCTGCTCTATGTTGATGTTAGATACTGTTCTAGAAAAAGCTTTAAAATTGCCATGCTGTTTGCGTAATGTTTCGTCTAATTTGCTGTATGACCCGTGTTCACTTTTTAGATGTTCTGACCCAAATTCTTTCTGTTTCTCAACCATCTTAGAAGTTGATGGTGTTTGTTGAGTTTGAAGTTGTTGATATTCACTATTTATGTGACTTTTATATTGAGTATAAATAGTTTTAGTTTTCTCATATTGTTTGGTTTCGAAAATAAGGGTCTGCTTGAGTAATGTTCTCTAATAATTGATCGTGGTTAAACTGGAATTCGTTCCACAGTTCCTCTAATTTATTCCACCGCCTCTTGAAATAATCCGTGTTATTTTTCCTGTCAGCGCCATCCTTCTTATAATTTGAGTAGTTACGTTCGATTTCTTCAGATAGTTGGTACTCGCCTCTACAGTTACCATTTTTAATGTTGTTAGGTAGAATTATAGAAATAAATGGAGAGATCTTACAGTTGTTGTTTCGGCTTACGAACTCCTGGACCCGCTGATGATGCTCAGGTCCTGTTGTTTGATGTTATCCAACACTGCAATCCTTCACTCAATGTTATGCTAGTTCATACACCTCACTTATCGACACTAAAACTTTCGTTCTATTACCGACGCGCGAGGCCCATTTCGAAGAACCATGTTGTGGGGTTCAGGATTAACGAGTGTTGAATAAGACGACTGTTTATGTTAAAATATGCACGATGTATTAAAAGTTCCACAAAATGTTAGAATGTTAGAAATGTTAATGTTATGAGCGCGCCCGGTCGCGATGACGCCGTGTAATGCACTAATTAGATGTTTTAGGTAAAATCGATGCATCGCAAACGAGTGCGCGAGAGTCACGTGTTCGGTCATATAGTATTACACCGAACAATTTTTAAAGTTATAATCACTAAACTTATGTTTATAGTAAACTTACTCAACTTAAATTGGTTGTGTTAGAATTTAAAAAGAGATAAAATTTTGTTGTCGAATTAATAATCACCAAATATATTATCTCGGCTCATGGTTGCAAACTAAAGCAACATACATTGTTATTTTTACTCGGCTGCCGTAGGAGGGTTATGTTTTTCGAGCATACTATGTGTGTTTATAATTTTTTGGCACGCTCTACAGCCTAAGCCGTTAGAGATGTATTTCATCATATGAGATTCTTCTCAGTTGTGGAAGTGACATAAAATATATCGTTTTCCGGAATTCTCATGGGACATAGAAATTACATGATTTCAACCCTCGATGAAGGTCTGCTTTAAATTAGTTTAAATGCTGTTGAAGTGTTCCAGCGACGTCGCCTATAGTCTACGGGGGCCAAAATTTTGTTTATTTTGAGCTAGGATGCACCGTTTTCGAGATATCAAGGCGCTGCGTACACGACGTAACAGGGCGGGCCGGACAATTTCGCCGCGAACAATAGAATAGGACCGCGCCGCCAGTGCCCGCCCCGCACCGCGGCATGTCCGTGGCTGCCCGGCTTAGTCTGCGCCGCGTGCTCTACTAGAATGGTTGTCCTGAACTGACCGTCATGTACGTTTAGTACGCGGCGCGGGCAGACGCGGGATCGATGAGCAGACGCGGCCTTTATTGCTTCACGGTCAAAAAGACCACACCACTGCGTTGTATGCGCAGCACCTTACTTCATTCTATATTAATTAATCTATATACGAGTACATATATAAAAGGCAAAAGTGATTGACTGATGTATCAACGCACAGCCCAAACCGCGGGTTCTTGAGATACCAAATTTGACACGTCGCGTAGGTTTCTTATAAAATCTAGGGATCACTAAGAAAGGATTTTTCAAAATTCATCCCCTAAAGGGGTGAAATGGGGGTCCTAAGTTTTTATGTGTAAACAAGATTAGTCGGACTCTTTTATCCGAAACTTCACAGGAGTAAGTTCTCCTTACGATAAATGAGTAAACATGTGTTTCAGAATTTTTGAAAAGTCAACCCCTAAAAAGGGGAAGGGGGCTGACAAAGTCTGAAAATCAACATGGATATTGTTTCTATGGTTTATCGGGTCGCTGAATACGAAAACAACAACGATTTTTAAATTTTACGTTGCGGACGTGAAATTCCATCTCCCCCTGTTGGGATGCAATGGGGTTGAAATGTCCATCAATATGGGTGTAGATTTTATGGTTTTTTGGAACTTTGATTTTAAAATTGAATATTGTGAACATGAAAATTCTTGAAATTATTTGTGCCAAATTGCAATTCAATCGGTCCATTAATTTCGGAGCTAATCGGTTGTACCAGACGGACTAACAGACAGCCATACGTTATCCCAACACAAAGGTTCTATTTTTGCATTTGATGTATATCGTGTATTGATGGTCATGCTAGGGGGGCTGTATTAGTAAAAAATATTGTCTATAAAGAAGTTTTGTAGAGTTTTTTTTTTATTACTGAGTTTGACATTCATACATCACTCAAAATCAAATCTAACGCGAGCGAAGCCGCGGGCAAAAGCTAGTTAAGTATATATAGGTTTAAAGATGATTTATTCTCATAAGAAACAAAAAAAATACATTTCACTTACATGAGAACATAAATTAAACAATATTAAAATTACAAATTTCAACGCGCGAGCGAACAATATAAACACGTAAAATATATATAACTGGATAAAACAATGAAACATAACATATTATATCAGAATCTTTTTACCATTCGTGAGACTTTGGCCTCGGCTTGTCCGGCTATCGAGCACGGTATGTTACATACAAAAAAGTTTGAGCGTTGTAAATTCAGAATAATGTATCTATTTACCAGACTCACTACAAGCTGATTTCGAATGGTAGTCCCAAGCTATTGAAACTTCTATTCGAATCAAAAAACTAAGGATAATTAGGTAGACATTTTCACCAATGCCTCCACCACTGGAAGCGGCACTGGTTGTAAAAATAAAACGGCCAACGGGAAATGGTCGCAAAATGGGTTTAATAAATATATAACAATAATAAATTGTTTTCACAATCACATCAATTATCTGGCCATAAACTAAGCAAACCTTGTACTAGGTATGCGATAGGCGACTAAATGACTTATAAAAATATTTAAATGCTTTTATGAACATCCATGACTTGGGTGCGGGTGCTCGTGCTCATCACAAAAATTTTTGCTCCTTTTTAAACATGCGTTTAAAAAGCATATCAACTACTTGGAGTGGCTCGCAGCATATGTCGGTCAAAATATCCACTAAAGATCTGCCACTACCGCCAGATACTTAAATGCGTAATAGCCAATTCCACAGCTGTTGCATATATTAACCATAATGGGTGGGACTCAGTTTCCACACCTTACAAAAATTACAAAAGACATCTGGCACTGCTGCGAGAGCCGGTACCTATTTATTTTGCCTCATATACAAAATCGTCGGATAATACAATAGCAGATGCCGAGACTCACCGCGTACACCCTGATACAGAGTGGAAATTTCAGGAAACAACTTGTCAGACTATCACGAAAGATACGACCAACTGCAAATATACATATTGGCCACTCCTATTAATGCCAAATCCTAGACGAATGTATCCTGGCATCATATTAAAAAAAATAAGGAAAATTATGTCTGACAAGAGCCAAGGTGTCATTGTTGTGCCTAAATGGCCGACACAATCGTGGCATCCAATATTACTAAGACTTCTTGTCTCAAAGATCACAGTTCTCAGACCTAATGAAAGTGTTGTTGCATCTAATTTCAGCAATCCGAACATTCACGGAAATTTTACCCCAGTGGCCGGAGTATCGTGCGCTACTGCGCCATAGAATTACACCGTCCACAATAGACATCATGGTGGCATCCAGGGGCGTGCATTGGTTTCAGATGGGGGTAGGCTGTGAGTGAAAATTGAGTAAGTTTGCGTGAAACAGTAGGCGATCTCGCGGCAGCCTAACATTGGTTAAATTGCACAGTAACGATCTAAGTTGCGCGCTTTAGTAAGGAATAAGTACAGGTAAACGACAAAATGGTTACAGAATGTTTATTGTTTATTGTTGAATACGTAATTAATAATTATGGTTAGCTGTTCTGTCAGTTTTTTATGAAGGTAGGCTCTGCATAGTAGCCTATATGGGATGCACGCCCCTGGTGGCATCCCTCGCAAATAATTCATTTAAACAATATGAGGTTGCGCTCTAGAAATTGTTTTTGTATTCCAAACAAAATTTTAAAAAAATGTTATTTTATAATAATATGTATGAGACGTCCGTTTTCACTGTCTATCAGTTCTTTACCAAATCATATAACAATGGAATTAAATACGGCACTCTAAACTTATGGTATTGATTATTAATCGCATTAGCCCAAATATTAGGCCCACATATATGTCAAAAGATAAAAGGATTTCAAGATTTTTAAAAGGCGTTTGGACTACGATCTCCGCAGTCGAAGTATAATATCACGTGGGATACTTTCTTAATCTTAAATTTATTATCCATCCAATTTCCAAATGGAAGTCTGCCACTTACGAAAATTGTGTCACGTTAGTTGCCCTAGCAACTGCTCATAGTGTTCAAACACTCGCGAAGATCATGAACATTGAAGTTCTGTCATTATAAATAACAATAAAAATATCAGACCTCATAAAAACTTCTAAATACGGTGTCAAACTGCCGGTACTTGTCTTACCATTCCTTGAAAAGCCAGAGATAATGCCCTTCTAAAACTGTACTTTCTTATTATGAGATAGCGAATGCTACCCGTAAGGATACAATCTTTTTTATTGGTTACAAAAAGCCACATAATCATGTAACATGTCAATCCTTGAGCCGCTGGATTAAAAACACTTTGAAGGACAGTGGTATTGATACCTCAATCTTCACTGCTCACAGTGCGAGCCATACCGCCTCCTCTAAAACTTATAAATACTTATAACTTGTAAAGCTGCTGGTTGGAGCGGCAGTTCTTCTGCCTTTGTAGATATTATAATCCTATGGTTACTGACGTTAATAATGAAACGTCAATAGCAACTGTTGAATTAAAAAATGATTAAAATTTAATATTACAATCATGTTAAAATCGTTATGTTGTTTTTAAATTAAGAGTTACAGAGTTAAATGAATCCTGCCACCTATCTTCAATAGTATCGAGCACATAGGTGCATAACCTACCTATGTGCTCGATACTATTGAAGATAGGTGGCAGGATTGCGACATTGTGCGATTGTGGACACTGTGAGCAGTGAAGATTGAGGTATCAATACCACTGTCCTTCAAAGTGTTTTTAATCCAGCGGCTCAAGGATTGACATGTTACATGATTATGTGGCTTTTTGTAACCAATAAAAAAGATTGTATCCTTACGGGTAGCATTCGCTATCTCATAATAAGAAAGTACAGTTTTAGAAGGGCATTATCTTTGGCTTTTCAAGGAATGGTAAGACAAGTACCGGCAGTTTGACACCGTATTTAGAAGTTTTTATGAGGTCTGATATTTTTATTGTTATTTATAATGACAGAACTTCAATGTTCATGATCTTCGCGAGTGTTTGAACACTATGAGCAGTTGCTAGGGCAACTAACGTGACACAATTTTCGTAAGTGGCAGACTTCCATTTGGAAATTGGATGGATAATAAATTTAAGATTAAGAAAGTATCCCACGTGATATTATACTTCGACTGCGGAGATCGTAGTCCAAACGCCTTTTAAAAATCTTGAAATCCTTTTATCTTTTGACATATATATGTGGGCCTAATATTTGGGCTAATGCGATTAATAATCAATACCATAAGTTTAGAGTGCCGTATTTAATTCCATTGTTATATGATTTGGTAAAGAACTGATAGACAGTGAAAACGGACGTCTCATACATATTATTATAAAATAACATTTTTTTAAAATTTTGTTTGGAATACAAAAACAATTTCTAGAGCGCAACCTCATATTGTTTAAATGAATTATTTGCGAGGGATGCCACCAGGGGCGTGCATCCCATATAGGCTACTATGCAGAGCCTACCTTCATAAAAAACTGACAGAACAGCTAACCATAATTATTAATTACGTATTCAACAATAAACAATAAACATTCTGTAACCATTTTGTCGTTTACCTGTACTTATTCCTTACTAAAGCGCGCAACTTAGATCGTTACTGTGCAATTTAACCAATGTTAGGCTGCCGCGAGATCGCCTACTGTTTCACGCAAACTTACTCAATTTTCACTCACAGCCTACCCCCATCTGAAACCAATGCACGCCCCTGGATGCCACCATGATGTCTATTGTGGACGGTGTAATTCTATGGCGCAGTAGCGCACGATACTCCGGCCACTGGGGTAAAATTTCCGTGAATGTTCGGATTGCTGAAATTAGATGCAACAACACTTTCATTAGGTCTGAGAACTGTGATCTTTGAGACAAGAAGTCTTAGTAATATTGGATGCCACGATTGTGTCGGCCATTTAGGCACAACAATGACACCTTGGCTCTTGTCAGACATAATTTTCCTTATTTTTTTTAACCTGTCAAGCATGTGTGAACGAGACACAATAGAAATTACATTGTTATGCGACCGCCGGCGTTCTTATAATCCTCAACGGGTTAATATGATGCCAGGATACATTCGTCTAGGATTTGGCATTAATAGGAGTGGCCAATATGTATATTTGCAGTTGGTCGTATCTTTCGTGATAGTCTGACAAGTTGTTTCCTGAAATTTCCACTCTGTATCAGGGTGTACGCGGTGAGTCTCGGCATCTGCTATTGTATTATCCGACGATTTTGTATATGAGGCAAAAATAAATAGGTACCGGCTCTCGCAGCAGTGCCAGATGTCTTTTGTAATTTTTGTAAATTGTGGAAACTGAGTCCCACCCATTATGGTTAATATATGCAACAGCTGTGGAATTGGCTATTACGCATTTAAGTATCTGGCGGTAGTGGCAAATCTTTAGTGGATATTTTGACCGACATATGCTGCGAGCCACTCCAAGTAGTTGATATGCTTTTTAAACGCATGTTTAAAAAGGAGCAAAAATTTTTGTGATGAGCACGAGCAGCCGCACCCTAGTCATGGATGTTCATAAAAGCATTTAAATATTTTTATAAGTCATTTAGTCGCCTATCGCATACCTAGTACAAGGTTTGCTTAGTTTATGGCCAGATAATTGATGTGATTGTGAAAACAATTTATTATTGTTATATATTTATTAAACCCATTTTGCGACCATTTCCCGTTGGCCGTTTTATTTTTACAACCAGTGCCGCTTCCAGTGGTGGAGGCATTGGTGAAAATGTCTACCTAATTATCCTTAGTTTTTTGATTCGAATAGAAGTTTCAATAGCTTGGGACTACCATTCGAAATCAGCTTGTAGTGAGTCTGGTAAATAGATACATTATTCTGAATTTACAACGCTCAAACTTTTTTGTATGTAACATACCGTGCTCGATAGCCGGACAAGCCGAGGCCAAAGTCTCACGAATGGTAAAAAGATTCTGATATAATATGTTATGTTTCATTGTTTTATCCAGTTATATATATTTTACGTGTTTATATTGTTCGCTCGCGCGTTGAAATTTGTAATTTTAATATTGTTTAATTTATGTTCTCATGTAAGTGAAATGTATTTTTTTTGTTTCTTATGAGAATAAATCATCTTTAAACCTATATATACTTAACTAGCTTTTGCCCGCGGCTTCGCTCGCGTTAGATTTGATTTTGAGTGATGTATGAATGTCAAACTCAGTAATAAAAAAAAAACTCTACAAAACTTCTTTATAGACAATATTTTTTACTAATACAGCCCCCCTAGCATGACCATCAATACACGATATACATCAAATGCAAAAATAGAACCTTTGTGTTGGGATAACGTATGGCTGTCTGTTAGTCCGTCTGGTACAACCGATTAGCTCCGAAATTAATGGACCGATTGAATTGCAATTTGGCACAAATAATTTCAAGAATTTTCATGTTCACAATATTCAATTTTAAAATCAAAGTTCCAAAAAACCATAAAATCTACACCCATATTGATGGACATTTCAACCCCATTGCATCCCAACAGGGGGAGATGGAATTTCACGTCCGCAACGTAAAATTTAAAAATCGTTGTTGTTTTCGTATTCAGCGACCCGATAAACCATAGAAACAATATCCATGTTGATTTTCAGACTTTGTCAGCCCCCTTCCCCTTTTTAGGGGTTGACTTTTCAAAAATTCTGAAACACATGTTTACTCATTTATCGTAAGGAGAACTTACTCCTGTGAAGTTTCGGATAAAAGAGTCCGACTAATCTTGTTTACACATAAAAACTTAGGACCCCCATTTCACCCCTTTAGGGGATGAATTTTGAAAAATCCTTTCTTAGTGATCCCTAGATTTTATAAGAAACCTACGCGACGTGTCAAATTTGGTATCTCAAGAACCCGCGGTTTGGGCTGTGCGTTGATACATCAGTCAATCACTTTTGCCTTTTATATATGTACTCGTATATAGATTAATTAATATAGAATGAAGTAAGGTGCTGCGCATACAACGCAGTGGTGTGGTCTTTTTGACCGTGAAGCAATAAAGGCCGCGTCTGCTCATCGATCCCGCGTCTGCCCGCGCCGCGTACTAAACGTACATGACGGTCAGTTCAGGACAACCATTCTAGTAGAGCACGCGGCGCAGACTAAGCCGGGCAGCCACGGACATGCCGCGGTGCGGGGCGGGCACTGGCGGCGCGGTCCTATTCTATTGTTCGCGGCGAAATTGTCCGGCCCGCCCTGTTACGTCGTGTACGCAGCGCCTTGATATCTCGAAAACGGTGCATCCTAGCTCAAAATAAACAAAATTTTGGCCCCCGTAGACTATAGGCGACGTCGCTGGAACACTTCAACAGCATTTAAACTAATTTAAAGCAGACCTTCATCGAGGGTTGAAATCATGTAATTTCTATGTCCCATGAGAATTCCGGAAAACGATATATTTTATGTCACTTCCACAACTGAGAAGAATCTCATATGATGAAATACATCTCTAACGGCTTAGGCTGTAGAGCGTGCCAAAAAATTATAAACACACATAGTATGCTCGAAAAACATAACCCTCCTACGGCAGCCGAGTAAAAATAACAATGTATGTTGCTTTAGTTTGCAACCATGAGCCGAGATAATATATTTGGTGATTATTAATTCGACAACAAAATTTTATCTCTTTTTAAATTCTAACACAACCAATTTAAGTTGAGTAAGTTTACTATAAACATAAGTTTAGTGATTATAACTTTAAAAATTGTTCGGTGTAATACTATATGACCGAACACGTGACTCTCGCGCACTCGTTTGCGATGCATCGATTTTACCTAAAACATCTAATTAGTGCATTACACGGCGTCATCGCGACCGGGCGCGCTCATAACATTAACATTTCTAACATTCTAACATTTTGTGGAACTTTTAATACATCGTGCATATTTTAACATAAACAGTCATCTTATTCAACACTCGTTAATCCTGAACCCCACAACATGGTTCTTCGAAATGGGCCTCGCGCGTCGGTAATAGAACGAAAGTTTTAGTGTCGATAAGTGAGGTGTATGAACTAGCATAACATTGAGTGAAGGATTGCAGTGTTGGATAACATCAAACAACAGGACCTGAGCATCATCAGCGGGTCCAGGAGTTCGTAAGCCGAAACAACAACTGTAAGATCTCTCCATTTATTTCTATAATTCTACCTAACAACATTAAAAATGGTAACTGTGGAGGCGCAGTACCAACTATCTGAAGAAATCGAACGTAACTACTCAAATTATAAGAAGGATGGCGCTGACAGGAAAAATAACACGGATTATTTCAAGAGGCGGTGGAATAAATTAGAGGAACTGTGGAACGAATTCCAGTTTAACCACGATCAATTATTAGAGAACATTACTCAAGCAGACCCTTATTTTCGAAACCAAACAATATGAGAAAACTAAAACTATTTATACTTAATATAAAAGTAACATAAATAGTGAATATCAACAACTTTAAACTCAACAAACACCATCAACTTCTAAGATGGTTGAGAAACAGAAAGAATTTGGGTCAGAACATCTAAAAAGTGAACACGGGTCATACAGCAAATTAGACGAAACATTACGCAAACAGCATGGCAATTTTAAAGCTTTTTCTAGAACAGTATCTAACATCAACATAGAGCAGCTAACTGATAAGTGGGAGTTTGAGGACGCACTGAAATTGTTAGAAGTACGCTGGACAGCAATAGACAGCTTACATTGGGAAATAGACAGTGAATTAGATGGCAAAGACTTGGATTATGAAGCCAAGTTCAGCAAAAGTGAAAAACAGTACAACATGTTAAAGAAGGAGATTAATAAAAAGATGTGGTCAGTTTCGCACAGAGAAAAATCAACACCAACATTAGATATCCCTGTGTTTAGCGGCAGCTACACACAGTGGGTGTCCTTTAAGGATTTATTCAATGAAGCGATTCACGAAAACACAACATTATCACAGGCTCAAAAAATGCAATTTTTAAAAAGTAAACTAAAGGGTGAAGCGGAGAGGTTAATCCAACATTTATCAATATCGTCAAACAATTACACAACATCCTGGAACATTTTAAATCATCGTTATAACAACGAACGCCTTATTTTTACGTCACATATTAATGTAATATAATTGTATTTGCGTAAAAAGAAAAATGAGTGAATTAAATGTTGATTTTGTTTTGTTTAGGTTGAGTGTCTTTTGTTTATTAATAAATAAATAATATCGACACCTCCCTCGCAAAAGTCGCTAACTTGAAATCGCAAATTTTACAGGAGAGCCGATCGAAACTTCAAATGCGCACTGTGCTCTTACCCTTGAAACTATCACCTTGAAATTTGGCATACGGGCTGTTTTTGACGACTATATTCAGATTTTTTTGTTGGTTTTATTCAATTATTTACACATACTAAGATATCACACTTAAAGAATTATGCGTCGGATTTAATAAGATTTTTTTTATTCAAGTGTCAGTTACAGAGTTTTGCTTCGGAAAAATTTATCAGATAAAGTCAGTAAGTGGCAAATAGGTGGTTATGTAATGGAAGAATGGACATATTTTATTTCGTAAGTGGTACTTAATGCTATATGCATAGGACGAGATATTTTTATACTTATAGATACATAGTTTTGTTAGTAATGAACTTTAAAGTCTGAACTATGAAGAAGTGCTTCGGACCCACATAATTTAAGGCTACATGGGAGTCTCGTGGTTTTATCAACGTGGTCTAGATTGGAGCTATTAAAAACTCTGTAGGACCGGATGGTGACACTAAAATTATCAAAGACTACGTCTCATATCAAGTACTGGAACGCAATAAAAGTTTTGTAATAAAACAGTATATTAATGACTTAATAATCTTTTATTAAAAGAAACAAGAACTACAAAACTTCTTATCACAAACAAATTTGCTTATCAAAAATCAAAAAATGCACCTGAGTGATACAAAATAAATCAATAAAAAACTTTAAACATAAACGAGCCAACCTTAGCGGGCAAATTAAAAAAATATATTATCCTCTTAACAAAAACAAAAACACTTGTTACGAAATCAAAACAAAACTTTTACAAATTTTGAAAAATTCACAACGTTTAACTTATACAGTGTGTCTGGTCACCGGTGTCCGATCCGTTAAGGCGCAGTAAAATGATCAATTTTATCGACAAATCCAATATAATAAAACATTTTAACCTCTACTATTAAAAAAATACAGCTATTTTAGTTTTTTTGGTTTCTGGTCCGGGTAGTTTCATTTATTTAGCAATATCTACCGATTCACAGGACCTATCAGCATAAAAATGGAATCATTCGACAGTTTGAAACGTAGGCAATGAGTTAACATAAAAAAAATATCAAAAGCTTGCATTAAAATCGTTAAAAAACGTCTTGAAACGTAAAACATTCAAGAAAAATTTATGATTTATTTTTTATTTTTCAATGTAACAAAAATGTTTATGCTGATAGGTCCTGCGAATCGGAAGATAAAATGTTTTATTATAGTGGAATTATCGATAAAATTGATAATTTTACTGCGCCTTAACGGATCGGACACCGGTGACCAGACACACTGTATATTATTATAGATGAATTATTTCCATATATTCGCACAACATCCTCAACTTTAAATATCAACATCACAGAGCCCTTGTACTTATAATATAAACTGTATAAAATCAACAAATTAGACAGCTAATATCACAAATTATGTACCTACAGTTATTAATATTTTATTGTTTTCTTAACTTAACGTATACTTAAACTTAAGGTTTACTTTGAGATCTTCTTCAGTCTTCATTTGCTTCAACCACATCATCTTCTCCTGGCACCAACCCATCGTAAAAGCTATGATATTTTTGCGGAATTATCTGTCGTTCAGATAAATATTTCAGATCCTGTAATTTACTTTTAGGTACCACAAATTTCTCCAAATAAGCTTTGGGTAGGCTATTCTCACATCTTTCCTCTGTACCTTTTCGACGACGGAGTTGGCGAGGTGTATACAAGACGATACAATCATACTCATGGCTACAAAAATCAGTCTTATAATAAATTCTATCTGTCTCATTTGGCAAAACTAGAAGTTGTCGAATTTGTGACCAGAACATTTTTTCTCCTTTCATGTTTTTCACCCAATTTGGACCACATAAAAATTTCTTGAAATCTATAAATTCATCCGTTTGCATTTCTACTACTCGATAGGGGTTGCCGTCTTGCTTGCACCATCGTATCACATTATTCCAGTCATCAGGCGTGTATATCATTTTGTTTTTGGCGAATCTTTCGATTAGGGCGTGGACGGAATCCCCCTCATTTTGGGTATGCCCACGCTCCAAAAATACGTGTGTTATGGTCACGTTTAAATCTTTTGCTGCTTGTAAGTAAGCTAAAAATACGATACGGTTTCTATTCTGGCCACCACAATTATCGCTCAAAAAATAGAAAGTGTTTGTTCCTGTTTCACTGTGTTCTTTTATATAATTATAGACACAGGTTGCCACTTCTGTAGCTCCCTTTTTTGCAACTGTCTCATCCCAGACATAACAAGTGCCCTTTTTCTGACCCAGACTATAAAATGTTAGATTATACACGGAAAGTTTTCTTTTGTAATATAGGATGCTAGCTTGACCGTGGGGCATTCCATGAATTTTTTGAAAATCATAGGTTGTCGTAAGTGTTTCAGTAAGATTTGATTCGGACAATTTCTTGAATTTAAGTTTTAATTCACGAGCAATTTCTTTATTTCTAATATGATCTCTGTACGCTTTATGTTCAGTGTCTGAAATTGGCTTCGGTAAATTTTTATGAACATGGCATATATCGCATTGATCTTTACGTGGAATATGAAAGCCTAAATTGAAATGTTTATTTACGATGTCCTGATATTGGCGTAAAGTTCGAGCAGGGTTTCTATAGTTTGAGCCAGATGTAGCTAACCATTCAATGTAAAGATTGAACATACGGCTGTACGACAATGACCCATCTAAGTATAGTTTGGAGGTACGACTCCGAACATAATGCGATTCAACTGGCTGGAAGCTTTTAACGTGTTCGCATACACTTTTTATCATATCCTCGTCTATTATTATTTTGCGACAACCCCCTCTAGCATCTGGTAGTATAGCACCATTACCAGCCTCGGACTTTTTTAGAGCTGTTTCTAGCACACCAGCACCAATTCCTAATGTGTTCAAAAACATAACCTTGCATACAGGTACTGGATTAATAGACTCACCAAGAGGCAAGCTATAAGTTATCGTGTTTTGTCTTCTTGACTCTCCTTCTGTTGTGCGACTGCGTTTAGGTATTTTTTTACAAAATTTTGATATAAAATCCCACTGTCTTACATTATTACCAAGTCTCCAAAAATTTTCAAATATTTTTGTTCGGATGTGATCATCAAATTTGCTAGGGCACTTAAATTGACATTTGTGACACAAAGGATTCAATTTTCTAGCTGGTCTCTTAGTACCATCTCTACTCACGTAACTTTTTCCGGTATTTCTGTTCTTCTTCCTTTTAACGTCTTTCCACTCCTTCTTGTTAACTGTTCGACCTTTTCCTTTAAATTTCTCCGTTACATCATCATCACATGTTCCTGATATTGTTTGAGTGGATGTTACTAATGATGTTTCAGGTGTCAACAGAGTAAAATTAGCTGAAGTATCTGTATGGGAGGGCAATGATGGAACAGAATTAATAAAATCTTCTAAATCTGGTACATTCGAGATGTTTGAAGCTGGGCCATTGTTTGTCAAAAGAGAAGGTGAAGGTGCAACCATGTCTTTAAATGCTGAATTGCATGAATTGGGACCATTAAATGGAAGCACTGGATCATCATAGCCTGTTAACGTAGAACTTTGAATATGATATTCTTGACTTTGTAATGAGAGGTTTTGATGTTGGTCTTCATTCAACGAAGTCTCCATCTCAGGAAGATCATCGTTATTTATGAAAGGGTTATGACTTGTTACTGCACTACAATTATTTTCGATCTAGTCCGCGTTGCCATAGGCTTGGGTCCTGCGTCAAAATAAATTTATTCAAATTAGTCCATCAGATAATTACTATTTTTATATTACTTACATATAATTGTAAAAGTAAATATTTCTGCATACATTGTACATTTGATTAGTTCATTTAAAATATATAAAATTCATTTAAAATAATAAAATTAATTCATTTTAAAAATTCAATTCAAAAATTAAAAATTCATTCATTTTAAATATATAAATTTCATTAAAAATTATATACAAACGATTTATAGCAACTTTTATTTGAGTGTCACATTCACAAACGCAATATTTAAGATAGATATCAAACTAATTTATTAGTATCTCCATACATTGTAGCAGGCTGTGACGTCGTTATGTTTAATTCTCAAATATTTTTCTTTAATTGTGTAACACAAAGAAATTGATCGACATGCCTATTGAATGTTGAGTTTTGAGTGAGATCTTCTGCTAACTGATCTTCCGTAATATTGTCAGCATCATTTTCGAATATGTTATTATTCGCCCAAAATATTTTCTCTTCTTCTGTGAAGTGTGGAACAGGTGACTCTGAAAAAGTAATAACACTTAGGGGGCATGCTAAAATTGGTTTTACCACGTAAGTATACTTAAGTGACAGATACATAAAATAACGAATTAACAAATCCGAAGCAAATCAACCTAAGTGGTACTTAAATAATATTTTTAAAATAAACCTCCGGTGCTTAAGTGTGTAAGCGGCAGTTGGAACAAAAAGTATAGTAGAGCCATACGGCGCATAAGTCTGTAAGTGTCAGTTAAAGCAAAAAGCATTATAAATCTTCCGTAGCAAAACTCTTTAAGTGGCAAGCGTCACTATGAATTACGAAACATAACTCTGTAACTGGTCTAGTTACGCGTATTTGCGTCGGATTAGTAGAATTTAATAGATTGCCGTAAGTTTTACTTCTAAATACCACAAAAAACAAGCAGTGTATTAAACATTATGTTGGTACAATTTTAATTCAGTTGAAAAATATTCTAGTTAATCATCTTATTAACTTACCTGGATTTTGTATTTCACTTGAATCCCTCACATTTGTATTTATTGTCTTTTGGACCAAACAAGCGTTTTTTAGAGCATCCTTGAATTGTATCCTTTTTGAGCACATGTTTGTATTCACTTCCTAGCCGTTTTTTTTCAGTAAATCACATTTCACTTAAGTACACACCTGCGTCCTACGCTCTCCGCTGCGATACTGACGAAGTGACAGATATCCCCCCCAGCCCGCTTCGACACGCCCCGCGCATATGCGGTAAACTAACAGCTAGGCAGATATGCAGGGAACACTTTTTCTAGATAGACACATATACAACTGTCAATTACTAATATTAATGAGAATTTAAAAATTTTTGAAGGCCACCTTATAAAACCGACCTCGGAGAACACGAAAATACTAAAATCGTATTTCTCGATAACTAACAGTTACAGAGTTTTGCGAGGGAGGTGTCGATATAAGCCCTAAATATGATTTGTTTAATTTATTTTGAAAACTATTCGAAAAACTCGTAAAACTCGAATAGCATGCATTATGGTATTCGTAAAACTCGAATACTAAAATCGGGCGAATATTGCATGCCCTAGTGTCGAGCGACTAAGAAACCTAACGTTTGTTATTTGTCTTTTTTTTTAATTTAGGCGGGAGTTTATTAACGCAAATACGCTATTTACTTATTCAACAAAATGATAAAAGTATGTATTAATGTTCTGTTCATCGTGAACTCGTAAGTACGTGGGTATCACCATTAAAGTGCGAGGAAGCCTATGTGGTCACTAGCCTTAAATTGCTCTGTCTAATCTGTTGTGGTCACTTTTTTACGATAATATTCCTCACCACGCCTGCCACACTGACAAGCTATTTCCGTTAAAGTAGCTGCCGTAGTTTGTCATAACGTCAATGACGATTAAGTCTGACTTAAATTTTGCATGAAAAAAACTACCTACTCACAAATTCGACCTCCGCAACGAGCGGCGAGCATACCTACCGTACTTGGTGTTGATATCTCTGAGGTCCCGAGTTCGATTCCCGGTCGGTCAATGAGAAAAAATTACTTTTCTATATTATCTCGGGTCAGGGTGTTGTGGTACTTCGTTGTTTCTGATTTTAAACTACTTATCATTTGAAGGATTAAAGCAATGTATGATATTTGCCAAATCAATATTTAAAAATAAAACAGATTTTTTGAAAGATCACACTTTTTAGAAGTATGATGAGTATCATTATCAACATTAACAACTATTTCAATAACTGTCGTCAGTCAGTTTAATTCAGAAACCTTTTCCGCACAACAACTCTTTGATGAATGGTTGGTAGGAAATCATAGGTAATTACTTTCGTCTTGTCATCAATAATTTCAATGAATCATCAGTTCAAATTCAGTTCACATTTCGGGAAAAAATCCACTACTTGCTGTATGCGCGATGACAGCGCCCCTAGTGACCACAATTATTGTAGACTTGTGATCTCACAAATTATGGCAACTAGATGGTTCGAGAATGATTTTCGGATTGTTTTTCTTCGGAATTGGATGAGAATATCTAAACATTTTGTTCATATTATAATAAGTGATTTTGTTACTTGAACTAAAATATGAATGTTATAATACATACAGCCCCCCTAGCATGAGCACCAAAACACGATATGATATGATAAGATATAATCGATACAACATGATAATAAGTTCAACTTTCCAACCTCGAACTGTGCAAAAATTGAAAAAAATAGTATTAGCACAGCATGTGGGAGACGTTTAGAGCTTAGAACCAACAGACAAAGCTACTTCATAAGAGCTGTGATCTTAAGAAAAACGTCTGTGACACAAACCCCCAACAAACTTTTTTCTTTTCACAGCAGCTATGCATTTATATCTTTGCTTCAACTTTCATCTTGATGTTGGAAATTCTTTTGAAATATAGCAATTTGACACATGACAGTCCAGAGTTATTTCACATTTCTAATAGCGTGCTGCGATTGATTTGACGCCCCCTACCACCCACATAGCGAATATAAAACACACTGGCGAATTGTGAGTGTACGCGACACGTGAGGAGGATAAGGATCGGGAAGAGGATTACAGGAATTAAAAATATATCAGTTTATGTACGATCTTGAACGTTTTTGTATTCGTTTTTTATGACATACAGAGACAAGCGAAACAAAAGGTAATTTCAAAAGTAAAAAAATATAAAAAGTTTAAAAAGAGTTTGGTTTGCCACATTCTCCCCCTTCGTATGAAAATACGCCCGTTTAATAACGATACAGTAAGCCAACAACTACAACAAAGATATGACCACTTGTCGCAACGTCGACAACTCTGACACCTCCGTCTCGTCCAGGGTGGACTTGGGTTACTCGTCCCTTCGGCCACGTCCCCCGTAGGAGATTTTCATCGGCGATTAATATAACGTCGCCGACACATACGGTCCGTGATGTCTTGGGAACCGAAGGTCTGGTGTGCATCTGTGGGAGTACTTCGCGTATCCATCCATCGTGACGAAAAATGGTCCACGAGGCGGGAAGCTTTCTGCCATTCTGACCTCCCTGCTAGGGCAGTATCTGTTAAAGCTGGCGTTAGTACAGAAATAAATGATGACTGGCCAATATGGAAATGGTACGGGCTTCTTGGTCCCCAACTTCAACACAGACGTGTGACAATGGGCGTGAGTTAACTACCGCTTTGGCTTCCATAAGAAAGGTGATCAAAGTTTCTTCTTTGGAAGCTTTCTGGTGGAGTGTTGCTCTGAGGGCTATTTTAGTAGAGCGCACTGAACGCTCCCAACAGCCTCCGAAGAACGGGGCCGCAGGTGGGATGAACTTCTATTTTATGCCACGTGTAGCATCAAAATCTTCAACAGCGCGCTCGAAAAACCGCTGCAACTCTTTGTTTGCACCGACAAACGCTGTGCCGTTGTCTGAAGTGATGCTAGCAGGCGAACCTCTGCGTGCAATAAAACGGCGAAGGCTCATTATTGCCGAGTCAGTAGAAAGACTATTAACTACTTCATGATGAAGCGCGATTGTCAAGCATGTATACAGAGCAACATACCTCATTTCTCTTCGTCGTCCAATGGTGACCTCTATCGGCCCAAAATATAATTAAGGCCAACGTGTGTAAATGGCCTTTGGTGGTAAGCAAACGTTCTGTCGATAAGTCTGCTGTAGGTGGGGATAAAAGAGGTGTTTTTCTTATTCGGCAGAATAGGCACCTTTTAGCAACGGTTCTAACAGTAGGTCTCAAGGCTCAAGCGCAATATCCAGTATCTCTGGCTAATTTCGTTAACCACTGTTTCGTTATTTGCATGTGACATCTTATGGTAATAGTGAATAAGCAAACGTACGATTGAGTGACGTCCGTCGAGTAGTACAGGATTCTTTGTGTCCTCGCTGATATTCGGAGCTGCACGAATACGGTCAGCCAACCTCAAAACGTTGTCCTCTCCAAGCGATGGTGACAGCTTCAAAAGCGTGCTGTTTTTGGGAAGACTCTGAGATGCCAGAATGCAACGTAATTCTTCGTCGAAGCTATCCAGTTGGCACTGTCTCAGTATGTGTTTTTCGGCCGTCTTCATAATGTCAGCAGAAAGTGCGGGCAAGTTCGCCAGATTTGTTGACAGTTGCATCCCCGTACTACGATGACGTGATGAATTACAAACAGATGAAGTGTTTGATGGAGTAGAAAAAACGTTACGGGATTTTGAATTTTGAGCGTGAGATTCTAAAAGTTTTCTAAAGTTCACGGATTTATGTAAATCCCACCATTTTATACATGTTGGACGTTTTCATCTCTGTGAGAACTAGTGCGATTACTGTTGATGGTTCGGTTGGCCACATTTTGGGAGGTCTCTTCTTCTTTGGGAGATCTTCAAGTAAAAATGAAGGGCCAACAAACCATCTTGACGAGGATTTGACAGGTTGAACTCTCGTAGCGTCATCAGCGACATTTAAGTCTGTTGGGGCCCACCCCCAATCGCTGACATTTGTGTTTTCGATTATTTCACCGACACGGTGGGCCACAGAAGGCCGAAAAGTGCGAGCGTCGGCTCGGAGCCAACTGTTCGAGAGTCACTCCAGTAAAACAGTCGTTTCGGTTTGTTTTTGTGACATTCCGTAATCGTAACAGCCGAACGTGAAGCGATGAGCGCGGCTTGGAGCTCCAACCGTGGGATCGAAACTGGTTTAAGTGGGGTGACTCGAGTCTTACTCCCAACGAGAGCGAGCTTGCAAGTACCGTCTGACAAAATAAAGCGCCAATAGCGCTACGCAAACATAAGCAAGCTCGCTCGCATCAGCGAAGACGTGTAACTCTCTTTCGAGGGTGTCAACATTGAGGTAACAACTTAAAACCTATCTCCTTTCACTGTAGTTTTCTCCTGTCTATTTTTCTTCTACTTTATTTATTTAACCATTTTTCCTACATCTTGGTCACTAGATTCTTTTTCATGTTAATAGGGTATTTATTTATTTACATGTATTTATTTTAAGTATGTATTCATATTATGTCTGTATTATATAAGTATTTTACTATGTACATGTACTAGGTAGTATGTATTTTATTTTATTTGTTTGTTTAATTAGTTTGTTAAATTTTTTGGACTTTTATGTTTTGGAACTCTTTACCGCCTCCCTTCTCTCAATATTAATTCAACTTTCCTCTACCTGAAGGTTGTCTGGAAGAGATCGCTTCCAGCGATAAGACCGCTTAAATTGTGCTATTCACTAACTACTTTCCTGTGATTTGTTTGTTTTGTGTGGTGTACAATAAAGAGTATCTATCTATCTATCTAACGTGGGATGCGTATGTTGGAAATGGAAATCAGTTCAGCAAACCAAGCTTGCCAAGCACTGGTCTCGGCTGGTGATAGTTAATCGTCCCATCCGACGTTGCTACGCCATAATGATTAAAACATGATACGACCCTTAACTATGACCGGAGTCAGTAGACCTAAAGGGTCGTATACACGCATCAACTGCGACAGTGCGTTACGTTTTGTTAGTTTAAGGTTTCGTGACAGAAAGTCATCTTGTATGCCAGTTCTAAAACCTTAAAAATCGCCATTAGGAAACCAAAGTAGTCCTAACGCGCGTACTGGGTTACATAAAGACACTTCCGAAGTAGAAGCTGCACGAAAATTAGGAGGGACTAACTCAAGTGCCCTAACATCATAGATACCCAACCCCTCATCTCAAAGCACGCTGCCTTGTGAACCGTGATAATATCAACAGCTAGCTTCGCTGCTTTGTGAACGTTGTCAAGGCTGCTGATATAATCGTCCATATATAGTGGTCGTTATTCTGACTTGAGGGGAATATCTCTTTAATGTCAGCCGTCATGGCTATACGACCTTCCCTAAACCGAAACAAAATACCTATAAGTGACTGAAGAAGATCACGCTTCGAACTAACCCCGTGCGTTTTAGCAGCCGCGTCATGCACCACACGAAGCTTCTTTTTCTGAGGGTAGTACACGCCAAAATGTGGTAAGTACAAACGAGGTGCAGTATCTGCAGTGTGAACCATGCCGTTAAAATTATCGTTTGTGTGGTAGGTGTCGAAAACTACATTCCTCCGCGTAACCCTTACTGACCATGTCGGTCAAGTATGTTTTGTATGATACCGCGAAAGCACTATCCTTGGCCATACGTTTCTCTAAGCCCTTAAATCGGGATTCCGCTTGGTAGTAGCTGTCAGGTACGGTAGTGCTCTCGTGGCGCCACGGTAAACTAACTACGAACCTACCTGAGGGTAAACGTTCAGTTGTAGTGTCAAGAATTTTTAGAGCACGCTGATCGTCATAACAATAATTATTATCACGTTTCGTTATGCCAATAGAATCGAGTTTGTACTGTTCTTTGATAAGAGATTCTAAACAATCAACTTGCACGTTCTTGTTGTCATTAAGGTTAGTACACACTGTGTGATTTATAAAAGTTGTCGGTATAGTTCGCCTACCTATAGAGCCGTATAAAGTCCAACCTAGCGCTGTGAGACAAGCAACTGGTTCAGAGCGACGGCCCTTACAAACCTCGCGAGTTATTGACAAGTGCCAATCCTCAGCGCCTATCAGTATTGTAGGTACAGCGTCTATATAAGTTAGCATGTCTGCTGATTCGGATAAAAGATTATATCGGGCAATATCGGATCGTTCTATAATCTGTTTATGCAACGTCAGTGAATCGATCGCTCGAGCGTTTTGAATATTATATGTTTCATGTGTGCCTGCCTGAAACCTGCCTTTAATATCAAAAGTGACATATGAGGTATTTGCGTTTTTTATTCAATCCTCCAATTGCGTTTATTTTTATCGAATCAGACGGTCCCGTAGCTCCGATTTTGTTGGCTACTGCCGAGTCAATAAGTGTGGCGGTGCTGCCGTCATCCAAAAGCGCGTATGTATCGAATGAACCAGCTGGGCCGCTCACAGTTATGGGTACGACTTTTATTAAAGTGGTACAAAAACGTGATTGATGATTTGAGGTAGATAAGCCTATGACTTCTTCAATCTGCGGTTGCGACGACGGCTGCGGCGCAGCCGAACCGTGCAAGAGTGCGTGGTGGCGCCGAGTACAGCCATCAACACCGCATGCAGCCGTTTTACATTTGTTCCAAGTGTAGGCGTGGCCCTTGAAACATCTGTTACATATTTTCTTGCCACGAAGCCAACGCCATCTATCCTCAATAGACAATAACTTAAAACTAGCACAATCTTTGATGTAATGCGATTTTTCACAGTAAGTACATTTGTTTTTCGACTTTACGTCGTCTACTGCATGTACGGATATTTCTGAGCGTCCAGAAGGTTTCGAAGTTGAAGTTAGAAGATGAAGTGGATGATAAACAATCAGGTGACAAACCAAATTTAATGTGTCGTTCGAGCTCGCGTACTAAGAAATCACTTAGTAACTCCAACTTACTTTTTTGTTCATGATTGTCAGATGCAAAGTCAGTCCACCTCATTCGCATTGTATAATTTAATTTATTTAAAATGCAATAAAATATTTCCGGAGAATGTAAGTACTCGTTTTTTTTAACAGTCGTGTTGTAGCAACACTAACGTGAACTTGAGAGGTAAAGTTAGCCAAACCCTTTAAGTCCAAAAAGGGGGCTGATGATACGCCAAACGTAACGCGTTGAAGACGGTACTCTTGTATTGGTTTTTCTGGTGAACTTCTGAACAGAATTCGTTGATAATCCTGATGAACTTTAGTGATGATGATCTGCCGATACATCTGTCGTACGTCGGCAGTGAACACAATGGCATGCAGCCTGAAACGTAGCATGATGATGCTGATGTCTGCTTGAAGCTTGCAACCGGTCAACAAATTGTCATTTAATGAAACGCCATTCTGATCCTTGGCGGACGCGTCATAGACAACACGGCGCTTGCGATCAAGTTTCACAATCGCGTGGTGCGGGATGTAGTAGGCGCAAGGAGACTGACACTCCTCTTGAGGCACCTCTTCTATTTGTCCTGTTGATAAATATTCCATGATATGAGCTGCATACTCTTGATGAAATGTTGGATTTTGAATCAAACGCTTCTCCAGCTGATTGAAACGCCGAAGAGCCACATGGTATGAACCCTTGAATGTTGGTTCTTGATCACGAAATGGTAGCTGCACGGTATAGCGACCGTCAGCGTCACGTTTGTGTGTTGCTTGATAAATCTCTTCACATCGAACATCTTCCTCGGAGAGGTTCGACTTTGATGATGATGGTATGTTGTCTATCTCCCAAAACTTCTGAACCGCAACATCCAAATTTACGTCCAGTGACAAATGATTTACTGATAATGGAGAAGACTCATTGGATGATGATAATGTTTTGCCCATCAAGACAAAACCAAACACTGTGTTGATTGCCGTTGGTGTGTTGTTACCGCCATCTATCTTGCCTGGCAATAAGATGTGCGGAAATATCTCGCCGCCGATCAGTAAATCGACTGGCCGAGAATGATGATAATGCTCGTCAGCGAGCTTAAGATTTACCACATGTTGAAATTGATGTTGATTGATAGTATGAGAAGGCATGTTGCCACAAATTTTGCTTAGTGTCACCGCTTCTGTTGTAAACGATGGCTCAGATTTTCCGATTGGACGAATTTCTAAAAAGACTTTGCTATTTGATTGACTGGGTATTCCACCAATACCCGACATTGGAGTGTTTGATTTGAAACGTGTTAACCCTAATCGATTTACACACGAATTTGTTATGTGATTGAATTTGATTTTTATTTGGATTTTGAATATTTGAAGTGGAATTATTCGACAAATTAGAACGCTCTAAGGCATTACATCTGTCCTCAATAAAACTTTTCAATTGATCATAACGGGGAAACACATCACCCTTACATGAAAGTTCGAATGCTTCTCTTGAACCTTTGTCTATTTTTATGAGTAATGTATGAAATAAAACGAAATCCCAGTTTTGAGTAGGGAGCCCAAGCCCATTGAGCATAGCAAGATTTTCGTTAAATGTGTCCAAAAGATTTCTCATTTGTACAGCTGAACCACTGTTCATTGACATTAAATTATTAATTTGTTCCCAACGCTTAATGCCAAATATCGTTTATTATCGTACTTATTCACTAAGGCCGAATATGCACTGACATAATTTGCTTCTGATATAGGATATGCTCTAATGATATTTACCGGCTCACCAGAGAGAGAAGTTTGAAGGTATTGAAACTTTTCAACATTTGACAAATCTGTCCTATTATGTACAAGTGTGTTAAACAAATCTATATAACCAGGAAAATCTTTATAATTACCAGAAAAAGTAGGCAACTTAATTGGAGGTAGTTTACTGTTTGACTTTGATTCGGATTTAATTGATGTTAATTTTGGCAAAGACTTTTCTTCGGGAAACAGCTCTCGTTTTGATTCTAATATTTCAAAAAACATGTCATCTGCTTGTTCTTGATATTTTATTTCATTTTCAATTCTCTCCTCTGTGGCCTTAGACTTTTTTAGTTCAGCAATTAAATTTGTGTGAGCTTCATTGAATGAATCTATGATAATGTCAAGACGTGAACACCAGGTTTCAAAACGAGGTAAAACTGTTGAATCTTTTACACATTTTCGCGCACAAGTTACGGCATCCTCGAGACGCTTGTGTGCTAAGTTACGTTTTGTTTCAAAATGGGCAATTAGAGATTCACTCATTTTGACTATAAACTTGATAAACAGTTGATAAGGTAGCAAATGATAACTTTTCGCAGCACTATTACGTTAGAAATGATTAATGTTTGATAAACTACAATGTCTTGACACACTATAATTTTGTACACAAAGTTACACAAAACTTTTTTAAAGTTACACAATTGGTACGAATTTTTAAACACTGGTATGCTTTTTGTGATGGCAACACCGAATGAATGAGCAAATCTTTTTACTAAAATTAAAATATGTTTGCTAAATGTTTTTAGGTTGTTTGATGATGCGAAGGACCTTTGATAAAATACACTTGATAAATTAATTTAACACAATGCTCAATGTATGTTTTTGATACACACTTGTTAATTAAAATGATAATAATGTTAATGATAGAATAACCTTGTTTTGGTTAATAAGACAAAATGCGTTACATGTTACGCCACAAAATGATACAGCGACCCCTAGAATGATGAATTTTGATTCAAAAAATGAATAATGTGTTTACGCTATATGTTACGTAGAACACCACCAAATGATGATTGATAATTTGATAGGTTTAAGTGTTAATGTAGCACTAAACCGTCACAAGTTTTATGTGTTGTATGTTACACAATAAAACAACGCTTGAAATGATAAATTTGCGTAGGTCCACCGACCGCACGAAAAACACGATTTTTAAGGGCCCTGATTAATGGCCGCCACTCGCACTGTACAAAATAAATTGTTGAATTTCGAACTTATGGCAACGTACGAAATACACTTTGAAATGTTATGATAAGTATGCTACTACATAGATAAATGTTTGCTAAGTATGTTATAAATAATGTTAACGAATTTCTGATAGTGTGAATGCTTTTTTTTTGTTAATTTGTTGATGGCTCATGTGAACAAACATGGACGCCGAAAATTTTCACAACAAAATTACGGTACAAATATAGAAATCCGGTGCTGAAGGCCAATAAATGTTGGTGTTTTTGCTTAATTCCCTCGATTAGTAGACTGTTTTGCATAGGTTTTTGCTGTGAAAGGTTGTAGAGTTACGCGTACAAGCAAATCAACTTTACAGGTTATGGGACTTACTTGGGAGTGGTTTCTTCTTTGAATATGTTGTCCAGATGTTAGTTTTCTTTGTTTTACTCACATTGGAAACGGTTCTTAGAGTATTCACTGCATAGATGTATTTTTTGTAGGAGCGCGAGTTAGCCGGCCGGCACAGTTTTTGAGTGAGTTTTTGTAACTGATGAATGATGAATGACGCGCGATTACTACGTCACACGTTCGTTCCGTTCTTCATTCACGATGAATACAGGAAGCGGAAATAGGAGCCGGAAAGATGTGCTTGACCTAACACGCATATTACATCAATCGAATAGTAAACATTATTTATAACTTTTCGATCGATTGTTTTGTGACACTACTCTAGCACTAGGTACTTTGGACGAAGTCACGGGCTTGTATTACGTATACTGTATATTAAATATAAATTTCCCCTGACTCTTTGCTTTTGTTTTTTGACTCTTTGTTTTGAATTTAGCCCTATTGTCAACTGATGTGACTAACTTTCTTGGGCAAGTTCAAAAAGTTTCAGAATAACAACATTTTATAGGTTTCCATGAAAAGATTGCGAAGAAATTTTTAAAAAAGCTTTTTACTATGTAACCTGTTTATATAATTAGGCCTGCGTACCATAATTATACAATTAGGCCTGCGTACATTTAAAAAAATCTTTGAATCGTCGAGCGCGAACGTAAGTATCCACTAATTTAGTTTTTTTTTAATTTACTATCTTAGTAGACAAATTTCCTTCGAAACCTTCGAAAAAAAACCTTCGAAAAACTTTCATTCAAGTTTCAACGGAAAAAAGTCAGTATATAAAATATCTAAGTCTAACTAAATCATGGTACCACTGATCAAGTAAAACTAACGGTAGTTACTATGAATATTTTTATTTTTTTAAAGTTCGAAATTAAGAGTCTGATATCATTAAGACGAATAATTTCAGTTTACATAGGTAGGTACCTACTTCAACTGCTTGTAAGTACTCGTTATTGGACTTGAAAAAAGCTTAGTGAAAAAGGTTTATTGCGCCGTTTGTGATTATATAAATGTCGAAATGTGTAGATTTTAAACAGCTTAGCTCGCACCAAAACCTTTAAAAATAATTATTTGACAATAGCGACCGATTGGGGATTTCCTTTTTTTTAAGGAAATAACATTTTGTCCATAACACAGATGACTTAAAAAGCATCTTCTGAGTGATTCTTCAGTAATTATTCTTCGCGTCACCTTCATCGCGAAATTTAATTTTGTGTTTTTTTGCAATAAACAAATACTAATACGTAAGAAATAAAGAAGACGTAAAAGTATGATAATTTATTTTTGTTCGAAACATAAAAAACGGCAACTCAATCTACTTTGATATTTAATAATGAAATTTCGGTGTCCACGAAAGTTATTTATGATTCCACGAATGTTACGAAACACATTTTTTACTAGCAAATAGTTATGCCTTTAAGAGATTAGGTACGGTATGATTTTAAGAGATTAGGTACTTGACTCTTTGAGTCATCCAGAGCGAATGGGAACTTGAATGGCCTATGCCTAGGTAAAGGATCTCGGAGCTAAATAAGATCACTAGCTCCTGGTCTAATTTTAGTCGATCTTTTCGGTGCATCTCAAACGATCTAGTACAAAGGGGCCGCTTGTCGGCAAGTGTTTTCGTCGCTTGCCGACAAGGCGGCTAATTCAAAGAATATTTGGCACGTGTCAAGTTAAAGATTCACCTGAATTTTAGTATCGAAAATCTAGTTGCACTAACAAGACGTTCGAGATCGATTCGATTTATTCAATTATGCCCTACCAATACGCTGTAATGTGGGACGACGGGAGACGAATGAAAAGTTGTATTTGCGCGCACTGTAGGTTTAATAAGACCAATAAAAGACAATAACCTAAGCTTATATACTAACTTACTCACTAATGTGGAGTGAAGTGACGCACACACTACACCTCCCCCGTTATTATTATTATGATTTTTTTTAAATCAAAGCATAAAGATTTTAATTTCAATAAAAAATATTTAAAAACCAAATTTAATTTGAAATAATTGTTAAGAGACAAAAGACGCTGTAATATTTATTTTAAATTAAGTGAAGATAAAATTTCAATGGTTTTTTTAACATGCATAATGTTACAAAAGAGCCAAATAGTACAATAATGTAAGAACTTTACGAATAAAATCAATGTCTTTAAAATTTTAATGTTTTCAATCAATATCTTATAGATAAACTATGGCAATATACACGTCATGAAGTTGTAGCAAACATAAAATAAAGTTATGGACACAAATATATTTAAAATAATATAACATATATGTCTTAACTACTAAGTTAACAGAATTTAGTGTAGTAGGTTTTTTTTATTACATATTTTTTATTTATTACAATTTACGTTTACAAAAAAAAACAATACTTTCAATTTAGGCATAAGAAGAACTCAAACTAAAAGTTATTTGAACATAAACAGTAGGCACCTAAACATTAGTGGCATGGCAACTATTGCGTGTATTTTATAATAAAATTAATTTTACAAAGTATTGTTTATAAAAGGAACTAAATGAACGGGATTTCAAACTTTTTATAATAAATCAAACTACCTATTTCTACGCAGATACTTTTAAAAGAAGACCTACGTAATACAATTAGAAATAAAGGCATTAACGTTATTGATATTAAATTCTTATTTTCAAAACATGCACCAAATTAAATTGTTAATAGCTTTGTATTACATTGATTTCTGAAAAATCTGTGTTTTTGAAAAATATTAATGTTTACCATTTATTAAATTAATAGATAATAGTTTTATACTTATTAAAATAATCGAAATAATAGTTTTGTTACATAAATAATGTTCAAAAATTTAACTGCAAAATTATTGACTGATTTCTTAACAAATACACAAGTCATCACTAAGAAAAAACTACTCAAATAATAATAAAAAACAAAAATATTCAGTTTCTACAATTAAAAAGCACAAAAATAATTATCAGTTTATTTTCGTTTTAATTGAATCATGTAAATATATCTTATTATTTTTTTTTAGTAATAGGTAGGTATGCCATGTTTGGTGACAGTTATTACTTTTATAAAAAAAGAAATGGCACAGCATTTTGTTTATATTATAATTTAAGAACAATTTAAATATAACTAAGTATTCTCTCTATCTTTTTATCTATATACTCTTCTTACTTTTTTCTTATATCCTCATACAATGAATCAATCTATTCCTGTAATCTCTTTTATTACTTCATCATAATATTGATTCGTTCTGGTACCTTACAATCATAAGTCAAATCCTTTTTATCTAACGGTAGAGACGTCACACACACTTAACTAGACTATGGTCATACATATTGGACTCATAGTAATGGCACTTTTACCCCTTGGGTATTTCTTATTTGGGCCGGCCGGTCCCCTTTTTATAATATTTCATTATTTATTTAGGTACAGTTTATAATATATTTGTCGACTTTTTAATTTTATAGACATTTGGTCTTATAGCTGTGCACAGCATTATTTTTTAATAGGGACATGTTTTAACATCTTTTTGATGTCCAACGATTTTCACAGAGAGAAGCTCGTCTACACCATGATCAAATTGAAGGATCTGTACCCTATACTGTACCTTGTACCATTTAAATACCTCCGTACCGTTCAACTTTTAAGATTCTTTGTGATCTCCAACTACTTTCACAGAGAAACCTTGTTTGCACCATGATCAAGCCGAAGGATGTGAACCTGTACCTGCTCTCATACTTCGTGTTTCCTACCCTTTATTCTTCGTCTTTCATCAACATCTAACTCGTTTCAAAACAGCATAAACTTTAAACTTAACTTCACTTTCAAATTGAATCCTTCAACACTAATAGTTTTATTTCCTTTTTGGGTGATCAGTCCAATAGGTAACAAAATATTTTTACTGACGTATTCCCAACTAAATAAAATCACTACAACAATACCAAACAAACTTTTCCTTGCTTATTCTCATCATAAAATGTTATTCATCCTTATTTCATTTCATATTTTAACTTACTTCGGAAATGTAACTAATGTTATGCACACTTTCTTTCTTCTTGACACAAACTGCCTTTATATCTTAGAATATTACTGGTCACTGTTAGTTTCGACATCTCCTCGCATATATCAAGTAGTATGTATGTTTATTGTATGTATGTATAATTATTGTTATGTATTTATTTTATTTTATTTTTATTTATTTATTACTGTTTGTATACGTTTATGCCATAAATGTATGCAATTCTATTTGTATCAGGTAAGAATTTTAAGAACTCTGCAACACCTTCCCCTTTCTTTAATGGTTGTCCTCTACCTAAAGGTTGTCTGGGAGAGATCGCTATTAGCGATAAGACCGCCTAAATTGTACATCTTTCTGTAAAAATCATGTGTATTTTACTTGTATGGTGTGCAATAAAGAGTATCTATCTATCTATCTATACGGTAATATATTTATGCCGTCGGGTTCCACTACAAATATAAAGTAGGATATCATCAGCGTACGAGCTGATGATATTCTCCCAGCGCCCATCATCTTCATTCCATACCATCAATCCGACTCGTACTCTCCCGGCAGCAAACACAACTTCTGCCACCATCGTCACCCGGCTGCCAGCAAACTCTTTCCTCTATCTGACTTCATTATTTACTCCCGGCAGCCAGCATCCTCTGATGTCCACTTTTTTATCATTACGCATAATATTTTAATGTAAATTTTATTAGTTACCACTGTTCACGTTTTGTCGCGGTCGCTTTGATCTTTATTCAAGTCTCTTTATTTTAAAATGGCAAATAAATAAAAAACACAAACACTAAATTACTCCACGATGCGCAGCACTGCCCAAAGGCAGCACTGGCAGGGTCGCCATGTAATGTGGGACGACGGGAGACGAATTTGCGCGCACTGTAGGTTTAATAAGACCAATAAAAGACAATAACCTAAGCTTATATACTAACTTACTCACTAATGTGGAGTGAGGTGACGCACACACTACAACGCCAATCATTAGTACCTTGAAATGGTACTCTGTTACAATGAGACCGGCTATAATTTAACAGCGGCCTCAGAAATGTTTGTGGAGAGAAATGGAGGAGTTCTGCCATCCCGGCGGACTATTTTGAGAGCAGTGCAACGCCCATGGACTTTCATGTCTGGGGTCGTCTAAAAGACCTTGTGTATGGACACGATGTCCACGAAATACGGACGGAAGACAATTTAAGACGTCGTATACGCGCCTTCCGTATGATGCGCCGAGATCGTGAAGTACTGCGGCGTGGTGGATTGCATGCCCATAGACGTGCTGCAGTGTGTATCGCGCAAAATGGACGCCATGTGCAACTAACTTAGTGTAAATAGTAATTATTTTAGACTGAATAAGACTTTATAACTAAACTGAAACCCGTAGTGTAAATAGGAGGAACAGAGTGTAAATAGTCATGTAAAGAAACAATCGTTGTAGGTAAAGTTGATTCAATTTTTAAACACGCTGAGTTATCATAAAATTAGCTATTTTGAATTTTATTGAGTTAATCTAACATCGTTATCAGTAAGATTTAATTACCTCACTCGATAATAAACTTGCATACCCCTAACACAATACATTCTAGCATGATTTTGGATAGCTTGTGACCACAGTCAGAGAAAGTGTGATTGAAAGTTTGAATCACTCCCTAGTCTGCAAACACACCCCTTGAAGATCAGTGTACCTACCTGATAAGCTGATAAGAGGACCGCTTTACTATTACACAGGTAAGCTGCTAACTTAACATTTACTTACTTAAGAATTTTCAAAATTATGTTTTTATTTGTTTGTTTTAAATTATGTCGATTTTCGAATTAGGATATTTGCACGAAGCTACATTTAAGCAAAATTTTTGAATTACCAAGGTTGAAGGTCATTCCCCCCAGTTATTCGAGCCAAACATCTGTGCGTGTTATGAATGAATTTGGCCATCTTTGATGTTTGTTAAGTCTTTCTCGCTCTGTCTATGGGAAGGAATAAGACAGATGATCACAGATGGTTATACGTATTGAAGATAGGACGAGTTTATACAATGTGAAGTCGATGTTGTTATTTTGTATACACATTTGAAAGTTGGTTTTTATGATTGCTTTTCACCTATATAGTCACTGGTTAACGGGATATACACTAATAAAATAGGACCTTATATAAGGTCTAACAAAATCAACTACATTCCTTTTAATGGGGGTATCTGTACATCGAGCTGAGCAGGCTCACCAAATTTGAGCCAAAAATTCAGGCTAGTTACAGAGATATTGATCATAACAATCTCATTCCGTAACTACGAAAATCTACACCCTTTACAGCTGTTTACTACTACATTGACACACTACGCACGCACACAAGCAAACGTGACCCACACATGCACACACTCAAGATAACAGCGCGGTGCCACAGAATACCTAACAGTACTACCGGCGGTGCGGCGACGGTGACTCAGAAATACCAACATGAAAAAATTACCCTGATTTTAGGGTAAAATAAAGTTTGTGGGTTTTCTTTTATAAGGACTTTTTTCACTACGGATTGGAGTAGAATTATGTGTTTCGCAATTAGAGAATTAGGAATTAGGGGTTTTAATTGGTTGTTGATTTTTGCGGTCACGTAACCGAACCGACATCGAGAGAATCAAAAGTTGGCGGTACTTCATAATCGATCAAGATACTACGAATAGCTGACCGCAGAGTGCGTTGTTCGCAAACTGACCGGAGAGTGTGACTGTGTTGTTGTGACCTAATTTACGTAACAAAACTTCAACGACTCACTAGTTTTCGTAGTAACCAAGGCCGTATTCACATATCATTTTGAAAGAACGAAGATACCGCGGAGACAACGACAATTTCGATCAATGCTCTCGTCTATTCAGCTTCAAAAAAAATGGCTGTACGACGTTACGTCTAACCGTTCCCAACTTCCCACCACGGCTGTAAACTCGTCGTGTAATGTGCTATTAAATTAAATTTTACAAACAAAACTACAATCGAGTTGTTTAAACTGAAAATAACAAGGTCATTAAAGTCTAGTTTCTCGCCTTCTTTAATTCTTCTTTATTTTTTAATTAATTTTGGGGGTAAAATTATTTTGGAGTTAGCAAGACCAAGTTTCAAAGGTGACCCCGACAAAAGTACCCCGCCGTGTTTGTCGGTATCTTGGATAGGGTGACAAGCATTTTGTTTAGCTAAGATAAGATCGTAGGTATTCGTGAGGAAATAAAACATTTTGCTATTTTAGGAACTGAAATACATTTTACTTATTATTTAAGTTTCAACATTTGAGATATTACTATTGTTTATAAGGAAAATTGTTGGAATAAAAAGGTTTTGCTATTTTGTAATTAATTTTTGACTAGTCGTCTAGATAATGAAATCGACACCGTAAAAGTTGATATTAACTTGACAAACCACGGGACAAACTCATTTCAAAAAATGCTTTAAAAGTTACCTAGAATTTAACTCTTAACCGGTCGCAATATTACAATGAGAAAAGTATTAAAATGTGATATTTGGTTCAATTAATCACGATTATAATTGTTTTGCTAAAAATAATTAAATAAAAAATGATATGGATTGTTTTAATAAACCTACTCAAACATTCGTGTAAAATCGTAATCCTAGTCCTAGATATTTATTTAACGTGGAAGCCCTACCGTACTCGCAAACTGCAGACTATGCCGCTCGAGCCGAAAGGCCGGTGTCGGGCACGTGTCGGGGTAAATCAAAGTGTGCATGCGGATAGATAGGGATGTGCCACATTTGTTCTGATTTCTAGGCTCATAGTTTTTTACGAGATCAGATCATTCATTCATTACATTACTAATTAAGATTTTATTTTTGTTTAAGCGTAACACACACAGAGAGCGTGCGCGGGACGGCGACGGGTCACGACGGCAGTACGGCGGGTCTATTAACATAGGTTTAAATGGGCGCCCACAGACAGCGAGCGTGCGCGGAACGGCAGCGGGTCGTGCGCGGAACGGGTCCCGCGCGGCCCTTCCGCCGTCACAGATAGGCGGCGGGCGGACGGGTGGTGCGCGGGTGCAGCGTTCGTTACATTCGTCGTGATACACGCATTCAGACCAAAGCGCTCACACAGAGAGCGTGCGCGGGTCGTGCGCGGAACGGGGGCCGCGCGTATACTACGACTGTTGTGTTATTTTACAAAACATTATCATTTTTCGCTATGGATTTGAATGAAAAAAGTAATTAAATATGTGAGGAAATAAAATGTTTGTACGAACTAGGTAATAATCTACTAAACTCAAGGTTGCTGTACTACGGTCACCCATCCATTTAAAGGCCAAACTTGAGGTTGCTTAACCACGGTCACCCATCCATTTGGTGGCCAAACTTGAGGTTGCTTAACCAGGGTGACCCATCCATTTATTGACCAAACTTGACGTTGCTTATCCACGGTCGCCCATCCATTTAGTGTTCAAATTTGAGGTTACGTAACCCTCGGTCACCCATCCATTTTGGGACCAAACTTGAGGTTGCTTAACCACGGTCACCCATCCATTTTGGGACCAAACTTGAAGTTGCTTAACCACGGTAACCCATCCATTTTGTGTCCAAACTTATGGTTGCTTAACTACGGTCACCCATCCATTTAGTGTCCAAGCTTGAGGTTGCTTAACTACGGTCACCTATCCATTTTGGGGCTATACCTGAGGCTGCTTAGCCACGGTCACCCATCCATTTAGTCCAAGGTTTAGGTTGCTTAACCACGGTCACCCATCCATTTAAAGGCCAAACTTGAGGTTGCTTAACCACGGTCACCCATCCATTTGGTGGCCAAACTTGAGGTTGATTAACCAGGGTCACCCATCCATCTATTGACCAAACGAGGTTGCTTATTCACGGTCACCCATCATGATGTTATGACCCATTTAGTGTCCAAATTTGAGGTTGCTTAAGAATCGTCACCCAAAATATCAATGTCATAAAAGTGGACCGTGGTTAAAGAACCTTAAGTATGGATACTAGGATGGGAGTGATGGAACCGTGGTTTTGACCTGACCATTGAATGGGTGACCGTGGCAAATCAACATTTAGTGACTAAATGTAAAAGTTATCGTGTTAAAGAAGCTTCATATTTTATATGCGTTATTGACCATAGCACAAACCCGAGCCGCGCCTTCGAATCGCTCCAAAACCGCCGCCGAACCGCTCCGCGCACGACCCGTTCTCTGTGTGAAGACGACGAACCGCGCAACTCACGTCGGAGAAACGACCCGTTCCGCTCACGCCTTCTGTGTGTGTTACGCTTTAAACTAAAATTTGATTTTATTTGATTTTAACTAAGTTATTGAGACGATAACAATGTTTTATGAGTTTCGAAAAATAGTCTTATCAGCGCATATTTCATATTAAGTAAGTAAAACATGTTATTAGTGTTTTGATTTCTCTCGAAGTTGTTTCCTTTTTGCCACTTACAGTAACTCAAGTAAGTAGTTATGTGAATAAGCATTTTAAAAATACATTTTGGTAATTTTGCGACTGTCAGTTAAGAAATAACTGCTCGATAAAGTACGATATGTCCGAGTTTAAATGCTATGGCCTAGTTAGTTCGTTAAAAATATTTCTTAGTGACTTTTTAAATTCAGTCGTTGTATGTTTTATCAGTCTTTGTCTGTCTTAAACTGACACTTTAGAACATTTATTACCGGTTTGGACAAAATAATTTTACTCTAAAAACAAGAGTTACACTTAACTACATTGGCGAGTTGAAAGCTAAGGTACAAAAAAAACTTGTGTCGCACTCACGATTTCGTTTAAGTAGTAGGTTACCTCGCTATAATACTTAATTAAATGCGAGGTGTCAGTTCCCAATTCACGATCAGTTATCCGGTATGTTTTAGTTTTTAGTATCCTTTAAATTATGATCCCATCTTAGGCGCATCCCTAGCTTGAGCCTTTTCGGCTTTTGCAGGACGACCGCCCGCCGGGCCCCCGCGCCGCGCAGTCTCTAATTCGCTTCCGTGCGGCGTGCGTGTGCGACGCCGCAACGGTGTCAGTCCAGGGTTATGTGCTACCAGGATCGCAACTTTAATTTGTGCTAAAGCAGCGCGCCTTTACGCTGATATTAAGGGCGTTTTCGTGAGCGGTTCAGGGACTGGAGTGAGATTGTTTATGTCCGTCGGGGACCAGGGAAGGCCACGCCAGCCTGTTCAATAAGAAGACAGTGTGATGCAGATTTTTGATCGGCAACCCAATCGCAAGCGCGACTGATGCAGCGTCCGTCTTCGCCAAACGCTCATGGGCGCAGGCGTCATTATTGCGAATTCTGCGGCGGTCTCGCCGAGACAAGACGAGGGGCAGGCGCCTGTATCATTTTACACTAGTTCAAGAGCTGAAGCCGCATGACTTCACACTACGAGTCCAGTTTTGCAGAAGTCGCAGAAGCTGCAACATTCTCTGGACGGACGAGAGAAGCTTCACCAGTGGTTGAATGTTTAACCTCTACGCCGCGGCGCCTACTATTGGGCTGAACAGAACCCCCACCTAGTTCGGCCCGATCATTTTCAGACTAGATGTAGCAGTAGCCTGAACATTTGGGCTTCCATGTGTGGGGCTGAGTGTAGGACTTAGTGTATTGTGAAGGTGATTTTAACATTGAAAGTGCGACACAACTACGACAGCGAATTTTATTGCAAACCGTGTGAACGCTTTAAAACATAAAAAGTGACAGAGACTGTTATTTCGCGTAAAAGTGCACGTCGCATTGCTGTGCAATGTTTTTTTGTAATGTGATTATGATCAATGTAATTTGTTGTAAAGATTGTAAACCTCTTAATGAACATAAACACGCCAAGTAAGCGTAGATTGAGAGTAAGTGGTACCTACTTGATTGATTTGTTTGTTTAATTTTTTTGTTAGTCAGATAAATTATTTACCCGGCAGATAAATTATTTACTACGCTAACCTACTTGTTAGTCCAAAGCCTGTGAAAGTGTGATAGAGTCAGTCAGAGTCAGAATTAAATTAATAAATGTTTTAAAACCGCTTTATTTTCCTTTATTTCTATCCACCTTGCCATTCTGCTAGGAGTGATTCTAAAGAGCGTCGAGAGGTAAATAACGAATTACGTACAACAACAATTACAAGAAAGTAAGTAAATACCTACCTAGTTCCTACAACTAAGATTTAATCTAACTCATAAAACATAGAAATTATCTTTCCTTAGAGCCTTGAAGTAACAAAAAAACGATGTTATTAATTTAGTTGACATTGTTCGTTTTGTTTGTTAACGAAAACATTATTATCATGAAAGTGCATTCTACACACACTAGTGTACTAACATGTGTGTATGAAGCTATTCTTCGTTGCAATTGATCTGTGATTGGTCGAAAAAGCCTAGCTGTGCCACTCGACCAATCGCAGATCAGCTGGTTTGACAAGGGGATGCACACAACGATCTTTGTTAATAAAATGCTGGTGTGCGCTGTGTACGTACACACCATCTGTGAACTACAGTTTGCATGAGTAAGAAAAGATACAGAGTAGTAGTAATTAGTAGGACCATTATCTAAAGATTCATCAAACTCTAATTATATTTTAACACTTCAATGCGAATTAACAAAGTTCGTTGAGGCGTACCCCTTACAAAATAAAGATTCGGTAAGTGTTGCTTCAGCTTTCGTAAATTATTTTATTTTAAGATTTGGCATCCCTAGCGTAATAGCAACCGATCGCGGTACCGAGTTTATAGCAAGTACAATAAAGGAAATAAGCCAACTCTTAAAAATAAAACAAATTGCCTCCACAGCATACCATCATGAGAGTATCGGAGCTTTGGAAAACACACACAAAACTATGGGTGCGTATTTAAGAACGTATTGTGAAAACAAAACAGGTGAATGGAATGGCTGGTTGCCGTACTGGTGCTTTGCCTACAACAACACGGTACACTGTGAAACAGTATACACCACACGAGCTGGTGTTTGGTAAGCGGTGTAAAATACCATGTAACCTTGATGGCGCCGTCGTAGATCCTTTATACGTTCATAATAGCTATCCATTAGAGTTCAAGTATAGATTACAACTAGCACAAAAGGATGCTCGGGATAATCTAATTTCAAGCAAAATAAAGCGAAAAAACAATTATGATGTTAATATTAACCCAATTAGTTATAAGAAAAATGATTACTTACTTTTAAGAAATCCTTCTGATAATAAAATGGATCCAATATATTAAGGACCATATTTAGTGATAGATGATTTGGGTTGTAATGTAAAAATAATAAAAAATGGTAGGGAAGACATCGTTCATAAAAATAGAACGAAATTGTACAAGTAGATTAATAAAAACATTGTATCTAAAAATAGACACTAACAGTTATCAGCTGTCGTTATAAGCGGATTTATATTACCTGTGTACTCGTAATACCAATTGTATTAATGAACGCTACGTAAATCATTGTTATTATTGTCATGATAGTTAAGTATTGATAAATATAATTATGTAGGTACTGTACTCTAAATGTATTATGAAAATTGTTCTTTTTCATAAAGGGGTAGATGTAATGGGTATGTAGTATTAGGTATATAAACGAATTATTTTAATCAATAAACCAGTCTTTATTCAGTCTTCAGTGTTATCATTCCTCTCCTAACACACAACCTGTAAAATACAGACGACAACTTTTAAGTGACAAATTTATATTCCGCTCTTTGCAATTTATTGATCATCCACTTTATTCTAAATTACGTACTTTATCAGATTGTATAGAAGGCTCCTCTTATTAGTCTCACAAAGAGATACCATGTATGGTTGTAAGTTATCGAAAGTTTACTATACTACAAGCCCCCTCACACAAAACTCGATATCTCCCTATTATGACTCGTTGGTCTTTTCACCTAAGATTCATTTTGACCTAGGTGTTCCCAAAAATGACAGAAACGATAATTTAACTTTTAATTCAACTCTTGATCAGGATTGGCAAGATTGGCATCATGTTTATAGTGATGCTTCCAAGCAGGGCAATACTATACTGGTTTTGTTGGAATTAGAGTATTTCACCACCAGTTTGGAATTATCCAAAACATCAAACTTCCACCTGAGACATCTGTACATACAGGAGAATTATACGGACTTCAAAAAGCTATAGAGTATGTTTTACTTATGACGTTACCCAAAGCTGTAATTTTTTCTGATTCAAATCAAATCAAATTAAATCAAATCATTTATTTCATAGAATATGGTTACACTATTAAGGTCTTAAAGCTAGATATATTCTACATATTCTGCCACTTTGGGCGTTGAAATACAAATAACAAAATGTAATTACCTACTTAATTTCAACAATTTCAATTCAATTTTGTTTTGTATTTGAAATTATTTAGTATTATATAATTATTATTTATTTATTTATTCAGACAACAAAGATCCAACTTGGTTAGTAATACACAAAAACTTACAATTTATGTTCGTACCTTATAATTAGTTTCGACAAAGTATTTTGGCTCGTATGCCACATTATAGGGTAAACATGTTGTCTCCCTGCAATGGCTTTCAGGATACTGTTGGTGCTACCACGCACCCTGGACATCAGGAATGCATGTTTTTTTCGTAGGATGGCCGCGAAGCAGTCCGTATGTGCTCCAGAAAACATTGCAGACGCGCTACAATAACGAGGTAGCCCCAACAATAACCTGAACGCGTTGTTATACTGGATTCGCAGAGCGCTGTACGATTTCTGAGTGTATCTTACTCAGAGACTGCCAGAGTAGAGAGACGTGCAATATGCTTTAAAAAGCGTAATTTTTACTGCAACTGTACTCTTAGCAAATCTTCGGGCCAGCATATTCGCTCTTATCGACAACGCTCTGCGCTCCCTCTCTATATCGACTTCGTCCTTTAGGTCATCGGTAACCCAGTGCCCAAGGTACTTAAACTGGTGTACTCTGTCCAGTGCAGCGCCGTTTAATGTTATGGGCGGAATAAAACAGGGACACTTGGTTCCGGCCCTAAAGATCATGTACTGGCTCTTCTTTGCGTTATAAATGAGCCCGTGCGAGGCAGCATAGGACTCGCAGATGCTAACCAGCTCCCGGAGCGCACTGACCGAGGGAGCCAACAGCACCATGTCGTCAGCATAGCTGATGTTGTTGATGCAGACACCATCAACATAGCATCCGACCGGCCTGCCGCTGAGTCGCTCGATAAGCTCATTTACATACAAGCTGAAAAGCAGGGGTGAGCTCAACCCACCCTGTCTAACCCCACATTCCAGCCTGCATGGCTCCGAAAGCTCCCCCGCCCATCTCACACGGTTCACTTGGTTCAGATACCAATACCTGAAGAGTTGGACCAACTCTGGCGGTATGCCCGTTTTCGTCATTTTACCCCACAGCAAATCATATGATACAAGGTCAAACGCCTTTGACAGGTCCAAAAAACAAGCATACACAGGTGTTTGCCTATCCGTATAGTACCTGACAGTGTGCTTCAAACTAAGAATTGCAGTCTCGGTTGACAGCCCAGGCCGGAACCCAAACTGAGCATCGTTCAATTTTACATGCTTGATTAATATTGAGTTGAGCACACTGTCAAGCACCTTTGCTACGATAGTGGCCAGTGAGATTGGCCTGTAGTTAGAGCTGTCCGAGACGTATCCCGTTTTGCTTTTAACAATGGGTACCACCAGAGTCTCCATCATTCCAGGCGGTAGGTACGAGTGACTTATACAGAGACTAAAAAACATAGCAAGCACACGAGGGAGGTGGAAGCCAGCATGTCGCAGATGCTCAACGCTGAGCCCATCACGACCCGGAGATTTACCTCTCATCATTTTATTAATTGCCACTCTTACATGTTTAGCTTTAATTATGGTTGATATCACCAGATCGTGAGTCCCAGCATCTAGCAACCGGCTAGGAGGTCCCAGTGGCGACTTAACAGCAAAATAATCTTTCAGCAAAGTCGCAATGTCCTTGGGGCTAGAGACTCCTTCGACGCTCACAGGAAAACCAGGCCTAACGTTCATTTTATTAGTGGACTTCCAAAAGCTTGGGAAATCTTTACTCTGGTGATGTTTGGCCATCAGGTCCATCTTTATTTGTTCCTGATGGTTTTGACACCATTTTAACTTGGATTTGAATATCTTCCGAGTTTCTGTCATGGCATTAAAAATATCCCCTCCCGTTGGTCTTCCACAAAACACCCATACATTAAACTTCTGCCTGGCATTCCGGTGAACGTCGGCTACATGCTTGTTCCAGCCAGCCAAGGTCATTCTTTCCTTCGCTTTCCTCACCTCATAAGTAGAACTCGCGGCTAGACACATAATCTCGACAATTTCATTATACATGCTATCAATAACATTTTTATGATGAGTATTACAACAATATGAATTCCCACATTCCTGTAACTCATAAGGAAAATCTACATTTTTTAACCTAGCGTTACAGATGTTTTTATACATATCAATTTGCTTGGCCACCCTGTTACCCCAGGCCCAGGTTACTTTATTATGTTCAAAAACTCTTAACGGCGTTTTTAGTCTTACTACATTCAAATTGCACTTGATAACTAATGGAAAATGGTCCGACCAATAAACATCGTGTTTGACGTATGCCTCCGTAATACAGTGCCACGCGGCCCTGGTGGTGACGCAGTGATCGAGCCATCTCCTACTTCCGTTAGCCTCACTTATGGACGTATACGTTCCGGACGTAATTTTCAGTTTTTCGACATCCGCACAGATCTAGTCTTGTTCCGCTGAGAACTCTGAAAGCTCTTTGTAAAAACGTTCATGAGGATGCGCATCAAAGTCTCCGAGGATCAACACCGACTCCACATTAGCCTCCTCAATGATCGCATTCACTGTACTTAGACAATCCGTAAACTCTATTAAGTTTTCAGCTGAGTCAGTAGGCATGTAAATACTTATAACTAATACTGGCCTATCATTTGTTGAGACCCGTATCGCTGCGATGCGCGGATTCACACACGGCAACACAGACACATACTGAAATACAGCTTTTCGCCACAGAAGCGCCACGCCACCGTAGGGACGCCCTCTAAGCATACCTTTAAAGGTATCGACCGCTGACGTGCCGGTGCTCCCAAACTCCTCGTGTATCGTAGACAAATAAGGTACATCATGCGGAAGCAGCCACGTCTCTTGGAGCGCTATGATGTCGGCATAATCACATATCTGTCTGATGCCTTCTGCCGAGCGCTTCACATTCTTACAATTAAATGTGACAATATAAATACTGTACTGTATATACAATACATACTGTGGATTGGATTTCTGCTCGCCCTTGGGCTCGAGGTTCTTATACGTCATAAAACGTCGGCAGGTTATACCATCTGGCCAAAGTTAATCATTTAGAAACATTTCTAATTTTTGTCTAGTTACCATTACTTTGTACGCATTGTAAGGTCTATCGTTTTTCATTTTAATCTTTTGTAAAAATATTTTTTCTTTTGTTTTTGTAAAAATAAAATCTATAATATCCTTCTCCGAGGTTTCCTTATGTACATTCGAAACAAAAAGAGGCATTTTAAAATTTGCGGCTTTGAATTTTTCTTCCGGTAAAATAACTGCCTTTCCCCTTACGCCTTCAAAAACTCTATTTCTATACCTCCTTTTTTGTACCTTAATCCACTCCTGAGTATGCTTTTCCTGTTCCCATTCAGTAGGCTGCTTTGCTAGGTCTGCCATAGTTATTTTGTCGCCGAGCGCATTTAAATTTTCGCACCTACAACTCGTCTCTGCGTCGTCCGGCTCAGGCGCCTCTTTCGCTGATTTCGGCGCGGACCGGTCGATCGAAACCGCAGTAAGGGCCTCCACGCGCAGTGCGCTTATTCTCTGTGAATTTTGCGACAGCGCAACTGGTGCGATCGAAACATCAATGTTCCTTGAGTGTTGCGGGGAAGAGTGAGACTGCGGTATGTTGCTCGCTCTCTGCGTATCTTTGCCGTCTGATTTCTCGAGTGACATTTCGTAGTTTTGACGCAGTGGTGTTCGTGTGACGTTGGCATCCGTTGTAGTAGAAAGATTCAAAAACCCAGCCGCTATCGAACAGACACGCACCTCTTTTTCTGGTGTTTACATTGCAATCAACATTAATTAAGGATGCATGTTTTAGGTTTTCTACCTCGGATTTAACCCAAGTGATCGCAGCATATGTCTCCTTTATATGTTTTATCTCGGATTGCAGCAAAATAATGTCTTTTAATACGCGGGTCGCATCTACATGATCGAACGTAACCGGCGGTAGCTTGTGTAACTCTCTAGCCACAAAAATTGGTGATAACTCCGGATCAGTGTTCTTAAAAATACAGATGATATCTTCTACATCTCTTTGTTGCTTGTTTTTACGCCTGGATACTGGCTTCTGTTTTGAAATGGTGCTAAATAAGAGATCTTTTGCAATATTGATTTCTTCTTCAGAAAAAGCACCCACAATTAGACGCACTATACTTTCCTCGTCCATAACACTTATTTTATTTTGAACAAAGCATAATAACTCATTGATAACAATATTGCACTGTGTACACTTTACTACATTTGAATCCATGATTTTTCTATCCACGATCGCTTTCGCGGTCAAGTGAAGACTGTTTTATATTGTTACTAGTACTAATAGGATTAGGAACACACACCACACATCGTGAGCGATGGGCGACAGTGATGTCAAAGTAAATTAATTGGTCTCTTTAGTCGTCACAAAGTCAATATTCTAATATGAAATGTATTTTATTTTAGTTTCTTTAAATTCATTAATTGAGTAAAAGCATTGTTGGAAAAGCCAGTTATTTAATGTCAATTTAAACTTATTTACTGGCAATGCCCGTAATGTAATTGGCAACTTATTAAATATTTTAATAGCATTACAATGCACATTATTTGAACACAGTTTAAGTCTCTGTGCTGGAATATATAGTTTATACAAGTCTCTGCTATTTTTTTTTCCAAGCACGGTGTCATGCAAGGGAAAGAGATGTGGGTTTTTTTCACAAATATGCACAGGTCCAGGATGTACTGACAGGGTAGCGGTAAGATTTTAAGGCGTCTGAATAAGGGTCTACAGTGATCCTGGTATCCAGCACCGCATATAGCTCTAATGCATTTTTTTTGAAGTTTAAATGCTCGTTCTATGTCAACTGAATTGCCCCATACCATTAAACCATATCGTAGGACTGAAGACACATAGCCGTGGTATGCGTCGGAGAGCAAATACAAATCTATCCAGCTTTGTGCACACCTGTTGGATATGCTCTTTCCAGTTAAGATGCTTATCCACAATTATTCCCAAAAACTTTGTGAAGTTTGCTTGGCGTATCTGAGTATTAATATGCTTTATATTCAAGCAAATATCCACACCATTGTAGGGTCTAAAGAATATGATACTTGTTTTATCAATATTAGCCTTTAGTTTATTTTGCTCTAGCCATTCAATAACATTCCTAAGGTCATGATTTGCCACAGTTTCTAGCGAACTTCGATCTTTGCATCTTATTATCAATGTAACATCATCTGCAAACAAGACACATTCGTGCGTGAGTGCGCTAGGCAGGTCATTTATGTATAACAGAAATAGTAGAGGTCCCAATATGCTTCCTTGGGGTACGCCAGAACTATTGATTCTAGAGGAAGATTTAGTTGTAATCAGTTCATTGTCAATTATATTTGTTACAGCAGTAGGATCCAGTCATAGGATTTACCCCTTATACCGTATCGTTTGAGTTTGGAAAGTAAACGGGAGTGGCAGACAAAGTCAAAAGCCTTGCTCATGTCTAAAAACAAGCCTATGACTGCCTCCCTACTATTCAATGCCTCAGTAATTTGCCTTATCAAAGAGAAACACGCGTGAGTGGTGGAGCTGCCCTTTCTAAACCCAAACTGGTTTCCAATAAGAATGTTATTTTTATTCAAGAAGCTGTCCATTCTATCAAGTATTGCCTTTTCAAATATTTTGGATAAAATGGGTATCAAGGTAATGTAATAGGCCTATAATTTCCCATGTCACTGGGATCTCCTTTTTTTAAAATTGGTTTTATTACAGATGTTTTAAGCCGGGTAGGAAAAATACCTTGTTCAAAAGATAAATTAATTATATGTGACAGGGAGCCCGATATAAAGTCCGTACACACTTTTAATATTTTAGTATTAATATCATCATAACCTGTCGAATTGGTGTTGTGTAAGGATTTAATAATTCTTTTAATGTCAGTCTCAGTTATGGGTGCTAAAAACATGCTATTTGGTACGTGCTTAATTATATTGTTACTTGTGTTAACTTTGTTATCGTTAGAACTATTATTATTTTCAAGTGTCATATTAATATAGTAATTATTGAATAGTTCTGCAATGTCACAAGGTTGATTATAAATTATGTCATTTTGTTTTATTATTTTAATGTCATTCTTACGATGGTTGGTCAAATTTGTGTAACTTTTAACTATGTACCATGAGGCTCTACATTTATTTTTAGATCCATTAAGTAATTATTATTATTGATTTGTTGCGATTTTTGAATACATGGATGGAGTGCTCTGGAATCCCTAGAGAGATTTCCGTTCTATGTTGGCACTAGTAGTAGCCCAGTTGCATTTCAGTGCAGGAGTTTATTACACAAGGCCTCTGAGAGAGGCCAAACTATTCATTTTGGATGGATCCCTGGCCATCAAGGATTTTTTGGGAATGAAAAAGCTAATAGACTGGCTAGTGATGCTGTTGTCGATGGAGACATATTTCCTTACAAAAACTACTGTTCTGATCTGCTCACTCTTCCTAAGCTCCATCTCCATAGCCTGTGGAGTGAAAACTGGGAAGTTAGCAGTCAGGTTAAAGGCAAATACTACAAGACTATTCAGCCGAATATTCCTTCAAAGCCATGGTTTCACATCATGAAGCTTGGTAAGATTTCTACAACGTGCATTATTCTATGAGGCTGGGACACGCTTGCACTCCCTCTCATCTTGCAAGGTTGCGCATTATAGATAGTGACATCTGCGAATGTGGTGCTGATATAGGTGACCTGAATCACATTTTCTTTTCGTGTCCCTTACATGATAATTCCTCTTTGTTTTCCTCTCTAGTATCCCTTCGTATTCCTCTCCCTACCTCCATTGTAACCTTATTAACTATGAATAGTTCTGACGTTTATAATACTTTATCCATTTTTATTTCATCCAATAATATTAAAATATAAGTATGTGTACTTTTATTTTTGATATATTAATCCTGATCCTTTCCCATTTTGTTTTTCCGTTCCTTTTATCTTTGTATCCTATAATCTTCTTCTTCTTTTTTATAACTGGCAACCCACGCCTCTTCAGTCTGGTTAACTGAGGATTACTTTGCCATTTTCAATTTTTGAGGATTTTGATAAAGGGATAATGGGTAAAACAGGCAGGGATTGGGATGGTGAACGGTACTTTATATAATTATACATAGTACTTAGTAGTATAGAATTATAGTTTAATATTATAAAACTTTAAGAATTTTATGAGAGAATAAATATATTTTTATTAGATAAAGATAAAATGGATGAAAGATTATACGGGAGAGGAGCTTTTTTATTAATTAAAATATTATGAAGGTCCAATGAGTTATATAAGGGACATTTAAATAAAATGTGATCAATATTTCCTTCCTCCAAACCACATTCACATATGGAAGAATCCAAGATGTGTAACCTTGCTAAATGAGAGGGAGTGGAACAATGTCCAAAACGTAATCGGGGAAATAGTTGAGGTGATTTGTTTGTTTAAACGAAGTTTTGAAAACCAGGGTTTCATTGCTATGTTAGGTTGAAAATCGTGATAAAATCTTCTCTTGGACTGACTGGAAATCTGCCAATTCCGATTCCAATCTTGAATGAGTATATTTATGGGGAACAGTTGCTAAATCTTGGCAATAGACTTCTTTACAGCTATCATTGCTCTGACTAGCAGCCAACTTGGCCAAGTTATCAACAAGTTCATTACCCTGAATACCTGAGTGACCAGGTATCCAGGCCAGTTTAATATGTAAATTATTTACATCGCATTCCATCAATTTGCTTTTAACTAACAGTGATAAAGGGCAAAATTTGTTGTTATTAAAAGGATTCGCAAGAAGAGATTGCAAAAAACTTAAATAATCTGTCAATATAAGAGAGTGACTAATTTTACGACTTATTATATAATTTATACACTCTAAGATGGCCAAACCTTCGCCGCAGTAGTTTGTAGTGAGGCTAGGATATTTAAAAAGTTTGAAATATCCTGAAGACTGCTGTAAGAAGGCAGAACCTACGTAACTAACCGAATCGAGAATAGAGGCTTGATCTAATATAGTTTTAGATGCATCTGTTAAAAACAGTTCTGAATTCGAAGCATACTTTTGAATATAATTCAGGAGTTTTTGATTTGGATTACGTGTATCTTTATTGATACCTATAGATAGTAAAATATCTGGCTCGAATATTAAGACTTGAAAATCAAAGTAGAACAGTGGATAAGATGGAAATTTTATAATTTGACAGTCAAGTTCAATATTTTTTCTGTAACTATTTATTAAGTAAGGGATTGGTTTGTTACGCCAGAAACTGTTATTAATAGTAATCGCACCATTAAGTAAGCCAAGTTTATTTACCATGGGATGATTAGCTGATTGATGGGTTATTCCACGGTTCTGGATTCTTTTGTTGATTACCTCGACCTTTTTTATTTATAAGTTTAGAGTAAGTTTAGGTATTACATTTTAAAATAAACATTGTTGCAAGCTTATTATTTTTATTGGCCCTTCTGTAGCAAGCAGGAATAAAAAGTTATATGGCATCAAAATTTTCATGGTTGGCGTAATCAAAGTTGGAAGTCAGAGTAATCAAAAATAAAACAAATATTTTATTTCTAAGGTTTTTTTTAAAGAAATGGTGAAATAAATGTTTAAAAAAATTTGCTTGACATAATTATAATTAAAAGTCTTTGAATTAGGAATTTGCTTAAACTACCTACCTATATACGATTTTGAGTCAAAAACAGCCTTTTAGTATTTGAATACTACCCTAAATGTTTTGGGTTGGTGTTGGGTCGTCTTTCGCGAACTCAGGCTGCTACTCGGCATTAAAACTCTTTTGATCTTCAAGTGGAATTTGGCTCATACTAATCCCCAATAGTCTTCGAATTGTCTCATAGGTAATCCGCGGGTTTTCTTCAATTAGCAGTTTAACAGTAGCCACATTATTTTCGTTGACGACAGTTGAAGGCCGCCCTTCACAAAATTCGTCATGTAAAGAAATTCGACCTCTCTGAAATTCAGCAAACCATTGCCTCACGGTGCTCAAACAAGGTGCTTCTCTCCCAAAAGCATTTGAAGACGAGCGGCACAGTCTTGCGGAGAGAGAGAACTTTTAAAATCATAAAAAATCATCGCTCTAAAATCTTTTCGACTTAATTCCATTTTCGTTGCGTACGTAGTACTTTTTAAACGTTGCAACCTTCTTAAGGTTGCAACGTTTAAAAAAATATAACCTTTGAAATTCAAAAAGTTACGATTAGCTAGAAGTGCAAAACTTTTAGTGTGCCCCATGTACATCTATGCCATACATTTTTTAAATCCTATTTGTAGCAGGTAAATTTAAGAATTTTAAGAACTGTACACCACCTTCCCCTTTCTCTAATAATTGTCCTCTACCTGAAGGTTTTCTGGAAGAGATCGCTATTAGCGATAAGACCGCCTAAATTGTACGTTTTTCTGTAAAAAATCATGTGTAATTTACTTGTATGGTGTGCAATAAAGAGTATCTATCCATCTATATCTTCACCTTTATCTTCAGCAATGTTGGCAACTTTTCTAGGCATGCTACTAGAAGCTTCAGGATAATACATTTCTGTACTGTTTGATGCTATACGTGAACTAGTTACTGGTCTGTAGATGACAGCATTTTCATTGTCTCGTTCATCCATGTGTAATCAATTTTTCTTTGATCTTGTTATGCGCTGCGGTGTAACTGTGATGCTTTTTGGCTTTAGTGATGGTATGGAGTTAGACGCAGCCACATTATATAACAAATAGCACCAAAACAAGACACTAAGTATTTGGATTTACATGTTGTTTAATTATTTTTATTTGTGAGGTCTAGAACCCAGAGCCATAAAACCCAGTATTTAAAAAAAAACAAAGACACAATTTTATCACCCGAGCTGGTCGGCGAACAAAAAACTTTCTCATATTTTCTAACTCTTTCTTGTAGCATTAAATATATCTGTAAATATTGCTCTATCTTTAATATCAAATTGTAATTAACTCTCCCACCGCCCACTAACACTTGTGTTGTCAATTAGAGAGTGCGCGCACGGTAGACTTTTGTCGCTGCGACGTTTTTGTCACTCATATCAAGTCCTCTGCTAAGTATGGAGGTACGCGCACGTTGCGACGCGACAACTGGGAGACATTTTTGTTCGCCGACCAGCACGGGTGACAAAATTGTGTCTTTGTTTTTTTTTTAAATACTGGATTTTACGGCTCTGGGTTCTAGACCTCACAAATAAAAATAATTAAACAACATGTAAATCCAAATACTCAGTGTCTTGTTTTGGTGCTCAAACACAACTTTTTCGAAATTTCGAAATAAAAACCAATGTTTTTTTAGTTAAATGAAAAACATTGGACAAAATTGTGTCTCTCCGCCAGTGTTGCCAGATTCATAGGTTAAGAATTATCCTAGTTTTACTGCAAAATTATCATGTTATCGCATCCCCAGTTAACAAAATTACTGTATTTGTAACTACCGAATCTAGATTTTACTAGTAAAAGAACAGAATATGCGGCTCAAAAGTTTAAATCTTGTTACTTGTTTACTTTTTAAAATTACAAGTTTTTGCTATCTAAATTACTGCAGTACTTACTGCACAAGCATCGAGCACATACCCTAAAGAGCAGAAATACGAACCATCTTTCTCCGAAACTAATGCGTGATTTTTCACTTACATTTAGTATAACATGAACACTCCTATTAACTCTCGCCTAAATAAAAAAGTACAGATACAGATTAAAAAATGGCAGAATTTTTTACGCTAAAAGTCTATCTCTTTCGTAGTGCTAAGAAATTATATTTACTATCCTGCTGTCAGAGTCAAAGTTGTCCAAATAAAGGTAAAATGTATTTAAATACACAGATTAAAATTTCATAAAATAATCTTTTACTTAACTGACGCTTACGCTAACGCTTTTTTTGGGCGGGCGGTGTCAAAAAAGCAACAGCAAAAATTTTGTCTCCGAATTTTTTAATATTAAGATATTTAAAGTGTATTTTTAATTAATGTAACTGCACCTACCTGCTGTCACCTATCAGCACTACATTCTCACAAACAATCAACAAACTTGTCTTCTTAACACCACTAAAATGGCACTACTGGCTGACCTGAAGTCATCCCAGGACGAGATGGAGGCTCAGTTATCAAATCGGATGGCTGACTTCGAGGCACAATTAAGGGTTGCTTCACCACCTACGGATACCCATACAAAACTTTCAGGTGACTTTTATGCTTTCCGGGACCTTGTGTGGGGTCTCCTGAAGAGTATGAGGCAGCAAATTGCTGCCTGTGTCAATACTATCGACACTATGGAAATGCGGCACCGACGCAAAGCTCTTCTCTTTAGCGGTATACCAGAGAGTGTTGACATTGTCTCGGATGCAGTCGTCAACACCATTAAAACAAAACTAAATCTCCATGATGGTTGGGTGATAAAGCGGCCAAGCGTTGCAGACCTGTACTTGACTTATAACATCAAGTCCACAATTTGGAAAAATAAGTCACTGCTCAAGGGTTCTTCTATATCAGTCAGCGAATTCCTCACAAGGATAAGGCAGGCGACTTTCATTAAGGCCCGTTCGTATTTTGGTATGCGTAATTGTTGGACCTCTGACGGTGTCATTGCAGTCAAGCTTTGTGACGGTAGTAGGAGAAAAGTCAATTCACCCGAAGAGCTGCAAGAGCTGATCCACAAGTTCCCGACACCCGCATCCGAAGTCAGTTCTCAAGCACCGGTAGTACCTAAAAATCCTGCTCCTCAGGCATCAACTTCGAACTTGTCAAAGATTGGGACTCGCAAGCAGGCAGCTAAGAATGAAGTTCTTGTTCCTATTCATTGATGTACCTTTTCTTTTATAAATATCCAATATTGTCTCTTAATTCTTAACTACGAAGGTATTCTTACATTTACTAGTTTACATCGAGTACTAGTAGTAGTAGAAATTGGGGGACCTGGATCAAGAGAGATCCAGCTACCCCCAATTTCACTTTTTATCATTTCACTTTTCATCATTTCAAGTTTTCATTTATTCATTTTTACTACATGTACACTATTCATTTTTTATTAGGTATCCTACTTCAATAATAGAATGATAAAGTTATTACTACTACCTACCTACTTTATTAACTTTTTGGTTGAAAGGAATAAACAATGAAACAAAATATCGTACTTTGATAATTATTTTAAAAAGTCATAAATTTTCGATTCATTTTAGACAGTAAATCTTTGGCATTTCTATACACTTCATCACTAAATGTTTCAGCCACATGCTGTGCACAAACAGAAGCTTTACAATTACAAACGGTATTATTTAGTTCTTCGATGTCAAATATTTGCAATCTTATTATTCTAGATCCCGAACTAGTCTTACATGGTTTTTTAATGTACGAACATACAATTTCATCCGCTTTTCTTTTTCGTCGAGTATTGTTATTGCCTACATTGGTAGTGTGAATGCTGCTGCGACTGTTTGAACGTCCGTCTATTTCGAAAGGTCTTTCATTCTCGAAATAATGGAGTACATTTTGACGGAGTGTTTGCTCTGCTGGTATTCTGATTGGTGAATAGCTGTTGCTGAAAATCAAATCATCAGATCCCTGAAATAAATGAAAAATGTTATTATTATAGTCTTAATAAAACATATAATGCGGTGTAAGAAAGAATTGAATAGAGTCATTTCATTTGATTATTGTTTGAATATACACGACTATGAAAAAAACAAGAAAATGGATTGATAAACTTACCGACATTGTTGCAGAGAATCGTTCTCTAAAAATAACGTAATAAACGTTTGATGCAAGCAGCCTGGAAACGATTTTGTAAATGATGTTAATTAATTTCGTTCGTCTTTTATATGTTTCAAATATTTAGTATTTTATAGTCACAAATTAAGTTTTTCTAATTGGGTAATATAATTATATTTTGTACTTTTTGGAAAAGTGAAACGTCTTCTTAAATATTTCGAAAAAAGTATTATTTATGATGATGAGAATCATTATAATATTTAAGTTATTATTCCCTGCTATAATTAACACACTTTTTAAAGTAATTTATTAGCAATATTAGAGAAAAAAAAATTAAAATTCTATCCAACTGTAAAACTTTCCATACAAAATTATTTGTCCTCTTTAGTATGATCGTTACAAAAAGAAAGAGAAAATTTTATTTAGCCAAATAATATTTAAATTAATTTGTTCAGCTGTTTACACAGACAACTATTTTTATTATAAGACTAAGATTTAACTTAATTTATAAAAATAAATGCAATATAATAAAAAAAACAGTATGACCTCAAACGGGAAACATTTCGTTATTCCATTTTGTAACAACGACATTTTGACCAAATTTATTTACCGAATCTGGCAACATTACAACCAATGAAACGTCTACTCAGATGCAAGGACCGGAACCGCTTACCAATAAAAGGGTTTTTAATTGGGTATTTCATAGACTTGTTTCTACAAACCCTATCAATTCGGTAAGCATATCATCGACTTACTCCAACGAAAGGCTAAGCAAATGAATACAGTTAATTTGGGTGAGCACTAACCGTATCCGAAAACCCTATCGAGGCTTACCCTATGAAAGGGTTTTGAAAGCGCTCAAGCAATTTAAATCTCTACATGCACGCCATTCGACTCATTATTGCATTACCGTTTATTGTGTGTGGCTATCGCCACGGGCGAGCGCGCTGCACATTATCGCTACGTCAGATAATAACAAATCATAAGTCATTTGCACTAAGATTCATTTTCGTGTGACGTGTCAGTCAGTTCCGACCCTTCGTTCGCACTTGCCGGCGCGTGCGACGGTGGAGAGTGTTTGTTTGTTTTTATTATTTCACTTGCAACTCTTGCAAGCCGTGAAGTGAAGTGCGTATAAAATCAAATGACATAATATGGCTCCAGCAATAAAGGACGCCATCCATCGGTACTTTAAATACGACAAAACGTCCAACACGAGCATATGTGAATTATGCAAGAATAAATTAAAGGTAAGTAAATAAGATTTTTTTTAAAATAGAGCTCCGAAAGTGCTTTTTTTACAACCCTAACACTGACATGCATGCCACTGACATGACTCAAGATATAGGCCTAGTTTCTATACTGTATGAATATATAAGGTGTTAAAAAATCAATGTCAAATATTTTAAGGGGTAACTGAGACTACCACATGGATCATATTTAAGAGAAATTTAAAACTATAGAACGGATTTGAATAAATCGAAAAAAGAAAATGTTTATTGATATAAATAATTTATATCATCCTGTACATGATCGCAAACTCCCACAAACGCAAACAAACACTCTCGCACGATGCTAATACTAGTCAAAACCCATTCATAATCCCTAGGATCTCATTCATGCGCACATAAAATCATACGACACACAAGCTCATGCTAGACATTGGGTGTGTGTGTATGAATGAATTTTCTTTGAGATAGAAACACTGTTATCATTTCTGTCTCACTCGTTTCATGTCATTGTGTGTGTGTGTGTGTGTGTGTGCATGTGCGACGTACCTACTCCTTTTAGATAATTGCCGCGAGTTGCAGAAAGGCTTTAGAAAGCTAATTGTATGGGTTATCTGTCAAAACAAGTGCCAGATAGGTTATCCAGAACTTATCAGCAAGTATTGAAACTGGGCCTTATTATCTTTAAAGACGACTTATAGCTATAATGCAGGTCTGTAACATAACGTTCGTACACAAAATAGAAAAATAAGTGTTAATGCTGTCTTTAAAGATAATACATTCTTCAGCAACTGACAGTTTGTCACTTTATGTTGTAATTTTAATGTTAATTACTTCTATCAGTTCTTACGGTAAAATAAAAATACAGTTTATTAAAAAAAAACATTTTTAATTAAATTACACATGTTGACAATTAATAAATACACTTATTACTAAAAATATCACTTTTATTTTAAGAACACAAAACAAATAAAGAATTTCCACCTCCCATCACACTTTTCCAGGCTTTGGACTGGCAAGTAAGCGTAAAATAATTTATTACTCATCACCTGATTTAATGCAACATAATTCTATGGAGATAGGTACTACTAGGCTATTTCTATCAGTCAATGCAGATAACAAGGTTTACTTACTCTTACTTGGCGTGTTTAAAGGTAGTTCATTATTATGTACAAAATCACAGTCACTTATTTACAAAATTATTTACAATAGTTGTTGGAAGTGCCCCCCATTCTCCTGAATGCAAAGCGCAGCCCTTTTTAAAATATGCCTATGCACACGCACTAAACTTTCACTGTCGCCGCGCATTGTTTCAAAAGCACTAATGATTCGTGCTTTTAATTGCTCGGCACTGGTGATGGTGAGGCCATCTTGACCATACACGAGATCCTTAGCACGGCCCCAGACGTGGAAGTCCAGCGGCGTCAGGTCTGGCGAGCGTGCTGGCCAAGCAATAGGCCCACCGCGTCCGATCCACCGATCCTGAAAACGTGCCGTCAGGTACTCGCGGACATGGCGGTCGTAATGCGCGGGCGCGCCGTCGTTTTGGTAGTGCATCTGCTGCATAAGATTTAGCGGCACATCTTCTAACAACTCCTCCAACTCTCTTTCAAGGAATTCCAAGTAAACGGCGCCATTCAGCCGATTAAAAAATACTGGTCCTATCAGCTGATGTCCTAGTAGCCCAGCCCAAACATTCACGCTGAACCGCGTCTGAAAATGATCTGGACGCGCCAGATGTGGGTTCTCCTCAGACCAGTAGTGAGCATTGTGGATATTGAACATGCCCACTCTGGTGAAGGTGCACTCATCCGTCCACAATATGTTGGCTAGGCTGTTACGCCGGATCCACTGACAGAACTCCACGCGTGGCGCGTAGTCCTGCGGCATCAGCTCCTGCACTCTCGTGAAGTGGTAGGGGTGTCTTCGCTCCCTCTTCAGCACTTTCCACACGTACACATGGTTAGTGTTGAAAACGGCAGCAGCATCCCTCGTACTGGCGGTCGGGTGGAGCTCGAAGAAATTCAGCACGTCCTCTTCAAGCTGTACTGAAGTGCGAGGTCTGCCAGCGTCACCAGAAGGCATGAACCTACCACTTTCACGAAACCGTTGTTCAGCCCCTAAGATTGTGCGTGGACACACGCGCACACCGTGCCGTTCGTGGAACAGCCTTACTGCTTCCACTAAACTGTAGTTTGCCTCATGGTAGCACATAACCATGTTGAGGTAATCAGAGTCCGAATACCTGTATGGCATGGTGAGACTTCGCAATTAACGTCAAACACAAGAGAAGGTCTAGCGCCGATTGATTGATTGTTGTGACTGTTTTGCAATTTGCAGGAGTAATAATAAATAAAAAGCGCATACCTATGGCACGTGTAAGTGTAGCGTTAGCAAAAAAAAATCACTCAATTATTTGGTGTTATTGTTTTTTTGGTGTAATTATTTTTTACTTATCAATTCGAATCTTGTATTACCATGCTAAACTACAAATTAAGATTGCTACTAGTTCTTACCAGTGATACCAAATCAAATAATAGGTACAGTACGCGGCGGTAGTATGCAGTATGCATATCGAGCTAAAAAGAGAGATAATCCGTGCGACAGAAACGACGTTCTATGAAAGCCGAAACTAACCGATTATCTTACTCGTTAGCTTGATGTTCATTCTAGCGCCGCGTATTGTACCTACTAATTATTTAACTTGTTATAATTGGTATTAACTAGTAGCTTAGCAATCTTAAGTTTTGAAGGTACTAGCCAGTTGTACCCTCCCTCCCTCCCTCTTTAGCTCCATGTGCGTGCATTCCCTACCGCCGGATACTGTAAGTACAAGTATTCAACATTTTATCCTTTACGTTGAATAAACAGCAATCAAAAATGTATCTGTCTAATCACTAAAATGCATTTATCATGTAAATTTACTATGTATCTACATGTGGTGAAGTAGTCGCAGTCAACTTCCAGACGGGATTCAGAAAAATGTGTTAAATTATGCCCCGTTTGAGTGTTTGGGAGACGAATAACAGTTTCGTTGTACAGGGTATACCCCAGTTTAACCTTATTGATACCTATAAATTATTGCGTACCTACGCAACGTCTGGCTCATTGACTTTACTTTTAGTCCTTAGTAAATAAACCAACGCACAACACAAAGCATAAAAAATCATCTAAAAAGCAGGTTCAAATTAATTGTTATTTATTTTAGATAAGCGTACTCGTCCTTAACCTTAGATCAAGGTCAGTAAGAGTACTCCGAAACATAACTAGTTTGCCGGGGATCGGATCCAAGACCTTAACCTTACCCTAAAAGCACTTTGCCATCAATCCTTTTTTAATTCATAAGAAATGTAAAATAAGAAACTGTTTTTGTTAACAGTACTTTCTCGGTCTTTCGGCATTTCCTAAATCGTGTGTGTTCCGCCGCCCTCAGAAACTTAAAAAATAAAATCAACCTTATGATAACGAATTAGAATCTAAAATTGAATATCGACTATTTTTAAAGCGGTATCTTTGACTCGCATTTGGACAAATGCCGCCTTTACACTAAAATTTTGAAATTTAAATCGATTTACATCGATTTAGAGTTTATAATTGAATAAAAGTCGTTCGTCCTTCGGCAGATTTTGGCAATAAATCATAGTAGCACGCACACAAGCGAGCGTTTCTTGCTGTACGGAGTAGTTTGTCCGTAGTAGTGATCAGGTGTTATAGGATGTTGATATTTGAGTTTATTATCAAACTTTCGATCGTGTTTTTCTCGAAAACTAAGGCTTAAATTAAAAAAAAATTCATACAAAAATTGTTAGTCACAACGTAAACTCATTACCCTTAAAATATTTGACACTGATTTTTTAACACCTTATATATATACTGTCTCTGTACTCTCCGATTAAATTGTCTCTAGGTAATTTTGGTCAAAAGCGTGATGTGTTGGTAAGAGGCTGAATGTAGCCAAATTATGCTAACAAAAGAAGGTTTTATAATTGTTCGTATTTCTGACCTAATGCTCATTTCCAAAACATGATTCCACAAACTTCACTCGATGGAAAACATAAATTAATTTGCCTCTGAAAATACCTATATTCCAATTTTTCTCACTTGTACTTATAGTAATGTTAATAATCTTAGACAAAATATTACTTTTATATTACTAAAGCAATTGGCTGCTTTTGATTTTGCCCGGAAGAGGGCCTATATACTGAATAAATGAGTATTAATGAGTATTAAATAAAGTTTTTGTGGTTAGGCACATAAGCTCATTCCAAGCAGCACCTTCTCTGTCACTCCTACTGAGTTTGACATAATAGGTGGCTCTGCTGTAACGAACATTAAATGGGCATGTCTATTGCTTAAGGTCAGTTGCTCTAGTCAGCGCCTTAATTGTTGTTCTTCCTCTGGGGCTGATTTTCTTAGCGCCGTATAAAAAAAACGAACTGAGAGCGTGTCAGGCCACGCACAATCTATGGTTCCGTAGTTTCCTGTCACAACCAATATTTGCTGTTTTACATAATTTATTACTTCTTAATTTGTACACCTACACTTGTGTGATAAATATGTAGTTACCAGCTTCTTTTATTTCAGGGAAAACATACAACGAATTTAAAAAGTCATCTAGCAACTAAACATAGTAATGAGTATCAAATCGTTAGTGATTTGAACAACAAAAGGGTCCACAAGTCGACTTCAAATGAAAGCAAAACAAATACTAAAATTGAAAACTTAAAGAAACTTTGTGTTCGACTCGTTACTGTTCACGGAAGGCCTTTGTCTATGATGGGAGATGAGGCCTTTCAAGATATTATAAATATTGCTGCTGCCACTGATTCTGCGAGTAAAAATATAAATGTGAAGGCAATAAAAAATAAAATTTATGAAGAAGCTAATGAAATCCGAAAAAAAATTTCTGTTGAGGTAAAAAATCAAATGATTAGTCTAAAGTTGGATGCCGCAACATGTCTAGAACGCAAATTTATTGGAGTAAATATACAATATATATTAAATGCTAAAATTATTGTAAGAAATCTAGCCGTTCTAGAAGTGCACGACAGACAAACATCGTCTTTCTTGAAAGACACAATAGAACAGATTTTGACGGAATTTATGATTGATCCAGATCAAATATACTGTATTTGCACCGACAACGGTAGCAATATGATAAAGATGGTTAAATTGATGGGAGGATCTTATATTTCTGAAGGTTATTACAGCCTCAGTGAACAAGACGAAGAAGTCACGGACGAGAGTGACAGCGAAGAAGAAAACTATGAACAGGAACACATTGATGACATTTTTAACTCTTATAACATAGACATTGAGAATTTTATCAATAATGATAGAATATTTAAAGTGCGAGGGATGTTGTGCGCGGCACATACCCTGCAATTAGCTGTCAAAAATGCGATTAACACGGATGTCGGAGTACAATCAACAATAGGGATGGCAAAACATATTGTTAACATCTTACGCAAGCCAAACAATGCAAACCGCTTAAGGCGCGCGAATTTAAGAAAACCCATCAAAGATTGTGCTACCAGGTGGACCTCAACATATAACATGTTGGTTCGTTTAATAGATCTTAAAAGTTTTTGTGTTGATTCACCTGAAATAAGTGATTTGGTATCGGATGAATTTTGGAATGAAGTGGAAGAATTATCAAAATGTTTACAGCCCGCAAATGAAGCCACATTAATTCTACAAAAAGAACAACTGACGATTGGTGATTTTTATATCACGTGGCTAAACTGCAAAAATAATATCGCAGCTATCGATCACAGTTTTGCAGTTGCCCTGCGCAATGCCATGGCAGACCGTGAAGCAAAACTTATGCAAAATGATGTAGTTCTGGAGGCCGTGTATTTAGATAGTCGCCTTAATGTTCTTTTGTCGATAGAGCAGTGTCAAAAGGCACGGAAACTTTTAAAGGAAGTATACCAACAAAGTAAAAACTTAAAAGAAAAGTACACAACACGGCAAGTTGACACTAATTCGAGTGAAACTAATAGTACTGAAGACGAGCCAATACCTAGTACCAGTACTGGCACGAATTTTTCTACGGTTGAGGCTATGCTACAAAATAGCGAAAGAGCGCGAGGAAATATCACGCAAACTACATCATTTGATATTTGTTTACAAGAACTTAGCGTAGCGAATTAATTTAAATGAAAATATTATTAACCATTGGCAAAACAAAGCCGTCGTTTTTTCGGAAATGGCTACCATAGCTAACATTGTACTAGGAGCACCAGCAACTCAAGTGTCAGTGGAGCGTCTGTTCTCCTCATTGAAATTCGTGCTACATCCTTTAAGAAGTAACATTAGTTCTATGTTTTTAAAAAATATAATGCTCGTTAGAGAAAACAAAGACCTATTGTAAATGTTTGTTTTCTGTTTATACTTAAGTACCTAGGTAAATTATTACTTACTTTTTGGTTTGATTTGTGATCTAAATTGTTTCATGTTATTTTTTGACCTTTGTTATATGTAAGATTATTATTTTACTGCCCTGCACAAAACCGAAGTAAAAAGTATAGCAAGCTTACAGACATTTTAGATTAAAAAGTGTTCCATAAAACTGTGATTATACAAAAAGCTAAATTATTTTAATAACAACATGAAACATATTTTTTATCATTTAGGTACGCCTTTTTTTTAAGCATGTACGTACTAAATATATCGTTTTGGAATAAAGTAATCAAGGGAGTGATGATATCGAGTGCGAAATATTCTAAAAAATATATTTAATATTATAACAAAAATACATAAACAAAGGACAATGCGCAATTTTTTAGTTTGATAACTTACATTAGTTTTATAGCCTTTAAAAGTTCGATAGGAGAGTCCATTTCTTGTTGTGATCATAATAATTAACTTAGTGTTAAAATTGTTACTCATAAATATAATAATGTAAGGTAAAATAATTTAATAAGACTGGTATTGTGATCCAAATAATTAACATTTATATATTAGTGTTAAAATGGGTAACCACCCATAATAATATAAGGTTAATTTTGTTATAATACTACTGTTGTGATCAAAATAATGATAATATGTTTAAGTGTTTTTTAATTCTTACTCATTATTATGATAATTTGTGGTTAATTATTTAATGAGACTGATTTTGTGATCAAAATAATGAAAACATGTTTTAGTGTTTACATTTGTTACTTATTATCATAGTAACTTATGGTTAATTATTCAATGAGACTGATGTTGTGATCAAAATAATGAAAGTATGTTTTAGTGTTTACAATTGTTCCTCATTATTATAGTAATTATGGTTAAATATTTAATGAGACTGATGCAGATGTTGTCATCAAAATAATGAAAATATGTTTAATGTTTACAATTGTTACGCAATATCATAGTAATTTGTGGTATGGTATGGTTGACGGCCTCCGTAGCTAAGAGGCAAGCATACCGGGCCTGGTGTATCTCTGAGGTCCCGGGTTCGATTCTCGGTCGGGTCATATAGGAAACCAACTTTTCTATGTTGTCTGGGTATGATTTCTACAAGGTTACATTGCAAAGGGGAGCCAAATTTTAAAAATAAGATCTAGGGAACAATATTATAAAGCGCCTTAATCGTTGTTATTTTAATAATGTATGTATGTATGTTACAAAATAAAATAAAAAAACTTAAAATATCCGAAAATAAAGTCAATAGAGAGAATACGAAAGCTTCGCGGTCATTCATCAGAGGCGAAGGAACGGCGAGCCAACAAGGACCTGATGCAGTGCACATACGCTGCATTTTTTTCATAAATGAGTAAAATTATCCACAACATTTTTTATTTTTAACAGTTTTTTTTGCATAGTTCGATTAAGTTACTGATTCTGTGCCACTCCTAAAAAATTGGCACCCCTTTGCAATGTAACCCTGTATAACACAAGTGCTACTTTTCTTACTTATCTTACTTACTTTTAGCTACTTATCTTAGAATCACGGCAATTTATGTGATGTTGTCCGATATTTATAAATTATTTGTTTCTTCATCTAGATGAAGAAAATAAATAATTTATCAATCAATCCCGGTTGCGTCCAAAGTTATAAATTATTTATTTTATTCTTAATTATCTAATGAGACTGATTTTGTGTTCAGAGTAATTTACAAAGATTATTGTGTTAGCAGTAACAGTTGCTACGATTTCAGGTTTATTATCTTCAGTCTTGTCAAATCACGTAGATTGTGTGTGGTGTAATTGTTACCAATTGTATTAATAGTGTAATGTGATTTATTGTATAAATAAAAATCATTGCAAATTTAAACAAAAACATTTATTTCGTTTTATTTGCTTATATTCATATTTCTTAATAAGGGCCTTAAGTTCATTAAAGCAGTTTTTAGGGTTCATATGCATGTTCCTCGTGAACATTCTGTTCCTGCTAGAAGTGAGGCATAAATATCGGATTAGGTATTTGGAATGGGTATTTACCGATACTAGTCCATACCTAATCCGAGACGTAATTTTTTTTCAAGTATTAGGTATATCATAAAATATTTAAATGCAAAAAAGAAAACTTGCAACAAACGCTATCTAGTCTTGAAATCCTATTTCTCTTGTCCTGAAATACATAACAAATACTTTTCTACTTTTTAAAAGTGACACTGTTATAACTGTGTGCTAAATTTGATGTCATCTAAATCCGTTCAGCCTTTTTTGTTTGAAAGCGTAACATACTTTTATCCAGCCTCACAAATTTTCGTGCTATAATAATAAATTGCAGTAAATAAATAGTACGAGGATCGCTAAGAACAACAATATAAAAATAGTATATTTAATTTACGTAGTATAGAAAACAACAGAGAGTACATGTTATTTTGATAATAGATATTCAATCCAAATCCAATTCATACCTAATCTACATTGAATACACACAATATCGTATCGTCGTAAGTATTGGATCGGCGACACTGCATAAATATTCGGAACAGGTATTTGGATTAGGTATTTTTAAATATTAGGTATCGATTTTACCTAATCCGACCCATCTCTAGTTCCCGCAATCCGAACTTAATACACAGACAGGTTAAGACACATCACCAGAATGCGCGAAAAAGAGATAGACAATAGGGTAACCCTTTTAGTGGGTAAGTGCTTAAATATTGAAGTTACCAATACCCTATTTGATTCGGTAACCGCATTGAAAGGAGTTAACCTTATTCAAAAAGGTTTCCGTAACGAAAGGCTAACACTGGAGTAGCTTATCGATAGGGTAACCCTATCTTTGGGTAACCTTTTAATAGGGTTTCCCTAACAATCGGATTAATAAAAAAAAGGGGTTTTCCGGTCCTTGCTCAGATGTCGCTAGTATCGACTATCGGCCATTTTGTTGATCCACTTGATTTGGCGGCAGACGTGTTTGTTTACATAGCGAGCGTTTTCAACATTTTTTTTTTTCTATTTGGTGTTGTTTCTGTGAAGATTGTGGTAAGTTTATATTTAATACTCTACGCATGATTGTTTACAGTCATTCTTGATTATAGTTTATGTGGTGCAAACTGGGAAGATGTAGACTGTATCTATTTTATATTGTTTTTAGGTTATGTTAAACAAGTGATATTTTTTCTTTTTTGTTATATTTTGTTGCTTTTTTTTGTAACGTAACAGAATTGAAGTAACAAAAAGGACATAAAGGTGATATCATATTGTCCAAATTATTGTTCGTCTTATTTTTTTAAGTACGTACCTACTTAGATGTGATAAATTTTGTAGGTGTAAATATTTATATAAAAATTATGTGTATATTATTGAAGAAAATTTATCGCTAACCGCAGCACCGCCACCGATAAACCGTAAAGATGAAGAGATGTGTATGTGTGTGCCTGTGTGTATGTGTGTGCCTGTGTGTATGTGTGTGAGTGTGTGTGTGTTTTAATGTGATAATAATTTTCATAGATTATTTTTGTTATAATAATATTGTTACCGTGTTACCGTGTTATTTTAAGTAGTAAATCAAGGTCTGTTTTATAATGGGATAGATAGGTTGTCTTGTCGTTGTGACTGACCGTACAAAGAATAATAATATATTTTTTTAATGTGCCTTTTTCACATCTTATAAATTGTGTTAAAAATTATGAAAATTAAAAAGAAACCGACACAGTATTACGCTACGCAGCCAATAGTTTAGCTCCAATTTCGTTGATTTATATCCTTTTTATTTTGATGTTTCTGTTGTTGTTTATTTGATTTTCGTATACTACAATATAGCATAAAAAATTAACATTTTTACAAATTCACTTACACTCATTAAAAAAACATTATTGCAACAGTTGTTCGCAAAGATTAGGTATTTTAAATTATTAAATTCAATAAAACAATGGGGTACTTAGATAGAATTCAGTGGCTCTAAATCATTTTATTGTGCTAGTGAAATTATAAAATGCTACTTCGATATTTACAAAAGACTGTTTTGAGATCTCGTTTATAGTTATTAAAATTATGTAAACACAAATGTATCGTTTGAGACTAATTTAAAATAAAAATTACTTACTTGATTAAAAAGTATACTTTTTATTACCCATGTGAAATCTACTTTATGTTTCCATTTTGTTATTTTTTTGTTACAGTGTTCGTTTTTGTAACGGGTTTCCTTTTTGTTTCCTTTTTGTAATGGGTACAATATATAATAATATTACCCAATTACGATCATTTAGCAAGATTAAATTACCACAGTTTGTCTGTGACACGTTACCTTAAAATTGAGCTTTATTTTATGGAAATAGATTTTTTAATAGCTAGCATTACGGAATACAAATATTTACATGTATTTATTATTACAACGTCATATTTTCATTCATCTTAGGCTCCGACCAAATAGGGAAGATGCACTTTGCACTTACTACAAGTATAGGTTGCGCTTACGCTGCATTTTGGTGTCACAGTATAAAAATGTTAAGGCAGTATTTTAATACCCGCATTGGCGTAGTGGTTTGCCCTCTGCACTACAACATCAAAGGACGCGGGTTCGAATCCTGCAAGGGTATGTGTTAGTGTGATTGGTATGAATATTTTCACCTAAGTCTTGGTTATTATATAATGCATTTGATATCATTCTAAATTGGTTTGGGAGTGATATTAATATTAATATTATTATGTATCATTTATGCTTAACCGCGTAAATAAAGAGATAGTTGGTAAACAACGACGTGAGGGATTAATGTATAAATGCTAAAAAATACCATACGGCCGCCTTTTATGCAAATGTTGGTAGTGCAATAAAGTTTAAATGAAAAAACAAATAAAGTTTTCTTTTGAATGCTAACATGCCGCATGAAGTTTACCTATGCTGATCTCGCGAGCCAGAGAGATGTATTACTGTTTACCTTCCTATACTATGGTTTTCCGGATATGGAAAACGAGCACGTGAATTGTGTGTATTTAAGCCGGGATCGGGATTGAAATTATCACAGTCTGATCCAGCTACTAAGTCCTCGTAAACACAACAACCCAAGAAAAAAAATGTAAGTAAATAATAAACTTTACCTTATTTTAATGTTTTGAGATATTCACTAATCTACTTTAGTTTGACTTCTAATCGTATTTATTATGTTCTTTGTGTTCATTCTATTCATCTTTTCATTCATTTCATTCAAGGTGTAAATTAAAATATTGATATTTATATATTTTCAGGTCGAAACATACAACTCATGCTGCATCTGACTATTCGGAGGAAGAGCTGGACGTGAGCGTACCCACGCCTTCTACCTCCAAGAAGTCGTGGTCATCGACTGCTGCAGGCGCTTCTGCTTCAAAAAAGCGCAAGTCTCCACTAATCACACCTGTGACGCCGAGCAAGTATTCGAAATATGAACTCTTCGGCAGCGATAGCAAAGACGAGGATGGCGATGAAGTTGATGTTGGCTCCTCCACCAAGCATGGTAATAGTTCACCTAATATGTATTCCTATTTTACTGTAAAATACCCTAAAGCTTATAGTCGTCAATTACATAAAAGTAAAGATGGGAAATACTACATACAATTAAAGACGTATAAAATAAACGAAGCAAATCTGGAGAATAAGCGACTACATGCCGATATTGTAATAAAAAATAAGACTAATTGTGATACGAAAGCTTGGTATCATCTCAAAAAGTATATTGAAGTGTCCCGACGTCAGAAAAAGCAAAGCACGATATTTTCTTTATTGGCGGAAGACCGTCTACTGAAATAATTTCCATTGTTTCTCATTTCAAGATCGATCATCAAAGTCCAAAAACATGAAAACCTTCAAGACCTCACATCGCAGCAGTCCCGAACCCGAGCATAAGAAAAAGAAGAGGAGTTCTCACTCACACGCCCCCGAGCCACTTCCCACCAATGCAGACGCACTCTGTCGGAGAACTGCTGCCAGCGACCTACAACCTACCGAAAACTGGTAAAAAACAAGTGGCGCTGCATTCATACATATATGACTAAAAGGGTTCCGCACGGTGTATTACGACAAAGTAATCTGGAGAAAGAGGGATCGCACTACATTGAACTCAAAGTCTATAAATGTGATGATATAAAGAATATACAACCCATGAATCGATGGCGCCATGCTATAATAACAATAAAAAATAAGTCTGATGTAAGTACTGAAACATGGGAGCACTTAACGAATTATATAAAAGCCACTCGTCGGGAGTTTAAAGATTGTCGACCAGAAATGATTAGTGGATATTCTTGAAAACTTCTCGTTATCATTAATCTGTAATCTTTTTATTTGCAAAAGTATTATTCAACCAATGTATACTTAATCATACCTTTATCAACCTTTAGTTGTTATATTATCCATGTTTATATTAATATTAATAATTATTTAATACATTGATATTTTATTATTAAGTTTTTTTTTTCCTTAACAGTTCCGTTACAACCAGCACCGCTTACACCATCTGCTAATGAAGACAATAAGTTAATCGAATGTGAAAAATGTCGAATCCTACTATCACGAAATAAATACAGATACCATTTGAGAACTAATTTACACAAATCGAACTGTTTATTAAAGACTGAATTTGATAATATAAATATCGTTACTACTGCATTTAAGAAGCGCATAGTAACTTTCCGTTTACATCCATCTCAGAAAGTCGAGTATCTCACAGCAGAATCGTTTCTGAGTGACAACATAAAAGACATTACACATTTAATAAACATGTCATTGAAAAAACATAATTGCATTAAATTAAATTTCGAGTTATTTGCTTATTTTACTTTACCAACGACAACTGAAATGCAACTTAAGTCATTTATTACTATATATGAAACTATTTATCAGTCAACAGACTTGAACGAAACATTGTCAAGACTAACAGATCATTTGAAAACAAGATTAAGTGAATTTGAGCACTGTAAATCTGGTTGGACTATCTTAAAAATTAGTCACTTAGAAATAAATATAAATAAGTACTGTCCTCTGCGCGGTGGTACGTACATAGATCTACCACAATGTATAAAGAAATCCAAAAGTTGTGTGAATATTTACAATACTGACAATCATTGCTTTCTATGGTCAATCATAGCCGCATTATATCCTGCTAAAAACAATGTGTGTAGAGTAAAGTCATATCCACATTATTCATCTATACTTAATATAAAGGGGGCTAAAGTTTTGTTCACGGATGAGTGTAGAATCGCGTTACGTGCACTAGATGGTCAAGTACGAGTGAGGAGAAGAAGAGGAGAGAGGTTTCTTCCCATTACCACCACTGAAACAGTTAGTTTTCACGGAGGCTCTTTAATGGTATGGGGAGGAATAAGTTCCGACGAGTAGTGTATTATTGGGCATTCTGGCCCCCAGTCGTCCGCTTCGCTTCCGACCGTTCGCTGCGCTCACTCGGTTGACAGAATGCCCAATAATACACTACGAATGGAGTGTTGAATAAATCTAAAAAAGTATCTTGATCAAAACATTCGGTTGAAGACCCGTAGTAAGTATCTTCAGAGAGACCGTGGTAAGATTCTCTCACCGAACGCCCTGCCTAATATGACACAGACCACTCAGGACCCATGGTAAGATTCCTTTGCTGAATGTATCACCTAACACGTTCGGTTAAACACCCGTGGTAAGTATCTTCAGAGAGACCCGTGGTAAGATTCTCTCACCGAACGTCCTGCCTAATATGACACAGACCACTCAGGACCCATGGTAAGATTCCTTTGTTGAATGTATCACCTAACACGTTCGGTTGAAGACCCGTGGTAAGTATCTTCAGAGAGACCTATGGTAAGATTCTCTCACCGAACGTCCTGCCTAATATGACACAGACCACTCAGGACCCATGGTAAGATTCCTTTGGTGAATGTATCGCCTAACACATTCGGTTGAAGACCCGTGGTAAGTATCTTCAGAGAGACCCGTGGTAAGATTCTCTCACCGAACGTCCTGCCTAATATGACACAGACCACTCAGGACCCATGGTAAGATTCCTTTGTTGAATGTATCACCTAACACGTTCGGTTGAAGACCCGTGGTAAGTATCTTCAGAGAGACCCGTGGTAAGATTCTCTTACCGAACGTCCTGCCTAATATGACACAGACAACTCAGGACCCATGGTAAGATTCCTTTGCTGAATGTACCGCCTAACACATTCGGTTGAAGACCCGTGGTAAGTATCTTCAGAGAGACCTATGGTAAGATTCTCTCACCGAACGTCCTGCCTAATATGACACAGACAACTCAGGACCCATGGTAAGATTCCTTTGCTGAATGTATCGCCTAACACATTCGGTTGAAGACCCGTGGTAAGTATCTTCAGAGAGACCTATGGTAAGATTCTCTCACCGGACGTCCTGCCTAATATGACACAGACAACTCAGGACCCCTGGTAAGATTCCTTTGCTGAATGTATCGCCTAACACATTCGGTTGAAGACCCGTGGTAAGTATCTTCAGAGAGACCCGTGGTAAGATTCTCACACCGAACGTCCTGCCTAATATGACACAGACCACTCAGGACCCATGGTAAGATTCCTTTGTTGAATGTATCACCTAACACGTTCGGTTGAAGACCCGTGGTAAGTATCTTCAGAGAGACCTATGGTAAGATTCTCTCACCGAACGTCCTGCCTAATATGACACAGACCACTCAGGACCCATGGTAAGATTCCTTTGGTGAATGTATCGCCTAACACATTCGGTTGAAGACCCGTGGTAAGTATCTTCAGAGAGACCCGTGGTAAGATTCTCTCACCGAACGTCCTGCCTAATATGACACAGACCACTCAGGACCCATGGTAAGATTCCTTTGTTGAATGTATCACCTAACACGTTCGGTTGAAGACCCGTGGTAAGTATCTTCAGAGAGACCCATGGTAAGATTCTCTTACCGAACGTCCTGCCTAATATGACACAGACAACTCAGGACCCATGGTAAGATTCCTTTGCTGAATGTATCGCCTAACACATTCGGTTGAAGACCCGTGATAAGTAACTTCAGAGAGACCTATGGTAAGATTCTCTCACCGAACGTCCTGCCTAATATGACACAGACAACTCAGGACCCATGGTAAGATTCCTTTGCTGAATGTATCACCTAACACATTCGGTTGAAGACCCGTGGTAAGTATCTTCAGAGAGACCCGTGGTAAGATTCTCTCACCGAACGTCCTGCCTAATATGACACAGACAACTCAGGACCCATGGTAAGATTCCTTTGCTGAATGTATCGCCTAACACATTCGGTTGAAGACCCGTGGTAAGTATCTTCAGAGAGACCCATGGTAAGATTCTCTCACCGTCTGTTCTGACTAACACATTCAGCTCAAGACCCATGGTAAGATTCTCTTACTGAATGTCCTTCCTAACACAAACGGTTGAAGACCCTAGGTAAGTATCTTCTGAGAGACCCATGGTAAGATTCTCTCACCGTCTGTTCTGCCTAACACATTCAGCTCAAGACCCATGGTAAGATTCTCTTACTGAATGTCCTTCCTAACACAAACGGTTGAAGACCCGAGGTAAGTATCTTCTGAGAGACCCATGGTAAGATTCTCTCGCCGTCTGTTCTGCCTGACACATTCAGCTCAAGACCCATGGTAAGATTCTCTTACTGAATGTCCTTCCTAACACAAACGGTTGAAGACCCGAGGTAAGTATCTTCAGAGAGACCCATGGTAAGATTCTCTCACCGTCTGTTCTGCCTAACACATTCAGCTCAAGACCCATGGTAAGATTCTCTTACTGAATGTCCTGCCTAACATATTCAGCTGAAGACCTATGGCAAAATTCTATCTCTAAATGTCCTTCCTTAATTAATTACTATTACCTTTACTTACTGTTTACCGTTACTTACCTTTTTACCTTTACCATTTTTAGCATAACCATACATTTACCTTTATGTAAAACTATACCTTGAGATTTTTTATTCAAATAAAACAACCACAACAACCATAATTTATTATAAATTGAAATAAATGGAGACCTTTTTTACTACGATTATTTATAAAATAAATCAATTCTTCTACTCGTCGAAGTTTCATGGTCACGGTGCAAATAGTTTATTTATTAAATCATGTCGTGGGGATCTGAAAAAAATAAAATAAAACATTAAATAAAATTGTGGAAAATTAAAATACAGAACCGAAACTTTTAAAAATACAACAAAATAATAAATAAATAAAAAGGTTACCTGTTTTAACCAAGATTCGTAACAATGTGTTCTGCATATTATTGTAGATATTTAATTGCCTTGATGAGCAGTAGGTACTCCTGAAATAAAAAACACATATGTGTTATTCATCAATAAAATTTGTAATAAACATTAGCAAACAATTATCTATTGTTTTTTGGTAGCTAAAGGATTTTTATTTGTGATATATTTCATATTTCGAGTAACACTATAATCAAAGCAAAAAAAGTCAACTTTTTAAGTTATCAATGAAAAAATGATTTATTATTTATTATTCAACCAAAACACGTATAGAAAAGAAAAAGGCTTGATAATCTTATATATTAGATATCTATAGTTGTATGAAAGAAGAAAAAATACTGCACTGACCCCAGACAGCCTGGAAACAGCAAGCATGTTAAGAAGTATCAAAAATAATAATCTCTCTCGGAAGATTAACGAAAATAATAATCTGTAAGTTTTCCTTTACACATAAAATATTTTCTGTTTCAGACAAAAAGTATATTTATATATAATTACACTTACATTTTTTGGAAATACTGCACTGGTTTCACAGAGTTTTTTAAATGTTCACCATAATTTTCAATTATTACGAACTTATTGAATAACTTGTAGGTGTTCGATGAAATCCTATGTCACACTGTATGTTGCATCGCGTGGATCGTGGGAATGTGCGAGCTGCAATTTATAGTCCAAGAGAAGGATCGGTACTTGTTTCGGACTACTATTTTAGGTATTTTTATGTAAACCTGTTTATTTTTAAATGGTTTAAAACTTTGTTTTGTATCGAGTTTTTGACATTGTCATACTATTTAAATTTAAAAAAATGTCATATTATAAATACAATTATTCATTAAAATTAAAATATTCCTTCAGACTATAAAAACAATTACCTACTCAACAACCAATTATTTAACATTTTTCTGAAATACATTTTCTTGAAGCACTTCAAGTCTTTTGAGTAATTTATTATATATTGCTATCGACATATTATAAATATTTTTCTTATATATAAGTATCCTTGTGACATCGAGGTTGATTGATATTATGATAACGTTGATTTAAACATCTCGGCTCCTGGTCTAACACAGCTTACTTGCAGATTAAGCATTAAATGCTTTGAATGAGTGTGTACGACGTGTAACTTTAGATTTTTATTGTTTACTTCATGTTGCATTGCAAGTTGGAACTGATAATTATTTTTATCTTTCTAATTGACCTGAATGCTGGCTGATAGAGACTGCTTCTATCGTTAAGTCCGCTTTTATAAAAGTATGTGCAATAAAGTTTTTTTAATCTTGTGACAAAAATTTATAAAATCGATAAGTAAATTAATTTTTAGTTGAAGGTAGACTCAAATCAATGTAGTAATAATTATCAATTTTACTCTTTACAAATGGAATAATGGAAATTTGCTACTTGGAAGACCTCATAATTAGTATTTGACTAGCCATTTAAGATATTAACTTATATGCATTACATACTGATTTCACTTGTACCGCAACACAGTGTAATACAATCATATTTCCTTTGAACGTTACATCAAAGTATCTGTCATATTCTAATTCAAAAGGTAATAAGTTATTTACTTGCTACTGAAGTTTTTTTTCTGTGCTTATCAAACATAAATAATACGGTCTAAATTTGTATATATTTTTATTGTAACTTTGGTTACAACAAATTAGCTTTATTTTTGCTGACAATTTATTATTGATCACATAAATACGGATTTTCACCGCAAAAAAATCAATTACTTTGTGAGATTCTTTGTGAATATCAAGAAACAAGCTCCCCATTGTGCAAAATGTAAGTAAGTACTAATATACATTTATTTTATAGTCAGTTTGTTTCAGCAAATAATTTTAAAGTAACGTTTTCTTTATTGTTGTATTTGTGTAGAGATCCGCGAAGTGTTCTGTTAAGCTAATTGATCAATGAATTGAGTGGTCGCGGGTTCAAATCCCGCAACCATCAATGTATGTAGCTAGCGTAGTAAGTACGTATGTTTGTACCTATTTGTAGTGTATTTAAATGTGTCATTACCGTACCTAGACATTACAGAACACTGTGCACTTAGTTTTCCTTTCCTTAGTTAGATAGTGGTTATGATTATTGAGAAGATAAACTAATTATGATTATTATTTTATAGGTCGGACTCTGAGTACGCATCCAGCATTGAAGACGTGGCTCCATTAGAGGTGGTGCTACCTCGCCCGAGCAAGAGCAAGCCCAAAACCAGCGCGTCGTCGACCTCAACCGCTTCTACGCCTGCGCCTGCGCCTAAGCCGAGGAAGCGAAAGCCTACCATCAACCCAGTTGTGAACGTTGAAGCCCTAACTAGGTAAATTTCCTCCTTTTATAATAATATTTACCAAACTCACTCGCAATTATTGTACTAGCACTTAATTGTAATATTTGATAAAAGGTAAATTTTTAATAATTTACAATGAGTATTTACGAGTACAAGTAAAATAGTAAATGATCGAAGTACAACAAAACTAACAAAAAAAAAAAAAGATTTATCGATAAAAATATATGTTGCTCAAATAAATATGTTTATTGTTCACAGACCAAAGAAAAAAACGAAGAGTTTGTTTGCAATCATCAATAAAGACGAGCAGGCAAGTACGAAGGAGACAACTCGTAGCATTGCATCGAGCTTCACGTCGCGGGTGTCTTCGGGCCAGTGTCGTCGCACTGCAGTCACCAGCGGCGACTTCTACATAGATTTGAAAATCTACCACACCGACGATGTTAAGAATGTTCCAGCCGAGGAACGCTATAAGAAAGCGCTTGCAGCGGTAAAACTCCAATGCGGTGAACAATCCCAGGAGTGGGAGGCTCTACAAGGGTTTATAAGTAGGGCTTATGTAATTTTTGAAGAGTGCGAACCAACTTATTATAGCAATAAAATAAACATAAAATAATTTGTAATTTTATACTTGTAAATATACATGTTATACAGTTTTTATTTTTTTACATTTCAATTATTCGTCATTATTTCTAGTAGATTACGAGTCTTTATTGTTTTTTAACTAATTCTTGGTTCTAAAATGCCTTTCTGCACTATTTGTAACGTGTCCATAGGTTCTACCTCTTGGGTAGGTCACTTGCGGAGTCGCTTGCACAAGCAAAATAACTCCACCCAGCCACACAGTGATGGTGTGGAAATCGTAGCATCTGCATTTCGCTCTCGTATCATTTCTTACCGATTAGTTGCAATTGAACTTGATCAAACTTCTATAGATATTTTCTTTAATTCTATTCATAACAAAATAAAATCACTTTTAGATGAAGCTTTAAGAGTACATACTTGCATTAAAGTGAATTTTGAATTATTTAGCATTTTCCTGTTATTCAAAAATAATATGCAGGAAATCAAATCCTTTGTTACAAAGAATTTTATACTTTACCACAACTATGATTATGATAATTTATTTTCTAAACTAGTGAGTATATTGAAAAAGAAAATGGAAGAATTTGAGGAAAGCGATAGTGGTTGGGCATTTTTGAGTAATTCACATTTAGAAATAAATGTAAATAAGTACCAGCCATTAGGTGGGTCATCTTATTTAAAATTACCTAAATTTATTCAAAGTAAGAAAGCGTGTATAAATATTCAAAACAAAGACCAGTGTTGCTTTTTATGGAGCGTAACAGCAGCTCTTTACCCGGCTCGAAATCATCCTGAACGAGTCTCGTCTTATCCCAATTTTAAAGATGTTCTTAATGTCAATGGGATATCTTATCCTGTCACATTCTCAGATATTAAGATTTTTGAAAAAAACAATCCCAAGTTAAGTTTTATCATTTACGGTCTAAAAAATTCTAAAAACATTATTGGCCCCGTATATAAATCTGAAAATACGAAAAACAAAAAAACTATTCATTTGCTATTGTTAGAAAACAACGCGACGTCACATTATTGTCTTATCAAGGACTTGTCGCGGCTTCTCAGAAATCAAATAACAGCACATCATGGTAAAATTTATTTCTGTGATACATGTTTAGTGTTTTTTACTACTTGTGAGGAACTAGAAAATCATATATGTAGCGGGGTCGTCACTGTATTACCTGAAAAGGGGTCCGTCATAAAATTTAAAAATTATGATCGTAAACAAAACGTTCCATTTGTAATTTATGCAGATTTTGAGACAATTTTAGAAGTGCACGAGGACAAGTCTGATTCTGATACTCAAAATACAAAAACGCTGCAGCACCATATACCCTCAGCGTTTGCGTACAATATAGTCTGTACTGTAAACACTAGCTATAATCGCTTTGTATCATATCTAGGTTCTGACTGTGTTTCTAAATTTATAGAATCTCTTTATCGCGATGTTCGTGAAATTCATGCTATCTTATCCAAACATTTGCCTATGATTTTTACCGAAAAAGATGCATCCGAATTTTCGCAAGCCACTCGCTGTCATATATGTGATCACTTCTTATTTTCAGACAAAGTGCGAGATCACTGCCACATAACAGGATTATATCGTGGTGCAGCACACAGATATTGTAATTTACAATACAAAACACCTAAGTTTATTCCTGTCTTTTTTCACAATTTGGCAGGTTATGACTGCCATTTATTCATAAAACAATTAGGTGAAATGCCTGGAAATATTAAGATTATACCTAAAACTAAAGAAAATTATGTGTCATTTACAAAATTTGTCCCGATTTCCGATCAAGAATTTATGCAATTGCGCTTCGTAGATTCATTTAAATTTCTTGGCACTAGCTTGGATAAATTAGCAAAAACTATTAAAAAAGAAGAGTTTGAACATTTACGCATGCATTTTCCAATACCTACCCAATTTAATTTACTTACTCGCAAAGGTATATATCCCTACGAATACATGGATAACTGGGATCGCTTTAAAGAGCGATGTCTACCAGAAAAAGAAGAGTTTTACAGTTCCCTTACAAATGAGCATATTACAGATGAAGAGTATGAACATGCTCAATTAGTTTGGTCGCAATTTAACATTAAAAATCTGGGTCAATACACTAAATTGTATTTAAAAACAGACGTTCTCTTGTTGACTGATATTTTTGAAAAGTTTAGAAAAACTTGTAAATTTCATTATCAATTAGATCCTGCTTTCTATGTAACCGCTCCTAGTTTATCATTTGATGCAATGCTTTATAAAACTGGAGTCGAGTTGGAGCTCATAGATGACCTTGCCATAGTGCGTATGATTCAATCAGGCATCAGAGGAGGTGTATGCACGTGTTCGCACAGGCATGCCAACGCCAATAACAAATACATGAACGAATACGATCCCTTAAAACCAGATACCTTTATAGTTTACATAGATTGCAATAACTTATACGGATTCAGTATGTGTCAATCTCTACCACTATCGAATTTTAGATTTTTAAACCAGGTAGAAATTGAATGTCTTGATATTGCTAATGTTCCTGCTGATGCTGACTATGGTTTTATTCTTGAGGTTGACTTAAGCTATCCAAAAAAGTTGCATGACGGACACAATGATTTGCCATTTTGTCCTGAGAAATGCATTCCACCCGGGGGTAAGACTTTTAAGCTCGTGCCTAATCTTTACGACAAGTACTTCTACGTTATCCACTATGTTCACTTAAAAACATGTTTAAAACATGGGCTGGTATTAAAAAAAATACACCGTGTCATAACGTTTCAACAAAGTCCTTACTTAAAACAATATATCGATCTAAATACGAGTTTAAGGCAACAGGCTCAATCTACATTTGAACAAGACTTTTTTAAGTTGCTCAATAACAGCATTTTTGGGAAAACCTTAGAAAACAACGAAAAAAGAGTGAATGTACATTTAGTTAACGAATGGAGTGACCACAATAATATAACAAAAAAGAAAATAACTGCTAATAAATTAATTTCAAGTTCTAGTTTTCACAGTGCTTCAATTTTCACTGAAAATTTAGTTGCGATACAAACAAAACCTGAACAAGTGATTTTGGATAAGCCAATATACATAGGGTTTACGGTGTTAGAGTTATCTAAAAGCCACATGTATGACTTTCATTATTCAGTTTTTGAACCATCGTATAAAAACAAATTACAAATGTGTTACACGGATACGGATAGTTTCGTGTACCAAATTGAAACCGAAGACTTTTACAAAGATTTAAAGGAAACTTTCCTACATTATTTTGATACAAGCAATTTTTTCAAGGAAAATTTATATGGCTTACCCCTTCTAAATAAAAAGATTCCTGGACTTTTCAAGGACGAAATGGGAGGAAACATTATAACAGAGTTTGTCGGATTACGTTCAAAATTGTATTGTATAAAGACCAATAATACTACAATTAAAAAAGCAAAGGGAGTAAAGATGAGTGTTGTTCGCGATATACAAATATCAGACTACAAAAAAACCTTGTATCACGGCAATATAGTGCGAAAAACGAATGTTTTATTTAAGTCTATCAAACACGACATTTTTACTCGTAGTCTTAACAAAGTAGCGCTATCCAGTAATGATGACAAGCGTTTTGTTTCGGGTGACAAGGTATCAACGAGAGCTTGGGGGCACACATCCATTCTAAACATTTAGATAAGCATAACATTGAACCAAGAATTAGGTAATTACAATTAAATTATAATACTTTCCTTAGATGTAAGATTTTCTTTATTATAATAGATAAACAACCTAATTAAGTTAATATTAAGTTTCAAATATGTAAATTAATTATTTAGGTACGTTGTTTTATTTTGTAATAGAAATAAATGATGACAAATAATTTATTTGGGTTTTATTTCTTATACGTAAAGACGTTCACATTAACTCAATACATCATGTTTAGACATGTTTTAAAATGTGATGGTAATCATCGCGTAGAAACGGTGAAATCCTATGACATCGGTCACACGTTGGGAATCAATTTACTACATTTAGGTATTTTGCAACGCAGATAAAACTTTACAGGTTTGGACATGAAGTTAATTAATAGCACGTGGCATAGCCGGCTCGTCTCATATTACCTATTTGATATAAGCAATCAGTAGATTTTATTTAGTTATCAATTCGACTTCGTTGCGTTCAAACTTGTTTCGGTTAAAAGTTAAGATGGCTCAACGTAGTCACAGTCACCTTCTCACCTCACCACAAGCCAGCTACGTTCTTTCAATCAATAGTAGAGTACCCAAGCACGTAATTAAAATTGAGATCATGGAAGCAGTGGAAGTGTCAAACGATGAAGTGGACATTCAAAGTCGTGCAAAAACTCAATACATTGTGTACGAAAATTGCGATGATGTGTATTTTAGCACGCTACAGCTGATGTCACACATCAGTTCCAAGTTGCGAGACCGCAACGAAAGACCTACCTTGTGAGTGGGAAACAATTAATTTTCAATCAGGTATGTAGTATTTTATTATTTTTATTTTATTTTGTGTGATGAACTATTTACATACTTGTTCTAGGAACTATTACAATTTATTCACTTTATTCTATAGATAAAATCGACAGATTTCATTGTTTTTTTTCTTTTACAGAGAATGACTGACGTATATGATGATTTTCCTCAATACGCTCAAGACCCGTTACAAGACTTCACTCAGCAATACAAAGATTTATTTGGTGTGCAATCGTCGGAAATTAAACAAAAACGTAAAAAACGAGTTCCTCCAAAAAATAATAAGCGGAAAACTCCGAAATCTTTTGTGGTATGTAACGAACAGGAAGGCCTCAAGATGATCCAGATAAAAGTGGTGGACCTGGTCTACGAGCATGACCGAGTGAACTCGATCTCATCGTCAACGACGTCGGATGCTGACAGCGAGTGCGTGTTGCTTAGTGCACAATATGTGGTTCATGACACAATGGATGAAATTATGGACATGACTGAATGTGTAATTAAAAAGATTTCAAAAAAGTTATGTGGTTGTAGCTTCTAGTTTATTTAATATTTTATAAGATTTTGTTATCGAAATATAATAAAATAAATAATATTGAAATCAGTGCATGCTTTTTATTTCCATTTGGGGATATTTCGTGTCAAAGTAAAGAAAACACTTAATTAAATGATACAACTTTTATTTAATTAAAACAGAATTAATAAAATAAATTATTTTCTAAACACCATTTTTTTATACTTAAAACATTGCGTAATGCACAATATTTCTTATGATTAAAACAATTAAATAACAATATATCTTTACAATAGAGTTCGTTAAGATTTTTTAGATTAGGAGCACCCTTACAAGTAATATCTGAAACACTATTATGATCACACAACTCTCGCATCCATTTTACTTTTTCTTCCCCTTTCACAATTATATTTTTATCCTTAAAAAAGGTTTTGATCATTCTTTGAAATTCTCTGTAGTCTATATAGCCCTCGCTCCATTGGTAACCTCTGTTTCTTTCTATCCAACGAACACATTTTTTTTCTTCATCACTCAGTGCAGAGAACGGATATGGAGGTTTTATTAAAAATACATGGGTGTACTTTGAAGTGGCTACTGCCATTTCCTTAACCAAAAATTCATTATTGACGTTTTTGAATCCTTGTAAATCAATGATTATTGTATTATAAATATTCATGATATTTTCTTTACTATGTTACTCAAAGGTTTGTATTCGAATAAACAATTATTTAAAATCAAGCAATAAGCAGCTGTTTGATCAGGTATTTCTTGATCTGTTTCAATTTCGACTCTCACGTCAATAGATCCTTTCAGCGTTTCGTGTTGTCGTGAACAGTCAATAACGAATAAAGGGGCAACGTCTCTAAATTCTTTTAAACTCAGCAACGGCTCTGCACGACGTCCGTGGTACGACTGCTGAAATCTTGTATATTGTTCGTATAATAAAGTAAACTTGTCATCTGAGAAACTGACGTTCAATCCTTCATATGGATAATATGATGAATTTAAAAAGACTCTTATATCACGTACGTGACAATGATCAAACTCTGCCATTGACAATTGACTGTTGTGTTTGCGGTTGGTTTGTAAGGCAATTACAACAAATCGCGGTTTCTCTGTTTGGGATGAAGTTTTGATAGACCAAGTATGCTTACGTGTTTTAGGAAGTAATGGGTATTCATACAGATCCCAATTACGAAATGCTAGTGGAATAGCGCGATCTTTCTCTAAATGCTTTAGTAAATTTATTCTTTCACGATCTGACACTTTAATATGTGGCACTCTCCAAATAATTTTACTAATTATAATGTCATCTACAGTTTCTCCTGTATTTAATTTAATAGAATTAAGATTCGTATTGCTTCTAAGTAACACTAACTCGTGTTTACAGTTCATGATTATTTTTTCATAGTCTTCTGCAAATCCCAATATCTTGTTTAACGGAATGGACATGGAAAACGCTCCACCTCCAGTATTGTTTGTTCCCATAGTTGACCAACCCCAAACTCGTGCATATTTTGATTCATTTTCATTTAGAGATAGATAAGATTTTATTGTTGTAGTTATACCTGCATTTTTTATTTTATCTATTTCTACTCCATTTAATTCATACCGAATATCTTGAAATAGAAACAATGCAGGATTATTAATAAAATGTACATCCGATATTTTTGCTTTAGTTGTGGTGTTATATACATTCACCTTCCCCTCGATATACAAACTACTAAGTGAGGGCAGTACGTATAGATCTTGTTGATTAATAGGAATTCTTATTTCATCATTCTTGTTGAAACTTGTCACGTATGGTTTGTATGAATGATATTCGAAACTTTCGATACTGTTGTCGTATGATGTTTGTTGAGATATATTTAGAATATTCATTTTATCAACCCGATTAGCCTTAGGAATTCTTTATTGGTCTTGGTTAGCTTCTTTTTTAGCAGAAGCGGTGTGCCTTTGGGAGATGATCTTTTAGGACTGGCTCGGGTATACGATTGAGAAGGGTTTTTATTAAAATTTATCATTTTTTTCTAAAATGTAAATACAGCTGGACTTCTTCACCTCGCAAATTAACCTCTTTATTATCTGCGTCCAAAAGTCTTATGTTAATAGCGCTTATTGAAGATTGATTAACGGGAAAATAAATCAAGTTTTTAGGTATTTCAATTATTCTATAACCAGGTGGCACATTCGGTACAAATTCATAAATTATATGGCTAGCTTTCCCGTTTACAAAAGAACCACTAACTACATCGCATTCGATTCGCACGATGGTCGTTGATAGAATGCTGACAGGATACTGGGAATCAGTACTTATATTAGCATCGATTGTTTTCATCCCAAAACCTAAAATTTTAGCTAATGATTCACTTTTATTAAAATGAACATCTTTAGAACAAAAAATATTGGTTTTCAATGTATTATTATTGCAAGTTAGTTTTAATATTGTGTTCTTTATGTTGATTTTTAAATAATCACTAATATCTTGAAACTCGTAAGATCCTTCAGGAATTTCAATGATTTCATTTTCACCATAGTAAAACTTATTGTTGCGTTCATCTATATTAGGAATAGAGTTGAAAGTTGAAAAGTACAAAAGACTACATTCGTAGTCTCCTCGAAGATCCAACGTAGGCGAATAATTTGTTGTTATGGAGGCGCCTCTCCCAGTTATTGACACAGTGAAAGACATTTTTATACTGACACATTTATTTATCTCGTTTGTTATATAAATGCTTCTTCCAATAATTTCTTAAAAATTTTAGACACAAATGGCCACAATTTGTAGTGCCGAATGCTTGATGTCTCACATAGTTATATTTTATCGGCAAGTCGTTCATATATTTAACTAATTCTAACGGTGGTTTTAAATTACCAAAACTATCATAATATTCTACGTATCCATTTTGCTTCACAAAAGCTACCCAATGCGTGCCTGGATTTATGTTGCTATCCAAATTCAATATTCCACATTCTAGTTTTCTTGGTTTCAAAGGTAACGTATCTCTCATGTAAACACCTCGAAAGTAAGGAATATCATTCGCATATTCTAATATATCTAGGTTTGTGAGTGCACGTCTGGGTAGCCGCTTATTTAGTTTTTTGATGGGCTCAGATATAAACCTGCTCCTTTTTTATGAGGTTTAATATATACCCCTTTTCCAAGAGCCACCGCTTCCATCATTCTGTTGTGTCTTTCAGCTTCTTGAAGATTTTTTTGTGCAGCTTTAGAATCATTAACAGCTTTTGCTATCCCTGCTGCTCCTCCAGCCAGTGAACCTAAAGCCGACAACCCCGCAAATATCGGAATAAGTGGCAAAAGTCCACCACTTTTAGGAAGAGGGATACAACGTGGCACACGTATTCCTTTCTTATTTCCAAATAGTTTCTTCGCGGCTACATAAGCATATTTTATAGCAGAGTGGTGATCTTTGGATTTAATTTTTTTTAAATAGGTTTTAATTTTTTTAACTCCTTTTTGAAATGATTTGATGTCATCGCCAGCTTTTATTTTTGCCTTCATAGCATTTTTTACTATCCACGACGCAATTTTTTCTCCTTTGCCAGCATCTTTAGATTTCAATCGTCTTTTAGCCATATTCAAAAGTTCTAAGTCAGCCTTACGTCGAGCTCCTGAATCTTTATCAATGTATGCAATATCGTGGTGCATGCAAGCTTCATCCAATTTATTTACTCCTCGATCACCTTTTAGTATTCGTTTTTGAAGTTTTGTACCAGGACCACAAAATTGGTACCCTGGTAAATGTAACTCAAACGGTAAACGATCTATCAATTTATTAATTATACCACTGCCTTTCTTCATCGATAAACAGTAAATGCGATGAAGGAGTGATTATGTGTTATTTATATACCTATCTACTACATCACTAATTCAGTTTTGTCTACCCAACTGTTCTCTTCATCACATAACCCTAACCATTTTACAAATAGTTTGTTTCCCTTTCTCTTTATAACTTTTTCAATTAGGTAAAGGTCTGGAAATTTTGTTTTCTGTAACTCATATCCGTAAAAAGAACCAAGGATAATTTGATTATGTTTGTCTTCTATTTGATACGTTTGAGGATTGGTTTGTCCAATTTTCACAATGCGAAATATTTCGGAGGACCAATTAGGGGTATAACCTTTATAAAAATCTCCTTTAAATTTACTTATACGAACAAAATCGCCAACCCTAAAAGTTGCCCCTTGACGTACTACCTTTGCTTGCTGCGTTTTAATAATGTTAGACCTAACTAAAATCTCATTGGAACGATTAACAGTGATTGGTTTTAATTTTGTAATGCTGTGGGTAGTATTGTTATAGTGATGTACAACAGAGTTTAAATTACTTTGAACCCATGCATATCGTCCACATAAACTAAATTCTTTGTAAAGTTGAGATTTTATAGTTCTAATTACGCGTTCTACTATGGAGGCTTTTTTAATAGAATATGTAGAATAATGGTTTATGTTGTAATTTTTCATTAACTTTTTAAAAGAATCATTATAAAACTCTTTACCTAGATCTGTTTGTAAATTTTTTGGCTTTCGTTTTGTTTCAGATAATATACTATGCATTGCATTCGTAACAGATGTTTTAGTTTTTGCCTTCAACGGTCTAACCCATACAAATTTAGATAAAGCATCAATTACTACTAAAACATATTTATATCCTTTATTGACAGATGCAAATTTTTGAAAATCCATAAGATCAGCTTGCCACAAATCATCAATTCCTTTTATGATAGTATGCCACCGAATGAAATTTCTTCTTGCTGGCTTGTGAAGTTCGTTTACTATGTCTTGTTTACTCATTATTAGCAAGTTTTGATGGTAACATAAGATCTATTTCTTTTTTTGTATAATACAATTTAGTGATATTGGCAGTAGTTAATTTTTCTAAATTGTTGAGATATTTTTTTATGTTACTTTGAATTGTTTTCATTTCATTTTTTAGTTCTTCAATACATTTATCCACGTATTCTTTATTCACAGCCTCGTCGTTCTTTTCCGGAATTTTTAATCCTTTTAATCTTGATGATTTTAAATCAAATTCACCTACGTCTGATCTCACTAATGTATCGCTAAGAATGTTTGTAAACTCAGATAGTCGTAAACGTTTATGAACATAATGACCAAATTTGTCAATATTTGTCATTGCCGTCTTGTTGGTTTCCGTAGTTTAATGATACTGCCCAATCCTCCTGATGGTAGCTTTATATATTTAATGTGTTTTATGATTTCAGCTTCATGCAGTTCTTCTAATATTGCATAAATTTCATTATATACCCCAGTGTTACCAGCTGCCCATGATCCAAGTAATAATTTTAACCTTTCCACTAATTCATTGGGATCATCCCAATAAACTAAATCGGTATACTGCTTAACTTCTTTTAAAATATCGATACCTTCACCTTGTGGGAGACTTTCCACACTACTTGTATGACTTCTAGAGAACTTAAACAATGGTTTAATCACGTTCATATATTTGAATCCTTTGTTACTGTTTATTGGTTTAGATGGATCAAAGTTACGTCTGTGTGAATTGGTATCTATAAGTAGTAACTTATAATTTTGTAAATCCTCCTCTGTAATAATTTCAAAATTTGGTGTCTTTTTATACAATAATTCTTTTAAGCCTGGAGTTTTTTTCAGGCTCCGGTTTCCAATTTTCAAAATGAGGCCATCGTCATGAACACGCGTATTGCCGAGCATTAGTTTTCCTTTTATATTTCTAACACCATAAGGTATATCTTCTTTCATTACTTCAGATGACACAGACCATGATAAAGAATCATTTGCAATACTTGGTGATGACTGAAGAGATTTAAAGGAATTCTCATGCACTGTATCATGATCCTCACAGGGTAATGTGGTGAGGGTTTTGTTAGGTGTTTTACAATCTTCATTTCCTGAGTTTTGATCATCATCATCATAACTTTTGAAGTAATCAAAATCTTCATCTGAAATATTTGATGACTCGCTTTCGGGGCGTTTAGTTCTTTTAACTGAATGAGTTTTGTCTGTTTCTTCTTCTTTGTAGCGTTTGTCGTCAGGTCTACTAGTTAATAGTTTAAGGGGGTTCACAATAGGTTTAAATATTGTTTCCAAAGCCATGTCATTTTGCTTTTTTGAATCTTTTATCATTTCTACCTTTCTTTTCACAGCTGACGCTGACTTTACAATTTGTTCTTTGAGGTTCCGCTCCATTGTTAAGGATTCCACTCTGTTTGACTCCTCAATTTAAACTGGTTCTATGAAATGTAAGTATTAGTTACTTATATAGTAAATAAACAGTTTAATCCACTATAATGAATGTATCAAACTTCATTCTGTAACAGCCTTTGTTTCGTTCACAGTCCTTATTGATGACGACATAACTGTATGGTTTACTCCACACGGTTGAGCACATCTCACGGAACTGAGACCACATCATGTCAGACCCTACGTGCTCATCGTAAATGTGTCTTAGATTAATGTCGTCTTGTTTAAATAATATGATGAGGTTGGCATTATCTCTTACTAGTTGTTTGGGTATTTTCGTGTAGGTTTGATTAAAAACGTCTGTAAAAACAGTCAATGTTTTTATGACGCCCCATGGCAAAATAATCGCGTATATTGTTTTGATTTTCACATGCAACATCATCAAATACGAATATTGCGTCAGACAAAGCTTCGTGTGGACTTAAAATTTGTTTATTATCATTATACTTGTAGTAAGATATGTCTGCAACTTTTTCCAATACTTTCTCCAAAAACACGTACTTAGGTTGATACAAAGACTTTGAATACACATATAGGTTCCGAAAACGGGGTCCATCCTGGTGTAGCAACAGACTAATTACTAAGTTGGTCTTTCCACAGTTTGAGGGGCCACAAACAATGCTCCGAATAGTATTGGGCAATAAATTCCCATGACGTTTAAGCTCATTTGAGGATACTGGACAAATACATTGCAATTTAAGGGATTCTTTTTGTTTCAAAAATCTCATTACAGTTGTTATTTTTTTTTTGTTTTTACTAACCGCTCTTTTTGATGGCTTTTAACGGAATGATGGAAACATTGACGAGTTATTAAATTTAAAGGTTTCTTAAAACATAAAGATACTTAATGCAGCTCATCAACCAAATTTTTGATTAACATATTATTCACTTGTATTTAACACCATCCATTCGTAGTGTATTATTGGGCATTCTGTCAACCGAGTGAGCGCAGCGAACGGTCGGAAGCGAAGCGGACGACTGGGGGCCAGAATGCCCAATAATACACTACTCCGACGCTCGTACGGATTTGGTTATCGTTGACAATCGATTAACTGCAATTCGATACATCGAGGAGATCCTTCAGGATCATGATGTACCTTATATGGGGCTTATTGGATACGACCAGTTCCAATTAATGCACGATAATGCACGCCCACACGTTGCACGATGCGTTGAGGACTACTTGCAAGACGTTGGTATTCAAAAATTACAGTGGCCTGCGCGCAACCCAGACTTAAACCCCATAGAGCACATCAGGGACATGCTGAAAAGGAAAATTAAATCCTCCTCCAACCCACCACAAACGCTAGGCGAGCTTCGAAATGCAACATTGACCGCTTGGGAGAGCTTATCGCAAGTTGATGTCAGAAACATCATCCAGAGCATGCCAGATCGGATGCAGGCAGTCATCAGGGCAAGAGGTGGAAACACCCGTGACTAATGTGTACAAAAACCCTAAGAAATTTTGTTAACTTTTCATTGTGTACTGTTTAAAAATTTAGTAAAAGTTTCTGTGAAAGTGTCACTTTTCATCAAAATTTTCTTTTTAATGCAATAATTTAGTGCATACTCAAAAAATGGTTAAAAGGATTCAAACAGTGAATATCGATTCGATTTTTATTAAATTATATGCCATAAATATGTTTATATTCAAACTATAGCAAAATTTAGGGGTGGCCAAGTTTCCGTGCCGGTGAGTGTATTTACCTAAATATCGAAAAATAGATCACATAAATTTACTCTATATCGAACGAGATAATAAAGGGCATTACTGTTTAATTAAAGATCTTATTAGATTAGTGCGATGTCAAATAACAAAACATAAAGGTAAAATATACTTATGTGAATCCTGTTTACGGTACTTTAATGATGAAACTAAGTATAGATCTCACAGATGTGATGATGTTTTATACGTATTACCTACAAAGGAGTCTATGCTAAAGTTTAAGCATTATGAAAGACAGCAGAAAATATTTTTTGTAATTTATGCTGATTTTGAGTGTCTTTTAACACATTTAAAGAAAAGAAATCTGAAAATACAAAAATATTGAAGAAACATGAACCCTCTTGTTTTGGGTATTACATTTGCAAGCTCGCATGATCGAAACTTAAACAAATATGTTTCCTATGAAGGTAGAGATTGCGTTCAAGTATTTATAAAATCATTAATTCATGATTGTAAACTTATTCATGAAATATTCTCGGACAAAAAGCCTATGTTACCTTTAACCCCAAATCAAGAGACTCAATTTCAAAATGCTACTTTATGTCACATGCAATGAACTATTATTCGATGATAGAGTTAGAGATCATGATCATATTACATCACAATTTAGAGGGGCAGCTCATTCTAGATGTAACCTGTTATTTAGAGTATGTCCTTTCATTCCTGTTGTATTTCATAACCTATCAGGCTATGATGCACATTTATTTATTGAAAAACTGATGAAATATGAAGGAAATGTTAAAATTATTCCGAAGACAAAAGAAAAGTACCTTACAATTAGTAAATTTATCGAATCAGCAAAAAGTACACATGCTTGTGCTGTATGGAATTGTTTTAATATTTCAAACCTTGGTGACTATACAGATTTATACTTGAAAACTGATGTGTTGCGTGATATTTTTGAAAAATTTAGAACTACGAGTCTGTTATATTATAAACTAGATACCGCTTATTATATTACATCACCTAGTCTGAGTTGGGATGCGATGCTTTTTCATACGAATGTCAAATTAGAACTGATTAGTGATATAGAAATGTATCAAATGCTGGAAAATGGGATTCATGGTGGTCTGGCACAGTGTTCCCTACGTCATGCTACAGCATCTAATAAATACTTACCAAACCAAACCATAATCCATCAACACCATCTTCATATCTTGTATATTTAGATTGCAATAACCTTTATGGCTATGCCATGACGAAAAAGTATCCCATTTCCGAGTTCAGATTTTTGTCTTTAGATGAAATTATAAAATTTGATGTAACGAATATTTCTGATGACAATGAGTATGGTTATATTTTAGAAGTGGATTTATTATACCCAGATCACTTACATGGTCACATCAAGACTTGCCTTTTGCTGCTGAAAAAATTAAACCTCCAGAAATTAAAGTTAAGAAATTAATTGCAAATCTTCATGACAAATTTAAATATGTTATTCACTATGTGCATTTAAAACAATGTATAAATCATGGTTTAATATTATTAAAAATACATCGTATTCTTAGCTTTAGACAAGATTGTTTTTTGAAACCATACATAGACCTTAATACTTCTTTAAGACAATCGTCAAAAACAACGTTTGAAAAAGACTTTTTTAAGTTACTTAATAATTCAATTTTTGGCAAAACTATTGAAAATAAACGCAAACAAGTAGATATAAAATTAGTAAATAAATGGACCGATACTCAAAATATAACTAAGAAACATTTGACTGCACAGAAATTAATTACAAAACCTAATCTAAAAAGCATACATGTATTTTCAGAAAACTTTGTAGCCATCCAGCTAAATCATGAAAAAGTTATGCTAGATAGACCGATATATATTGGTTTTTCAGTTTTAGAATACGCAAAACATCATATGTATCAATTTCACTATGACTTTATAAAAGATAAATATAAAGATAAGGCGCAGTTGTGCTACACAGACACTGATAGTTAGTTATAAGGTTTAAGGTTTAAAGACATTTATTCTCATAAAGACATTTACACGCCACTTACATGAGAACATAAATAAAAAGAAATAAATAAGTATTCGTTGTCGTGTACATTGACAACAGAAAACAAACAGTTATGAACTGGTAAGCATCTAGGTAAAAAATCGACGGGATTAAAAAATAAATAAAAAATAGGTATAAATATGTAAAACGATAACTCAAAGCAAGCCACTCACAATTACCTACTTATATACTTATATTTAATTAATACTGAAGATTTCTATAAAGATTTGAGAGATAATATTTCATATTTTGATAGTAGTAACTTTGACTCAAGTAATGAATACAGCATCCCGAAAATGAATCAAAAAGTTCCTGGATTATTCAAAGACGAAATGGGTGGTGATATCATTACCGAGTTTGTTGGGTTAAGAGCTAAATTATATTGTATTAATATTAAAAAAGCGAAAGGTATTACAAAAACTGTAACTCAGAAGTTACGAATGATTGATTACAAAAATACTCTGTATAATAAAATCAGCACAAGATGTAACATGCGATTGATAAGATCGATTAAGCATATTTTATACACGCAGCAAATGAATAAACTACTGCTTAATGGAAATGATGATAAAAGACAGGTACAAAAGGATAACATTCATACAGTTCCATGGGGTCATTGTAATTCTATATACTGAAAATAAATAAATACAATACAATACTGTAAAGCACATGTATGCCGGAACTTGCTGGCATTTTCTTAAATTTTATTTTATGTGTGTAGGTTAAAATGTTTTTCGTTCGGGCGAAGTGTCAGTCAGATGACAGATTAAGTGAAGGCGCGTTCCGATATCCGAATCGGACCGAAATCGATTTTGGCGTACCTTACTCGTCCGGACTGATACTCCGCTCTGTCCAAATGACACTGTGTGGCGTGTACCTATAATTTCGTGTTAATATGTTGTCCCGTCTGGCACCGTGCTTGTGGGCGGCGGTGCATCGGCCTATCGGGGGTTCCAGGTTTTCTCCGACCGATCTTGTGCTCCTCATGGGCCTGGAGTCCGTTGGAGGGATTTGGGATTCTCTGGTGGTCCGATGTGCCGCTGCGTCACTCGCTGCACGTTCCAGCGTCGGAGGTTCCCGCCGAAAATCAGCGTCGTGATAAGTCTGTGGCTGTCACGACAAATGCTGAGCGGGCACCTTTTCGACACAATATCTAATTTATATTGTTTTGTGTATTATTATATTATTTTCTCTTGTGTGTCGAATAAACGTTTCTTTCTTTCTTTCTTTCTTTCAATATTTTTTATACTTGTATAATGAATTATAGTAAAATAATGTAAAATAGTAAAATAATGTATTAATTAAAATATGTTTGTAAGTTTTTGTTTATTGTGATTGCTTAAATAATAAATATTTAAATAAAACTGATATAAGCATTTTTATTTTTTTATCCTAATTTTAAATGTTTTGCATAATTAACGTCTATATAATTTAACAATACAACTTCTATTTATGTGTAAAACGATGTCCATTATCGTGTTTAGAACTTAAAGATGAACATACGTATATAAAAGGATGTAATTCAGTTTTTCTTTCATATTTAAAATGAAGTTCATCAAACAACCCAACACTTTAGAAGTGAACAATATAAAAACAGAAAATAATCCTTGTATAACAAAACATAATGTACTGCTACCTAATACGATTCGATGTATAATATGTGGTCCTTCAAATTGTGGAAAAACAAATGTAATGATAAATTTGCTACTACATGGAAACGGTCTCAGATTCAAAAACATATACCTGTATTCCAAGACATATTTTCAACCAAAATATCGTTATTTAGAAAATGTTATTAGTCATGTTCCTAATGCAAAATTATTTATTTTTAATGAAAGTAAAGACGTAACTCCACCAAAAGATGCTTTGAGAAATTCAATTATGATATTTGATGATGTATCTTTTAATTGTCTTTAAACAAGATGATGTTAATTTAAAACATATTTACAACGAATATGTAAATACAAATATGGAATGGTTGGAATTTAAGCAGCTTTGTCGCACAATATGGTTGGATCAATTTAGCTTTTTAACCATAAATAAAGACTGTGCTCAGAATAGAGGCAGGTATAGACAAGGATTCGATACATTTATTTATTTACAATAAAACGCTTGTTAAAAAAATCAGATATCGAAAAGGTTTTGACATAATATTTTCTAAATTCCAATGAATTATATAAATAGCATTAATGTAGAAAATACGTCAATTGAAGAGAAATATCATCTGCCAACGGTTGGGTGTAAAAAAATGAATAATCCGATTGAAGCAGAAATAAAACAACAACTGATAATGTCAGTTGATAATATCAAAAATAAAATAAAACAAATTCAAAATGAAGAAGAAGTAGCTAATTTGAAATTTAAGAAGGTATTTAAGCCTATGACTGATAATTTGGAGACAATAATCAAAGCGAATCATACAGATAAACCAACACTAAATGTTTCGATAGATATGAACACAAATGATCTAACTGACTATGATCAGTTTAGCAAGAACATACATGCAAATTCAAGTGAAAGTTTAGAATATGTAGATTTAGATAGTGATGATTGTAAAAGTTCATGCAAAAATATTAGCGATACGTTAATGTCACTAGATAAGGATGAAATAATGGACATATATGATAATGACATTAATATACCCTTCGGAATACGAAGTCAAAACAAAAAGTTGATGATGGGTAATCAAGAAGTTATTATCACTTCCAGGAGCAATGCATTAACATCAGATAAAAGCTATGTAGTAAGCATAGGTAACAGAGACTATGAATTAACTCCAGGCTTGAAAGAACTCCTTATTTGAAATAAACCGAATCTTAAAGTTATAAATGAAACAGATAAAATCATTTATAAAGATATACTTCAGTATACAAATGCTCATAAACGAAAATTTAGTCCTAACGGACAAATAGAGGGTGACAAAGGTTTAAAATACTGTAAAATTATCAAACCATACGATGCATGTAGGCAAATACAATCTTACTGAACCAACGTTTAACGTTTTCATAAGGTTAAGCGAATTAGACAATTTTACCAGCACTAATAAGGATATTAATAAGTTGAACGTTGAAATCTTAGAAAATATTGCAAACATCAACATCGTGCTACGCGCGTGCGTGTTCATTTCTTAACAAATTTACTTGTACTTTATTTTGTGAACCTGTGAGTGAATCATCGCGGGCTCGCCGAGTTGCATTCCAGTGCGGAGGAACGAGACGGACCAAACTACGATTCCACGTCTCGCTCTTGCCTTGCCAGTGAGGTAACGTTATAGTGCTACGAGCTACGCTTGTCTCACCCCCTCTAAACTACTGTGCTACGGATTGCTACGAGCCGCTACGACCGGCGGGTTTAGCAGCGTTATAGAACAACATTAACTTATTTGTTTACTACATTAGCTTCAAATAAAATTCGCAATGGACAAATCCTTATCGGATTCGGAAATGGAGGTGGCTGTCCTGTCTAATCGCACGCCATCACGTATAATAAAAAGAAGGAGGGAGGATGATTTCTCTGCTGAATTTAAAATATTTAAGGAGGAAATGAAAAAGATGTTCTCTGGTTTGATGGACACCCAAAAAAAGGAATTCCAAAAAAATGCTACAACCTTAAAAGAAATACAACAGACGAATAATAATATTGAAAGTTCAGTATCATTTTTATCAGAACAGAATGAAGAACTCAAAAGGAAATTAGAATACCTAGAAGCACAATCGAAGGAAGACAGGAAACACATAACATTTTTAGAAAACCGAATAGAGGACTTACAAAGAGAGAACCGTAAGACAAATTTTGAAATAAAAAATGTTCCAAAAAAGAGCGGTGAAACAAAAGACGACCTACTAGGCATGATTACATACCTGTCAAAGAATATCGGTTGTGAAATCAACAGGACGGATATAAAGGACATTTATAGAACTCGTGGTAAAAAAGAAAATCCTCAAAATACGCCTGTGATTGTGGAGACGACATCTACCTTATTAAAAAATGAGGTCCTAAAAATGAGTAAAAACTTTAATATAAAACACAAATCTAAACTTTATGCCAAGCACCTTGGATTTAAGACCTCCGAAGACACGCCGATTTTCGTCTCTGAACAATTAACCACCAAAGCCTCTCGATTACATTTTCTCGCTCGAGACCTTGTTAAAATGAAAATGTTTAAATTCTGCTGGACCGCGTACGGGAAGGTATATTTGCGAAAAGACGAATTGTCCCCGATATTGCTTATCACCAATGAGCCACAAATACAGGAGTTATTAGTAAAAAAATGACTAGATTCTGAGCTGGTTATTTTGTCAACTTTTTCAGCCAGTGAAAAACAAGGATGCCCTACTTATTTATATATTTGGATATATTTCAAGTTGTTATTTCATATTGTCGATTTTGGCTTATCAAATCTTAACTCAATTACTTATGATACAATTCATAATATTACAAGTATAATCATTGCATTATATAATCACATAAAAAACTGGATACTACGGGGCACTCACCAAAAATACGGCATACATATAATTATATTGTTTTTTGTAATTGCATCATATCTAAACACTTACACCGATATTGCACTACTAACTTTGTTTTCAATCAATCATGGATAGTTCATTAAATACCATAAAAGAAATAGACAACACAGAAATTGCAGACTCAATAGAATGTGATGTAAGTGACTTAACTTTAAATAGAAACATAAACACGAAAGACCTGACAGTTATTACACAAAATATAAGGAGTATATATGGCAACATTGATGACTTTCAAGTAACACTATCTAGTATAAAGCTTAGTATTGATATACTAATCCTCACAGAATGTCGTCTAGACACTAGTAAACCTATCCCCCAAATTAGAAATTATACATCTTTCGAAACAACGTGTAACCTCAACCAAAACGACGGGGTAGTGTTCTATGTAAACAACAATCTCAATGCTAGAGTAACTGAGGTAAAACTGACACATGCATCTTGCTTACAGCTTACAATGCCTAATACTATTATACTTGGCATATATCGCTCTCCTTCGAATTTGAATGCACTTAAATTCATTGAGTCCCTAGACTCATATTTAAACACTATCAAACCACAAGCTAATATTATCCTTACAGGTGATATTAATATTAATCTTCTGTGTAGAAACAATGCCTCAACATATGAAATTAATAATAGAAATAGTTACTTAAACATGTTGCCTACACACGGTATTATACCAGGCCATCTGTTTCCCACTAGGTTGGGTAATTGCTTGGACCATTTCATGCTAAAGTTAGACAAAAGTAAATTTTCTGCGTTTATAGCTGCTCTAAATACTAGTGTAACTGATCATCGTGCTATTTTTCTAGCCTTATCTAATCTTAAACCAAATATAAATTCACCTAAAATTATTAGACCAATAAACCTCGAATTGGCTGTTACTAATTTAACCCAAACAGGTCTTTATGAACTTATTAATAGTGACGATCCCAACTATATTACAGAACAACTCATAAAAACAATGTCTGATTGTCTAAACCGAAGTCGATCAGTGGTGCGTCTCCCTAAAAGTAGAAGAAACATTAAGCCGTGGATCACGCCGGGTATAATGCGTTGCATCAGAACCAGAAACAAAATGCAGCTTAAACTTCGATCAGATCCTCACAATGACATTTTAAAAATTAGTTACACCAGATACCGCAACTTTTGTACCAAACTAATAAAAAAGCCGAAACGTAGCTATGAACGAGAAGAATTGACAAAATCTGTTGGTGACTCTAAATTACTTTGGAATAAGATAAAAACCTTAACTAACTTAAAATCTCAAAAAAAAACAAACACTGATTTAATTAATACTTCGGATACCGCGTCTGATTCTGTCAACAATGTAAATGATTTTTTTGCAACAGTTGGAAGGCAGCTTGCTGAAACTATCAAAACTAAAAATTCTTTACCAATCATCAAAAATACCTACTCAAGTGCTCCTAGCTCATCATTTTTCTGTTAGATACTGACCACCAGGAAGTAAATAATATTATTATGGGTCTGAAGTCTGATAGCGCTCCGGGGTGGGATGGGATTGGTAATAACTTTCTTAAAATGACTAAACACCTTATAGTCCCCGTGATCTGTCACTTGGCAAACCTATGCTTTAAAAAAGGTATTTTCCCACTATTACTTAAACAATCAGTTGTTACACCAGTGTATAAGAGTGGGAAGAGAGACGATGTAAATAACTACAGGCCAATTTCAGTATTACCTTCTATTTCAAAAATAATTGAAAAACTTATTAATAAGCGACTTCTAAATTTTCTCGAAAAATTTAACATTATTTCAAACTCGCAATTTGGCTTTAGACAAAATAAATCTACTGAAGATGCAATCTTAGCACTAACTTCTCTGATTACAGATGAAATGGATAAAAACAAAAGATGTCTTACAGTTTTCTTGGACCTAAAAAAGGCATTTGACACTGTCTCTCTTCCCATTCTTGTGCAAAAACTAGAGCTAAATGGTATAAGAGGTACACCCTTAAATCTTTTACGAGATTATTTGTACGGTCGCAAGCAAAGGGTAAAAATTGGCGATCATGTAAGTAGGGATGCTGATATTACCTACGGAATTCCTCAAGGAAGCGTATTGGGCCCCACTTTATTCCTTGTTTACATAAATGAGCTAACAAATATTGCTGTTGATGGGGGACAAGTATTTTCTTTTGCGGATGATACTGCCATTGTTTTTAGTGCATCAAATTGGAACTCCGTATTTAAGCTAGCAGAGGTAGGACTTGTTAAAATTGTAAATTGGCTTAAATTTAACCTGTTAACGTTGAACACGGCAAAAACAAATTATATTTGTTTTTCTTCTACCAGTAAAACACAACCTGTTACTATAAATGCACTTAAAATACATGAATGTGATGTTATAGATATACAAAACTGTAATTGCCCACAAATTGAAAAAGTCTCTGCAGCTAAATACCTCGGAATTGTAATAGATCAACGTCTGTCATGGCATTGTCAAATTGAATTTGTAAACTCAAGAATCAGAAAACTAATCTGGATTTTTAAAAGTCTGAGACATATCACCACAAAAAAATTAATTAATCTAATTTACGTTGCACTGGTCCAATCCGTTGTGGGTTATTGCATAGCGGTCTGGGGCAGTGCAATAAAAACAAAATTTATAGAAGTTGAAAGAGGTCAACGATGTCTTCTTAAAGTAATGTACTTCAAGCCATTTAGGTTCCCAACTGAAGAGCTTTATAAATTTAGTGAACTTTTATCAATAAGAAAACTATATATCCTACAGACTATCTTAAAATTACACAAATCGTTACAATATAATCCTAAAATTACATGTAAAAGGAGAAACACCAGAGTAGTGGAAATATATCCTACAAAAACGAAATCAGCCCAAAAGCAGTTTAAATCGCAATCAGCCCACTTATACAACTTAATAAATAAAGATATTGGAATTTATCAACTAAAAACTAAAGACTGTAAAAAAGCGGTACTAAATTGGTTAAGGTCACATAATTATAAAGAAATAGAAGAATTACTAAAATAGTTTATAATCATTATAATTCAACCTGTCTAAATAATATCTATAAACTAAAACCAAATTGCACTCTACTTGATTATTAAAAGGTAAATCGGGAAATCATAAACATAATAATAATATGTATACATTATTAATAATTATTATATATTATATCTATTAACATACATTATATTACTATATATTATACTATATTAATATTTCTATTAAATAGCCGTACTTTCAGTGATAGAATGATGGATAGATAGATAGATACTCTTTGTTGCACACCATACAAGTAAATAATAATAAGATGCAGCCATACCAATAAAAATAATAATTATAAGATTATTTCGTTGCAAACGTGTAATAATATTGTTATGAAGGAGCGGGGCTACCTGTCACAAGTGTTATTCTTAATACTTACTAGGTAGTCTCAACCACAACCATTGTTTAGTATTAAGCTGTAAACGAAATAAAAATTTTTATCTTTATCAATAAATGTGTTAAAGTATTAGCCGACAAAATAAGCAATATTGAAAAAAGCATTGATATTAGAGATCTCGCAGGAAAATTAAATAAACATTATGAGCAAAGCAGATGTTGTAAACGAAATTTGTAAAAATGCTAGGATTAATTATCCTCGAAGAAATGTTATTATAAAAGATATAGACGATCTATGGCAAGCAGACCTAATAGAGATGGGAGCAATGTCGCAAGCTAATAATGGTAATAAATATATATTAGCCATTATCATTTACAAAATTTGCATGGGCTATTGCATTAAAGCAAAAAAATAAAGAGTGTGTATCACAAGCTTTTAAAATGTTATTACAAAATGGACGAATTCCGAAAAATTTACAAACCGATCACGGAAAAGAATTTTATAACAATTAATTTAAAAACGTTGTGAATAAGTACAATATAAACCATTACTCCACATATTCTACAAAAAAAGCTCGCATTGTTGAAAGATTTATTAAGACGTTGAAGGGTAAACTGTACAAAGCGTTTAACTTAAACGGAAATTATAAATGGAACAATGGATTACTTAAAAAAATCGTACATCAATACAATAATGAAGTGCATAGAACTGTAGGTCAACCTCCTGCAACAATTTCTCATGAAAACAAAACAAAAGTATTACAAAGATACATAAATCTAATAAATAATCGGAAAACCATTACACATAAAAAGTTTCAAGTTGGTGATTACGTAAGAATAAGCAAGCATAAAGCTTGTTTTGATAAAAGTTATACACCTAACTGGTCGACAGAAATATTTAAAATCGTTAAAGTACAAGAAACAAATCCTCCAACTTATTTGATAGCAGACTCAAAATCTCGCCCGATACTAGTAGCATTTTATACCCCAGAACTTCAGAAAACTAAATATAATGACATTTATTTAGTGGAAAGAGTCTTAAGAAGAAAAGGAAATCTTGTATATGTCAAATGGTTGGCCTACCAAGTAGTGAGAATAGTTGGATAAAAAAAACTGATGTATTGTAGATGGTAGTTTGTATTCCGCCACTTGATTTTATGCTTATTTAATTCATTGCTTGTTGAAATTGCTTCACTTTGTATTTGTTCTTTACACGATAAAGACTTCTTACTACATAAAAGTCCCTTTTTCAGTATTATCACTTTAAATTTTAATAAAATTGAAAAGAAAACGAACTACTGAAGCTTTATGTAACTTAGATAACAAAGACGGATACAATGTACGAAATAGAATACCATCTAGTGGAAGTGTAAAGAAGACATTCAAAAACATTGTTTCACGTACGAAAAAACATATTAATAAGATAAAACCCAAATGTAAAAAAGCTTTACTGCAATTAGCATGCGCAACAGCACAAGAATTAGCATCAGATTCGTCTGTTAATATACCTAGAATTATACCTGTACCAAAAACTGGAGGGTTTCTCCCTTTCATACCAATATTTGCCGGCTTATCTGCTGCAGGTAGTTTAGTTGGAGGTGCAGCCGGAATCGCGAAAGCTATAAATGAATTTAAATCAGCGAAAAAACAATTGTCAGAACTCGTAAGACACAATAAGCATATAGAAGCAGTATGCATTGGCAAAGGATTACACGTGAAACCATATAAAGATGGTTTGGGAATTTGTGTCACAAAGAAAAAAAACTAAATTATAAGCTACCCAAAAGAGCTTTAACTAATATCGATATTATGAAACACTCTATTAGTATTCCCTTTTTTCGAGGTGTATATAAGTAGGTTATAATTGTTCGTTCTAATTCACTTTCTTCTCATTCGCTTCCTGCGTCCGCTCATTCGAAGAAAGTTAATTAGAACGAACAATTATAACAAAAAAAAAGTGAATTGGAATCTAGAACCTGTTTAACGATTCAGTTGAACGCATCATATACGTATTGTTTAACCATTCGTGGATCATACATAAATGAAATGACTCCAAAATATAGAAGTCAGTTTGTTGACATTTACGCACTACAGTGGACGAGTTTGTGACGCTGCTATGAAATTTCTAAAACAGAAAGAATCATTAAAATTGGACTGTATTTGTCCTGTATCATCGAGTAACGTTAAGCGACATGGGAACTTACTACCAAACACAATTCGCAGCATTGTTTGCGGTCCTTCAAACTGTGGAAAAACCAATCTAGTAATTAGTTTGTTGTTACACCAAGATGGACCACGTTTCCGTAACTTATATGTGTATTCTAAGTCTCTGTATCAACCTAAATACTTGTTTTTAGAAAAAGTATTAGAGAAGGTTGCTGACATATCTTATAACAAATATAATCAGAACAGTGAAGTCCTAAGTCTACATGAAGCTTTACCTGAATCAATTATAATATTTGACGATGTTGCATGTGAAAATCAGAACAATATACGAGATTATTTCGCAATGGGTCGTCATAAAAACATTGACTGTTTTTATATTAATCAAACATATACTAAAATTCCGAAACAATTAGTAAGAGACAATGCTAACCTTATTATATTGTTCAAACAAGACGATATTAATTTAAAACATGTTTACGATGAACATGCCAGCTCAGACATGACTTGGTCTCAGTTTCGTGAAATGTGTTCAACTGTGTGGAGTAAGCCGTACAGTTATGTTGTCATTGATAAGGATTGTGATCGAAACAAAGGCTGTTACAGAATGAAGTTCGATACATTCATAGTAGTAGATTAAATATATTTTTTATAAAGCTGCAGCATACGTTTCCTTGAATCAGTTGAATTTGAGAAGTCCAACAGAGTGGAATCTTGAATAATGGAGCGAAATCTGAAAGAACAAATTGTAAAATCTGCAACTGCTGTAAAAAGAAAGGTAGAACTGATAAAAGATTTAAAAAATACCAGTGACCAGGCTCTAGAAACTTTGTTTAAACCTATTGTAAACCCACTTAAAGAGTTGAGTAGTAAAACTGGAGATCAACGTCAAATAGACGATGAAATGGAGCAGCCACAATTAGTGAAAATAATTAAGCGCAGGGAAAGCGAAGCATCAAGTACTTCAAATGAAGATTATTCCTATTTTAAAAATATGGATGATGGTGAAACCTCTGATAATAATGTTTGTAAAACACCTAATAAAACTCTTACTACGTCTTCCCCAGAGAATAATGAAGTTAATGACAACTCCTTCAAATCTCTTCAGTCATCGCCAAGTATTGCCAATGATTCTTTATCCTGGTCTTTATCATCTGAAGCTATGAAAGATATACCTTATGGTGTTAGACATGTGAAGGGAAAACTTTTGCTTGGCAATACCCGTGTTAATGATGATAATCGAATTCTAAAAATTGGAAACCGTAGCTTGAAAAAGACTCCGGGCTTAAAAGAATTATTATATAAAAAAACACCAGACTTAGATTCTATAACAGAAGAAGACCTACAAAATTATAAACTATTACTTATGGATACTAATGCGCATAAACGGAACTATGATCCATCTAAACACATAAACAGTAACAAAGGGTTTAAATATATGCATATAATTAAACCACTGTTTAAGTTCTCTAGAAGTCACACAAGTAGTATGGAAAGTCTGTCACAAGGTAAAGGTTGATATTTTAAAAGCTGTTAAAAAGGATACCGATTTGGTTTACTGGAATGATCCAAACGAGTTAGTGGAAAGATTAAAACTACTGTGTGCATCATGGGCAGCTGGTAATAATGGGGTACGAAATGAAATTTATGCAATAATTGAAGAATTGTATGAAGCTGGTATTATAAAATAAATGAAATATATAAAGCTACCATCAGGAAAATTGAGCAGTATCATTGAGCTTCAGAAACCGATAAGACGGCGATGAATATAGATAAATTTGGTCATCATGTTCATAAGCGTTTACGTCAACCTGAATTCACTGATATCTTTACCGATGCATTATTACGAACAGACGCAGGTGAATTTGATTTAAAATCATCAAGGTTAAAAGGATTACAAATTCCTGAACAAGACAGTGAAGCTGTGAACAAAGAATATGTTGATAACTGTGTTCAAAAATTAAAAGAAGAAATAAAAACAGTTCAGAGCAATATAAAAAATTATCTTAATAATTTAGAAAAAATAACTTCGAGTAATTTAAGTACAGTGTATTATTCAAAAAACGAAATTGATTTTATGTTAGCAGCAAAAACATCCAAAAATGAGTAAGCAAGATATAGTTGATGAGTTGCACAAAGCAGCGAGAAGAAATTTCTTTCGGCGGCATACATTGACTAAAGGAATAGATGATTTATGGCAAGCTGATCTTATGGACTTTCAAAAATATTCATCGCTGAATAAAGGATATAATTATGTTCTGGTAGTGATTGATACTTTTTCTAAATACGTTTGGATCAAGCCTTTGAAGTCAAAATCTAAAACATGTGTTGCCAATGCAATGCATGATATATTATCTGAATCAAAACGAAAGCCTAAAAATGTACAAACAAATCTAGGTAAAGAGTTTTATAACGATTCTTTCAGTCATCAGTTAATGAAAAGTTACAAAATAAACCATTATTCCACCTACTCTGTCAAAAAAGCATCTATAGTAGAAAGAGTTATAAGAACCATTAAATCAAACCTTTACAAAAAATTTAGTTTATGCGGACGGTATCAATGGTGTCAAAATAATTTGGATTCCGTTGTAAATCATTATAACAACACTGTGCATCGCATTACTAAATTCAAGCCGATCAGTGTAAATCATTCGAATGAAATTTTAGTACGATCTAACATTATCAAAACCCAACAAACAAAAATAAAAATTTGTCAAAAATCTAAATTCAGAGTAGACGACTTTGTGCGTATAAGTAAATACAAAGGAGATTTCTATAAAGGCTATACCCCTAATTGGTCTACAGAAATATTTCGCATCGTAAAAATTAATAAAACCAATCCCATAACATACCAAATAGCAGATAAACAAAATCAAAACATTCTCGGGTCTTTTTACGGGTGTGAACTATTTAAAAACTAAGTTTCCGACCTATACCTAATTGAAAAAGTTATCAGAAAAAAAGGAAACAAATTGTTTGTCAAATGGTTAGGATTAAGTGATAAGGAAAATAGTTGGGTAAACAAAAGCGAATTGGTTTAGATTTTTATATAAATATCGTATGATCACTGGTTTATCACACTTTATTAATATCAATGAAAGAAGGCAGTGGTATAATAAATAACTTAATAGATCGTTTACCGTTCGAGTTACATTTACCTGGGTACCAATTTTGTGGTCCCGGTACAAAACTTCGAAAACGTATACTAAAAGGTGAATGCGGTATAAATCAATTAGACAAAGCTTGCATGCACCACGATATTGCTTATATTAATAAAGATTCAGAAACTCGACGTAAAGCAGACTTAGAACTTTTAAACATGGCCAAAAGGAGATCGACTTCAAAAGATGCGAGCAAAGGAGAAAAACTTGCATCGTGGATAGTAAAAAATGCCATGAAAGCAAAAATTCGAGCAGGCAGTAGTATTCAATCATTTAAGAAAGGAATTAAGAAAATACACACTCAACTAAAAACACTAAAATCCAAAGACCATACCTCTGCAATAAAGTATGCTTATGCAGCGGCAAAGAAGCTATTCAATAACAAGAAAGGAATACGTTTACCACGTTTTATTCCTCTCCCTAAGTGTGGTGGATTTTTACCACTCATACCTATTTTTGCGGGATTGTCAGCATTAGGTTCGCTTGCCGGAGGTGCAGCGGGTATAGCCAAAGCCGTAAATGATTCTAAGGCGGCACAAAAGAGTCTTCAGGAATCTGAAAGACATAACAGAATGATGGAAGCAGTAGCTCTTGGAAAAGGATTATATATCAAATCTCATAAAAAGGGAACAGGTTTATATTTAAACCCATCAAAAAACTAATAAAAAGGTTACCTAAACGTGCGCTTACTAATCTTGACATTTTAAAATATGCTAGTGATATTCCTCACTTCCGAGGTGTTTACATGAGAGATACGTTACCATCAAGACCTAAAAAGATAGAATGCGGAATACTAAATTTGGATAGCAACAAAAATCCTGGCACGCATTGGGTAGCCTTTGTTAAGCATAACAATTACGTAGAATATTATGATAGTTTTGGTAATTTGAAACCACCATTAGAATTTGTAAAATATATGCATGCTTTACTTATAAACTATAATTATATGAGACATCAAGCCTTTGGTACCACTAACTGTGGTCATTTATGTCTGAAATTCTTAAGAAATTATTGGAAAATGCATTTATATAATGAAAAGAAGAAATAAATGTGTTAGTATAAAAATGTCTTTCACTGTGTCCTTAACTGGAAGCGGAGCTTCCTTGACAACAAACTATTCCCCAACTTTGGAACTTCAAGGAGACTATGAGTGCGGTCTTTTATATTTTTCAACGTTTAACTCAATTCCCAATATAGATGAACGAAACAATAAGTTTTATTATGGTGATAATGAAATAATCGAAATACCTGAAGGTTCTTACGAGCTTCAAGATATTTGTGATTATTTAAAAAGCAACATCAAGAACACTGTACTTAAACTTACTTGCAATAACAATACATTGAAAACACGTATTTTTTGTTCCAAAGATGTTCATTTCAACAAAGGGAAGTCACTGGGTAAAATTTTAGGTTTTGGAACGAAAACAATAAATGCTAATATAAGTACTGATTCAGAGTATCCTGTAAACATTCTATCAACTACCATTGTGCGGATCGAATGCGATGTAGTTAGTGGTTCATTTGTTAATGGAAAATCAAGTCATATAATTTATGAATTTGTGCCAAACGTACCACCTGGTTATAGAATAATTGAAATTCCCAAAAATCTGATTTATTTTCCGGTTAATCAAAATTCTATTAACGCCATTAATATAAGACTGCTGGATGCTGATAATAAAGAGATAAATTTACGAGGTGAAGAAGTGCAACTATATTTACATTTTAAGCAAAAATGATAAATTTTAATAAAAACCCGACCACATCGTGTTCACAAATCATTTCTAAAAGGACATCTCCCAAGAGCGCACCACTTCATTTAAAAAGAAAGCTTACCAAAACTAACAAGGATTTCCTGAAGCTAATTGGTTTGATAAAATGAATATCTTAAATATATCTCAACAAATGTCATACGATCGAACGATACGAACAGCATCGAAAGTTTTGAGTATCACTCGTACAAACCATACGTAAAAAGTTTCAACAAGAATGATGAAATAAGAATTCCTATCAATCAACAAGACCTGTACGTGCTTCCGTCGCTCAGCAGTTTGTATATCGAAGGGGACGTGAATGTGTATGATAGCACTACTAAAGAAAGAGTATCGAATGTACATTTTATTAATAATCCAGCATTATTCCTATTTCAAGATATTCGATACGAATTGAATGGCATTGAAATAGATAAAATTAAAAATGCAGGTGTAACTACAACAATCAAGTCTTATCTATCCTTAAATGAAAACGAATCAAAATATGCTCGAGTTTGGGGATGGTCCACTGAAGGCATAAAAAATGCAGGTGGTGGAGCATTTTCTGTCTCCATTCCGCTGAACAAGATATTAGGGTTTGCTGAAGACTACGAAAAAATTATAATTAATTGTAAACATGAATTAGTGCTTTTAAGAAGCAATACGAATCTGAATGCAATTAAATTAAACTCGGGAGAAGTACTGGATGATATTAAAATTACTAAAATTATTTGGAGAGTGCCTCACGTTAAAGTGTCCGATCGTGAAAGAATAAATTTATTAAAGTTCTTAGAAAAAGATAGACCTATTCCATTAGCGTTTCGTAGTTGGGATCTCTATGAATATCCATTACTACCTAAAACACGAAAGCATACTTGGTCTATTAAAACTTCATCCCAAATAGAGAAACCACGATTTGTTGTAGTTGCCTTACAAACAAATCGAAAACATAACAGTCAATTGTCCATGGCTGAATTTGATCATTGTCACGTACGAGATGTAAGGGTATTTTTAAATTCATCATATTATCCGTACGAAGGATTAAATGTCAGTTTTGCGGATGACAAATTTACCTTATTATACGAACAGTATGTGAGATTTCAACAGTCTTATCACGGACGTCGATCAGAGCCGTTGATGAGTTTGAAGGAATTCAGAGACATAGCTCCTTTATTTGTTATCGACTGTTCGCGACAACATGAAACTTTAAAAGGTTCGATCGATGTGAGAGTTGAAATCGAAACAGACCATGAAATACCGGATCAAACAGCTGCTTATTGCTTGATTTTAAACGATTGTATATTCGAATACAAACCTTTGAGTAATATTGTAAAGAAACTATCATGAACAGCCAAACAATTTTTGTAGATCTTCAAGGATTTAAAGATTGCAAAAATAATTTTATTGTAAAAGAACTAGCTATAGCTACCGAAGAACATACTCATGTATTTTTAATAAAACCTCCCTACCCGTTTACTACACTAACTGAAAAAGAAAGGAAACATGTCTTTTGGGTTGAAAAGAATAGGGGTTATCGGTGGAGTGAAGGATATATTGATTACAGAGAATTTCGGAGAACTATTAAACCTTATTTAAATGACAGAAAAAATATAGTAAAGGGCGAGGAAAAGATAAAATGGATTCATGATTTATGTGGTCACAATAATATTACTGATATAAGTTATTTAGGTGTCCCTAATTTAGTCACTCTTTGTAATAATTATTGTAAAAATATGTTAGTTTATAATTGTTTTACACATAAGAAAATTTGTGCTTTAAAAAATGTTTTGTGTATACGAAAATGGTGTGTAGATAATAAAGCAAATTTATAGTTTTTAAATTAAACAATGTACCTACTGAATTATTTTGTTTTACTTATACCCTAACCTAAGATTTTCATAAGTATTTCATAAGTTCATAAACAGGTAGGACGAAAAATAAAAAAACCGAATGTTTCACCACATAATGTCTTTATTTGACACTGAGTAGACTATCTTACAATACATTTCTATTAACTACATATCAAAAAATACAATTATACTTAACTATAAATATTCATTACATAGAGTTTTCGAGATTTTTCTTATTAATGTCTCTGTCATGTCGGAAATTTCATCCACTGGTTCGGTAACGATGTATTGCGCGCTGAGCAGCACGTCCGTGTCTTCTTCGTTTTGGTTTTCTTCCCGTATCATCGAACAAGAAGGTTCGCTCGTGAGGTCGATTATTCGTATTTGTATCAATTTTAAGCCTTTAGCTCGTTCTTTGTTGATGACGTAGGATTTAACACATCTTGTCTTCTTTTTTACTGGTTCAGTCTTTTTCTTCAGCCTTTTTTCCCGTAATCTTTGAGTTGTTTGAGGCTTTTCAATTTGGTTCTTGTCCAGTATATCCTGACAAGCCTGTGTTAATCCTTCCCATGGATCATAGTTGAACTGTGATAACATAATAGGCGTGTCTTCGGAGTTCTCCAACGGGTCTTGAGCACACTGAGATAAAAGTATATCAGAACGGTCTGCCATTATCTGTGAAAAAAAAATACATTATGTTAAAGTACGCATTAATTTTGTAGAAGTAAAGATTTTGTTATGATTTATGTAAATCTAATAATAAATATTGAAACTTACCAAGTAATTATTCTCGCTGTGTATATCTCTTAACAAAGCTGTTTGAATAATGACTCAAATGCAAGTTTACTAGGTAAAGAAAGTTTTGAGAGTGCATTAATTGTAGTGTCAGCAAATAAGCATGTGCGTGTTTCATGCAATTTATTAAATAAACATCCTCGCCTAAATTTGTAGCATCATCAAATTATACGACCTAAAATCTAAATAGGTATCACCTACCTACACGTGCGCAAATGTTGCGAAACTATTAATGTATGTTTTCACAGTTGTATACAATGAAACAACAAATCATTGGTAGTTTAAAATTTATTTAATACTTATTTAACAAATACATTTTATAATCATGTTTTTTTTAATTGTACAAAACATAGTTTAAAATACAGTAGGTAAGTGTTAGTCGCGGCTTAAGAGTAGAAGGTTAGTCAAAAGTAGGTATTTACCTAAATAAAAAAGTAAAGAGATTCCAATGAATTAGTTAACTAACTCTTCCAAACGAGAGAATTACAACTTCTATAACATTTTATAATCTAAACATAAGAACTAATTATTTCAACCCAGACTATTTAATATCATCAAATTATGATACGGTACAAGACTAAGACTCACTTATCAAAAAGAATATAACAAGTTATTATAATACAGGTCAGAACTTAAATTATCGACAAATTAAAAGAAGCTGGATTTATGTCCCCAAGCCAATGTACTTATATTATTTTTTAATATGATACGTTTGTCATCGTTAGATGATAAAGCTACTTTATTTACCGATTGAGTAAATATTTCATGCTTCAACGATTTAAATACTACATTAGTTTTTTTAATAACTTTGTTGTGCAATAGGACATTATTGTAATCTTTAAAAAGTAACTGCTTAACAGCTGGTTTTTTTACACCTTTGGCTTTTTTGATTTCTTTATTTTCAGTTTTTATACAGTATAATTTTGATCTTAAACCAACAAATTCCGTTATGAGTTTTCCACCTAGTTCGTCTTTAAACAAACCAGGAACCTTTTTATTTTGTCGTTTAATGTTATACAAATTATTTTCATCGTAATTGCTTGTGTCAAAGTAAGATTCAAATTGACGTTTCAAATCTCTATACACATCCTTGGTGTGTATGGAGTACAAAAAGCTATCCGTATCTGTGTAACAAAGTTTTAAATTGTCACCGTAGAATGGTTTCATAATGGAATAATGAAATTTATACATATGGCTTTTAGAAATTTCTAAAACCGTAAATCCTATATAAATTGGTTTATCCAGTAATATCGACTCCGGTTTCATTTGCACTGCAACAAAATTCTCAGAAAACACAGTTGAGCTGTGATAATTGGGTCTTGCTATTAATTGCTGAGCAGTGTACTGTTTTTTTGTTTTATTTCTAGTATCAACCCATTGATTTACTAATTTTACATCAAGTCGTTTTTCCGGATCTTCTAGTGTTTTGCCGAAAATGCTATTATTCAAAAGTTTGAAAAAATCTTGTTCAAATGCAGACGTTGCCTTTTGTCGCAAGTCGGTATTAAGATCAATGTATTGCTTTAGATATGGGCTTTGTTTGAATTTTATTACTCTGTGGATTTTTTTTAGTTTCAAACCATAAGAAAGGCATGCTTTTAAATGCACATAGTGAATAACATAGTTAAATTTATCGTACAAATTTGGTATTAACTTTGATGTTTTAGAGCCAGGTGGAGTAAATTTTTGCGGACAAAAAGGGAGTTCATTGTGTAAATCATGCAACTGTTCGGGATATTCTAAATCTATTTCTAAAATATAGCCCTCTTCAGCATTGTCAGGCGTGTTTAATTATTAATTTCGTCGACATTAAATTCTGACGCATTTAACAAGCGAAAATCAGAATAAGGTAAATACGAGCACATTGCATATCCGTATAAATTGTTGCAGTCTATATAAAATAAGTAATTATCTGGAGAAGATGGGTCGTAATCAGACAAGTATTTATTATTTGCCTTTGCATATCTAGTGGAAACTTGACAAACACCACCGCGGATACCCTTTTGGATTAACCGAATTATTTCCAAGTCTTCAATTAGTTCAAGTTTAACTTTGGTCAAAAGTAGCATAGCATCGAAGCTTAAACTCGGAGCCGTAAGATAAAACGAAGGATCTAAATTATAATTCGTTTTACAAGTATACCGAAATTTTTCAAATACATCGGCCAGTAAAAGGACGTCTGATTTTAAATATAACTTTGTATAATCTCCTAGATTATTTAAATTAAATGTTTTCCAAACACGCTCGGCATGTTGATAGTCAGATTCTGAAATAGTACACTCATTCAAACTACTGTAAAAACACTGGCGCGGAGGTAACTGTTTTTCTTTATGATTCCCAGTTAGTCATGTATTCATAAGGGTATACCCCTTTGCGTCTTAATAACTCAAACTGATTTTTTTCAGAAAAACTTTTTGATAAATGTGTAAAATCCTGTGTATTTAAATTAGAAACCAGTTTTTCAAGGCTTGTCCCTAAAAATTTAAACGAGTCAACGAAGCGAACTGCCATGTAATTATTATCGTCTGTTGTAAAAAACTTAGTGAACGATATATAATTTTCTTTATTTTTGGCTATAACCTTTATTGGTCCCGATATTTCTCCCAATTGCCTTATAAATAGATGACTATCGTAGCCGGATAAATTATGAAAAAATACAGGTACGAATTGTGGTAAGCGATATTTGAGATTACAGTAAGAATGTGCGGGACCGCGGTACCTGCCGGTTAAGTGACAGTGGTCCCTTACTCTATCGTCAAATAACAACTGATTGCAAAGATAACATTGCTTTGATTTAGAAAATGATTCTGATTCTTCTACCGTTAACTTTTTCATTGGTATTTTGTTTTTATATAGTTTTAATATTTCAGATATGTCTTTCTTAAGATTCTCAATAAATATTTCAACACAATTTTGCCCAAGATAAGATACGTACCGATTCAAGGAACTGTCATATGAACAAACTACGTAATATGCAAATGCAGCCGGAACATGTTTTTGGAAGACGTTCGTAAAAATTGAAGTCGGTCCGTCTGTACTTGGCTGTAATAACGATTCGAAATCCGCGTAAATAACGAACGGCATGTCTTGCATTTTTTCATAGTTTTTAAACTGTATAAGTGTGCCGGGTTTTGGTAAAACAGTAGCAACGCCACCGCATATATGAGTATTAAATTTAATTTCGTTTTTAAAGAATACCATACAATCATCACAAAAAAATATTTTTCTGTGGTTTTTTGTTATTTGTGACCTGAACAAACGACTTAAATTTTTTATCCAGCAATAATGAGTTCGATTTCCCTTTTCTAAAAATAATAAATTTATATGGTTCTTTTTCTTATTTTGAGTGCGGTATAATGGGCCAACAATATTAGTGTTGTTTTTAACTCCATAAACATTAACACTTATACCGGGATTATTCTTTTCAAAGGTTTTTATATCTGAAAAATTTACAGGAAACGACATGTTTTTTGTATTGAGAACGTTCTCAAAGCGAGGATATGAAGAAGTACGGTGAGCATTGCTCTTAGCAGGAAACAATGCTGCCATTATGCTCCACAAAAAACAAAATTTATCACTATTTTGAACGTTAATGCAAGCTCGTTTTAGTTTTAAAGCTTTTGGTAAATCTATAAATTTGGATGCTTTTAAAGGATTATATTTATTAATGTTAATTTCTAAGTACGAATTACGAAGAAAAGACCAACCGCTGTCTCTTTCTTGCATTTCGTCAATTTTAGTTGAAATAATAGCTATTGCTTGAGAGAATATTTCGTCAAATACGTAGTTCTTATGTATGATAAAGTTCTCTGTAGCAAATGATTTTAGCTCGGATTTGTTAGAGTCATTAGTTCTAAGAGAAAATTCTGCAAATAATTCGAAGTTGACTTTAAGGCTGTTAAATGCTAGTTGTCGCGCATGTATAAGTTGGCGCACGCGCGCACGCATGCTGCGCATGAACTCGGCTGGCGTCTGTACTCCTTCATCCCTAATGCGCAATCGATATGTAGCTATTCGACTACGGAAAGCTCTACTTATTTTATCAATGTCGTCTCCTAACTCTATTGCTGAATTATTTTTATGTGTATTACTTTTAAGATGAGCTGAGAAACTATTACTTCTAACTGATAAATCGCACACTGTGCAATATATCGTTCTTTTCGACATTCTAAAAAAGTTAAAATTTATCTACCTACCTACTTTGAGTGAAATTAAAAAGACTGGGTGAAAACTAAGATATATAAAAGTATTTCACTATTTTATTTTATTACCTTAAATAACTAATTACAAATTATCGAGGACTATTTTTTTTATTCGGGAAAAATGTACCGTCCTCTTCGAATGCCTCTCGCGCTCGTTTGATGAATTGCCGCAGTAGGTCGAGATGTTCGGCGTCGGAATTGGTCTGGTACTTAAGCGATAGGACCGCTTTCTCCCAACGATCTTTCGGCTCCACAGGTCGTATCTCGTTCGTGTTGTAGAGGCGCAACTCCACGAAGAGATCACCAGGTAGAGTGGCGGTGCGGCGCAGGAGCCCGTCGGCCACTCGACGCGTCAGCACGGACTGCAGGCGGTTGGGCTGGGTGCGCGCGCGACTGCTCTCGATGTCCACGTCGTCGTCCAAGTCCAGCTTCCACCCTGAGGTTCGAGTTCGTTTTTCTCCACTCGAGCTCTCTGCTGACTTGCGTTTGGTAGATGTAGACTTTTTCACGGATGATTTAGTTCTGAAAAAAAAAACAACATTTGGATTTAAATATTTTGAAACAGTTTTAGTTATATTAGTTGGAACAAGAGATTAAATGAAAAAACATCATTCTGCGAATATATAAACTCGTAAAATTATAAAACTCCGACCGGAATACAATAGCAGAAATTCTATGTAAGTATATCTTTGCTCGTATAAATGTATAAATATTTGTTTTAAAATATAAATGATTCCCGCGCATTTAAAATAGATAGGTACGAGTACATTACAACGCAAAGTAAATACCTCAGTCATATAAAAGTCATTAAAAACTTACGGTTTATTAATTGATTCGTCTTCAGACTCGTAGACTAAATTTTTGGCTGCTTTTCGATGTCTCGGTTTCAACCTGCCAACAAACAATGAAATTTTTTATTTATTAGGTCTGCCAACATTATTACACAAACAACAAATTAGTTTAAAACGGTAGATATTTTCACTTGTTTCAATACTAACTGGAATATTACTTTGTGTATGAAATCTCACTTTTTACATTAAATATTATTACATAAACAGTTTCAATTATTTTAGTTGGAACGAGTGATAAAAAAAATACTGCAAATATAAACTGTTAAAATTATAAAACTCCTGCCGGAATACAAAACCAGAATTTCTAAGTATGTCCGTGCTCGCATAAATTAATAAACATTGTTTAAAAACAGAAGTGACTCCCGCGCATTTAAAGTAGATAGGTACATTCAAACCCAAAGTAGGTAAATAATACCTCAATCGACATGAAAGTTAATAAAAACTTACGGTTTATTTACTGATGATTCGTCTTCAGACTCGTAGACTAAATTTTTAGCTGCTTTTCGAGGTCTCTGGTTCGACCTGTCAACAAATAATCAAATCAGTTTGGTAATCATTTAATTTCACTTGTTTCAAACAAAACTAAATCGGTTTTATTACTAAAATGTTACTTTGTATACGAAATCTCACCTTTTACAAGATTTTTCCTCTTCAGAATCTATGTCTTCGCGTTTATTTCCGTACCGCTTGGCAGCTGCTTTTGTATCGCAATAATACTCAATGTCCGACCTGTAATATTTAAAACAGATAATAGTTATAAGACGAAGTTATTATGATGTAGGTAGGTACTAAATGTATTCAACATACAATAACGTTAAACAGGTAACAAAAATAACGAAGATAGGTACTGCAACGTTTCATATACCTATGCTTGAAACATATTCATACAAATCTACTCTCTAATTCTCATAAAATATCGGTACAACGAAAAAGTGAAAAAAAAAAAAACTTACGAACATTATTTCGTTGCTGTAGATTGTTCTTGAAGCTGAAGAATACCTTGAAGGTTGATGAGCACTATGTGGCAGTACTGAAGAATTTAAATTTTATCGATTTAGACCTCTTAATTTATCCAAAAATAATGCAAGATCAGCAAAAGAGGTAGTCAACATTTTTCCTTTTGTACCGCTTAGTAAACGAGTAAAATATAACGCATAGTTACAAAAGTAACCATCAAAAATTGGGTTCACGATCACTGGCCTAATATTTTGTAGAATCAGCGATTACAAAATGTTCCACCTTAAAATTTGTGAAAAACAAAAGTTTCGATTTACCACAGACGTCCGCATAATTGCTGTACAGTCAACGTAAAAATTATATTATTATGATGAAATTTATTTCTTTTCATATTATGATACTTTTCTAGTTACCTACATAACTTATATTATTTCTTAACTTGTCAAGCGTCAACCGTCCTACCAGCGGATATAACAATAGAAAAACTATTGTGTCTAGTTTTTGTAGCATGATGACCGTTTAAACATTCTATGTAAAGGTACAAGTGATCATATTAACCGATCGTGTGAGGAGCTATGATGTTAATAACTATTTGCATTATTTCGTGTTTTTCATTGTTTGTTCATAGAAACGATAACGTTTAACATTATTCTCACAATATCATAAAACAAAGTCCTCCGCCGCGCTCGTATGTTTGCGTTAAACCCAAAAACTACACCATAGGTTTTAATAGATAGATTCATGAGTAAGGTTAAGATAAACTTACCCCTGATGCTACCGGGTTTCTAATGATTTTATAGTATAGAGTCAATTATTAACATGATTGCTCATTAGCAAAATAAAAGTATAGTGTTTCAACGTTTGTTAAGTAATTTTTACTACTGACGGTACTTACATGCTCAAAACTGTGGTTTCAGCAGTAACTTTATACTTGCATTATGACTTATAAGATTAGGGTCCCTTACAATTTCAAACCATTTTATCGCCTTAGTTAAATTGCTGAGAGAGTATTTAAAAACATTATTATACACTTGAATTAATTATTTAAACATTTAGTTCGATTCCTGGTCCGGTCAATGTGGAAAACGAACTTTTTTTATATTGTCTCGGGTTAGGGTGTTATAGTACCATCGTTGTTTCTGATTTCTGTAACTCAAGATAATTCGGTACTTACCACACGATCAGAGCAATGTATGTGCAACATCACATATTCTATTTTTATTATTATTTTATTAATATATTCGATAAAATTACTACAATAATACTAATATATACTAATATAATTTTATACGTCACCTGACATAATATAGGTAATATTATGACGTATAAAAACTTGACATAAATGCATATCTTTGGACTTATAATAAATATATTTGAGATGAGAAGCTCTCCTTTTTAGTTGGTTAAAAATCAATATCTTATAGTAAATATAGTAATAGACAATACTTTTAGGAAATGCTCCTTTTAAAGTATGATGCAATTTATAATTACAAAAACATGTTAATATAATCGTTCAGATAGTAAATCGTAAGTTTGGTGATGATTAATTCTAATTATGCCTACATACGGAACCTTTTTTGTAAATACTGTACTTAAATTGACTGTTGTATGACCTGATTCGCTACTCGAGTCATTGTTGAAGTGTACGCCATAGTCTCTGGACTGTCATGTGAAGGTTTGATTTTAGGTGCTAACATTTACGAGTAGTTAACTATTAAGACGAACAGTTCACCTTGATTACTTTTCTAAGCGAAGTACAGATTTATTGGTACGAACAAACGGGCTAGAGCCGCTGTGTGATTCTAGGTGCCACTTACATGTTGAAAATAATTTAAAACTATTTATTGGTACGACCAAACGGGCTAGAGCCGCTGTGCGGTTCTAGGTGCCAGTAAAATTGTGAAAATAATTATAAAGTAGGTATTTATTGGTACGACCAAACGGGCTAGAGCCGCTGTGCGGTTCTAGGTGCCAGTAAAATTGTGAAAATAATTATAAAGTAGGTATTTATTGGTACGACCAAACGGGCTAGAGTCGCTGTGCGATTCTAGGTGCCAATAAACTTTTAAAAATAATTAGAAATTATTTTATGGTACGACCAAACGGGCTAGAGCCGCTGTGTGGTTCTAGGTGCCATTAAAATTTTGAAAATAATTATCAAGTAGGTATTTATTGGTACGACCAAACGGGCTAGAGTCGCTGTGCGATTCTAGGTGCCAATAAAATTTTAAAAATAATTAGAAATTATTTATTGGTACGACCAAACAGGCTAGAGTCGCTGTGCGATTCTAGGTGTCACTAAAATTCTGGAAACAATTAGAAAGTACATCATAGTGGGCTTAGTAAATCTGAAAGTTGCCAAGTGTTAGTACGATCAATCGGGCTAAAATTATTACCTTGAGCAAACGGTCGCTGGCATAAAGAGCATTGGTGTTATTATAGTGTTTTAGTGTACGTTGTGTGGTGACTAGACTCAAAGGATTGGTTTAAGGTATGTACCTATAGTAGAATGTAGAAATATCATAATTACATAAACTTGATCCACAAATGATCGAACAAAAATATACGGTGCGTTCAACTGAATCGTAAAACAGGTTCTAGATTCCAATTCACTTTTTTTTGGTTATAATTGTTCGTTCTAATTAACTTTCTTCGAATGAGCGGACGCAGAAAGCGAATGAGAAGAAAGTGAATTAGAACGAACAATTATAACCTACTTATATATGAGAGATGAGCTACCACCTAAACCTTTTCCAATAGAATGTGGTGTCATAAATCTCGATACAGCTAAAAACTCTGGTACTCATTGGGTAGCCTACGCAAAATTTAATGATGATATAGAATATTTCGATAGTTATGGTAACTTAAAACCTCGGAAATAATTAAATATTTAGGAAAAAAATATATATATAACTATGACAATTTACAAAAAAATAATGTATATAACTGCGGTCATCTATGTTTAAGTTTTTTAAAGTCATTCTGGAAGAAAAGATTACAGTAAAGTTTTTTTCTGTTCTGGCTGGTACACATAAATAACAGTCACAATATTACCATAAGTACACTCTCTCATCATCCTTTATAGGAACTATAATACTATTGCTTTGCTAGTTGTAGTAAGTTTATAATTTATTATTGTCATTATATAACAAAGCATGATTGTATTCAATAAAAGTCTGGTTGTTAAAAGCAAACGTGATATTCCACCTTCTTTATCGAAGGGTATAAGACGTATCAGCACAACAAAAACAAGAAAAATTACTGAAGAAAATAAAAAGTTTTTACAATATCTTGGTTTTAAATTACAAAATGTTGCAAATCAGTGATTTACCACAACATGATAACTCAATCGAAAGTTATGAAGTGCATAGTTACAATCCTTACAGTACTGGCTTTAAAAATAATGATGAAATTAGAATACCTATTCATCAGCAAGATGTGCTGCCGTCTGCCAGTTCTATTTACATTGAAGGTTATGCAAGCATGACTTCTAAGGATTCAACAGGAAAAGCAATACATAAGGAGATCAGTTTTATAAACAATCCTATCTCATATTTATTTCAAGATATTAGGTATGAATTAAATGGTGTAGAAATAGATCGCATCAAAAATGCTGGAGTCACAACATCAATAAAATCCTACATCTCTATGAATGAAGGGGAAAATAAGGCTGCAGCGGTATGGGGTTGGAATTTAAATGGAACGAAACAGAAGGATGGACATTTTAGTGCTATTGTCCCATTAAATAAAATATTGGGATTTGCGGAAGACTATAACAAGATCATTATCAATTGCAGACATGAACTTATACTACATAGAAGCAGCTCTGACTTAAACTGTATACTTATGGAGAACAATGATAGTTTAGAAATAGAAATCCAAAAAATTCAGTGGCGAGTTCCGCATATTAAGGTTTCTGATCGCAATAAATTATTGTTACTAAAACATTTGGAAAAAATCGTGCACTGCAGTTAGCCTTTAGAAATTGGGATTTGTACGAATATCCATTATTACCGAAAACTACTAAACATTCTTGGTCAGTCAAAACTGCCTCGCAGTTAGAGAAACCAAGATATGTAATTTTTGCCTTACAGACTAACAGAAAATCTAATAAAGCTAAAAGTTTATCCTTTTTTGATCATTGTAATGTTACAAACATAAAGCTATTTTTAAACTCACAATACTTTCCATACGATTCGCTTAATCTGAAATTTGATGAGGGTAAATATAATATATTATATGAAATGTATGCTAACTTTCGTCAGTCGTATTACGGCATTGGTATTGATCCGTTGCTTAACTTTATTCAATTCAAAGAAAAGGCTCCGCTGTTCGTAATCGACTGCTCAAGACAAAACGATACACTCAAAACTGGACCTGTTGATGTTCGGTTAGAAATTGAATGTTCTGAAACGATACCAGTTAATACAACTGCTTACTGCTTGATTATCAATGATCGCATATTTGAATACCAACCTCTAAGTAACATTGTTAGAAAATTATCATGAATTTGATCGTTGATGTACAAGGATTCAAAAACGAACAGAATGAATTCATTCCAAAAGAAATAGCTATATTGGGGAATAGATGTATTTTTGTCCTGTTAATAAAACCACCATGCCCATTTTATTATTTAACAAAAAAAGAACGCTTACAAGTAGCTTGGATAGAGAAAAACAGAGGAATCTTCTGGAATCAGGGAAATGTGGCTTTTTCGGATTATAAAAATATTATTGAAGACTTTTTAAAGAACAAACACATATTTACTAAAGGATATGAAAAAGTGTTATGGATAAAAGATATGGTTAATCATGATAACGTATATAATGTAGAAAATAGAAATTGTCCTAGTTAAAATTAAAAATAAACTAACTTTTAACTTTTAACTAGTTAAAAGTAAAATTGTATGAACAATATTCAAATTGTTTAGATATCATAAGCTGTATTTTGTAATAGTGATTATGTAAGCAACAAAATCTGTGCTTTGAAAAATGTATTCTGTTTAGATAAATGGTGTAGAGAAAATAATGTATTAGTTGTTTAACTGTACCTCATTATATAGTGTTGTGTTACTTTAATTAGAAATAAAATATTTTACCCTAAAATACTTGTTTTATTTTTTACTATTAATTACCCTTTCATCCAAAAAGTTAGTAAGTACCTAGTAGAGTAGTAGTAAAAACTTGAACATTATATTATTAAACTAAGATACTTAATAAAAAATGAATAGTGCAATTATAATAAAATGAATATATGAAAACTTGGAATGATGAAAGTGAAATGATGAAAAGTGAAATGATAAAAAGTGAAATTGGGGGTAGCTGGATCTCTCTTGATCCAGGTCCCCCAATTTCTACTACTAGTACTAGTAATATTTATGCTCAAAGGGAAAGGCAATGGTACAGATTTACTAGACAGTTTCTCGTCTGACCTCAATCACGCCGTTCTCGTTTCTGAAACCTGGCTCAAACCCTCCTTGCCTTCAGTTGCGTATAGCTTGCCAGGCTTTATACTCATAAGAAATGATCGATTAGGAAGGGGTGGTGGTGGCGTGGCTATTTATTTAAAGTCAGATATCTTTTATAAAATCATTTCGTCATCTCCTCCCGGCTACTCTGCTGCAGCAGAATATCTTTTTATTGAGATATGTGTGGTTGGTGCTAAAGTAGTTCTTGGGGTCGTGTATTGCCCTCCTGCGATTGATTACTACTCTTAGCTTGAACTCGCCCTTGAATCCCTTAGTACTGATTACTCTCATCATGTCATCATGGGCGACTTCAACACCGAACTTTCTAGAGACTCCTTTAAACCCCTAAAATTCTTGAACCTTTTAAAGTCTACTGGTCTTATGCATGTCTCATTTCTCCCAACACACCACAATGTCGACACCTGTGATACTTGGATCGATCATGCACTGGTCTCTCGCGATCAGCTTGTACTCCGTCATGGTCAATTGTTGGCTCCCGGTTTTTCCAGGCATGACCTCCTGTACCTCTCCTACAGAGTCCGACCTCCTAAGAGTAAGCCGCAGACAGTTCAGCTAAGAAGTTACGGACGTATAAACATGGAAAACTTACTACGAGATGCGTCTTTGACTGTTTCTGAGACCGAAATTGGTAAAGCCATTTCATCTATTACATCCAAGGCAACCGGGAGTGGATGGCATCAGCCGCCTGATGATAGTGCACTTGACTAAAATAATCTTGCCAGTCATCACTCATATTATAAATTGGTCTCTAGACTCTGGCAAGTTTCCTGACATATGGCGTAAGGCTCTCGTTTGTCCACTCCCCAAGGTCCGCACTCCTACTACACCTAGCCATTTTCGACCTATTTCTATTTTACCCTTTCTTTCCAAAATTATTGAGTCCTGTGTCCTAAAACATCTTCCCACCTTTCATAGAATAATTTATTATATCCCTTCCAATCCGGTTTTCGCCCCGCTCACAGTACTACCATTGCTCTTCTTAAGGTGACTGAAGACATCAGGGTTGGAATGGATACCTCTAAAGTCACTCTTCTTATTTTAATTGACTTCTCCAATGCCTTCAACACAGTGGACTATGATCTTCTTCTTGCCATACTATCTGATCTTAAAGTGTCTGATTCAGCTATAGAATGGTTCTCATCATATCTGCGTGATCGCCAGCAATTAATCAAGACTCGGCACTCAACCTCTGATTGGTACCACTTGTCTTCTGGCGTACCGCAGGGTGGTATTCTCCCTCCCTTGTTATTTTCTATTTTTATTATTGTTATTACTCTTAACCTTCGCTGCTCGTATCATCTCTCGTATCATCTTGCAATTGTATGTCCAAACTGATATCGCTCAAATGGGTAAATATCCCAAGTATGTTTTTCAGGCGGCGAGGGTGAAAATCTATGTAAAAAGTATAACTAGCATTCATTTATATTTTTTTATATTTAGTTTAAACAGTGATTTACAAATTAATAAAGCCTTTAAAGACACTAGCTATTTATTTTTGTGTTAAAAAATATTTAAAGACCCAAAATCTAATTACGGTGGAATGTCCGAACTCCGTTTGATTACATTTATTGTTTTATTTCAAATTTCTGGTACATTTATTTATTTAAAGAATGATTTAATCTAAAAATACATGAAATGAAACTGTCAAAAGAAGCATAAGGAATAATTTATCTAAATTTTATAGTACTTTAAACAGGCTTTATAATATGTCCAACACGAAAGGGCAATAACGATGGCGCAATTTGAATCCTCATCTACTTGTCACGACACGCTTTGAGAGATGCCAAGCTATCGTTCCCTGCACCGCCCAGTTGTGCCCTCGCAAACGGAGTGTAAGGACGTGTAACGCGCTGAGCAGTTTTCTCGCCAATTACGAAAGTACTTGCTGCGGTGGCGCAGGAATACAAATGTATCTAATTCCGGTGGCATGTGAATAAAGTAAAACTTATGACGTTGACGTCATTAGTACCTACCGACTTGGGAGGTAAAATAACTAAGCCGTCACCTTTTAAAAAAAAAAAAAAAAATTTACAAGTGGAGGGTCGTGGGTGGTATAAGCCAGGTCTAAATTTGCCGTCGTGATCCGGTACTAACCTGATCTGGTTGACGCGACGGTTCAAGGACAACGGCCAGCGGTGAAGAGGGTCAGGAGTGACGGTCGGGATGTCTCAACCCAGCCGTCGAGATGGTGGTTGTGTAAGGCTTGACGAGCTCAACACTGCTTGTACTAAGGTCGCATTACAGCATTAAAGTTGCACCCAATATGTGGGTGCGGGAATATCACACGGTTAAGTGAACACAGCATAATATTTTAATTAAGGATTGATTATGTATTGTGTCCTCGACACTTTATGAAAAAAATATCTGAATATCTTGGTACTTCATGCGCGCGAGACTACACAAATATTTTAGTGTGCGCACAGAGGTGTTCAATGCTTGAAGCGATGTCGCGGACTGTGGGCGAGCAGTTGCTACGCAGCGGCTGGCTGTCCAAGTCCGCAAAAAGTCAAATTGGAGGGGCATTTAAGTGAGAATACAGCGGTGACTTACGGCGTGCCTCAGGGCAGCGTATTAGGACCTTTCTTGTTCCTAGTTTACATCAACGATCTGTGTAACTTGAGAGTAAATAAGGCTAAAATTTTCTCATACGCCGATGACACAGCGGTTGTCTTCTCTGATGTCTCCTGGGAAGCTGTAAAAAAAGTGCTGAAACAGGAATGAAACAAATATCTTCTTGGTTGAAAAATAATTTGCTATCACTAAACACAACAAAAACTAAATACATATGTTTCAGTATTTACGACAACAGTCAGCCAGCTGACTATTTTAGTATCAAAGTACATGACTGTAATGACATCACAGATGAAAACTGTAACTGTCCTTTCATTGATAAAGTGACGCACTATAAGTATCTAGGAGTTGTAATAGACCAAAGACTTTCCTGGTATCCCCATCTCGATCAACTGGCTGGAAGAATGAGGAAATTGACTTGGATCTTTCGGTCATTGCGGCATGTGGTTCTCAGAAATGATAACACTCCTATAAATCGTGATTCTCAAAACAACCTACTGAATAGGATATACATAGCGCTTGTTCAATCCATTTTGTCGTACTGCATTTCCGTTTGGGGTGGTGCAGCAAAATCAAAATTTTTACACGTTGAGCAGTCGCAGCGTGCCCTGCTTAAGACTATGTTTTTTAAACGCCTACGATATCCTACTGAACAGCTTTATTCTGACTGTGGGTTGCTCTCGGTAAGGAAATTATTTATAATAAATATTGTTTTAAAAAAACACAAGACCTTAACGTATGTCACTTGTGAAAAGGAAAGTAGAAGAAAACGTAATGCAGTTAAAGTGCCAAAAACAAAAACAAAATTTGCTTCTGCACAGTATTGTAGTCTGTCCGCTAAACTTTATAATTATATTGTAAAAAAGCACTCTTTAGGTGTTCGAGTTTACTTCCGTAGGTGTAGAACAAAAACTCAGTAACGCAACAATAATTATATTTTAGACAACTTGAGGTTCAAAATTAACACTATGCTTCTAATTCAGAGTTTTCACCATTACGTTGCAATCCCACGACCCAGAATCCGCTTCCCCGCGCGGTTTCAACCGACCAAGCACCTCCCTCCATTTTAGCCTGTTGGCGGGAAAGACAAGCCATACCATTGGTTCACGCAACAATACGTCAGCCAATTGCAGCGCTGCAAAACCACGCCACCAAGTCACAATGTTACAATACTAAAAATAAATAAGTAAATCGATTGTATTGATATTAAATTTCTAAAAATCGAATGAATTAATATTTTAAAATTATGAACCCTAACAATCGTCCATCCGGATGACGTGTGCGTCCCCGTACACGATACCAGGTGGAACCCTAACAATCTTGGCCAGTTATATAAGCTTAATCAAAAAATATAGTTATAAATTTCACACGCATTCGAGCACGCGCCCAAGTAACACGCTTAACGCTGTCACCGACCATCTCAGATATCGTCAACCTTTTAAGCTTATACTCATTTATTAGTTCCGTGTCGAATATGAAGTGTGCGTTGTGCGGTTCTGAATTCAACGATGGAGTGCAGTGCGGATTCTGCTCACAACATCTAGACTTTACATGTGCAAACATTAGCGAAGCTGGGTATCGCAAGTTGGGAGCTGACAGAAGAGCTGTGTGGAAATGCCCCTCCTGTAAGATGGCGTCCCCACATGTATCAAAGTCCTCTTCTTCGTTGGAACCGGCATCCCTGGAGGTGATCTTAAGAGAGATCCGAGAGATGAAAAGCCAGTTATCTTCATTGCCACAACTTATTGAAGACGTCAAATCCATAAAGGTGGAACTCTCCCATCTACAGGCCTCCTGCGAATTTAATAGTGCAAAACTCGATGACTTTGCTGTTCGACTCGGTGCGGTTAAGTCAAAGCTACCTGTGGTCGAGCAAGTCCGAGACTCCGTTGCCACAACTGAAACCACTTTAACTCAAATAAAAAAGGAGTTCTCTTCGAAAGAGCAATGGGCCCGTCTAAACAACGTTGAGATCAAAGGAGTGCCCATGAGGAAAGGCGAGAACCTATTTTCAATTGTTGAGTCCATCAGTAGGAAGATTAACTACATCTTTCCTAAGACGCAAATAAACTATATATCTAGAATACCCATCCACGGCTCGAAAGACAAATCCATAATCCTATGCTTTATTAATCGCTATATTAAAGAGGAATTTGTAGCAGCTGCAAGGGGGTGGAAGACCCTGACTGCTGACGAAGTTGGATTTAGCGGAAACCCGCAGCGCGTATTTGTGAATGACCATCTGACCTCGGAATACAAGAAACTCCTGACCAAAGCAAAGTCCGCCTTAAAAGCCAAGGACTACCGCTACATATGGGTAAAATATGGTAAAATCCACGTACGAAAAAATGACACCTCGCATGTGATAGTTATAAATACGGACACTGATTTAAACAAGCTTATATAGTTTATCTCCTAATATATTACAACCTTAATTGTATTAACTTAACGCCTGAAACCTGTATGCCGATTAATGTTGGCTTAATTGAAATATTTAATCTTTGTTACACCAGTATTAAATGGTTTGCAACCTCTGCACCGCAAAGCAACTGCACGCACATCTATTGTCTGCTAACACTTTTCTATTGTGCTACGCACTACCGGTCATTTTTGCGTAAGCCTGATGCCGCCAGACATGCGCCTGTCTCGCTCGCACTGACACCTCGCGCCTACTGCCGATTGCTTTGTCGCTTTTGCTTAGATCCCGCGCATCGGGAATATAACCCGTCGTTTTTTATAATTATTTGTTTTCGCTACTGGACATGTTTTTGCTACTCGCTTATAAACACTTGCGTCTTAACTAATTTGTGCCCCGATACGCCAACGTTACATTTGCTCAATGTTTACTATATTATGATTGATGTTACTAAAGTAAATCTATGTTTCTATTGTGTTTTTAGACTATCGCTAATTAACTACCTACACTTAAAATGAATATTAGTAATACAAATCATAGCAAAAACTTAAAATTCTACTATCAAAATGTGCGCGGTCTTAGGTCGAAGACGACTACTTTCTTCCGCAACTTATGTTTAGCCTCTTACGATGTAATCATGCTTACGGAGACGTGGCTAATTGACGGAATATCTGAATCGGAACTTTTTGATGGTCGCTACGTTGTTTGGAGGCGCGATCGTGACTATGCCCGGACTGGACAGGGTCGCGGGGGAGGTGTGTTAATAGCCACTCTCAAGGATATAACGGTAATTCCTCAACCACAGTATCACTCTACAGCTGAGGATATGTGGGTGACCTTACTCTTAAAACAACCGAAAAATAGATCATCTATCAAACTACACCTATGTGTTCTATACCTATGTAACCAAAATAAAGGTCACTCTTTCTCCCACCAGCTCTCTAATTACCTAAGTTGCCTAAATGATACCATCGTAAATAACCCATTAGACAAGTTCCTGATCGTGGGCGATTTTAACCTAAGTGGTATTGTCTGGCTTCCTAACACTGACGGTTCCTTTTCACCATCGAATTACCACACCCCTGATGAGTTGCTGTTGGTGGACGAACTTAACACACATAATTTAAGTCAGTTTAACGGAATATTAAACACATTTGGTAGATTACTTGACTTAGTATTATCAAACGATATCGTATCTGTGATCGAGTGTGACGATCCTTTAGTACCTATCGATCCCCACCACAAGGCGGTATCGTTCTCACTGTCTCTGTTACAGCCTGCTACACTAAAACCATCTCCCTCGCTACGCTACTGTTACGGCAGGGGTAATTATGATCCAATCAACGATCAAATCTTAAACATTGACTGGAATAGTGAGTTTTCCGGCAGATCTCTCGAGGATGCAGTTGCCTATTTCTACTTAGTGTTGGAGGAACTTAGAAATAAGCATATACCGTCAAGGCTAGATAAATGCACTAGCCACCCCAAGTGGTACTCGGGTCATACACATAGCGATGTTCGGATAAAATAACTTGGATTATTGAGGTGAAATGTTATTTCTATTATTTCTTAGTTTAACTATGCCTACCATTAAGTATACAGGAGTATCTAATAAAACTTAAATATTCGATAAATAGTTTAAAAAAAATAAAAACATTTCCATATGCCCCCTTCTGTGGACTGTTCAGATTCGTAGTATATGCGTTTGAATAGTTCCCATATATATCTTTTATTAATTTATTATAGAAATATCATTTAATTCGATTATAGTTTATAATGAACAATAACTTTATTCGATATTTATCCAAAATGTTACACAATTTTGATCACAAATTCAAATAAACATATGGTTATAAGGATACGAGACTTTTCTGTGGACCAATAAATCAACCTATTAGAAATTCTTACCAAAACTACACAAAGGTCGAAGATTTTTTATAATGGTAACATTAAAACGCCGCCATTTGCCGGCGTCCATTTCGAGAGATGAGTGTGCAGTGCAGTTGTTAGAGACATTTAAAATAATATTTTAGTAATTTTGTAAAAGATCAGTGCAACTTTTCTGTTCTTCGTGTACTTTGGTAAGTAATTGTTTATTATTTAAAGAAACATACTGCTGTAATGCCTCATGAGGAGTATTACCAAAATTCTTTTTGTGATTTTTCTAACCTTAAAAATAAGAGAGCAGCATTGACTTTAGACCGATATGTCCTTTCTGTGGACAACTTTTTAGTGGACAAGAATGTCTACAGGAAAGAGGTGTGTCCACAGAAAAGTTATTAGTAAGATTTTTCATAATAAAACCGTGCTCCATTGACAAAATAATTGTTAGTGTGCGTATCACGTGGAGCCGGAGCCAAGAAGAGTCAGACACTTAAAATTCTTAACATAACACAATATTACGATGCAATTTAAAAATGATACAAACTCTTAACTTTAAAGAACTAAAAACTAAATAATAATTAAAATATTTTCTAACCTAAAAGTGTAAATCAAGTTTTGTTGCTGCTAGTACATTATTAACATAAATGAGTTTGGCTTATCCTATTTTAGCACATGGGGCAACTCTAAATAAATACTCTGCAACTCTGCATAAATATTGCTTTGTTTTAGGTACAATGCCCCGCACAAGTAGGTCTAAGTCACAATTGAGTGAAGAGGAGAAGAAAAAACGCCGACGTGAGCAAAAAAAATTAAGCATGCGTAGAGCTAGAGCTAAACTAGATGCTATTGCTGTAGAAGAGAGACGTAGAAAAGATAGAGAAAGATACCACCGGAAGAAACAAGAGGGTTTGATAAAGACTATTAAAGATTTTACTCCTAGGCAGCAGCGCCAAATACGAAAAATGTGGCGTGAGAAATCCAAGCTAAGACGCGAAAAAGAAAAAATAAAAAAGCGTATACAAGAAATTTTAAATGAAAATACGCCACCTTCATCGCCCTGTTCTTCACGTTCGTCTTTTTCACGAATCGCCATAGGTAAAGCAGTTAGAGTACGAAATAGACGTCAATTGAAGGCTCGCAATCAGCATTTAATTAATAGATTAAATATTTTAGAACGACGTTTGGCTAAATACAGAATGCGATTAGCAAGAATGAAAAAAAATAAGATAGAGGGCAATATCATAAAGATGAGTTTAAAACAAAAGATACATGACTTTTTGCTTGATGACGAGAATAGTAGATTGACAGCCGGAAAAAAAGAAACTATCACACGCCGAAATATAAAAAAACAAATACGTCTTTTAAATGATACGTTACTTAACCTTCACAAGAAGTTTAACAACATTGCGGGCTTGAGCATCTCCTATGAAACATTCCGCCGGTATCGTCCTTTCTGGGTAATATTTCCTAGAGCAGCTTCAAGAAATACTTGTTTATGCTCTCTTCACACTAATATTGATTATGTTGTTTGCGCTTTACACTATGCAAAAATATTAACTTGTTCATCCGCTACTGATCTTGCCAAGTCACTTTGATGTAACAATTCGCTAAATATTCCTTGTTTAGAACGCAAATGTTTAGGATGTTCAGAAAAACGTCCAAATTTCAGTATAGTCAATGGAAAGGACACAATTATATACCAAAGATGGGTAACTAAGAGTGTTGAAGAAGTTGTCAAAGGTAAAGAGAGGCTTTGCAAGAAAACTGTTAAAGAGAGTGTTAAGACGTCACAGCAAGACCTAGTGAATATTTTAAATAAAAAAATACCTATTTTTATGCAACATATTGCAAACATTATAAATCAACACAGAGCTATCCGACTTATAAAACAAAATCTTACATCATCTGAGGGACTACTCCATATAGATTTCTCTGAAAATTATTGTTGCAAGTATGGATCAGAAATTCAATCGGCTCATTTTGGTGGGTCGAAATCACAGCTTTCTTTACACACTTGCGTCTACTACTCTTCCAGTACTGAGCCCCCACATAACTTTATAAAAACAACATCTATTTGTACAGTTTCCGAAAACTTAAGACACGATCCCGTACTTATATGTACACATCTGTTACCGGTCATAAAAAAAATTAAATTGCTCACTCCAGAATTAAAGAAGCTACATATTTTAAGTGACGGGCCAACCACTCAGTATCGCAACAAAACTATGTTTTACATGATAGTAAATTATTTAAGTAAAATTTCTAATGCAGAGGCTATCATATGGCATTTCAGCGAAGCAGGGCATGGTAAGGGTGCACCTGACGGTGTTGGCGGCTGTATAAAACGGACATGTGACAATGTTGTTGCAAATGGAAGGGATATATCGAACATAGACAGTTTCATTCATTGTTTAAAGGACAATTGCAAAGGTATTGAAGTAATTCGTATCGATGAAACTCATATTCCTAAAATACAAAACATAGCTGATTTAAATAAATGTCGTCCATTCAAAGGGACATTCCAAATACATCAAATTGCCTGGAGCATCACTGAGCCCAATATACTCCACGCCAGACGATTAAGTTGTGTTACATGCGCAGCACACGCCAATTGTCCGCATTTTGAAATAGGACAAATCCAAATTGAATTGGTTTCAGATTTTTTAGAAGCTATATCAGAAGTTTCTTCTAGCTCCTCGTCACAAATAAATGTGCCTAGCCCAGCTTCTTCTAATAGAACAGCAAACGCATCCACCGTCTCTGGACCGCCATCACCGGAATATTTTTTGGTTACACCATCACCAGAATCTTCAGAGAATATGATGGTTGCTCAACCACTTACTCCAAGAAAGAGAATTCCTCTTGAATATAACTATTCTGATGAATCGATAACACCACCTAAGAAGAAATCTAGAGTATTATCTTCTTTTTTCCATTCCAGTGATGAGAGCGACGAAAACATTTTTTAATTTGTAATCATGTTTTTTATAATACTATTTGTTTTTAACTTTTTATTTAGAAGTAGTCAACATTAGACTTAAATGTTCTACTCTGTGGAATTGTGTCACTTCTGTGGACAGAAAAAAAACTAAAAGTTGATTATTTTCGTGGAATCGGAATAACCATCTGGTTTCTAGTTAGCATTTGATTACTGTGATAATTACGCAATAAATGAGACTGATTTCGAAAAAATATAACAACTTTTTATTATTCCAATTTTTTAGCACCGTTTTGTGTATGACCCACTCTTCTTCGCTACTTAAGATGATCAAGGAAAAACGTAAATTCTTCAAGAAATATAAAACCTATAAAAATCGTTGCGATTATAATTCCTATTGCATACTCCGTAAACGAGTTAAAGATCTTGAATTATCCTGTTACAAAAACTATATTTCATCGGTTGAAGATTCCATTCGGGATAACCCTAAACATTTCTGGTCATACATTAAATCGCGCCGTGGTTCTAATTGTATCCCCAGTAGTATGAACTATGGCTCTAATGTGGCTGATTCGGGTGAGAGTATATGTGACATGTTTTCCTCATATTTCCAATCTACATTCCTTAATTCAACTTCAAACCAGCCTAACTTACCCACCGTGCCGGCATTGGTGGATGTTGCCTCTGACATCTCCTTTGTCAACGTCGATCCAACTGTCATTCGTAAATTACTATCTAAATTGGACCCAGCAAAGTCAGCTGGTCCGGACCATCTGCCAGCACACTTTTTGATCAATTGTGCAGATAGCCTGGCCTTTCCTATTTCGCTGCTTTTCGGAAGATCTCTTCTGGAGGGCATTGTTCCCAGACTCTGGAAGTCAGCATTTATAACTCCAGTCCATAAAAGCGGCTCAAGGATGGATGCTCAAAATTACCGACCTATCTCTAAACTTTGTATTATTTCCAAGGTCTTTGAAAAGATCATCTACGACCAACTCTATGGATCACTAAGGAACTCTTTTAGCTACTTTTAGCACGGCTTTCTTAGGGGACGGTCAACAACATCCAACCTCGCCCTGCTTAATGATTTTCTAACCCATAATATGGACAATGGTGTAACCGTCGGGCAGTTGCCCACCAGACACAACTCCCGTCTGGTCGGAGGATCCTCCCTTTTCAATGGGGGATGAGGAACTTTACACCCTGTTCCTCTCACCCCCCAAAATGGTAAGCAGGTGGATGTTGTTTATACCGATTACAGCAAGGCGTTTGATCGGATTGACCAGTCTTCTCACTATTAAACTGCAAAACTTTGGAATAAGAGGCGACCTATTACGATGGTTTTCGTCCTATATATCCAATCGCTCTCAAGCTGTGGTAATAAATAATTACATTTCAAGTTGGGTTGCAATTCCAAGTGGTGTCCCACAGGGATCCCTCCTAGGTCCCCTGTTATTTGTAATTTTTGTTGATGACATCAATTCTTGTCTTCATTCCTCCCATCTACTCTGTTTCGCAGATGACATGAAAATTTACAACGCAATTGGTTCTCAACAGGATGCCGATGCTCTGCAGGCAGATTTGCTGCGTTTGTGTGACTACTGTAAACTTAATAAACTAGATCTTAATCCATCAAAATGTTTTGTTACAACATTTAGCCGCAAGTGTAACACAAAATTATACTCCTATTCTTTAAAGGGACAATTATTGGATCGGAAAACCTCCATTCGAGATTTAGGGGTGATACACGACTCTAAATTAATTTTTGACGATCACATAGACAGCATCATTGCCAAGGCTTCGAGGGCTCTTGGATTTGTGATGCGCAGCTCTATATCCTTTAATAAAATAAAGACCCTCAAAATATTGTACTGCACTTTTGTCCGCAGCTACCTAGAATATGCATCGCAGATCTGGAACCCGCAATACAATACTTACATATCACGCCTGGAGGGTATCCAAAAGAAATTCATTAAGTTTATTTGTTTCCGCACTGGGATCGGGTACAATTCAGCCGACTACTTAGATCTCTGTAGGAAGCACCATCTCCTCCCTCTTGTCACCAGACGCGAAATAGCTGACATCATCTATCTCCTAAAAATTATCACAGCTGAGATAGATAGCCCTGAACTTCTTGCTAAAATCAACCTTTATGCCCCTAGTAAAACTCTGAGGCGTAATAATCCGCTGCACATACCACAAGTATATTCTAACTACAGGCGAAACAGTTTTGTTTGGCGCGCTAGTCGTAAGCTGAACGAAATAGTTCAAGATACTGGCATCGATATCTTCAGCACTAGTGTTACGGCGGTGAGGCAGCTGTTGGTCGGACGGTTCATTTCTGGCGGCAATGAACGTGTGTAACTTAGAGGCAAACATTATGTATTATGTTGGCGCGTTCGTTTTTTCGTATTTTATGTTGTATCAGTGTGCTCAGTGTGCTTGGCGTGTGTCTTTTTTCTTATTACTACATTATGTTAATGCTACCTGCGAAGACCTATAAGTGGTTTAGAAATGTCATATACTGTTTCCTACCACCAATTTGTAAACCCTGGTTTTCCTAAAATAAATAAAAAAATAAATAAATAAATACATAATTATGTGCTAACAATGCAAAACATTAATAGCATTTTCTATAGATACGTTATCTTAATAATAAACAAAAAGGAAAATACTAAAACAATAAGGATATCAATAATTGCTTTGAATAAAAGTTACATACCTAACACATACAATATTTTTTTCATATTCAAAACTGTACACCGCTAATTAATATAAAATGTGACTGAAATTTTATAAAAAGAAAACAAAAAAACTTTATTTTTTTACCTTAATCATTAAGCTTCTACAATATTAATGTTAATCTAAGCTATATCTAATGTGGTAGTATAAACATTTAGAGAAAAACAAAAAACAAATCTTCATAGAGCCACTTTCTTACTTGTCGATCGATTGTAAGATTAAGTAGGGTAAACTTGCGAGATCGATTCTCATAATACTTTCAAATCATAATACATCTAGCCTGGACGATCGATTACCAGGTCCTCTTAATGACTGATGACCACAAGACGATCGATTACTTGTGGCATCAGTTGGCAACGAGTCAGTTGTATCACAAGACGATCGAATACTTGTGAAAAACGCAAATTAGAGTTTGCCTGGACCACAAGACGATAGATTACTTGTGACCGCCCTTGAAGATTAGACACGAACCGATCGATTCTCGTGTCCGATCTGAAATCACAAAAACCTGTTCTGTAGTTTGTTGCCTCCTAATACAGGCGTTAAACAAAAAAGACAATTAAATGTAGACATTTCGAACTATTTTGCTCATTAACACTCTGTATCATCATTTTCAGAATATCAATTGTCATTATCAGAATCATCCTTTAACTCAAAGACAGCAATGTGAATTCATGGAGACATACGGTCCGCGGCGACAAGTAGTCGGCCGCTTATTTTGTGTCCCACTAAATCCCGGTATTCGGTCATTGCCTAGGATTTCCGAAACACGATAGGGTCAAACAAGATGGCATTTTTACTTTTTGTCTATCCTATTTTTAACTTCATTGCGAGATCTAAGTAGGTCTTTTTTGTGTATGACTTCAGGAAAATTGAGCATGGGATTTGTTTTAGCACACATTCGAGACTTCGAGTACTAAATAATACATTCGAGGCTACCTTTCCCGTGATTTACTGTCTGGACGGTATTATTAAGTCCCCATTGTACTTTACCTATATATATATATAATAGGTACCTAATCTTTCTACCCATGTTTAACGTTAATTGCCCTCTGAGATTCAAGAATCGTATGGTTGTACCGTTTAACCTGACGTTTGGTTTTGGGCTAGTCACAGTATTGCGCACGTACTAAGCACCCTTGAATAGGCAAAAACACTTTAAGGCATGTGAAGTAAAATAGCTACCACGCTCACTCACAAACCGGTTAGGTAACCTAAAGTCATTGAAAATGTAATTTAGTACTCTGATAACATTTCGGGTATCATTATTTTGTACTGATCTAATAAAACAGAATTTTGTGAAGGCGTCCAGTAGATAAATGTACAACCTCTATTGGATCTAACAAAAGGCCCAAAGTGGTCAATGTGCAATGGCCAATAACGTCGTGGTTCATACGGCACAATTGCCACCGGGGAACCTTAGAAACCACCTACCTACAATTTTTTTTTGGGTGCAATGAGACGGTTATTTTTTTATATGTAATTTTCATGCAAATAGATAATTTTTATTGTACACCATACAAGTAAATTACAAATGGTTCTTACAGAGAGACGTATAACTTAGGCGGTCTTATCGCTAATAGCGATCTCTCCCAGACAACCTTCAGGTACAGGACAACCATTAGAGAAATTGGAAGGTGTTGCAGAGTATTGCGAGCTTTCTTTTGTTAAGAGGTAAGTAGAGGACTTATGCTGTCCTTGATGCTGCAAAGCACGGAATCTCTTAGATGAAGTGTAGAGCAAGTCTTTACTAGCAATTGATATAACAGAGAAACTGATCAGCGAGTTCTGGAAAAGAATCTGCTAGTTCAAAGAGAGGATTCCAAGAAGCGTCTACATGGCTCATTTTTGAACTTGGCCTATGATCGATTCAGAATATTTTAGAAACTTGTGTAGCATACGCCACCAACGAGCTATTCTCAGGATAAGGTCCCATTTCAAGAATGTCGACCAAAGCGCATTTTCTCTCGTTCGAGATTTAAGATAGTCTACAAGGGCAGTACAAGACTGAAAAAGCTGACTATTTATTTATATTTATATAACTGTAATAGATACTAACTCTAAGCGATGAGACACAACCGTGTTTCTATCCTAATTTTAACAATCGTTCTTTCCCCTATTTTAATACCCTATCACCAATCTGTACTTTACTCCCATCAATACCACCACTCTGTATTCCGATCTCTGATGTAACCTCGATAGTTCTTTGTCCAAATGAACTCTCTACGTGACAAAATAGGTAACCTTTTGAAAATTCGTCATATTTTAAATACATTTCAAGTTTGAATCATGGGCACTACTTATTATCAGATGTAGGTATACTATTATTCGAATTCGTGTTCTCGTTTCTATTATAACTACAGCTTTCAGAGGTATGCCCGACCCTAAAGCAACGCGTGCATTTTAATAATGGTTTAGGGCAATATAAGAAACTATGACCCTCTTCTTTACAATTATAGCAACCCGTTCCTTGGCTTAATTTGGGCAATGTCTTTTCATTTACATTATTACTATTATTAAAGCTATCTGTGACTTTATTCCTAAAATGTGTTCGATCAGCTATGGACTGATATGAATCTCTGTGACTAACTAAGCATTGTAAAAGCTGTTCGGGCTGAGAACTACGCAAGGCTAAAGCACCCGACCTCAAGGTCCTGTCAATAATACCGTGGATGATACAGTCCACTGCCCGTTCGCCAACTATATGACACTGATTGAGAAGAGCCAATTTTCCGTAATAATAACTTTCTATGGGCTCATGAAATTTGGTTTTCCTTTTAAGCATGTCCTCTAGGGCCTGGCCCTAATTTTTTTCATAGGGGAAAGCGCTTAACCATTTTTCCTGCCATTCTTTCCAGGTAAAGAGAATTGAATTTAAACCATCGTACCACGTTTTAGCCAGGCCTTGGAGTTTCTGCATAGCAAAATATGTTGTAGTTTTGTCGTTCCAGCCATACACCGAAGCTCAAACATTTACCTTTTTTATCCATACGTCAATTCGCTGATTTTTATTAGATGGATTAAAATCTGGGAGTATACTCTTATGATCTACCTTCGAAAAAGATTGTGTACCTTCAGTGGCTGTTTGAGAGACAATCTTTCTTAAAACACTTAAAAATATCCATTAAATCTTTCTTAGAAAAAAAAAAGGGCTACGTTGTGAACTTTCCCACGTCGTTCGGTTGCTCAGTATCACTGGCGCTGCTCGGAAAGTGCGTCGACCGTGTTGCTCGTCTCGATGTCTGGACTGCTCCCGAAGTCTGTTCTCGGTTGCACGAATCCTTCCTTGTTCTCGTCGTAGCTCGCTCTCCAGCATGTTAAGCTCGTGACTTGTCTCCAATTCTTGCTGGTCACATCGGCGGTGGCTGGTACTCCGAGGCCTGTGGTAACTTCTGCTCCGACGCAGACTTTGGCTTCTAGTGGCGGTATGTGACTCTTCCACCAGGAGTTCCAAGCCGTCGATGGAGTCGGTAGTGACTCACCTCGTCATCCATCGTAACTGTGAACTCGAAGAAATAATTTGTGTTACCTATAACAGTTTCTAGAAAAACTTTTAACTACTAGAAAAATTTCTAGATAAGTATCTCAAAAACGGCTAATTGTAATCCAAAAATAAGCAAATTTTCACTCCTCTTTAAGAGACCCCATGGCAGAAGCTACCTATCCATTCCAGGAAGAGAAAAAAAATAATGATATCCTTAAAATTTTTGTAAATAATTTAAAATTATGTAAAAAAAATAATTAATTTGTATATGCTCTTAGAAGGCTCAGGAAAACGACGTCGCAGCATACAGCTTTACTTGCTTACCATGGTTATGTAGATTCAGTTCTCAAATTCAAATTCAAAATATATTTATTGTGAATCACAGGTATAAAGGTCATAAAATAAAAAATACAGATCAGCTGTGTTCCGCCACACGGGCATACAATGTCAATTAAATATGCTATTAAAATAATTTAAACAACAAAATAGAATAATTTTCATTAATAAAATCGGATTACACGTGGTTTAGAAACTTTGATCAGTTAAAAAATCATTTGTCTTATAATAACATTTCTCTGTAAGGAAATCGTAAAGTTTTCGTTTGAAACAACTTAGTTCATCGGTGTTACGAATTGACTCAGGAATTTTGTTAAAGGTATGAGGTGCGTTTCCAAAGATACTTTGGCGTAGCAGAGTTGTCCTACTCGCTATTGTACACAGTTTATGTTTATGACGCTCCCGTGTTTTAAATTTGAATAGATCTATATTTGTCCTAACAAAAATGCACTCTCATAAATGTACAAACATGACATGGTCAAGATTTTAAGCTTTATGAAAAACGGTTTGCACGAATCCGTTTATGGTATGGCATTATTCTATGGGGCAATAGCACAGATTTTAACAAGGCCTTCATTACACAAAAAAAAATGTTCTAGAGCAATCTGTATGGCACATCCATTACAAAGCTGTAAATCTTTATTTAAAAAAATTGAATATCCTGTCTTTGCCATGCCTATATATCTATGAAATGTCATGTTTTGTAAAGCAGCACATGTACCTTTTTTAAAAAAGCTGCAGAACCTGATAGGTTAGTATTTAATAACGCTCCTAGAATAAGACTTTACCAAAAAAAATTGCTACGCAATGGGCATAAAAATATATAATAAGTTGCCAGCCCATGTAAAATTTTTACAATTACATAAATTTAAAAAAGTTGCACGCTTGGTTAATTCTTTGTAATTCTTACACTGTAAGCGAATATTTGAATTCAAAAATTTAGCAGCTTATTACTTAACTTTTTTACAATGTTTGCATGCTGGAATGTATACAGCGAAACATGGATCCTACTTTGTACCTACCATCGTAACCTGTTTCTAGCAAATAAATGATCTTTATCTTTGTCTTTATCTAACATAGCAGAGCCGTTACTGTATTGCATGAATATAATTTTCATTCGTAAAACATTCAACCCAAACTAAAATATTATGTAAGTATATACGAGTATAAATAGAAGTAAGAAATCGAGATTTAAATATTAGTGCAAACAAAATGTACGATACATGTTATTCTTAAACTTAGCGAAAATGGAAATGGAAGCCAGGAAAAAAATGTAATGAAATCTATCTCGATTAGTAATCAATTAGTGAAAGGCGCACTTACGTGGGTGTCACTTCCGAGATGTAAAAAAGCACTCTTTAGGTGTTCGAGTTTACTTCCGTAGGTGTAGAACAAAAACTCAGTAACGCAACAATAATTATATTTTAGACAACTTGAGGTTCAAAATTAACACTATGCTTCTAATTTATATGATCGGACTAACTTACCTAGTGACGTCCGATCCTCAATTATGTGAAGTAATCTCGTCCTCATTGTGTACAATGTAGTACGCACTTTTTGCTACTGCACTGATTACAATCTTCAAAGTTAGGCGCGTGCATGAACGCGTCAATAAACTAAAAAATAAATAACCGGAACGTGCCCGCACCGTCACCTATCAATGTCATCTGTCACCTGTCAATGTCATTATTTCAAAGGATAAAACTGGACACAACTTTCAAAAAGAAGGGAAACTAAGTAGTATGTAGGTATTTATAGCATATAATCTTTTTTGTACTTTAAGGATTGATAAATACATACTAACTGGGTCGGGCTGGGGATAGGATGAGGACGAGATTACTTCACATAATTGAGGATCGGACGTCACTAGGTAAGTTAGTCCGATCATATAAATTATGTTCCATAATCTCGTCCTCATTGTGTACAATGTAGATGTTCAAAGAGGAAAGTTGTGTCGACAAAACAATATAAACATTTATTATGGTCATTTATATGATTTGCTAAAGTCTTCGCACATGATAAAACTTTATTTTATTAACTATCTATTGGTAGATGCTTAATTCAAGTTTTATCTAACAAGGATATAGTTGTTTGATTAATTCATTGGAATTAATCAACCAACCCTGTATATCGATACAATCCTGTATGATGATACACCTTGTGTGATGATACACCCTGTATGATGATACACCCTGTATGATAATACAACCCTGTATGATGATATAACCCCGTATGCTAATACAACCATGTATATTGATACAGTCCCATCCCATTTGATGACACAAACCTGTACCTATTTTATACCATACAGGTGGGCCAAAAAATGTGTAGGAATTCTATAAAATCGAAAATAGCAAATTTTACTTTAATTGCAATACTCTTTTATTTTTGTTAAAACTGTAAGTCTTTATGAATTTATAGATTTGTTGGGACTGAGACTGATAATCCACCTGTTGTACACTTTTAAGTTTGTGCAATAAAGTTTTAAATAAATACCCCGCGCTATTAAGTAGGTATATTCTTTACGAATAAACTAGAGATCACGCAAACGAAATCGCGGGGCAACAGCTAGTTTAATAAGTTGTCATGGAAATGGAGCCAATGGTTTGAACTATTAATATCCGTCTCATTTATCCAGTAGTATGTAGTACATACTTAGTATATGGTTACCTAACAAGGTAAATTTATCGATGTGCAAGTAGGTAGTTAAGCTGAAATTCTTCTGAAAAGACTTATTTTATTTTATATAATAAGAAAATCTAGTAACCTTTTAAGTTATCATTGTCTGTAATACAATTTTTTATGCAAATAAATTAGTCTTAGGTATTCTTAATAACTCCTGTTCAAGGTGTAGTCCCAAAGTAAAGGAAACTAAAAAAAATAATATGGATGTTTACTATCGCAAATTTTTCATTAATTATATGTTATAAATAAGGAAATTATATACAAATACTACTAGTATTGTTCCAGTAGGGATCCTATTTTGTTGACAATAGTTTCAACATTATTTTACTGAGAAAGATTGATTTTTACTCATCTTCTTAGAAAACCGTTATATGTGTTACACTTGTATGGCTGGAAATCAGTATAAGACTTCCTGCACTTTATGTGTGGATCCCTGGTAGGAGATATTAATAAGTTAATGAAACAGTCTGAATACTTATTTATAAAAAGATTCAATGACTGGTCAATTCTTGTAAGCTAATAAAAAATAATAATTAAATAAGTAATAATTTACCAATACATCACATCGGATAAGATAGAAAGTTTACTCCGGCTCAAAATACTTGTAGCAGCCTTACAGCCTTAGTCCAATAACAAGGTAAGGCAACATTTATTGCCTGCATTGCCTTAATTATTGCCACTGATCAATGCCTCTATCGTCTCATAAATTTTTTTTTTTTTTTTTTTTTTCATTTAAGTTAAGTTAGAAATTTTCTGTCATTATTTATCATCTCCATTTTTGCTTTACATGGTAATTTAATATCTAATAAAATTATTTATACATAGACTTACATAGGTACTTGACCTTAATTGCCAATTTAAATAATAATTTTAAGTCAATAGTATATTTTTTATGAAGTTTATAGTTTCATGGATACAATTTTAATTTTTTTAATTATGTTTTAATAAATCATATTTTATTATAATCATCTATTTAAATATGAACCTTTGTTATCCACCTGGGATAATTCAGTTTATTTACTATCTTTAGTATCTTGATAATTTAATGATTGGATGATTATTTATCTTTGTCTTCAATTTTTGGTATCAAACATTTTCACAAATAATAAAATGTCTAGAAATATATGGTTTATAACAAAAATATATTAAAAATATATTTAGGTCAGATTTGAAAATTCAAGTTATCATTGGAACTTAGTGTCTAGTTTTGAATTTCTCTTACTTTTCCAAAGGTAGCAGGTACCTACTTAAAAATTAAAATAATTGGTTTTCGACCTTATAACAAGTACATAAGGATCAATTATGGTGCGACATTTTTGCCTGTAAATAAAGCTGCATAAATCTTTCCATGGGTTTTTACTGACTGAAAATATTGGAATATAACATACAGTTACAGTTAAAAAAGTTTTTAATTATGGTAATTTTTATCTTGTTGATAACAAGGAGAATTATTTTTCCATTTCTGTAACAGTGATCTTCACTCACATTATTTGTAAGTAACACTCATCTTGAGTGTGTCTTTATTTCACTTGATGAAGACTAGAAATAATCTAACTAGCCATGGCGATCAGCTAGAATAATAACCTTAAGTCAGTAACAGTGTTAAATTTTAATTGCTTTCATAGATTATTATAGAATCTTGAGAATTAAGCTTGATACTATGAGAATTTAAGGTTTACCCGGTTGTAACCAGATCTAATATTATAAGTTACACAAATGGGATACCATATCAGTTGTATAGGAACATACAAACATGCACCAGCCAGCATCAATTTGTCATGGTCTCCAAACAGGGAGTCAACTTCCCTGTATTATGAGGTACAAGACAATGTATCTCGCCAGGGTCATTCGACCAGAGTATCGAACCTGGGACCTTTTACGTTAAGGCACTTCACGAATCAAGTGGACTAATGATCTTTAAGTCACAGATATCAATTAGCAATGTCAAGTAATGTTTATTTATTTATTTAAGCTTTTTAGTAAAATATAAGAGAAAAAAAAAAAACTTAATATGGTCATAACTACATGAACTATTGGAGTAAACAGGTTGTTTTCTATGGTATGCTTTATAAAGTCTTGCCCTCTTGGGCCAACATCAAGAAGTATCTCAATTACTTGTGGTAAAAAACTTGTGGAAATCCACACCGAGATAAACCATAATTTGTAAAAGCGCTATTTATCATTGACTTGTATGTATATAAATGGGGCAGAATAAGACAAGCAGATCTGAGACCAACAGATTGTCTTGGTACCATTAATGGTTGCCAAAGGCCCAATTTGATAGTAACAACTGATGAAATTATTAAAAACTTAAAATCTTTATAAAAAGACTGAAATTGTCTAGGTAAGTATATGACTTGTTTACACAAGACTCAGAATTCCTTAAGCCTTCAATATCAGCAGGCAAAGGAGCTTCTTTCATAGCCTCCTTAGAGTCAAAGTGTTAAGTTGAAAAAATTACTAAGACGGAGGGCATTACCTCATGGTCTCGGTACCCATATTCTCCCTCCTCTCTTTTTTTCTTCAGTGGCATTCGAAGATATGTATCGTCTTGATACTTTTGTGTTCGACTATATTTTCAACTTCAATTAATGAAGTCGGTCTCTGGTCAACCTTATAAGATTTGCAGACCCGCAATATTATAACAAAAATTTTAAGCCACAGGCTAACCCCTCGTGAAAGCAAGTGGAAGTGTTATAATTCTGCTGCGAGACAGAAAAGAGGAATAATTGTTCTCTCGGTACATATGATGTGCTAGAAGAATTTTATAATATTAATAACTTACCTTATGCTATTACAGATCCTTTGTAGTATATTTCTGGTGCAACATTGTATCGGTCTCATGGTCAACTCTTCATGAAGACTAGAGCCATAATGTTACGTCTCAGGAGGAACCCCTCGAGGAGACGCTTCAGACTGAACAAAAACCCACTGGCCACTCCATCGTAAAGGCCAGTGCTTCTGTACAGAGCAGTTTCTGTGGAGTCATTCGGAGACATGACAGACAACTAGAATGAACATATTGATCACCAACGGCCAACCTCCCGTGAAGGCTCCGATGTCATTCATTCTGAGACATGAGAGACAACTAGAATGAACTTAATGATCACCACGGCCAACCTCCCGTGAAAGCTCCGATGTCATTCATTCTGTCTCGTTTGCGGGCTGAAGAATAACGCAACTCTGTCACACACACTCCTTGTTTTCATGATTAATTTCTGTCTGATTATGTTGTTGGAGTGGAGGCCACGTTTTGGCGAACGTAGTGTAGGACGCTTCTCAACTCGATGGGCCGACGAACTCGGGAATATGGCTAGATACATTTGTATCAAAGCAGGAGATCGTACTCCTTGGCGCTCTTTGCGTCCTTCCCGTACGTCCAGCGGTGGGCTGTAATAGGCTGAGATGATGGTGATGGTGATGATATTATAAATATAATAACACTAAAGTTAGTGTGCTGTGGTGGTGATAGAAATCGTAGTAATCGTAATAATTGAGCCGAGGTATCGGTCCAACAATTTCACAAATTCAACTGACAAGTTATGTTTTCCAGCCACCATACTTTTACACAAACATCACCGTATTTTCTTCTTGGTTTTTTGCATTTGTATGTAAGCTGTAAATCACTAATTAGTTTAAAAACTAATTTATTCTAAATATTTATGTCTTCAGTGCTGTGTACAAAAAAGTACAATGACATTGACAGGTGACAGATGACATTGATAGGTGACGGTGCGGGCACGTTCCGGTTATTTATTTTTTAGTTTATTGACGCGTTCATGCACGCGCCTAACTTTGAAGATTGTAATCAGTGCAGTAGCAAAAAGTGCGTACTACATTGTACACAATGAGGACGAGATTATGGAACATAATTCAGAGTTTTCACCATTACGTTGCAATCCCACGACCCAGAATCCGCTTCCCCGCGCGGTTTCAACCGACCAAGCACCTCCCTCCATTTTAGCCTGTTGGCGGGAAAGACAAGCCATACCATTGGTTCACGCAACAATACGTCAGCCAATTGCAGCGCTGCAAAACCACGCCACCAAGTCACAATGTTACAATACTAAAAATAAATAAGTAAATCGATTGTATTGATATAAAATTTTTAAAAATCGAATGAATTAATATTTTAAAATTATGAACCCTAACAATATTAATAAAGAATTAGACATTTATCCAAAAAAAAACAATGAATGTAAAAAGATGATACTTACGTGGTTAAAACATCTTGATTATCAAAGCACAGAGCTATTTTTACTACAAATTAAATAAATACTTTCTAAATAAATGTAACTTAAAAGCTATATGCCTAACTATTAATTTTAATAGCATTTCCATCACTCTTTGCGTACTCGTTGCTCATACATACACACACACGCTCACACACACACACACACACACACACACACACACACACACACACACACACACACACACACACACACACACACACACACACACACACACACACACACACACACACACACACAAATACACACGCACACAAATATACTATAATCAACACGCACAGAAACACTTCTTTGGGCGTTATACGTTCAATCTTTTTGTTTTAATACTTACTGTAATTCGTGTATATTCTAACAGAACATAAATCGATGTAATGGAAGAGCGGAGCCTCCTGGCACAGGCATTTTTTGCTTAAAAGGAGACTCCGGCCACTAATTAATGTAAGATAAAACTTTTTACTGAAATAAATTTATTGTATTGTATTGTATTGTATTATTGTATAAGTTAGGGCCGCCCCTGATTCTGTAAGCTTCGAATTGTGACGTCAAAAAGAGAAATCAGGACCGACTAGCGTGAGTACAATCGCGCGCTACTAATTTAGTGCAAAAACTGTGAACGTAACCATTAAATTACTTACTTTAACAAATTACTTTTTTTATAATAAATTATTAGTATTAAGTATAGTTTACATTTTTGTATAGATTTTAAGATAGGTTTAGTTTAGGATAAAATAGTTAATTGATATGTATAATTTAATGATTTAATTTGAGGAATGTAAATATATTTATTAAGTAGTTTGTAAAATGTATTTGTTAGTACAATAAAAGTTTATTTATTTGATTTTAGTTTAAAAAAATCAAAATAAAATTGTAAAAAAATAAATTTGATTATGTAATAATAATTATGATTCATTATTTAATTAAAACATGTACGTGCAACGTTACAAACTTACAGGCAGGTTAACAAGAAATTTTATAGACAGTTAAAGATTAGGTATATTGTCGTTATGGCAAATTAAAAACTCGTGTAGGAATAATAGGGTTCTCTAAAATTTTAAATTTGTTGCTGATTCTAAGTCCGATGGCGCAATTCCAGTGGCTCCGGTGGCACAATGGAGTGCCACCGTAATTAGACAGTGCCACTGGGATTGATATGATTACTTATTCTGATTAATATATCTGGGTGCAAGGGACCCAACTAAGACCTTTTGGGCCCAAACCAACCTCACCTGCCAGCCGGTGCACCTGCTGAACAACAGAAGAGGCTCTAGCGCAGGCTTTCCCTTCGGGGTTGGGAGGTCAAACGGCAGTCGCTCCTATAAAAGCCAACCCTGCCACACAACTATGGTGCGTACTCGAAAAGAAAATGTCACCGATAGGGCGCCGCCGCAAAACGGCGCACAGGAGCATCGCCTGACTCCTGTGACAAGTGGGCTAGGGCTACCGTGCTACGGGTGGGCATGGCCAAAGACGCGAGCACCACAACGGAAACTCGCCCCTTTAAACATTGGCACGCTAACCGAATGCGCGAGGGAGTTGGCCGACGTACTTTTTAGGCGGAGGGTGGACTTGGCGTTTCTGCAGGAGACTCGGTGAAAGGCAGCAAAGGTTCCGGTTAATTAGGAATGGCTACAAACTGATCTACACGGGTGCACTTGGTGGATCGAATGGGGTGGCCGTGGTTCTATCCGAAGGATAGCAGGACGACATTCTGGAGATGAAACGCTACAGGGATCGGCTGATGGTCGTGGGGGTGCTTGTTGAAGGGGTTGTCGTCACCCACTTGATAAGTGCTTACGCGCCACAGGCCGGTTGTAGCGAAGCTTAGAGGATGGCGTTCTGGGATCTACTCGGTGGAGTGCTTAGTGGTATCCCGTTGTCGCAGGGGATTGTTGTGAATGATGAAAATATAATTAATTATATTGACATTATTCGAGACATGTACCGCAGCTCTGATTCCATAGTTTGGACCGCTGTTGGCGACACCAAACCGTTCCCCATCACCGTCGCAGTACACCAGAGTTCCGTCCTCAGTCCGTTTCTGTTCAGTGTGATATTAGACGTTGTGTCAGACAGCATCAGAGTCACATGAGCAGCCACATGGCTGCTGATGTATGCTGACGATATCGCACTGGTGGACGCGGACAGGGGCAGGCTGGTGAGACGGGTGAACGAGTGGAAGCAGTCGCTTGAAAGCGGTGGTTTGATACTCAATGTGGCGAAGACCGAGTACCTGGCCTGTAACTCTACAGATCCAACGCCCGTCTGCATAGGCGGAGACAAGGTCGAGCGCACGAACCAGTTTAATTACCTGGGATCTGTACTTCACGCGTCGGGAGACATCGATTGCGACGTCAAAACACGCATTGCTGCTGCGTGGGCCAAATGGCGAGAGGTGACTGGTGTCATTTGTGACCCCAGAATGCCGGTTAAGCTGAAAGGACAGATCTATAAGTCCATCATTAGGCCTGTCCTTTTATATGGCAGCAAAGCGTGGCTGCTACTTGAGCGACACAAACAGAAGCTGCGTGTCACGGAGATGAATATGCTGCGGTGGATGTGCGGAGTCACGCGGAAGGACCGCGTAAGGAACTCGCGCATCCGCGGTCGCCTTCGTGTCCGTAATATTGCAGACAAACTGCAGGAGAGTCGCCTACGCTGGTACGGCCATATTTTGCGGAAACCGGCAAACTACTGGTCCTCTTCGTTTTTTTTTTTTTGAGGCTTCGCGCAGCGAGCCTCAGACTCGTACGTGTCAAGCCCCATACTAGCAGGCGTGATCGGGCCAATGTGGAGTGCAAAAGGCACCCTACCAAGCGGCGAACCCGCTAGTGGTGGCGCCGACGGGACCGGAACTGCCGAAACAGGCCGGACCGCTGTCGGGCTCCTTTCTAGCGGGCCCGATCTGGGGGTGAGTCGGACTCTTCCTCTTCGGTCTCGGACCCTGTCGCGGATAGACGTGTCGCTGCGTTTCTACCTCGTCCCCCGCGTACCTCAAGTGCGAATGTGATAGTTAATATTTTTGACTCGCTCTGGCCGCCGCGCTCAAACTAGTTACTACGACGAGAGACTACGAACCGCTACGAGCACGGTTGGATCTGCGTGCTACAGACTGCGCGCTACGGTGAAGCTAGTAGTAGTAGTGTGTACTACGGCTTGGGCACGGTTCGTACAGATACAACTTTATTAGACCTAACCTACCGTCTAAACGTGACGTCGAATACAACTGCAATGGACAGATCTATGTCTGAATCTAATTTAGACGATTTTGATAGGGAAAATACGCCACCAAATTTTGTACATTCACGTATCAAGAGAAAACGCAAAGATTCGTTGATGGAAGAAATGAAGGATATGATGATGACTCTTTTTGCCAAGCAAAAAGAAGAGTTCAAAGAGATATTGCCAACACTTAAGGAAATAAAACTGGTCAACGCAAATATTGAAAACTCTATATTTATTTTATTTATCTAACAGCCATCTTAAAAGCTAAGAGAAATTCATCCAAGACGCTTAAAAGATTAAATTGGTTTACAATATTAAATTAAATTAAAATAGATGTCAGAAAAAGATCCTTGTCTAATTATAAACAGAATAAAGTAGATTTGCACTTATGATTACGGTTGTCAGTCAAGAGTCACATTACAGATAATTAATACAATTAAATAAATTATACAACAATAAAATTATAATTATGTCAATGTCGAATAAAATCATATTATGTCATTTAAAATTTTACGAAATTGATTACATATATGTCCAAAACTATCTGCGAATAGGTCTATTTCATAGTGCTGAGCAAGTATGTCCCCGATAGTACGTAGAGCACAGTTTGTAGGCGCGTGCCTACCGCGCTGCGTCCGCGCGACGGGCAGCGCCGGTAGGCGCGGCCGGCGGCGCGGCGCCACCAGCCCCGCTGAGTCCCAGGATACTGCAGGGACTGAGATACGGAAACTCGCTACTATGCCAGGGTCATCGATTCTCTGGTGCAGTACCAATAATAAAAACCAATAAAACCAATTTATTTCTGTAAATAGGCTTAAATTAAGCTCTTTTACACGTCCCAATATATTTTTTTACCCTACCACTGCTTCGGGACAATATTGTGGGCTAGTGCCGAGAAGAAGCAGCGCTAGAAACTCGGTCACTATTGTCAGCCTCTTTTTAAATAGTGTGTTTACATTACAAGATAAAATGAACCTGTGCGAGAACCTGTGTGCAGTATTTAATTCCATACATTTTTATCATTTAAATAGTCATTTACAGTGTAATAACCTTTTTTCATTAAAATCATCTTGACATGCGATTTAAATTCATACATAGGCAGTTCAGCAATGGACTGCGGTAATTTGTTAAAAAAGCGAATACATTCTCCCATAAACGAATTACCCACTTTATGCAGTCTGAAATTTGGAACGGCAAGTTTATCTTTATTCCGGGTATTATTATTATGCATGTCACTCTTTTTAGGAAATAGATGCAGGTTTTTGCGAATATACATGATATTTTCATAAATGAATTGAGAAGCCACTGTTAGTATATTAATTTCCTTGAACAGTTCCTTCAACGAGTCTCGGGGTCTGAGGTCGTAAATTGCCCGTACAGCTCTCTTTTGTAGCACAAAAATAGATTCAATATCTGCTGCTGAGCCCCATAATAATATTCCATATGACATTATACTGTGATAAAACCGACTTCAAAACACTAAAATGCTAAAAATAATCCTAACACTTAAGTACCTAATCAGTTACTTTTGGAGTCGGTGCCAGCCGATGAGAGATTCAATGTTTTTGTTTGCACCGACTCCAAAAGTAACTGATTAGGTACTTAAGTGTTAGGATTATTTTTAGCATTTTAGTGTTTTGAAGTCGGTTTTATTTTTTTGAATAAAATTTACTTATTTCATCAATTTTTAGTGATAAATCCTAATCTAACTGCTGAACACCGATTTCATCCCCTATTTTCCTACCCTTAGGGGTGATTTTTATTTTGTAAACTTTTAGCATATTATCTTTGAAGTATAAGCTATTTAATAAAACAAAAATCATCAAAATCGGCTCATATTTGACGAAGATAGGTAACAAGAACCACAACCAAAATACTATCTGGGTATATATTTGTTGATTTTCTCAAAAAGTTCTAAATCAATTTCGATAAAATTTATATGGGACCACCTCTGAAGTATGATCGACCAAACAAAAAAAGAATCATTAAAATCGATTCATAATTGGCGGAGTAATCGCGTTACAAATATACAAAAAAAAAAAAAGAATTTTTCATAGTTTGCCGCCGGCGGCTGTCATCTTGCGAGTTTTGATAAATCAGATTATAGTATTACTGATCTTTACACCTTTTTTGAGTGCTATCTTTGTTTTCGGGGTTAAGTGTTGTGTGGTTGTGTGTTATTCAATGGAAAAACTGCAAAGTGAAGTATTAATGCGATTTCTAGGTTAAATAAATTACGCGCCAATCCGAAGACAATCAAATGTGGATTTGTGTTAGTTGCAAAAACAAGACATTATCAACAGATTTTTCGTACATAGCCATTACGGATATCAGATTAATGACTTGTTTTAATTCCATTCATTGTTTTGATATTTGTTGTGGTAAAATAAATCAACGACCCCATTCACCATTTTGCAAAAAGAAATCGACATCTGGGTAAGAAATTATCATTTATTAAACAATGCAATACCATGTGAATTTCGAAGTACCTCTTTATAATTTAGTTGAAAATCCTAAAGGTAAAATTAAAGCTTTTATCATTTTATTTTTTAAAGCTCCATCTATTGAGTTTTTCACATAACTAATCATTACCCTGCTTTAGCAAAATCCACCAATTTATTAACTTATTCCAATCTAATTACCAAGATGGCGCTTGTTACGTGAACATGTCAATTTTATTGTGTTTTTTATTTAGTATTTACATTTCCTAAACCGCGAGATGTGGACGAGTACAATTTATATTTAAAAAGCATTAAGACGCGGTCCTTACTGTGACGTAGATATAAGTGAACAAAATACAGGATTAAATTTAATTCAAGTGATACCAGAAATAAATGTATCTAGCATTTATTTAAACGCTCAATATGAATTACGGTTTAGGCTTTCGTTGTTCACTGGCTTGAAATGTGTATGTACCCAGCCTACCCCTATCTGAAATCAATGCATGCCCCTGGCACCCCATTGCAAACGGGAATCTAAAGTGATTCCTAAAAAGGTAGTGGAACTAGATGTATCTAGCAGTTCATCTTTTACAGTTATATGTGTTGGGACCAGTTTTACGTTCGGCATTGTGAATTTAATACATTTTGTTTTATTTGCATTAAGCATAAGATTATTGGTAGTGAACCAGTGCAATACTTGCGAGAGAGCAGTATTTACATCGTCAAATAAATCTTTACCTCTCTTGATTTTAAAGATCAATGAAGTATCATCCGCAAATAACACTGTCTCGCAGAGGTCCTTTGTAAAAGACGGAAGGTCGTTAATGTAAATTAGAAACAGTAGGGGTCCTAATATTGATCCCTGCGGCACACCCATAGTAAGAGGCGACCCAGAAGACTCAGTTCCATTTATACATACTTTTTGTGTTCTGCCTGTGAGATAAGAGTTTACTAAATCTAAGGCATCATTTGAAACACCATAGTGCCTAAGTTTTTTTAGTAAAGTTTGGTGGTCCACACAATCAAAAGCTTTAGAAAGATCACAAAAAACTCCCAAAGCATCCTGCCTACTCTCCCAAGCATCAAACACGTGTTTTAAGAGTGCAACTCCAGCATCAGTAGTATTTCTACCTTTCGTGAAGCCATATTGATTATCATGTAAAAGTTTATTCAGGGCAAAGTGAGATAACAGTTGACTAAAAATTACTTTTTCAAAGACTTTACTAAGTACTGGTAATATTGAAATTGGTCGAAAATTAGAGGGATTATTTTTCTCGCCTGACTTGAATAAAGGAATAATTTTACAAAATTTCATCAAAGTGGGAAACTGTCTATCGTCAATACATTTGTTAAAAATATTTGCAAGATAAGGGACTATCGTATTTATAATTGTATTGATAATGTTGACAGAAATACCCCATAAGTCCTCAGTTTTTTTCATGTTTAATTCTTTAAATGTTTTTATTACTATATCAGGGTTTATATGTCTAAAATTAAATGAAGTTTTACATTCGTCAACACCCGACTTGAGTAGGGACTCGGCTAGTTCAGCAGAAGAAGCTAGTTCCTTAGTTGTAGAGGTAGCTATGTTTGAAAAGAATTCCTCAAAAGTATTTGCGACATCCGCATTTGAACTAACCAGTTTATCCCCAATTTTAAGAGAGTAAGCATTATCATTTGGTTTATGTCTACATGTTTCTTTATTTATGATTTTCCATGTGGCCCTTGCTTTATTATCAGAATTCAAAATAACATTACGAAGATGGTTTGATTTTGCAGTGGCACATACTTTTTTAAATATTTTAGAGTAATTCCTCACATGTTCTATGATCTGTGGGTTTTGAGAGTTTGCTTTTAGACTATACAAGTCATATAATGTCTTTCTACTTTTGTAAATTCCTGGTGTAGCCCATTCATTGAACTTACACTTAAGTCTATTTGCTTTTATCTTTTTTTGTGTAAAAATTTGATCAAATTCATTTTTGATTACGCCAAAAAGATCCTCATATAACAGATCGACGTTATGGTTATTGCTAGGTTTTAATGAGTCTATACCATCACAAATTTTCTCCTTAAATCGGTCTATTCTATTTACGGTTATTGGCCTGCATACAGCATCTACAATTTCTCGGGTATGAAGGTGCTCAAAAGACGCCTTTTGTCCACTATGGTCAGATCTTAAATAATTTATAATTGATTTGTCTATTACTTCGCTATTGCAAAAAATATTATCCAAACAAGTAGCTGATGTGGGAGTCACTCTTGTAGGTACATAAAACAGGTTAATTAAATTAAATGATTTAAAAAGATTGAGAAAACGAATTGAATTTTGTGAATTTACTAATATATCTATGTTAAAATCTCCACATACGACAATTTTCTTATTAGAATTGCATACTTTTTTTAAGGCCTCTTCCATAGTGGATTCAAAAAGCTGGAAATTTGCAGAGGGAGGGCTGTAAACGCTTATTATAATATACTGCTCTAGCTCAGCACACGCTAGTTCAATAGTTCGTTCAATCGAAAGTGACACAATATCTTTACGTTCTTTACATTTTAATTCACTATTTAATAGTATAAGTGACCCCCCCCCTTATAGCACACTTTCTTGTGAACGAACTACCGATTTTAAAATTTTCTATGTTTAACATTAATTCATATTGATTAATCCAATGCTCCGTTAAACATATAACATTTACACTTAAATCTTGTAAGAATAAGGCTAATTCTAACTCTTTGCCAGCCAAGCCTTGCATATTTTGATGAATAATATTAAAGGTAGACTTGGCTTTTGTCTTCTCTCTTAGTTTAAAATGTTAGAGGTTGTCAAGGGAACAATATTTAAGTTAGTACTAGTACTAACATGGTCACAGTTTGTCTTAGTTTCGATAAAACTATTGTTAATATTATGTGCTAACAAAGTAGCTATTTGTTTTTTTAATTTATATGGCAGGTGTAAAGAGCCGCCCGTTAATATAAATTTATTATTAGTAAATTTGTTTGTGTCAAAAAACACAAACTTGTCACTATGACGTTCAGTTAAATTGATAAATACGCTATTTAATAAATGAATTTTGTTATTTTCTTCAGTTGTTTGATACCTACAATATGGTAGGGCACAAAAAACAACTTTTTTTACAATAAGGCTAGACAACATTGAAAATTTCTGTATAATATTTTTTTTTGTAATATTCTTGCTATTACCTAATAAAATAACAAGTATTGTTTCACTAATACCGATAGATAGTGTACGATCAAAAGCACAGCTCTTCTGAACTTTAAAGTGTCGACTCCGACCATACCCGCGACGAATAAAGACGGATAAATGTATGGGTAGTAACCGTAAAACTTTTTGTAGAGCCATCGGGCAAATTTCCTTTGTATTCTCTCTACCATGAGCACATATTTTACCTCAAAAGGATCCCAAACCGCAGCTCCATACTCAAGCTTGCTGCGTACATAGGAAAAAAATAAAACTTTTGCAATAGTTACATTGTCAAACTGCGACGCTGTTCTTATAACAAAGCCAAGCATCTTATGTGCCAACTTGCATATACTTAATATATGCACGTGAAAATCCAATTTACTATCCAAGATTATGCCTAAATCTTTAATGTCATATACTTTTTCCATAGGAACGTCAAACAAATTATAATTATAGTTTATCGGTCTTAATTTACGCGTAAAAGTGATAACTTTGCATTTGAGATTGTTCAAGGGAAGATGGTTGTTTTGACTCCATTGAGACACAGTATCAATATCTCCCTGCAAATTCACAGGATCCATGTGGGTTTCAATGCCCAAACACAACTTCAGGTCGTCAGCGAATAGAAGACATTCGGAAACAGAAATCATTCCGGGCAAGTCATTGATAAAGACCAGGAAAAGTGTCGGTCCTAGGGTACTACTCTGACACTCCCGATCTCGTAAAGTAGTCACTGGAATCGTAGCTATTCAAATGAACATACTGAGAACGATCCTTCAAATAACATGCGAAGAGTTAAAGAAGCTTTGGTGTGAAACCTATTATCGCCAACTTCTGCAGGAGTTTATCGTTATCGACTAGATCAAACGCCTTTTTAAAATCAAAGTAGGCTGCGTCCACCTGCTTACCGCAGTCCATTTGTGAGTGAACATAGTCCACATGCGCAACTAGATTTGTGGTGGTGGAACGTGATCGGCGGAATCCATGCTGGCTACTGTGCAATAGATGACCGATCTGGTTATTAATGTTGTCGGTAAGAATTGCTTCAAAAACCTTGGCAAAGACTGACAAAACCGCGATCGGTCTAAAGGACGAAATATCTGCTCCTCCACCTGCTTTCGGTATGGGAGTAACCCTAAATAGTTTCCAGATTTTGGGATATCTGGACAGAGCCAGGGAGAGATTGAAAATATATAGTAAAGGCGCAGCCAAAGCCGATATGCAATCCTTAGCCAGAAACACCGGAATGCCATCGGGGCCACCAGATGACTGTGGCTTGAGTCGTTTTACTGCCCTCATCAAATCTGACTCCCCGACTGCTACAATAGAGACAGAAGTTGCATCCCGACAAGCATGAGCCGCCCGGGCAGCCTGAACGTGGTCCAATTGAGGTATATCCTTGTGGAATACTGAAGCGAAATAATCGGCAAACGCATCTGCCGCGGCCTGGCTCTTCACTTCGGTATCTCCATTGACATATGTGTCTAAAGGTTTCCTGTCCTTTTTTTTGTCTTTGACATCATTTATATCTTTCTGTACTACTTGAATGTAATGGCGATATTCGCTGTCAATCAATTTTTTTACCTTTCCCCTATAAAAGATAAATATTTCTCTGTCAAATTCTTTGCCTTCTTTCTTAAATCTTTTGTGATAAAAGTGTTTATTTTTTATATTTCTTATTATTTCTTCATTATACCATTTAGGGTAGACATACTTCCGATTTAGTCTCGGAGAATTTTTTTTGGGTACAAAGAGTCCAATGCATTCATAAAGCTTTTTATAAAACTATAAAACTAAACGGCCGTGTTGATGTCAGTCTCGATTAGTAGATCGGACCAGTCCAGATCGATTAGCGCTGCATATAACCCTTGGAAGTCTGCCTTACGCCAATTCCAATCAGGACTAGCTCCCGGACGAGGCGACAGCTCCTGGGATATTAAAGATTCATCAGATATTCTAGAGGACGAAAGCTTGATCACAACGTCAAGTACAGGGTCATACTTATCAATCTGCACCAGAGGGTCGACACCGAGAGACACAGTCAACTGGTCAGGCTCAAAACTACTCAGCACCAGATCCAATATACCGCCATAGTCATTCACAACACCGTTATACTGGCGAAGCGAACAGAACTCACAGAAAAAGTCAAAATGGGTTTTTACGTTAACGCTAACAGAATTCAAATTAAAGTCACCTAGGATTAAAATATTCATGTCAGAGTAAGTACATACTACATCTTCCAAACATGTCAGAACATTAAGATATTGATCGTCATTATAGTTAGGCGGTAGGTACACAATACAACATAAAAACTTTACTTGTTTACTGGACACAATAGCACATAATAATTCTTTGTCAACATTTTTTTTTATTTATTTATACTCTATTGCACATTTAAAAATAATTGTACAAATGGCGGACTTAATGCCAAGAAGCATTCTCTACCAGTCAACCAGTGATCAAACAGAGAAATACAGGCGGTGCAGCAAAAAAAAAAAAAACATATATACATATATATATACACACACCAACATTACATACTTAATAAATAGGTATAAATATATATGATTTAATTATCAATTATACACATATACACACATACATAATATAGTACACAGAGCAAATGAAAGATAAATTATTAGGTCAGCGATTTTTGATGTAAATGCGTAGAGCTTTCTTAAAAGTAAATTTGGACTTGGATTTGCTAATATTGGTGGGAAGTCGATTCCAGAGTCGTATAGCTGTGAGGGTGAAAGAGTTGGACATAAAGCCAGAAGTGTGAAGTGGGGTAAGTAGTTGGAGGGTATTACCACTACGAAGATTTCTGTCGTGACAGTTGTGAAGGAACCTAAACTTTTCTTTTAGGTAAGAAGGAGCGTTGAGATAATAAAGAATAGAAAAGAGAACGCAAAGTGCCCGAACCTCTCTGCGCTGTCTGATGGGAAGCCAGCCCAGCTGAGTGCGAAATTGAGAGACGTGGTCATATTTACGCAGGCCGAAGACGAAACGTATGCAGTTGATAAGCAGACGATCCAGTTTGTTAAGAAGGTCTTAGGAGATATTAGTACAGCACACATCACCATAGTCAATGATGGGCAGGATCAGAGACTGCACAAGCAGCAATTTCGTACTAGATGGCAGAAAATGTTTGAGACGATATAGAGCACGCAAACTGCCCGTAACTTTTTTGCTGATTTCTTTGACATGCTGGGACCAGCACAAGGTGTTGTCAATATTGAGACCCAAGTTTTTAACAAACGGAGAATACTTGACGATGATTCCATCGAATACGATCGTCGGAACAGCATTCATGTCCAACTTAGACAGTTGTCTGGAGCTGCCGATTATCACGGCCTGACACTTGCTGGGATTGACATTTACGCCAAATTTGTTAGACCAGTCACTAATACTGCCCTGGTCATCGTTTAACCGACGAACAGCACTGTCAATCTCGGAAGGACTCGTCTGAACGTAAAGTTGGAGATCATCAGCGTAAAGATGAAAGGAAGAGGAGAGATGAGAAGTGAGGATGTTAATGAACACAGAAAATAAAATAGGAGAGAGTATACCGCCTTGCGGTACTCCGGTTGCCAGGTTGGCCCACTTGGAGTACGTTTGGCTGGAACGAACAGCTTGCTGACGGCCACTGAGATAAGAAGTGAACCAATCCAAAGCAGATGATGAGACCCGCAGATGAGAGAGGATGGCTAAGAGGATATCATGGTCAACCGTGTTAAAAGCGTTGGAAAAATCAATGAGTACTAGTACGGTTAAACGCGACTCCTCCATACCAGCCCTGATGTCATCAACAATATTAAGGAGTGCAGTAGTTGTGCTGTGTCCAGGGCGAAATCCAGATTGGAAGGGGCTTAACAATTTATTGTCGAAGATAAATTTTGAGAACTGCTTATGAGCCGCAGCTTCCAGAATTTTGGAAAGGAATGGTAAAATAGAGATTGGACGAAATTGATTTAGAGATGTGGGGTGTGAGACCTTAGGTAAAGGGATGACATGCGCTCGACGCCAGATAGAAGGGAAGGACCCGCTCTCAAGGGAGAAGTTTATTATGTGGGTGATTACTGGGAGAAGAACATCAATAATAAGGAGGAGCATGGTTCTGCTAACATCATCACAGCCAACTGCCTTGGATTTGATGGATAAGCTCATTTTACGAGTCTCATCGACGGTAACTGGAGAGAAAGAGAACGAATTAGAAGAGACACAAGGAAGTGAGTTTAAAAGGGTAATGGTTGATAATTTAACAGAGTGGTCCAGAACAGAGGCTGAGGTGAAGTGAGAGTTAAGTTCGTCAGGAGAGAAGGAAGTAGTAGGAGTGCACGAAGAAGTCTTGCCTAAGCCAAGTGTTTTCAGAAACTTCCAGATGTCGGAGCTGGATGAAGAAAGAACGTTTTCATGAATATGGTGGCGTTTAGCAGCCCTGACAATGCCCCTGCATCTATTTCTGGCTCGTTTGAATGCGTCCCACTTCAAAGTACAGCGGTCTCCCTTAAAACTACGGAAGGCATTGTCACGTCTAGCCATGGCCGCTCAAACCTTGTCTGTCATTCAGGGCGCTGGCGGTCGTCTAACGCGAACAGCTTAACTGGCGCTCATCAAAAAGGCGCATGATACTGCTACTGAGACAGTCAACTTTTTTATCGACAGTCTCTGCGCAAATCACCGGGGACCAGTCTAGCGCAGAGCAGTCACGGGACAACTGCTTTTGGTCGATACGAGCAAAACTTCGCAGGAATACAGTCTCTGGTCTACGTTTGGGTGGAAGAAGATTGTAGCAGAGAAAAACAAGGTCGTGGCGGGAAAATCCAGGGGCTAGCAACTGACCGTGCTTAATAGAGAGATCAGGACAAGATACCATTATAAGATCGATCCAAGTGTCGTCAGTATCGACGTTGTGATGAGTAGGTTACAGTTTTAACAGAGATAGGTGCACAGATTCCACGATAGACAGTAATTTGCTGGATTGAGGAGTTTGTTTGAGTAGGTTAGTGTTGAAGTCTCCCAAGACCATAATGTGTGTGTATTCAGAGCAAATAGGTTCGAGAATCGACTCCATTTTAGGCAAGTAGTCTACTGCAGGAGGGCAGTACATGACTCCGAGAACAGCTTTTGTCCCCTTCACAAGGATTTCGAGAAATATACATTCTAGTGAGTGGGAGTACTCACCTGGGGTGGAGAATATAGCTTTGTAAGGAATGTCACTACGAAGGTAGATGGCAACTCCACCACCGCCCTTTCCGATTCTGTCGTTCCTGATCAGGACGAAGCCAGGTAGAGAAAACGAGGTGGAAACAAGATAGGGTTTCAGCCAACTTTCAGATATAAGAACCGCATCAACAATGTCTGGAGAGAAAGTATCGAGTAGTTCCGAATAATGTCGAGGAATGCTTTGTGCATTAATGTGACAAACATTGAGTAATTTTGTGTTATTCTGACGTTCTAAACAGAGGTTACTTTGTAGAGAAGCTGAGGAATTGCAAGAATGAAATGATAAGGAAATATCACACGCTGACAAGAATGACTCATCGTTACTCATATTTAAGTGTACTTTATAACCTAGCTATAGTTATAATAATTAAATAAATAACCAACAGTATTACATAAAAAATATAGACATACAATTATTTTCAATCCAATAGTAGTGCGAGACCTGCCGGTTGACTGTTTACAAACAGAGCAAATTAATTCACACATAGAAAAGATAACATTAAAATTAAGTTTAAACCACAATAGAGCATTAAATTCTATAAATTGAGTTTATATAATTTTAAAAATAAAACGGAAGAAATTCCGTAACCTTAACAAAAGAAACAATAGCGCTTACGAGATTCATGCAGCTATGTCCTTGCCCGAAAAAGAAAACAAAAATTACGACAAGTAAAACCTGGCCATTGACATGTATCAGGTCAGTAAGCCCGGCTGCAAAGGCTGTTTAACTCTATACGATTGCCTTACCACTGCCACCGTCACCACTGTCAAATGTCAATGTCATTATCAGCGGGCGGGACGGTGAAGCGATAAACGTGAAGATCAACAAAACTTTAGTCGGTGTTTGCTGTGGGTGTTTGGAAAAGTTTTAAATTGCAAATACCCAAACAAATCAAGAACAGTAGCGTTATATAAATTTTCAAAAAGTGGGTACTAATGGGTCGTTATCAAAAAAGTGGCACCACTTGAATTAATTTACCGGTTTTAAAAAATGCGTCAAATATAGAGTTTTGTAAATGTAAAACGAATTAATGTATACTTTTTGTTCAAAATTAGTTAAAGGGAACGTAATTTAGACATAAATATGGAAAATACAGCCTTTCAAAAATTCTGGCGCACAGGTTAAAGAGCTTCTATACAGGTTAATGAGAAACGGTACCAGGTTAAAGAAAATTGAACAGGTTAGTAAAAAAAAACAATTAACTATGCAAAAGCAGCTTTTTTATTATAAATCTGACATGAACTTAAATGATCTGTTCATATTTTATGAAAATAATTTTTTTTCAGTACAAGCTTAATAATCAGTCTTCTCATAATGAGTTTAACAAAAAAATCAAAAAAATCTTTGGACTTGTAACTTAAATACCAAATAAAAGTATAAAACACCTACCTATAATAATAATCTTTCTATGGGTTTTTAAAACGTTTAACAAAACTTCTTATTTATAAAAGAAAATAATATCTATGTTTTCTTATATTAATCAGTCTAACAATCAGTCTGTCAACTATTGTACAAATGATGTCAACATTCAACATAACTCTAACTGGTACTGTAATCAATCATACAGGCTTTAGATAATCTTTGAAACTAGGAATCAACAAAAAATAGCATACTAAACAAACTTGTTATTTAAAAGATGTTATAATCAGAATCGCTGTCACTATGAAGAATATTATTCAAGGAATATTCTGCTGCAGGCCCGTCATGTACAGTTTTATCGAAATTACTTTCATTTAAAATTTTATCTAAAGTGCTTCTTCGAAGTTCTGGAGGTAATTCCATTTCAGACAGAGCTGAAAATGGCCTAGACCTCTGAAGCGCACTGACAGAATCACTCACACTTAAATTTTCAGCAATTCTCGTACTAGGGGCAACTAAACTCTCACTGTCCGAATCGCTTAGCTCCAAGCATGAGGCTGCGAGACGTCTAGAAGTGTTTGCAACTGCAGCAGAACCTTTTGTACTTTTGCGCTTAGACTTTGGCGCGCTCATATGCTCGGTTGCAACATCATGAAAACCAAGGTGTTTACCATGAATACAAAACTCTACTTCAGTCAAACATGATTTTTCGATGCAGCTAAGGTTTCGTAAAACGACCGATTCACTTTTATAAAATTGCACCAAACAATTTGGTGTACTTTTTGGGTTCCCTTAAATGGCAACAATGTATTTGGAAGCAGCATATCTTTTTCAAGAATCTTATATTCGGAAACTGTTTGAACAACAATATTTTTCAAGTTTTGTTGTAATAGTTTTACAAAAGCTTCAAAATCCGGTACGTCAGCCCCATGATTTACACACGCATTAGCAGTACGCTTAAGAACAGCTCCAACACCATCTGGAGCTCCTTTCCCATGCCCAGATTCAGAGAAATTCCATGTGACACATTCAAGCCAAGGACAGTTCCATCGTAGAGCTGTTATAACAAAGTATATTTTATAATTTCGATACTGGCTACCTGCTGAATCTGAAATAACATGAATAGTTTTTGCTTGTGGGGCATGTGCTTTGAAAAAATCCAAAATTGGTTCCATGTGAGCCCATACAGCTGCTGTATCATGACTCAAATTTGGGCTAAGAGTAGCAAAGCATTGTGATTGTTTTAAACCATTAATGTCAAAAAAATAAAACACGCTAGTGTGGATAGTTATTTGCGGCTTACTAGCACCAAAATGTGCAGATTGAATTTCTCTGGAGTATGCGCACTTATAATTCTCGGAGTAATCAATGTGCATTACTACTTCATCATTCTTCAACTGATCTTTTATCTTTTTTATCGCATCCTGTTGCGTAACCATCCTTCCACAATGCTTCATGTATTTCTCAATTGTTTCTTGGCACCTTTTAATCGCTTCACTTGGTATTGTTAATATTTTCTCTTTCTTTACCAACCTTATCATTTTCTGATGTCCATTTTGTAAAAAAAAAAACAGTTTTAGAATTCCATGTCCAATAGGAAAATTCAATAGAATTGTCATAATCTAAATATTCAACACATTTTTCACGGCAGTTAATACAATCGCGGAATAGGCAGTAAGCATTATAAACATCGCAACATATAGTTTTGAGAAGATTCGTTGGATCTTTGGGTTCTATTATTTTATGTCTGTGAAGTGCTGATACTAAAAGTTGGAAATTTTCATGAATTACACACAAAGACAGGTCTCTCGTGGTCTTTTAGAAGCGGGCAATATCCAGAATGGCCTAAATCGACAGAACGTCGCGAAACTTAAGAGTATAAGCATGAGACGAATTAAATTTTTTATGAAGATTTCCTAGTGAGTCGTTCAAATAACGCTTTTGTACTTTAACACCTTTTTTCTTTACATATTCTTTTTTTCCAGCTGCGCAGCTACTATTTTTATCATCCGCAAGGAAATTAATAACATCTTTTTTCTTCTGTAATACTGATGTGGTTTTCAGTGGTCTGTTTCGTCTTCTAAACACATTTTTAAACATTTTCTTTATTTTTTTATCTTGAAGGGAGGTTTCGAGATGAGGCTTAAGACTATTTGAAATTAATTGTTTCATTTTATACGATTTAACACTCTTATAGGAACGTAATACGCTTTCAGCAATATAAATGTCATCACTGGTACTAGCCCGTGCAACAGGGGGAGGAACGTCGGAGGCAGTTGAATTTTCAGATTGATTATTGTCTTGAAGAACATTATCTTGCAGCTGTTGCATTCTTGAAATTTTTTTCCGATACGCGTCATTTCATTTTATAACCGATTGCAATTTGTTTCGCAAAGACGCAATTTCCTTGTCTTTTTTATAACGCAACTTTCTAACTAAACGTTGAGCATTAGGTGATACTGTACCAGAACTTGCTGAAGACACTTACGAGGTTGCAGGACTGACTTCTCGTGACCTAAAGTTAGATCTGGTGATTCTTTTACATTCTGAACTATCCTGTCCAGAGCTTTGTGGTTTTTCTTGATTGCCGTGGTATTCAGCCATATTGTCGATATCAATATTTTCGATGTCACTAGATGGTGGACTGTTGCATTCAATAAAACGTTGTATTTTTGCCTTTTCTTCTTTTTTCGTTGATAAGTCTTTTTCGCTGTTTCTCTCCACTTCTTTCTTAACATTTTCTGATCTCTGGGTGTTAAATTACTCACAGATATTACTTTTCCTTCATCTTTTCGTTTACGATATTTTGCCTTATTATTTTCCTTATATTTTGCATAAAGTTCGGGTTTTTTTTTTTTTTCATATTTTTTTCTCTCCAATTCTCTTTTCCGCGTCAAAACTTCTTCCTTTTTCTTACTTTTTAACATTTTACCTTTAAAAATCGATTAACTTAAATGTTCACACCTATGCAACTGCCTAATTAAAAGAAACACAAATTGATTTATTGACGTATTATGTAAGTTTGTACTTATTTGTAGACCGTAATATATTTTAATTTCAAGGGAAATCTAAATCGTTGCAATTTTTAAACGAAGTCTATTTAACCTGGCAGAAATCTCATTAACCTGTGCTTTCAGAACAGGTTAAAGAGTGGCAGGTTAATGAGAAATTGAAGGTTATGGTGTAATAACAACAAAATGGCTACGTTTATGGGCTTATTACTTGTGAAATTAATAAAGGTACTGCCATCACATATTTTAAGATTATTGTTCGCAAAACTATTGGGCTACAAATTATAAAAAAGAGGTCAGATTATAGATAACATACCCATTACAAAATCCGATTGTCGCGCTTCGACGTAATTTGTACAAAAACAACACTAATTTGCACACAACTTGTCTTCCCAGCGGATCGCCGACTACTGCCTGGACATTTTACGCGAGGGGCGCGGATCAAGTATGTTATAGTGTGTGTGTTAGGCGCAAGAGTATTAGCGGCAGGTTAAAGATAAAATAAATCAGGACATAATTAAAGTGTCAATTGCTTGAACATTATATTTTTATTTTAAATGACGATTATGTCAAGTTTATTTGGTTAGAATACTTATTTATATTTTATAGTTTTTTAACGCATATTCAAATTACATAATATTTTACAGGACGTTAAAGTGTGAGTAGTAGTGTTTGGACACTGCAAGTTATTGAGAAACGGATGTTACAATTTTATTTTGCTGAAAATACATCGACCCGCTTTACTTACTAATCCTCAGCCTTTGTGTAAAAAGTCTCTCAAACCCAATATTTACACTAAAAAACGTAAAAGGTTTATGTGAAATTATATTTTTTTACGGAAACCCATCTGGCAGGTTACAGTGCCACTTTTTTGAGAACAACCCTAATAGCAACATACAAAATACACTATAATACCAGCAAGGGCAATGCTAATCTCGGTAAACATACCTACCTTGATATTATTTCCTGCAAGAACGTTTTGCCTTAGGAGGGCCAGGTTTAGAGCTAGTTGTGCCAGAAGAAATGATAGCAGAATTTTGGGGTTGCGGGACTGCATCAGACGCACCATGGGCTTCCATCAGTTTGTCCAGCTGATCGACGCTAGTGACTCGTTCTCGGTTTCCATTGGGCAGCTGACAGCAATGTTGACATTGCCGTCATGAGTCCAAACACGCCTCATGCCAAAGTGTCTCCGGGCAGGCAGTCAGGAATAGAGATTGACGGCTTTTGGTCAAGAACTCCGAGATGACGTATGGGGAACCCTTGAGCAACGTCTTTTTACGCCACACAAGAGTCCGTGTTTCATAGTTAACAAGCTTGACAATAAGAGGCCGACTGCGACCCTCCCTGTTATTTCCGAGTCTGTGACATGTAGATATAGAGGATGTTGTGAGGTCAGGGAGGCCAAGGTTGTTCTGCAGTATGGACAGTACAGTGGCTGACGGATCTTCGTTGTCAGTCTCAGGTATGCCGGCCACTATAAGAAACTTCCGCCTGTACCTGGTTTCGATCGCATCAACAACCCCGCTTACCTCCTGTATTTGTCGCCTCAATAGGTCAACCACTCTCATAGTGTGGTCACGGAAGGCATAGAAATCCTGTGACAATGTTGTGAGGCTAGTAACTTCAGTGGGTGAGAAAGCTTTAGTTGCACTGAGGTGTTCTTTAAACTTCTTCATTCTCTGCATCAGGGATTTCTCCAGAGCTTGCTGCGTCTCGACAATGTGACTGAGATCATTCATTTTCCTCAAGTGTTTTATCGGTGTTGTGGCTTAAAGAGTGTTAGTGAAAGATAGTACCGGCAGGTAAGTGCACTTTACTCACTGAATTTGCATTGGATAGTGCACACTACACTATATATAGTATTTAGTGAGAAACTAAAAAAGATTCAGTGGTAATTTAGAAGAAAAAACACTAAATAATATTTTTAATTGAATTTAAACTCTAGACTAGGTGTTGTCGTGTTTGCAAACTACCGCCGAAAAAACATTCGTATTAGCGTTATCTTTTACTACATGGACATCAGCAAAACTCCACCCCACCCCACGTCACCTGCCCTATCTTTGCGCACAACGTGGTATCCTAGAGGGAAGAGTTCACCATCAGATACAGAACTATTAAGAAATTAAGAAAAGTCTCAGTTAATGCTATAATGTCGTATGAGTTTTGCAAAATATTGTTCTTAAATATGTGGGTTTTTGATCGAAGACCGCGTACATTCTGATAAATTATGTTTATTTCACAAGATCGCGGTTTACATTTGCGTGCTTTTGGCTTTAGCACGAAAGCAATATAATGCTAAGAAGAGTGAGATACTTGTTTTTAAATCAGGGACAAAAACTTACTCGATTCCGCCTTTAACACTAAACGGTACTCCTCTACAAACCGTCAAGCAATTTAAATATCTGGGTCACTGGGTCACAGACGACCTCAGAGATAACTTGGATATGGAGAGGGAACGCAGGGCACTGTCGGTGAGGGGAAATATGCTATCTCGCAGGTTTGCACGCTGTTCTCGAGAGGTGAAAATTACAATATTCAAAACATATTGCCAGACATTGTACACTTGTAACCTATGGAGCAACTACACCAAAAAAGCCTTCAGTGCGCTGCGTGTCCAGTACAACAACGCCTTCAGGGGGCTGTTGGGGTTGCCCTGGCGCTGCAGTGCCTCGGGGATGTTCGCCAACTGCCGCACCGAGGGCTTTCACGCCGTGCTACGCAAACGTGTGGCCTCTCTGTGGGGCAGAGTGCGGGGCAGCACCAACACTCTCCCGAAGGTAATTGCTAGCAAACCTGATGGCCCTATCCTTGCACATTGGGTGGCAATCCACGTAAAACCCAATGTGCAAGGATAGGATAGGATATATTACATGTAATATATGTATATTATAATTACTAACGTGGTGGTGGTCGTGTGGTAGTTAACGAAAGCAGACCTATATTTCATTGTTCCGCGAACATAAATCAATATCATCCGTAAAAAGTGACTGATGGACATTTTAATTTCTTTAATTCAATAGACAATGAATTGGTGAAGTGTTTGGTGAAATTCGTGTTTCAATATTCAACTCGGTTCCAAAGTTATAGCGAAATTAATTTTAAAAGTGAAAAGTAACCGACCGGTGCCGCTTAATCACGCAACGCGCGCTGACCGCTGCGCAAGCGCTGAGTCATCACACTACACCACAGAAACACGGGCCAGTTGTGCTGCGTTTAGACGAACTTGAACGCGGCGGTGCTACGTTTAGACGGACTGGAACGCGACGGTGCTTCGTTTGAACGTGGTTTTGTGGAGGTCTTTTTTGGGACATTTTTTGATTCATTAATATATATTTGCTAACAATATGTCATCAAAATCCGTCGTATGTGCTAAGTGTCAAAAAAAAATCCAAGATCGGTACTTCTTAAAGTGCAAATCATGCAAAAGAACTTTAGACATTGAATGTGCAAATACATCCGAAAAACTTTTTAACCTTATGGAACCTGCCCGTAAACAACTTTGGACTTGTGAAAAGTGTAAAAAACGGCCAACCACAAGTACACCAATTGACAAATCACACGCATCAAAACCACAAGCGCCTACTGTTACAAGTAAGGAGAACATTGGTCAAAAGAAGTCAAGAACTATCACATGCACTGTGAAAACCAATAGTAAAACTAAAAGCAAATTTAATAATTTTGAACCCAGAGATCACAATATAATGTCTGAAGCCGATTCGACGAAGAATGAGAGCACTCCAGCTCCTGCTATCTATCAAGAACCGGAACAGGTATCACTTCCGTCTACATCCCAAACTCAAAGAGATATAAATTGCCAACAGCCATCGGCATTGTCACCACCTGATGTTTCTAAACAAACAAATGCCCAAGAGAATAATCCTGTTGGAGCGAGCCCACGTTCTGAACCCACAAATTCACCCCCAGATCATAAAGATGACTCAAAATCACCTCCATCCATCACAGAAACTATATCCGAAAGTGCAGTATATGTAACACAGAGGAAAAAAGGCAATTTTCTTGAGATTTCGCTACCAAATCTTGAAAGTTCTGAATCATCCTTGTCAGAGTCAGAAACAGCATCCAAGAGCTTACCAGATTTATCCACACTCCAGAACAAAGAAACAGAATCAATGAAAGCTGAGATTATAAATTTGAAATTGAGGCTTCAAGCCACTGAAGACGAAATGGACAATTTAATGCTGGAAAATAAATCTTTAGCTGAAAAATTAAAAGAGCAGGATAAAAAAATAAAGGACTTATTAACTATTTGTTCATCTACAAAAAGCCTTAAAACTAAGAAATCGAGGAAAAAAGATAAAGCCAACAATCAGAAAAAGAAGTTATATCAAAGCCTGCAGGTACAAAAATTATGTGAAACGAGTTCAAACAGCATCATGGAACAAACATTTGTAGACAACCGATCATTGCCTATCGCGAAACCAATCTACCACCAACGACCAATCGAAAAACCAGTGAACACTATGACAGCATCGGAAAGAAGAATCAGAGTCTTCGTCATTGCAGATCAGCAGGGACAGGGCTTACAGCAGGCCTTGCAAAGCTTAATGGACAAGAAATGTGAAGTAACATGTTTTTGGAAAGATGGGGCGTGTCTACAGGAAGTGCTAAATACCTGTAAAACAGAAGTATCAAGCCTCACGTTACATGACTTTATTGTGGTTATAGGAGGGATAAACGATAGTAACCCACTAAATTTAAAATCAAAACTTCTGAATTGGTTAAATTGTACACACCACACTAACATCATTGTGTGTGGTCTCCCCAGTAATGCATATCTAAGTACCTACATTAATAAAGAAATTGAACTTATATGCTCGGGATTCGCCCACTGTATTTTTGTAAAACTAAATTATGCTAAGTCCCATTATGGATCTAAACATTTCCTACCTAATTTGAGCTTTGGTATTTTCCGAGACGTTATACATAAATCACATAGTAAACAATTGTTCTTAAACTCCAGGGATGATAGGGATAAAGATGGCGTGGTATTATCTTGTTCACAAAAACTGGCATTACCTAAAAATTTATCGCATGATTTCTCTCGCACGCCCAACACACGGTATCAAAAACCACTTCCTTTTTTATAAAAAATAATTGTATTAAGATAATGCATCAAAACATAGCTGGTGTATTAGGTAAAAAGGAACTTCTAGAGGTAGCCCTTAACGAGATGTCGGAAAATGATGAAACTCCAGATTTAATTTGTCTTTCAGAAACCTTTGTCCAAAAACATAGTGAATCTAACATACTCCTTAGAGGTTACAAATTGGGAGCTTCCTTTTGTAGGCTTAAACAGAAACGTGGTGGTGTCTGCATTTTATATAATGACAGTGTAAAAATTAAAGAACTGCCTTTAATAAGTGACTTTGCAATGGAATTAAGTTTTGAATGTTGCGGGTTGGAGTTGACAGAATATAAAATAATCCTTGTAGTTATTTATCGGACGCCAAAATCAGACATAAACTAAAAACTTTTAAGAAGCATATAATTTTGACAGGAGACTGGAACATAGACACCTTAAAATCTAATAGAATATCAGAAATACTTACAGAAACACTACTCAGTTATAGCCTGAACTTACACATTAAGACACCCACACGACAAAAGTCATGCATTGATCACTTTGCAAGTAGTATTGACGAAGCAGTTGGTAACACTAAACTAATATGCTTATCAGACCATAATACAGCACAAATTTTGACTGTGCCGGTCAAGATTCGCAAAACTTCACCCAAGCATTGGTTTGAAAACAGGCGTGACTACAATGCTGAAAATATAGAGAAATTTAAATCCTTAATGGCGGACTACCCTTGGAAAAACTTGTGTGAATTTGTATGTGTAGATACGGATTTTACACTTTTTCATAATGAATTGATGCTTCTGTATAATTTGTGTTTTCCAATTTATAAGATTAAAATCTCAAATCAAACTAAGAAAACAGAATGGCTTACAAAAGGTCTTAGAACATCATGCCAAACAAAAAGAAAACTTCGACTATCCTATTACAAGAAAAAAAACAAATAATAGTAAAATTAGATACCGTAATTACTCCAAAATCCTAAGAACATGCATACATTTGTCCCAAAGAATGAAAAATGAAAAATTTATAAACACTGCTAAGAACAAGTGCATGGCCTCGTGGAATGTAATAAATAATAAGAACCATTCCCAACATAGTAAACACTCTATTGATTACTTAGAAGTAAAAGATAAAAATATTCAAAATCCCATACAAATAGCTAATCTATTTAATGATCACTTTATAGATTCCACAAATACACCTAAAAATCAAAACAATATTCCAATCAGGCCAGCCAGAAGGATCCCTACGTCTATATTTTTGAGCCCTACAAATGAAAAAGAAATAACACAAATAATTAAAACATTAAAAAAGACCAATTCTACAGGCTATGATGCAATTTGCACAAAGGTGATTAAGGTATGTGCCAACGAATTGGCCCCAATGTTGACGTACTTTGTAAACAGATGTTTTGTTGAAGGTAAGTTCCCGCACAGCCTTAAAGTCTCAGTTGTCAAACCGTTATTTAAACGTGGAGAAAGGTGTGAATTAAATAATTATAGACCAATTGCTCTAATTCCAGTATTATCAAAGGTTTTTGAAAGAGTCATGCATGAGAGACTGACCTCATTTTTAACGCAAAATAATATAATTAAGGACGAACAATACGGATTTCGAAAGGGAAGATCAACCGCGCTTGCCTGTTACTCCCTAATCAAAAACGTGTCGATACTCATGGACAGAAAAATTCCCGTTACTACAATTTTGTTTGATATGTCTAAAGCCTTTGATTTCGTCAATCATATAACACTCTTGTCGAAACTTGAATCGTATGGAATGCGAGGACCTGCTTATGAGTGGATCCAAAGTTATCTCATTGGTAGAACGCAATTCGTGAAGATTCCAAGATTGAATAAAAGACTTCAATGTGTATCATATAAATCAAAGAATAGAATAACTAATTCAGGTGTTCCTCAAGGTAGTATATTGGGACCACTGCTCTTTGTACTTTATATAAATGATCTCCCTGAATGTACTAAATATCCGGTAATTCTCTTTGCTGATGACATATCTATTACGATACCTAAAAAAACAAACATTGACTACAACACCGAGATAAATAATGAAATCTCTAAAATAACTAACTGGATGGAAAGTAATAATTTAAAAGTGAATACGAATAAAACAAAGTACATTCAATTCAGTAATAAGAATGCTAAACCCCCAAAATTATCTTTGCACCATCGTGATAAAACCATTTCAGAAGCTACATCTGCAACTTTCCTCGGCATAGTGATAGATTCTAAGTTGACTTGGCAACATCACATCGAAATGGTATACCAGAACATAAACAGGTTCGTTTATGCTCTGTATAGACTTACGCAGTTGGCCAGCGCGGAAGCGGCACTGATGGCATATCATGGGTATGTAAGCTCCGTGTTAAGGTATGGGTTGATTATGTGGGGGAACTCAACGGACATAAATCGTGCTTTCATTCTTCAAAAGAAATGTGTGAGATCTATATGTGGGGTTGGGCAGTTGCAATCGTGTAGACCTCTCTTTAAGCAACTGAATATACTCGCATTGCCATCCCTATACATTTTTGAAATGTTAATGTTTGTTAAGAGAAATATGAATATTTTTTCAAAAAAACACGCGATGAGCAATTTCCAACAGAGGTATCCGTACAGGTTAGAAATACCACCATCAGCTACAGCCTGCTTTGGAAGGAACAGCTATGTCATGTGCATTAAATTTTTTAATTTACTTCCAAACTGTATCCAATGTCTTCCTTTCACTCTTTTCAAGAAAATTATCTTTAAAATTCTTATTGACAACTGTTTTTATGACATTAATGAATTTACTAAATTTTGCCGTGACGGACACCTTAAAAAATTGACTATTGGTTTGACTGAATAATCGTTAATATTTATACTTGGTTTTAAATATGTAATTTATTGTTGTACTTACCTGGTTGTTACTCCTGTGTTTGAGCTTGAGGATAGTTGTAAACTTTGACACTACATTGTATGCACAGACATTGACTAGCAGTGTACAATTTATCGGTGTTTCTTGACATTTTGTTTTGTTTATTTTCAAATGCTGACATTCTTTATTATGTGACTTAGTTGTACTGATTTGACTGTAATTTATATTTATTTCATTAATTTTCACTATTTAATTTGTTTGCACGACGATGACAAAATATTTGCTTATCGATAGATCGATTAAACATGAATGCTCATTTATAAATGTAAGAACTTTATCTGTAACCATGTTTTATGCAAATAAAGATTATTCTATTCTATTCTATTCTATTCTAACATAGCTATTAAGTCATACTAACAACTTATATGGATATCATATGTGTCCGAAATAAACAATTTCATTTCATTTCACACATATGCCATCAGCCCAGTTTTCGGATGACATGATAATACCGGCATTTTTCGATGGGACTCCTAGCTTGAAAGATGCATAGCGCCCACGAGATTTTAGCTCATCTACCGTACATACGTCGCTGCCACATATGGACTTAAGGTGGTTACAGACTTGCTCAGTCGTGGTACCCTCTTGTAAATAATAAATATGCAAATAACTCCACCGCTCCGATGCCTGCAGCAATGTCGACCCAGGCGCCGCAGTTCCTTTTAGTACACTGAGGAATGAAGCCCGCGAACGTTTGCGTTTTACCTCCTCCCAACTCCCTCCGGCCGCGTCATTACTTATATTTCGCGGAGCAGGAACAGATGTTGACAGTGCGCTTTGTACGGTTGATTTGGAGGTCAATGCGGGAGATTTGCCGGTTGATTTCCCTTTGGCTGCCGCAGGATTAAGGTTTACTTGAGGCTTACGTTTTGGTACTATATTCTCTGATGTAGTAGTCGTTAATTTTTCAGTTCCGAACCCAGGTTTAGTAACCTTGTCTGCACTGAGTTTGTATTGCTCTTCTAGATCTATAATTTTACATGTCAAGAGGTTTATTTTATCCAAAAATTCGGATTTAAATGCAAGAAACTGCTCAACAATTAAATTGTTAATTTTACTGGTCAATTGCGTTTCAAAGTCGCCTTGCATTTTTTTTATTTCCTTTATAATAGAATCCTTCATATCGTTTAACATTCCTCTTTGTACAGTGTTTTGACTATGGCCTACACGGGCCTCAGTCCGTAGAGTCACATTATCGGGACTGCTCGAGGGATTATCAGGATAATCATAGGACGTATGTATACCTGGGATGTGATGCTGGGGCACAGGACTGTGCGAGTTATCACTTTTGGGTAACTTGCTGCGACATTCCATACACATCCAAGATCTTCTGAACTCCATAGTAAGCGTACCAAACGCATCTGCACTAATATTAGCACAGAACATATCATAAATCTGCTTACATCTGGCGCACTTCATATAGGGGCCGTCTTCACTTACTACACGCTTTCCTCGGTGACATCTTTGTGCGGCGTAAGACACAATGCGACACACACACAACACCCACGCGAGTGCACAGCGGTAGCGCCCGATGCGATGATTCAGAGAAGCGGGCCAACGGCGAGTTGTCGTAGGTCAGGGACAAAAACGGTTATGCAAAATTATTGAAATGTTTTTGCTTGTAACTCAGAAATTAATAGTCAAAATGTAATTTTAACCACTCCACTAGAAGCTTGAGTTTAACAGCTTTGCAAATTTTTATAAACACGGCTCTCAAAAACAACTTTAGTCACTGATTATAAATATTTTCACGGAGCAGACTGATGTAGATGTTGCCTCGTTAACGTATCGAGGGTATAGCATTCCTTTCATTGCAAAATGAGGACTTCAAGAAGAAAATAGACACCTTGGAACGCCAGTCTAAAGTGGACAAAATAAATATAAAATTACTCGAAGAAAAAATTGAAGATCTACAGAAAGTACAAAGAAAAAGCAATTTTGAAATTAAAAACGTACCAAAGAAAAGTAAAGAAGATAAGACTGAACTTTTAGAGATGGTGATGCACTTGTCAAAGAACGTAGGCTGTAGCTTGAGTTCTTCTGATATTAAGGACATTTACAGGATTCGTAGTAACAAAGCAGAAGCCAAAAATACTTCCATTGTTGTGGAAACCAATTCGACCCTGGTCAAAACTGAAATGATCAAAATGGCTAAACTATTTAATGTCAAAAAGAAGAGTAAACTCCGTGCGAAACATCTGGGCTTTCGAACGGAAGAAGAAACACCAATTTTTTTATGCGAACACGTTACGCGTCTTGACTCTATTTCCTAGCAAGAGATCTAGCAAAGTCTAAAGAATTCAAATACTGCTGGACAGCGTATGGAAAAATATATGTGAGGAAGACAGATGATTCGCCAATCATCAACATTACAAATAAACCCAAGTTCAACAGTTATTTATTACAAACACTGATAAGTGACTAGTCGTAAGCATTTCTGTTTTTGCTTACATATTCTTACTCACTTCATGTTGTGAGCCTACACGTCTTTCTCTTGCATTTTTTACTATTTCATATAACATACAAATATACACACAAATAAAACATCTAACCATAATTAACACAGAAAATATTATCTTAAAATATCAAACACACACATGCTTACCAATCCTACACTCAAACACATACACACACATGTAGCATACAGATACTCTCCATTTCTAACGAACTTAAACTCAATATTCCCTATACACCATATTACATGGCAGTTCGCTTCGTTGACTCGTTTAAATTTTTAGGGACAAGCCTTGAAAAACTGGTTTCTAATTTAAATACACAGGATTTTACACATTTATCAAAAAGTTTTTCTGAAAAAAATCAGTTTGAGTTATTAAGACGCAAAGGGGTATACCCTTATGAATACATGACTAACTGGGAATCATAAAGAAAAACAGTTACCTCCGCGCCAGTGTTTTTACAGTAGTTTGAATGAGTGTACTATTTCAGAATCTGACTATCAACATGCCGAGCGTGTTTGGAAAACATTTAATTTAAATAATCTAGGAGATTATACAAAGTTATATTTAAAATCAGACGTCCTTTTACTGGCCGATGTATTTGAAAAATTTCGGTATACTTGTAAAACGAATTATAATTTAGATCCTTCGTTTTATCTTACGGCTCCGAGTTTAAGCTTCGATGCTATGCTACTTTTGACCAAAGTTAAACTTGAACTAATTGAAGACTTGGAAATAATTCGGTTAATCCAAAAGGGTATCCGCGGTGGTGTTTGTCAAGTTTCCACTAGATATGCAAAGGCAAATAATAAATACTTGTCTGATTACGACCCATCTTCTCCAGATAATTACTTATTTTATATAGACTGCAACAATTTATACGGATATGCAATGTGCTCGTATTTACCTTATTCTGATTTTCGCTTGTTAAATGCGTCAGAATTTAATGTCGACGAAATTATAAACACGCCTGACAATGCTGAAGAGGGCTATATTTTAGAAATAGATTTAGAATATCCCGAACAGTTGCATGATTTACACAATGAACTCCCTTTTTGTCCGCAAAAATTTACTCCACCTGGCTCTAAAACATCAAAGTTAATACCAAATTTGTACGATAAATTTAACTATGTTATTCACTATGTGCATTTAAAAGCATGCCTTTCTTATGGTTTGAAACTAAAAAAAATCCACAGAGTAATAAAATTCAAACAAAGCCCATATCTAAAGCAATACATTGATCTTAATACCGACTTGCGACAAAAGGCAACGTCTGCATTTGAACAAGATTTTTTCAAACTTTTGAATAATAGCATTTTCGGCAAAACACTAGAAGATCCGGAAAAACGACTTGATGTAAAATTAGTAAATCAATGGGTTGATACTAGAAATAAAACAAAAAAACAGTACACTGCTCAGCAATTAATAGCAAGACCCAATTATCACAGCTCAACTGTGTTTTCTGAGAATTTTGTTGCAGTGCAAATGAAACCGGAGTCGATATTACTGGATAAACCAATTTATATAGGATTTACGGTTTTAGAAATTTCTAAAAGCCATATGTATAAATTTCATTATTCCATTATGAAACCATTCTACGGTGACAATTTAAAACTTTGTTACACAGATACGGATAGCTTTTTGTACTCCATACACACCAAGGACGTGTATAGAGATTTGAAACGTCAATTTGAATCTTACTTTGACACAAGCAATTACGATGAAAATAATTTGTATAACATTAAACGACAAAATAAAAAGGTTCCTGGTTTGTTTAGAGACGAACTAGGTGGAAAACTCATAACGGAATTTGTTGGTTTAAGATCAAAATTATACTGTATAAAAACTGAAAATAAAAAAATCAAAAAAGCCAAAGGTGTAAAAAAACCAGCTGTTAAGCAGTTACTTTTTAAAGATTACAATAATGTCCTATTGCACAACAAAGTTATTAAAAAAACTAATGTAGTATTTAAATCGTTGAAGCATGAAATATTTACTCAATCGGTAAATAAAGTAGCTTTATCATCTAACGATGACAAACGTATCATATTAAAAAATAATATAAGTACATTGGCTTGGGGACATAAATCCAGCTTCTTTTAATTTGTCGATAATTTAAGTTCTGACCTGTATTATAATAACTTGTTATATTCTTTTTGATAAGTGAGTCTTAGTCTTGTACCGTATCATAATTTGATGATATTAAATAGTCTGGGTTGAAATATAATTAGTTCTGATGTTTAGATTATAAAATGTTATAGAAGTTGTAATTCTCTCGTTTGAAAGAGTTAGTTAACTAATTCATTGGAATCTCTTTACTTTTTTATTTAGGTAAATACCTACTTTTGACTAACCTTCTACTCTTAAGCCGCGACTAACACTTACCTACTGTATTTTAAACTATGTTTTGTACAATTAAAAAAAACATGATTATAAAATGTATTTGTTAAATAAGTATTAAATAAATTTTAAACTACCAATGATTTGTTGTTTCATTGTATACAACTGTGAAAACATACATTAATAGTTTCGCAACATTTGCGCACGTGTAGGTAGGTGATACCTATTTAGATTTTAGGTTGTATAATTTGATGATGCTACAAATTTAGGCGAGGATGTTTATTTAATAAATTGCATGAAACACGCACATGCTTATTTGCTGACACTACAATTAATGCACTCTCAAAACTTTCTTTACCTAGTAAACTTGCATTTGAGTCATTATTCAAACAGCTTTGTTAAGAGATATACACAGCGAGAATAATTACTTGGTAAGTTTCAATATTTATTATTAGATTTACATAAATCATAACAAAATCTTTACTTCTACAAAATTATTGCGTACTTTAACATAATGTATTTTTTTTTCACAGATAATGGCAGACCGTTCTGATATACTTTTATCTCAGTGTGCTCAAGACCCGTTGGAGAACTCCGAAGACACGCCTATTATGTTATCACAGTTCAACTATGATCCATGGGAAGGATTAACACAGGCTTGTCAGGATATACTGGACAAGAACCAAATTGAAAAGCCTCAAACAACTCAAAGATTACGGGAAAAAAGGCTAAAGAAAAAGACTGAACCAGTAAAAAAGAAGACAAGATGTGTTAAATCCTACGTCATCAACAAAGAACGAGCTAAAGGCTTAAAATTGATACAAATACGAATAATCGACCTCACGAGCGAACCTTCTTGTTCGATGATACGGGAAGCTAACCAAAACGAAGAAGACACGGACGTGCTGCTCAGCGCGCAATACATCGTTACCGAACCAGTGGATGAAATTTCCGACATGACAGAGACATTAATAAGAAAAATCTCGAAAACTCTATGTAATGAATATTTATAGTTAAGTATAATTGTATTTTTTGATATGTAGTTAATAGAAATGTATTGTAAGATAGTCTACTCAGTGTCAAATAAAGACATTATGTGGTGAAACATTCGGTTTTTTGATTTTTCGTCCTACCTGTTTATGAACTTATGAAAATCTTAGGTTAGGGTATAAGTAAAACAAAATAATTCAGTAGGTACATTGTTTAATTTAAAAACTATAAATTTGCTTTATTATCTACACACCATTTTCGTATACACAAAACATTTTTAAATGCACAAATTTTCTTATGTGTAAAACAATTATAAACTAACATATTTTTACAATAATTATTACAAAGAGTGACTAAATTAGGGACACCTAAATAACTTATATCAGTAATATTATTGTGACCACATAAATCATGAATCCATTTTATCTTTTCCTCGCCCTTTACTATAATTTTTCTGTCATTTAAATAAGGTTTAATAGTTCTCCGAAATTCTCTGTAATCAATATATCCTTCACTCCACCGATAACCCCTATTCTTTTCAACCCAAAAGACATGTTTCCTTTCTTTTTCAGTTAGTGTAGTAAACGGGTAGGGAGGTTTTATTAAAAATACATGAGTATGTTCTTCGGTAGCTATAGCTAGTTCTTTTACAATAAAATTATTTTTGCAATCTTTAAATCCTTGAAGATCTACAAAAATTGTTTGGCTGTTCATGGTAGTTTCTTTACAATATTACTCAAAGGTTTGTATTCGAATATACAATCGTTTAAAATCAAGCAATAAGCAGCTGTTTGATCCGGTATTTCATGGTCTGTTTCGATTTCAACTCTCACATCGATCGAACCTTTTAAAGTTTCATGTTGTCGCGAACAGTCGATAACAAATAAAGGAGCTATGTCTCTGAATTCCTTCAAACTCATCAACGGCTCTGATCGACGTCCGTGATAAGACTGTTGAAATCTCACATACTGTTCGTATAATAAGGTAAATTTGTCATCCGCAAAACTGACATTTAATCCTTCGTACGGATAATATGATGAATTTAAAAATACCCTTACATCTCGTACGTGACAATGATCAAATTCAGCCATGGACAATTGACTGTTATGTTTTCGATTTGTTTGTAAGGCAACTACAACAAATCGTGGTTTCTCTATTTGGGATGAAGTTTTAATAGACCAAGTATGCTTTCGTGTTTTAGGTAGTAATGGATATTCATAGAGATCCCAACTACGAAACGCTAATGGAATAGGTCTATCTTTTTCTAAGAACTTTAATAAATTTATTCTTTCACGATCGGACACTTTAACGTGAGGCACTCTCCAAATAATTTTAGTAATTTTAATATCATCCAGTACTTCTCCCGAGTTTAATTTAATTGCATTCAGATTCGTATTGCTTCTTAAAAGCACTAATTCATGTTTACAATTAATTATAATTTTTTCGTAGTCTTCAGCAAACCCTAATATCTTGTTCAGCGGAATGGAGACAGAAAATGCTCCACCACCTGCATTTTTTATGCCTTCAGTGGACCATCCCCAAACTCGAGCATATTTTGATTCGTTTTCATTTAAGGATAGATAAGACTTGATTGTTGTAGTTACACCTGCATTTTTAATTTTATCTATTTCAATGCCATTCAATTCGTATCGAATATCTTGAAATAGGAATAATGCTGGATTATTAATAAAATGTACATTCGATACTCTTTCTTTAGTAGTGCTATCATACACATTCACGTCCCCTTCGATATACAAACTGCTGAGCGACGGAAGCACGTACAGGTCTTGTTGATTGATAGGAATTCTTATTTCATCATTCTTGTTGAAACTTTTTACGTATGGTTTGTACGAGTGATACTCAAAACTTTCGATGCTGTTCGTATCGTTCGATCGTATGACATTTGTTGAGATATATTTAAGATATTCATTTTATCAAACCAATTAGCTTCAGGAAATCCTTGTTAGTTTTGGTAAGCTTTCTTTTTAAATGAAGTGGTGCGCTCTTGGGAGATGTCCTTTTAGAAATGATTTGTGAACACGATGTGGTCGGGTTTTTATTAAAATTTATCATTTTTGCTTAAAATGTAAATATAGTTGCACTTCTTCACCTCGTAAATTTATCTCTTTATTATCAGCATCCAGCAGTCTTATATTAATGGCGTTAATAGAATTTTGATTAACCGGAAAATAAATCAGATTTTTGGGAATTTCAATTATTCTATAACCAGGTGGTACGTTTGGCACAAATTCATAAATTATATGACTTGATTTTCCATTAACAAATGAACCACTAACTACATCGCATTCGATCCGCACAATGGTAGTTGATAGAATGTTTACAGGATACTCTGAATCAGTACTTATATTAGCATTTATTGTTTTCGTTCCAAAACCTAAAATTTTACCCAGTGACTTCCCTTTGTTGAAATGAACATCTTTGGAACAAAAAATACGTGTTTTCAATGTATTGTTATTGCAAGTAAGTTTAAGTACAGTGTTCTTGATGTTGCTTTTTAAATAATCACAAATATCTTGAAGCTCGTAAGAACCTTCAGGTATTTCGATTATTTCATTATCACCATAATAAAACTTATTGTTTCGTTCATCTATATTGGGAATTGAGTTAAACGTTGAAAAATATAAAAGACCGCACTCATAGTCTCCTTGAAGTTCCAAAGTTGGGGAATAGTTTGTTGTCAAGGAAGCTCCGCTTGCAGTTATGGACACAGTGAAAGACATTTTTATACTAACACATTTATTTCTTCTTTTCATTATATAAATGCATTTTCCAATAATTTCTTAAGAATTTCAGACATAAATGACCACAGTTAGTGGTACCAAAGGCTTGATGTCTCATATAATTATAGTTTATAAGTAAAGCATGCATATATTTTACAAATTCTAATGGTGGTTTCAAATTACCAAAACTATCATAATATTCTACGTAATTGTTATGCTTAACAAAGGCTACCCAATGCGTGCCAGGATTTTTGTTGCTATCCAAATTTAGTATTCCGCATTCTATCTTTTTAGGTCTTGATGGTAACGTATCTCTCATGTAAACACCTCGGAAGTGAGGAATATCACTAGCATATTTTAAAATGTCAAGATTAGTAAGCGCACGTTTAGGTAACCTTTTTATTAGTTTTTTGATGGGTTTAAATATAAACCTGTTCCCTTTTTATGAGATTTGATATATAATCCTTTTCCAAGAGCTACTGCTTCCATCATTCTGTTATGTCTTTCAGATTCCTGAAGACTCTTTTGTGCCGCCTTAGAATCATTTACGGCTTTGGCTATACCCGCTGCACCTCCGGCAAGCGAACCTAATGCTGACAATCCCGCAAAAATAGGTATGAGTGGTAAAAATCCACCACACTTAGGGAGAGGAATAAAACGTGGTAAACGTATTCCTTTCTTGTTATTGAATAGCTTCTTTGCCGCTGCATAAGCATACTTTATTGCAGAGGTATGGTCTTTGGATTTTAGTGTTTTTAGTTGAGTGTGTATTTTCTTAATTCCTTTCTTAAATGATTGAATACTACTGCCTGCTCGAATTTTTGCTTTCATGGCATTTTTTACTATCCACGATGCAAGTTTTTCTCCTTTGCTCGCATCTTTTGAAGTCGATCTCCTTTTGGCCATGTTTAAAAGTTCTAAGTCTGCTTTACGTCGAGTTTCTGAATCTTTATTAATATAAGCAATATCGTGGTGCATGCAAGCTTTGTCTAATTGATTTATACCGCATTCACCTTTTAGTATACGTTTTCGAAGTTTTGTACCGGGACCACAAAATTGGTACCCAGGTAAATGTAACTCGAACGGTAAACGATCTATTAAGTTATTTATTATACCACTGCCTTCTTTCATTGATATTAATAAAGTGTGATAAACCAGTGATCATACGATATTTATATAAAAATCTAAACCAATTCGCTTTTGTTTACCCAACTATTTTCCTTATCACTTAATCCTAACCATTTGACAAACAATTTGTTTCCTTTTTTTCTGATAACTTTTTCAATTAGGTATAGGTCGGAAACTTAGTTTTTAAATAGTTCACACCCGTAAAAAGACCCGAGAATGTTTTGATTTTGTTTATCTGCTATTTGGTATGTTATGGGATTGGTTTTATTAATTTTTACGATGCGAAATATTTCTGTAGACCAATTAGGGGTATAGCCTTTATAGAAATCTCCTTTGTATTTACTTATACGCACAAAGTCGTCTACTCTGAATTTAGATTTTTGACAAATTTTTATTTTTGTTTGTTGGGTTTTGATAATGTTAGATCGTACTAAAATTTCATTCGAATGATTTACACTGATCGGCTTGAATTTAGTAATGCGATGCACAGTGTTGTTATAATGATTTACAACGGAATCCAAATTATTTTGACACCATTGATACCGTCCGCATAAACTAAATTTTTTGTAAAGGTTTGATTTAATGGTTCTTATAACTCTTTCTACTATAGATGCTTTTTTGACAGAGTAGGTGGAATAATGGTTTATTTTGTAACTTTTCATTAACTGATGACTGAAAGAATCGTTATAAAACTCTTTACCTAGATTTGTTTGTACATTTTTAGGCTTTCGTTTTGATTCAGATAATATATCATGCATTGCATTGGCAACACATGTTTTAGATTTTGACTTCAAAGGCTTGATCCAAACGTATTTAGAAAAAGTATCAATCACTACCAGAACATAATTATATCCTTTATTCAGCGATGAATATTTTTGAAAGTCCATAAGATCAGCTTGCCATAAATCATCTATTCCTTTAGTCAATGTATGCCGCCGAAAGAAATTTCTTCTCGCTGCTTTGTGCAACTCATCAACTATATCTTGCTTACTCATTTTTGGATGTTTTTGCTGCTAACATAAAATCAATTTCGTTTTTTGAATAATACACTGTACTTAAATTACTCGAAGTTATTAAGGTATATGTGAGCTCTGGGTGTAACAATTAGGAAAATAAGGAAAGACGTCTTTACTATGGCGCGTTTATTACGAGACAAAAACATGAGTCTTACAATGACTACCTTATTTATGAATATGTAGGTACCCTCTATACCAGCGGTTCTCAATCTTTTTTGGTGACGGAACCCTTTTGGATAGCAAAATACTTGATGGAACCCTACAATAAAACAATGGTTTTTAAGTGTATTTTTTATTAATAAGCATAATTAGAGTACCATGTAACAGTTACTTATTACTTACTTACATAACAAGTATAATAATAAATATAACATTGAAAAAGAAAAAATATCTAACTAATGGGATGTATGAAACTGTTTTTTATTTTTCATCAATTGGTTGATATCAGGTTTCATAGAGGACAGTTGAAGTCTCATATCAGGTTCGGCGTCCAGTCTATTGCGGTATTTTGTTTTCGTGGCTGCATAGGTTGAGAATCCTGTTTCGCACAAATATGTTGTAATGTTGTTGGAAACGGGAGAAGAATATTCAAAGCCATTTTGGCAAGCATTGGATATTCATTTCGGATTCTGCACCAAAAATCGTTGAGAGGCGTCGTTTTGAACAGTGACTCCATACTTGTGTCAGATGACATTTCTAAAAGAGATTCATATATCTCGTTTGACATACTTTCGGGCTTTTGTAAGTTGGGTAAAAAAGGATTATGAATCCATGAATTCAGTTTCATTTTTGTATTCTGTTCTTCAGGAAAATACTGCTCAAAAGATGCGCGCATCGAAGTGAGATATTGGACCAATTCTTCAAATACATCATCTTGAAATATTTCTGAGTTGTTATCGCCAAGAAACTCACTGAGTGACGTAAAGCTTTCTATTTCTCTATTTCCAACGCAAATAATCCAAAAATCTAATTTTCTTTTGAAGGCAGTTATTTTGTTACAGGCCTGGAACACTGTTGTCTGTTTACCTTGCAATGATAAATTTAATTCGTTCAGTTTCTGAAAGATATCCGCCATAAAAGACAGTCGGAACAACCAAGTTTTATCATACAAACGGTCTTTCAAATTAAAAGAAGTATCTGAAAGAAACATTTGTAACTCGGCTCTAAGTTCAAATAGCCTTGTTAAAGTTTTACCCCGAGACAGCCATCGCACTTCTGTATGGAGCAGCAGTGTTTTATGTGTGCTGCCATAATCTTCACACAATAATGAGAACAATCGGGATTGTAGTGGTCGTGATTTGATAAAATTAATTATTTTTACCGCTTCATCCATAACTAATTTTAGATTGGACGGCATTTGCTTCATCGCAAGTGCTTGTCTATGCAGGATACAATGGCTGGAACTACAATTAGGCGCTTTATTTTTTATTCGTGACACTACTCCTGCTGTTTTACCCGTCATCGCCTTGGCCCCATCTGTACAAATGTCAATGCAATCGTTCCAACTGAGATTATTTTCCTCAAAAAATATATTTATTTTATTAAAAATTTCCTCTCCGGTAGTGTTTGTGGGTAGAGGTGAACACATAAGCATGTCTTCTTCAAAAGAACTTTCACATGGATATCTCACGATAACCAGCAAGATAGCCAGACCAGCGACATCAGTCGACTCATCCATTTGCAAGACGAATTGTGTTTTTTGTAGACGTGTAACTAGTTTTTGTTTGACGTAGCTTGCTAGATCATGAATTCGCCGTGAAACAGTATCGTTAGATAGCGGCACAGTAGAAAGATGCTTTGCAGATTTTTCATCGAGCATGCATTTTGTTATGTCTAATACACATGGTTTTATTAAATTCTCAGCGATAGTGTGCGCTTCTCCTGCTTGTGCAATGCGATAGCTAACTAAATATGATGCCTCCGTGGCCTTTTCATTGATAGTTTGGGTTACATGCATCATTGTTTTTTGACTTTCCAATAACTGTTCTTTTTTACGTACAAAAAATTCTTTATTCTTGTCTTTAGACTCGGGGTGTACAGTTTCTAAATGTCGGCGCAACTTGGCAGGTGCCATGGAACTATTAGGAAGCAGTTTACTACATAACATGCAGAGAGGTGAGCCGTTGGAATCAACAAATCCAAAACTGATATATGATTCATCATACTTCCTTTTTTTCGCCTTTGAAACCGTGGAACTTGACGTCGTTGCATCATCGTCTGGATCGGTAATTGCTGTATACTCCACGCGGACTGCTTTTGAACATTCGGCTTCGTTGGAAGATGTTGTTGCGACACGTTTAACGCCTTTAAGCCAACGTTCCATTCTTTCAGGATGGTGAGGTTAAAATAATGCACGGTCGTTACTGCGTAGAAGAGTTTAGCACTTTAGTCCAAAGAAGAAATGTACAAAACTGATACAATCAGAAAACAGCAGTAGAACAATACACAATTTTTTTCTAGCAGGTAGGTACTTATCGCTCCGAACGCTAATCGTCGACTGACTAGTGTCAAGGCTTGATCATCGCTTTTATAGTCCTAGCCTCAATCTCGAACATTCTCAAAAATACTCGAGTCGGCGTCTTTGATAAATAAAAAGCCGATATAAAAATAGAAATTCAAAAAATGTGGTGTAAGCAATCTCGACTTTACGTTTTGAAGTTAGAGCCGAAAGTCGCTTGTTCACAATTATAGCGTCTAATTTCAAAGGCGGCTTTTATCAAAGGGATTGCGCGGTCACAAGTAGGTATCGGCGGTGGCGGCATAGTAAAATTGTTCGTGAATCGTGATACGCCGCGACAGAACGGTCGACCAGAGAGAGGTGTTTTGATTTTTTTTTCTAACTTCTTGCGGAACCCCGACAGGGGTATCGCGGAACCCTAGGGTTCCGCGGAACACACTTAGAGTATGGCTGCTCTATACAACAATATATCACACCTCCGCACTTAAACTAGCAATACAAAAACCAAAAGTGTAATCCATGTTATGATAGGTACACTATCTGTAAATACATAATGTAGAATCTGTTAAGTAGTATCATTGAATATTCAATAATTTAATACATTCATAAAAAGGCATGCATCCCCCGTCTGTAAGCTTATATCTTTTATCTCTATTAATATACAGAATGATACAAGATAAAGGTTTATTATTATGTATATTACATGCATATTATATTACAGTGAATACACTAAAGACCACGCGAAGTCGCGGGTAAGAACTAGTATTATGTAAAAAGGAAAATAATATTAACTTATAAGTATCTAAGTATTTATTTTAGGTGAGAAATATAATCACAATTAAGAACTAAGTATCTATTCCATATCTTATTACAGGTTTGCGGATACGTTTGGGATGAGCTGGCAAAATCGGCGGATTACACTTTTCTGCCGTATACGGGGCTACCTCAATATCAGGCACACCCACTTTCTCTTTATGCTTGTCCGATCCCATATCCTCTACGACGAGGCTACTGTCACCCTCTCTGCACTGTACATCACCCTCTGTACACGTTTGGCTTTCATTAAGCGTATCGTCACTGACCCCACTCCCGGAGCTCGAACAAGGCACACACGACAGTCGCGATCTGCGTCTGATTTGATCGACATGTTTACTAACAGATTGACCGTTCTCCGTTCCGAGTAAATATCTACGTGAACCTATCCCATCTATAACTGTACCTTTCGTCCATTTCTTATTACCGTGGTACTCCCTAGCCCATACCTCCTCACCTGGACTAAAACTGCGCACCGTAGGCATCCCCGGCGCGTTGTCTATTTGTTTTTGTTGTGCATTGAGCACGCGCTGTTCTAAGGCGCGCCCACTACGCAATAAGTCCAGGCGCGACCGCAGTGTGCGTCGCTGCAGTAACATTGCTGGACTGTCTCCAGTACTACAATGGGCAGTATTACGGTAATTCAGTAAAAATGTCTGTAACGCACTATCTACGTCTATGCCATCCCTATACGCTTTTTTAATAGCTCGTTTACAGAGCTTTACTGCGTTCTCCGCGGCTCCATTCGATGATGGGTGATAGGTGGGCGAATGTGATTGTAATATACCATTATTATTTAAGAATTGTTTAAATTCTTGGCTCGAAAAGGGAGGACCCTGATCCGAAACTATTTCAGTCGGTAAACCAAATCTAGCAAAGGTTCGACGTAGTACCTTTATGACATTGACCGCATTTGTCCTTGACATTTCAAAAATTTCTAGCCACTTAGTACTTGAATCGATAAGTACCAAAAAAGTTTGACCCTTAAACGGACCTAGAAAGTCTAAGTGTATCCTAGACCAGGGTTGCAGATGATACGGCCAGGGTTGGGGAGGCGCGCGCGCAGGTTGGCTAGCCTCCGCCGCGCAAGTCTCGCACGCCACGCACGCCGCCTCCAGCTGAGCGTCGATGCCAGGCCACCATACATACGAACGGGCTACTGACTTACTCTTTACGATACCCATATGACTAACATGTAACTGTTTAATCATAGTTTGGCGTAAGACTGTTGGTAAAACTATGCGATATCCCCACATAATACATCCCCTATCTATGTACAACTCATTCCGTCGTATGAAATAAGGTTTGACTTCTTCGTCATAACACTTTGTTGGCCAACCAGTCTGTAGGTATAACCTAATTTTACTAAGAATTAAATCCTTTACAGTTTCGCGTCTTACTTCATCATGGGTAATAGGTAGAAAACTCTCTACGAAATTAACATAAGTTATTTCTTGAACGTTCTCTGATTTTTTATTAAGGCTTGGCAAACGTGACAAGGCGTCGGCGCAATTTTTGTCTGATGGTACATATTCAATAGTATAATGATATCCAGATAACAACACGGCCCAACGTTGGAGTCTTGAGGCCGCCATGAGCGGTATACCTACTTTATGCCCCAAAATGTATGTCAAAGGCTTATGGTCCGTTCTAAGAATAAATTTGCGTCCATATAAATACTGATGGAATTTGCGAACACCGAATACTATCGCAAGTGCCTCCCTGTCGATTTGCGAATACATGCGTTTTCGATTTATTTAAAGATCGCGAAGCGTATGCTATAGGGCGCTCGCCCTCCGGCGTCATGTGCGATATGACTGCGCCCACCCCTACACTGCTGGCGTCCGTGGTCAACACTAAATCTAGTTCCGGCGAATAATGCACTAATACTTCGCTTGACACTAGTTTGTTCTTAATCTCGTTAAAAGCTAACTGGCATTCCTTATTCCAAATAAACTTGACACCCGCTTTTAACAGTCCATACAAGGGATCAAGAATTGTACTCACGTTTTTTACAAATTTTCCATAGTACATGACCATACCTATAAATGATTTCAGTTCAGATACGTTACTGGGAGTTGAAGTTCTAACTATCGCATCTATTTTATCAGAACATGTATGTACACCCTTATTGCTAATAACATGACCGAGATAAGTTATAGTTTTAGAAAAAAATTCACACTTTTCTTTTTTTACTTTAAGCCCGAAAGACTGTAAACGATCAAAGACTTTATGCAGGTTCTGGATATGTTCTCTAGAGTTGCGACCCGTGATTATAATATCATCTAAGAATACTCCTACTTGGGGTAAGTCTGCAAAAAGACTTTCCAATTTTCTTTGAAAAATTCCCGGACTTGAAGCTAAACCATAAACTAGTCTGTTGTACCGAAAAAGACCCTTAAGAGTGTTAATTACGGTATACTTAGATGAGTCATCCAACTCCAGCTGAGCATACGCCTGGGAAAGATCAATTTTCGAAAACCTTTCACCCCCATGTAGTCTAACGAGCAGGTCCTCTACCCTCGGTAACGGATAACGGTCAATCTCCAAAACTTTATTTAAAGTTATCTTGTAATCAGCGCATATCCTAATGTTACCGTCTTTCTTCATAACCGGTACTATCGGCGTGGCCCAGTCCGAGCGCTCGACGGGGGCCAGGATGCCGTCGCGCACCAGCTGCTCCAGCGCGCGCTCCACTGGCTCGCGCAGCGCGTAAGCGAGCGGCCGCGCGCGCAGGAACACCGGCCGCGCGCCCGAGCGCAAGTGAATGCTCGCCTTGCCGCCAGTGAAGCATCCCAAACCATCCTCAAACACCTTACAATATCTGGAACTAAAAGTGTTTACATTAAAACCTGCCTCATCTGTTACATTAATTGTACTACATTGCACACTAGTAGGTACTGCTATATTTAGCTCTAAAATCCATTGTCGGCCTAACAAAACAGATTTCCCATTTTCAATAACATATAAGTCTAAATATTTCTCGATATCTTTATACTTCACAAGAGGTCGTATAAGCCCTAAAGGTTTTATTAACTCTCCCGTATAATATCTCAAAACTAAAGGGCATGCTTGTAATTGGAATTTACGAAATAGTTTATTATACAACTCATGACTAATACACGATACTGCGCTTCCTGTATCACACTCCATTTCGATATTTTTACCACTTATATTTATTGTTAACATGATCGGTTTACACTGCTCGATACTAAGCTGATTAAAATGGGTTATATTTACCTCTTCGCTACCTTCACTGTCCTCTGATGTGTGTGTGGTCACAGCTTGCACCACCTCCACGCAGTGATGCTGGTACTGGGACCTGTTAGGGCACATACGCTTCAAGTGGCCCTGGCGATTGCAAACCCTGCAGACGTAACCTGCGAAACGGCAACCGTTCACATCATGTGAGCCCCCACAGGCTGCACACTGTCCCCCGGCTCCGACCCGCGGCCGACCACCCTGACCCCGGCCGCGTACTGATGGCGCGCTCCCGAAGGACTGTCGGGGGCGCCGCGCCCTCGCCACCGCCTGGCAATCTGCGACACTAGCCAGCTGCGAAGCTATGACACGCCCGTCTACCACCTCAGCTGCGTTCTTCTCTGCTGCTTCCATACTGGCGGCCAGGTTGTAAGCTGTGATGTAGTTCAGTTTGTTCTCTGCGAATAGGCGCTGTCTGATGGTCTCGCTCGTGATGCCACATACCAGCTGGTCTCTCAGACTATCTTCCAACCACTGGCCGAATTCACAAGATTTGGACATCTTTTTTAACACAGCCACATATTCCGCGACACTTTCCCCCGTTTCTTGCTTCCTGTGTCGAAATTTATATCGTTCGGCCATTATACTTGGCTTGGGTTGTAAGTGACGTTCGAGAATGTTCGAGAGTTGATCGAACGTTTTAACTGACGGTTTTTCAGGTGTGCACAAGTTTACTAATAGCTCATAGCTATTCGCTCCCATAACCGTAATCAATGTAGGCACCTTTAACTCATTCGGAATTTTATTCACCACAAAGTATTGTTCTAATCGTTCAACGTATAACTTCCAGTTGTCCGTTTGTAGGTTAAATTCCGAGATTTTTCCGATCGACATAGCCACTGATATACTTAATTATGCTTTCACACGCGAAAATTAAGTCCGTAGTCGTCGCCACTAAGGTATATGTAAGCTCTGGGTGTAACAATTAGGAAAATAAGGAAAGACGTCTTTACTATGGCGCGTTTATTACGAGACAAAAACATGAGTCTTACAATGACTACCTTATTTATGAATATGTAGGTACCCTCTATACAACAATATATCACAGTTATTTTTTCTAAATTATTAAGATAATTTTTTATATTGCTCTGAACTGTTTTTATTTCTTCTTTTAATTTTTGAACACAGGTATCAACATATTCTTTGTTCACAGCTTCACTGTCTTGTTCAGGAATTTGTAATCCTTTTAACCTTGATGATTTTAAATCAAATTCACCTGCGTCTGTTCGTAATAATGCATCGGTAAAGATATCAGTGAATTCAGGTTGACGTAAACGCTTATGAACATGATGACCAAATTTATCTATATTCATCGCCGTCTTATCGGTTTCTGAAGCTCAATGATACTGCTCAATTTTCCTGATGGTAGCTTTATATATTTCATTTCTTTTATAATACCAGCTTCATACAATTCTTCAATTATTGCATAAATTTCATTTCGTACCCCATTATTACCAGCTGCCCATGATGCACACAGTAGTTTTAATCTTTCCACTAACTCGTTTGGATCATTCCAGTAAACCAAATCGGTATCCTTTTTAACAGCTTTTAAAATATCAACACCTTTACCTTGTGACAGACTTTCCATACTACTTGTGTGACTTCTAGAGAACTTAAACAGTGGTTTTATTATATGCATATATTTAAACCCTTTGTTACTGTTTATGTGTTTAGATGGATCATAGTTCCGTTTATGCGCATTAGTATCCATAAGTAATAGTTTATAATTTTGTAGGTCTTCTTCTGTTATAGAATCTAAGTCTGGTGTTTTTTTATGTAATAATTCTTTTAAGCCCGGAGTCTTTTTCAAGCTACGGTTTCCAATTTTTAGAATTCGATTATCATCATTAACACGGGTATTGCCAAGCAAAAGTTTTCCCTTCACATGTCTAACACCATAAGGTATATCTTTCATAGCTTCAGATGATAAAGACCAGGATAAAGAATCATTGGCAATACTTGGCGATGACTGAAGAGATTTGAAGGAGTTGTCATTAACTTCATTATTCTCTGGGGAAGACGTAGTAAGAGTTTTATTAGGTGTTTTACAAACATTATTATCAGAGGTTTCACCATCATCCATATTTTTAAAATAGGAATAATCTTCATTTGAAGTACTTGATGCTTCGCTTTCCCTACGCTTAATTATTTTCACTAATTGTGGCTGCTCCATTTCATCGTCTATTTGACGTTGATCTCCAGTTTTACTACTCAACTCTTTAAGTGGGTTTACAATAGGTTTAAACAAAGTTTCTAGAGCCTGGTCACTGGTATTTTTTAAATCTTTTATCAGTTCTACCTTTCTTTTTACAGCAGTTGCAGATTTTACAATTTGTTCTTTCAGATTTCGCTCCATTATTCAAGATTCCACTCTGTTGGACTTCTCAAATTCAACTGATTCAAGGAAACGTATGCTGCAGCTTTATAAAAAATATATTTAATCTACTACTATGAATGTATCGAACTTCATTCTGTAACAGCCTTTGTTTCGATCACAATCCTTATCAATGACAACATAACTGTACGGCTTACTCCACACAGTTGAACACATTTCACGAAACTGAGACCAAGTCATGTCTGAGCTGGCATGTTCATCGTAAACATGTTTTAAATTAATATCGTCTTGTTTGAACAATATAATAAGGTTAGCATTGTCTCTTACTAATTGTTTCGGAATTTTAGTATATGTTTGATTAATATAAAAACAGTCAATGTTTTTATGACGACCCATTGCGAAATAATCTCGTATATTGTTCTGATTTTCACATGCAACATCGTCAAATATTATAATTGATTCAGGTAAAGCTTCATGTAGACTTAGGACTTCACTGTTCTGATTATATTTGTTATAAGATATGTCAGCAACCTTCTCTAATACTTTTTCTAAAAACAAGTATTTAGGTTGATACAGAGACTTAGAATACACATATAAGTTACGAAAACGTGGTCCATCTTGGTGTAACAACAAACTAATTACTAGATTGGTTTTTCCACAGTTTGAAGGACCGCAAACAATGCTGCGAATTGTGTTTGGTAGTAAGTTCCCATGTCGCTTAACGTTACTCGATGATACAGGACAAATACAGTCCAATTTTAATGATTCTTTCTGTTTTAGAAATTTCATAGCAGCGTCACAAACTCGTCCACTGTAGTGCGTAAATGTCAACAAACTGACTTCTATATTTTGGAGTCATTTCATTTATGTATGATCCACGAATGGTTAAACAATATGTATATGATGCGTTCAACTGAATCGTTAAACAGGTTCTAGATTCCAATTCACTTTTTTTTGTTATAATTGTTCGTTCTAATTAACTTTCTTCGAATGAGCGGACGCAGGAAGCGAATGAGAAGAAAGTGAATTAGAACGAACAATTATAACCTACTGTCCAATATTCTGTGCAGCCTGTTCCCGAACCATATCAAGGTCAACATTTTGATTATCATCATTCAAAGTCATTAACCCTAAAGGTCTTGCTACCTTCCCAATCATCAGCTCTAATGGGCTGGCTTTAGTGACCCGATTTACAGTAGAGTTTATTGCTAACTGGACCTCCCCTAACGCATCCTGCCACGACCGATCTTTACTCGTCTCTACCGCCGTAAGCATACTCTTGAGAGTGCTCATCACCCTCTCTACTTGTCCATTAGCGCGACTACCACCCATTGCAATCAGATCCAACTGAATATTTCGAGCCTCACAATAGCTACCAAACTCTTTACTGGCAAAACACCTACCCTGGTCAGCCACCGTACGAGTAGGTACGCCGAACAACGAAACGCTGGATTCTAGAACTTTAATGCTACTCTTAGTATCGATGTTTAGCGAATGAAAGGGCAAAACGAATTTGGCAAAGCCATCTATCAAGACAAAAACGTATTCCTTAACGTCATTCTTGCCACTCAGCTTCCCTGAAGCGTCAATGTGTACTGTGTGCCAGGGAGCATTGATTCTGGGAATTGGATGAAGTTCCGCCTGAACCCGACCTGAACTTGACTTAGAGATTTTGCATGTAATGCAGTTCTCGACGAACTTCCGGACATACTTAGACATGCCCTCGAACCAGTAATGCTCGGAAAGTTTTTCGAGAGTTTTCTCCCGACCTAAGTGCATCACTGACTCGTGGACATTGGTAATCACCGACCACCTGAATGTTCGTGGAACTAAAGGAAGGCATCGATTCCGACCGTTTCTTTGCACCTTACGATAAAGTATACCTGATCTGATCTCATAAGTCTTCCTAACATCATCTGACAACAGCTTATTTTGAAGGTCTGCAAGTTTTTTTTTTAATTTCACCATATTTTTCCTGCTCAACTTGAAGCCAATTGCTCGAGAGTTCAGCTATGTTGACACGTTTTTGTTCAACACGCTGATTGACATTGCATGCAGGTGGAGGTTAGGGATTGCGTGACAGATAGACAACATGCTTCATCCTAGACCCTTTTTTATAAACGTTGTCGAAGTCAAACGACTGTAGATACGCCCACCACCTATGAACTCGAGGAGAAAGTCCAACCTTATTTTTCGTAGCCTTGACGGAGTTGCAGTCCCTCACAACTGTGAACTTGCGGCCCCGCAGATAATGGCTGAAATGTTTGACTGCGTTCACGACCACTAAGGTCTCGAGTTCGTAGGAGTGATACCTAGACTCAGGGGAAGACGTACGACGACTGTAGTAAGCGACCGGATGCTGCTTGCCGTTCACCTTCTGAATAAACACAGCACCATACCCGTCTGCGCTCGCATCGGTGTGAATCTCTATTGGTTGTTTGGGGTCGAAAATCATTAGAATTGGCTGTGAAGTCAGGTGAGCGATGACTTTTTGCCTGATTTGTTCATGGGCGGGTTGCCAGTCAATGTTACAACCTTTGCCACTCGTCATCTTAAATAAAGGAGCCATAAAATTTGAAAAATGGATAAGTACTCCCGCTGCCCATCAGGCGTGACAAATGCAGTTATCTCTATAGAAGAAGCTTCAACCGGAATCTGATGGTAGCCACTAATGGCGTCCAGGCAGGTATACCATTTTGGCCCCACCTAACCTGGCAACTTGGTCTTCAATCAATGGAAGCAGGTATCTATCAGCCACGGTGTTCTCGTTCAATTTTCGGTAATCTACGCACATACGATCGGATCCATCTTTTTTTTTCACTAGAAGTACGGGACTAGAAAATGGAGAACAACTAGGCCTAATCACACCCACCTCTAATAGCTCACTGATTTTTTGACGCACAACCTGTCGTTCACTTTCACCAAGGCGATAAGGACGACTTTGAACTGTTTTTGTCGGGTCAATTAATCGAATCTCAAGTTGACCTGTGTTTACACGAGACGTAGCCACACCCGTGGAAAAGGAGTTAGAAAATTCCTCTAAAACAGCAATCAGTTGAGGCTTGGATTCGGACTCCAAAAGATTTTCTTTGCTCCAGGAGACCACTCTGTCTATGTCTCTTTGAAGCTTAACATAGTCTTCCTCGGTATCAACAGGTAAGTATAGTTTAAGGTCGTCAGCAAACAATAAACATTTCGCATCTTTCACTACTTGCGGCAGATCGTTTATTAAGATTATAAACTGGAGGGGTCCAAGGTTACTCCCCTGGCTCACTCCCGACCTGGTAAAGTATGTGTCCGATATATGACCCGCGTATTCTACGAACTGCTGCCTATCTTTCATATACACAGCAAAGAAGTCCAGCAGGTGGGGGGTGAAACCGATGGCCGCTATTTTTTTCAATAATACGTCATTATTTACCAAATCAAAGGCTTTTTAGTTAGTCCATCTTACGACTATCTGGTGTAGTAGTTCACGCTCCGGACTACAAAGCCAGGCTGTTTCGGGTTCAAACCCCGCAAGGGGCTACCGTTTGTGTGATAAGCACGAGCATATTTTGTACCTAAGTCATGAATGTTTTAAAATGTATTTAAGTAAGTTTATCCGTTATATAGAGAGGATAAGTTTGCGCGCTCCAAGGTCAAAGCGGCACAGGACATTTTCCAGTGTCGCTTTGTTTAAGACCCTGGGGGTAACCTGTTATGCAAGGACCTTGCGATGAAGGAGAGATGGCGCTCTTATTTCCATAAGCAGCACAAAGAGGTGCAGCCACCAGACCTTCCTCCGAATCCGGGACTAGTAGCACCAGAAACGCCTGAAGAAGTCCAGATTGCTTTTTGCCGCATAAAGAATCGTAAAGATGTCTGTGCCGATGGGGTCTCAATCGAAGCCCAATAGAAAGCGATGGGTCCTCGTGGGGTAGACATCTTTGCCTACCTTTACAATTAGTGTTCCCGAGGCCTATAGGCTTTTAGGCTTTATTTTAGGGCTAGCCTATGAAATAAGGGGCTAGAGGGGCTAAAAGCCTTTCAAAAATTTTGGAAAAGCCTTTTGGAAAATTGATTTTATTAGAATAACGTGAAGACTTATACAAAAAACTTACACCGTTTATTACCTAGTGAGATATTCTATAAAGTCAGTGTTAAAGTAACCAAAAACAGTGCATAAATAAACAGTAATTAGTGAAATAACTTTCGATCATCAAAGCTGCTAGTCACCGTCCCTGACCTACGCAATCCGTGAAGCGCCTACTGTGAAATCACTAAGCGCTTAACTCGCTGCAATACTGATCGCCCGCAAGACGCTAGCCCACTCTAAAGCGCGTCTTACGCTGGATTGCCACTGAGGCGGTTTGTTGTTTTTCGACTTGGTGGATATTTTGTTGCCGTTGCTGACTAATTTGCAAAAATGACTTCGTACGGAATATGTTCAGGGTGTAAAAATGAACTCCTAAATAGACTATTTTTGCCGTGCTACCTATGTAACGAAAAATACGACCTACAATGTGCTAACATGAGCGAAAAGATCTTTCAATTGATGGATAATGATCGAAAAAATAAATGGTCATGCCAGGCCTGTAAAAGTCGTATGCCTAAAACGAATAATCAAAGTACACCTGTAAGAGGTAATAACAAACAGAACTACTTAGCGATTAATGATTTTCCTGAGTCGTCAAGCAGCATCAATGACCGAGAAACCTCCCAAATAACATATCCGCCTTTAGATATAAATAATATTACTATCAGGAAGAGGACTGCAAACATTAACAACGATACTGCAAACTCAAAAGACCTAAGCTTACTAGGTGACACCATACAAGAAGATAGTGAATCAACGCTTTTTAAAAAGATTAACGAAGCAATAGTACAAAGTCTTAAGGAAAATAATACATTAATAATAAGGGAGCTTAAAAATACAATACAATCTGAAATACAACAAGCTATCATGCAACTGAGAGAAGAAATTGATATAAAGACAAAGGTTTCATGGAAACGACATGAACAAAGTTGAAATAGAAAAAATACACTCACATATTACAAAGTTACAAATAGAGAATGATAGACTAAAAGAGGAAATAAAAGATATTAAACAAAGGAATACTCTTGTCAACAAAAGAATTACCGACATTATCACCACTAAGTACACAGTGTACTGAAACCAACGCCAAAAAAATAGTCCTCTACGGCTTTGCTGAATATTATAAGGAGCCTGAATACGACTCACACAATAGGCTAATAGAACTATTTCGAGACACCATGAGTGTGGACCTTATGGGATATATAGAAGGTATGCATAGAATAGGAAAGTTCACTAATAATAACCGACCGTTGGTTATAGAGCTACTAAGTAAAAGAATGGCTAAATACATTTTAAGTCGCACTCGATATCTTCAAGGAACCAGACTGTCATTGTTAAGCACTGCAAACAGGTTAAGAGGAGCGACGATATAGACAACAGCCAATACAACCACTACAAAACTAATGAACAAAAAGAAAACTCTGAAATGAGCCAAAATGGGAACATATCATACCAACAGGAAGGAAGAAACCCGACTCAAAACCATTTATTTCGTACATACAGACCTACAATTTGAAATATTATTCCAAAATATACAGAGTCTTTCGTCGAGTCGTCGGCCGTACGGCGCCGGAGTCGCACGCGCGCCTGTTTCGAGTTTTGTGTAACTAGTTAACGATGACGTCGAGTATAGTTAAATGTTGCAATTGCAATATAGTCATTAGTGAGATACTTGCGTTCATTCAAAATAAAGTGGACGTAATGGACGAGGACAGTATTGTTCGGATCTGCTCGTCTGCCTTCCCAGCGGATGAAATTGAACGGGCAAAATATCTCCTATTTGAATCCATAACGACATCGAAGCGCAAAATTACTAGGAAAAGAGATGGACGGACACTACGGGACCTCTATGATGTCATCGCCGTTTTCAAGGAAACGGACCCAGAGGAAACACCAATTTTTGTGGCAAGAGAGCTGCAAAAATTACCACCAGTGACCTTCGATCACATCGATGCGACCAGATTTCTCAAGGATATTTTAATAATCCGGAAGGAGCTGTCGGCCCTAAAAGAAAGCTGTGTAACCATTGACCAACTTAACGAAATCAGAAGTGAACTACAAAACAGTAAGCAAACGTCGCTTTATAATTATGAGAGTTACGTTAACAAAAAGCGCGGCGGAGGTGGTTTAACAAACAGTTATTTTATGGACAGCGGACCAACGGGCCTACCTCACATTGCCGAGCAGAATACGAGTCCTAACGAGCAAGAATGTACCAACACTTCGCAAGGCAAAGATTGCCTGGCCGCATCCTTGTCGCGACCGCAAGCCGCCGATGACTGTGTCCCGCTCGCACAGGATAGCAGCGAATAGGAAGACCGGCGCGTGGAGGCCAGTACGGTGGTTTCGGACGTCGAAAACTCATTAGTACCTACGCGGAAGGGAGGCCTCAGTACCGGTGCATGCGCTTATATGAATCATCAAGCTGCATCTACGCCGTCAGGCAATAAAACATTTGCGCAGGTGTTAGGTACAGACAGATTATGGGAAAAAGAAAAAGAAAAACAAGACGAGAAATGGATAACGGTACAGCGTAAAAGGCTAAGACATCGTTTCAGTGCAACGCAAGGGAAGGCAGTAATAAATGTCGAAGGCAAGTTCAGAGCAGCTGAAACGAAAATATCGTTGTATGTGAACAATGTTTCTTTGGACACTTCAGAAGGCGATATATCTCAGTATATATTTGATAGAACACAAATTAAAGTCGTTCTATCAAAGATAAGCCCAAAAACGCCGAGACAATATAATTCGTATAGAATTGAAGTACCTAAAACTAAGTTATCGCTTTTCTTGGATGATAGCTTCTGGCCGGAGGGGATAACCTTCAGGAAGTTTGTTGTATTCAAACCAAATAGCAATTATGGGAGACACGACAGAAAGCAAAAATAGTAACACAAGTATGTTAAAGTGTACGACTATGGTTACTTTCAATAAAAAGAGTAGAGTAAGTCTCAGTAAGTCAATAAAAAGATCAGTCGAAGGTGTGAGGATGCTGTGTCAAAATTTTTATTTATTTAATTCTCGCGACTTCGTTTACAAAGACATAGAACTAAGACAAAGAGAAATGTATGTCTCATACAAAGAAAAAACAAAAAGGGATAAAAATTATCCCATGTGTGTAGCTAGAGCTTCTGCTAGTAACAAACATCCAAATATACAGGTGTACAAAAGAATAGGACACTTCAATACCGCAGAATCGGCTTCTTATATTACAACAATTAAGTATTATGAATGGGAACAACATCAAAATCGTGAAAAAATATTTTGTTGCTCCATACAAATGAAAAAAAAAAAAAAAAAAAATGTATTCATTTGCTGAAAACATGGTAAACAAACAAAACAATGTTATTATAAAATAGTTAGCGTAATTGTACAACCAACATCATTATCCACGTTTTATGAATACAATTTAATTTATTACGTGCGATTCTGCAGCACAACAGTGTTCCCGTGTGAAGACAATTAATTAATTCATTTCAGAAGCTGGTAATATACATAACATAACATAACAAAGAGGGTTATTCGCTTGCTACCTTCAACACCGACCGAGATATCCCTCGCGCGACCGCGCAGTACAGTGCAACGGTCAGCGCGTCGTAGGAAACGAGCGCTTAAGTGTAGCACTGAACGGGTCACAATAGCACGTGTCGGTGCAGGCGGCAAGCGGTGAAATTAACCACTAAGACTTAGAACTTAAATTGGTACACAATATACTAGTACCTAAACTAGGCCGAGCCTGTACTATGGGTACTAGTTCCTTCCTAATGTCTTATGTCAAGATTGTCAAGTAAGCTTTATGTTTATTCAAGAAGTGTAGGTTTTTATGTCTCCACCACTGCTACCCACTATGTCATATAAAAAGAAGATAAAGAGTACCTATTACTAAAAATACTTTTCCTTTCCTCTCCTCTATACTATTTATGTGTGTGGTGTGTGTGTGTATGTCAGTGTGTATGTGTGTGTGTGTATGTATGTGTGTATGTGTGAGGGTGTGTGTATGTGATTTTTATATCTTACCTATGTGAAAATAATTAATAATTAAATAACTGTGCGTTATTTATTTTTATTTATTTATTTTAGGATTTTAAAGAGATTTTCAACTTCATCATATGATTGTGTCTTAAGCCATTTAGTCGATTTATTTTGGCAATTGTATTTATTCAAAGCATAAATATTTATAATTTTGTTAATTTTGTTGTACAGGAATGGACCGATAAAACACTGGAATCTATGAATAAAAACGGTTTTAAAACTTAACGTTGGACAAACATTCTTGTTTCTCCGCGTTGTGGTCTGTGACTCAGTAAAAGTGAGTTTTTTGTGCTGATATAAGATAGTTTGCAAAACAAACAGCTGTCGCAAACTAAGCACGTCACAATGCGAATATAACTCACGCGTTGGAAATGTATATGGCTTGAAAGATATTACTTTTAGGAGAGCACGTTGTGATCGTTCAACCAACAACATGTTTGTTCTGTTAGCACCACCCCATGCCAAAAGACAATATGCCATTACCGATTGCGCCAATGCATAATATATGGTCTTAATAATTTTTAACTCTGCTACGAGTCGCAGTGTTTTAAAAATGTAGATTAGTTTCCGTGTTCGCTCGGAAATCAGTTCGATGTGAGGTTTCCACGTTAGAAATTGGTCTAGGAGTACTCCAAGGTACTTTATAGTACTTAGTCTCTCTAACGTAATACATTGACAAGCGTGGGTGGAATCGTTACACGTGTGCAATTTTACCTTAAAATTGTTATCAGGTAATGTTCTTTTAGATATCGCGAATGTTATAAATTTGGTTTTTGTTTCGTTTAGTGTCAATATGTTTCTTTGTAGCCATCGGTTAGCAGTACGAAGTCCTTTTTCCGCTTTATCATGAACATCGTGCCATGTTTTGCTATGGAAAATCATCGCGGTATCGTCAGCGAAAGTAAATATACTACAGTTGGTTAGATTAAGATTGCAAAGGGAGTTAATGTAGATAAGAAACAGGGTAGGACCAATGACACTCCCCTGTGGCACGCCGTACGTTACTTCTGCGTCATTAGAAATCAGGTCACCAATTCTAACTTTTTGAACTCTGTGGGAGAGGTAGCTAGTGAAAAGTTGAAGGACGTTGCCCCGAATGCCTATTTTTTCCATTTTATGCAGAAGGAGTTGAACCGAGACTGTATCAAATGCCCTTGCGAGATCCAAGAATACGCCAATGCATTTTTCTTTATTGTCTAGGTGTTGAGCAATAAGAGTTGTCATCTGAGTTACGGCATCGGTAGTTGACCTTCCAGCTCTGAATCCGTACTGATTTTGAGACAGAAGTCCTTCATTTTCAAGAAAGTGTAAAAGTATTTTATTCATGATCTTTTCGACTATTTTCGACAAAGCGGGTAAGACAGAAATGGGGCGGTAATTATGGATGGAATCTTTTCCTCCCGCCTTGTGTATTGGGTGAATGATTGAGATTTTGAATGTGTCTGGAAAGACTCCTGTGTCAAAGCAGAGGTTGATTAAATGCGTGATGGATGGAACAACATAATTGATCGCTCGTTTGAGAAGGCTGTTGGATATTCCGTCCCAACCAGTTGCACAGTCATTTTTAAGGCTCCGAATAATTGCCGACACTTCGTCTTCAGAGGTTAAAAACAGAGCAATGGAGTTGGGTGGGTTAGGCAACTCAAAGTAGTCAAACTGATCTTCTGAATGAGGCTGAGGGTTCAATAGTATTTTTTCTGCTAATTTTTTACCTATTTGGGAGAAATAGTTGTTTACACTGTCAGTAGATTTTTGCGGGGTATCCGCTATTCTCAATAGTTCACTTGGCAAGGATTTTTGTTTGTTAATTTGTACAATATTTTTAACAGTCGTCCAGAGCTTTTTTGGATTTTTTGAGTATTTCTTAAGTTCTGTTTGTTCATAAATTCGTTTAAGCCGCTTTAGTAGGTCATTGCAGTAGTTCTTGTAGCGTTTATATGTGATATTCAATATTTTATTGTTAGGGTTAGACTTGCACTTAAGGTGCATGCGGTCTCGATTTAGCATACAACGGACGAGTCCTGGAGTTATCCATGGTTTGAGGCATTGGTATTTTTTGGGAGTCGTGACCTCGATTGTATGTCTCATAAGGTAAGTAGATAGGATATTTACTAATTGCTCGGCAGCCAGGTTAGCATTGTTAGATTTTAAAATGGGATCAAAGTTAGCGTTTTTTATATCATTTAATAATGATTCGTAGTTTATTTTGCTTTTAGTAGTGGTTTCTTTAGAAGTAAATTTACAATTAGTGTTCAAACATATCAAAACCGCAGAGTGATCAGTCAAAAGGGCTTTTAATACGATAGTGATATTTGGTACCTTTGTCTTGACCATTGAATGGTCAAGGCAGTTCTCGCCTCTCGTAGGATATGCATGGCTTTTTAAAATGCCATGAGAGCTAAGTAGGTTTAAATATTCAGCTGAGTTACAGTCTTCGTTATTAATCTTGATATCGATGTTAATATCTCCCATAATAATGATATTGCGGTAAAACTTATATTGTGTTAGTAACTTGTCCATAGATTCGACAAAGGCTAATGCATTGCGGAACGATGGAGATCTATAGACGGCTATTATAAGAGTATTCATATTCAATTTTATACAGAGAACAGTAGCATCCTCAAAACACGGCTCATCAACTATCAAATCCAGACCATTCTTTGAATAAACGACCAGACCATCATTTTGGTTTTTGTTATTTTTTGTATAGTGTGTATCGTAATTAGTTAGACTGGGATATGAAATGGTCTTGCTATTCCATGTTTCTGTAAGGATATATAGGTCACACGTGACATCAATTCTAGCAAGTAGTGCCCTAAACTCATCAATATTTCGATTTATGCTTCTAATATTTTGTGTCAGAATTTTCAATGATTTGTCAAACGTATTTTGAGCAATTAACTCTTTACATTCCTCCGGTTGACATAAATAAGACTGGCCAACAGATATTTCATCAATTTCGTCCGTAGTTATTGTTATATTATTATTGTTACCCATGTTCAGTGTAAGTTGACCATGAACGTCTCAGTGATCGGTTGTAGCAAGCTACATAACGTAAGTATAGGTAGATATAGACAGATTTATTGAGTGTTTGAAAATGTAATGTTGGATGTGTATTAAATGTTAAGTGGTGAATTATTTCTTGGGGTAAGTTAAGATAAGTTATAGCTAATTTACAAGATAGTACATAAAGAACAGTAGAATCCAAAATAGTTGAGTTCAAGCCGTACACAAGAGACAGTCATTGTGGGTTACGCAGTTTAGAGAGGTCTGTTTAATTTTTTATTTCTATGTGAGGTGAATTGACAGTCTTACGCATAAATATTCTTCCGTTTGTCGTCCAGCAGTATTTAAATCCGGCTGTAGAGGCCAAGTCGCGTGCCAGGAAAAACAGTCTCCGACCCTTAGCAGTGAGAGCCTCGGAAATGTACACAGGAGTGGGTGCGCCCCCGAGGCCCAAGTGGGTGGTATCAAGCCGATGGTTAGGATGTTTTTTGTTGAACTCTTTGGCCATTCTAACTAAATCCAGCTTAGTGGTAGCTCTTGTGAAGTCCACCACTATAGTAGACTTGCCTGTTTTGCCTTTAATATCAAAGATGGTCTTAATATCGTTGTCCTGGACCCTGACATTTAGAGCCGTACATGTATCCATCACTATCTTTCTCAAGTCTGGCTTTAGATCATTTTTATTGTGAAAAGGTAGATTCCTGATTTCGATGGTTGTAGATTTTAGACTTCTTTGTATGTCCTCTAGACTTTTCTCAAGGTCCGAAATTTGTAGTAAATGCTGCTTGCGTTCCTTTTCCAGAGAATCTATTCTTTTGTTAGTGTTTTCATATTGAATTGAGATTAATTCCATGGACTTTTCGATTTCTAAATTGGTTTGCTGGATTTTTAAATTTTGTGCTTTGATTTCTGCAATATCCGATACAAGTTTGTTCAGGATCACATTTTGACTATCTTTCATGTCCAATAACATTTGTCTGATTTCATCTTTAAAAGAACCTACGTTTTCATTGGAAGAATTCCTAGGTCTCTTCTGTTCAACAAAGGATACCGGAGATCCCTGTTCTTCTCGTTTAGAAACATCTGAAACAGATTGAGTGTGCTGTGACCCCTTGCTATAAGGTGCGTTTCTTTGGATTCGTTGCATTTTTCTTAGGTTCGAAGTTTACGCAGTCGCTATCACAAATAGTTGGTTGACTAGTTTACCTTGGGCTCTCGAAGCTTGTTAGCCGGTCGCACGGAGAGGTCTTGCTACTTTGGACAACCGCTTACGTGTGGACTGCGAAAAATGTTCTTGTCTCGCTTGAGCTTGTAGCTTGAGCACCGAGTCGAACTCTTGATGTTAAGTGCGCCTGGTACTTGCGGCGAATTATTGAATTTAAAATAAGCACTTTTATGCAAAAGAAACGGTTACAGTAAACACGTCCAAACGCTTACGCGGTTCGAGGGGGAAGAAAATGCGATTATAATTGCGCTTCAAGAGACCTGGCTGTTCCCGCACGACCTAACATACCTCGGAACTGTGGACGACGAGTTTAGCAGCACGGGCATCTCCGCCATGGACACATCCACCGGCTTGATTGCAGGACGGCCCCACGGGGGAGTAGCATTATTATGGAGGAGAAGTACCTTTCCGTGTGTTAAAGTGATCGAGTGTATGAACCCGCGTATATGTGCTATACAGATAGCACTTTGTGATACTCCCATTCTTGTGTGCAGTGTTTATATGCCTACCGATTGTCGTGAAAATTTGACAGAGTTTACGGACTGCCTTAGTGCATTAAGTGCAATAATTGAAGAGTGTGTGTAGCGTGCGTTTCTGTTGGGAGACTTTAATGCGCACCCGCACGAGCTGTTTTATTATGAACTAGAAAACTCTTGTGCGGACCAGTCCTGGACTTGCGCGGACGTGAGTAAACTAGGCATTGATTCTCAAACTTTTACTTTTGTTAGTGATGCCCACGGCAGCAGAAGGTGGCTGGATCATTGTGTAGTTACGGAGGCAGCCTGGCAGTATGTCACCAGTGCTAAGGTTGATTACAGCACATATTGGTCTGATCACTTACCGTTGCTAATTAATTGTAATTTAAATTTAAATGTAATGAATAGGAACTTATTAATGAACAATTTTCTGACGAATAAAATTAAATGGGGGAATCGATCTCAATATCAAATCGATACTTATTGTTGGTGTTTTTGCTTAATTCCCTCGATTAGTAGACTGTTTTGCATAGGTTTTTGCTGTGAAAGGTTGTAGAGTTACGCGTACAAGCAAATCAACTTACAGGTTATGGGACTTACTTGGGAGTGGTTTCTTCTTTGAATATGTTGTCCAGATGTTAGTTTTCTTTGTTTTACTCACATTGGATACGGTTCTTAGAGTATTCACTGCATAGATGTATTTTTTGTAGGAGCGCGAGTTGGCCGGCCGGCACAGTTTTTTTGTGAGTTTTGTAACTGATGAATGATGACGCGCGATTACTACGTCACACGTTCGTTCCGTTCTTCATTCACGATGAATACAGGAAGCGGAAATAGGAGCGGGAAAGTGATGTGCTTGATCTAACATTTCTGCCCCCCCGCTGGCGCATATGAAGCCAGATAAAAATTAAAATGGTTCACTCAAGCCATCCACAAGAGTGACTGATAAGTTTGATTGGTGTTTTGATAGATAGAAATATGATAAATATGATATAAGTTAAAGTTTAATGTGAAGTTAAGTTAAAAAAAAATAAACATATTATTCCCATCCCTCAGGGACTGGGCAAAGTTTTACAAGAGGTCTACTAATGACGCCTTGCAATGTGTGTACAGTGGCGGAGCGGGGTATACCATCACGCCCATAAAATAAATCAGCGATTCTACCGAACCGCCATTTCAAAGGATGAGTAGATTCATCTTTAATGATAACGATCTGACCCACTTTAACATCACGCGTGGGTTTAGTCCATTTCAAGCGTTACGATAATGTGGTTAGATACTCAGTGTGCCATCTAGTCCAGAAATCTTGATGCATACGCTGAAGCAGTTGCCATCGCGTAAGGCGATTGATCTTTACATTAGTGTAATCTGGTGTTGGTACTGTGGTAAGTGGTGCTAATGTTAAAAAGTGTCCTGGCGTGAGAACGGAAAGATCATTTGGATCTGAGCTTAACGGACATAGTGGCCTCGAATTTAGGATGGATTCAACTTGAGCCAGCAAAGTGTTAAGCTCCTCGTAGGTTAAGGTTTGATTACCTATCACGCGGAACAAGTGTGTCTTAACAGATTTAACTTCTGCTTCCCAGAGGCCTCCCTGATGCGGAGCTCCTGCAGGATTAAATTCGAAAGAAATACGTTCTGTTTCACATGCTTCTTTCATTAAGTTGACTAATTGGGATTGAGCCCCTTTGAAATTGGTGTCACGATCACTATGAACAGTGTTACATCTACCGCGGCGTGCTATAAATCTCCGAAGAGCTGCTAAAAATGATTCGGTTGAAAGATCGGATGCTAATTCTAGATGGAGTGCTTTTGTGGCAAAGCACACAAAAAGACACAAATATGCTTTCATAATGCGAGCACCTCGATATCTTTGAACTGAAATGTTAAAAGGACCTGCATAGTCACATCCAACTGATTGAAATGCTTTGATTTATGTGATACGTGCTTTTGGAAGATCGGCCATCTTAGGCTGAAGTGCTATTGGCTTGTAACGAAAACAACGATAACAATTTGAAATTACTTGTTTGATTGCTCGACGAGCTGATAAAATCCAAAAGTTCTGAAGAATCAAAAAATGTAAGGTCTGTAGACCTGGGTGAAAGTTTTCATTATGAACACATTGAATGATAAGATAAGTGAGACGATGTTTACGTGGGAGCAGAGCAGGGTGTTTTGTTTGATATTCGAGTTCTGAACGAGCTAACCTACCCCCCACACGAAAAACGCCAGTTTGATCTACAAATGGGTTAAGTTTTCTAAATTGTTTTGATAACAGACGTCCAGAATTAATAGTTTTTATCTCCTCACTGAATTCGGAGTGCTGCACATGTTTGACCAGAGCTATCAGACTGTCATGTAACTCTGTCTCAGTAAAATGATCAGAAGGACGTTTGTTTTTACGCATGGCGCTGATAAAACGATAGCAATACGCCAAGACACGTTGGATCTTGCGCAATGATGAGAATTTTGTGATGAGTTGATCGAATATGCTGTCACAACTGGAGTCACCATTAGTGGTAACTGTTAAAACTTTGCTACGTTTTTCGGATGAAATTTGTTCATTTGCTTCTAATGTTGTTGTAGTTTCTGTGACAGGTTCGTCGGGCAATAGCTGCTGATCCTGGACAAGCCACTGAGGACCAGTCCACCATAGATGATGATTAATGAGTTCGTCCGGAGACAAGCCACGACTGGCGGAATCTGCTGGATTCTGCTTACCAGGTACGTGTTTCCAAGTTGCATTTGGTACTTTTCGTTGAATGTTTGAGATACGATTCCCGACAAACGCCTTGTAATTTGATGATTTTGATTTGATCCAAGCGAGAACAATCATGGAATCCGACCACGCATGTATGCTGTCTATGTTTATGATGTTTGCAATCTGATCTAGAACAAATCTCATGAGGTCTGCGAGCAACGATGCTCCGCATAACTCAAGTCTTGGTAAGGTTCTACGCTTGGTTGGTGCCACACGAGATTTAGCAATTATTATTGCAACATGATGATGATTTTGATTGTTAGTGGAGCGGAGGTACACGACAGCTGCGTAACCAGCCTCGCTAGCATCGCAGAAACCGTGGATCTGATAGGAGACTGTGTCATCATGAGTGATGCGTCTTGGTATTTGAAGCTGCGATAGATGGGGCAGCTGCTGCGTATACTTCGTCCATGCTTGATTAATTTCTTCGGGCACTGGTTCGTCCCATGACGTTCCCAGAAGCCACAAGCGTTGAATTAAATGCTTGGCTAAAAATGTTAATGGTGTAAGAAGACCAATGGGGTCATAAATCCGCGCTAGCTCCGAGAGCATTGTTCGCTTCGTGCAATCACGAGGTGTTTGATTGACTTGATAATTTAAAATATCCTCTTGTGAGTTCCAGGCTAATCCGAGAACCTTCACAAAGTTGCTGTCGCTGTCAAAAGTAACATCGGGTACCGCCTTATGACGCTCAGGTATGTCTTGCAGAACAGCCGCATGGTTGCTAGACCACTTCCTGAGTTCAAAGCCTGCTGACGCCATGATGTCAACGAGCTGCTGCTTAATTTCCAACACCTGACAGGAGTCTTGCGCACCGGTCACGACGTCATCTACGTAAAGATCGTGACGCAACACCTCTGCTGCCAGTGGATATGATTTTTCCTGATCGTTGGCCAACTGCTGCATGGTACGGATGGCCAAAAAGGGGGCTGATGATACGCCAAACGTTCTGGTGAACTTCTGAACAGAATTCGTTGATAATCCTGATGACCTTTAGTGATGATGATCTGCCGATACATCTGTCGTACGTCGGCAGTGAACACAATGGCATGCAGCCTGAAACGTAGCATGATGATGCTGATGTCTGCTTGAAGCTTGCAACCGGTCAACAAATTGTCATTTAATGAAACGCCATTCTGATCCTTGGCGGACGCGTCATAGACAACACGGAGCTTGCGATCAAGTTTCACATCCGCGTGGTGCGGGATGTAGTAGGCGGAAGGAGACTGACACTCCTCTTGAGGCACCTCTTCCATTTGTCCTGTTGATAAATATTCCATGATATGAGCTGCATACTCTTGATGAAATGTTGGATTTTGAATCAAACGCTTCTCCAGCTGATTGAAACGCCGAAGAGCCACATGGTATGAACCCTTGAATGTTGGTTCTTGATCACGAAATGGTAGCTGCACGGTATAGCGACCGTCAGCGTCACGTTTGTGTGTTGCTTGATAAATTTCTTCACATCGAACATCTTCCTCGGAGAGGTTCGACTTTGATGATGATGGTATGTTGTCTATCTCCCAAAACTTCTGAACCGCAACATCCAAATTTACGTCCAGTGACAAATGATTTACTGATAATGGAGAAGACTCATTGGATGATGATAATGTTTTGCCCATCAAGACAAAACCAAACACTGTGTTGATTGCCGTTGGTGTGTTGTTGCCGCCATCTATCTTGCCTGGCAATAAGATGTGCGGAAATATCTCGCCGCCGATCAGTAAATCGACTGGCCGAGAATGATGATAATGCTCGTCAGCGAGCTTGAGATTTACCACATGTTGAAATTGATGTTGATTGATAGTATGAGAAGGCATGTTGCCACAAATATTGCTTAGTGTCACCGCTTCTGTTGTAAACGATGGCTCAGATTTTCCGATTGGACGAATTTCTAAAAAGACTTTGCTATTTGATTGGCTGGGTATTCCACCAATACCCGACATTGGAGTGTTTGATTTGAAACGTGTTAACCCTAATCGATTTACACACGAATTTGTTATGATTTGACTTTGGCTACCGGGATCTAACAAAACTCGGACCTTTTGGAACGAACCTCTGCCATCTTTAACTTCGACCTCTGCCGTAGCTAGCATCACAAATGATGTTCCCGACCCACCGCCGGACACATTGGATAAAGATGTCACTGGAGTGACCACATTCTCCACAGTACTTGATGTGGCCTGCGAAGACAACTGTTGTTGATTTGATTGTTTAGATTGCTTGTTATTTTGTTTGTTTGATGAAATATGTAATAAGCTGTTATGACGCATATTACATGTTTTGCATGTATGTGTTGAGGCACAATTTTCATATGTATGGTTAGAACGCAAACAGTTAAAGCACAATTTGTTTTGTTTAACAATTTTGATCCTATCTTGAGGTGATTTTGATATAAAATTTGGACACCAATAAAGAGCATGATTTGACTTACAAAGCACACAACTAATACCAGCCGACTGTGCTAATAACATAGTTGGTGGTTTTGATTGATGTGACTTTGGCTGTGATTGAATTTGATTTTTATTTGGGTTTTGAATATTTGAAGTGGAATTATTCGACAAATTAGAACGCTCTAAGGCACTACATCTGTCCTCTATAAAACTTTTCAATTGATCATAACGGGGAAACACATCACCCTTACATGAAAGTTCGGATGCTTCTCTTGAACCTTTGTCTATTTTTATGAGTAATGAATGAAATAAAACGAAATCCCAGTTTTGAGTAGGTTAAGCCCAAGCCCATTGAGCATAGCAAGATTTTCGTTAAATGTGTCCAAAAGATTTCTCATTTGTAAAGCTGAACCACTGTTCATGGACTTTAAATTATTAATTTGTTCCCAACACATAAATGCCAAATATCGTTTATTATCGTACCTATTCACTAAGGCCGAATATGCACTGACATAATTTGCTTCTGATATAGGATATGCTCTAATGATATTTACCGGCTCACCAGAGAGAGAAGTTTGAAGGTATTGAAACTTTTCAACATTTGACAAATCTGTCCTATTATGTACAAGTGTGTTAAACAAATCTATATAACCAGGAAAATCTTTGAAATTACCAGAAAAAGTAGGCAACTTAATTGGAGGTAGTTTACTGTTTGACTTTGATTCGGATTTAATTGATGTTAATTTTGGCAAAGACTTTTCTTCGGGCAACAGCTCTCGTTTTGATTCTAATATTTCAAAAAACATGTCATCTGCTTGTTCTTGATATTTTATTTCATTTTCAATTCTCTCCTCTGTGGCCTTAGACTTTTTTAGTTCAGCAATTAAATTTGTGTGAGCTTCATTGAATGAATCTATGATAATGTCAAGACGTGAACACCAGGTTTCAAGACGAGGTAAAACTGTTGAATCTTTTACACATTTTCGCGCACAAGTTACGGCATCCTCGAGACGCTTGTGTGCTAAGTTACGTTTTGTTTCAAAATGGGCAATTAGTGATTCACTCATTTTGACTATAAACTTGATAAACAGTTGATAAGGTAGCAAATGATAACTTTTCGCAGCACTATTACGTTAGAAATGATTAATGTTTGATAAACTACAATGTCTTGACACACTATAATTTTGTACACAAAGTTACACAAATTTTTTTAAAAGTTACACAATCGGTACGAATTTTTATACACTGGTATGCTTTTTGTGATGGCAACACCGAATGAATGAGCAAATCTTTTTACTAAAATTAAAATAAGTTTGCTAAATGTTTTTAGGTTGTTTGATGATGCGAAGGACCTTTGATAAAATACACTTGTTATATTAATTTAACACAATGCTCAATGTATGTTTTTGATACACACTTGTTAATTAAAATGATAATAATGTTAATGATAGAATAACCTTGTTTTGGTTATTATGACAAAATGCGTTATATGTTACGCCACAAAATGATACAGCGACCCCTAGAATGATGAATTTTGACTCAAAAATGAATAATGTGTTTACGCTATATGTTACGTAGAACACCACAAAATGATGATTGATAATTTGATAGGTTTAAGTGTTAATGTTGCACTAAACCGTCACAAGTTTTATGTGCTGTATGTTACACAATGACACAACGCTTGAAATGATAAGTTTGCGTAGGTCCACCGACCGCACGAAACAAAAACACGATTTTAAGGGCCCTGATTAAGGCCGCCACTCGCACTGTACAAAATAAATTGTTGAATTTCGAACTTATGGCAAAGTACGAAATACACTTTGAAATGTTATGATAAGTATGCTACTACATAGATAAATGTTTGCTAAGTATGTTATGAATAATGTTAACGATTTTTTGATAGTGTGAATGCTTGTTTTTTGTTAATTTGTTGATGGCTCATGTGAACAAACATGGACGCCGAAAATTTTCACAACAAAATTACGGTACAAATATAGAAATCCGGTGCTGAAGGCCAATAAATGTTGGTGTTTTTGCTTAATTCCCTCGATTAGTAGACTGTTTTGCATAGGTTTTTGCTGTGAAAGGTTGTAGAGTTACGCGTACAAGCAAATCAACTCACAGGTTATGAAACTTACTTGGGAGTGGTTTCTTCTTTGAATATGTTGTCCAGATGTTAGTTTTCTTTGTTTTACTCACATTGGATACGGTTCTTAGAGTATTCACTGCATAGATGTATTTTTTGTAGGAGCGCGAGTTGGCCGGCCGGCACAGTTTTTTTGTGAGTTTTGTAACTGATGAATGATGACGCGCGATTACTACGTCACACGTTCGTTCCGTTCTTCATTCACGATGAATACAGGAAGCGGAAATAGGAGCGGGAAAGTGATGTGCTTGATCTAACACTTATTATAAATATTGTAATGAAAAATTAAAATCTATTGATTTTCCCTGTGAATTTCAACGTTGTTGTAAAGGGGTATGTAGAAATAATTGTGAACATAGATGCATTATTGACAGTCTGTATGAGCGGTTGGTGTCGATTTTGTCTGAGGCAGCGTCCGTTTCCTACGAGGCTAAATGCAGTACCGTTAAATCATCTAAAGGTCTTAAAGGGTGGAATAGATATGTCAGCGATGCCCATAGGGAGGCCAGGTCCAAGTTTCTCCTGTGGGTATGGTACGGTAAGCCTAAGTGTGGAATTTTTTATGCAGACATGGTGGCAAGTCGTAAGGTTTTTAAGGGAAAGCTAAAGTGGTGTCAAAACCACCAAGAGCAATTGAAAATGGATGCGCTGACTTTACATTATAGAAAGGGCGATTTCAAAAACTTTTGGAAATCAACCAATCGGCTAAACTCTGGGCCTGGCCTGCCAGCGGATATAGAAGGTGTTAGTGAGCCAAAGGCGATAGCTAACTTGTTCAGGGAGCATTTTGCTGTCAGATCACTCTCTTGCTCCGTGGGGGGGATGCCCGATGCCGGGATTGACTTAAAGTATGTTGAGAACATAATTTCAGCCAAAAACGTCGCAAAAATAATTAAATCTATGACCAGAGGCAAGTCACCGGGCCATGATAGTCTCAGCATCGAGCATCTTCAAAATGCGGGGCCGCATCTTCACAGGGTGCTGGCAATGCTGTTTAACATATTTTTAGTACATTCTTACTTGCCGCAAAACCTCATTAAGACCATTGTTGTGCCTATAACTAAAAAACCGACTTCAAAAAACTAAAACGCTGAAAATAATCTTAACACTTACGTACCTAATCAGTTACTTTTGGAGTCGGTGCAAACGAAAACATAGAATCTCTCATCGACTGGCACCGACTCCAAAAGTAACTGATTAGGTACGTAAGTGTTAAGATTATTTTCAGCGTTTTAGTTTTTTGAAGTCGGTTTTTATTTTTTTTATAAAATTAACTTATTTCATCCATTTTAGTGATAAATCATAATCAAAACAAATCTTACGAGTGCAAACATAATTTAACTGCTGAATACCTGTTTCATATCCTATTTTTCCACCCTTAGGGGTGAAATTTTTTCCAAAAATGTTTTATTATAGTATCTTTGAAGTATAAGCTATTCATTAAAAAAAGAATCATCAAAATCGGTCCACATTTGGCAGAGATATAGGTAAGATAGATACTAAAATCAGTTGGCGTGGTACGGAGTTTATGCAATGTTTGATGATTTTCTTATAGATCTCATCATCAGAATTTAACCAAATTTATATGGGACCATTCTGAAAGTATTACCTTTCAAACAAAAAAATAATTATCGAAATCGGTCAACGCAGTAACGAATGATCGCTGAACATACATAAAAAAAAAAAAAAAAAATAAAAATAAAAAAAAAGATACCGACGAATTGAGAACCTCCTCCTTTTTTGAAGTCGGTTGAAAATAAAACGGATGACGTGTCAAGCCGGTCGAACTACAGACCCATTTCACTGGCAACTGTCATCGCCAAGGTGCTTGACAGCGTGCTGAATTCTCAGTTGGATTGTCACTTGAAAATTCATGAGCTCCAATTTGGCTTTAGACCACAGTTATCAACCGAAAGTGCAATCTTGAGTCTAAAGCACGCTGTCAGATACTACACACATAGGAAAACACCTATATACGCTTGCTTTCTGGATCTGTCAAAGGCGTTCGATCTGGTAGTATACGAAATCCTGTGGGAAAAGCTCAAGCAGATAGGTCTACCCCCAGTAACTATCTCATTGTTTAAATATTGGTACGACAACCAAATGAATAGTGTAAAATGGGCAAACGTTTACTCTGACCCGTATAAGCTTGAGTGTGGTGTGAGGCAGGGGGGGTTGAGCTCTCCTAAGCTTTTCAATCTATATGTAAATGCCCTGATCGAGGGGCTCAGCAGTATGAAGATCGGGTGCCATGTTGGCAACGAGTGCGTTATTCGCAGATTTGCTCGATGCTCTATGCCTGTAAAGGTAACACTTTTTAAAGCGTTTTGTACTTCCTTTTACTCAAGCAGTTTGTGGGTTAACTATACCCAAAAATCGTATAACGCCCTGCGTATACAATATAACAACGCCTTCAGGGCATTGTTGGGGCTGCCACGTTATTGCAGCGCGTCTAGTATGTTTGCGTACTCAGGAGTTGACAGTTTTCCAACTATACTACGTAAAAAAGCAGGCTCACTTTTACGGCGAGTTCGTGGCAGCCGCAACAAAGTTCTGCAAGCCATCGCCGACAGTGGGGACTGTCCGCTTGTCGAGCACATGTACCAGTTAACTCGCACTAAATTAGGTATTAAATACTAACATAGGTATAAGTCTTTTTGTGCTACTAACTTTTTATGGATCCCAGTTGTCTGATAAATAAACATTTTAATTTTTATTTTTTATTTTTATTTTATAGCAAACAAGATATCTTGGAGGCTCTCACAGCAGAAATACCTACATATAAAGCTATATGCATATCGGAATCATGGCTGTCAGCCGAAAAATTAGAAAATGTACAAATTACCGGCTATAAAATTGCATCTTCATATTCCCGAACTTATCGAAAAGCGGGAGAAGTGTGCATCCTTCTGCAAGAGCACATACCCCATAGAGAAATAATCCCTCTCTCAAACATGTCTATCGAATATATTATAGAAGTGTGCGCATGTGAACTAGTTAATGAAAACATTTTATTACTAACCATATACTGGAATAGTAGAGAGGAAGAAGTATTTTTTAACCAATTGAATCAAATTTTAAAATACGTAAATGATAAATACCCAAAAACAAATGTGATAATAGGAGGAGACTTCAATATTGACGTACTTGTAAACAATCAAAAAACCAATAAGATTTTGAACCTTATGCTGGAATTTAATTTCACACAATATATAAATGAGCCCACCCGTATCACACCTACGTCATCTACGTGTCTAGATCTAGTATTTACGAACTTTACCAAATTAAAATTATATACAACAGTAGAAGAGTTGGGTTTTTCAGATCATAGAGGAACAATAATTCATATGGTAATACCCCAGCAAACTAAAAACACAGTCTGGCTTACTAATAAAAGAATATATAATCAAAAAAATATGCAATCATTTAATAATGAATTAAATACTATAAATTGGCATGAAATTCTGTCTGTAAATCAAAATATAAACAAAAATTACAATGCATTCAATATAACATTGCTAAATATTTTAAATAAACTTATACCGATACAAAAAATTAAGATAAAAACACATTTTAAAAAACACTGGTTAACAGTTGGCATAAAATTATAATGTAAAAGTAAAAGACAGTTAAAAATACTTGCACTGAAATCCAAAAATTCAATAATTACACAATATTATAAGCGTTATGAAAAAATATTAAAAAAGACAATAACAACCTAAAAAAAATACATTACAAAAATAAAATTACAAATGCGAATAATAAAATAAAAACAATGTGGAATGTTATAAAAGAACGAACAAACAAAGCACCAAAAAAAGAAAAACAAAACATAAAATTACAAATGGGCCAAGACCTCATGACCAATCCAAAACAAATAGCTAACTATTTTAATACGTTTTTTGCTTCCGTTGGAGAAAATAACACCAAACTATCCGGTAAAGAGCCTACAGGTGCCCCTGTGCTCATACCAAACGAAAACACCATGTATCTTAGTCCAGTAAACCTCCGCAAAGTAAATTTAATACTAAAAAACCTTAAAAGCAAAAAAAGCCATAGAATAGACGAAATTCCATCTATTTTACTTAAATACTGTGCTGACGAACTAACCTTGCCATTTTACAAGTTAATAAATCAATCATTTGAAGAAGGCGTTGTGCCAAACCTACTAAAACAGGCTCTAATTAAACCAATCTACAAAAAGAACCAAAAGTCAGACCCAAATAACTACCGCCCTATAGCCCTTTTGCCTACCGCTTCGAAGATTTTTGAAAAAGCCATGTGCAATCGTATATACTCCTTTTGTGAAAAATACAATATATTTGATGAAAGCCAAAATGGTTTTCGCAAACATAAATCAACTACGCTAGCTGTTTATAAATACATTGAAGAAGCCCTTAAAATTATTGAAAACAAACAATATGCAATAGGAATTCTATTAGACATGACAAAAGCCTATGATAAAGTGAAATTCAAAATTTTATAACAAAAATTATATGGAACAGGTATACGCGGAAAGGCTCACGAATGGCTGACATCATACCTAAAAGACAGAAAACAACTAGCGGAAATTGAGTGCTTCAATCAAAATACTAAAACAATAGAAAATATTCGCTCTAATAGCAAGGATGTATATGCCTCAATACCTCAAGGGATTGGATAGGATGCCTATTATTTCTTATCTACATTAACGACCTGCCCAAAATCATAGAGGGACCGTGTGTCTTATTTGCGGACGATATGTCCTTGCTAGTTCCATGTGAAACAACCTTAAATCTAAATGAAAAACTTAATCTTATACTTACCAAAATAGTAGACTGGATGAATAAACACAATCCTCACCAAAAACCTGCCTTAGACAAACATTTTACCTTTGACGGAATACAATTAGAAGTTGTACATGAATTCAACCTGCTCGGACTAATGATAGACACTCATTTAAGCTGGAAAACACACGTTAAAAAAGTCAGTGCTAAATTATCGAGTTTTGCATATGCCTTACGAGAAATAAAAAAAGCTACAGACCTATCGACTGCTCTAGTAACCTATTACGCGTATGCCTACTCATGCCTCACTTATGGCATAATCTTATGGGGAAACAGTACAGACGCGCCTTCTGTTTTTATCCTACAAAAGAAATTAATCCGAATCTTAGCAAATATTGAACAAACAGACACTTGTAAGCCGTACTTCCAACAACTCAATATTCTAACGTTACCTTGCATATATATCTTTGTAATATGTACATTTGTCCGAAAATATCCAGAACTTTACAAAAAAAGAGAAAATATCCAATCTAAATATCTTTTAAGACACAGAAATAAATTAATTTTTCCCGCGTCGCGCCTAGCAATGCATTCTTCCGGCCCGTTTGTGATGTCTATAAAAGTATACAATAAGCTACCTAAAGACATCAAAAATGAAACCCAATATAATATCTTTACAAAAAAACTAAAACATTTCCTTATTAAAAAGAGCTACTACAGCATAAAAGAATACCTAAATGAGAAAAGCACTTAAACCTTAAATAAATACCATTATCATTGTATGTACCTACAATATTGCAATAAATATATAAATTGTTTATTCTTTCCAATTTTATACATAAATCATAATATATCACACTTCCTCTCTCCTACTAACTGTGCTGTGCTCGACAGGGTTCATAATTGTTCTAAAATTATACTTTTACCATCTGTTACTGTACATTATGGAATGCAATAAAGTATTGAGTATTGAGTATAGGCCGTTAGGCTAGGCCTTTTTAATAGTATTTTTTTGTCTACCCGAGGACTATAGGCTTTGAACCTTTTTGTAGGCTAGGCGCATAATTAAAAGGCTTGAAAGGCTAAAAGCCTTTACAGAGTTTTAGTCCTTTAGACTAGGTCTATTTTATTTATTGTTTGAGTATAATAATCATCAACTTAATTTTACGAGACAGAGGATACAGATGTTATATCATGGTGGAAAACTCAAGGAAAAAAAATACCACATTTAAAATCTATGGTTTGATATTTTATCAATACCTGTTACAAGTGTCCCCAGCAAACAATCATTCTCCAAGGCAGGACAATTAATAAATAAAAACAGGAATGTCTAAAAATGAAAGCTATTTTTTTGGAAATAATGTGTAGTATTACCAATTTCAAATAATATTAGTTTTCATTAAATTTGTAAATAAATAAAAGTAAATACAATACAAAAATAAATCTAATTTAATTCATACTAAGTCAGAATATCAAAAATAGCTATAGCCTTATAATTAGTCTACTACTTGCAAAAGACTTTAGTCGCAAAAAAAGCCTAAAAGGCTATTTAGGCTTATAGGCTTTTTTAAACCTTTAGGCTTTCTTAAAGTGAGTAGCGTTTTAAAGGCCTGGCATACTACCATAGCCATAAAAAAGGACCAATAGGCTTAAATTTAGGCCTAAAAGCCTATAGGCCCCGGGAACATTATTTACAATCGCATACTCTTTACCGGGCTAATCCCGAGCCGATGGAGAATGAGTATTATTACTCGTACTTCGGTCTTCAAAGGCAAGGGATCAGTGCAAGAGTTCGGCAACTACCGCGGCATAAAGGTCATGTCCCACACTATGAAGCTCTTTGAGCGGATTGTGGACTCCCGGAGTCCCGGATCCAACAGGAGTGTGATTTCTCGGAGTGTCAATATGAGTTTCGTCCTGGCAACGGGACTATGGACCCTGTTTTCCCTCTAAGGGCCGTCATGGAGAGATACAGGACGAAGAACACACCTCTGCACTTGCTATTTCTTGATCTGCAGAAGGCCTTGGACTGTGTTCCTCAAGTGGTGATCTGGTGGGCAGTGAGATCCAAAGGGGTCCCCGAGGCATTATGTTGACATGATCCGAGATATGTACCGCAGCTCCGATTCTATGGTTCTGACCGCTGTTAGCGACTCCAAACCGTTCCCTATCACCGTCGGAGTACACCAGGGTTCCGTCCTCAGACCGTTTCTGTTTAATGTAATATTAGACGTTGTGTCAGACAGCATCAGAGACACATTATCAGCCATTTGCTGAAAGGACAGATCTATAAGTTCATCATTAGGCCTGTCCTTTTATATGATAGCAAAGTGTGGCCACTACTTGAGCGATACAAGCAGGAGCTACGTGTCACGGAGATGAATATGCAGAGTCACGCGGAATGAACGCGTGAGGAACTCGCGCATTCGCAGTAGCCTTCATGTCCGTGATATTGCAGACAAACTGCAGGAGAGTTGCCTACGCTAGTACAGCCATGAAAACCAGCAAGCTACGTAGGGAACAAATGTTTGGCCACGCCGTCTCCGCCGGGTCCTGGTAAAAGCGTTGACCAAGAAATGCTGGCTTGACGTCGTGAGGGCTGACATGTATGCCAATGATCTCACGAACAGGGACGCCCAAGACCTTGCGAAGTGGAGGAATAAATCAAGGAAAGTGGAGTGGAGGAATAAATAAACGGATCCTGGGTTCTGAAGCGATGGTTTTGGACGCAACCGGGATTCACCGTGAAGATGATAATGATGGCGATTTCTAAAATGACAATAAAATATTTTATTTTTATGTTTTACCAATTTCAATCCTATAAATAAAAAATAAAATAAAAAGCATTTATTTCGGAACAAGGGTCCAGAGTGTTAGTAACAATTATTCTTAAAAACTATGTTAGTGCAAAAACGTATTATAATTTATTTTGGTTTCTTTGGCGATCTGGACGCGCGTCCAGTGCTGCATAATGGCACTGTCCACGTCCAGCCTCGCCGCGACCGTCTCCAGGAGGCTGTCGGTGCTGCCCCGCACCCGCTTCAACAGGGACGCTATGCGCTTTCTAATGATAGCCGAGAGGCTATCGACTTCGGCTGCCGCTAGCATCCCTGATGCGCTGCAGTGTCGTGGCAGCCCCATCAACCCCCTGAATGCGTTGTTATACTGAGTGCGTAGGGCCCGGTACGCTCCTTAGGTGTAATGTGTCCACAGGCTGCACGTGTATAGAGAGTGGCAATATGCTTTAAAAAGCGTAATTTTTACAGGTTTCGTGCAACACCCAAACCTGCGGGAAAGCATATTTGCCCTAACGCACAGTGCCCTACGCTCCCTTTCTAGATCTAGGTCATCCTTTAGTGACTCGGTAATCCAATGTCCCAGGTACTTAAAGCTGTTTACTTGTCTCAGAGGCGTGCCATTGAGCTTAACAGGCGGAACTTTATATGTTTTACTCTTAGCTTTAAAGACTAGCAACTCACTTTTGGCACAGTTGTACCTGAGACCGTGGGCCAGCGCATATCTCTCACAGATGCCAATCATCTTGTTAAGAGCACTGATCGATGGGCACAGCAGTACCATATCATCAGCGTAACTTATATTGTTGACAAAGGTACCATCAACAGAACAGCCAACTCCTGCTGAGCTCATCAATCAGCTTGTTCACATACAAGCTGAAAAGCATCGGTGAGCTTATCCCCCCTTGCCTCACCCCGCTTTCCAACCTGTACGTGCTTGAGAGCACCCCAGACCACTTGACGTAATTCTTCTGGTGATATTACCAGTACTTTAAGATTGAAATGTATTCATGTGGCAGATCAGTGTCATCAACAAGTTTTTTCAACAGGACCTCATATTGAACCAGGTCAAATGCTTTTGACAGGTCCAAGAACACTGCATAGACTGGCGTCTCCCTCGCTGTGTAATACTGGACAGTCTGCTTGAGGCACAATACAGCAGCTTCGGTGGAGAGACCACATCTAAAACCAAACTGTGCATCGTGGAGTTTGACGTACATACCCAGTTGTCGCTCAAGCAGTCTGTCCAGTACCTTAGCCACAATGGTCGCCAAAGAAATAGGTCTGTAATTAGACCTGTCACTAGCACTACAAGTTTTATTTTTAACAATAGGTACAACTATAGTCTTTAGCATACTGTCCGGTAAGTAACCGTGACCTAGACAAAGAGAAAAGAATACTGAAGGTGCTCAACAGTCAAGTGATCATGACCAGGTGATTTACCCCTAGTCATTTTACACAATACAGATACAGATGTCCTTGGCCCCAATCACTACAGGCTTGTTCCTAGCACATCCACCACTAGCTCCAAACACTGTTGCATCGTTTTTTATCTTAGAAAACCCCTTAGTAGGTTGAACCCTAAAATGTTCTTTAAACATTTCGGCTATCTGTGAAGACTCATTTAACCCTTCCACACTTACTGGAACACTTGGCTTTGGCTATAAACCCTATATTCATGAAAATTCTTGTAATTTCATAAAAGATAATCCGTAAAATCATGGTAATAAACATACCATGGATCAGGGCCCCGATCGCGCTAATAAAATCGAATCATTACCACACCACATCCACACCACTTCCGTTACGTTTGAGACATTTGGTATCGCGCTAAAAAAGTTCGTGCCATTTCCAAACCACTACCCAACCGTTACCGCTGTCAGATGTCTATGAATGAAAGGTTTGAAAAATGCAACTTTTTATCAACCAAAGTTCAAACGTTTGAGTAAATTTACCTAATTCTGATCAAAAAAACACCTCATTCACGTCCATTTTTGGAAATATTTGACTAATTAGACGTGTATATGCCTTACAAACTGCATAAACTAGTGTAAATAAAAAGTGTAATGTTGTGTTGTGTGTGACGCCGATAACACTCCCATGGGATTCTTGGAAAACTCTTTCACCACCTTTTTACTTTGAAGTGGTCTCACTCAAGAAAATAGTGTTCACCCAGTGATTACAGTGATAAACATTGTAAATAAACAGTAAATATTAGATAATTTAAGAATACAATAATCAGTTGTTTTTGTTTCAAAATATTTCTTCTTAACATATCTTAAAATCTAAATCCCAAGCTATCTACTCAGAAAACTGGAATACATCATAATCTATAACACCAAAAATATTTACAAGATATAGTCATTTAAAGATGTAAATACCTATGTAATTATCCTAAAATAGTTATTTTAGAAAGTTTTCCGTTCCCTTATTTACCACTCTTAACTAGGTACCTATTTTAGTTCCAACAGAATAATCAAAAGTAGCTCTGTTTCTGTAATGTTAATGTAAAATTAATTAGAACCACCGGTCATCAATGAGGTTTTTGTTGTGATGAAAGGATGAGATGATTATAACTTTTTTCTGTGAAATTATAGAGACAGTCATGTATTATGTAGTGTTAATATTATATTAATTTATGATGTAATATCTCAATGAAATACATACTTACTACTAATGAAGAATTCAGTAATATATCTAGCTGCGGCAGGAATGTTAAACAATTATTAAGATTTCAGATGTGTAGTTGTATTAATGCAATAAATTGTTGAGAAATATAGATAGATGCCAATACAGGTTATACTAAATGGAAGATACAATGAAAAGAGTCACTCTTGAAGTTTGTTAACTAGTGTACGCTGAAACTGGTTTGTCATTTGGGATTTTGTGATAAGTATCTTATTCATTTAATTTTTTACTAATACTATGTAGTAACAATGGATAATACTTATTTAATCTACCAGTCGAAAATATGCAGTAAAAATAATGTTTTAAAATGTCAATCAAAAAGTTTTAGTTTATTCGGCACACTAAAATTAAACTTGCTTGTAAAACAAAAAACCTATAATATCTAGATAGAGTTAAGACTAGAGTTGAAATAGCATTTAATAAAAAGCTTATAACTTGTTATGCTTACTTACTATTATAGCATCATTAAAAAGTTGGGGAATTACACCTACAATTACAATGATTTAAAATTAAAATTAGCAAGTAAACTGAGAACATAAGGAAATAAACAGTATAGATGTATAAATAATTTCATTTCAAGTTTCTATGGAAAACAAAGAACTTTATTAAACCTATGCTTTATACATAAGTTAACTTTCATAAACTAACCAAAGATTAAAGCTTCTTTGCTCTGTGTGCTCACACTAAGTAGGTACACTATGTGACACATTTTTACTTCTTGAACTATGGGAGTCTCCAGAGTATGAGTTTTCTTCAGATAAGTAAGGTTTTTTTAGTATAGCAATAGAAGCTAAATCCTTTTATTATTGTTCTTCTACTTTTCTTAAGAGGCGATAAACATATGTTTTACCGCCGGGGTAACACTGTCCGACCAGTATCTTGTGAGCAGCATTTGCATTTGCAAGTTGTAAATAATGTAACCTAAAATAGTTATTTTAGAAAGTCTTCCGTTACCTCACCACTACCCATCTTAACTACCTGTTTTAGTTCCTACAGAATAGTCAAAAGTAGCTCGGTTCCTGTAATGTTAATGTAAAATGTTCAATTAGAACCACCGGTAAATACTTACATTATTATATTAATTAGTGATGTAATATCTTCCTTAAATGCATACTAGCATTGAAGAATTCAGAAATTTATCGGCACACTAAAATTAAACTTGCTTGTAAAATAAAAAACCTGAATTATCTAGATAGAGTTAAGACTTTAGAGTTGAAATAGCATTCAAGATAAAGCTTGTAACTTGTTACGATTACATAGTTCATAGCATCATTAAATAGTTTGGGAAATAAATAGTGTAGGGGTCTACAAAAACAACGATTTAAAATTAAAATAGGCAAGTAAAATGAGAACATAAGGAAATAAACAGTACAGATATATAAATAATAACAAGTTTGTATGGAAAACAAAGAGCTTTATTATATACACATAATTTAACTTTCTTAAACTAACCAAAGATTAAAGCATCTTTGCTCTGTTTGCTCACAGTAAGTAGGTACACTATTACACATTTTCACTTCTTGAATTAAGGGAGTCTCCTGAGTCCTGCTGGCTGATGAGTTTTCTTCAGATAAGTAAGGTTTTTTTATTATAGCTAGGTCAGCAATGGAAGCTAAATCCAAATTATTGTTCTTCTACTTTTCTTATGGGGCGATAAACATATGTTTTACCGCCGTGGTAACATTGTCCTGCCAGTATCTCGTGAGCAGCATTTGCATCATGTTTTATGTTATAATTAATGATAAATACTATAAAACAAACAGCTGACTGAAAGCTGCACAGATTATTAATTTCCTCTTTGCGACAGAGTATGTCCAAGGAAAGCTGTCATTAAATGACATTTAGTTTTTTTTTTGCGTCACAAGACTAGTGCGGCTAGTAACAAATTGCTTAATCGAGTGTCGATTATACACAAATCACAGATATTACTCAAAAATACTAGGTGTGCCGTCCCTACAGAAACAAAGTTTTATCGAATGGTAACGATTCAACTAATGACATTTAGCACAATACGGATTTTGCTTCCAGCTGCATTGTTATTGAATCGTAGCCATGTTCGAATTGGATACGTTTCACATTCGAACCGCTTACGTAAAAATTAGTGCGATCGGGGCCCAGATGAGATACCTACCGATTGTCATGGTTTTTTAATAATGAATTTGTATAAAAAAGAACGTGTTTACAAGTAAGCTTTATGTTTAATAACTTCTTCCATGTATGTACTTATTTTCAGCTAAGGAAGTTTTTTGTCTGTCATTTTTCATTGTTTAGCTACTTAATCTAAAAAGTGAATTGTATTAAATATTTACACTCCTTTGAAAAAAATATATACAAATACAAAACAAACACTCACTATTTGTCAACACAGCACACAAACAGAACGCGCATTGACCGGTTGTAGTAGTCGCAATTGCAATCAAGACTAAATGCAACAACGTTTGCGGCTTCCGCGCCTACGTAAGATGCGTTGATCTAGGTTCAAATCAAATTCAGTGGTTGTAATGGTTGCGTTGCGAAGATTCAAACTACGTACCAAAGTTCGTCTATATAAACGGAACATGACTTACAAACCTCATGATACTTTTACTGCGTAAATAAAAAGATTTAAGTGCCACATTAATGGTACAAATGATTGAGGAAAAATTATTAAAACAAAAAATTTGCAATTTTCTGAAACAGGTAAAAAGTCTGTACTGACTTTGGCAATTATTTTTACGTCATAGAAAAGGGGTTTAAATCACATTTTAATTTACAATAGGTTAAGGTAAAACAACTTATTTAATACCTTTGTTATGCGTAGAGTAAGGATAAAGGGCTCAAGCGATATTCATTTCCGATGATGTTTAAGGAAGAAAAACTTAAACGTCAGCCATGTATGATGATGTATGACAAAAAAGTTTTTGTCTCTGTCGCGTCGCGTCTCCAAAGAAGAGTGCGCGCACGAAGGAGACAGTGACGAAACTTTTTTTTCAATTCGAAGCGTCATTCGCCTGAATATAGAATACATAAAGAGCAGTGCTGCCAGACGTGGGATAAATATGCTAGATTCACGATATTTTTGAGTGTAATGCAATAGAAACAATAATAATGTATCGCACGATAAATCTACGATAATCCGTGCCATTTGGCTCAGTTAAGTAAAAGATAATTTTATGAAACAATTTTAATCTGTGTATTTGAATACATTCTACCTTTAATTGGACAACTCTGACTCTGACAGCAAGATAGTAAATATAATTTCTTTGCACTACGAAAGGGATAGACTCTTAGCGTAAAAATTTCTGCCATTTTTCAATCTGTATCTGTACTTTTTTATTTAAGCGAGAGTTAATAGGAGTTGTCATTTCATACTATGTGTAAGTGAAAAATAACTTACTAGTTTCGGAGAAAGTTGGTTCGTATTGCTGCTCTTTAGGGTATGTGCTCGATGCTTGTGCAGTAAGTACTGCAGTAATTTAGTTAACAAAAACTTGTAATTTTAAAAAGTAAACAAGTAACAGGATTTAAACTTTTGAGCCGTATATTCTGTTCTTTTACTAGATTCGGTAGTTACAAGTACAATAATGTTGTTAACTGGGGATGCGATAACACACGATAAAGAATAACCTATGAAACTGGCAACACTGGCGGAAGACACAATTTTGTCCAATGTTTTGGTTTTTATTTTGAAATTTCGATGGTCTTAGAAAAAGTTGTATTTGAGCACCAAAACGAGACACTGAGTATTTGGATTTACATGTTGTTTAATTATTTTTATTTGTGAGGTCTAGAACCCAGAGCCGTAAAACCCAGTATTTAAAAAAAAACAAAGACACAATTTTGTCACCCGTGCTGGTCGACGAACAAAAATGTCTCCCAGCTGTCGCATCGCAACGTGCGCGCACCTCCATACTTAATTAAATAAGGATAATTAAACCTTAATTAAATAAGGATAATTATCTAAACTAGGAGTTGTATTCCTTCTCGATTTCAGAGCCATATCCAATTCTTCTGTAGTAAATTCTTTAATCAGAAATGAGTTATTACTATCCAAATTACCGTTATCATTAATGCTATGAATATCTAAGTCCGTTAAATTGTCATTAGAAGTAAGCTTATTTACAAAATCATCAATCCACTCATCATTTCTATATACATTTTTACAAGAATTAATTCTCTTAAACCTGCGCATATAATTCCATACTACAGACAGATACAGGAGTTTGTCTGTTAAACGAAGCACATAAATTTTGCCATCCATTTCTTTTGGCTTCATTTATTGTACGCTTTTTATGAGCATCCTTTCTTTTGTAATCTATGTATGACTCCATAGTGAGACAGTTTCTGTAGTTATTAAGGGCTAACTTAGAATCTTTAACTGCTTTATCACAATCCTCGTTCTACCACGGAGCTAGACTTTTTGCAATTTTAATTTGTCTATTATTATTTACAACCGGTACACACTCATCTCTTAATTGGTTCAAAATTTTACAAAATTAATTATAGTATTCAAGTGGATTTTCATTAAAGCTGCAATTTTTTATTAGCACCTCTGACCGGCTTTGATATTCACTCCAATTTGTTTTGTGAAATAAATATTTTTTTTCTTGATTGTCATTTCGATAAATTAATGGAGATGTAATTATTTCAATAAAAACCGGATAATGGTAACTACCCAATGGATCATCACCAACCTTCCAGTTGCATAGTGGAGCAAGAACGGGACTTACACAAGAAATATCAATTGCCGACTGATTCATGTTTGGTCTACCAACAGTGGTCACTTGACCAGTATTTAAAATGCACAAGTTTGTGTCATCTATTATGTCCAATAGCTCTCTACCTCTCGGCTAAGTGCTATTGCATCCGAAAACAACATGGTGGGCATTAAAATCACCAGAAACCAGACAAGGTAAGTCATTAATTATTTTCTTAAGTTTTTTTAGTTTAATATTATTAGTTTCGGATCTAGGTGGACAATATACACACAGAATAGACATAGGACCAGTATCAGTCATAACAGATATTGCAATATTTTGTACATCTTGATAAAAAATTGTTGGAATAACTGAATATTTAATCTTATTATTAAAATACCGACACCACCATGTTCATTCTTAGCGTTTTTGAAAACAAAATTGTAACCAGGCAATGAAAAAGTTGTGTTGTCTTTCAACCAAGTTTCGTTTAGCAAGCACACATCAATATTATAATTCATTAGAGTAGTTTTTAAAAGAGACTTTTTATTAGTTATGCTCTGAATGTTATGTTGCATAATCCTTAAGAGAGGAAATAATTTTTAATAACTCCTCTCTGATATGTGCTGACGTTTTAATTTGGTTTGAATTGCCTAGGGCATTTAAGGTTTTTACTACTGCATCCATTAATTTGGTATTATTTACAATATTTTAAAAATTATCATTTACCACTACTGGTGGTGATGATTGTGATGTTTTGGTCTTGTTTTTATTGATACATTTTGAGAATACTGAGGACGTTGTGGGAGTGAAGGGAAATCATTATTCTTAACCAAAATAGAAGCATATGTTTTATTGTTATTTTTATTTTTGTGCATTTCTTGCTTTTCAATTTTGACTGGGCAAAGTTTGGAAATTGCAAAATGATCACCTTGGCAGTTACTGCATTTTACAATTTCAGATGTAGGATGATTAAATTTAAGGCATTTAAAACACTGCATTAGAGGTGGAACATATTTGTATACTTTATACCGCCAATTATCTAGGTAAATGTACTGAGGCAGCACTGTCCCTGCAAATGTAACCGTTATAGTGGTAAGTGGAACCAGTTGGTCTTGCTCCTTCTTCATAAAACGTCGTACTGATATGATTTCCGAGTCCGCTTTAAGCTTTAGGAATAAATCTTTATTAGAGGTTTCCTTCGGGATGTATCGAACCACACCCATTGTTTCTACAGATGAGGCAGGAATGTATGCTTTCATGGAGTTTTCTTCCAAACAACAAATTTATAAAATCATTTGCCGCTAAAGCCTGTTTAAAAACTAGCACAATTTTGTTAGCTTTCAATCGTCTACTTTCATGAACACCTTTTACTTGCTTGAACATTTTAGATAATAGTAATGGATTTTTGTTACCAATTTTATCTTCATGCCGTAATCCCTCCACATATACTGGGAACTCGCCGTTGGTGCTGTTGTCTGGATACGTACGCTTATACCCTGGTTTACCGTAAATTTTGTACTTTGAGGTCTTATCCATGTCGTCAATCGCATTATCCTTAGCGGCATCAACAATTTTCTGCTTCTTTTTCGTGACTATTTCGGTTCCATCCAAGACGGATGTAAATCCTAAAAAACTGTTGTCGTCATCATCTGACGACATCCTTGCGGAATTGCCGCCAGATTTAAAGCTATTTGCAACTTTTAGCACGCTTTTTCGCAATTTATTTATTTAAATAAAACTTTAGCAAAATTTTTGCGCCCTTTGCGTTGAAAAGCCCGCCACAGACCTCCCAAAATTGTGTCTCTCCGCCAGTGTTGCCAGATTCATAGGTTAAGAATTATCCTGGTTTTACTGCAAAATTATCGTGTTATCGCATCCCCAGTTAACAAAATTACTGTATTTGTAACTACCGAATCTAGATTTTACTAGTAAAAGAACAGAATATACGGCTCAAAAGTTTAAATCTTGTTACTTGTTTACTTTTTAAAATTACAAGTTTTTGTTAACTAAATTACTGCAGTACTTACTGCACAAGCATCGAGCACATACCCTAAAGAGCAGCAATACGAACCATCTTTCTCCGAAACTAGTAAGTGATTTTTCACTTACATTTAGTATGAAATAACTCTCGCCTAAATAAAAAAGTACAGATACAGATTTAAAAATGGCAGAAGTTTTTACGCTTAAAGTCTATCTCTTTCGTAGTGCAAAGAAAACTATCCTGCTGTCAGAGTCAAAGTTGTCCAAATGAGGTAAAATAGGTATAAGGTAAAATGTATATAAATACACAGATAAAAATTTCATAAAATTATCTTTTACTTAACTGAGAAAAATGTCACGGATTTTCGTAGATTTATCGTGCGATACATTATTATTTTTTCCATTGCATTACATTAAAAATATCGTGAATCTAGCTTATTTATCCCACGTCTGGCAGCACTGCTCTCCATGTATTCTACATTCAGGCGAATGACGCTTCGAATTTTTAAAAAAAGTTTCGTCTATGTCTCCTTCGTGCGCGCACTCTTCTTTGGAGACGCGACGCGACAGCGACAAAAGTCTCCCGTGCGCGTACTCTCAAATTGTTGAGTTGTTTTTTTTTAGGTGGTGAAATGGATAAAAGGCTCACGAATATTGCTTAGAAACCCTTCATAACACCGGCCAATCTCCTACGTGTCTCCCACAAATACTTGACATTGGCAGAATCACTGCTCTACATATAGAGCGGGATTGGACTATAATAAAAAATAAAAAAACAAACGAGGCATTACAAAAATTATTGACATTCGGCCATATATTAATCTGTGCATTCGGCGGCCGCCAGTCGGCCGCTTGACCGTTGGAAGATGAACAGTATTGAACAGTGGATCGAAGTCTCACTATCGTTCGATCAATAATGTAAAAAAACTGTTTTAGAATCCCCAATAATCCCTTCGCAAAAGCGATTTGTGTTGATAGTTTCTTAAATCTCACTGCCGATCAACCTACGTTTGGAACTTTTTAGCGTTATGCAGTACAAATATAGATTTTAAACTGATTGAGGCTTCCTGGCCTCCCAGGACTGGATCCTCGAATAAAATCTTACAACTTGCGCTTACACTTCGTTTCAAAGTAAGTAAAACCGAATAGTACTCGTACACCCATAAGATAATACAACTTAAGCTGGATGGGGCTTCCTGGCCTCCCAGGACTGGATTCCCGAGTAAGTTGCACACCAAAAAGATGTAAATCAGTGTCAATGAAACTCATATCAATATTTTAAACTTTTTAACGTAGTGCAGTACAAATATAAATACAAATTTTAAACTGGTTAGGGCTTCCTGGCCTGCCAGGACTGGATCCCCAAATAAAATCGCAAAACTGCGCTTACACTTCGGTGTTATAACCATTCTTATGGTATTATATCTTTAATACAACTTAAGCTGGATGGGGATCCTGACCTCCCAGGACTGGATCCCCGAATAAGTTGCACATCTAAATGATGTAAGTCGGTATTACTAAAACTCATAAAAACATTTTTAACTTTTTAACGCAGTGCAGCACAAATATAAATACAGATTTTAAACTGGTTGGGGCTTCCTGGCCTCCCAGGACTGGATCTCCGAATAAAATCGTACAACTTGCGCTTACACTTCGTTTCAAAGTAGGGAAACAGAATATACCCGTCGTAGATAATACAACTTAAGCTGGATGGGGCTTCCTGGTCTCCCAGGACTGGATCCCCGAATAAGTTGAACATCATAGGGATGAAGACATTGTTCTCCGATTTTAAACGTGAATGTCGAACATTATATATCCGTTGCCGCTATTCGTCAGCTACGTCACGCGTCGCACTCAAGTTCGTAAATAAAAATATTTATTAAAGTTCCGTATGTCATTTTTAACGCAACTAAAATTTACCATAGTTTACACATGGAAATAAAGTTTGTAAAATAGCGTGTTTATTCTACTTTTATAATAAAAAAGGGTGTACATATTTGTAGGTATTTTATGCCTGTACATAAAATACTTGCAATATATATATATATATAATTATATTGATAATAAAATTTATTTACTTATCGTAATGAGGTAAATAGACCACATGTTTCAAATGTTCAAATAGGTATCTACTTATAAGTTTCTAATAAAATTTTATGCTTTTCATTAGAAGTTAGTAATAATTTTATTTATTAGTTACTTATGAAACTATCAATCTAACTTTATATAATATTCTAAACATCAATAAATCTCGTTTGTATTACAATAAAGTAAACAAACCCAGTCGGCCGTGTGGTGACGGTAGAGTAGAATACATATGTCACCACTCTTACTCATCCCGTGGGTGTCGTAAGAGGTGACTTAGGGACTACACATTCAACAGAGGACGAGCAGCAGCGCTCTCTGTTAAACATCAACTTTTAAACTGCGATCTCCAACCCGCCTGCCAAGCGTGGAGATAATAGCAAAACCCTCCACTAATGTGGAGGAGGTCCAAAGTCCAGCAGTGGACTATAACGGGTTGTTGATGATTGATGAAACAAACCCAATAAATTCTAACCAAATTTAGGAAAGTAACAATATGAAAGTTATAATTAAGTAATCAAAAGTGAATTACGAAAAAGTGCTGTTTTTTTATTCTTAAAAAACTGCTGTCGTAAGTCAAGTCATTATGTTTAATTGAATCATAAAATATTTTCCTCATCCTACTAAAGGTTTTATATTAGCTAAACGTACCTCTAAAATCAATAATATCAAACTAAATCAAGTTAAAATTAAATGAATACTGCTGATATTGTGTTTGTTTTTGCATAATGTATTATTCGCAATACATCGTAATCAGGTTACGAGTAATCTGACTAGGCATTTATACATAAAGGTTGGTTCACATGGTTATGTAAGAAGTTATAAAATGCTATCGGAATTACCTATCGATATTAAATTTTTATTACGCTTTTAAAGTAAAAATGGCGGACTAAATGCCTTAACGCATTCTCATCCAGTTAACCACGGGTAACGCAAATAGTTTAACCATGTTATTTGTTGTCTTTTCATATTTATATTTTACACCGACTTTTAAAAAATGGGTTTTCAATTCGTGTGTATGTTTTTTAATATGTGTCATGCGATTACTATAACTATTTTGATTATTCTTTTTTCGTTGGATAGGTCATAATAATATTTTAGTAGTAGTCACATATTAACTTTGTCGAGATCGATTCATGACTTTTTGAGAAAATCCACAATAACCAAAAAATTTTTAGTTTAGTTGAAGTACGAAACAGTTGCGCGTTGATATTTTGAAATATTTATGGAATAATTTTCATGTTCGGTGTAAACCGAGCTTTATTTGTCACGTTAATCTGAGTCAGCGGATACAAAGAACGTTTACAATTGCATGTGGGGCTAGTTTCAAGTATGAATAAGTAAACAAATAATTATGCTGAATTTTGTAAAAGCCAGAAGTAGTAACCTTTATGAAAGTCTAAACAATTCTAATAATATTAGAGATTTGAACTGAATTCTAACTTAACTTATTATTAATGTACCTAAGTGCTATTCAAATACTTATAATGCCTTAGCAACTAATATGATTTAAACATGATAGTTATATTTGAATGGTTTTATAAATAGCATTTGATTCTTCTACAAAATAATGTTTTTTAAAGTAAGTTTACACATATTCTGGAGAACGAAAAGTAAAAGAAACAACAACTTTTTTTTTTTTATTATATAAACATTATGTGGTGAATAACTATTTATTTTATATATTTACCCATACGTTAAATTAAAAATTGAACGGCTGATTAAAATTTTTACACATTCTACTTAGATTTTAAGTGATATTTTTTGTTTCAATTACCTTCCTATAGTTGATAATAACACAATTTTAGGTTGGCTACTTCTGAAAAAATATTGCTTGTCTTACACTTTTCTATAATAAAAACGTGAAAAATGATTGACATTGTATCAGTTCTCCACAGTTAGTGCTCGTAAATCTTCACAAGAAAATCAACAGGAACTTCTACGCTGCCCAAACAATGTTCGTAAGTTTTTTATCATTTATTTTACTAACAGACTCTAAAATTATTTTGTCTTTATTATTTGCATTTTATAGTATGTCGTCACAAGGATTTTTATTCTTTACTTCGAGAACCTGATTATGGTGCGTTGTGACACATAGTTATTTTTAGGAGTATATTCTTCTGAAAACCATCTTTTGGTACTTTATCAGTACTGGTGTAACTCTATCTATTGCAGGGCTGAGAGCAAGCAAACTAAAAGGTCTGCAAAGAACAGCAGTGAAACCCTTTTCTTTGATTCGGATGAGGAAGTTATAAGGTAATTCACAATTTACATTGATTATTTATATAACTTATGCGAAGTTATTACTCATTTTTAATATTTCTGTTAAAGATAGGTTAATTAATTAAGTTTTTTATCTTTTCAGTTCTAAGAAAAAGAGTAAGCCTGCAAAATCCAACAAGCGCCAAAAGACGGTCAAAACTCAACCATCGACGAGTGACGGCTCAGATTGGTTATTTGACTCGGATTCTGATGACGAGTTATCGCCACAACCCGCGACGGCAAACATCACAACCAGTTGCCTGACTCGTAGAGTTCCTGGTGGAGTGATACGTCGGACTGCGCAGCTAGACGGAGGTTTGTTGGCGGAACTTCGTCTTTACAAAGCAGAGGAGGTACGAGACTTAACAGGTCTGGAAAGGTGTGAGAAGGCGATTGTTTGGGTCCGCTTGCTATGCGTGTGCATACGTCTATTACTTTCAGCACAAATAGAAACTTATACTAATCTAAAAGTTAACTTTGAGCTATTGTCTGAATTTTTTTAGCATAAGAATAATTTGATTTCAATTAAATCTTTTGCAACTGAAAACATTATTTTGCATCAAAATTTTAATTTTGAAGATATATTTTCAAAAGCTATATGTTTGCTTTGTAAAAAAATTGAAGAATTTGAAGAGCGAGATAGCGGTTGGGCTTATTTGCGAAGCTTATATCTAGAAGTAAATATAAATAAATACAAACCTGACACTATTAAATATAAACGCGCGTGTATAAACATACAAAATTCTGATAATTTTGCTTTTTGTGGTGTGTAGTGACAGCTGTGGGATGCACGCTCCCATATAGGCTGTTATGCAGAGCCTACCTTCATAAAAAACCGACAGAACAGCTAAACATAATTATTATTTACGTATTCAACAATAAACAATAAATATTCTGTAACCATCATTCCTTACTAAAGCGCGCAACTTAGATCGTTCCTGTGCAATTTAACCAATGTAGGCTGCCGCGAGATCGCCTACTGTATCACGCAAACTTACTCAATTTTCACTCACACTTAGATACTCGCTGCTTATATGTGAACAAACTGAATTTAAAAAAAAATGAAAGTCGCCTAAATTAAAGATTACACCCTTTTCATACATGACAATCGGACGGAAGGAACATTCCTTATTAGCAGCATAACCGGATATAGGCTCGCCTACTTCGATCATTTTCACTTTAAATATGTCGTATTTTGTTAAAACTTGACAGTGCAAGATATTGAAATGAATATTTAAAATGATAAAATCGTAATTATATTTATAGAAACGTTTGAAAATAATAAAAAAGGGTTACAGTTCGTTGAAAGGTAATGCAGGACATTGTTTTGATACAAAGTTTGCGTCAGCAATTTTTTCCATTAGTTTCATAGTTTGCCGCCGGCGGCTGTCATCTCGCGAGTTTTGATAAATCAGATTATAGTATTACTGATCTTTACACCTTTTTTGAGTGCTATCTTTGTTTTCGGGGTTAAGTGTTGTGTGGTTGTGTGTTATTCAATGGAAAAACTGCAAAGTGAAGTATTAATGCGAATTCTAGGTTCAATAAATTACGCGCCAATCCGAAGACAATCAAATGTGGATTTGTGTTAGTTGCAAAAACAAGACATTATCAACAGATTTTTCGTACATAGCCATTACGGATATCAGATTAATGACTTGTTTTAATTCCATTCATTGTTTTGATATTTGTTGTGGTAAAATAAATCAACGACCCCATTCACCATTTTGCAAAAAGAAATCGACATCTGGGTAAGAAATTATCATTTATTAAACAATGCAATACCATGTGAATTTCGAAGTACCTCTTTATAATTTAGTTGAAAATCCTAAAGGTAAAATTAAAGTTTTTATCATTTTATTTTTTAAAGCTCCATCTATTGAGTTTTTCACATAACTAATCATTACCCTGCTTTAGCAAAATCCACCAATTTATTAACTTATTCCAATCTAATTACCAAGATGGCGCTTGTTACGTGAACATGTCAATTTTATTGTGTTTTTTATTTAGTATTTACATTTCCTAAACCGCGAGATGTGGACGAGTACAATTTATATTTAAAAAGCATTAAGACGCGGTCCTTACTGTGACGTAGATATAAGTGAACAAAATACAGGATTAAATTTAATTCAAGTGATACCAGAAATAAATGTATCTAGCATTTATTTAAACGCTCAATATGAATTACGGTTTAGGCTTTCGTTGTTCACTGGCTTGAAATGTGTATGTACCCAGCCTACCCCTATCTGAAACCAATGCACGCCCCTGGTGGCAGCCCTTTTTCCCGCAAAGAAAAACGCTCATCGAACATCAGCTTATCCACATTTTGAAAGTGTGCTTAACGTAAAAAACATGAGCTTCCTAGTGGGGTTCACAGACATTAAAATTTTTGAAAAGAATAATCCTCGTCTAAGTATTAACGTTTATGGTTTTAAAAAAAACAAAATTGTTGGTCCTTTACATAGAAGTGAGTCGCGAAAAAAACATTATATAAACCTGCTTTATCTTGAACATGGAAATCGCACTCATTACTGTCTTATTAAAGATTTATCTAAATGAATACGCAGGCAATTAACTAGACATCACTCAAAAGTATATTTTTGCGAGGATTGTATGATATTTTTCGATAACAATTATAAAATTAGAAGCTCATGTTTGCAGTGGTGTCGCAACAATTTTACCCAATGAAGGGGCTTTTATACGTTTTAATCATTACGAACGAATGCAAGATATGCCTTTTGTCTTGTACGCAGACTTTGAGTCATTGCTACAGCCAACCGAATCCAATACTGGAACCACTTGCACAGTATTGTTGCAAAAACACATACCTGCTGCATTTGCTTATTATGTCGTATGTTCCTATGATAGCTCGCGGAATAAATACGTATCCTATCGAGGTTCTAACTGTGTATAAAAGTTTTTTGAAAGTTTGTTAGTTGATTTGACTGATATTCATATCATTTTGCAGTCAACAGTGCCAATATTTTTAACAGACGAAGATAGAGCGAATTTTTCTCAAGCTAAAAATTGTTTTCTGTGTGATAAAATATTATTTGATGATAAAGTAAAAGATCATTGCTATCTTACTGGTCTGTATTGCGGTGCAGCTCATTCTTATTGCAATATAAAATATCGTTTACCTAAATTTGTGCCGATTTTTTTTTCATAATTTAGCTGGTTATGATAGTCGTCTTTTTTACGTCAGTTAGGAGAATTACCTGGTAGAATACAAGTGATCGCGAAAAATAAGGAAAATTATATATCGTTTACAAAATTTTTCCACGTTAATGTAAAGGACATAATACCTGTTCGATTTGTCGATTCTTACAAATTTTTAGGTGCAAGTTTAGAAAAACTGGCAGCAAACCTTATTAACGATGATTTCAAACATCTGCCATATTTTTTTTCCTTCTGATGAGCATTTGAATTTATTAAAACGCAAAGGAGTGTATCCTTATGAATACATGACTGCTTGGAGTTTATATGAAGAAGATAAACTTCCTTCTCAAGATAGTTTTTTTAGTAAATTACATAATTGTCAAATATCAGACATGGATTATGAACATGCGAAAAAAGTTTGGCAAACTTTTAAACTATCAAATCTTGGCGAATACCCTGATTTGTATCTTAAGTCAGACGTACTTTTACTAGCAGACGTTTTTGAAAGTTTTCGTCGAACTTGTAAGGCAAATTATAAATTAGATCCAACTTTTTACGTAACTGCTCCAAGTCTCAGCTTTGACGCGATGTTATTAAAGACGGGTGTTAATTTAGAGTTAATAAATGACTTGGAAATAGTAAGAATGATTCAAAAAGGAATACGCGGGGGTATATGTTTGTATTCCACAAGGTATTCAAAAGCTAATAACAAATACTTAAAGAATCATGACTCAAAAAAAGTAATAACTTTTTAATTTATATTGATTGTAATAATCTCTATGGTTATGCAATGTGCGCTTTTTTACCTCATTCAAATTTCAAGTTATTAAACAATTTAGAAATGGCTAAAATTGATTTCGAAAATATCTCGACAGACGGGGATACTGGTTATATACTAGAAGTAGACTTAGAGTACCCCGAACATCTGCATAATGTTCATAACGATTTTCCATTTTGTGTGCAAAAATTTACTCCACCAGGCTCTAAAACCTCAAAATTGATTCCAAATTTATACGACAATTTTTTTTATGATATTCATTTTGTTCACCTACAAACATGTCTAAAACATGGATTATTGTTAAAGAAAATACATAGAGTGATACAATTCAAACAAAGTCCTTATTTAAAACTGTGGTTTAATGTGTTGATGCAGGAGTTGAAAATAAATAAGTCCGACTCACAGTTTTGGTAGGAGGTATATTGTCCAGATTCCAACAATCACACAAAAGAAGTTTTTACACAATGGAAGGTGCAAGAACAAGGAAGAAGTATAGGCACAAGCACAGAGTAACGAAGGAAAGTTCGAAGGTGAAAATAAGATAGCACAAGCAGAATAGTTAGCGAATCACAAGCAATCGAAATGTCACAATTTTGGCCCGAGCGGCATGCGCTTCGCGTCAGTAGTAAGTTCCGACTGGTGAGATGATTGCGCGCCCGCAGGCGTGCATTCGCCTATACATAGCCGTTATATGCGCGCGCTGCGTTAGGGAGTTCGTGACGTCGATGTGAATGTCGATATCGATATTCGATAAACTGGTGCACATCGACTGTTCTATTTTATCTGATGTTAATATTAATAGTGTAGGTATAAATTAATATAATAAATAGTATTAATTAAATGTAAGGTATACGTAGTATAAGTGTAATAGAAGTGTAAATAGTATAATAAGTGTAAGTTGGACAACTGTAAGTGTTAATAGATAATTTTAAATGTAAATTAATATAAATGGGTAAGTGTAGCCTACACCACCCCTCTCCAGAGACCGTCAAGGGCGATAAAAATCGGTAAACTTTACTTTGCGCCCAGAACGAGTAACATATTCTTTTTGAGGCTCTGGTTCCGATTCTTCGACGTGGTCAGTGAGCATAAAGGCCGGTTTGAGTCGGTCAATTGATACTGTGACCTCTTGGTCCTTCAAAAGAATCTTAAAAATTTTATTCCCCCTATTTATAACTTTATGTGGCCCAGAATATGCAGGTTGAAGTGAGCCACGTGATGCGTCTTCTCGGAGGAACACGTGATCACATATGGCGAGTTCTTTATAAATAAATATCTTGGGCTTCTTATGGTGCAAAGTTGGTGTGGGTCGTAACTTTTGAGCAAAGTTTCTAAGGCGAGCTGTAAATTCAGAGGTGTCGGTGGTGCCTCCTGTGCTAGTATCAAAAAATTCACCCGGTAGGCGTAATGGTTCACCGTATACCATTTCAGCGAGGAGGCTTGTAAACTCTCTTTGAAGGATGAATTTATACCGAGTAGCACCCACGGTAACGACTCTGTCCACCTGTCATTGGCGTGACAAACGATTGCCGCTTTTAATTGGCGGTGGAATCTTTCCACAAGCCCGTTGCAGGCTGGATGGTAGGCTGTAGTCCGTTTACGCTCAAATCCAATCATATTGGACAAGCATTGGAACAAACTGGACTCAAACTGCCGTCCCCGGTCTGTTGTTATGCTTGTAGGGCAGCCAAATCGCGCTATCCACGACGACAGCAAAGCCTTTGCAACCGTCTCCGCCGTGATGTCAGTTAGCGGTACGGCTTCCGGCCATCGGGTAAACCGATCTACGGCCGTCAGGCAGTACCGATAGCCTTCTGAAAGAGGGAGCGGTCCCACCAAGTCTATATGGACCTCCTTAAAACGAGCACGCGGTAAATTAAAGGTACCTAAGGGAGCAGTCACGTGGCGATTGACCTTTGCGCGCTGGCAAGAAACGCAACCACGTGCCCAAGCTCTGCAGTCCTTTCCAAACAAAGCGTTCAGAAACTAGCTTAGCAGACGCGTTACAGCCAGGATGGCTAAGTGAATGCAGGTTATCAAAGACTCGTCTGCGAAAGAATTTGGGTACAAATGGCCTGAAAGTCGGTGTACTGACGTCGCAGTACAAGGAGACGCGACTTCCAGGTACTTGAAGTCTTTCGAGCCGCAAAGATGAGCCTTCTGCGAGGAGTTTCGCCAGTTCAGGATCTGAAGTTTGGCTTTCTGCAAGGTGCTCAAGGTTCACTGGCGTTTCTAATTCCTCAATGCGCGACAGAGTATCAGCCACCACATCATCCTTACCAGATATATGGCGGATGTCTGTCGTGAATTGAGAAATGAAGTCTAGATGTCTTTACTGCCTAGGCGAACAGTTTTTTTTTTCTTTCGTGGAATGCAAAACTGATCGGTTTATGGTCAGTATAGACAATTAAGTGCCGAGCCTCGAGCATATGCCGGAAATATTTAATCGCCTCATAAATAGCGAGAAGCTCCCGATCATAAGGCGAGTATTTAGTCTGCGATGGACTCAGCTTTCTGGAAAAGAATGCTAACGGTTGCCAAGCTCCGTCACGAAGTTGTTGCAAGACCGCGCCGATCGCCTTGTCTGATGCGTCCGTAACTAGGGCTAGTGTGGTTGAGCAATCAGGGTGGGCTAGTAAAGCAGCGTTAGCCAGGCTTTCTTTCGAGGCTTCGAAGGCAGTTAAAGCTTCACCTATAAGGTCGATTGGGTGTGTTCCCTTCAGCGATCCCGTCAGCAGGGCATTTAGAGGAGTCTGTATTTCGGCAGCGCGAGGAAGAAACCTTCTATAAAAATTTTGCATGCCCATAAAAGCTCTGAGCTGACGTACGTTGGTGGGGCGAGGAAAATCCTTGACTGCTTGTACCTTAGCACCTACAGGTTTGGTGCCACTCTCAGATATGCTGTATCCCAAGAAAGTTATTTCGGAAACTCCGAAAATACACTTTGAAGTATTCACCAACATACCATAATTGACGCAGACGCAGGTGTTCTTCGTGCTGGACCTCATCTTTCGAGAACACGAGAAAATCGTCGAGATATGAGTACACAAAATCGAGCCCTCTAGTCATTTCGTCTACAAACCTCTGGAAAGTCTGGCCGGCATTCCGTAGTCCGAAGGTCATAAAAGAAAATTCGAACAGGCCGAACGGTGTGGTGATTGCAGTTTTGGGAATATCCTCTGCACTGACAGGTATCTGATTGTAAGCTTTGACTAGATCCAGCGTACTAAAGACTTTGCAGCCAGCTATACTATGGGCAAAATCGTGGATGTGTCTGATCGGATATCTGTCAGGAACAGTGCGGGTATTCAACATGCGATAATCACCACACGGTCGCCACCCGTTGTCCTTTTTCGGTGCCAGATGCAGCGGCGAAGACCAAGGACTTTCTGAAGGTCTGGCTGTACCATCAGCAAGCATGGACTGAAATTCTTACTGGGCAATTTTCAGCATATCTGGAGCTAAACGGCGAGGATTAGAAAAAACTGGAGGCCCTGGAGTTGTGCGGATGTGGTGTACTGTGTTGTGTGGGATGTTTCGGTGTGTGCCAGCTGGTCGCGTAATTTCTGGGAACGCATCAAGAATTTTGTGGTACCGCGATACACCAGTCGAAACTTTTACAGAATAAATGTTACAATTGGCAGGTTTAGCAATGGCGGAACAGTTGTTAAATTATCGACTAATCGTTTATTACGGCAATCTACTATCAAGTTATAAAAGTTCAGAAAATCTACTCCAATTATCGGTTTGGTTACGTCGGCTACAACAAAACGCCAAGGAAAGGTTCTACGTAACCCAAAATCTAAGTCCATATGCACATAACCATATGTAGAAATATTTGACCCGTTAGCTGCACACAGTTCAAAGTTAGTTCGCGCACGACGGTCACAGAGCACTGACCGAGGGATGACACACAAGTCACTACCGGTATTGACGAGAAATTGTGTCTTCGAAAAGCGGTCGGTGACGAATAGGCGACCAGTAGAAAAAGGAAAGCAATCGTCAGTCGCCATTACCGACTGCCGCTTGCGTTTCCCGACTTGAAGTCACAAGGGCTGATGCATTTGTTGGCCTTATCACCGAACTTGCTGTGGTACCAGCATAGCGGGTATTTTCGGTAGTTCGATAGGGATCTCTGCCTCGATGTTGACCTGTTCCGATTAGGCTGTCGGGATCTGCCGCGGTTGTTTGACGTGAGCTGCTGCAACTGTTTACGGAGTTCGGCAACTTCTCTTGTTAGGTCGCTAAGTACGGAACCAGGGACTGGTTGACTTACAGCGGCGACCCGAGGTGAGGAAGTAGTTAGGGAGTTCGTGACGTCGATATGAATGTCGATATCGATATTCGATAAACTGGTGCACATCGACTGTTCTATTTTATCTGATGTTAATATTAATAGTGTAGGTATAAATTAATAGAATAAATAGTGTTAATTAAATATAAGGTATACGTAGTATAAGTGTAAATAGTATAATAAGTGTAAGTTGGACAACTGTAAGTGTTAATAGATAATTTTAAATGTAAATTAATATAAATGGGTAAGTGTAGCCTACAAAACAATACATTGACATGAATACTGAACTACGTAAAAAGGCAAAATCTACATTTGAACAAGACTTTTTTAAACTTTTAAATAATAGTATATTTGGTAAAACACTTGAAGACGTTGAAAAAAGAGTAAAGATTAAATTGGTGAATAAATGGAGTGATGATAGGAATAAAACGAAAAAAAAGTTACTGTGCTGAGCAATTAATTGCTCAACCAAATTTTCATAGTGCTTCAATATTTACAGAAAATTTTGTAGCTATTCAAATGAAACCTGAAAGGATTACTCTAGATAAACCTATATACATTAGTTTTACCATTTTAGAAATATCTAAGTCATATGTTTGATTTTCACTATTCTATTATGAAACCTTTTTATGAGGAAAAGTTAAAACTTTGTTATACGGATACTGACAGTTTTCTTTATTCAATAGAATGTAATGACTTTTACAAAGATTTAAAGTCACATTTCCTTCCCTATTTTGACACTAGTAACTATCCTGATAACAACATCTTTAATATTCCAAGTCTAAATAAAAAGGTTCCAGGACTTTTTAAAGATGAGCTAGGTGGGAACATCATTTCTGAATTTGTTGGATTAAGGTCGAAGTTGTACTGTATCAAAACAACTCAGGATGAGTATAAAAAAGCAAAAGAAATACAGAAACAAGTTTTAAGAAATGTGCACTTTAAGGATTATTACAGGATATTAAATGAAAATGTTTACTTAAGGAAGAAAAATGTTATATTTAAATCTCTTAAGCATGAAATATTTACACAAGAACAGAACAAGATAGCTTTATCAGCTAACGATGATAAACGCATCATTTTAAAAAAACAAAATTTCTACTTTGTCGTGGGGTCATTGTGATACCATATCCTAATGGTATCAATAAAACATAACGCATGTAGTAATAGTATGTATATTGGTTGAATTAATAGGCAACTTTCGTATAACTAATATTTAGGAATCCAAATATTAAATTTCCTATACTGAGTAGATGTTTGATCACTTTTTGTAAATACGAAATTATTTAATCAGTGGTTGTTATAGATAATTTCCTCTACTTAACAGATATTTCATCATATTTGTGATTGTGAAAATAAATAATTATTATGTAGCAATAGTGATTAAGTAGCATAAGTAATATACTTATTAGGTTACGAGCTCAGATTTCATGTACTCGTCAGATGTTTATACTTATGAAAATAAATTACTTTACTGACTAATAAGCATTTTTATTTAAAAACTTGTAGAAACCTGTGACATGATGAAATCCAAACATTTGTTGTAATCAGCATTTAGGATATGTGTATATAGCTATTAAAATTAGTTTATTTTTATACTAGTTTCAATTTGAGTCAGTGATCTACAGACAAGAGCCAACTTCCTGCAACTAGCAAAATGGTAAGTAAAAGAGTGTTTTCTTTTTTAAGACGTCAACATCATCCCCTCGCCAGCAAAGTGTTGCAAAATGATTGTTGCTGAGTTTTTGTGATACTTTCGTTGTTTTTTTTTTGTTGTTAACACGAGTGCTTTAAAACCATGTCTATGTTTTCTAAACATACGTCTTTTTTATTTTAGAATACACAGCAAGTTGACACTCCCTAGTAAGGTGTTTCCAGTAAGGAGGTACCTTTAAGGTATTTGCAAGACGCGCAAGACCCTCTTGAAGGGTTTGACCAAATGTATTCGTTGCAGCACAAAGTACGACAAGCAATCAATAAGAAGAAAGCCAGTGAGAAAAAGTCATACGGGTGAATATCAACATAAGCCATTTTTTGTAAGATTTGGTGGCGCATTTTTTTTTTACTTTTTCATAGTTTTTTTTTCTAAATATGAAATTTTGGGTCAAGTTATATCTATTTTTAGATTTCGGCTAGAATCACATGTATAGTTTCTGAAATATTGATCCTCAAAGTTTTGAGATCCCACCAAAACTGAAAATAAGCCACCAAATCTTAAAATTTCAACAATCACGCCACCAAAACTTAATCTTGCCGACCAAAACTGAATGCTTCTAACTATTGATACATTAAAACAAATGGATTTCGAAAAATATTTATTCCAGACATAAATCAACACTAGGAACCATCGGTTTAACATTTTCCAAATACATATTGAGAGAGTTGATTACACTAGCAACTCAATTTCAATATCGATGCCTAACAGCCGAAAAGGGGTAACCGCCACTTTACAAACTTTACAGTAGAGAGAATTAAAGTTGAAAAAAATAGAAAAAAAATCATAGTAAGTTGGGTTTTGATTCCTAAGATTCCTTACATGAGTTATACATATTTAAAATATTTCTCTTCAAAATGAATTCATTAAATTATTATAAATCATTCATCTAATAGTATTTTTTGTCACTTATGCTCAAATGGATTTCTTTTTAGAACAGGAAAAAAGTCGTAACCCCTTTCATCAAAAAATCTTATGTAAGCCTAAAAGAACTAACTGCATCTTTATATTTATTAAAATTCCTTAACCGACATTAAGTATTACATAAAGTGAAGACACTTCAACATAAGTAGTGATTGACCATAGACTTAGTGTTGGCGAAATAATAAAAATATTAATGAATTTCATGGATCAAGTAAACGCTGCTTTTTAAATGATTACACACAAAGACTAAAGATTATACAAATACAAAAGACGAAATAAGTATAAATTACTATAAATTACCATTTGGCTCTTTCAAAGTTTTTAGTACTTAGGCTACCCAATTATTGGTTAGGTTAGTAAAGTTTAAGGTATAAAATAATTAACATTTTTACAGTAATCAGTCTTTATTTGTTCACAAAATGGCACATTTTCACAGCTCTGATAATACTTAACTTATAAATAGTTTGTACGAGATCTAGAATTTGAATAATCACTATCCAATTATATAGAATTTGTTTTCACAAAATAAAACAGTAGAAAAAGAAATTTTTGAAAAGCTAGCCATAACTTCAAAACAACAAATAAAATATTTTAAAAAAATAACCAAATAATCAACAATTTAGTCAAACAATATGCACTTGTACAAAAATAAAAAATGGAATGACCTATCCATATGAAAAGTAAATTAACTCAACATTTAAAAGTAAATCAGAAAATAATTTTCTATTTAATCATCATCGTCCTCGATGTCAGATTCTGGGAGAGTATCTTTGATATTGTTAGCTGTAGTGAGACGATCGTATTCATTGTGAAATATATCAGGGATTACCTTATCACGACAAAGTTTCATTAAATCATCGTATTTTGCTTTAGATAAATGCAGCTGGCTTTTATAACATGCTGGGGGGTTGCATCTGGATTTCTGTTGAACTTCTATTGAATATGTATTTACGTTATCACCCATTGAATTTTTTACTATAATTTCGTTTTTTTTTTTTTTTTAAAGTCACGACGCGCATTTTACTAGTTTTTCCGGTAAGATTTCCTTTGAAATACTTTTCGCCAACAACATCCCACTTATTGAAATCTTTATAACGCAGCAACTCAACTTCGTACGGTTCTGGATCTTGTCTGGCTGTGGCAAATACTGTATACCATTGTGAAGGTGCGTGAATAATGTTTTTCTTTAAATTACGTTCTATGACGGCATGAACGGAATCGACTGGCATATAGGTGTGTCCAGTTAGCAAAAAATTTTGTTGGATTGTTTGGATATTGTGAAGTGTTTGTAAAGTTGTATGTAACATAGCCAATATTATACGATTTCTGTTCTGGCCAGGGCAACAATCGCAATATAGCAACAAATTCTTAATAGTACCACGATCATCGACGATACAAATATATTTATTGAGTATTGTTGCAATTTCGTTGGCTCCTCTTTTTCCATTTGCTTCATCCCAATAAAAAGTGTATACTTTACGCGTGCCGCTCTCATAAACACAAAAATTGTACACAGCTAACTTACGGGAGTAAAACAATAACATACTATCTCCATAAGGAGTGTTCAACACTTTTTGAAGATCAAAACTAGCACATAATGTACTGGGGTCGGTTTTGTGTATGGTTTGATGAGTCTTAAATCTTTCATAACTCTCTATTTTCTCTTTTTCATGCTGTTTTCTCTGTTCCTCTATTTCTGGTTCATCTTTGTTTTGATCAAATGTAAGACATTTAACACATTTATCCTTTTTGGGCACATGGAACCCAATATTAAATCTTTCATTAAATATAGACCGGAACACTCGCTCGCTAACAATGTCAATACCCTTTTCTATATAACTTTTCTTGTAAATCTGGTACAAATTCGATACATTTTTTAAATTCACTCGGAAGGTAAACGCGGGAAGAGTCTTTGCGACAATAGTGAGATGGAACTGCTGGTAAACATTTCAAGAAATTCACGACGGACACTATGGTAGATTCTTTAGTTTTGCTATGGGCTTCACATCGGCCGCGATTATATTCTTTAGATAGTCCACACTCAGAATTTTGTACGGCATATTGAATAAATTTTATTCCAACATCCAAAGTAGCTGCTAAAAATTGAAGACATACTGTTCTTTTTCCCTCGCCTTCCGTTATTGAGTACTTATAAGAGTAAGATCGCTTATCAGAATCTTGAGATCTCTTTCGTTTTATTGGTATTTTTTGCGTCATAGACACTAGCCAATCCTTACGCCGAGTTGTTGATAGACTCCAAAAATAGTCGAATATACTCTATCGCTTCTCATTGGTGATGGAGTCACAATTATTTCCACACCGTTAGCCCATGCATGGATTAGGTTTAATTTCTTTTGCAGGTGCTTGAGCTCCATCTTTCTTTGTATAACTTTGACCAGATTGTTTAAGCCTCCTCAGCTCTCTCTCTCTCTTTTTTATTTTGACGTTTCTTTTTAAATGCAGCTTCCCCTATTTCATCTGTTTTTTTAGTAATTTCTGAAACTTCCTTCTTATTTTTACTTTTTTTAGAATCTTTTTGTTTCTTTTTACTAGGGGTACTACTGTCAGAACCAGAAAAATCTGAAGAAGGCACGTAAGTATCCGAATCAATATCATTGCTTCCAAAAATAGCTGTGAAATCTTCTTCATCAGACAAGTAATCAAAATATTGTTTATTTAATTGTACTTTACGCTTTTTTTTTTCTTAAGCGGTGGCTCAGTTTTATCATTTGTATTCAACTGAAGTGATGATTGCAATACGTCATTACTGCTGGTGGATGCTAAAGGTTCAGTTAATTCACTCCCTACGTTAGAAAGTGATGGCACTATTTTAGGAGGAGGATACTTGGTGGCGATATTAATTTATCATTAGGCTGATGTTCTATTATTTCACGTTCAGGAGTATCTTGCTTATTAGACTGCTCTTGTGAGGTAACTTTGTTTGTTTTGGTCGATTGTGACATTAGCTCATCAGTACCATCTTGTGTTAGTTCAGTCTCAACAATGGGACACTTATCAGATTGATCTTGTAAAGATAAATTAGAGGAAAACAATGTCTCATCATTTATAGGGAAGGAAAGATTGGAAATATCTGTCATATCACAAGTCGGATTTGTAGGCATTTCCATAATTTCAGCACGTGTGGTATTTATAGTCTGACATGAGATGAGTTCCGAAGAAGGTGGTGATTTTTGGTTAATAGTATTATCCACTAAAGTATCTATGTTATTATGAAAAATCATAATATTATTTTGATTCACAGCATATTCTAGAGGGCCCATAGTTGTCATTTCAATTATATTTATATTATCTGAAGTGGGGAGCGGTGTTTCTACTTCTTTAGTCGTATTTACTGCAATCTAATGTTGACCATAATGTAACTCTTCGGGTATTAAATTAGTTATATTATTGTTTTTTCCATCGTAATCCATCTCCTAGAAATAAAACAACCTTGTATTTAAAGTAATTCAAATGAACTCGTTTCGAGTCGCTGAGTCAGCGGAGTAAGTAAGTAAGTACAGATAGCTAGAGACTTCTGTACACAATGGTAAAAAAAGCAAAACTTAAATGGACGGATCAATAGATTAATTAACTAGAATCATAATATTATACAAGTCTTTTTCGAGCCAATAATAAAAACATATTTGTTTATCATTAAGAATCATGCGATGGCCAAGTCAATGTATTTTATTTAAATTTAATTTTTTTTAAATATTAATGTGGTCCACTATAAGTTGTTGTTAGATAAGCTAATAACGTAATAACTTAAGACAGAAGGTCCCTTAAGTAGGGACTGAATCAATCAACCGTCTTTGTTTTACATGGATCTCAAAACTTTTTACGGTAGAAGAACTGAGTTGCGAGACTTGTTTTTTTTACAAGTTTTGTTTTTGATGGCATACTGTTTTTAGAAATAATTAGTTAAATAAAATATACAATGTCTTTGGCTATTAGTGTCCGACCCGTAAGGGTGTAGTATTATGATCAATTTTATTGACAAATCCACTATCAAAAAGTATTTTATCCATACTTGAAAACATTTTTTTTTTGGTGTCCTGAGTCTGGGTGCAGTAAATTTATTTAGCAATAGGACACCGATAGCCAAAAACTCTGTATATATAATACAGACGTGTTTATGCACACAAATGTTTGTATCATGCGGTGATCGAACCTGCGACCTTTGGTTCAAAAGCAGTAGTCACTGCCATTTAGTTTGAATTAGATAATAAACAAATTAGTCTCTCCTCATTTGGTTCTATTTCATCAAAATTGATTCGTCTCTTCACGCTCATTATGTTGGAGTATCGCAATCAACGGACGTATTAATTAACATTCACATAAGTACATATTAAAATCATACACAGAACAGAGGTAGGTAAATACTCATCATAATGAATATTGGATACATGCCTATTTACAAGATTTCATAACGTCAATTCCTACACAAAACTTAATAGTTTAGGCAATTAATTTTCACAGAATATAAATAAGCCATCCTTACAAAAATCTCCATTGAATATCACAATAGAAATACGAAATCTTACTTACTCAATACGGACTCGAAGAAACTGCGCGGCCGCTGGAATGGCAGGCGCCGCCGCACTGAATGTTTATTTTGCGGCAGAACGGATAAAACATCGATGAGACGCCGCGGTATCCGCCATTTTAGCTTTTTTGCATAGGGGTAACCGACATGGTATTATCGGTTGGTAAAATATCACTACGGCGTAAATTAATATTTTGAATTGTCCCTATCATCTAACCGCCCTACCTATTTAAATGTCGGTAGGGAAAAATAGGATAAGCGCCACTATGAATAATAATATCCGCTAGCACAATTCATCTTAAGCGCCATATCATATGCTTAAAAATCGCGGGCCAAGAATATTAAGCGACACTTTTATGTATCGCAGAAACCTCCATAATGTATTAAGTGATTTTGCTATTTATTGTTTTAGAGGCAAATAAGTCTAAACTACCAGCTTGAAAATGTTCTGAAAGCTAAAACTGCGTAAGTAAATATTTCAAAATATTATAATTCCTAACCACCAGTATTAAAAATAAAATAAAATATTGGGCGTTTACGACGTAAAATTAAATAATTAAACCTTAATTTACCAACCGCGTAACCGACGAAAAATACAATCTAGAGCGACGAAACTTAGATAGAAAGATGCAGAAAAAAAAGGCGATTCCAATGATGTATATAAGGTCTAACAAAATCAACTACATTCCTTTTAATGGGGGTATCTGTACAACGAGCTGAGCAGGCTCACCAAATTTGAGCCAAAAATTCAGGCTAGTTACAGAGATATTGATCATAACAATCTCATTCCGTAACTACAAAAATCTACACCCTTTACAGCTGTTTACTACTACATTGACACACTACGCACGCACACAAGCAAACGTGACCCACACATGCACACTCAAGAGAACAGCGGGGTGCGGCGACGGCGACTCAGAAATAACAACATGAAAGAATTACCCTGATTTTAGGGTAAAATAAAGTTTGTGGGTTTTCTTTTATAAGGATTTTTTTCACTACGGATTGGAGTAGAATTATGTGTTTCGCAATTAGAGAATTAGGAATTAGGGGTTTTAATTGGTTGTTGATTATTGCGGTCACGTAACCGAACCGACGTCAAGAGAATCAAAAGTTGGCGGTACTTCATAATCGATCAAGATACTACGAACAGCTGACCGCAGAGTGCGTTGTTCGCGAAATGACCGGAGAGTGTGACTGTGTTGTTGTGACCTAATTTACGTAACAAAACTTCAACGACTCACCAGTTTTCGTAGTAACCAAAGCCGTATTCACATATCATTTTGAAAAAACGAAGATACCGCGGAGACAACGACAATTTCAATCAATGCACTTGTCTATTCAGCTTCAATAAAAATGGCTGTACGACGTTACGTCTAACCGTACCCAAGTCCCAACTTCCCATCACGGCTGTAAACTCGTCGTGTAATGTGTTATTAAATTAAATTAAATTTTACAAACAAAACTACAATCGAGTTGTTTAAACTGAAAATAACAAGGTCATTAAAGTCTAATTTCTCGCCTTCTTTAATTCTAATTTATTTTTCAATTAATTTTGGGGGTAAAATTATTTTGGAGTTAGCAAGACCAAGTTTCAAAGGTGGCCCCGACAAAGTACCCCGCCGTGTTTGTCGGTATCTTGGATAGGGTGACAAGCATTTTGTTTAGCTAAGATAAGATCGTAGGTATTCGTAAGGAAATGAAAGATTTTGCTATTTTAGGAACTGAAATACATTTTACTTATTATTTAAGTTTCAACATTTGAGATATTATTATTGTTTATAAGGAAAATTGTTGGAATAAAAAGGTTTTGCTATTTTGTAATTAATTCTTGACTAGTCGTCTAGATAATGAAATCGACACCTTAGAAGTTGATATTAACTTGACAAACCACGGGACAAACTCATTTCAAAAAATGCTTCAAAACTTACCTAGAATTTAACTCTTAACCGGTCGCAATATTACAATAAGAAAAGTATTAAAATGTGATATTTCGTTCAATTAAACACGATTATAATTGTTTTGCTTAAAATAATTAAATAAAAAATGTTATGGATTGTTTTAATAAACCTACTCAAACATTCGTGTAAAATCGTAATCCTAGAGTCCTAGATATTTATTTAACGTGGAAGCCCTACCGTACTCGCAAACTGCTGACTATGCCGCTCGAGCGCTTTTTTTTCTTTCTTTTTTTTTTTTTTTTTTTTTTTTTTTTTTTTTTTCGTCTGGCAACAATACCGCTAACACATAGATTGCATTTGTCTCGTATTTAAAAATTTAATTTAATTAAAATACTAGTAATTAAGCGACTCCTATTCGTCGTAAACATAACTAAACCGTATAATAAGTGCTAGTGTAAATAAAAAGTGTAACAACTCACGGAAATTAGTGTTTATGTGAAACGGCCGGTGATAACAGGTCAATGACATTGCAAAATTGAACTTGTGAATTATTGTGTATCATTGTCTTCTCTTTATATGTGTTCTAATTACGGTGTGTATGCGTATGGTTTTACGTATAACACCTATTTAACAACTAAATAAGAATAATTAACACCATCTTACGAACAATATTTATTTATTTTTTTCGCGTTGAGGTTATTGTTTGTTTACGTTATCAAATATCCTAACCTCCTGTTGATCAAACGATTCTTTGGTTTAAGTTGTTTTGTTTGCTATATTGAATCAGTGCAAATATGCTTACTCGCAAAGCCTATGCTCGCCAGGAGGAATCTAAACTCCTACTGGCTTTGAGGGAACTGCAGGCGGCCAAGGAACGGATTGAGCAACTGAATAGGGAAAGTGAAGACAATGAGAGGATACTGTTGGATGTGCTGGATAGTAATAGTAAATTAAAGAAAGAGATGGCTGAGCTGCACGTCAACTACGGCTTATTAATTGACGAACGTGACAAGTTACAATCCGTCATAAGTGGGTTCGGTGAGTGCTGTGAGGAATACGAGCAAAACCTCAGTCGTATATCTGCCCTTCAACACGATCTTGATGAGGCCCGAGACCATATCAAATACCTGGAGACGGAGAAGCAAGCCTACATTGACAGACAAACCACCGTTTTATACGACAAGCTGGTTGGTAGTGCGCCCAGCCTGACACAAACTGCACCTGGAAGTCCACCTATTGTAACCATAGATTTAACTTGTGATCATTACCCTTCTTTAACCTCTGCAGGGATTTCGAGGTGCAGTAAGAACAAATTTAAGAAATATGTTAGATTAAACAGGTTTATTAAAAAATCAAACAAATTAATTAATAAACAGAATTTATTATTTACAAAGGTTAAATATATAAAAGAGAGAAGGCAACTTGGCGATGAGCTTGATGCATGTTCTACATTGTTAGAAACAAGTGTGACAAAATATGAAAGTGACATATTGAAATTAGAAAATGAATTAGAGAATCTCAAACATTCATTAAAAATTATGACCGAGACATATAAATGTACCAAAAAAGAGTGTGGTGAACACATCCAGATGTTAACTAATATTATAACCTCCTGTGATTGTAATACTTGTAATTATTCCAATTCAGGTTCCAACCCATTGAAACTTGTTCAGTCAGGGTGTGAGTCATCATCACTCACTCAAATGACTACCAGCCCTCTCAATCTATCTGATGTACAATCCAACTGTTTCCTGCCTAATGAAACTCCCCATAAATCAGCAAATAATATAGTTATGTTTAGTGACGAGATCGGTAAGAACATGGGGCACCTACTTGCACATTATACGGGACAAAGTGTGATTAATCACTGCATGCCCGGAGCATCCTATGAGGAAATGGTTAATAAAATACTCTCTTTTAAATTTAGTGAAAATTCTACCCTAATAATTTTTATAGGTAACAGAGGTAATGTTAACAAAAATAAATTATTACATTATTTTGAGAGTTTGCAACTGTTAGAAATAAGTAAAATTATTTGGTTCACCTTACCTTATAGTAGCGGTTTGCCAGATGAAGAAAATAATTTAAGGTATAAAATTAACCTGAACATTCCTATATTGACATCTTATAATGAATATAAATTCCATGTTATTGACATAAATAATTATTTTAAAAATAAGATTTATCTGACGAGAGATAGTTATTTTGTCAATAATTATCTCAAAAGACAAATAGCGTTATTGCTATCATATTGTTTAGATTGTTTAGCCAAGAACTTGGCTACCAAGTCTGCTTTTATTGAGCAGACAATTGACATGAATATTCGACCTTTGGAATCCGTTCCAATTAATAATTATTTAAATTAGACATTCAGACAATAGAGGAAAACTCTTGCTTACAAAACCTAGCGAGCATAGAAGATTCAAATCATTTAAACATAGTGCACCAAAATATAGAAGGCTTATCTGGAAAAGACTTAGAAATTGAACTATTTGTACAAGAAATGAATATTCAGGTTTTATGTGTAACTGAGCACTGGCTCAAAAAGTATGAACTTATTTTGCACATAGATAATTGTAGCCTTATTAGTTCGTTCTCAAGGGAGAACGCCATCCGTGGCGGGTCACTAATATTAATTAATAATAACTTAAAATGTAAAGAGCGAAAAGATATTGTATCTCTCTCTGTCGAGCGAACTATTGAGATATCATGTGCAGAGCTGGACGATTACATTATTGTTTGTGTTTATAGACCCCCAAGTGGTAATTTTACATTGTTTGAGTCCATAATGGAAGAATTACTCAGGAAAATATTTACTAATAAAAAGAAGGTAGTTGTATGTGGAGATTTCAATGTCGATATCATAGATGAAGAAAAAACCTATCGGGTTAGGTTTCTAAGTCTTTTTAAATCTTTTAATTTAAAGCCTGTATTTGCTGAACCGACTAGAATTACTGCTACAACAGCTACTTACTTGGATAATGTTTTCTGTAACTGTGTTGTGATTAAAAAAATCTATCGTAAATCTTGTAAAATCTGATCACTGCGGTCAGTCAGTCACGTTTGAACACCGTTTTGTGCCGTCTAAAAGTGTTATTCAATATAGACCAGTCACTGATACTCGCAAAGAAAAATTTTAAACTAACTTAAGTGATAAAATACCGCTATTACCTTTTGTTGATGACAATGTTAATAACTTATATGAAGAATTGTTTGAACTAATCAAAAACGAATTTGACAAAAACTTTCCTAAAAAGAAATTAGTCATAAACAATTTCAAACCGAAATTCAGTGACTGGGCTACTGCTGGTATATATATCAGTAGGAGGAAAATGTTTGAACTATATAATCAAAAAGTGTATAGGAATAATGACCTAATATTTGTAGAATATGTTAAAAAATACTCAAGGTTATTTAAAAAGGTCTGTATGGTAGCTAAATCTAATTATATACGTGAAAAAATTAATAAATCGAGTAATAAAATTAAAGAGACTTGGAATATTATAAACAAAGAAACTTGTAAAACACAACATCGCGATCACACATTTACACTAAAAATTGATAATAAGCAAATTAAATCCGATGATGAGGTGGCAGGCGCTTTCGAAAATTACTTCTGTAATATACCTGTCGAAACCACAAAACAACTTAATTCATCTGCTCTGCATGCAAAATCACTGCTTGTGTCCAGTGTTGACGGGTGCAACTCCTTATTTGATTTCACTCATATTAATCCTGTAATGGTAGTCAAAACTTTTATGGAATTGAAACAGAAAAAAACTGAGGATATGTGGGGCATATCAACTGACACAATAAAACCCATTATACCTCTCGTAGCATCTCACTTAGCACATTTATTCAATGAATGTATTGATCAAGGTCAATTCCCTACTTTAATGAAATATAGTAAGATTATACCTTTGTTCAAATTAGGAGAAAAAAGTGACCCAAGCAATTTCAGGCCAATTTCCATTCTACCTGCTTTTAGTAAAATTTTTGAAAAAGTTATATTTAGTCAATTACTCTCCCATTTTAAACTTAACAATTTACTGCACGAGAAACAGTTTGGTTTTTCTAAAGGTAGAAATACAACAGATGCTGGGGTGGCACTTGTCAAACACATTTTGGATGCGTATGAAGATAAGCATGATGCGATAGGTGTGTTCTGTGATTTATCGAAGGCGTTTGATTGTGTCGATCACCAAACACTTATTATGAAGCTAAAACATTACGGTGTATCTAATAACGCATTAAAATTGTTAAATTCTTACCTCTCAGGCAGATTACAAACAGTAAACGTTAATGGTACTAACTCTTCTGGCGCCCCGCTTCAAATGGGAGTGCCCCAGGGCTCAATATTGGGACCGTTGCTATTTTTGATCTATATTAACGATCTCCCTTTCTACTCTAAAGACTCCTGTGAGATAGTTCTGTTTGCTGATGATACTTCTTTAATCTTCAAATTAAAAAGAGGCGAAGAGGTATTTGACGATGTAAGCGGAGCTCTCTCTAAGGTATTAAATTGGTTCACAAGTAACAACTTACTTCTTAATACAAAAAAAAACAAATGTATTATATTTACTATGCCTAACGTGAAACAAGCTAACACAGTAATTTTACTAAATGGTGAAAAACTTGATCTATCAAACTCCACTGTTTTTCTGGGCATTACATTGGATTCGAAGTTGCAATGGGGACCACATGTTGACACTCTGGCTGGGAGACTTGCTTCAGCTGCCTTTGCGGTTAGAAAAATTAGACATCTAACTGACGTTGTAACGGCAAGGCTGGTGTATTTCAGTTACTTTCATAGTATTATGTCTTATGGTCTTCTCTTGTGGGGTTCTGCTGCGGACATCGATACCATTTTTATTTTACAGAAAAGAGCTATTCGTGCTATATACAAACGTAGTCCGCGTGAATCCCTGAGAGATTTCTTTAAAGAAATTAACATACTCACTGTGGCCTCTCAATACATATTTGATAATATCATGTACGTACGCAAAAATTTAGATCTTTTTATAAAGAAAAGTGATATTCATTCATATAACACCAGAAACAAAAACAAACTTGTAGTCCCAAACTTTAGATTGGCCAAAACAAGTAATTCATTCTTGGGAAATTGTATTAAATTTTTCAATAATATACCTCACAATGTTACCAAACTTCCTATTAATAAATTTAAGTCACATGTCAAAACTACACTGATGTCTAAGGGGTATTATAAAATTCAAGACTATCTTGATGACAAGAATGTATGGTCAGTCCAGCCTGCACTAAACTGATGTACCTACCTGTTTATTTTGGTTTATATTTTTTGTGTGGCAGCTAGTGGTGACTGAGTTTGTTCCGGCGTTTCTTCTCAGCACTTGCCAGATTGTCTGTGTCTTGTCTCGAAGCGCTAGTAGGGCCCAAAAAATAAGGAGACATGTTCTGGCCCCCTAGGGGCCTATAATGTTGTTATTGACGTTCATAAGTGGCAATTTTGTCCTGAATTGAATAAATGATTTTTGACTTTGACGAGCCGAAAGGCCGGTGTCGGGCACGTGTCGGGGTCAATCCAGGGGCGTGCATTGGTTTCAGATAGGGGTAGGCTGGGTACATACACATTTCAAGCCAGTGAACAACGAAAGCCTAAACCGTAATTCATATTGAGCGTTTAAATAAATGCTAGATACATTTATTTCTGGTATCACTGGAATTAAATTTAATCCTGTATTTTGTTCACTTATATCTACGTCACAGTAAGGACCGCGTCTTAATGCTTTTTAAATATAAATTGTACTCGTCCACATCTCGCGGTTTAGGAAATGTAAATACTAAATAAAAAACACAATAAAATTGACATGTTCACGTAACAAGCGCCATCTTGGTAATTAGATTGGAATAAGTTAATAAATTGGTGGATTTTGCTAAAGCAGGGTAATGATTAGTTATGTGAAAAACTCAATAGATGGAGCTTTAAAAAATAAAATGATAAAAACTTTAATTTTACCTTTAGGATTTTCAACTAAATTATAAAGAGGTACTTCGAAATTCACATGGTATTGCATTGTTTAATAAATGATAATTTCTTACCCAGATGTCGATTTCTTTTTGCAAAATGGTGAATGGGGTCGTTGATTTATTTTACCACAACAAATATCAAAACAATGAATGGAATTAAAACAAGTCATTAATCTGATATCCGTAATGGCTATGTACGAAAAATCTGTTGATAATGTCTTGTTTTTGCAACTAACACAAATCCACATTTGATTGTCTTTGGATTGGCGCGTAATTTATTTAACCTAGAATTCGCATTAATACTTCACTTTGCAGTTTTTCCATTGAATAACACACAACCACACAACACTTAACCCCGAAAACAAAGATAGCACTCAAAAAAGGTGTAAAGATCAGTAATACTATAATCTGATTTATCAAAACTCGCGAGATGACAGCCGCCGGCGGCAAACTATGAAACTAATGGAAAAAATTGCTGACGCAAACTTTGTATCAAAACAATGTCCTGCATTACCTTTCAAGGAACTGTAACCCTTTTTTATTATTTTCAAACGTTTCTATAAATATAATTACGATTTTATCATTTTAAATATTCATTTCAATATCTTGCACTGTCAAGTTTTAACAAAATACGACATATTTAAAGTGAAAATGATCGAAGTAGGCGAGCCTATATCCGGTTATGCTGCTAATAAGGAATGTTCCTTCCGTCCGATTGTCATGTATGAAAAGGGTGTAATCTTTAATTTAGGCGACTTTCATTTTTTTTTAAATTCAGTTTGTTCACATATAAGCAGCGAGTATCTAAGTGTGAGTGAAAATTGAGTAAGTTTGCGTGATACAGTAGGCGATCTCGCGGCAGCCTACATTGGTTAAATTGCACAGGAACGATCTAAGTTGCGCGCTTTAGTACGGAATAAGTATAAGTAGACGACAAAATGGTTACAGAATATTTATTGTTTATTGTTGAATACGTAAATAATAATTATGTTTAGCTGTTCTGTCGGTTTTTATGAAGGTAGGCTCTGCATAACAGCCTATATGGGATGCACGCCCCTGGGTCAATCAAAGTGTGCATGCGGATAGATAGGGATGTGCCACATTTGATCTGATTTCTAGGCTCATAGTTTTTTACGAGATCGGATCATTCATTCAGTACATTACTAATTAAGATTTTATTTATGTTTAAACTAAAATTTGATTTTATTTGATTTTAACTAAGTTATTGAGACGATAACAATGTTTTATGAGTTTCGAAAAATAGTCTTATTAGCGCATATTTCATATTAAGTAAGTAAAACATGTTATTAGTGTTTTGATTTCTCTCGCAGTTGTTTCCTTTTTGCCACTTACAGTAACTCAAGTAAGTAGTCAAACTCCTTCTAGCAATGGACCAATTAAAACAATTGATTTAACCCGTGATGACACTTTAAAATCTCCTAACTTTGCCGGCCTTGCTAAATTTAGTAATAAAAAAATTAAAAAATATGTAAAAATTAGTAGGTTTATTAAAAAAACTCAAAAATTAATTAAACACCAAAAATGTATGCAATCTCACACTAGACAAATTAATGAAAGAAGAAAATTAGGTGACAAACTAGATATGTACTCATTATTATTAGAAAAAAGTGTAAGTGATTATGAGAAAAATGTTTAAAACTTAGAATTAGAATTATGTAAACTTAAGAAATCATTAGATGTAATGACTCAGCGATACATAAACACAAAAAAGGAGTGTGGTGAACATATCTTGGCATTGACGAGTCTGGTCTCTTCGTGTAGTTGCAATAATATAACTATTAATGAAAGTTGCTCACTCGGCTCTCAGTTAGGATGTGAGTCACCAGTTACTCAAACATTAAAAAACAAAAAAAGTCACAACCTATGTAATGTCTCCGTTAATTCCCAAGCAAAGAATAATCATATAAATAGACCTGTAAAATCGAATATAGTTATGTTCAGCGATGAAGTAGGTAAAAACATGGGCCTATTATTGAACTCATATTTGCGACAAAGTGTTATTAACCACTGCATGCCAGGTTCTTCATATTATGAAATTGTAAATAGTATTATTAATTATAAATTTAATAAAAATACTACTTTAATAATTTTGATTTGTAATAGGGGCAATGTAAACAAAAATGAGTTAGTAAAATATTTAGACTCATTATAATTGTTAAACTTAAATAAAATTGTAATGTTTACATTACCTTACAGTGACGGCTTGCCACAGGAAGAAAATAATATTAGATATAAAATTAATTTGTGTTTAAATACTATGACATATAATTCAGAAAAAAATCATATTATTGACATTAATTATTATTTAAAATATAATTCAATTTATTTGACCCGAGATAAATATTATCTCAGCAGTAAAATTAAAAGACAGATAGCAATGCCGCTATCATATTTTATTAAGTGTTCAGCCAAGAACTTGGCTAAACAAACTGCTTTTATTGAGCAGAGCAATGACATAACAATTCACAAGTTGGAATCAGTTCCAACGAATAATTATATACATTTAAATTAAATATTAAGACAACAGAGGAAATCTCTTGCAACCTACCTATAGCGACAAAGGAAAAGTCTAACTGCCTTAATATTGTTCATCAAAATATACAAGGCTTTTCCGGCAAAGAACTGGAAATAACATTGTATTTGCAAGACATGGATATACATGTCCTCTGTCTAACTGAGCACTGACTTAAGAAATGTGAAGTGCTCATAGGAATTGAAAATTGGGAAGTCATTAGCTTGTTAAGTAGAGAGTCAGCTATACGAGGGGGATCACTAATTCTAATTAAAAAGAATATTAAGTCCAAAGAACGCAAAGATATCGTGGCACTCTCTATAGAACAAACTATTGAACTAGCATGTGCTGAGCTGGAGCAATATATTATTATTAGTGTCTACAAACCCCCATCAGCAAATTACCATCTTTTTGAGTCCACTATGGAGGAGGTATTAAAAAAGGTATGTAAATCGAATAAGAAGATAGTTGTATGTGGAGATTTCAACATTGATTTATACACAAAACTCTGCAAGATTCCTAAATCTTTTTAAATCTTATAATTTATATAATCTATTTAATGAACCTACAAGAACCACTCCTACATCAGCTACTTGCTTAGATAATATTTTCTGTAATTGTAAAGTAATAAATAAATCGATTATAAATTGTCTCTAATCGGATCATAGTGGACAAATAGCCACATTTGAGCACCGTCATGTCTCGCCTATGGTGGATATTGTTTGTAGGCCAGTCACTGCTAGCCAATTAGATAGATTTAAGAATAATATTGATTGTGGAATAAATCTATTACCAGCCAACAGTAACACTGTAGATGTATCATATGGAAATCTGTTTGGATTGGTCAAAGATGAATTTAATAATATATTTAAACAAAAACATGTTAAAATAAACACAAATAAATGTAAATTTAGTGACTGGGCCACGACTGGTATTCATAAAAGTAGGAAAAAATTATACGAATTATACGACCTAAAAGCGCACACTCAAGACCCTAATATTATTGAATATGTTAAAAAATTCTCAAAAATTTTCAAAAAGGTATGTGCACTGGCTAAAGCTAATTATATTCGGGATATTATAAAATAGTTAGCTCTAAAAATAAAATAAAAGCTACTTGGAGCATTATTAATAGAGAAACAAGCAGAAACAGACAATCGGATCGCACAATTAGCCTTAATATTAATAATAAAATTATTAAATCAGACAGTGAAGTAGCAAACGCGTTTAATGATTTCTTTTCTAATATACCAATTGCTACAACTAATAAATTAAACTCTACGCCAGGTCTTGCGGAAACTTTTTTGAAATCAAATGTGGATGAATGCAATTCTTCCCTAAAGTTTAGACATGTTAATCCTGATGTTATTGTTAAAACATTTAGAGAGCTGAATATGAAAAAAACTGAAGATTTATGGGGCATTTCGACCAATATAATTAACCATATAATCGATAGTATAGCAACTCATCTTGCTTGTATATTTAACCAGTGTATTAATGAAGGTACGTTTCCTAATTTAATGAAATTTAGTAAAATTATACCATTATTTAAATCCGGTGATAAAAGTGATCCCTCCAACTTTAGACCTATATCACAGGGGCGTGCATCCCATATAGGCTATTATGCAGAGCCTACCTTCATAAAAAACCGACAGAACAGCTAACCATAATTATCAATTACGTATTCAACAATAAACAATAAATATATTGTAACTATTTTGTCGTCTACCTGTACTTATTCCTTACTAAAGCGCGCAACTTAGATCGTTTCTGTGCAATTTAACCAATGTTAGGCTGCCGCGAGATCGCCTACTGTTTCACGCAAACTTACTCAATTTTCACTCACAGCCTACCCCCATCTGAAACCAATGCACGCCCCTGCTATATCAATACTACCAGCTCTTAGTAAAATATTTGAAAAGATAGTCTTCAATCAACTCTTATCACATTTTAGAACTAACAAACTGTTGTATGAGAAGCAGTTTGGTTTCACCAAAGGTAGAAACACAACTGATGCTGGAGTTGCACTCCTTAAGCATATCTTCGATGCTTTTGAAAGAAAACAAGATGCTTTAGGGGTTTTTTGTGATTTGTCTAAGGCTTTCGATTGTGTAGATCACAAGACTTTATTAATGAAATTACGGCATTATGGTGTCTCAAATGATTCAGGTAAATTGTTAGAGTCATACCTCACAGATAGAATTCAAAAAGTTAATGTCAATGGAACTGACTCTTCTGGAGCTCCAATACGCATGGGTGTGCCCCAGGGCTCTATATTGGGACCTCTATTATTCCTAATCTATATAAATGACCTTCCTTACTTCACTAAAGATCTTTGTGAGATAGTATTGTTTGCAGATGATACATCATTGATTTTTAAAACTGACAGAGGTAAAGCTGCCTTTGACGCTGTAAATAGTGCTCTCTCTCAAGTAGTACGCTGGTTTACAGCTAACAACCTGTTGCTAAATGCAAACAAAACTAAAGATTCAAAGATTCAAAGATTATTTATTCACCAAGACAAGGTCATACAGTAGTGATGTTACAAAATATTAAAAGTAAATGCATTAAATTCACTACGCCCAATGTGAGGCAGGTCAGTACGCATATTAATATGTCAGACGATCATATAGATGCAGTCGATTCCACAATTTTTTTGGGAATTACATTAGACTCCCGGCTCCAATGGGGTCCCCATATAGTTGCCCTGTCAGGAAGGCTCAGTTCAGCGGCTTATGCAGTGAGGAAAATAAGGCTTTTAACTGATGTCGAAACGGCAAGACTAGTATACTTTAGTTATTTTCATAGTTTGTTGTCGTATGGTTTACTGCTATGGGGCTCTGCTGCTGACATTGAATCAATCTTTGTGTTGCAGAAAAGAGCCGTACGTGCAATATACTGTCTTGGCCCTCGTGACTCTCTGAGGGAGATTTTTAAAGATATTAATATATTAACAGTAGCCTCTCAATACATTTTTGAAAATATTATGTACGTTCGAAAAAATCTAAGTTTGTTTAGCTTAAAAAGTGATTTTCATCATTATAATACTCGTAATAAAAATAAACTTGCCGTTCCGAGCTTCAGACTTCACAAAGTTGGTGATTCATTCTTGGGGAAATGTATTAAATTTTTTAATAAAGTTCCACAGACTCTTGTTGAACTACCTGTACATGAGTTCAAAATTCACATTAAAAAAAACCTTATGAAAAAAGGGTATTATAAGGTAGACGATTTTTTGAACGACAAGAGTGCATGGACTTAACCTGCTTAGCTCGCACTTACTTCATGTCTTGTAATTGTATTTCCTGTAAAAAAGGCTGACAAAGGTGACTGAGTTTGTTGCGCCGTTTCTTCTCATCACCAGCCGATATGTAGTCCCGAAGCGGTGGTAGGGTAAAGCTATATTTTGGGACGTGTATAAGTGCCCGGAAGAGGGCCTATATACTGAATAAATGAGTATTAATGAGTATTAGTATTAAGTTATGTGAATAAGCATTTTAAAATACATTTTGGTAATTTTGCGACTGTCATTTAAGAAATAACTGCTAGATAAAGTACGATATGTCCGAGTTTAAATGCTATGGCCTAGTTAGTTCGTTAAAAATAATTCTTAGTGACTTTTTAAATTCAGTCGTATGTTTTATCAGTCTTTGTCTGTCTTAAACTGACACTTTAGAACATTTATTACCGGTTTGGACAAAATAATTTTACTCTAAAAACAAGAGTTACACTTAACTAGATTGGCGAGTTGAAAGCTAAGGTACAAAAAAAACTTGTGTCGCACTCACGATTTCGTTTAAGTAGTAGGTTACCTCGCCATAATACTTAATTAAATGCGAGGTGTCAGTTTCCAATTCACGATCAGTTATCCGGTATGTTTTAGTTTTTAGTATCCTTTAAATTATGATCCCATCTTAGGCGCATCCCTAGCTTGAGCCTTTTCGGCTTTTGCAGGACGACCGCCCGGGCGCCCGCGCCGCGCAGTCTCTAATTCGCTTCCGTACGGCGTGCGTGTGCGACGCCGCAACGGTGTCAGTCCAGGGTTATGTGCTACCAGGATCGCAACTTTAATTTGTGCTAAAGCAGCGCGCCTTTACGCTGATATTAAGGGCGTTTTCGTGAGCGGTTCAGGGACTGGAGTGAGATTGTTTATGCCCGTCGGGGACCAGGGAAGGCCACGCCAGCCTGTTCAATAAGAAGACAGTGTGATGCAGATTTTTGATCGGCAACCCAATCGCAAGCGCGACTGATGCAGCGTCCGTCTTCGCCAAGCGCTCATGGGCGCAGGCGTCATTATTGCGAATTCTGCGGCGAGACGCAAGACCAGGGGCAGGCGCCTGTATCATTTTACACTAATTCAAGAGCTGAAGCCGCATGACTTCACACTACGAGTCCAGTTTTGCAGAAGTCGCAGAAGCTGCAACATTCTCTGGACGGACGAGAGAAGCTTCACCAGTGGTTGGATGTTTAACCTCTACGCCGCGGCGCCTACTATTGGGCTGAACAGAACCCCCACCTAGTTCGGCCCGATCATTTTCAGACTAGATGTAGCAGTAGCCTGAACATTTGGGCTTCCATGTGTGGGGCTAAGTGTAGGACTTAGTGTATTGTGAAGGTGATTATAATATTGAAAGTGCGACACAACTACGACAGCGAATTTTATTGCAAACCGTGGTTCACACGGTTTGCAATAAAATTCGCTTTAAAACATAAAAAGTGACAGAGACTGTTATTTCGCGTAAAAGTGCACGTCGCATTGCTGTGCAATGTTTTTTTGTAATGTGATTATGATCAATGTAGTTTGTTGTAAAGATTGTAAACCTCTTAATAAACTTAAGCACGCCAAGTAAGCGTAGATTGAGAGTAAGTAGTACCTACTTGATTGATTTGTTTGTTTAATTTTTTTGTTAGTCAGATAAATTATTTACCCGGCAGATAAATTATTTACTACGCTAACCTACTTGTTAGTCCAAAGCCTGTGAAAGTGTGATAGAGTCAGTCAGAGTCAGAATTAAATTAATAAATGTTTTAAAACCGCTTTATTTTCCTTTATTTCTATCCACCTTGCCATTCTGCTAGGAGTGATTCTAAAGAGCTTCGAGAGGTAAATAACGAATTACGTACAACAACAATTACAAGAAAGTAAGTAAATACCTACCTAGTTCCTACAACTAAGATTTAATCTAACTCATAAAACATAGAAATTATCTTTCCTTAGAGCCTTGAAGTAACAAAACCGACTTCAAAAAACTAAAACGCTAAAAATAATCTTAACACTTAAGTACCTAATCAGTTACTTTTGGAGTCGGTGCAAACGAAAACATTGGTCTCTCATTGACTGGCACCGACTCCAAAAGTAACTGATTAGGTACTTAAGTGTTAAGATTATTTTTAGCGTTTTAGTTTTTTGAAGTCGGTTTTTTTTTTTTTATAAAATTAACTTATTTCATCCATTTACTGATAAATCCTAATCAAAACAAATCTTACGAGTGCAAACATAATTTAACTGCTGAACACCGATTTCATTTCCTGTTTTTCCACCCTTAGGGGTGAAATTTTTTCCAAAATTTTTTATTATAGTATCTTTGAAGTATAATCTATTCATTAAAAAAAGAATCATCAAAATCGGTCTACATTTGGCAGAGATATAGGTAAGATAGATACTAAAATCAGTTGGCGTGGTACGGAGTTTATGCAATGTTTGATGATTTTCTTATAGATCCCATCATCAGAATTTAACCAAATTTATATGGGACCATTCTGAAAGTATTACCTTTCAAACAAAAAAATAATTATCGAAATCGGTCAACGCAGTAACGAATGATCGCTGAACATACATAAAAAAAAAAAAAAAAAAAAAGATACTGACGAATTGAGAACCTCCTCCTTTTTTGAAGTCGGTTGAAAAAAACGATGTTGGTTATTAATTTAGTTGACATTGTTTGTTTTGTTTGTTATCGAAAACATTATTATCATGAAAGTGCATTCTACACACACTAGTGTACTAACATGTGTGTATGAAGCTATTCTTCGTTGCAATTGATCTGTGATTGGTCGAAAAAGCCTAGCTGTGCCACTCGACCAATCGCAGATCAGCTGGTTTGACAAGGATGATGCACACAACAATCTTTGGTAATAAAATGCTGGTGTGCGCTGTGTACGTACACACGATCTGTGAACTACAGTTTGCATGAGTAAGAAAAGATACAGAGTGTTTCATTTTTGACTGCGTTTTAATTTATTTATTTTGTTAGAAAACATAACTTTTAAAAATGACTATAAAACAATACCTTATTTTTTGTCATCGCATTCAGTATGATGTATATTTTGTTAGACCTTGTATATGTCAATTTCGTGAAAATGTCGCTTACGCCTTTTTGGCTGTTATGCATCGATATGTTTTGTTTGTTTTTTGTTAGTCTTAGCTGATAATTGTATCTATGTAAGTTTAATTTATAGGGATCATACTCCAAAAGAAAATACGACGTAAAAAGTGGACTAACTATTTTTTGAAGCTGATTAGAACAAGAAAACTCATAATTTGTGAAAAAAAAAAATATCTCAAAAACTGGAAAACTTAGGTAGCATATAGTAGGATATATTTGGATAGCCCTGGACATAACAAATCTGAAAAAAAATTTTGGACGTCACCTTTTGAACCACCATGTATACTAATTTATCTAGGGGCACAGTAGTATAGTAGTAGTAGTAGCCAAGACGAGGCAAGCAAAGCGCAAGGGCATTACATTCTTGTTCTCGAAGCGCTTCTGCCAAAGCTTACCGACCCTACCCTCAACCTCATGCCAGAACGACGTTTAATGGCACTGCAGAGCTCCGTTGACGCTAAGGCATATCGGCAGCTCAATAGACGGATATGGAAGGCCTTACGACATGATATCCGCAACTTTAATACAAACAGCATTAAAGAGGTGATAGAGCGGAACCAAGGCTCCAAAATTTTCGCAAGAGACATGTCTATTGGGCAAAGCCAGCTAACGAAGCTGAAGACAGAGGACGGCAGTATACCGTCGACAAAAGCTGAAGTTTTGAGGGAGATATGGGCAGTAATATACTCGTACCTCGGTCACTAAACCTGTTAGTAGCTCAGCCGAAGATCCAAGAGCTAAGCTAACCCGACACTATATCGAAGATTTATTTATTTATTTATTTATTAAAACACTTACAACGTCATGACAGTAAATTCCAAAACAACATTGCAAGGAAAACAATTAAACATTATAAATAAACTTACAAACTAGGACATTTTTTCAACTAAGCTTATTGACACTTTTGTGAACTGCGCCCGGCTATAGAGAAAAATGTCAATTTCTTTAGATATGGCATTGAGTAGCCTTATAGCGTGTGACAAATGTGCAAATTTAAGCATGTTAGTCCTGGCTTTCGGTACGCTGAGCGTAGGACGATGCCGGCGCGCGCCGACGCACCCCGCGGGCGCGCACAGCCGTAGCTCCGCGAGCACCTCCGGGTGGTGCAGGTCCCCGTGCAGCACCCGCCACACGTACACCGCGAGCGCGACGTCGCGCCTCGTCTCCAGCCGGCTGTAACCGACCATGCCTATCACGAACAGGCTCGGGTACACCAGCGGATAGAAAGGGTAGACGCCGTACTCCTTCAAATATAGAAACCGAGTGAACTTATTCTGTATTTTTTCCAGCATTAGCTTATATTTAGCCTCGTGCGGATTTCAGATTATGCCACTGGTTAATACAAATATATATTGGACATCAGCCTATACGGGATTAGGAAGGCCCACAAACAGCTTAAGAACAAAAAGTCGCCGGGTGATGACGGAATCACATCAGAGCTTCTAAATGCGAGTAGAACATCGATTCTGAAAGTCCTTCAGAGACTCTTCAAATGCGTCTTGGTCGAGGGAATAATACCGGAGGCATGGAACAGAAGTGTAGTGGTGCTCTTCTTTATGAAAGGAAATAACACCTTATTGATGAATTACAGACCCATCTTGCTTCTAAGCCATGTCTACAAGCTGTTTTCGAGAGTTATCACGAATCTTCTTGCGCGTAGGTTCGATGACTTCCAACCTCCCAAACAAGTCTATCAATCAATCAATATCATCAACCCTAACTTTCTTATATGGTGTGAAATAAAGTGTATCTATCTGTAATAATTGTGCTTACTATCTAGTCTTGCGCGTCATGCGGGCGAGGCATGTTGTTCCGGCGCAGCGTGGTCGGCTGTATGTGTAGACGGATCTGGTCGAAGGCAGGGAACGTAGGAATTCCTTCAGTGCTTCTCTGCGGTGTAAATCCCCTTTCTTTGAGCCCGCCGTCGGGTTGTCGCCGCCATGTTTTTGCAAATAAACAATATTTCTATTTCTATTTCTATTTCTATTTCTATTCATGTTCGCGCGCGCACTGTGGGTTAGATACGGGCAAATTTAATTTATATTTGTGAATTCTATGATATTTTTACTTTTATTAGACAAATGGATAGACACTCTTTTTGTTTGAACATACCTTTTCGGCCTCCGTGTCTGGCGGCCTGTGTTCGCTGTTCGCACTGCACTGAAGCCCAATAACCTTGTTGCTTGTATGATTGTAATTTGTATCCTCATCTGACCACGGCACTGACCACTGTACACATTGTGTCTGCTCACTACACGGTTACTTAATAAAAATACAGCGAAAACTGTAAAGCACATGCCGGAACTTGCTGGCATTTTCTTAAAATTTATTTTAAGTGTGTAGGTTATAATGATTTTCGTTCGGGCGAAGTGTCAGTCAGATGACAGATTAGGTGAAGGCGCGTTCCGATATCCGAATCGGACCGAAATCGATTTTGGCGTACCTTACTCGTCCGGACTGATACTCCGCTCTGTCCGAATGACACCGTGTGGCGTGTACCTATAATTTCGTGTTAATATGTTGTCCCGTCTGGCACCGTGCTTGTGGGCGGCGGTGCATCGGCCTATCGGGGGTTCCAGGTTTTCTCCGGTCGATCTTGTGCTCCTCATGGGCCCGGAGTCCGTTGGAGGGATTTGGGATTCTCTGGTGGTCCGATGTGCCGCTGCGTCACTCGCTGTACGTTCCAGCGTCGGAGGTTCCCGCCGAAAATCAGCGTCGTGATAAGTCTGTGGCTGTCACGACAAATGCTGAGCGGGCACCTTTTCGACACAATATCTAATTTATATTGTTTTGTGTATTATTAAATTATTTTCTCTTGTGTAGTGTGTCGAATAAACGTTTCTTTCTTTCTTTCTTTCTTCTTTCTTTCAAGTGGGTTTCCGAAAAGTCTAGTACCATGGACCACATCCATACGCTGCAGCTAGTTATACAGAAGAACTATCAGTACATCGAGGTGTTGAAGTGTTTATACAAAAACGTCACTATCTTAGTCCCAGTACTGGAGCAGAGCATGAAGGCGATTCCTCTGCATCGAGGCGAAATGCAGGGTGATGTTACATCTTTAAAACTGTTCACCGCTGCATTATTTACATACAATATTTTTTCCTTTTTGTCGTATGGTATCATTTCCTTACTGGTCACCCCGTCGTCGAGGTAACGTCATTCACGTTTTAGTGCTTATCCGCTCAACACGTTTTTAATTCGTATTTTAGCATCAAATATTGTTTTTCTTCGACTTTTTTCATTAAACCATGCTTAAATAATGTCGCTCAGGCGAATTTGAGCCTATCAACTAAAAAATTGAAAACTCGGAACGCAAGCTGATACGTGCTCAATATCGAAACCGGAAAAGCAGTAATGGTAACTCCCATTATTCATCATCTCAAAAGTCTGTTACCAACCGATCAGGTATGTACTTAAAGACCCAACCTTCATAGTTTGCAATAGCGTCCTAGCTTTTTTTATGGAAAACGAGTCGGTTCAATGAAATCAAGCATTACTTACTTTATTATAACTAATGCTGACTACCCGCGCTTACACAAAACGGCCATTCAAAGCAATTTTAGGGACGGTCTCGCCGCTCAAATAGGTAAGATAAGATAAGATTTTATTCATAATATTCATCACATCACATTAGACAAAACGGCCATTCAGAGCAGTTTTTGAGACTGTGTCGCGGGTCAAATAGTACGACATCAGGGCAGTTTATGGGACTGACCCGCGCTTACACAAAATGGCCATTTAGAGCAGTTTTTGGGACTATGTCGCGGCCTAAATAGTACGGCATCAGGACAGTTTATGGGACTGACCCGCGCCTACACAAAATAGCCATTCAGAGCAGTTTTTGGGACTGTGTCGCAGCTAAAATAGTACGACATCAGGGCAGTTTATGGGACTGACCCGCGCTGACACAAAATGGCCATTCAGAGCAGTTTTTGGGACTGTGTCGCGGCCAAAATAGTACGGCATCAGGGCAGTTTATGGGACTGACCCGCGCCTACACAAAATAGCCATTCAGAGCAGTTTTTGGGACTGTCTCGCGGCTCAAATAGTGCGACATCAAGACAGTTTTTGGGACTGACCCGAATAACAAATGCCTTGAAGGGTTTAATTTGCGCATAGCCTGAGTTGTGATTCTCTTCACCCAACATCAGTCTTTTGACACTTGTACGACGAATTGGTGCACCTTTGATAAACCCTGAAGCAACTAATTTTACAAATAAAATCTTTTCAAGTTAGAAGATTTTTGCACAGCAACTAAGCTTGTTCTAAGGATGTTTTTATGGCAAATACTTACCTTAAATTTAATGAACGCTTACCTTTTACTTAAGATTCCCGAGGCTTCTAGAAAGTATTTGAGGTTTATGCGGGAAGGCGTAACTTACGAGTCTTGCCGTTCGGTTTGAATACGGCACCATATATTTTACAGAAATGTTGAAGCCCATTGCTAAATTACTTAGAACATTTGGATATTTATCCTCAATTTATTTCGATGACTAACATTTGATTGACCAGTTTATAAAAATTATTTAGATAATATTAACATCACCACAAAACTTTTTGAAAGCATAGGCTTCATCATAAACCAAGGGAAAAGTAACTTATCACCGTCAAAGTTACGCAAGTTTCTTGGCCTAATCGTAGATACAAAAAACTTACAAGTTAAGTTATCAATTGAAATCATATTAAAATTACAAATTTCAACGCGCGAGCGAACTATATAAACACGTGAAATATATATAACTAGATAAAACAATTAAACATAACATATTATATCAGAATCTTTTTACCATTCGTGAGACTTTGGCCTCGGCTTGTCCGGCTATCAAGCACGGTATGCTACATACAAAAGAGTTTGAGCGTTGTAAATTCAGAATCTATCTCGAAATCTATTTGCCAGACTCACTACAAGCTGATTTCAAATGGTGGTCCCAAGCTATTGAAACTTCTGTTCGAATCGTAAAAACTAACGATAATTAGGTAGACATTTTCACCAATGCCTTCACCACTGGAAGCGGCACTGGTTGTAAAAATAAAACGGCCAACGGGAAATGGTCGCAAAATGAGTTTAATAAATATATAATAAATTGTTTTCACAATCACATCAATTATCTGGCCATAAACTAAGCAAACCTTGTACTAGGTATGGCGACTAAATGACTTATAAAAATATTTAAATGCTTTTATGAACATCCATGACTTGGGTGCGGGTGCTCATCACAAAAATTTTTGCTCCTTTTTAAACATGCGTTTAAAAAGCATATCAACTACTTGGAGTGGCTCGCAGCATATGTCGGTCAAAATATCCACTAAAGATCTGCCACTACTGCCAGATACTTAAATGCGTAATAGCCAATTCCACAGCTGTTGCATATATTAACCATAATGGGTGGGACTCAGTTTCCATACCTTACAAAAATTACAAAAGACATCTGGCACTGCTGCGAGAGCCGGTACCTATTTATTTTTGCCTTATATACAAAATCGTCGGATAATACAATAGCAGATGCCGAGACTCACCGCGTACACCCTGATACAGAGTGGAAATTACAGGAAACAACTTGTCAGACTATCACTGAAAGATACGACCAACTGCAAATATACATATTGGCCACTCCTATCAATGCCAAATCCTAGACGAATGTATCCTGGCATCATATTAAAAAAATATATATATAAGGAAACTAATGTCTGACAAGAGCCAAGGTGTCATTGTTGTGCCTAAATGACCGACACAATCGTGGCATCCAATATTACTAAGACTTCTTGTCACAAAGATCACAGTTCTCAGACCTAATGAAAGTGTTGTTGCATCTAATTTCAGCAATTCACGGGAATTTTACCCCGGTGGCCGGAGTATCGTGCGCTACTGCGCCATAGAATTACTACCGCAATAGACATCATGGTGGCATCCCTCGCAAATAATTCATTTAAACAATATGATGTTGCGCTCTAGAAATTGTTTTTGTGTTCCAAACAAAATTTTAAAATATGTATTTTATAATAATTTTATTTTATAATAATATGTATGAGGCGTCCGTTTCCACTGTCTATCAGTTCTTTACCAAATCATATAACAATGGAATTCAATACGGTACTCTAAACTTATGGTATTGATTATTAATCGCATTAGCCCCAATATTAGGCCCACATATATATGTTAAAAGATTTCAAGATTTTTAAAAGGCGTATTTGGACTACGATCTCCGCAGTCGAAGTATAATATCATGTGGGATACTTTCTTAATCTTAAATTTAGTATCCATCCAATTTCTAAATGGAAGTCTGCCACTAACGAAAATTGTGTCACGTTAAACCTTATAAAACTTCTAAAGTCGGTGTCAAACTGCCGGTACTTGTCTTACCATTCCTTGAAAAGCCAGAGATAATGCCCTTCTAAAACTGTACTTTCTTATTATGAGATAGCGAATGCTACCCGTAAGGATACAATCTTTTTTATTGGTTACAAAAAGCCACATAATCATGTAACATGTCAATCCTTGAGCCGCTGGATTAAAAACACTTTGAAGGACAGTGGTATTGATACCTCAATCTTCACTGCTCACAGTGCGAGCCATACCGCCTCCTCTAAAACTTAAAAATACTTTTAACTTGTAAAGCTGCTGGCTGGAGCGGCAGTTCTTCTGCCTTTGGTAGATATTATAATCCTATGGTTACTGACGCTAATAATAAAACGTCAATAGCCAATGTTGAATTAAAAAATGATTAAAATTTAATATTACAATCATGTTAAAATCGTTATGTTGTTTTTAAATTAAGAGTTACAGAGTTAAATGAATCCTGCCACCTATCTTCAATAGTATCGAGTATTTCTCAAGATAAGATTGGCTTAATGTAGTAATTGTTATGTTTATTACTCGCTAACATCAATTGTATTAACTTTTACAATCTTGTTTGTAATAATACAATTTATGAGTAAGAATTATCTGGTGCTTATTGGCATTTCTTAGGCAGCTCTAAAAATCTACATATTTGTTATAATAATTAATAATTATTTGCAGAATCTATTCGGACGATGCACAAGCATAATTAATGATTAAACGAACTTACCTGTATGTGAAGTTCTATCATAATTATGCGAAGTGCATCGTCCGAATAGATTTATAACCCTCCCTCCCTTAGGATCCTAAGGTATGCCACCGAAATGCCAACAACAGTCTTTAGCAGTGTGTGTGTGTGCCTCTAAACATATGACGTTGCCTCGACGACGGGGTGGCCAGTAAGGAAATGACACCATACGACAAAAAGGAAAAAATATTTTATTTTAATTTAAATCTATAAAATCTTGCGTGTAACTACATATTTGTTATAATAATTAATAATTATTTGCAGAATCTATTCGGACGATGCACTTCGCATAATTATGATAGAACTTCACATACAGGTAAGTTCGTTTAATCATTAATTATTATTACATTTGAATTGATAGCTAGGTACTGTCACTGCAGTAGGAAGAGGGTTGCATTCCAGTGAGGTCCAGAGTTATCTCAGTTGTGTAGTACAGTATGTAAATGTGTTATTACCTACCACTGCTTTCAATTTTTATGGAATTGAAACAGAAAAAAACTGAGGATATGTGGGGCATATCAACTGACACAATAAAACCCATTATACCTCTCGTAGCATCTCACTTAGCACATTTACTCAATGAATGTATTGATCAAGGTCAATTCCCTACTTTAATGAAATATAGTAAGATTATACCTTTGTTCAAATCAGGAGAAAAAAGTGACCCAAGCAATTTCAGGCCAATTTCCATTCTACCTGCTTTTAGTAAAATTTTTGAAAAAGTTATATTTAGTCAATTACTCTCCCATTTTAAACTTAACAATTTACTGCACGAGAAACAGTTTGGTTTTTCTAAAGGTAGAAATACAACAGATGCTGGGGTGGCACTTGTCAAACACATTTTGGATGCGTATGAAGATAAACATGATGCGATAGGTGTGTTCTGTGATTTATCGAAGGCGTTTGATTGTGTCGATCACCAAACACTTATTATGAAGCTAAAACATTACGGTGTATCTAATAACGCATCAAAATTGTTAAATTCTTACCTCTCAGGCAGATTACAAACAGTAAACGTTAATGGTACTAACTCTTCTGGCGCCCCGCTTCAAATGGGAGAGCCCCAGAGCTCAATATTGGGACCGTTGCTATTTTTGATCTATATTAACTATCTCCCTTTCTATTCTAAAGACTCCTGTGAGATAGTTCTGTTTGCTGATGATACTTCTTTAATCTTAAAATTAAAAAGAGGCGAAGAGGTATTTGACGATGTAAGCGAAGCTCTCTCTAAGGTATTAAATTGGTTCACAAGTAACAACTTACTTCTTAATACAAAAAAAAACAAATGTATTAAATTTACTATGCCTAACGTGAAACAAGCTAACACAGTAATTTTACTAAATGGTGAAAAACTTGATCTATCAAACTTCACTGTTTTCTTCTGGGCATTACATTGGATTCGAAGTTGCAATGGGGACCACATGTTGACACTCTGGCTGGGAGACTTGCTTCAGCTGCCTTTGCGGTTAGAAAAATTAGACATCTAACTGACGTTGTAACGGCAAGGCTGGTGTATTTCAGTTACTTTCATAGTATTATGTCTTATGGTCTTCTCTTGTGGGGTTCTGCTGCGGACATCGATACCATCTTTATTTTACAGAAAAGAGCTATTCGTGCTATATACAAACTTAGTCCGCGTGAATCCCTGAGAGATTTCTTTAAAGAAATTAACATACTCACTGTGGCCTCTCAATACATATTTGATAATATCATGTACGTACGCAAACATTTAGATCTTTTTATAAAGAAAAGTGATATTCATTCATATAACACCAGAAACAAAAACAAACTTGTAGTCCCAAATTTTAGATTGGCCAAAACAAGTAATTCATTCTTGGAAAATTGTATTAATTTTTTCAATAATATACCTCACAATGTTACCAAACTTCCTATTAATAAATTTAAGTCACATGTCAAAACTACACTGATGTCTAAGGGGTATTATAAAATTCAAGACTATCTTGATGACAAGAATGTATGGTCAGTCCAGCCTGCACTAAACTGATGTACCTACCTGTTTATTTTGATTTCTATTTTTTGTGTGGCAGCTAGTGGTGACTGAGTTTGTTCCGGCGTTTCTTCTCAGCACTTGCCAGATTGTCTGTGTCTTGTCTCGAAGCGCTAGTAGGGCCCAAAAAATAAGGAGACATGTTCTGGCCCCCTAGGGGCCTATAATGTTGTTATTGACGTTCATAAGTGGCAATTTTGTCCTAAATTGAATAAATGATTTTTGACTTTGACAATCAATGCTTTTTACACATCCATTGCTGTCCCTGTTCGAGACCCTGGCGATTTCTGACTATCCATTTCGCATCCGAATTCTGGCATTAGATGTACGGGCATGTCCAGTGGCAAGATCGGATTACGTCTCCAGCCCTATCAACTTCTTTGTTTGGCAAGCGACGGTCCTGCATTACGAGTCACTAAAAGAAAGAAGTGTGAAGGTTAGGTACTTGTTCAATTAAAATAATTGTTGGTAAAAAAGGATTTTGGTGGATTTCGTATCTCGCGATTTTTATTAAGTTAATATAGGGTAGCTTACGCACTTTGCAAATGCCTTTATCCTATCTATCTCCCATCCTTTTCCCACATGTACACTTTTGTGTATGGCCGTCTTTGTCAATGCATCGGCCTGCATTCGATGCATTTAACTACTTCAAAATTTCCTTTTTTTTCTGCTTTTGCGTCCACGCAGAGACGGACGCACGCGTGTGATTTTCTATAATTATTTTCTGTGCGTGATCATTCGCTTTCTTAGATTTTATACGTACGAAAACGCTGAAGATATCGCTTGCGAGGTGCTCAGGACAACTGGTAGACAAGACGCGCTCGTGCCCGACGGATAGACTGGTAAGTGTGCATGTTCCCTCCATTTTTCCTCGTGTCTTTCCACTTCTATTTTTCTTCGTCCATCTTATTTAAAGGTATCTTGCAAGTGCTGTATCTTTGTGGGTTTTCATATATTACGCAGAGATACAGTCCACTTTATACCTGGCCTAAGGGTTTTCGAAAATTCCTAGATTTATCTATATTCCACCCGCACCCAAGAATATTAAAGGTTTTAGGCGCCACCAGATTTGTTTGGTAAAATTACTTACTTGTTTCTCAATATAAGCACACTGTTACACACACTTTGGTTATCTATTTGAAGGATCACACGAATGGTATGGCCGTAGGAATGTATGTATGTGCAAGCAACGCATTTTGTAAAAAAAACTCAAGTGGCTGGTGACTGGCGTGGGTCGAAACTCGAACACATTTAAATACATTCTTCGAATTGGATTTTGTAATTGTACACAAACAATCATTGTTTTGATGAAACTTTGAGTGACATTTATTTTTTTAATCTGACTATGGCAATGGCCATACTATTCCGCCTTTATATTTCGACGTATTTATACTTTTTTATTATTAATATACATTCAAATGTTTATTTTAGGTCACGTAAAAGTGAAAGTATTGTTATCATAAGTTTTGAATACACAGAAATAGCTAAAACTACCAGTCGAGAATTTTCAATTGTACAAATTAAGTTGGAGTCACCTCTCTAACACAGCCTTGCGAACAGCCGTGCGTTCACGCAGCCGAGAGATCGTCGGCGAGTTATTATTAGTTAGAGAATACCAAACAAAACGCCGTGGCCACAGCCATCGATGTGAAGGCTGTGACATCCGTGATCACAGCGATGAGAGCAGCGACAAAGCGTATGTTAGAGAATTGCATAGCAGGTCTTGTTGGTTGATAGGTATTCGTATTTCATCGTTCTTGTTAAAACTTGTTACGTATGGTTTGTATGAATGATACTCGAAACTTTCAATGCTGTTATCATGTGATGTTTGTTGAGAAATATTCAAAATATTCATTTTAATAAACCAATTAACTTAAGAAATTCTTTATTGGTCTTAGTTAGCTTCTTTTTAAGCTGAAGCGATCTGTCTTTGTTCAATGTTCTGTTAGAGCTGAGCAGAGTACATGATGTAGAAGGGCTTTTATTGAAATTAATCATATTTTTCTGAAATGTAAATATCGTCACCAAAACGGACTTAAATAGTGTGAAAAAGCGACAATAACTACCCAGGAAACGGTTCACAATAACATCACAGTGTGCAGCGACTCAAGTGTGAAAATATATTCATCAAAATTGTAAACCTAATAATCTAGCAACTATTGATGTGCGCTCCTCAATTCAATACTGACAACATAACAAACAAAACAAGTGTTACTATCTTCAAATTGGTGCTTGTCCATACACGCCACAGAACTGTCACTGTCAAACTACTGACACGAGCTACCACTGTTTACCTTACCATAGACACGGATCGAACTAACCTCTAAAAATGGACATGATGGTGCTTCTAGAGAAATTAGAAGATAAATTAAGTAAACAAACAACAACCATAACAAATGCAGTCACTAAAAACATTATGGAAGCACTGGACGAAAAAATGAAATATCTTATGGAAGAAAACAACAACCTTAAATTAAAAGTAACAAAGCTCGAAGTAAAACTAAACAACTTGGAAAGGGAGAAGAGAAAGAACAACATAATCATATTTGGAATGGAAGAAAAAGAAACGAGTGGGAACTAGTGGACAATACCAAAGAAATTATTGAAGAAACGGGCGTAAACATTGAGAGTCACGAAATAAACCGAACATACAGAATTGGAACACGGTCAAACAAAACAAGGCCAGTAGTAGTATGTGTCGCATCATTATGGAAAAAACATCTCATTTTGAAAAACAAAAAGAATCTCCCAACAGGTATCTACTTCCATGAGGACTTCCCCAAAGATGTTTTAGAGACTAGGAAACAATTGCAGCATAAAATGGAGGAGGAGAGAAAAAAGGGTAAAATCGCATATTTAAACTACGACAAATTAGTGGTCAAGGAACCAATATGCAACCCAAATACAAATGAAAAAAGGAAACGAGAAACCTCAAGCTCGCCCACCACAATAACGACACACAACCAAAACGATGAAGTGAAGCAAAGCGAGGCAAAGAAAGCAAACAGAACCAGTATGGCAAACTACCTAACCAGACCCAGATCACATTCAACTACAGAAACGATGCCAAAAAACTGAACCGTGATCCCGGCTACAGGAACCTCAACCAATACAAAAAATATAAAACCAAAAAACAACATCAACTTAACCTCCCAACACGGCCTGTTACCGCGGGAATTGAAGACTACAACCCTCCAATCCAGCAACCAGTGCACAACTGTACCGCTACAATCAAAATCTGTACCTAGAATGTTAAATAACTTTTATCAACAGAACGTTTTATTGAACTAACGCATATCTTATCAAAAATCAACTACGACATTCTGGGACTGGCCGAGGTGCGAAGAATGGGATACAAAATTGAAGAGCATGAAAAACATATCCTCTGCTATAAGGGGGAGACACCCGGCCTCTACGGAGTAGGATTCTTAATTAAGAAGAAATTTAGGTCCAACATAGTTAATTTCACTGGAATATCAGAAAGAGTAGCTGCATTAAGACTCAAATAAATCGCAGATGGACATGGACTTCACCAGACCAGCGTACAAAAAACGAAATTGATTTCATACTAACCAACACTCCAAAAATCATAACAAATGTAGAAGTAATGAATCAAATTAGCTTTCCGTCAGACCACAGATTAGTGAGAGCTTCACTCACACTTCAATCTTTAAAGAAGAGCAGAACATCTTACAAGCTAATTCATAAACCACCAGTATCAGACGCAGAACGAAAGGCCTACACTAAAAGACTGTACTGTACTGTTATATCTCCATAAAACACTTGGATTTAGAAAAGATGAGCCTGCAGTCACTCTCTGACTCATTAGAACAAGCTCTGATAAATAGCCTGAAACCAACAAAAGACAACAACAAAACACAAAAGAACAAGATACTAAGCGAAGCGACAACAGATCTAATTGACCAACGAACAATATTACTAACAACAAAAAACAAAACAACGGAAAATAAATCAGAACTGAAAACTCTCTTCAAAAAATCAAAAAAAGCAATCAGACAAGATTATGCCAATTATAGAAGAGCCATAATAGAAAATAACCTAACAAAATGCCCTTGGCATTAAGTCCACCTGTTGTACATTTTAAGTTTGTGCAATAAAGTTTAAAAAAAAAAAAAAAAAGCTACAAAAGAGCCTCTAAAAAACTTACCACGCACAAAGACTGGATCCAGAAGCTCAAAGGCCGAAACGAAGAAACGAAAACCAGAGAGGCAATCCTAAAATGCGCCACAGACTTCTACAAAGACCTATACAGACCTATACGAAAAATCAGAGGAAAACATCTGCAAAGTTACGAACGAGGAAAACAACTATCAAGCCATGAATACACAATGTGATGAAAATGTAATATCATACTTCAACACTGCAGAAATCCAGAACCACATACAAAAATTAAAACCTGAGAAAAGCCCAGGACCTGATAGCATATGCAACGAAAGCCTAAAACTAGGCTCATGCATCTTAACACCCTACCTTCTACACATGTTTAACACAGTACTTGATACCGAAACGGTACCGAAACAGTGGTGCAAGTCGGATATTATACTCATCTATAAAAAAGGGGATCCACTAGATATCAATAACTATAGACCCATAAGTCTGCTTTCGGCTATATACGAACTGTTTAGCTCCATACTCCTGAGCCGCATTACAGGAAGCATAGATCAAAACCAACCCATTGAACAAGCAGGATTTCGCAAGGGATACTCAACGATCGATCACATTCAAGTAGTAGAACAAACTATAGAAAAATACAAAGAATTCAGCAAACCACTCTACCTAGCTTTTGTGGACTACCGCAAAGCTTTTGACAGTATCTCACACAGCTCAATATGGGACGCGCTTAGAACATGCAAGGTCAATAAAAAATACATAAATATCCTGAAATACTTGTATTCGAACAGCACCAGCAGAGTAAAACTTGAAAACAAAGGTGAAGAGTTTGCAATCAACAGAGGCGTAAGGCAAGGAGACCCTCTGTCGCCTAAACTATTTATTGCCGTCTTGGAGAACATATTCAGGAAAATAGATTGGAGCGATTCCGGCATAAAAATTGCCAACAGCCGACTAACCCACCTTAGGTTTGCAGACGACATAGTTCTCTTTGCAGAAACACCAAAGATATTAGAGAAAATGCTAAACGATCTAGACAGAGAGAGCAGAAAAGTTGGGTTAGAAATGAATACATCCAAAACTAAAATCATGACCAATAGCGACCAAAAACCAATTTGGGTTGAAGGCTATCAACTGAACTACGAACAGGAATATACATACCTTGGAAAGCTAATTTCCTTTAAAGATACAAGAAATGAAGATGAAATAAACAGAAGAATTGCCACTACATGGAATAAATACTGGGCACAGAAGGAAATCTTTAAGGGAGAATACAATCTAAGAATAAAAAAGATATCTATGAAGACCTGTATACTGCCAAGCCTAACATATGGCTGCCAAACATGGGTCCACACAGAAAATATAAAGAAGAAGATAGTTGGCTGCCAAAGAGCAATGGAAAGGAGCATGCTCAAGATTAGAAAAAATCAAAAAATCAGAAGCTTACACATAAGAAAACAAACAAAACTAACAGATGCTCTCCAATATGCACTAAGACAGAAGTGGAGATGGGCAGGCCACATTGCAAGGTTTACAGACAAGAGGTGGACTCTACAAGTGACGAAATGGAAGGAGCCAATTGGCAGACCAAGAAAAAGATGGGCCGATGACTTGAAAAAGGTGGCAGGGAACAACTGGTTAGCGACTGGAAAACTCCGAGACAGATGGAAAGGATTGGAGAAGGCTTTTACCCTAGAAGGGGACCATATCTCAAAAGACTAACAATAAACTAACAACTAGCCGTAAATCATCAACTCTACTAACACTACTAACAAAAATGTAAACTCAGAAATTTTTCTTTCTTAGGTATGGTATAAATAAAGCTTTATTATTATTATTTCTTTATAGGCCAAAAACCTCTCGCCTCTTGGGCGGTAATGACCGGCAATAGCACAGTTGGCCGGGATCAGGGCAACAATTTTATTAATTATTTTCATTATATAAATGCTTTTTCCAATAATTTCTTTAAAATTTTAGACACAAATGACCACAGTTTACAGTACCAAAGGCTTGATGTCGTACATAATATTAGTTACGTAAATACTTGAATTATTCCAACGGTGGTTTTAAATTACCGAAACTGTCATAATTTTCCACGTAATTGTTTTGCTTTACAAAGGCTACCCAATGCGTACCAGGATTTTTGTTACTGTCTAAATTCATGATTGCACATTCCATCTTTTTAGGTTTCGAAGGTAATGTATCCCTCATGAATACACCATAAAAGAATGGAATGTTACTGGCATGTTCTAATATATCCAAATTAGTGAGCGCACGTCTAGGTAGCCGCTTAATTAGTTTTTTGTGGGATTCAGATATAAACCTGTCCCTTTTTTATGAGGTTTAATATATAACCCTTTTCCAAAAGCCACCGCTTCCATTATTATGTTATGTCTTTCAGATTCCTAAAGATTCTATTGTGCTGCTTAAGAATCATTAACAGCTTTTGCTATACCTGCTGCTCCTCCAGCAAGAGAACCTAAAGCCGATAACCCCGCAAATATGGGAATGAGTGGTAAAAGTCCTCTACATTTTGGAAAAGGAATAAATCGAGGTATACGTATTCCTTTTTTATTACCAAAAATTTTCTTTGCAGCTGCATAGGCATATTTTATAGCAGAGTAGTTATCTTTGGATTTAATTTTTTTTAGTTCTGATTTTATTTTCTTTATCGCTTTCTTAAATGATGTTATGCCACGACCTGCTCTGATTTTTGCTTTCATCACATTTTTAACTATCCATGAAGCAATTTTTTCCCCTTTCCCAATATCTTTTGATTTTAGCCTTCTCTTAGCCATATTTAACAGTTCTAAGTCAGCCTTATGACGAGCACCAGAATCTTTATTCAAGTATGCAAAATCGTGATGCATACAAGCTTCATCCAATTTGTTTATCCCTCGTTCGCCTTGAAGTAATCGTTTCTGAAGTTTTGTACCAGGACCACAAAATTGGTATCTAGGTAAATGTAACTCAAACGGTAAATGATCTATCAAGCTATTAATTATACCACTGCCTTCCTTTATCGATAATCATAAAGTGAGTTATAGGGGTTAATAATATGCTACTTATATACCTACACCACTAATTTGCTTTTGTCAACCCAACTGTTTTCCGTATCACTTAAACCCAACCATTTTACAAAAAGTTTTTCCTTTTCTCTTTATAACTTTCTCAATAAGATAAAGGTCTGGCAATTTAGTTTTCTGTAATTCATATCCGTATAAAGAACCGAGAATAATTTGATTGTGTTTATCTTCAATTTGGTATGTTTCAGGAATTGTTTGATTGACTTTTATGCTACGGAAAATTTCGGTAGACCAATTGGGTGTATAACCCTTATAAAAATCTCCTTTGTATTTACTTATACGAACAAAATCGTCAACTTGAAAAGTTGTTCGTTGTCGCGTTTTTTGCTTTTGGCTTCTAATAATATTACATTTGACAACAATCGCATTAGAATTATTAACATTTATTGGTTTTGTAGCGACATCTATCTCGCCACATATAAAACTGACGTATCTTACATCGCGATATTAAAGTTATCGGAGCGATTGAACCATATATACAAAAACCTGACAGACAACCGTCGGGCAGTAGCCCACCAGACACACACCTGTCTGGTCGGAGGATCCTCTCTTTTCAATGGTGGATGAGGAACTCAACACCCTGTTCCTCCCACCTCCCAAACTGGTGACCCCGACGTGATACGACATCGTGACGTCATCATCACTTCCTCAAGCTTTCGAGCAGCGAGTCAAAAAAGCCAGCCAGCATCCACGGCTACTACGGGTATCCTGACCACCAGCATGCAGCGGACGAGCATTCCTGGTCATCACCCACAGCCTTCTCAGCGACCTTGGCACAGCACACTGCACTTCGGCCGGTCAGCAAACAGAGACGCACTTCTCTCCTGGTCGACGCAGCAGCCAGCCACTACGCAGCACTGCACCACTCCGACTCACTGGAGCATTTGCAGCATCACCCCGACTCACTGGGGCATCACCGCAGACAGTTCCGATTCACCGTGAACTATGCGGCATCTGGTTCCGACTCACTGGAACATTCCACTGGCCCGGCAAGCATCACAATGGATGACTCAACCTGCTATCGACCTCCGGTCTCGGAGGGGAGTGATGTAGCGACATCTATCTCGCCACATATAAAACTGACGTATCCTACATCGCGATATTAAAGTTATCGGAGCGATTGAACCATATATACAAGAACCCGACAAACAACCGTTGGGCAGTTGCCCACCAGACACAACACTCGTCTGGTTGGAGAATCCTCTCTATTCAATGGGGGATGAGGAACTTTACACCCTGTTCCTCTCACCCCTAAAGTTTGAATTTTGTAATGCGATGGAAAGTGTTGTTATACTGCTGTACAACAGTATCAAAATTATTTCTAAACCATTGATATCGACCGCATAAACTAAATTTTTTGTAGAGCTGAGATTTAATCGTTCTTATTACTCGTTACACAATAGCTGCCTTTTTTTACCGAGTACGTGGAATAATGATTTATGTTATAAGTATTTGTTAACTGTTTAAAAGAATCGTTATAAAACTCTGTACCTAAATCAGTTTGCAAATGTTTAGGCTTTCGTGCTGATTCTATTAATATACTGTGCATAGCATCCGTGACACTCTGTCTGGATTTTGACTTCAATGGTCTAACCCATAAGTATTTCGACAAAGCATCAATTACAACTAAAACATATTTATATCTTTATTAAATGATGAGTATTTTTGAAAATCCATAAGGTCCGCTTGCCATAAATCAACTATTCCTTTTATAATAGTATGCCTACGAGAGAAATTTCTTCTCGCTGCTTTGTGTAGCTCGTTTACGATGTCTCGTTTACTCATTTTTGAAGGATTTCGCTGCAATCATGAGATCGATGTCCTTTTTAGTGTAATACAATGTACTCAAATTGTTAGTAGTTAATGTTTCTAAATTGTTGAGGTATTTTTTTGATATTACTTTGAATTTTTTTCATTTCATTCTTTAGTTCTTGAACACATATATCTACGTATTCTTTATTCACAGCTTTATCGTCTTTCTCAGGAGATTGCAATCCTTTTAATCTTAATGATTTTAAATCAAAGTCGCCTGTATCTGTCCTGACTAAAGTAATGGTAAGAATAATAATAATAATCTGGGCGCCAAAAGTCGTGATCATATAGACGCGAATCGTCTAATGTCTGACGCTCAGAATGGATGTCGGGTAGGTTGTCACGGTTCAAAGGAACTCCTCCACATAGATACTGTCGCTAGCCAACTGGTCAAACGCAATCGTCGAAACTTCTCTGCTGCCTGGATTGACTACAAAAAAGCATTTGACTCAGTCCCCCATACATGGCTGAAGAGGGTCCTCGAGCTGTATAAAATTGATTATACAGTTCGAAACTTCCTCGGGCAATGTATGGAGCAATGGAGTACAATGCTAAGTATCCAGGGCGAGAGAATGGCGGATGTGGAAGACCGAATAAGTATTAGGAGGGGTATATACCAGGGCGATTGTCTGAGTCCACTTTGGTTTTGCCTTGCCCTGAACCCTCTAAGCAGATTGCTGGAGAATTCACGGATGGGATTTCAGTTTCGGAGAGTAAATGATCGGGTATCGCACCTTTTTTACATGGATGACCTTAAGCTGTTAGCCCCAACGGCTCTAAAGCTGAGGGAGTTACTAAACATCGTTGTTGATTTTAGTGGCTCCATCAGAATGGAGTTGGGGTTGATAAGTGTGCGGTTATCCATGTGACGAGGGGGAAGATAACTCGGTCGCAGAGGTTGACCTTGGTGTCGTCCAATTGCAAACATTTTCCGAAATTGATACATACCGGTATCTGGGTATGTCACAGAATATAGGTGTGAGGGAATCGGACATAAAACAGTCTGTTGGTGAAGCCTTCTTCGACCGCCTTACAAAGGTACTTAATAGTTCTTTGTCGGGGGTCAATAAGGTCAAAGCCTATAACGGATGGGTTATGCCTATTCTCTTATACACCTTTGGCATACTCAGATGAACTCAAACCGAATTAAACGCTCTGGATCGGAAGGTCCGCACGACTATGACACTACATAGAATGCATCACTCCAGGTCGTCGGTCATGAGGCTGTATATCCCGAGGAAGTGTGGTGGTCGAGGCCTCTGTAGCGACATCTATCTCGCCACATATAAAACTGACGTATCCTACATCGCGATATTAAAGTTATCGGAGCGATTAAACCATATATACAAGAACCTGACAAACAACCGTCGGGCAGTAGCTCACCAGACACAACACCCGTCTGGTCTGAAGATCCTCCCTTTTCAATGGTGGATGAGGAACTCAACACCCTGTTCCCCACACACCGCCCAAACTGGCCCGGCAAGCATCACAATGGACGACCCCCCCAAACTGGTGACCCTGAGCATGAACGTCAGCGCAGCCTTCGCAATACTACATCATTGTTACGTCATCATCACTTCCTCAAGCTTTCGAGCAGCGAGTCCATACAGCCAGCCAGCATCCACCGCTACTAAGGGTATCCTGACCACCAGCATGCAGCGGACGAGCATTCCTGGTCATCACCCACAGCCTTCTCAGCGACCTTGGCACAGCACACTGCACTTCGGCCGGCCAGCAAGCAGAGACGCACTTCTCTCCTGGTCGACGCAGCAGCCAGCCACTACGCAGCACTGCACCACTCCGACTCACTGGAGCATTTGCAGCATCACCCCGACTCACTGGGGCATCACCGCAAACAGTTCCGACTCACCGTGAACTATGCGGCATCTGGTTCCGACTCACTGGAACATTCTACTGGCCCGGCAAGCATCAGAATGGACAACTCAACCTGCTATCGACCTCCGGTCTCGGAGGGGAGTGATGTAGCGACATCTATCTCGCCACATATAAAACTGACGTATCCTACATCGCGATATTAAAGTTATCGGAGCGAATGAACCATATATACAAGAACCCGACCAACAACCGTCGGGCAGTTGCTCACCAGACACAACACCCGTCTGGTCGGAGGATCCTCCCTTTTCAATGGGGGATGAGGAGCTTTACACCCTGTTCCTCTCACCCCCCAAACCTTTTAAGTGCTAAAACCATGCACGATCGCGAGGTATCTAGCCTCAGAGCCTATTTTCTGGCAAAGACCGACACAACGATGCATTGTGATGTCATAGAATGTGTTAAAGGACTCACCCCTCTTGATCTGGCCAACGAGTCATGGCAGTCGCCGGCGATACTAAGTGTCTCTGATCGCGAGGCCGTATGGAAAGGGAAAGAGCTGCACGGGCGGTTTTTCAAGGCTCTACACGAGCCCCACGTGGACCGAAAAGCTTCCGTGCAAGCGCAGCCAGCGCTTTGGAGATCTCTTTGGGGAAACCGAGGGATTTGCTTGTGCAATACAAGACCAGGTTATCAGGACGAACAACTACCGAAAATACATCATAAAGGATGGCACAGTGGACATTTTTCGGGCCTGTCGCCATCCTGGAGAATCCCTCCGTTATGTAGTTTCGGGTTGTTCGGCTCTTGCTAACACTGAGTATCTGCACAGGCATAATCAAGCAGCCAAAATTCTCCATCAAGAGCTTGCCCTGAAGTGCGGTCTCGTGAGCCAGAGACCCTATTATAAGTACTCGCCGGAGCCAGTACTCGAAAAAGACAGTATCCGGCTCTACTGGGACCGGCCCGTCATCACTGACAGGACTATTCTTGCGAATAAGCCTGATATAGTGCTGATGGACCGGGCGCAATCGAAGGTGTTTTTGGTGGACGTCACTATCCTTCATGACGAGAACCTTGTGAAGGCCGAGACCGAAAAGCAACGCAAGTACTTAGACCTAGTACACGAGGTTACCGAAATGTGGGAAGTGGCGTCCACTGAAATCATACCAATTGTTATATCGGCAAACGGGTTAATCCCAGTCACATTAGGTGTACACCTGAAAAGACTGGGATTGGTCGGCGGTTCGCTTCCAGCAAAGATGCAGAAGGCGGTGGTGCCTGATACCGCACGCATCGTCCGCCGATTTCTTTCTCTTTTGCCCTGATCCCGGCCAACTGTGCTATTGCCGGTCATTACCGCCCAAGAGGCAAGAGGTTTTTGGCCTATAAAAAATAATAATAATAGTAGCAACTACAAGATGTACTTTGATAGAGCAATCCTTACAGACAGAACCATACATTTTAATAAACCAGACATCATTCTACTAGATAAACACAACAAAACTTTACATCATAAATATTGCAATACCTAACAGTCACAATATACATAAAACTATCACGGAAAAATATACTAAATGTACAGACTTAAAGCAAGAAATATTGAGATTATGGAAACAAAACAAAGTAGTCATTGTATCATTGGTGCTCTCTAGCACAGGTGTTATACCACAGGAATTAAAAATCAGTCTTAACGCACTAGATCTACCGAATAGTACCTTTTACAATATGCAGAAAGCAGCTCTTTTAAATACTTGCCGTATTGTACGGCAATTCCTACAAGAGGACCATCACTTGGTTAACAACCCGTGAGGTCATCTTTAAATACCGGAACAGCGGGTTCCGAGAATTACCAAAGGTAAAAAACAAAAATAAAAATAATAATAAAATCTTAATTTTCAGTAAAATTATACAAAAGTCTTACTATATACGGCGACGGCTGCACTAAGCATATTGCTTGAATCGCAGTAGTCAGACTAGGTTTACATAATTAAAAGTTACAATATGGCGACACTGGTCGAGGTGCTATTGAATTTGAAAATTTAATTTAAAATAAATTTAAACAGAGAACAAAATTATATAATAACAAAATAAAAATGTGAAGGTGTGTGTGTTCTGTATGTGTGCGTGTGAGTGAGCGCTCGTGTGTATGTGTGTGTGTGTGTGTGTGTGTGTGTGTGTGTGTGTGTGTGTGTGTGAATATCTGTGAATTCAGACAATCGTAAACGCTTATGAACGTGATGTCCAAATTTGTCTATATTCATTGTCGTCTTCTCCGTTTCTGTAGTGAAATGATACTGCCTGATCCTCCTGATGGAAGCTTTATATATTTTATGTCTTTTATAGTACCAGCTTCATGTATTTCTCCAATTATTGCAACAATTTTATTGTGTCCCCCAGTGTTACCAGCTGCCCAGGATCCAAGTAGTAGTTTTAATCGCTCCACTAACTCGTTTGGATCGTTCCAGTAGACCGAATCCGTGTCTTTCTTAACTTCTTTTAAAACATCGATACCTTCTCCTTGTAAAATACTTTCTAGGCTACTTGTATGATTTCTTGTAAACTTAAACAAAGGTTTAATAATATTCATATATTTGTAGCGACATCTATCTCGCCACATACGAACTAAACTGACGTATCCTACATCGCGATATTAAAGTTATCGGAGCGATTGAACCATATATACAAGAACCCGACAAACAACCGTCGGGCAGTTGCCCACCAGACACAACACCCGTCTGGTCGGAGGATCCTCCCTTTTCAATGGTGGATGAGGAACTCAACACACTGTTCCTCCCACCCCCCAAACTGGTGACCCCCGACGTGATACACGTCATCGTGACGTCATCATCACTTCCTCAAGTTTTCGAGCAGCGAGTCCTACAGCTAGCCAGCATCCACGGCTACTACGGGTATCCTGACCACCAGCATGCAGAGGACGCGCATTCCTGGTCATCACCCACAGTCATTCTCAGCGACCTTGGCACAGCACACTGCACTTCGGCCGGTCAACAAGCAGAGAAGCACTTCTCTCCTGGTCGACGCAGCAGCCAGCCACTAGGCAGCACTGCACCACTCCGACTCACTGGAGCATTTGCAGCATCACCCCGACTCACTGGGGCATCACCGCAAACAGTTCCAACTCACCGTGAACTATGCGGCATCTGGTTCCGACTCACTGGAACATTCTACTGGCCCGGCAAGCATCAGAATGGACAACTCAACCTGCTATCGACCTCCGGTCTCGGAGGGGAGTGATGTAGCGACATCTATCTCGCCACATATAAAACTGACGTATCCTACATCGCGATATTAAAGTTATCGGAGCGATTGAACCATAAATACAAGAACCCGACAAACAACCGTCGGGCAGTTGCCCACCAGACACAACACCCGTCTGGTCGGAGGATCCTCCCTTTTTAATGGGGGATGAGGAACTTTACACCCTGTTCCTCTCAGCCCCCAAATATTTCAATCCTTTGTTACTGTTTATTGGTTTGGATGAATCATAACTACGTTTATGCATTAGTATCCATTAGTACTAATTTATAATTTTGTAAGTCTTCTTCTGTAATAATATCTAAATTAGGTACCTTTTCATACAATAATTCTTTTAAGCCTAGTTTTTTTCAAACTTTAGGATTTCCAATTTTTAGGATGTTGATGTTCATGATGATGACCATCATGAACACGGGTTTTGCCGAGACAAAGTTTCCCTCGTTCATTTCTAACACCATAAGGTACATCTTTCATAACTTCAGATAAGACCGACCATGATAAAGAGTCGTTATTTATACTTGGTGAAGATTGAAGAGATTTAAATGAGTTTTCATGGACATCGTGATCCACCGAGGGTGACGTATTCAGAGTTTTGTTAGATGTTTTGTAAACATCAGTATCTAAGTCGTCTTTATCATCACCAGATTCTTCATAATCTTCAGTAGAAGTACTTAATGCTTCGCTTTCGTCGTATTTAGTTTTTTTAGGTTCGGTTTTAGGGTTTTGCTCTGATTCTTCATTTGGAGCACGTTTATTATCAGTTTGGTTTGTCAACAATTTCAGTGGGTTAACGATAGGTTTAAATATTGTATCCAAAGTCATATCATTTGTATTCTTTACGTCTTTAATTATTTCTACCTTTCTTTTTACAGCTGCAGCAGATTTTACAATTTGTTCTTTAAGGTTTCGTTCCATTGTTAAGAATTCCACTCTGTTTGACTTCTCTAATGAAACTGAATGAATAGTAACTTATCAGCTATATAAAGGGTTTAGTTAGTCCATTACTATGAATGTATCAAAGTTCATTCGATAACAGCCTTTATTACGTTCGCAATCCTTATTGATAACCACATAACTGTAAGGTTTACTCCATACAGTTGAACACATTTCACGAAACTGTGACCATGTCATATCAGACCCAACATGTTAATCGTAAACATGTCTTTAATTTATATCGTCTTGCTTAAACAATATAATAAGATTAGCATTATCTCTTACTAGTTGCTTGGGTATTTTAGAATAAGTTTGATTCATATAAAAACAATCGATATTTTTATGTCGACCCATGGCGAAATAATCACGTATATTGTTTTGGTTTTCACAATCAACATCGTCAAATATGATAATTGAGTCAGGCAACGCTTCATGTGGACTTAAAATTTCACTATTATGATTATACTTGTTATAAGATGTGCCTGCAACCTTTTCCAATACTTTTTCTAAGAATACGTACTTAGGTTGGTATAAAGACTTAGAGTAAACATAAAGGTTGCGAATCCCCACCAGTTACAGGCCCATCAGTCTCCTAAAGACCATGGGCAAGTTATACCAACGTGTATTAGTTTCCCGACTAAAAGATTATATTTTCTCCAATAATCTTTTAATTAATGAGCAGTTTGGCTTCAGAGCCACTCACTCTTGCGTCCACCAGGTGCACCGCTTAACGCAACACATTCTGGATGGACTCAACAGAACCCACTCCTTAGAGACGGGAGCGCTATTCTTAGATGTGGCGAAAGCGTTCGATAAAGTCTGGCACAATGGCTTGATTTACAAGCTATACTAACTCGGTGTGCCAGATAGGCTCGTACTCATCTTGCGAGACTTCTTATCGAATCGTACTTTCCGCTACCGCGTCGATGGCACCCTCTCGTCCCCCGCCCCGTCCGCGCCGGCGTCCCGCAGGGATCGGTGTTATCGCCGTTACTCTTTTCGATCTAAGTCAACGCCGGACGCGGAGTTAGCCCTATTCGCGGATGATACCGCTCTCTATCGCTCAGGATACAACCGTCGTTACATCACGATAGCGCTACAGCGCGCCGCTGATGCTCTCGGCGAGTGGTTCAGAAAGTGGCGTGTGGAGGTGAACCCCGAGAAAAGTGCAGCAGTGTACTTTACTCGAAGTCGCTTCGTATCGCGGCCTTCCAAACAACCCCGCCGCAAGAAAATCCGCTTTAACGTCACCTTATTTGGCCGACCGATCCCTTGGGTGAAGGAGGTCAAATATCTAGGTGTCACTCTCGACCAACGGTTATCGTTTGTACCCCACATTACGCGCGTTCTCAAGCGAGCGAAGTTCTATGCCCACCGACTATACCACCTTGTCGGTAGCAAGAGTAAAATGTCGCTTAGGAATAAGTTGACAATTTACAAAACTTGCATCCGCCCCGTGATGACATACGCCAGTCCGGTGTTTGCTCACGCTTCTTCTAACAGCATTAAGAAAATGCAAAGTTTCCAAAACAATTTCTTGCTTAGAGCCTCGGGTCAACCGTGGTTCGTACGCCGCAAGAATCTCCATAGAGATTTCGACATGCCCTCAGTAGCCCAATATATGAAAGAAGCGTCTAAGCGCTTCTTTGATAAGGCAAAAAACCACTCCAATCCGCTTATAGTCAAAGCCGCCACGTACCGCCCCAGGAGGATGTCGCTGCCCGCTAGCGGGGCGGACCTAGGCTGTGCGCCTTCAGCGCACGCCACAACTGCCCGGGTTAAGCTGAACAATGTCTCCCTCAAAGGCACTCAGCGATAGGTCCGTCCAAATAATAAAGGTTGCGAAAACGTGGTCCATCCTTATGTAGCAAAAGACTGATAACCAACTTGGTCTTCCCACAGTTTGATGGACCACACACAATACTGCGTATAGTATTTGGCAATAAATTACCGTGACGCTTAGCCTCGTTCGATGGCACAGGACAGATGCATTCTAATTTAAGTGACTCTTTTTGTTTTAGAAATTTCATAACAGAATTTCATAACAGAACCGTCGTGAATGGTGGGTTTCAATGAACTGATACCAGTATTCTTGCGTTGATGATTAAAAAGTGTAGCTCAGAACAGGATCAAATGCATTTACTGAAAGTGCAATGTACTTTCATTTGTGTTATTGAGCAATCTATCGCACTGAGTGAGATCTTGATCATTAGTGAGATTTGCGTATTTAACAACATAATGCGTTTTTGCGAAGGGATTATTGGGGATTCTAAAACAGTTTTTTTAAAAACTGTTTTAGAATGCACAATAATCCCCTACTGATCGAGAATGCAACATATCACAAAACGAAAGATATTTGTGTTGCTAATAATGATCATCTTCACGGAGGCAGACATCCAGAGATTACAAAAAAGATGATGTGATATGCTTTTTACTAACGTTTAATATTTACTTAAATGTACTTAATTTTTATTTAAAATACTTTCATGTACAAAGTGCTTGCTTAACAATACTAAACAGTAATTTATCAAATATCCATCTCATGTTCACACCAAACAAACATCATTTTAGGTATATAAGTACTCTGCGTCGCTTATCACTACTATATTGTAATGACCGCGCCTGCTTATCGAAAAACTGCATTCCAACCTATAGTCGCCCATCCTCGTATATTTTTGCTACTGTTTGAATTGTGCATATTTTTAGTCATTTGTTTGACGATTTACTGAGTAAGTATGCTTTTAAATTAATTATATATTTATCGTGTACCTTTGTGTGTAAAAACATTATGCGAAACATTGATGTGTCCAGTCGACAAAACCCGATATTACTGAATTCGCATAAACTCAATACTAAAAAAACATTCTCACAATACCAACCTAAGTTTTATGTTTGTAGCATCCTTTATCACTCGGTTTTAAATACATTAATTTTATTATTTTTACTTATAAGTAAATCATTTTTTAAATATTATTTTAGTGGATGGAAACTCGATACTACACCCGTAGTTGACTCGGTTACAATAAGCATTCACCACTTCGCTACGCCTGCACTACGCATGCATGGGTGTAATGACGTCATTAGTTTACAACATCCTAGACTAGAAAAATCCTCACCTGTTGCATACTCGTTACTTTTTGTGGCTTTGCTCATTCACATAGTAGAATACTCTATAAATAAAAACTTTCTATGCCAAACTTTACATGGCTTATTTATACGATTGTTTCATCCCTTGTTACATAACCACACGAGATCACTCGTACATAATTTCGGGTCTTTAACGAGATTTTACTTATACCTAAACAACAAGCCCGACCTACTTGGACACCGTATTAAGGCATGCCCCGCACTTGATAAAACTAATATTATTTTCATATTGATTGTAATTACGGTTAGTGACTGCTTATTACAGGCTCTTTCTCAAATTTAAAAATTTACTATCAAAATGTGCGTGGGCTACACACTAAGTGTCAGATGTTGCATTCAAGCATCTATGGTAGTGATTATGATATTATTGCTCTAACTGAGACTTGGTTATGTGACGGTATTTTGGACAGAGAATTTTCTGACCCTCGTTATGATGTATTCCGTTGCGACCGCAACTTGGCGTTAAGTGATAAATCAACCGGCGGAGGTGTACTTATTTGCGTTAAGCGCACTTTAGGGGCGTACGTTAGGGATGAATGGAACATTCCATCTTCAAGCATAGAGACGATATGGGTCACTGTGCCCGCTAAAAGTTTTGCATCTAAATCTGATCTAAATATTGCTTATACCTACCTGGAAACTGTAAAACACAGCTGCGAGACACTGACGAGTTAGTAAACTCAATCGTATCTTTTGTATCTACAAATAGTTATCACTCTTTCTTGGTAATAGGCAATTATAATTTTCCCTGCATCACCTGGAACGCCGATGGCCCTCTCATTGTAAAACGTGGAGCTGATTAATGTGCTTAGCACCCTAGGAGTCACCCAGTACAATAGCTTAAATAAGAAAAGTAATAATACTCTGGACCTAGTATTCAGCAGCTTTGGCCTGCAATGCAATAAAGCCGACTCTCCACTTCTCACTGAGGATCGTTTTCACCCGGCTCTGAGTATTGATGCTACTGAAATCTTAGTCGAACCACTAAAACCTAATCTTATCCTAAAAAACATATATTCTAAAGGTAATTATGATAGCATAATTCAATATCCGAATAATATACCGTGGCACTCGGCTTTGCTTGAAGGTAGTGTGGATAATGCTGTAGGTTTCTTTTATAATCATTTGTATTGTCAGCGATACGCGGAGCTACTTAATAAACTAAAAAGACATAAATATAATACACTGCAGTACCTTCCTTTGGTGGTATTGAAGCTTTGAAGGGGGGCCCCCGTGCACTGTATCCTCTTGATGATATTGTTCATTTACACACCAAAAACACAAATATATATAATATATAGTTAACCCCGGTAACACTCTTTATCACTAATAACTGATAATAAATCCGTCCAAAACAATATAATTTATTTAACGGTGATAGACCGACCCGCGTGCCTGAACCGACAACTTAAGACTCCATAACAGTCCCTTTAAACCAAAACTACCCGCCATAAAGTACTACCCTCCGATACACAACATTTATGATAAACTAAAACACCTACCTATCTAAACCAAACATTCCCGCCGCCCAATCAGTACCACTGATTTAACTATCCTAAAAGACCTAAATAATCTTATTATAACTTAGCTTAACCGAATTGCTAACCTAATCAATAGGCAAGCGTGAGAGCTTGGCTACTGCCCGTTTCAAAATTGCACCTTGAGCCACATGCACGTCCGGCAGCCGTATTACCCCATCGGTGCCCGGGTATAACTTTCGTTTCGTCCTTTAACAGAATCAAATCCCCTTCCTTGGGAGGAGCAATATTATCCGTCCACTTCACGCGCTGTTGCAGGGTGTGAAGATACTCTAAATGCCACCGATGCCAAAAGCTTTGAGTTATTTGTTGCAGTAACTGATACCGTGATAACTTACACATCTTCACATCCTGCCATGAATATTCCGATACAGCGTTATTATCCGATTATTAAGAAATGACCAGGAGTAAGAACTTCAAGGTCATTTGGGTCCGAAGATATAGGGCACAATTAAGAACCGCTTCAACTTTACATAAAACCGTACTTAGCTCTTCGAATGTGAGCTTAGTGTCACCGATACACCGCTTGAGGTGAGTCTTTGCTGACTTCACCGCAGCCTCAAATAAACCCCCCCACGACGGGCAAGCTGGGGGATCGAATATCCAGGTAATACCCCGTTTAGACATTTCTTGACCCATTGAATGTTGTTCCTTGCCCAGAAACTCATGAAGTTCTCGTAGGTAGTTGTCTGTACCTTTAAAATTTGTGCCACAATCCGACCGTATGACTGAAGGCAAGCCACGCCTTGAAACAAACCTAACCAGGGAAGCCATAAATGCTTCCGTCGACAATTCGGATACCAGTTCTAAATGAACACATTTTGTGGCTAGGCATACGAACACACATAAATAAGCCTTGGTGACTTTAGGATTTCGAAATTTGTGCGTTTTAATATAAAACGGACCTGCAAAATCGGTGCCGACACCTTGGAAAGGTCTAGCAGCTACAACTCGGTCTCTCGGTAAATTGCCCATAAGAGGTTGGTTTATAATGCCCTTCAGTTTGTAACAAGAGATGCATTTAAAGGTGACATTTCTCACTATCCGTCTGGCCGATAAAACCCAAAAGTTCCGTTGCAAAATGGCTAAAAGAGCATTTGGACCCGCATGTGCATTTTTAATGTGTAAATCCGCAATTAAAAGTTTGACAAAAGTCGACTTAGGCAATAACAATAAGGCAATAATAATAACGGCAAGGGGTGCCGTGCATCAAAATTTAATTTAGAATTTTTTAACCTTCCGCCAACTCGCATAAGCCCATCCGAATCAATGAAAAGATTTAAACGTATCAGCTGACCTTTAACCTGATTATCATCCGCAGTTGTTTGATTTCCGAGCTAAAGTTTTGTTTCTGGATAAGACTAACCCAATGCAATAAAGCTTTCTTCCTTTCACTAGCCGTTAAATATTTTTGAGAAAGCTGATTATTTTTATTCCGTACATTATTCAAAAGCCGCAATATCCAACCCGTTATCGATATTAATTTGTCGAAACTACTATACCGCTCCAATAAAAAATCCAAGTCAGGTTCGGGATTCGAACTAGTAATAGCAAAACACCGTCGTAGCCCAGTCAGATCTGTTAGTTGATCGACACCCGACTCCGGCCAGCCTGACTCCGAGTCAGCCAGCCAAGGTGGACCCCACCACAGAGGGTGCGAGATCAAAGCCGACGCCGGGCATCCTCGTGATGCAACATCCGCAGGGTTTAATTGTCCAGGACGCCATATGATGGGAACTGACGAATTTTGAATTTGAGTAACTCTATTTGCCTCGAATACCTGAAGGGTATGAGGAGGGGTTTGAATCCAAGCCAATACTATTGAACTATCAGTCCATCCGTATATCTCTTTCACATCAATGGTTCTTTGTAGGCAAAGACAAACATGATTGAAGAGTTTGGTCAGCAACACTGCACCACACAATTCCAGCTTAGGAATTGTGAGTCGTGATCTGATTGGAGCCAATTTACTTTTGCTCATAAGTAAATGTACCGAAATCTCACCGTCTTCTATTTGAACTGACTCCGACGCGTCCGAAAATCCGTGAAGGCTGACACGAGTAGCCTGAGCCGGCATAATACATCTAGGTATGGAAGCCTTCCTAACATTGTCCAAATCTGACCGGGATGAGAGCCATTTACGTTCCAAATCCAAATCTAAGGGATCATCCTAATCTACACCTTTTAACCATAGCCGTTGTAATAAACACTTAGCCCAAAACAACACCGGAGCAATCCAGCCATTGGGATCATACATCCGGGCAACCGTTGAAAGAATATTTCGCTTCGAACCTAAAAAGTAAATATGTATTCATAAAGCTTATCAAATTTACTTTAGATTTATCATAAAATAAAGGATAAGGATTAAACTTTGATATTCTAAAAATGACTAACAAAATCATACATTTTTGTTGTCAAGTGCCGTCGCGCTAAATATTTCGATATTGTAAGTAATTATGGATTATTAAAACAAATCTATTAAATAAATTACGTTGCTGACTCTATAAATAGATTTATCAAAGCTTTATTTGATATGAATTAATCGAATTAATATTGAAACTAACCAAAAATCTCGAGCAATGGCGGCCGCCAAAATATTTGTTTACATTTTATAAAATTTACCTTGAAATATCATTCCATTATGCAAACTAATGCTGCAAATCCATCTAAACACACTCACTTTATCGATTTAAGCACTATTCTCATGTATTTTCACTTAAACATTGATCAAACAAAATTATTTAACAACACGCACCCACGCACGCAATGTCAGAATCATATGGTGAACTTTGCACGCACAGATTAAACAGACCTTACACGCAGAGATCATAGAAACCCTTTCAATCTATTGACAGTACTCTGAACTTTTTTTTGGTATGCGATACACGGTTGAGACTCCTGTCTGTCACCGTCCTATGATTTAGCCTCGACGTAAAAGCATGACGTCAGTGGTGTTCTGCAGGTTAGTGACACAAGCGAACCTTTTTGACATTGCGAGAAGAACACCAGATGCCACCTCACGAGATATGACTTGTAGAATGTCTCACATTCTACATCGAGTGGACTTTGTTTTACGTCCATTGGGGCTTCTTCGACCTCCCAAAACTTTTGTAATGTATCCGAAAGTGACACCCCAAAAAACTCCGCATCAGCCAAAACTGATGAACCATACTCGACTAGGCCTAAAAGAACATAACCGAAAACAGACCGATACGCAGTAAAACCGTTGGAATTTAATTCTATTTTATCCCCACTTACTAATTTACCGAAAACGTCTAAACCGAGAAGTAAATCGACCGATTTCGATTTATAAAAATCCAGATCAGCTAAATCCAAACCAACAGTTAAATTAGTTATCGTTTCCGATAGGTCGCAGGCCGGTTGATTGCCTACTAAATCCCCCAAACACGTCACAGGTGTTGTTATAACTGGATATTGTTGACAGACTGGCGAGAAAGTTATAAAAGACCGACCGAATGAATTGCCCGCTTCTAACCCACCTACCCCTCTTACTAACTCCTTTGATGGCTCCAAGAACAAACCTATTCTGCGCGCTAGATCAATAGTGATTATAGACCCTTGGGATCCCGAATCTAGTAACGCCCGCACAAATATATTATTATCCGAATTCCCATTTAAAATCCTTACCAAAGCTGTAGGTAGCAATATAGTTCTTGGAGAGGCGAGTGAGTGGCGGTGGGCCTTATCCTATTCGTCGTCCCTGTAATCGTCCCGACGACGATTATCAAAGTGAACGTCTTGTCGCCCGTAAACCGGCCTAGTGTTCCTATTAAATTGAGTGACATCACGCCGCTCGTCCGACTCATGAGGTGTGCGCGTACGATCAGGTGAATGAGTACGACGCTGAACCCGTGGCGGGGAAGCACGCGGAGAACCGTTTCGCCGCGGAGAATACCTACTATCACCGCCACCGCCACCGCCGCCCGTGCGCGGTGCCGGTGGTGACCGTTGTCTCGCGTGGTAAACCCTTTGGGTTTGAACGTCACCCGATCTATTAAAACACAACAATGAGTGATGCTTCTGACTACCACACCCATCACACCGTGGTGGATTCCGACAATCCCGATAACTATGGCTACCGAAACAATAGTAACAAAGTCTATGCCGTTGTGTAACTTCCTTACGTTCAAACGGCGTAAGAGACCTAAACTTAGGACATCTTATTAAGCCGGAGTGATTACTATCCCCACAACATAGACAGTTTTGAGCTACAGCCGCGACTAGGTACTGGCCCGATCGGCGTTGGGGTCGCGAATGTGAAGTCTCTATTTGACTACCTACCGAATCCGATTTGGTACACTCTAGTAAACGACACTCAGTTTCTAAAAAATCAATCAACTCCGTAAGAGTAGGTATTACATCTGTTTCAGTACCGCATTTTTGCTCAAAACGTGTTTTGAGAGTAGTAGGCAGTTTAGTTAGAACAATATGCAAAAGTAAAAAGGACCATTGCGTCACCGGGAGGCCTAAGCGCTCCAAAGAATTAATCGCCATAATTAATGGATTAAGAAATTGTGAACGAAGTCCTATTAAACGTGGTGATATATTAGGCAACTTAAAAATTTGGTCTACCTGTACATCAGCCAAATGCCGAGTATTTTGGTATCTCTTTAAAAGGAGATCTTTAGCGGTCTGATATCCCTCGTCTGAAATCTTAATATGCTGAACTAAGCCGCGCGCTTCGCCGTTCAAACACGACATCAAGTAGGCTAACTTCTGCGCCGGCGACAGGTCACCACGTGAATCAACCAAACTATCAAATAGGTTATTAAACCCTACCCATTGATCCATCTCACCAGAAAATGTAGGTAGTCTAAGTACCGGTAAACGAGAAATTAGTGTCTCCGAATCAACTTTGTTAGTGTCTGATTTAGGCTCAGAGCAAATACTAGAAACCGTACCGCTTTCCATTTGTTTAATCATTAACATATCATAAGCCTCGAGAGCCCTAATAATATATTCCTTTCTAGCAGCTATAACAATCTCTTCTTCTGCCTTAACAGTCAAATCCGCAAACTCAATAATACGCTGATACGCGTGTTCCAATGACGTAAACTCCGTGGTTACAGTTAATAAACGAATTTTCAATCTATTAACATGGTCCGTTTTATCTATTAAATCCGCGCTATCAATTAGCCATTGCAACTTGACCTTAAAAGCCGACCAAAAACCTTTTAAAGTAACATATTTACCGCTATAAAACGTACAACCCAAACAAAGAAACAACAAACAAACCGCTTATGTTGTAGGCAGTTAAATTAAAAGCATCTGCTGCTTACTGTAATATAAACCCTAGACACAAAAGGCTGATAAATCAGCAAGGCTATTTATTGTGCGTCAACAAGTCCGTGTGGCTCAATTAATTATGCTTGTGCATCGTCCAAATAGATTCTGCAAAATAATTTTAATTATTATAACAAATATGTAGTTACACGCAAGTGACTCCACTCAATTCACTGAATATTTTAGAGATTTAAATTAAAATAAAATATTTTATCATTTCCTTACTGGTCACCCCGTCGTCAAGGCAACGTCATTCACGTTTTAGTGCTAATCCGCTCAACACGTTTTTAATTCGTATTTTAGCATCAAATATTGTTTTTCTTCGCAATTTTTTCATTAAAACATGCTTAAATAATGTCGCTCAGGCGAATTTGAGCCTATCAACTAAAAAATTCAAAACTCGGAACGCAAGCTGATACGTGCTCAATATCAAAACCGGAAAAGCAGTAATGGTAACTCCCATTATTCATCATCTCAAAAGTCTATTACCAACCGATCAGGTATGTACTTAAACACCTTCATACCCTTCATAGCCACCTTCATAGTTTGCAATAGCGTCTTAGCTCTTTTATGGAAAACGAGTCGGTTCAATGAAATCAAGCATTACCTACTTACTTTATTATAACTAATGCTGACTACCCGCCTTACACAAAACGGCCATTCAGAGCAGTTTTTTGGTCTGTGTCGTGGCTCAAATAGTACGACATCAGGGCAGTTTATGGGACTGACTTGCGCTTACATAAAACGGCCATTCAGAGCAGTTTTTGGGTCTGCGTCGCGGCTCAAATAGTACGACATCAGGGCAGTTTATGGGACTGACCCGCACTTATACAAAATGGCCATTCAGAGCAGTTTTTGGGACTGTGTCGCGGCCTAAATAGTACGGCATCAGGGCAGTTTATGGGACTGACCCGCGCCTACACAAAATAGCCATTCAGAGCAGTTTTTGAGACTGTCTCGCGGCTCAAATAGTGCGACATCAAGACAGTTTTTGGGACTAACCCGAATAGCAAATGCCTTAAAGGGTTTAATTTGCGCATAGCCTGAGTTATGAATCTCTTCACCCAACATCAGTCTTTTGACACTTGTACGACGAATTGGTGCACCTTTGATAAACCCTGAAGCAACTTATGGACACTTCTCGCATTTTGTGCGATGTTTAACACTCAGAGTCCGTCACAAGACGGAATTTTGCTGCCATCTCTTTTGAACAGGAGCTTAGAGATCACCCTTTTTACACTTAGACTGACAAACCCTCTCTGGTGAGAATTTAGCCGAGACGCTGATATCTGCAGAGACAAAAACTGTACCAAAACCGAAACCTTGTATTTTGCAACGATGCAAAACCGTCATCGCAACCTGGAGAACATTTGCCCACCGACAATGGCACCGGGCTATACAGCAGCAATATACTCCCAATCAGACGCACGTCAACTCGTCAAAGACATCGCAGCTATCCAAATTTTATTATCAATGGTCACTTATTACATATTATACTGGATCGACGGTTATAAGCTCAACTTTTTAGTCCCGTCAGCAAAAGTTGTCAAGCATTCAGACTCAGAGAGATTCCATTTTCACCAAGCATTTTAATAGCTACTTAAAACAGGGGCTGTTTCTGAATGTACTCCCTGCGAAGGGCAGTTTTTATCCAATATTTACATGCACCCCAAATCGAACGATAAAATGCATCTTATTGAATCTAAAAAATCTCAATTTTACAGATAAAAATCTTTTCAAGTTAGAAGATTTTTGCACAGCAACTAAGCTTGTTCTAAGGATGTTTTTATGGCAAATACTTACCTTAAATTTGATGAACGCTTACCTTTTACTTAAGATTCCCGCGGCTTCTAGAAAGTATTTGAGGTTTATGCGGGAAGGCGTAACTTACGAGTCTTGCCGTACGGTTTGAATACCATATATTTCACAAAAATTTTGAAGCCCATTGCTAAATTACTTAGAACATTTGGATATTTATCCTCAATTTATTTCGATTACTAACATTTGGTTGACCAGTTTTATAAAAAATATTTAGATAATATTAACATCACCACAAAACTTCTTGAAAGCATAGGCTTAATCATAAACCAAGGGAGAAGTAACTTATCACCGTCAAAGTTACGCAAGTTTCTTGGCCTAATCGTAGATGCAAAAAACATACAAGTTAAGTTATCAATTGAAATCATATTAAGTATATATAACTGGATAAAACAATAAAACATAACATATTATATCAGAATCTTTTTACCATTCGTGAGACTGGCCTCGGCTTGTCCGGCTATCGAGCACGGTATGTTACATACAAAAGAGTTTGAGCGTTGTAAATTCAGAATAATGTATCTATTTGCCAGACTCACTACAAGCTGATTTCAAATGGTGATCCCAAGCTATTGAAACTTCTGTTTGAATCGTAAAAACTAACGATAATTAGGTAGAAATTTTCACCAACGCCTCCAGCACTGGAAGTGGCAGTGGTTGTAAAAATAAAACGACCAACGGGAAATGGTCGCAAAATGAGTTTAATAAATATCAACAATTATCTGGCCATAAACTAAGCAAACCTAACCTAGGTATGGCGACTAAATGACTTATAAAAATATTTAAATGCTTTTATGAACATCCATGACTTGAGTGCGGGTGCTCGAGCTCATCACAAAAATTTTTGTTCCTTTTTAAACATGCGTTTAAAAAGCATATCAACTACTTGGAGTGGCTCGCAGCATATTTCGGTCAAAATATCCACTAAAGATCTGCCACTACTGCCAGATACTTAAATGCGTAATAGACAATTCCACAGCTGTTGCATATATTAACCATAATGGGTGGCTCAGTTTCCACACCTCACAAAAATTACAAAAGACATCTGGCAGTGCTGCGAGAGCCGGTACCTATTTATTTTTGCCTCATATACAAAATCGTCGGATAATACAATAGCAGATGCCGAGACTCACCGCGTACACCCTGATACAGAGTGGAAATTACAGGAAACAACTTGTCAGACTATCACTGAAAGATACGACCAACTGCAAATATACATATTGGCCACTCCTATCAATGCCAAATCCTAGACGAATGTATCCTGGCATCATATTTAAATAAAATTAAGGAAAATTATCTCTGACAAGAGCCAAGGTGTCATTGTTGTGCCTAAATAGCCGACACAATCGTGGTATCCAATATTACTAAGACTTCTTGTCTCAAAGATCACAGTTCTTAGACCTAATGAAAATGTTGTTGCATCTAATTTCAGCAATCCGAACATTCACGGGAATTTTACCCTGGTGGCCGGAGTATCGTGCGCTACTGCGCCATAGAATTTCACCGTCCACAATAGACATCATGATGGCATCCCTCGCAAATAATTCATTTAGACAAGATGATGTTGCGCTCTAGAAATTGTTTTTGTATTCCAAACAAAATTTTGCAAATATGTATGAGGCGTCCGTTTCCACTGTCTATGAGTTCTTTACCAAATCATATAACAATGGAATTCAATACGGCACTCTTAACTTATGGTATTGATAATTAATCGCATTAGGCCCAATATTAGGCCCACATATACGAGTATGTGTCAAAAGATAAAAGGATTTCAAGATTTTTAAAAGGCGTATTTGGACTACGATCTCCGCAGTCGAAGTACTTATAATATCACGTGGGATACTTTCTTAATCTTAAATTTACTATCCATCCAATTTCCAAATGAGTCTGCCACTAACGAAAATTGTGTCACGTTAGTTGCCCTAGCAACTGCTCATAGTGTTCAAACACTCGCGAAGATCATGAACATTGAAGTTCTGTCATTTTAACAATAAAAATATCAGACCTCAAACAAAAAAAAAACTTCTTAAGTTGGTGTCAAACTGCCGGTGTACTTGTCTTACCATTCCTTGAAAAGCCAGAAATAGTGCCCCTCTAAAACTGTACTTTCTTATTATGAGATAGCAAATGCTACCCGTAAGGATACAATCTTTTTTATTGGTTACAAAAAGCCACATAATCATGTAATATGTCAATCCTTGAGCCGCTGGATTAAAAACACTTTGAAGGACAGTGGTATTGATACCTCAATCTTCACTGCTCACAGTACGCGCCATACCGCCTCCTCTAAAACTTATAAATACTTACTTATAACTTGTAAAGCTACTGGCTGGAGCGGCAGTTCTTCTGCCTTTGGTAGATATTATAATCCTGTGGTTACTGACGTTAATAATGAAACGTCAATAGTCACTGTTGTATTAAAAATGATTAAAATTTAATATTACAATCATGTAAAAATCGTTATGTTGTTTTTAAATTAAGAGTTTCAGAGTTAAATGAATCCTGCCACCTATCCTCAATAGTATCGAGTATTTCTCAAGATAAGATTGACTTAATGTAGTAATTGTTATGTTTATTACTCGTTAACATCAATTGTATTAACTTCGGCAGTTCTTCTGCCTTTGGTAGATATTATAATCCTATAGTTACTGACGTTAATAATGAAACGTCAATAGCCACTGTTGTATAAAAAAATATTAAAATTTAATATTACAATCATGTTAAAATCGTTATGTTGTTTTTAAATTAAGAGTTACAGAGTTAAATGAATCCTGCCTCCTATCCTCGACAGTATCGAGTATTTCTCAAGATAAGATTGACTTAATGTAGTAATTGTTATGTTTACTACTCGTTAACATCAATTGTATTAACTTTTACAATCTTGTTTGTAATAATACAATTTATGAGTAAGAATTATCTGGTGCTTATTGGCATTTCTTAGGCAGCTCTAAAAATCTACTTATTTGTTATAATAATTAATAATTATTTTGCAGAATCTATTCGGACGATGCACAAGCATAATTAATGATTAAACGAACTTACCTGTATGTGAAGTTCTATCATAATTATGCGAAGTGCATGGTCCGAATAGATTTATAACCCTCCCTCCCTTAGGATCCCAAGGTATGCCACCGGAATGCCAACAACAGTCATTAGCAGTGTGTGTGTGTGCCTCTAAACATATGACGTTGCCTCGACGACGGGGTGACCAGTAAGGAAATGATACCATACGACAAAATAGAAAAAATATTTTATTTTAATTTAAATCTCTAAAATATTCAGTGAATTGAGTGGAGTCACTTGCGTGTAACTACATATTGAAATGAATAACTCTAGACTCTAGAATAAATGAATCTAGACCGATCGAACTAGTATTTGTTAGCTATTATTTTTTAAAATGTAACAACTGATTAAGGTATGCGCAAGCGAGCGAGCGAGGGTCGTCATACTTCTGCACGAGTGCATCCCAAATAATTTTATAGTTGTCAGCGGTGGGAGCAAGCCCTGCGCATACGCACGAAGCCTGCCCGGTTAATTTACCTACCAAGTAAAATACCTTTTCACTATCGGTAAGCGATGCGTTATCATGAATCATACTTTTAAATTGTTGATAAAATAAGGGCCAATTCTTGATGTCTCCATTGAATGACATCAAGTCAATAGGTGGAAGGCGAGGCTTAGAATTCGTAGAAGCTTGCGGTTGCAAAGAAGAATTAACATTTAGTTTCTCAATATCGAGTAAAACCTGTTTAATGTAACAATACATTTCTTCAAATGAGGTCCATGAATCATAATCTACATCCAAGTGAGGGTTTATTTGTAAATTTAACATATTATAAGAATCTAAAACGTCCTGATAATCGTTACGTAATTTATCGATATTGGAAGCATTTGCACAAAACACCTTATAATTTTGTGGGTTTTGTTCAGTTTTTTGTACAAGGTGGAAAATGTTTTCCAAGCGTTTAAAAATAACATCGCGTTTTACAGTATAAAGAGTCAGCTGATTTTTATTAGTATCAACGGTTGCTTCTACGAAAGCTTCACTTTCTCTTCTCTTAGATCTACCCATTGTAAATATTATTTAGCGAAAAAGTTAACTATGAGCGAGACTACACAAATAAGGTGCAAGCAAATGGCGAGTATAAATTGGCGGGTGACAAATAATAAAATTGGCGGGTGATGTATAATAAATATTGGCAGGTAGCGAGAACGCAGAGACACAGCGCATGTGATCGAGTTAGCGGAAAAGAAATTAACTGAATAACGAACAAGTAGGTATTGGAATGTGAATACGTATTCAATATACAATCCAACACATTTTACATCAAATTTTAGAATAAATTAGAGAGACCACGGTACTGATATGTTAATACCACGCAAATGCGGTGCGAAAATAAAAAGAAATAGTTGCTGATGCGGTTAAATATAAAAATTATCAACAAACTATTTAATTTGCGCGATACAACGACCATATAGTATACCTTATCTTGCGATTATAATTAATTATTTTAGAAATTGCGTATTTGCGTGATCTGAAATTTAAATTTATATGAAAATCCGGGTCGAAGTGACCAAAAAGAATATGGTGGCGCCTAAAACCTTTAATATTCTTGGGTGCGGGTGGAATATAGATAAATCTAGGAATTTTCGAAAACCCTTAGGCCAGGTATAAAGTGGACTGTATCTCTGCGTAATATATGAAAACCCACAAAGATACAGCACTTGCAAGATACCTTTAAATAAGATGGACGAAGAAGAAGAAAGAAGTGAAAAGAAGTGGAAAGACACGAGGAAAAATGGAGGGAACATGCACACTTACCAGTCTATCCGTCGGGCACGAGCGCGTCTTGTCTACCAGTTGTCCTGAGCACCTCGCAAGCGATATCTTCAGCGTTTTCATACGTATAAAGTCTAAGAAAGCGAATGATCACGCACAGAAAATAATTATAGAAAATCACGCGCGTGTGTCCGTCTCTGCGTAGACGCAAAAGCAGAAGAAGGAAATTTTGAAGTAGTTAAATGCATCGAATGCAGGCCGATGCATTGACAAAGACGGCCATACACAAAAGTGTACATGTTGGAAAAGGATGGGAGATAGATAGGATAAAGGCATTTGCAAAGTGCGTAAGCTACCCTATATTAACTTAATAAAAATCGCGAGATACGAAATCCACCACATCTCCATTTCTTTTTGCGATATGCGTCCATTAAATTAAATCTAGCAAATGGTACATTTGCGCATCCCAGTTGTAACCACTACTTAGTTGTAGTATGGTACCGTCATAAAGCAGCAGATGGCGTTTTATGCAGTTTATTTTGAGCTGGTTGTGATGTATGTAATGTACTTGTGGTTGGTGCCTTCCAGTATAAGTAGTGTCAGTTCCTATCTTTATTTTATTTCTAATAATAAAAAAAAACAAACAAAAACCAATAATAATAATAAAACAAAACAAAAGTTGAAAAATTTATGCTATGATGTTAGGAGCTGTATGGGATTGAACCCTCGTTCTCAGATGTCGCAATAGCGCATACTTAAACCACTCATCCAGCAGGCTTATTGAAATATGTGATAAAATTTACGACTTAAAGGTGCTCATAGATAGTTTGAATTTAATGTGTTCGTTAGAAGTGATTCATCGCTGTGGAATTTTTCATCACCCGTACACTGCTTCTGTTTACTCTTGATAGAAACGATTGTTTTGTCTTTATCACATGCACACACAAAGTTATTTTTGTAGGTTTTTCTGTTATTTGCACTTATTCACATGCAGTGTCACTTTCCTCGTAGAATTTTTGATTTTTTATATGTTTAAAGTCACTTCCAGAATAATGTATTTAATACGGTCAATTGTTCACTATAATGGGAGATAACACTTCCACTTTTGATTTAGTTCATATTACACTTGTTTATAATAGTTTTGTATAGTTCACCGATGTTTTTTGTATTTATTTTAAATTAATTACACGGAGCTTGTACTTTGCGTGGCACCAGCGCCATCTATCATTCGAAAGCTTGCAGAAGCTGCTCAAAAGCTTGAGGAAGTGTCACGTCGGGATCACCAGTTTTGGGGTGAGAGGAACAGGGTGTAAAGTTCCTCATCCCCCATTGAATAGGGAGGATCCTCCAACCAGACAGGTGTTGTGTCTGGTGGGCAACTGCCCGACGGTGGTTTGTCGGGTTCTTGTATATATGGTTCAAACTTCAATGGCTCCGATAACTTTAATATCGCGATGTAGGATACGTCAGTTTTATATGCGGCGAGATAGATGTCGCTACAAACTAAAGTATACTAGTCTTGCCGTTTGGACATCAGTTAAAAGCCTTATTTTCCTCACAGCATAAGCCGCTGAACTGAGCCTTCCTGACAAGGCAATTATATGGGGACCCCATTGCAGACGGGAGTCTAATGTGATTCCCAAAAAAGTGGTAGAATCGACTACATCTATATGATCATCTGACATATTAATATGCGTACTGACCTGCCTCACATTGGGCATAGTGAATTTAATACATTTAGTAACAGGTTGTTCGCTGTAAACCAGCATACTACTTGAGAGAGAGCACTATTTACATCGTCATAGGTAGCTTTACATCTGTCAGTTTTAAAAAGCAATGATGTATCATCTGCAAACAATACTATCTCACAAAGGTCTTTAGTAAGGTAAGGAAGGTCATTCATATAGATTAAAAATAATAGAGGTCCCAATATAGAGCCCTGGGGCACACCCATGCGTAATCGGGCTCCAGAAGAGTCAGTTCCATTAACATTAACTTTTTGCATTCTGTCTGTGAGGTATGACTGTAACAATTTTCCAGAATCATTTGAGACACCATAATGCCGTAATTTCATTAATAATGTCTTGTGATCTAGACAATCGAAAGCCTTAAACAAATCACATAAAACCCCTAATGCATCTTTCTTTCTTTCAAAGGCATCGTAGATATGCTTAATAAGGGCAACTCCCGCATCAGTTGTGTTTCTACCTTTGGTGAAACCGAAATGCTTCTCATGCAATAGTGTGTTAATTCTGAATTGTGATAGGAGTTGATTGAAGACTATTTTTTCAAATATTTTACTTAGAGCTGGTAGTATTGTTATAGGTCATCACCGGATTTAAATAAGGGTATAATTTTACTGTACTTCATTAAATTGGGAAACGAACCTTCATCAATACACTGATTAAATATACTAGCAAGATGAGTTGCTATACTATCAATAATATTGTTAATTATATTAGTCGAAATGCCCCATAAATCTTTTGTTTTTTTTCATATTTAACTCTCTAAAAGTTTTAACAATAATGTCAGGATTAATATGTCTAAACGTTAGGGAAGATTTGCATTTACTTTATCAAGACGTGTCCGAAAAATCATCAATATAATGTTTTTGCTACGTGACGCAGCATGCAACTCTATTCTTCGCCTGGTATACCTTGGGCTCTGTCAGTCTGTTATAGGCTACTGTGTCTCGGCATGGGGTGGGACGCATAAAACCGCGATGCTAATGATTGAGAGAGCCCAGAGGGCCGTACTCAAGGTCATGCTAAATAAGCCCCGGCGTTACCCTACAAACCTGGTTTACGCCGAGAGTGGGGTTTTGAGTGTGCGCAAGCTATATATTCTAAAAGCGGTTATATCAACACATAAATCAGTTATAAAGTCCGATAGCTATAAAGATATGCTGACGAAGCGAACATTCAAGGTCTTGACACCGTCAATATCTACCTCATTTGGTAAGGCGCACGGTGACTACTTATACCCGTTTATCTATAATAAAGTCGTTGCTAAGTGTGATATTAAAACTAGCCACCCTATCATTGCCAGAGCAAAGGTAACGGAATGGCTCCTGCACCTGAGTTACAACGAAGCGGAAGAGTTATTGTCTAACCCCCGTTAGACCGAAGCTGCTTTCTAACTACAACAGCGTATGTGTAGTTGGATAGCATTTTTGGTCGGTAAGCACTTGGCACCAATCCAACTCTTGTAGGGCTGGTAGGTAATACTACTAACACACACACACACACACACACACACACACACACACACACACACACACACAAACACGCACACACACAAACACGCACACACACACACACACACACACACACACACACACAAACACACACACACCACACACACACACACACACACACACACACACACACACTTGTTGTTGTTGTTTATTCTTTGCACTGTATTATGTAACCCTGTAACTAGTCTAATGCACAACGTTGTTACAAACTCTAGCTCAAACTCAAGTCTCCAAGAGACAGGTTTTTACCTAGTTTGGAGACTACTAGTAAATTTAAGTTGTGAAACTTTTCTGAATAAATGATTTTTATTATTATTATTATTTATTATTTATTCATCCACATTCGATTTCAAAAAAGTTTCTGCAAGATCTGTCGAAGAGTTTAATGAACTGGTTGTAGCAATTGATATATTAGAAAAGAAAAAATTAAACGCGTTTGCTACTTCACTGTCTGATTTAATAATTTTATCATTAACATTAAGGCTAATTGAGCGATCCGATTGTCTGTTTTTACATGCTTCTCTATTAATAATACTCCAAGTAGCTTTTATTTTATTTTTTGAGCTAACAATAACATCACGAATAGACATATACCTACACTGGTGTAAACAACACTAGGACATTGTTACACACTGGTATATCACTGGATTCAAGGATGGATGCTCAAAATTACAGACCTATCTCTAAACTTTGTATTATTTCCAAGGTCTTTGAAAAGATCATCTACGACCAACTCTATGGATCACTAAGGAACTCTTTTAGCTACTTTCAGCACGGCTTTCTTAGGGGACGGTCAACAACATCCAACCTCGCCCTGCTTAATGATTTTCTAACCCATAATATGGACAACGGTAAGCAGGTGGATATTGTTTATACCGATTACAGCAAGGCCTTTGATCAGATTGACCACAGTCTTCTCACTATTAAACTGCAAAACTTTGGAATAAGAGGCGACCTATTGCGATGGTTTTCGTCCTATATATCCAATCGCTCTCAAGCTGTGGTAATAAATAATTACATTTCAAGTTGGGTTGCAATTCCAAGTGGTGTCCCACAGGGATCCCTCCTAGGTCCCCTGTTATTTGTAATTTTTGTTGACGACATCAATTCTTGTCTTCATTCCTCCCATCTACTCTGTTTCGCAGACGACATGAAAATTTACAACGCAATTGGTTCTCGACAGGATGCCGATGCTCTGCAGGCAGATTTGCTACGTTTGTGTGATTACTGCAAACTTAATAAACTAGATCTTAATCCATCAAAATGTTTTGTTACAACATTTAGCCGCAAGTGTAACACAAAATTATACTCCTACTCTTTAAAGGGACAATTATTGGATCGGAAAACCTCCATTCGAGATTTAGGGGTGATACACGACTCTAAATTAATTTTTGACGATCACATAGACAGCATCATTGCCAAGGCTTCGAGGGCTCTTGGATTTGTGATGCGCAGCTCTATATCCTTTAATAAAATAAAGACCCTCAAAATATTGTACTGCACTTTTGTCCGCAGCTACCTAGAATATGCATCGCAGATCTGGAACCCGCAATACAATACTTACATATCAAGCCTGGAGGGTATCCAAATAAAATTCATTGAGTTTATTTGTTTTCGCACTGGGATCGGGTACAATTCAGCCGACTACTTAGATCTCTGTAGGAAGCACCATCTCCTCCCTCTTGTCATCAGACGCGAAATAGCTGACATCATCTATCTCCTAAAAATCATCACAGCTGAGATAGATACCCCTGAACTTCTTGCTAAAATCAACATTTATGCCCCTAGTAAAACTCTGAGGCGTAATAATCCGCTGCACATACCACAAGTATATTCTAACTACAGGCGAAACAGTTTTATTTGGCGCGCTAGTCGTAAGCTGAACGAAATAGTTCAAGATACTGGCATCGATATCTTCAGCACTAGTGTTACGGCGGTGAGGCAGCTGTTGGTCGGACGGTTCATTTCTGGCGGCAATGAACGTGTGTAACTTAGAGGCAAACATTATGTATTATGTTGGCGCGTTCGTTTTTTCGTATTTTATGTTGTATCAGTGTGCTCAGTGTGCTTGGCGTGTGTCTTTTTTCTTGTTACTACATAATAATAATAATAAATAATAAATAATATTTATTTCATAATAATGGGTACATTATATTATATTAGTGACCGTAGCCCCCTTTTAAGCTATTGGCCCTGTATCAGGGAGCAGCGCTCTTCCATTAATTTAGGTCGTTTTTAGAAGAATGTACAGTTTATTAGTTTAAAGTTAATTACATGATTTGAAAAGTTACATTTTTAGCGTGAATTTGTGTGCGTGCATGTGTGTGTGTGTGTGTGTGTGTGTGTGTGTGTGTGTGTGTGTGTGTGTGTGTGTGTGTGTGTGTGTGTGTGTTTCCCGTTACTATTTAATTTTAATGAGTAATGCCTCAAGATCATCATAAGTTTTATCTTCTAGACATATCTGTAAGCACTTCTTACAGTCGCGATATGTTTTAGTATATAAGTTTAGCTTTTTTTATTTATCATTTTGTAGAGGTAGGCCGAGCGAGCTTTGTATTGTCTAGAAGCAAAAACAGAATTACACTTGAGGGTTTCCAACTTATGCCTCCTTCTTGCAGCATTAGTGGCATCGAAATTCAGGGTTTTGTGTTTACTAAGTATTGTATTTATAATGTAAAGCTTTCGGATTGAAGGAATTCGGGTAGTTTGATAAAGTTTTTCAGTTGAAAACCTTCGTTTTTTAAAATACATTACCTTTATCAAACTACGTTGCGCACGTTCCACGTCAAGAAAGCGCGTCCTAGCTGCACCTCCCCATACAGGCAAGCAGTAAGCTAGAACAGACTGTACCAGGGATACATATATATCCCTTAGAAGACCCCTATCCTCAGTCCCCACCCCCAAATCCGTCTTAGGTACCGCGTGTCTCAACATCTTAAAAATCCATGTGAGATTTCTTATTCTCTGAGTCACACGTTCAAGCTGAGTATACCAAGACAGTCTTTGATCCAACCACACTCCCAAATATTTAGCTTCAGCTACTTTTTGTACAGTGGGGCAATGACAATCTTGTCTATCCGTTTTGGTATGGCAGCGATGTATCCTCACAGCAAAATCTCTGTCTGGTTGAGTGTTGTTATAAATGCTAAAGCATATATAACAGCTTTTGGCCGTATTGAGCGTAAGGAGATTATATCGCAACCATTTTCCTATTTGCTCAAGACCTTTCTCTGCATTCTTTTTAGCACTGTCCCAGGTTCTTCCGGTGAAAACGACGGCAGTATCATCCGCATAAGAGAATATTTTGGCACATTCAAAGGTCATATCACATAAGTCATTAAGATAAATTAGGAACAACGTGGGGCCAAGAACACTCCCCTGCGGGACACCAAACGACATATTAGTGCAATCACTAGTACAATTTTCTAGTTTTACCTTCTGATTTCTATTTGCAAGGTAGTCCGAGAGTAATTTTAGTGGAACACCCCTGACACCGATTCTGTCCAGCTTGTGTACAAGAATGGGGATAGAGACCGTATCGAACGCTTTCCTCAAGTCCAAGAATACTGCCATGCATTTATTATGTTTATCCATTTCTTCTACTACCAGTGAGCTTAGAGCAGAGACTGCATCTTCGGTCGACTTTCCTTGTCTGAAACCAAACTGGGAAGAAGATAAGACCTCATACTTTTCCAAGTAGGCAATTAATCTAAGATTGATTAGTCTCGAGTATTTTGGATATAGCAGGCAGCACCGATATAGGTCTATAGTTGCCTACGTCATCTCTATCCCCAGTCTTGTAAACCGGAGTAATGATTGATTGCTTTAGGGAAGCTGGGAATATTCCTTTATCAAAGGAAATATTTGCTAGGTGAGTTATGATAGGAATGATAACTTCTTTTGCATGCTTGAGAAATGCAGTCGGGATATTATCCCAGCCTGGAGAACTATCAGATTTTAGGTTCATCAAAATGTTATTAACCTCATAATGATCGGTGTGCAGAAGTACGAAGGAGTTTGCTTGTTTAGGTAAGTTTTGAAGGTAAGAGTTAGAGTCACTTTCAATATATTCAATCTGCTCTGCAAGCCGTTTACCAATATTAGAAAAATAGTTGTTTACCCAGTTTGCAGAGGCTATCGGGTTATCAGTAATATTGAGAAGTTCTGTATTTAAAGTCTTGAGTTTATTTGTGTGAGTAATAGCTTTGATATTTTTCCATAATTGTTTGTTATTATTGACAGATTTAGCCAATAACTCTCTCTCATAGTCTCTTTTTAACCTTTTTATGAGATTGTTACAATAATGTCTATACCTCCGGTATGTAATTGTGATTATTTCATTATGAGGCTCACCACGTGCTTGTTTTTGTAGCTTATTACGGTTTCTTATACAGCGCAAAATACCAGGTGTGATCCAAGGTTTTAAGATACGAAATTTTTTAGGTATAGTTGTGGTTACTGTGTGTTCTTTTAATGAGTCGGTAAGTATACAAATCAACTGATTAGTTATTAAATCGGGGTCATCGCATTGTAGTAATTTGTCTAAGTTTTGATTTTTTAGGTGATCTAGAGCTTTGTCAAAGTCCGTGGATATTTTTAATTTAGATACAAAAAGCTTCGGTTTAGTGTTTGAGAGTAAGAGAAAAGCCGCAAAGTGGTCAGTAGTGGTCGTGTGTAATACAACAATAGATGCCTGTACTTTGAGCTTATTTATGTTCAGCATTATATGGTCTAGGCAGTTCTTTTCCCTAGTAGGGATAGTGTGGCCGGCCAATATACCGTGCTCCGATAACATGTTCAAATAATTAAGTCGATTTTTCTGTTCTTGGGGTGGTTCTATGGGCTTGAGAGCTATGTTGATATTAATATCACCTGTGATAAAGATATTATTAAATGATTTTACAGAGCTTAGGTGTACATTTAATGAATTTATAAAATCAGCAGCGTTTGTAACTGATGGTGATCTATAAACACACAGAATTATGTTATTTAGTATATCAAGCTGCAAACAAGATGCCTGCGTTAAATGTATTTCCCTGGTTTTGTGTTTTATGGCATCCTTTACATACACTACGACACCATCGTTTTGGTTTAGCCTACACTCAGTAAAATAGGAGCAATAGTTTGGCAGTACAGGCAGAGGTTTGTTACAGTTAAGTCTGCACTCCGTCAGAACAATTACATCAATATCAAAGCTGAAACTAGACAAAGTTAACATAAAATCATCAAGGTTGCAATATATACTTCGTATATTTTGAGATATCAGTGTAAAGTCATTATTATTTACATTAACACTGTCTTTAAACTCCTCCACGTCGCATTCCAAAGACCGTGCCAGCTCTATTCTGTCTATTTCTTGAAGTGAGTTTACTATATTATTCATAAGGAAATAAAAATAGGCAAAAATACGTCAATTCGCAAAGCGTCAAATATGTGGTTGAGGACGACTCAAAATAATAATAATATGGAAAGCTTACAATAGACATTTCTTTTTTGTGACTGAGATATGATGATTTAGGACATATGTTAGTAAGTGTATTTTTGTATGTACGTGTTATTATCTGTAAAGAGTGCTTATTAGGGCATAGTGTAATCAATTGGGTGAGGTATTGTGTATAATGTGAGTGTATGTGTAAAGAATATTTGTATATGTACGAAGTAATGTGTTTGTGTGTGTTGCACGCATATAGCAAATACAGTGATAAAATATTATGCAATCGCATTTCTAACAAAATTGGAACAAACAGTGAGTGCGCAATAATCGCAAGGATAATACAAAAAATACAAAATAACAGACCTAGGATATACAAAGCTAGTCACTTCTCCTTTAGCAGCTGGTGAACTTGCTCCTCGGCTCTAACCAAGATAATAGGTGAGAGTCCATTTTTACGCACGTACACTTTACCGTAAGCAGTCCAACAGTACTTAAAGCCTTTTGATTTTGCTAAGTCTCTAGCTAAAAAGAATAGACGTGAGCCTTTAGCGGTCAGGTGCTCAGAGAGGAAGACAGGGGTGTCTTCGTTGGTTTTAAAGCCTAGATGTTTGGCACAAATCTTAGTTTTATTTCTGATGTTAAATGCCTTCGCCATCTTCATAAAGTCAGTTTTTAACAATGCAGAGTTTGTTTCCACAATAATGGGAGTATTTTTCTGTTCTGGTTTTTTCCCACGCACCCTGTAAATGTCCTTAATGTCACTTTTGTTTATTTTACAATCAATTTGTTTCTTGAACTCTTCGTTCTGAGCGGTTAATAACGTAAGCGAACTCTCAATATTCTGGTTTGACAGACGAACCTCTTTAAGTGTTAAAGTAAGGTCATTGAGATCTTTAGCTTGTTTATTCGTGACTGCCATTAGCTTGGCCATTTCTGCTTTTAGGTCCATAAATTGATCCTGTCTTATACTATCCGAATGTTGGATCGATCTTTGCTGCGTACGTTGTGTAACGAAATTTGGTGGAGTTTTTTCGTCTTCCGAGCACGCACAGCGACATCTCTGGATCCATATTTTCGCTAAGCCGCTTAGTCATATTGTACCAGGGCAACAGAAGTGTACGGGATATATGAATCACAAGTGGGCAAGGCTTCTTACCGACGTCAGCGCAGCCGATGACGGGGTGCGCGGAGCGTATTGGTCAAGCGGTGTTACGCCTTCCGGGGCGGGCAGCAAGCTGTAGTGGGCGGCGCTTGCGCGGCGGGTCCCAGCGATGAGTCAGCGTAGCTGGTGCACCCGGCGCGTACCAGGAGCAGTTGCTATTATCACCTCCTCGCGTTTATGCACTCCTATTTTTTGCGCTCGAATTAATGCGCAGTATTTAAAGTAATTTTTGAAAAATGATTTGAAATATGTTTTAGTACAAGATACGTCTGAACTCCGCAGAGGTCCGGGGGGAAGAGGATTATGTTAATGCTACCTGCGAAGACCTATAAGTGGTTTAGAAATGTCATATACTGTTTCCTACCACCAATTTGTAAACCCTGGTTTTCCTAAAATAAATAAATAAATTACACTAGGATTACCTACCTTTTTGAAAAATTTTGAGAATTTTTTAACATATTCTATAATATTGGGGTCTTGAGTATGCGCTTTTAGGTCATATAATTCGTACAATTTTTTCCTACTTTTATGAATACCAGTCGTGGCCTCATCATCATCATCATTTCAGCCATAGGACGTCCACTGCTGAACATAGGCCTCCCCCAGTGACTTCCAGATTGGCCGGTTGAAAGCGGCTCGCATCCAGCGGCTTCCTGCAACCTTTACCAGGTCGTCTGTCCACCTTGTAGGTGGACGTCCTACGCTGCGCTTGCCGGTACGTGGCCTCCATTCCAGAACCTTTCTGCCCCATCGGCCGTCAGTTCTACGTGCTATTCACCGCCCACTGCCACTTCAGCTTGCTTATCCGTTGGGCTATGTCAGCAACTTTTGTTCGTTTACGAATCTCCTCACTGTCCTAGTCACTAAATTTACATTTATTTGTATTTGTTTTAACATGTTTCTGTTTAAATATATTATTAAATTCATCTTTGACCAGCCCAAAAAGATTTCCATATGATACATCAGTAGTATGTTATTGAGAACTCTGTCCCACTGTTGCTCGTTCGATCGAACTCCGTTCTCCCTCACTCGCCGGTGGGACAGAGTTTTCAATAACATTTTGTGATTAATTTTTACTGTATGCCAATCTCGGATCAACTAGATTTGATTCAAAATAAAATCGTATAAAAGTATGCAATGACTTACCCAAGATTTCACGATCACTACGCCATGTAAAAATTTCTAACGCTAAGATTTTTCAAACTAAGTACCTATGTAGGTTTTTAGATAGTTCGAGTCTAATTACCTAATCACGATTCATACTTTCCTCAAAAGCACGTATCCACGGGCCACTTGGACTCATGCTCTTATACAGCGGTAGCACCATGGGTAAACCTGGAAACCATGTGGATGAGCAGATTGCCTCGAGAGACACACAGATATTACGCTCATGTATTTATCTGTACCAGGTTGGCTCATGACTCTCCATCCAACATAGTTAAAATGTTTTACCAATGACAGCTTACTGTTAGGTTACATCCATGAATACGTATATTATTATGATTGAAAATGTATGAATCGGTTGAGTGTTTTACTTGAATGACGTACGATAATAGAACCAATAATTCACAAATTCTTACTGGTTCGTATCCACAGGCCACTTGGACTCATGCTCTTATACAGCGGTAGCATCATAGGTAAACCTTGAAACCATGTGGATGAGCAGATTGCCTCGAGAGACACACAGATATTACACTCATGTAATTTTCTGTACCAGGTTGGCTTATGACTTTCCATCCAACATAGTTAAAATGTTATACCAATGACAGCTTACTGTTAGGTTACATCCGTAAATACAAAAACCAAAAAAAATAATTGTGAATAAATTGATATCTCACCACGTTATGTTCCGTCCAACTCGAACTATCTAACTGAATAAATTAACTAACTGAATAAAGGTAAAGTCAAGAGTTTTATTTTCAGCATAGGTGTTGTCCAAACGCATATGCTGAAGCGATTTACACTGCACAAATAGCGATTACCAAATTAAATAAATGATAGCTGTTGCAATTCGTAGTAACTTTATAATATGTTTTTAGATCTATAAACATTGCTTTAAAAACCACACTAAACAGAATATCGAATTAATTCTAACACGTTTTAAACCATAATAATTAATGAAAATGTAATTTTTAAAATATGTTAAAACGTTAACGATATATATTTTTTAAACACTGTTTGAGTCATTTATATTTTTAAGTTCAAGATTTATTACAAGCTACCTACTTCAATCACAATAATAATGACTACTTTTTTTTTACTGACACAACTTCTTGAAGTCTTATTACTTGGACCAAACAAGATCTTTTAGTCAAGGAGCTATATGCAATTTTTTTAATTAACCATTCATAGGTTGACTGGTAGAACTAATAGTGTACCAATAAATGCTTTAAAATGGTTCCTAACTAACATCCTTGCATCCTTGCCTTATGGAAACGGTTTAGTTTTGTGAAAAAGTATGTTTTAAGTTTACTTTTACATACATGTAATAAAAGTCAGTTGATTTTCTGTACATATGTTTTAAAGTAAATAAAAATACTCAGTCTTATGAGTACTTACATCATTATGGGATTATCTACGTAGCAGATAATTTATTGATATTTCCACCTCAATAAAAAACAGTTTGGTATGGTATGAAAGAAAAATACTAAATATGATTTCTAAATTAATGAAAAGAAAACTTTAAGTTCATTTTTAATAGGTATATATGTAAACTAATATTATTTTATTTGGTTTGTATTGTATTAGGTTCCGTGCATGCACTTTGACTCTTGCACTATTCGGGTAAATCAGCAGAGTTCGATGCATGATGCATTTTTGCTGCGTGTGCGAATTGTATTTTTTGTACGCATAACGTTTGATTTATTATAATGACGTTATATTTTCATAAAGGTTGAGCTCTTATAAAGCTATAAAAAAAAACCCATACTTAATTCCTAAAAGTAGGTATACAGCTGATATTAACATTATAAAATAGACTATGACTAAGTAACATTACTTTCATCGTATTTTTTTGTAATATTATCTCTAAGCATTCAAAGAAGTTAAAGTAATTATTTATTTCTGATTATTATTATCAAACACGCTATATCATAGAAAAAAAATACCTCCTTACGTATAATCGGTACTATCTCAATATATATGACAGCGGGAGCAGAGGCGAAGCGGTAGGTGGCTCGTCACTGTCATCTCGAGGTATGGTGTCCATGTTAGGTGAAGCAAGGAAAACGCAGTTTGCAATGATATCGCTGTTATTCCAAAATCACAGTATGCCGTAGGAATGCCGTGAACGTCACAGGTTCGATGGGGTGACCCGAGTTCTGCGGCGGTCGTGAGCGAAGTGCGCCCCATCGACTCCGTCCTCGTGTAATCGCGCCAAAACGATACTAGCGCCATCACACTGCGTTCAATGCACTTTACAAATTAAATCAACCAATCAAATAAAAGATCCGGTACTACGTAGTCAAATCAGTAACAATCAAATTAATTATCCGGTACTACAAAGTCAAAACAGCAATTATAATGTTGCCCGTATACGCGTGTGACGACACGGCCATACTGACCAGTTACACGTCCTCGTGTATACCTGCAACAAAAGCAAAGTTTGGAATACCCAATCGCTCGGCTTACCCTGACCAAATGGTTACAAATTTACAAAAATAAAATTAGAACGAAAGCAAACAATGTACAGTAAACAAAACAATATCTACACACAAACACACACGACAACTCAAACGACATACTAGCAATCGTTAACCACGTTTAATTATAACCAGATCCCCATGGATCAATCACTAGGTTTCCATAAATCAACCATTAGGCCCCCATGGGTCATTCATTACACCACACCTCCAGTCGCACATTGCGCCCTGACAACTTATAACAGAATTGCAGTTACAACTACGCTGGAGCCATGGTAAAACACTGTCCTCATAGACTACATAAACTGTCAGACAGGCGGCTGCCACAGCAACAGTCGCACATTGCGCTCTGTTCGGTCTCTAACGGGACCGCAGTTACAACTACGCCGGTGCTGTAGCACACACAACCTAAAAATTATAGAATAAGCTACTCGTGTGTGTAGGTGCAATCTTTTAATCAATCAGAATTAGATTCTAGGTCACAAACATTAAGATCATTGCAGAAGGTACAGTACTTTGAGGCATTCTTCGGAGGCGATCGTGAGCGTATTTGTAATTTCTGTTATTAGTCAAAGATTTTAACGTGTATCGATCACCTTCGAGGACTTCTAAAATTTTAAAAGATCCCTTGTATTTAGGTAGGATCCAGTTTAGTCTGGTTTCTTTCCTCATTTTGGATGAGCACTAGGTCACCAACAACAAACCTATCAAAATTTGCCTTATTACAGTCAAACCGGGACTTCTCATAATTAGCACTCCTTTCAATATTGTGAACCGCTTGTTCTCTTGCTTCGCTAATATCGATCTCGTGTTCAGTATCGTCAGCTATTAAAATACTAAGTGGCCGGGCTACACGACCTATCATGAGTTCAAGTGGACTTGCTTTAGTTGCGCGATTAACTGTGCAATTTAGCGCTAGCTGTACTTCTTCAAGAGCGTCTTGCGGACTTAGACGATAGGGATGACAATAAACGATACGTGTTGGGTCTTTAAGTCAAATTTTTTATTCACCTGTTGTCACTCGCCTCAGTGGCAAACCGTCAATAAAAGCAAACAAAAATTCCGTCAATAAATTAACAAGATTATCGTGTAATAACGGTGTAATGTCCGTAATGATTGAACGCAAATCTATTTCCGTGATTGCACTAAAACAGTCAACCGGTTTTGTAATGGACAACCGCGCGCGCGATAAATTAACAATTGAGTCCTAAGTTTACAATATCCGAACCTATCATACGTTCGTCTGGCAAGATAAGAAACGACAAATGTAAACAATGATCGTCAATAATTACCGGGCATGAAATCTGTTCGGTACAGTTAACGTGGGCGTTACCGACGCCTGTTAAACGCACGTTTGTTGCACTACGCACTCCCGAAAACCGATTTGCTATACTTAGCTTCACAAGAGAACACTCGGCACCACTATCAAAATAAAAAGGGTATGACTCACCGGATTGTGTAAGTTCGCCACGGACACCGGTGACTTCGCAAATGTTGACCCGTCGCTCGAGCGCAGCGCCGCCGCTCGCACCCCCAGCGCCGCCGCCGGCGCCAACGCCTGGCGCGCCGTTGCCTGCTTTCTTTATGCACTGTGGGGCGACATGGCCTTCTTCTCCGCAGCGGTAGCATATTACAAACTTCTTCGAATCTTGAATGGAGCTAGACGATGACGATGTGTGTGCAGCTAGTGCCGGTTTGTTACTTCGAGCAGCATCCGCAATAATAATACATCCGATGATGGGGCTTGAGCGAATCCCACTTCTGATGACAGCGGGAGCAGAGGCGAAGCGGTAGGTGGCTCGTCACTGTCATCTCGAGGTATGGTGTCCATGTTAGGTGAAGCAAGGAAAACGCAGTTTGCAATGATATCGCTGTTATTCCAAAATCACAGTATGCCGTAGGAATGCCGTGAACGTCACAGGTTCGATGGGGTGACCCGAGTTCTGCGGCGGTCGTGAGCGAAGTGCGCCCCATCGACTCCGTCCTCGTGTAATCGCGCCAAAACGATACTAGCGCCATCACACTGCGTTCAATGCACTTTACAAATTAAATCAACCAATCAAATAAAAGATCCGGTACTACGTAGTCAAATCAGTAACAATCAAATTAATTATCCGGTACTACAAAGTCAAAACAGCAATTATAATGTTGCCCGTATACGCGTGTGACGACATATATATTTTTTGTAATTTATAGCTTGCACTGTGCAACAAGTATGAGGTAATTGAAAAATATTTCGAATAAAATGTAAGCGACTGAAATTAACCAACATCCGTTGCTGTTGGAACATGATATTTTAGCAAGTAAACACTCATAGCCCGGCTTTGCTTATTTCATATTTTTATTTAATCGAACTGGCGAAATGCTTTGCATGCAAATACGTTACCTAACGGTTTAATTTTTGGTTCCAGTCAATTATATATTATCAATAAATAAATAAATTATGTTTCTTTCTTCTACTTTCTTATTGTGAAGAATATGACTCTATGATTTTGTTTTTATTAAAAGAAATGCAGTTATTAACATTATAAAAACAAAGCAACGTATATTCTTATTCTATACAATTAAACAAATATGTAGGTATGTAACACAACTAGTGTTTATATCATCCAAATCAGACGAATGGATTTGAATGATATTGAAAGATTTGATAGGGTTTTACTCATAATTTTAAATTGATTTTCATACTATTTTAGATTAAATTAAATCATACTAATGTAGTTGGAGTTGAATGCGAGGCTAGTTAAACTAAATCAATAAATAATAACTACGCGATTGAAGTCACGAGCGAAAGCTAGTGTTTAATAAAATATGATTTATGTCATGTAAACTCTTTTTCTAAAACTTATTTTACAAAATATCACATGACAACAAATACTGCTTAATTTTATTTTTTTAAACACACACATCAATAAATCGATTTAATCGATTACATTGAATTTTGATGACAATATAATTTTTTTCGTATAAATAGTCGAACTTTTTCACTAATGGTCACAAAATCATCAAGCAACTTCAACTTCAACACTCGTGAAACATCAAGTTAAAATGTAAGTAAGTACTTTTTTATTCATTCTGATTGATTATTATTTTCGGTTCTAGAAATATTCCACTTGTGTTCTATTAAGATTGAGTAATTGATGCTCATAACCAGTGATGGCAATAGACAGCCTGTATTTACGTAAACTTTATAATGAGATAGTACATAGAGTAGTTCTTTAATCCATCAAATTTCAGAGTGCAACAATGTTCTATCGAGAGATTGCATGTTGTTTATTTCATAATTTAACAATACGTAGATTACAGTGTTAGGTCTAAGCATTACATTTTTTTTACCAGTATTAACTGTGAAATTGGTGGTTGTAACAAATCGTTCTGACTTAATAGATATTTACCTTGTTTTAGGTCGGACTCTGAGTGCGAAATTCCTAAGAAATCGACTTCTGTGCGCAGAACGAAGACTTACAGATCAGAGTCGGAGAGTGAAGCTGAGCCACCAAATAAATCAACCGCACGCGCAATCGTAAAACGAAGATCGTTAGATCAGACTCAGACATTGAAGTAGATACAACGTCCAAGAAAAAACGGAAAACCAAAAAAACCTCTCCAGCCATTAAAAAACGCAAAGCAAGTGAAACACTAAGGTAATTATTATTACATTTTGCTGTGTATTTACAATAATACTTTTACATTAGAATGAATGTTACATTTATCGACATTTTTTTTAAACTTACGCTCATCGATATCCAAATAAGTAATTTTCATTGTTTAAATTAGTAGATAGTTTTGATAAAGTAATTTCAAATGTCAAAACTAGTACTACATTTTAAATTGTATGGTATAACGAACAAAAATAAATATAAGTAATTTTTTTTTTTTGGGAAAGGATAAAAGTCTACGATCTGTTTGGCATCGGTAGCAGTAGGGAGGACGAAGAAGTAGCGTGCACCACATCCAAGAAAACCCTGCCATCCTACTTCATCAACAGGGTGGCCAGCGGCAGTCAACGTCGAACTACACAAACTTCAGGTAACTTTTACGTTGACCTGAAAGTTTACGAATCCTCGGACGCACTGAACACTGAGGCTATTGATCTTTGGAAAAACGCGTTGGTGCGGATTAAGTTCCAAACCAGCGAAGAGACTGACCAGTGGTGTAACTTACAGAAATTGGTGCACAACGTTAATTCGTTATTTAAAGAGAACCCACAATTTTATGCGGATAAGTAATTATTAGTAGTTATTTATATAAAGAGCTTACTATTACACTAAAATTTCAGTTTTTTCCATGTAACTGTCATTAACATTATATTAATACCTCTTTCGTCTCAATATTTTAATATTTTTTAACATAATGCCTTTCTGCTCACTTTGCAAAATAACAGTAGACAAAAAACGATGGACAGGACATGTGCGTAGTAATACACATAAAAATAAAAGTACTGTTCCTATTTGTAACAACGTAGAACTAATTAAGTCTGGTTTCAAGGGACGTATTGCCAGTTATAAACTAGTTGCTTCAAATGAAGAAGAAAAAAACTCACCTTCATTATTTTTAAATAAAATTAAAAATCTAATTAAGTCACTGATAAATCGTTACTTACAAACACACACATGTGTTAAAGTTGTGACGAGGATCCGGCGGCGAGACATCCCTAACACGCGAACCGATGTTCGACAACCCTACGCGCCCGCAAGCGCTCGCGCACCAATATATAAGGCGTGGTGGGAGGCAGCTCCGGGACAGTCGTCCGAGTTCTGCGGCCCTGGCAAGACGTCTTCGCGCGCGCACGTCACCCATTTTCATTGCCTCGGCACATCGGAACTCTGACGATTTGTTGACCCGTGTTCCCTACTAACTTAGTTAAGTTACCCGATCCACCTCCCAATCCGAAGGTTTAGCAAGGCTAGCGGTTACCGTATGACGGCAAACCTTCACTCCCTACCCTTGACCGCGCTCCTGCGGTGAACCCATCCCCGGCCCGGATGCTCCTGCGGCTTAGTGTCGCATACGACTCCGCATGCCAGCCTTCATTACCCGTAGTGAGAACGTAGATATAAACTAACCAAACACCCGCCACGCTCCGCGTCGATATACCGTGTAGGACGCGATCTCGTTACCGCTCCAGAATCCGTCCCGTAGGGAACCGCGCAGATCCTCGTCGCCCTATCTCGCCGTCCAGCCGTGACGGCAGTCAGACAGCAGTCATAGCCTAGGCTTAGGTTAAGCGTTAGGAGTGTATTAACATTTAGTGAATATTGTGAAACTGTTCAATATATAGTGTGAAAACGTCACGTTGGTTTCTCTGGTCAATCCCTGGTAGGTTACCCCAAATTAGGTACACATCCCCTCACCGCACGCACGGCGGGCTGGGGCCAGTACATATGCTGACGAGGAACTCAGGCTGAGCTAGCTGAAAGGGTTCTTCGTCACATTGGCGCCCAACGAAAAAACCCATATAAACCCCAGGAAATAGGGTACTTACCGAGCCGTCGCACCCAGGCTAGAAACCGAAAGAGAGCGACGCCTCGGGAGTAACCAGAATTAAAATATTGACCAGAAACCGAATCTAATGCCCACGTCCTGGATATACAACCTGAAAAAGCAAGAATTGGAAGAAGAGTGCAAAAGAAGAAACCTAAACACCGAAAACTCGACAGTGCGTGACCTGAGACAAAACCTCGCACAAGTGGTAAGGGCAGAAACCCCATCCACGTCACAAACCCGACCAGATAATACGGACCAGCCCTCCAGCGACACCGAAGAAGGTACAGATTATTCCGAACACACCGACTCCGACACAGAATTCGAGGACACAAAGATGTCACACGAAGAAAAAAACCCAGAACAGACGAAATGTGGCAACCCACGAACAACTAACGCAAGTGAGTGCATAGTATCAAGGTGGAACATACACTTCGATACACACGACGACCCCGTGGAGTTCCTGGAAAGACTGGAAGAGCTGTCAGAGACAGGGGAAATAGAAAAAACGAACCTACTAAAAGTAACACCAAGACTACTAAAAGGTAAGGCTGTGTTGTGGTACCGTAACAACAGAGACTCGTGGACAACATGGGAAGAATTTATTGAGTGTTTCTCTATAACATTTATGCCAAAAAATTACGAAAACGAACTCCTCCGAAAGATAGTAACATCAAGACAAAACTACAAACAAAAGTTCACCGATTACCTAATCGATCTACAAACTTTAATGAGAAGATACACAAAGATGTCAAAAGAGGAAAAGTTAAACAGAATATACGATAATATGAACCCAAAATACAAGTACTACATAAAAAGAACAGAATTTACCACGGTACAGCAATTAACACAACTCGCAAAAGACTACGAAAGTGTCACAGAGGACCACCAAATGAGCTTCAACCGAAGGTTCGAGAACAGAAGCAGTACAAACACACAAACAAACACGAAAATATACAGGGAAGCACAACCCGCACAGGCACTATCAGAAAACAGACAAGCCAGAGACACGGCGAAATACATCTATAATTACAACCCAAATACATGCTGCTGGAGTTGCGGCAAACCCGGACATACATCAAGAGAGTGTAGAGGAAGAAAAGTGTTATTTTGTGGAGGGTGCGGAAAGATTGGCGTACTAAGCATCAAGTGCTGCAGGGAAAATAAAAACATAGTACAATCCATGATAATAGGCACAGAAACGAAAAACGGAGACAACCGCCCATACACACAGATAACCGTGTTAGACACAGTATACCAAGCGCTGATCGACACAGGAGCAACAAGATCATACGCAAACCGACAGATATACGAGGAATACCTAAAGAGAAAGCACAAGCCTAAAAACGTGTCAGAAACGGCAAGCACAGCAAATGGAACAACACTAGAAATCACGCAAGCCCTACCCCTAGAAATCAAAGTAAGAGAGAAACAAATAAACCACCAAATGTTATACCACCCCCAGATTACAAAAATAATAATCGGGATGGACATACTAAGCAGAATAGGGGCAAAAATAAGTTGGACAGACGAAGATACCAGACAAAACAAGGAAGAACAAATAGAGACTATCACAAACGTCGACAACGAGATAGAAACAGAAAACATGGACCCAACCCTCACAAAGGAACAAAAAATCCGATTACAAAAGACCATAAGCGAAGAATACGAGAAATGCGACAGAAGCCCAAAAGAGAACACATGGACGGCGCATGAAATAAAACTGAAACATGACCAACCAATAAAACAAAAATATTATCCGAGAAATCCGAAATCCGAAAGAATATACGAAATCGGAAGAGATAACAGAGACTGGACAAAAAAAATACTAAAAGAAATTAACCAGACAGAAAATACCGAATATAAATCCGAAAACGGTAAGCTATACCGAAAAATTATAAACTACGCCTACGGCCCGAGACTAAACCCGACCTCAGAATGGAGACTATGCGTACCTGAAACAGAAAAACACGACGTCCTAAAAGAAAACCACGACACACCGACAGCAGGCCACCTCGGAACGGCAAAAACACTAAATAGAATATCACAGCGATATTACTGGCCGGGAATGTATAAGGACGTCGCAAGATACGTGAGAACGTGCAAAACTTGCCAAGCACACAAAAAACCACAACAAAAACAAGCAGGATTAATGCATATATACAACGCACAGTCACCCTGGAGCATCATGTCAACGGACCTCATAGGCCCCTTACCAAGATCGTCAAACGGATTCACATGGATAATAGTTTTTCACGACAAATTCACGAAGTGGACAGAAGTAAAACCACTACGAACAGCAACCGCTAATACGGTGACAAAAGCATTCAAAGAATGCATCGTCATGAGATACGGATGCCCGGAGGTATTAATAAGCGACAATGGCAGACAATTCACGAGAAAAATATTCGAGGAAGAATTAAAAAAGTACGGTACCAAGCACAGACTGACCGCACCATACTCACCACAAGCAAACCCCACCGAACGGGTAAACAGAACATTAGAAACAATGATGGCAACCTACATAAGCAACAACCACAAAAAGTGGGACGAATACCTACCGGAACTTAACTTCGCTATTAACACGTCAACCCATGAATCCACAAAATACACACCAGCATTCCTTTTATTCGGAAGAGAGTTAAGAGCACCAAGAGACAGAAACGAACTCCCTATCCCACACCTAGAACAAAAAGAAACACTAATAGAAGTCCACGAAATCGTTAAAAACAACCAACAAACAGCCTCAATACAACAAAAACGACACTACGACAAAAATAAGAAGGAATGGAAACCGAAACACGGCGAAAAAATTATGAAACGAAACTTCACATTATCAGACGCAAACAAACATTTTTGCGCAAAATTGGCACCTAAGTACAACGGCCCATACGAAATAATATCTAGTAAGTCTCCAGTAATCTTCGAATTACAAGACCCGACCACAAAAAGGAAAAGTACAGCTCACATAAAAGACATAAAACCATACTACGAATAAGAATAAAGGAAAAATCAATCGTTATCAAACCTCATGAAAACCACGAAGATAGAATAATACACACAAATCACCTTTTTTTCACCCGCAACATGCTACGAAATAGACAAGTAACGCCATCTATCGGCACCTCAAGACAAGAACCCGGCCGTGAACAAAAGGCCCTAAGGAGGATTAACAAAACTTACCTACAAAATCAATGAGAAAACCGTCATAAATAAAATAACTGGGAGACAGAGACAGGACTCATTATCAAGCGAGCAGTCATGGCAGAACCTTGGGCGAGAACGAGAACACAACCTAGGCCACTACCGACGACAGGGCAACCGGGACGTGTAGTTTTACGTGGGAAGGCCTGGCAGATCAAGATAGACAGGAATGGTAAGATCAGACCAGCAACGCCAGGCCCCAACACAGAAACGCCAGGACCACCGCGGCCAACAAACTCGCACCCGCAGAACCCGGAATCAGGACAACGCGTGGCGTATACCGAGGAGGATTTGGAGCCAGGGGGTTGGTCCGAGTTATTAGGAGTCGATTATTTGAGCGACGTAGAAAGGGATCCTCAAATAAACGCGCTGGACCTATTAGACAATGCCGAGAACGAGCTGGAACGGCCACGAAAGAAAGTCCACAAGAGAGGCAAAAGAAAGAGGCGCACCGGGAAACCAAGAAAACGGGACAGGCCGGAAAACGTGAAGGACTAGGTCGTAAAAAAATTTTTTTTGTTTTTTTTCTTTTTCTTTACCTAACATTAAACTAACTTAGAATCAGTAACACAAACCGTAAATTCCAGTTGCATAAGTAATAACTAAGTAAATTCACAGAGAAACAATTAGTAGATAATCCTCTTATACAGTAACGTAAATGTAAGGTGCTTAACCGATTTAGATAAATGAGACTTAGAAAAACATAACATAATTGTAATCCGTTATATATTATACCGTAAATGTAAAATGCTTAACCAATCTTGATAAATGAGGTTTAGCAAATCACAATTATAATCAGTTATATATTATACCGTAAACTTAAAATGCTTAACCGATCTTGATAAATGAGGGTTAGCAATACATAATTGTAAACCTGTGATAGGTAATTTTACGGTGAAATAATTAGAAATCGGTAAACTAATACTATACAGCAAAACATAATTATAATCCGTTGTATAGTATACAGTAAATTTAAAATACTTAACCGATTTTGATAAGCGAGGTCTTGCAAAACGCATTTATAATCCGTTGTAAAGCGATTTCAAGGCGAAACAACTAGAAAGTAATAATATGATACTGTACAGTAAATGTAAAATGCTGAACCGATTTCAATGAATAAAGTTTAGCAACACATAATTATAAACCTTTGATAGGTAATTTTACGATGAAGTAATTAGAAGTCAGCAAGCTACGACTAGATAGCAAATATAAAATGCTGAACCGATCCCGATAAATTAGAGATAGCAAAACATAATTATAAAACGTTGGCAAGGAAATGCACAACGAAACAATTAACAATCCACTGTTTTGCACAACAACTAGAAAATAAAGTAAATAAAAAGCATTCAGGAACTGATAAATAATGCATTAGATAAAAAGTAATTGCTATTTCATAAGGAGATAAATCGGATAAAACAAAGAAAAATAACCGATTAATAAGCTCCAAAACAGTAAATCAGATAACATCGAAAGAATGATAAAATCATAGTCAAAATATACATAGACACAACAAAACAAAATAAGTCTATGTCATTATAAATTAACTAAACCAGAAAACAAATACACAAGTGAATTCTCAAACATTCATAAATAAGTAACTTATCAGTCCGAAAAAATGACATAGATACAAACACTATATAATAAATCTATATCATTTAGAATTACCAGTTAACCAGATCAACATATAATATTGAAAAATAAATTGAACATAGGATCCAGCTAGGTATTTTTGTGTATAGATTGTATACCGGATCTTGTGATTTTTACAGGTAAAAATCTCCAAAGGCGGGGAGGAAGTGTGACGAGGATCCGGCGGCGAGACATCCCTAACACGCGAACCGATGTTCGACAACCCTACGCGCCCGCAAGCGCTCGCGCACCAATATATAAGGCGTGGTGGGAGGCAGCTCCGGGACAGTCGTCCGAGTTCTGCGGCCCTGGCAAGACGTCTTCGCGCGCGCACGTCACCCATTTTCATTGCCTCGGCACATCGGAACTCTGACGATTTGTTGACCCGTGTTCCCTACTAACTTAGTTAAGTTACCCGATCCACCTCCCAATCCGAAGGTTTAGCAAGGCTAGCGGTTACCGTATGACGGCAAACCTTCACTCCCTACCCTTGACCGCGCTCCTGCGGTGAACCCATCCCCGGCCCGGATGCTCCTGCGGCTTAGTGTCGCATACGACTCCGCATGCCAGCCTTCATTACCCGTAGTGAGAACGTAGATATAAACTAACCAAACACCCGCCACGCTCCGCGTCGATATACCGTGTAGGACGCGATCTCGTTACCGCTCCAGAATCCGTCCCGTAGGGAACCGCGCAGATCCTCGTCGCCCTATCTCGCCGTCCAGCCGTGACGGCAGTCAGACAGCAGTCATAGCCTAGGCTTAGGTTAAGCGTTAGGAGTGTATTAACATTTAGTGAATATTGTGAAACTGTTCAATATATAGTGTGAAAACGTCACGTTGGTTTCTCTGGTCAATCCCTGGTAGGTTACCCCAAATTAGGTACACATCCCCTCACCGCACGCACGGCGGGCTGGGGCCAGTACATATGCTGATGAGGAACTCAGGCTGAGCTAGCTGAAAGGGTTCTTCGTCACAAAGTAAACTTTGAATTTTTTTGTAAGTTCCTTTTAATCAAAGACCAGCCTTGTGAAGAAACAATGAAATCTTTTTGTACAAAAAACTTAACTCTTCATTTTAATTATGATTTTGATACATTGTTCACAAATTTTGAATGTCAACTACTGAAAAAAATTGAAGATTTCGAAGAAAGAGATGGTGGGTGGACGTTCTTAAATACCTCACATTTAGAAGTCAATATAAATAAATACCAACCACTTGGTGGATCTCGACTCATTAATTTACCAAAATCTATTCAAAGTAAAAAAGCGTGTTTGAATATTAAGAACAAAGATGAATATTGTTTTCTGTGGTGTGTGACTGCAGCCTTATATCCCACAACAAAACACCCTGAACGGGTTACTTCATATCCACACTTTCGAGATGTACTTAACGTGAAGGGTATTTCATTTCCGGTAAACTTTTCAGATATAGCTATTTTCGAAAAAAATAATCCAAATCTAAATATAAACGTTTATGGACTGAATAATAAGAAAAACATAATCGGTCCGCTTTATAAATCTGAGATTAAGTCTAAAAGATCGAAACACATTCATTTACTACTGCTTGAAAACGATACCTCCACCCATTATTGCTTAATTAAAGATTTATCGACTAGTTAGGTCTCAAATAACAAAACATCACGGTAAGCTATACCTTTGTGAAAGCTGTTTATTATTTTTTCCTAACTCGAGTCAACTTGATAATCACTTGTGTGGAGGAGTTGTTACTGTTTTACGTGAAGAAGGTTCAGTAATTCAGTTTAAAAATTATGAAAAAAAACAAAATGTTCCTTTCGCAATTTATGCCGATTTTGAGGCAATGTTATGTTAACAATGGTTAAATTACAAATTGATTGTAAAACATGGATTATGACTCGATACGTAACATCACTAAAGTAACGTCACTACTGAGGTCCGCCATCTTGACGGAATCACTTTTGCTGCGATCGCCGAGGCGTCAACATCTCTGCTGTGCTGTACCGGCAAAGTTATTGGAGGCTTATTTAGAAATAAACGGAGTTAGTAAGTACTTTCCGGTGTTTTACTTCTGGCGTTATCAGTCAGAAGTGGGATACCGCGACAAACGCTTTGCCTGCGCTTAGGCCGAAACTAGCAGTGACCTGGGTAAGTGAGTGAACAATTACGTTTTAAATATCTTGTGATGAATTTTACTGTGATACTGTGTGCTTTTATCTCACTTAAATAATGATTCTACCGCTTTTAAATCATAAAACATGGTTTGATGTGAACACCAACAACAGCTCGATAATGTGTGAAAGTGTGGAATGAATAAATTAATTCTACTTAATGATAAATTCAAGTGATTTTAAAATGTAACGTTTCGTTTACGAAACAATGAGAATGTTATACGTTACGCAGTAGTTAATGATCGGTGAATATTTAATAGTGATATTAGTGATATTAAACAACAATGAATTTGTCCTTTTGCCATCATACTTTTTTCCGTAATTAATATCAACACATCACTTTTATCGTTAAGATTTTGGATCGAGGGTATCTCAATTAAGTCGTTCATTTCAAAAGTTGAGAGCAAATATTATTTATAGACAATAGTTACTGACGGTAGCTGTCGTTGACATACGAGTAACGTTTAACGTTTATTATAACATGTTTTTTTTTCTGCTACGAATTCCTACGTAGGTACTAATATTATTGTTTTTTTTGTGACAAATAATAGTCAACAAATGAAATTAGTACGATTAGGAATCAGTGGTTTAGGTAATAAAACAACGAATTAGGGACACTTTACACATGTTGCAATTAGAGTTCCTTTTCAAACATTTTGTGTATATTACAGCGGACAGTTTATTCCTGTGATCCTTTTCCCTGTTTCATCCAGTAGTAATGGGGTCTCATGATTCTAATTATCGAGGGCACAGTCATAGAAAGAGAAATAGTCGAACTCCATCGCAAGAATTACCGTTATCACCAGAAACGCAACGACGTATTACTCAAAATTTAAGGGTACGCAGTCGGTCACGAATATGTAGAATTAGGTCGCGAACGCCTCCACGTACTCGTTCACGTACTCGGAGCTCTATTACAAACAGGCCTGTGACTAGGACTTTGTCCACCCCAAATCGTGATTCTCGGTTTGACCAACGTCGACATAAGTTATCATCGAAGAGAGGTAGTAATCAGAATCGATCACGTACGCCGCGTCATTATCGTAGAGATAGTGGAAATAGACCTTCTAGATCTAGTCATCGTCAAGAGCACAGTAATAGGCGACGACGACGACTTAGTTCAAGGGCGGATGAGTCGGAAGTTAAAAGGCGTTGTCGTTCGCGTAATAATTGTATAACAACGCGACGTAGTAGATCTGGTACGTCAAAAGAAGGACTTCAGAATAATCGAGAAAGGGGGAATTCTAGTTCCTTATGTTTACCATCGAGTGGTAAAACCATAGTAATACAAAATAATGATGAGAACGAAGTCGTAGTTACGGCTTTAACGGATCGAGGTAGCACTACAGCTCAGGGAACGGGAATGCACGCAGCCCAAAACGTAATACCTGATTTTGATCCGCAGGGGAAAGTTCAGACTATGAAAGAATGGTTAGCAAAAATAGATGAATCAGCGCATGTGTATGGCTGGTCAGAACGTCAAACGATATTTTATGCGTTACCCAAATTACGTGGTTTAGCTAAGCGTTGGTATGACGGACTTACTAGCGTAAAATACACATGGGCTGAATGGCGTGAAAAACTGGTCTCTGCATTCCCGTGCGAACAAAATTATGCTGATGTACTTTCGGAAATGTTAGCTAGGAAAACTCGTCGCAATGAAACATTAGAGGAGTATTACTATGATGAAATTATGCTCATAAATAGGTGTGAACTTAAAGGGAAAAAGGCAGTAGATTGTCTTACCCAAGGTATTTACGATGCTAATATAAGAATGAATATCCAAGGTGCAAACCTTCAAAACCCTGATAATGTACTTCAGTACTTTAGGAATATTACAAGCAGGGTTGCCTATGTTCCTCGAGCTCATAATCAAAATCAACAACAAACTGAACAAATGGGCAAGAGGAACATTGACTCCTCCTTTAGGAAACCAACTGCGATAGACCAAACCACATGTTACAATTGCGGTGAAGTAGGTCATATCGTAACTCGCTGTCCTAAAGATATCGTTAAGTGCAATAGATGTCGTCGTTTTGGCCATGATGAAAAGAGCTGCACTAGGCAATTCGAGACAAAGACTATAAAGGAACAAATGTCAAAAGGGTCAAGCACGTCCAGCACTAAGAACGTTTTAAACATTGTTACAGCAGGAAGAGGTAGTGAAAAGTATTTTAAACCAATCACAGTAAACGGGAAATCCATGACATCATTTGTAGACTTAGGTAGCCAATGTACTTTACTTCGGGATGATTTTGGATCAGATTTCAAGTTAGCTGTAGATAAATCAAATTTGCCAATGCTTAAGGGGTTTGCCAGTGGAGTTCTTGTTCCTAGCGGGCGAGTTAATATCAGAATTACATTAGATGGATTAGACGAGAATATAGAAGCATATTTAGTAGATTTCTCAGTTCTCCCTGCTGATGTGTTAGTAGGGCAATCGTTGACTGAACTGCCTCAAGTGAGAGCTTTAAAAACCAACGATAGACTAATATTTTATAAGGACATAGGAAATAAATACAGTAAGAGGCCTATCACAAATGCGGAGGACGTTATGGTACATGGTGCACTTACGATAGAAGTGCTAATGGCTTTTGAGACAACAGGGTTAGTATATGTAGATACTGAACCTTGTATGCGAGAGGGTAAAGAATATACAATACTACCGGGGCTGTATTCGATCAATAGGGGAAAGGGGTCTATAGTGATTGTTTCTTTGAATTCAGAACCGTTTTTGTTACGCAAAGGAGTTTTATTGGCTCGTGGTATTATATTATCGAATATAATGCCAATTTTTGAATCGTCTAACAGAAGTTTAATAAGCGTCAATTCAGTAGTTGTCAATGAAGTTATGAAGCCCAGTAGTATCGAACCTGAGTAAATAAATATGGACGGTAGCTTAACTTCGAATGTAAAAGACCAGCTTTGTAATCTACTAAATGAATATCGTGACTGCTTTGCATTTAGTCTAGATGAACTTGGCAAAATAGAATGTACAGAAATGCATATACAGTTGAAAGACAATGTACCTGTCACTTATACACCGTATAGGCTCTCATTGTCAGAACGTGATAAAGTCAATAGTATTATTAACAACTTGTTAGCCAACGGTATCATCCAAGAGTCTACTTCAGAGTATGCAAGTCCTATTATTTTAGTAGCGAAGAAAAACGGGGATGTGAGGTTGTGCGTAGACTATCGGGCATTGAATGGGCAGACTGTCATAGAAAAATTTCCGATAACTCTTATTGATGACCAGATTGACAGTCTTTCCGGACAGGTGTTCTTTACCTCGCTTGATCTCACATCTGGCTATCATCAGGTACCCGTAGCGGAAGAGTCAAAGCATCTAACTGCATTTGTGACCCCGGATGGGCACTACGAATATAATCGTATGCCCTTCGGACTCACGAATGCACCAGCCGTATTTCAAAGACTCATTCTTAAGCTATTAAAGACACGTAAAATTCCGGGTGTCCTTGCATATATGGATGACATCATTATACCCTCTAAATCTATATCTGAAGGAATGTCAAAGCTACGCGAAGTACTCAACCTCTTAAGAGAGGCTAACCTTACTCTGAACCTGGCCAAGTGTAATTTTTTTCAAACGACTATTCACTATTTAGGTTTTGAGATCTCCTCATAAGGAGTAAGACCAGGACAAGAAAAGACAAAGGCTGTCACTAACTTTAAAACTCCGAAGAACGTTCACGAAGTTCGGCAATTCATTGGATTGTCGAGTTTCTTTCAGCGTTTTGTTCAAGGATTTGCAACAATTGCAAGGCCATTAACAATTCTTACAAAAGCTACCACAGCTTGGGTATGAGGTGAAGATCAGAACCAAGCTTTTATTAAACTAAAGGAAATTTTGACAACACGTCCTGTCTTAGCAATCTATAACCCAGAGTATGATACGGAGCTACATACTGATGCCAGTTCAACTGGTCTGGGGGGTATACTATTGCAACGCCCAAATAAAGACTCGCCACTCCGGCCCGTAGCATATTTTAGCAGGCAGACGACAGCAGAAGAACAACGTTTTCATTCGTATGAATTAGAGACTCTGGCTGTCGTCGCATCGTTGAACCGATTTAGGGTTTACCTCCTAGGTGTAGAGTTCAAAATTGTCACGGATTGCAATGCACTCCGTACCACTTTAACAAAGAGGGACCTCATACCAAGAATAGCTCGCTGGTGGCTTCTTGTGCAGGAATTCTCTTTTATAGTTGAATATAAGGCAGGCTCTCAGATGGCGCATGCAGACGCCCTTAGCCGTAACTCAATTCCTGAGCAGGACCAGCAGCCACTCTCTGTTATGCAGATTGGTGAAGTTAACTGGTTACAATCAGTACAGATGAGTGATCCCCGGTTATGCCATATTAAAGCTGTGTTAGATACAAAGAGCCAAGAGGCGAAAGATATTCGTGACAATTATGAACTGAAAGATGGAAAGGTTTACAGAAAGGTAAACGGTGAGTTACGTTGGGCAATACCCAAAGATGCTAGGTGGAAAATCATGCAACAATGTCACGATGAGGCCGGACATTTTGCATATGAGAAGACATTGGAAAAAGTAAGACGAGATTACTGGTTTCCTAAACTGGCTCAGTTTGTTAAAAAGTATGTCCGTGCGTGTATACCTTGTGCTCACGCTAAAATACCCGGAGGCAAAAAACAAGGTCTTTTGTACCCGATTCCTAAACCAAACATCCCTTTTCAATGTCTTCACATTGACCATTTAGGCCCTTTTGTCAAGAGTAAACGTGGTAATTTATATATTTTAGGGATCGTAGATAGTTTTACTAAGTTTATAATATTGCGCGCCGTGAAAAATACTAAAAGTAAGACATCAATATCAGTACTCAGGGACGTATTTGGTCTGTTTGGTATACCGGCTCACCTTATCTCAGATCGTGGCACGAGTTTTACGTCCAATGAGTTTAAGTCATATACAGAATCCATTGGAGTGAAACACACTTTAAACGCGGTGGCTACACCAAGAGCTAACGGCCAAATCGAACGCTATAACCGTTCAATTTTGGCGTCACTTACGGCTCTCTATCATGATGAAGATGATCGGGAATGGGAAGTTAAGCTTGGGCAAGTTCAATGGAGCCTTAACAATACCATCAATCAAGGCACAGGCAAATGTCCTTCGGAAGTTATACTTGGGAGACCTACAGTTAATACTGTAGAAGCGCAGTTACACGAAATTATTATTTCGGAAAAATCTCCATTAGAAGCCGTAGAGAAAATCCGTGACGAAGTATGTACAACTATCAAGGATAGACAGGATAAAATGAAAACTCGATATTATAGGAATAGGTCTAAAGCACGAACATATAAAGAAGGTGATCTAGTAATGGCCCAAAAGAACACGAAAACGCCGGGGGAAAGTCATAAGCTGGCCCCATCATTTTCTGGTCCGTACAGAGTTACCGCGGTTTTAGGACATGATCGATATGAAATAAGTAGTGTCGAAGGTTACTCGAAAAAGAAATATACCAACGTTTTCTCTGTTGATAAATTAAAGCCTTGGATGAGGTATGGGGATACAGAATCTGAGAGCGATTATGGTGATAGCGAGTAATAATTTATTATGTATAATTTCATTGTGAATGTAATGATCTAATAAAATTTGCGATACTATTAATTCAAATAAAATTCCAAAGTCTAGGAACTAATTGAGAGCCAATATGTTTATTACCAAGATAAGTACAATATATGTGATGTTTTAATATGGTTTAAGTAACACATAAGAAAGTCATTTGTTTTCCCTTACTGATCCTTCCTGTCCCTTAATAAACTGATACATGATCAACGGTTTGAATGGCTGGTTGTTTGGAGACGGAACCTGGTAATGCCAACCGCCAAGCGACGATCCGGCGAAGTCAACTTGCTGGAACCGTTATGCTGCGATCAAGGCTGCAGTTTCTGATGTGGGCTTGCGGCACACGACTATGATGGACTGAGGCAGAAGCTCCTTGTGCGGGCTGAACTGTTTGTATACTGAGGCCGTAGCTCCTTGTGTGGGCAAGCGGTAACAGCACAAATGGGTTGAGGCCGTAGCTCCTTGTGCGGGCAAGCGGTAGCAGCTCAAGTAGATTGAGGCCGTAGCTCCTTGTGTGGGCGAGCGGTAACAGCATAAATGGGTTGAGGCCGTAGCTCCTTGTGCGGGCAAGCGGTAACAGCTCAAGTAAATTGAGGCCGTAGCTCCTTGTGTGGGCAAGCGGTGACAACCCGGATGAATTGAGGCCGTAGCTCCTTGTGCGGGCAAGCGGTGGCAATCCGGATAATTTGAGGCCGTAGGTCCTTGTGTGATCAAGCGGCGCCTTCTGATACTACGAAAAGATGCAGCTCCAGATGCAGGCTGACGGTGCTTGCAGGTGCTGGGGATAGTCATCAACGATGTCATGTCGTTTTGGACAACCGCAGCTTTGGGCACAATAAGGCGCCACTTAATCTTCGGATATCAAAACGTCTCCAGTGTGTGTTACATAATAATATAAAGTGCGTATAGTAAATGATGTCTAAATATGATACACTAGCTTCACTGACTCCACGTTGAGAGATCCATTTAATGACTCTAATTTACTTTGTGCTTGTATAGATATATCATAAAATTTTATTTGTTTGGGTATTATTTAACTGTCTTAACTATGCGAATGAGGTCATTCTTATGAGTAGGACGGCCGAGAATATTTACATTGTCACTTTGGGTATAGACAGCGGCTCGTCAGCCAACGAGTTTTACAGGAAGTCAAATTTTCTCAATTGATATTGATCGTGACGTGACCGATTTAAAGCTGAAAATCGGTTTAATGACCTGTAACTTTTTGATTGGTTTGACCTGCTGTACTTTATAATCTTAAAAAGTTTTTAAACACTTAGTTTATTAACATTAAAGATAATACAAATTTTCGTTGTTTTTAAATTTCTGTTTACATAAGAAAATACATAAAATTAAACTAAAGTAATGAAAAATTCTAACAAAAATATATATTTTTTGTGATGAATTTGTTAGAAGTTTGTAATTAATTAACCTTATTATAATATTTATTAATATCTGTTTAGTCAATGCAGAGAGAGTTGATGTCTGGGACAGACATCCGTTCAGGATGGCCGACTGTTAACGATGGTTAAATTACAAATTGATTGTAAAACATGGATTATGTCTCGATACGTAACATCACTAAAGTAACGTCACTACTGAGGTCCGCCATCTTGACGGAATTACTTTTGCTGCGATCGCCGAGGCGTCAACATCTCTGCTGTGCTGTACCGGCAAAGTTATTGGAGGCTTATTTAGAAATAAACGGAGTTAGTAAGTACTTTCCGGTGTTTTACTTCTGGCGTTATCAGTTAGAACCAGTACAACAAAGCAATTCTGAACAGAATACATTAAACACTTCCATTTTACAGCGGCATGTACCAGTTGCTTTTGCGTATAATATTGTTTCTACAATCGATGAGAGTTATAATCGTTTTGTTACTCATCGTGGTAAAGATTGCGTAGCTAAATTCATAAATTTGCTGCATAAAGATGTAATTAATATTTATGAGATACTCAGTCAAAATAAACCTATGGTCTTTACAAAACAAGATGCAAGTGAATTTGAAAAAGCTAGTAGTTGTCATATCTGTGAACACTTACTGTGGGGGGATAAAGTTAGAGATCATTGCCATATAACGGGACGATATCGTGGAGCCGCTCATTATCACTGTAATCTTCAATATAAACAACCAAAATTTATTCCATTTTTTTTCCATAATCTATCTGGCTACGATTGTCACCTTTTTATTAAAGAATTGGGTGAAACTCCTGGAAAAATTAACATTTTACCTAAAACGAAAGAAAAATACATTTCTTTTTCTAAATTTATACCCGTGAACGAGGATGCTTATGTGCAGTTACGCTTCTTAGATTCTTACCACTTTTTGGGAACAAGCTTAGACAAACTAGCTAAAACTATGGAACAAAATGATTTCATTAGTTTGAGGTCACATTTTCCAGACGATACTCAGTTTCGCTTATTAACGCGTAAGGGTGTATATCCTTATGATTATATGTCTGATTGGAAATGTTATGAGGAAACAGTATAACCTAGGAAATATTTTTTTTTAATTCAATGACTGACGAAAATATCTCCGATAGTGACTATGGACATGCACAGTCTATTTGGTTAAAGTTTAATATAAAAATTTCGGTGAGTATACTGATTTATATTTAAAAACAGATGTTCTCTTGTTAACAGATATATTTGAAAGTTTTCGTAAAACTTGTAAAAAACATTACAAACTTGATCCTGCCTTTTACGTAACAGCTCCTAGTTTGTCATTTGACGCAATGTTACTTGTAACGGGTATACAGCTTGAACTTATTACAGACTTAGCTATTATACGAATGATTCAAGATGGGATTAGAGGGGGTGTATGTATGTGTTCACATAGATACGCAAATGCGAATCATAAATATATGACCGACTATAATGAATCGCAACCAGACTCGTATATAGTATACCTAGATTGTAATAACTTGTATGGATATAATATGTGTCAGTCTTTACCTTTCTCTAACTTCAGATTTTTAAATGAGCACGAAATACCTTTTTTAGACATACAGAGTATTGACGATGATGCTGATTGGGGCTTTATACTTGAAATCGATCTTTTGTATCCTGAAAACTTGCATTGTCAACATAACGATTTACCATTTTGTCCTGAAAAATGCATCCCACCCGGTGGTAAGACCATTAAGCTTATTCCAAACTTGTATAACAAATATAAGTATGTGATTCACTATGTTCATTTAAAAAAGTGTATGGAACATGGATTAATATTACGTAAAATTCATCGAGCTATTACGTTTAGATAAGGCCCATATTTGAAGTGCTATATTGATCTTAACACAAAACTGCGTCAAAAGGCAAAGAGTACTTTTGAACAAGACTTTTAAACTCTTGAATAATAGTGTTTTTGGTAAAACTTTAGAAAATACTGAAAAAAGGGTAAATGTTTAGTTAGTAAATCAATTGGAGGATTTTAACAATACAACAAAAAAGTCGTTGCAAGCGGCGAGATTAATAGCCAATCCTTACTTCCATAGCTCTACTGTGTTTACAGAAAATTTGGTTGCAATACAGTTGAAATCGAACCAGCTAGTATTAGACAAACCAATTTATATTGGTTTTACGGTTTTAGAATTATCTAAATCTCATATGTATAATTTTCACTGTAATATCGTTAAACCATTTTATAAAGAAAATGTACAGTTATGTTATACCGATACGGATTCACTTATTTATGCTATAAATACGAATGATTTCTATTTAGACTTAAAAAACGCATTTTTAAGTTATTTTGACAGTAGAAATTACGATACCATCAATATGTACAATGTCCCACAGCAAAATAAAAAAATTCCTGGTTTGTTCAAGGATGAGATGGGTGGAAAAATTATCACAGATTTTGTTGGATTGAGATCCAAATTGTACTGCATAAAATCCCAAGACAAAGTTACTAAAAAGGCAAAAGGGGTAAAAGCATGTGTAGTTCGTGATTTAAAAATATCAGACTACGAGAATGTCCTGTTGTATAAAAATATCATTAGAAGAAGAAATATGCTTTTTAAATCAATAAAGCACCAAATATTTACGCAAAGCGTAAATAAAGTTGCGCTAACTGCTAATGATGATAAACGTTTAGTTTCATTTAATAATATTCAAACTTTAGCATGGGGAAATGCTTCATTCTTAAAAAAATATTGACAGTTACATGGATTTTGCGTTGTATAAGAAATATACCTAAATTAATGTTAAACCTAACGATAAGTGAATTATATTTATGTTAAGTATGAAGTACTATCATTGTGTACTGTAATCTTTTATTGTTTTTACAGCAGTTTTACAAATAAATAATAATATTAATTACATGAACATGTGGACTTATTTCTCTCTATTAGGTTGCAGTCAAACCATGCGTCAGGTTCCGCCGCGAAACGCTGCTTGTTCCGCTGACAATGTATTTTAAGTTACCTATGTCACATCTAGCGGAAATTACGCGGCGTCTTAAGACACTCGAAACCTTTTGTTTGTGTCACTTTTCAAATTCAGTTGCGGAACGTGACGCATGGTTTGACCGCAGCCTTACCTGTACCTACCTATATTTTTCATCGAGGTGAACAATAATGATGAACTAGATTTTTTTGAAACGTTTCATATTGTAAACTATGCACGTGTAATTTGGTAAATTTAGGTTGCTAAAGCTAATTTCCTCTAGTTTGGTACTTCATAAATATTTTAGTGTTTTTTTGCTGACAAAGAAAATCGAAGGTAATCTAACACCCATGTAGCAATAAGTTCGATTAATAAATTGCAATTCATTAAAACGGGACGGAAATTAATTACATATATATTTAGGTCTTACCGCTTAACATTACTTGTCTATCTGAACTTGTGAGGAGTCACACCTATTATATATTTTTTACGGTTAAGACTGAGTTGACTAACTACGTCGCCATGGTAAGACTTTTTTGTACATATTAATTTGTTTTTAAACTGAAGTATAACCCTTTGTTGCACTGCACTATTTTAATTTTTGTTTTGTTTTTTTGTTACAGGATTTAAAACTTAAAAATGATACCGCCGTTTCAAAAGAAGATAACTCGCCTAGTTATGATCCTCAAGAATTTTTGGATACCTTTCAATATGCTCAAGATCCGTTAGAGGGATTTACTCAAGAATATATGAAAATGCAAACCAACCATTCTTGTCAACATCGAAGCCAAAAAAAGGCTAAGCGATTGCGAAATAGCGTTGCTGTAACTTCAAGTAAGAAGCGGCGAGCTCATTCCTTTGTGATTAATAGCGCTCCAACCAAAGGTCGTCGGTTGATAAAAATAGAGATTTCGGAGTTGAATGACTCGCAATGCATTAGTAATTCTGTGCAGGACGGTAGTGTGATTCTAAGTTCTCAATATGTAGTAAAAGATGATAGTGATGAGATAATGGAACAAACAGAAAAAATCATAAATAATATCTCTAAAAAAATTTGTGGATATAGCTATAATAATTATTTTTAACTTTTTAGTGTAGAATAAGTTACATTGATAATATATGTACCATCAAAGAAAATTAATAAAGGTAGAATGCTAACTCCATAGTACGAAAGTGAACTCGTTTAAAACTTATTATCTTCGCCGGTACCTCCTAGTTCTACTTAATATATTAGATGGGGTTACGGTGCACGCTGAAATGTGGCTTACCTCGTGCCATCTAGCAAACACTTGATGCAACTCTATCATCCAACAACACTCAGTATACTACGTGTCACGAGATGGCGTTAAACAGCATTGATACTGATTTTTATAAAGTGACGTCTAAATTATTTACGTCACAAAGTACCAACGTACAGATAAATTCATCGCATTAGCTTAAGCACGTATGGCCTAACGGCATGATACCCTAACTTATTCTCGTGGTTGCTCTAATACGAGAAAGTTTTGTTGTTGAATTTTGTCTTTTTTGTTTTTGCATTTACATGTACTTATCATCTACATAAAAAAACGACTGCCATAAGTGGGACTCGATGTTTTTCAAGTGCAAATCTCAACCGATAGTTTAAATATTTGCCTTCATTACCCTTCATAAGACGAAAATAATTTTCACACACTACTACACCGCATTGCTGCCACGCGCCCTTCGTTCTTTCATGTTACGGGTTCAAAGCGGCGCGGCAACAGACATAACATCTAGCGCTAGTAAAGTATTTTGAAATTTCAGCTCTATGGAAAGGTTATAAGGTTGAGTATTGTTTAACTTGCGATACTACTCGCATGGTACCTATACGGTTTGGCAACGTCGCATTTTAGTTATTACGAAGCGCAAACTTGGATTCGCGACTTGCTTGCGACATAAATTATTAAACTGGGATTGGTGTAAAATATGAACTGGCGATCGCCCGTAGCTTTGCCTGCGTTCTATTCGGATTAACACAAAATAAAAAGTAGGTAGCTCCTGACAACATGTGTGCAAATCTTATAGCGATCAGGTAGTTCGTTTAGGCCAGATAGCGTAACAAAACAAACTTACTTTCGCATTTATATTAATATACTAGCTGTCTCGGCGAACTTCCTACCGCCCCTTTATAGTTTTTTTGTGAATATTTCCGTGTTTTTTATAGTTATACTGCTATTCGGGGCGGAGACAAATTCAACAAATCAAAGATCATAAAAATCGGTCTAGCTAACTAACCCGACTCTTTTATAGATTAAAAAGTTAGGATTTCGTTGTTGTTAAGTAACTTAAGTTCAAAACTCAAACTCAAACTCAAAATCTTTATTGCGTGTCACATGGGTTTACAGTTGACAGTAGTGGGGTTTAAGTACATGTGACGCCCTGTAAGGGCGTTGCAACGATTAAATATTGTAATTTGTTAAATTAAATTTTATTATAATATAACATGCTGATCATATGAGACATGATAGTGAAAATTCTACTTTTTTGTTAGTAGAGGTCATCCTCAAAAAATTCTGCTATGCTGTAGTAGCTTTTTTGTATGAAAAGCTTTCTCAGTTCGCTTTCAAATTTTATGTTGTGGTCGATATTTTTAATGGAATTTGGGACGTGGTTATAAATTTTAATCAACATTGAATGTGGGGCCGTAGAGAATAATTTAAGTTTAGTAAAAGTTATGGGTGTTGAATTAAATAACATTTTCAGTGTTAAAGATATTGGTGATTGAGTATAACATATTAGTACTTACAATAGTGTTAAGAAATATAAACAAATTAAACGAAGTTTGTTCTAACAAACTTCGTTTAATAAGTAATAATCTATTATTACTTGAAAACAGTTCTACCGATCTGGCAAATATGTCTATGTCGACCTCCGTAGCCGAGAGGCGAGCATACCGGACTTGGTGTCGCTATCTCTGTGGTTCCAGGTTCGATTCCCGGTCGGTCAATGTAGAAAAATAACTTTCTATATTGTCTCGGGTCTGGGTGTTGTGGCACCGTCGTTGTTTCTGATTTCTGTACCACAAGTGGTTAAGCTACTTTTCATAGGATCAGAGCAATGTATGTGATGTTGTCTAATATTTATTTATTAATGTTAAATATAGGAACGATAGTCGAGATTTCATTAGCAATGTTTCATATTCACGTTCTATCTCAAGATATATGTATAATAATAAGTTTTCACTTAATTAAGGAAGCACCTACTTAATGATAATTTAATTTTCACGATGTACGTAGCCGAGAGGCGAGCACGCAAAACTTAGCGTCGCCATCTCTGAGGGCTCAGGTTCGATTCCCGGTCGGGTCAATGTATTGTCTTGGATTTAGGTAGGCTGATAGGATAGGTTAAGTCGTCGTTGTTAAGTTAGATCTTTATTGTGTATGGAAAACAAGGTTAAGTATAAAATTATCTTAAAATAATTACAATCATTTATCAATTGTTTCTGATTTCAAACACAAGTACCTACTTTAGCCACTTATATTTGGTTGGACCAGAGCAATGTATGTTGGAAAGTAGTAGCCCAAAACCAATCATAAATTAAAGAACAGTCCAGTATCAAGCAAAGGTCGGCGGTTTGGCAATCTTCAAAATCCTGAGGCGAGCACAAATAATCGGGTTTGCAGAGAATTTCAAGAGTCCTTTGGGCAGATCACAATCACAAACTATAAAAATAAATCTCAGAAGCACACGTTAGTCGCAAGCGTAAACAAACAACGAATATGAACGAACAAACGAATTAACGAATGTGTGTGGTAGTGTGACATATAAGACATGTGAAATGAACCTTATCTCAATATCAACAAGGTGTATAATCGCGCCAGACGCATGTTAGTACGAGAACGCGATTTGCATAGTACCTTTGTCGAACTGGCAACGTCGCATGATCACATTTGCATTTGACCTCTTATTTTCTATAATATTAAGTTTAAAATCGCGCAGCACTCAAGTCGAATCCAACTAGCTGCACTGATCTCGAGCGCTGGGCGAAAAATGCGCAGAAGACCATTCCGATTACGTGATTGGCTAGTCGCGCGCCGCGCCCGCACCGCCGCCGCCGGGATTGTTTGCTTGATCCGCGCGCATGCGTCTCTGATACGATGATCGTCTCGTAACATGCATAAAGTCTAAATCGTCTCCATGCCGAGTTGTATTCGCAACTTTGTTGTATTTTGTGTTTTGAGTTGCAACCTGCCCCAACTTTGCACGGGTTACATGGGTAATACCTAATACATGGTTATAAATTATTTCTAATACAAACCTTTCTCATACATAAGTTTAAATAATTGCGCAACTTAATTGTTAGTGCCTACCAAACAAAATTAATATAAAGATATCTTTGGTGGCTACCTATATAAAACATCTTTGTTTTCGTAGCCGAGATGCGAGCATGCCGGACTTGATGTCGCTGTCTCTGAAGTCAAGGGTTTGATTCCCGGTCAGTCAATGTAGAAAAATAACTTTTCTGTATTTTCTCGGGACTGGGTGTTGTGGTACCGTCGTTGTTTCTGATTTCTGTAACACAAGGCTTTGGCTACTTACCATATAATCAGAGCAATGTATGTGATATGATGATTTCCAATATTTTTTTAAATAAAAAAAAAAGATAATTGGATACTCTTTAAATAAGTAGATAAAAGAAACAAAGGTAACAGGAAAAAGCACATTAGCTCAATTCAGGGGGTCTTATCGCTTAATTTATTCTAATAGTAGGTATCAGTTGAGCTCGTGAGCTAGCTACTTACGTTTATCAAATTATCAATTAGCAAAAAATAAATAATTATGACTTTATATGGGATTCATTGAATCTAGGTTTTTGATTTCTTAAAACTAACTGAAAATGTAATTCTCAAAACTAACTGAAAATGTAAAAAAATAGTTTCGAAAGAGAATCGAACTCGGGACCAACAAGTGCATGAGGTATAACATTGAGTTCACTGCTTCTATTTAAAATAACAAGTTTGCGCCATCTAGCGTATTTTAGTATAACTGTATGCAATGCAAACTTGTGTTTATACGTGCTATCTATCAGTATGTTCAAACCATCAAAAAATTAATTAAGCTGAAATCGAATTTGCTTATTTTAATTTAAATAAATAAAGGAAATGCAGTTTTCATCGTAAAAATTAATAATAATGACAAACCAAAACCGACAAATGCGATATTTCGCCTTTTTCAATATATTTTTTACATACAAGCAAAATGCGAGACAGGTAACACCATCTGTCGTAATTTATGGAAATGATAAAAAGTTTGTATGGAGTTGTCAATCTACCAATATAAAGAAATCTTTGGTACCATGTACTTAATTAATTGTATTTAATAAAGGGAAACTAAAGTAGCTGTTGACTTTTATTTAAATCATTAAATTTTTCATGGTATAGGTTTGATAATAGATAATGTGATGGTAAAATAAAAGATTAAAATATTTTTCCAATTGAGGTATATTATGTTAAGTATAACAGTAGATACATGATTAATTGTACAATTATCCAATATTCACAGTTCTATCTAATTATTTAGTTTTTTTTAAATATAAAGTACATTTTTATCTTGAGTAATAGTATATTAATTTAAAAAATACATTAATTAAGAATGCACCACTTTTTAATACACAAAGCATTTTTTAAAGCACACTTTTTATTATGAGAAAAACAAATAAACATATTATTACTATACAAATCATTTAGGTGTAAAGTTGGTATATTATGTGTATTACTTATATCTAAAATATGATTATGTTCACAGAAATCTTCTACCCATTTAATTTTTTCTTGACCTTTTACAATTATTTTCCTACCTGTCAATAGAGGTTTGATTATTCTACGAAATTCTCTATCTATATATATAAAAGAAGAAACTGACTGACTGACTGACATATCAACGCACAGCCCAAACCGCTGAGATTCCAAATTTGGCATGTAGGTTTCTTATAAGGTCTAGGGGTGCACTAAGAAAGGGTTTTTCAAAATTCACCCTCTAAAGGGGTGAAATGGGGGCCCAAAGTTTGTATGGGGAAAAAGATTAGTTAGACTATTTTATTCGAAACTTCACAGGAGTATTCCTAACAATAAATGATTAAACACGTGTTTCAGGTTTTTTGCGAAATCCACCCCTAAAGGGGGTAAAAGGGGTGACAAAGTTCAGGTCCAGTAATTTCGGAGCTAATCGGTTGTAACAGACGGACTGACAGGCAGCCACACGTGATCCCAAAACAAAGGATCTATTTTTGCATTTGATGTATAGAACGAGACCCGCGTTATCCTAAAATTGATAAATCGCTATATTATATCATATCATATCGTGTTTTGATGGTCATGCTGGGAGGGGGCTGTATTAGTAAAAAATATGGTCTTTAAAGAAGTTTTGTAGAGTTTTTTTTAAATTACTGAGTTTGACATTCATACATCACTCAAAATCAAATCTAACGCGAGCGAAGCCGCGGGAAAAAGCTAGTAGTCTATATAACCTTCACCCCACCTATAGCCTCTGTTCTTTTCAATCCAGCGAACCTGTTTCTTCTCATCAAGAGATAATGCAGTAAATGGGTATGGAGGTTTGACTAAAAATATGTAAATACTATAGCAAATTCTTTTACTATAAATTCATTTCTATTATTTTTGAATCCTTGGAGATCTACGATAATTGTTTTGTTGTTCATGATAATTTATTTACAATATTGCTCAAAGGTTTATACTCAAATACACAATCGTTTAAAATCAAGCAATAAGCAGCGGTCTGATCAGGTATTTCTTGATCTGTTTCAATTTCAACTCTAACGTCAATCGATCCTTTTAAGGTTTCGTGTTGTCGCGAACAGTCGATAACAAATAAAGGAGCGATATCTCTAAATTCTTTTAAACTCATCAACGGCTCTGACCGACGTCCATGATATGACTGTTGAAATCTTGTATACTGTTCGTATAATAAAGTAAATTTTTCTTCTGAAAAACTGACATTCAATCCTTCATATGGATAATACGTTAAATTTAAAAATCACTTTAAATAAATAATTCTTTATTTGCAATAAAACATGGTATTACACAGGTGTTATTAATTACAAAATATAGCTCAATGACATGTTTTGCCTAATAAATAATAAGTGGTGATTCATACACTATAACTTTGTATATTGATAACCAGGGTGCACTTAAACTGTCTTTAAATAATAGCTTCAATAAAAGAACTAAGCATAATATATATATTATAGACATACGCTATCATTTTTGTAAAGAATGTGTTAATGATGGAATTGTAGAACTGAAATATTTTCTTCTTCTTCTTCTTTATTTATGGCCAATCCGCGTTTCCACGTTCGCCAATGTCAAGTGAGTATAGTATAACACTGTTATTTGGGATAAGAAAATGTGAAAATCTTGAATTAAAGGTTAGTAACATTAATCTAAAACAAAGAAAACGGCACAGTTATAACATCACAATAAAAACTAAACGATAAAATATTAAATGTGAGAAAATACACAAAGGGAATATTCCCTTTATGTATCATTCAACACTTCACATTGTAAAGTAAAAGAAAAGAAAGAAAGAAAGTATATGCTTTGAAGGAAAAAGGAACAGGATTATAAAAAGATATTGAAGATAGGTGGCAGGATTCATTTAACTCTGTAACTCTTAATTTAAAAACAACATAACGATTTTAACATGATTGTAATATTAAATTTTAATCATTTTTTAATTTAACAGTGGCTATTGACGTTTCATTATCAACGTCAGTAACTATAGGATTATAATATCTACCAAAGGCAGAAGAACTGCGGCTCCAGCCAGCAGCTTTACAAGTTATAAGTATTTATAAGTTTTCGAGGAGGCGGTATGGCGCGCACTGTGAGCAGTGAAGATTGAGGTATCAATACCACTGGCTCAAGGATTGATATGTTACATGATTATGTGGCTTTTTGTAACGAATAAAAAAGATTGTATCCTTACGGGTAGCATTCGCTATCTCATAATAAGAAAGTACAGTTTTAGAAGGGCATTATCTCTGGCTTTTCAAGGAATGGTAAGACAAGTACCGGCAGTTTGACACCGACTTTAGAAGTTTTTATGAGGTCTGATATTTTTATTGTTATTTATAATGACAGAACTTAAATGTTCATGATCTTCGCGAGTGTTTGAACACTATGAGCAGTTGCTAGGGCAACTAACGTGACACAATTTTCGTAAGACTTCGATTTGGAAATTGGATGGATAATAAATTTAAGATTAAGAAAGTATCCCTCGTGATATTATACTTCGACTGCGGAGATCGTAGTCCAAATACGCCTTTTAAAAATCTTAAATCCTTTTATCTTTTGACATATATATGTGGGCCTAATATTGGGGCTAATGCGATTAATAATCAATACCTTAAGTTTAGAGTGCCGTATTGAATTTCACTGTTATATGATTTGGTAAAGAACTGATAGACAGTGGAAACGGACGCCTCATACATATGAACAAAATTTTGTTTGGATTACAAAAACAATTTCTAGAGCGCAACATCATATTGTTTAAATGAATTATTTGCGAGGGATGCCATCATGATGTCTATTGCGGACGGTGTAATTCTATGGTGCAGTAGCGCACGATACTCCGGCCACCGGGGTAAAATTCCCATGAATGTTCGGATTGCTGAAATTAGATGCAACAATACTTTCATTAGGTCTGAGAACTGTGATCTTTGAGACAAGAAGTCTTAGTAATATTGGATACCACGATTGTGTCGGCCATTTAGGCACAACAATGACACCTTGGCTCCTTTTTATTTAATTTTCCTTTTTTTTTTTTTAATATGATGCCAAGATACATTCGTCTAGGATTTGGCATTGATAGAAGTGGCCAATATGTATATTTGCAGTTGGTCGTATCTTTCAGTGATAGTCTGACAATTTAAGTTGTTTCCTGCAATTTACACTCTGTATCAGGGTGTACGCGGTGAGTTTCTGCATCTGCTATTGTATTATCCGACGATTTTGTATATGAGGCAAAAATAAATAGGTACCGGCTCTCGCAGCAGTGCCAGATGTCTTTTGTAATTTTTGTAAGGTGTGTAAACTGAGTCCCACCCATTATGGTTAACTCATCAGGCATGCGTAAACGAGACACAATATAAATTCTATTGTTATGTGGTTTCATGAGACCGCTTGTTAAAGAGGTTAATATATGCAACAGAAATATGCTGCGAGCCACTCCAAGTAGTTGATATGCTTTTTAAACGCATGTTTAAAAAGGAGCAAAAATTTTTGTGATGAGCACGAGCACCCAAGTCATGGATGTTCATAAAAGCATTTAAATATTTTTTAAGTCATTTAGTCGCCATACCTAGTACAAGGTTTGCTTAGTTTATGGCCAGATAATTGATGTGATTGTGAAAACTATTTATTATTGTTATATATTTATTATACTCATTTTGCGACCATTTCCCGTTGGCCAAGCAAATTTGTAATTTTAATATTGTTTATTTTATGTTCTCATGTAAGTGAAATGTGTGATTTCAATTGATAACTTAACTTGTAAGTTTTTTGTATCTACGATTAGGCCAAGAAACTTGTGTAACTTTTACGGTGATAAGTTACTTTTCCCTTGGTTTATGATGAAGCCTATGCTTTCAAGAAGTTTTGTGGTGATGTTAATATTATCTAAATAATTTTTATAAAACTGGTCAATCAAATGTTAGTCATCGAAATAAACTGAGGATAAATATCCAAATGTTCTAAGTAATTTAGCAATGAGCTTCAAAATTTCTGTAAAATATATGTTGCCGTATTCAAACTCGTAAGTTACGCCTTCCCGCATAAACCTCAAATACTTTCTAGAAGCCTCGGGAATCTTAAGTAAAAGGTAAGCGTTCATTAAATTTAAGGTAAGTATCTACCATAAAAACATCCTTAGAACAAGCTTAGTTGCTGAGCGAAAATCTTCTAACTTGAAAAGATTTTTATTTGTAAAATTGAGATTTTTTTTGATTCAATATAAGTCATTCGTCTATGCCATAAATTTATGCAATCCTATTTGTATCAGGTAAGAATTTTAAGAACTCTGCAACACCTTCCCCTTTCTTTAATGGTTGTCCTCTACCTAAAGGTTGTCTGGAAGAGATCGCTATTAGCGATAAGACCGCCTAAATTGTACATCTTTCTGTAAAAATCATGTGTATTTTACTTGTATGGTGTGCATTAAAGAGTATCTATCTATCTATAAGACGCATTTTATCGTTCGATTTGGGGGGCATGTAAATATTGGATAAAAACTGCCCTTCGCAGGGAGTACATTCAGAAACAGCCCCTGTTTTAAGTAGCTGTTAAAATGCTTGGTGAAAATGGAATCTCTCTGAGTCTGAATGCTTGACAACTTTTGCTGACGGGACTAAAAAGCTGAGCTTATAACCGTCGATCCAGTATAATATGTAATAAGTGACCATTGATAATAAAATTTGGATAGCTGCGATGTCTTTGACAAGTTGACGTGCGTCTGATTGCGAGTATATTGCTGCTGTATAGCCTGGCGCCATTGTCGGTGGGCAAATTTTCTCCATCGTTGCAAAATACAAGGTTTCGGTTTTGGTACAGTTTTTGTCTTTGCAGATATTAGCGTCTCGGCTAAATTCTCACCAGAGAGGGTTTGTCGGTCTAAGTGCAAAAAGGGTGATCTTTAAGCTCCTGTTTAATAGAAATGGCAGCAAAATTCCGTCTTGTGGCGGACTCTCGAGTGTTGAACATCGCACAAAATGCGAGAAATGTCCATGAGTTGCTTCAGGGTTTATCAAAGGTGCACCAATTCGTCGTACAAGTGTTCAAAGACTGATGTTGGGTGAAGAGATTCACAACTCAGGCTATGCGCAAATTAAACCCTGTAAGGCATTTGCTATTCGGGTCAGTCCCAAAAACTGTCTTAATGTCGCACTATTTGAGCCGCGAGACAGTCCCAAAAACTGCTCTGAATGGCTATTTTGTGTAGGCGCGGGTCAGTCCCATAAACTGCCCTGATGCCGTACTATTTCGGCCGCGACACAGTCCCAAAAACTGCCCTGAATGGCCATTTTGTGTAAGCGCGGGTCAAGCACATTTAAAGAGGTATACTGGTGGAATGAAGAGATTGCCGCTCTTCGAGCCACCAGTAACGCCTCGCGCAGGGCTTTCGTCAGATGTCGTCGTCGGAGCAATCGCGTTGCAGGCGAAGAGGACAGCCTCTACGCAGCCCACCGGATTGCGAAGAAGGCCCTGCAGAAGGCCATCGCCGTAGCGAAGGAAAAAGCGCACGATGAAATGCTCGAGGAGTTGGATAGGGATCCGTGGGGGCGGCCGTACAAAGCCGTACGGAACAAGTTCCGCCCGATGACCGCCCCTGTCACGGAAACCCTGGAGCCCCCTCTTCTCGAGAGAGTCATCGTCGCGCTATTCCCGGACTGCGAGCCACACCAACCAGAGAGGACGAGGCCTCCCAGAATACCTGCAGAGTCTCCCGTCCCCCCCTTCACGGACGAGGAGATGGAGATGGCCAGGGACAGGCTAAAGGGGAGAACTACTGCCCCTGGGCCGGATGGTGTCCTGGTCGCGTCCTGCACATCGCCCTGAACCATCTGGGGGACAGGCTTCGGGACGTCTACAATAGATCCCTGCTAACGGGAAGGTTCCCAAAGGCGTGGAAGGTGGGTCGCCTCTGCTTGATTCCCAATGAGGGGAAACCGGCAGAATCGCCTTCCGCCTATAGGCCGATAGTGCTGCTCGATGAGACGGGAAAGCTCCTGGAGAAAATCCTGGCGTCCCGTCTCATCGAGCACATGGAAAGTACTGGTCCGAACCTTTCGGACAACCAGTTCGGGTTTCGAACCGGTCGATCCACGACGGACTCCATCCTGGCACTAAGAACCTTCGCCGAGGAGGCCATCGAGGACGGAGACAGGGTGCTGGCCGTATCGATTGATATCGCCAATGCCTTCAACAGCCTCCCATTTTCCACCATCGTCGAGGCACTCCGGTTCCATGGAGTGCCTCCGTACCTTGGGAGGCTGTTGGAGAACTACCTGAGCGAGAGGGAGGTAGTTTACACGGTGGCGGGGGGCATGCTGGAGCGGAGAGCGATGCGGTGCGGTGTCCCGCAGGGATCGGTCCTAGGACCGACCCTGTGGAACATCGAATTCGACTTTGTTCTCCGGAACCAGCCTCTCCCGCGCACCCGTGTGCTCTGCTACGCTGATGACACCCTTGTCGTGGCTCGGGGGGGGAGCCTCGCCGAGGTGTGTCGTCGGGGCGAGGCTGCAGTCTCGGCAGTTGTTGACGCCGCCCAACGCCTTGGTCTGTCGGTCGCAGTGCACAAGACTGAGGCCTTGCTAATCCACGGCCCACGAAAGGGCCCACCACCCGGAGCTCGGATCACAGTAGATGGAACTGTCGTCGGGATTGGGACCCAGATGAAATATCTGGGTCTCACTCTCGACGGCAGATGGAATTTTGCTCCCCATTTCGAGCAGCTGCAGCCTCGACTGATACGCACAGCAGCAGCTCTGAGTCGCCTGCTGCCTAACGTCGACGGCCCTAGCATCAGCTGTCGCAGGCTGTATGCTGGGGTGACAAGGAGTATGGCCTTGTATGGTGCCCCAGCTTGGTACCCACTTCGGGAGGCAAGGAGCTTGCTCAACAGGCCGCAGCGTACTCTTGCGCTGCGTGCCATTAGAGCATATCACACGGTGGCCCTTGACGTGGCATTGGTCATCGCCGGTCTACCACCGTGGGATCTTGAAGCCGAAATCCTGGCCACCATGTACAGGTGGCGAAAAGAAGTAAGGACTACGGGTGAACGCCCCGCCCCGGAAGAGTCAGCCCACATCAAAACCTGCGCTCAGCGGCATCTGATGCGGCGCTGGGCTCTTCGATTGGAGTCCGGTCGTTTCGGGGGCCTGGCGGACCGCACGATTAGTGCGATCCGTCCGGTGCTCGAAGACTGGATGACAAGGCGTCATGGCTCTCTCACTTTCCGTCGGGTGCAGGTCCTAACCGGGCATGGTTGCTTTGTGTTCAGGCACACATGCATGTTTTATCCAAGTGGTGGAGCGGGTATAGTAAAACCTGCCGCAAATTTGGCTACCGCCAAATTTGAATTATCGCGCGCAAAATACGCGCGAATTTACATGACGCGCGACGACAGCGCCGCAGCCACTGCGGACGAAGAAGAATCTGTTAAATTCATTAGAAGACGAAAAAAAGATAAGACAGTATGACGAGCAATTCAAAACGGCTAATATATTCTACAATGAGCTTGAGGCAATTTCGCTTAAATTTCCTAAAAGCGATGGTTCTCATGTAACTACAGAAAGTGCGGTACATTCTAGATTGCCAACATTAGACTTACAAAACTTTAATGGCGATACTTTCGAGTGGTATAGTTTCATTAGCATGTTTAACTCTCTAGTATTGTCGAAAAAAGATCTATCGAAAACGGAAAAATACCACTATTTATTCACACATGTACATAAGGAACCACGCACACTTATACAACATTTAACTATGACTGATGAGTCTTTGGATACCGCTTTAGAAATTTTAAAAAGTAGATATGACAACAAAATAATGTTAATTTACCTACCTTGATTCACCCACAAAATCTCCGGGTAGGAATATTGAATCCCGTACTCGAATGTACCAGGGCCCTTATAAATCTAGGTTTATCGGTTGAAGACTATGTGCTTCTGTTCATGGTTTTGTCGAAACTGCCACCCGAGATTAAGACTCGTTTCGAACAAGTGCACGTCGGCGTACGCAATACTTTGCCAGAATTTAAGGCTTTTATTTCATTTATTGAAAATTAATGTCATTTCATCGATGCAGCCAATTACTCGAACTCCGTAAAAGGTCCTGATTACACTTATAATGATCGATATCGTAGGACGAATTTTAACGTAGAACAACGTAAACAAGTCGGCGGGTGTCTATTCTGCACTAACTCGAATCATAAAATATTCGACTGTTACAAATTTTCTAATATGGCTAGCGATGAAAGACGAGCTTGGATTAGATCGAAAGGATATTGCTTTAGATGTTTCGGTGGTCATTCGGCGGCTTCATGTACTCGTAATGTTGCCTGTTTGTATTGTGGTAACACTGGTCATCATAAATTGATTTGTTCTTCGAATACCAATGGAAATACACTTAATAAAAATAAGGAATTAAACAAAAGTCAACGTCATGTTTCAGTAAGTGAGGATAATTGTTCGAGGAATGAACACTTGGATGATTTCGATCGGTTACATTCGCGTCCGAGCGAACGGTTTGAGAATAACACCTCATCGCCGACTGTGTGCGAAAAGGTCGAGCCACGCGTCCGGGAGGAGTGCTCGTGCCAAACGGATCTGCGTGAAACGCAACGCTCTGCATCTCGTGATGCGCAAATTCACGATCATATGCAATAGCAATTAATCAGTAGCTGTGTCGCTTAATGTTTTATTACCTACGGTTATTGTTTACGTAAAATCAGCTCGCGGCAATTATGTTCCAGCGCGCGTTTTATTAGATTTTGGATCTCAAATAACAATAATTCGCAGTGAATTTGCTAATTCACTGTCCTTGAAGCGACATAGCTGTGTTATTTCTATTTCCGGTGTCGGCAGCAATAATAAACTTAGTGACCAGATAGTAATTTTGAATTTTAAGCCCAAAAATAATGTTGAGGATTTTTCTTGTTCGGCGGTTGTTATGAAAATACCTACAACTTATGTAATTAAAACTGTGGGTAATGATAAATTAACGGATTCGGAATTATCACGGTTGACAAAGGTTGACATTATCTTCGGGTGTGATATTTTAGGCGAAGTCATCAACGGCGGAAAATTAACATTGCAACCTGGGGGTCCGTATGCTTTGGATACAATTTTGATTATGCTGTATTCGGTCCGTCAAATAATGCGGTGGTTTCGGTTTTGAATAGCAATGCGGCGGTTTCGGTTTTGAATAATAATGCGGCGTTTTCGGTTTTAAATAAAGATGCAACGGTTTCGGCTTTTAATGAAAGTGCGGCGGGTTCGGATACTTACACGGCGGTTTCAGATAGTCACTCTGCGGTTTCAGTTTTAAAAAATAATATTGCGGTTTCGGATACTAACTCGGCGGTTTCGGCTTTGAATACTGTATCGGTTGTTTCGATTTCATCAGACACTAAATCGAATATTCCCATTTTTTATAATAATTTGGCAGATACTGACATGGTTGATTCATTATCATTTTCTTCGGGAATGACCCTAGTTGATGCGGTGGAACGGTTCTGGGCTACCGAAGAGCCACCTTCGGTTGAAATTATGGATCCGTTGAACGTAGAATGTGAAGAATTGTTTGTCAAAACGACAACTCGCGGTTCGGACGGGAAGTACACGGTACGATTACCACTTATACCTAATCACTGTCAGTTAGGTGATTCTAGGCAAATGGCTTATCGGCGGTTTCAGGCCTTAGAGCGTCGATTTAAAATTCATCCAGATTTTCAAGTAAAATACGTTAAATTTATGAATGAGTATTTGGAGCTCGGACATATTGAAAAATCCGACTTTTATAATTACTCGGACGAACACTATTTTTTAGCGCACCATGGCGTATTTAAATCCTCGGGTGACACTTCTAAAATACGGATCGTCTTCGATGGTAGTGAGAAAACATCGAATTGTATTGCGCTTAATGATTGCTTATATGCAGGCGAAAAACTGCAAAATGAAATAAGCAAAATAATTTTAAATTTCAGATATCCAAATTTTGTTTTCACCTCGGATATAAGAATGATGTTTAGACAAACATGGATTCACCCGGATGATCGAAAATATCAGCTCATACTCTGGAGAGAACGTAGAACCTGTAGGTGTTTATAGGCTCACCACGAATACATACGGTCTTAAGTCGAGCCCATTTGTTGCGATTAGATGTTTGCAGCAGTTAGCGGACGACGAGGGTGCGGTTTACCCGAGGGCAGCCAAGATTATACGGCATAACAGCTTTGTTGATGATCTAAACGGTAGGGGAGACACGATCGAAGAGGCTATAAGCGTCCGTGATGAGCTTGTGGCATTGATGTCTACTGCCAACTATGAGCTTCGAAAATGGTCGGCAAACGACCCACGGTTATTACAAGGCTTACCCTCGGACCATTGCGAGATACCTAGTGGTTTTGATAAGGAGTACGACTTCGGATGTGTAAAAGTATTGGGCGTCCAGTGGGACCCAAAAACTGACTGTTTTACATACAAGGTTAATATTCCTACTGAAACGAAAGTTACGCGGCGTACGATATTATCTTCCACAGCTAAGTTATTTGACCCACTCAGGTGGATAAGCCCGGTTATATTTCGAGCAAAACTAATATTGCAGGAGTTAGTACGGGAGGTAGCAACAATAAAGTCGAATGGGACGCCCCTGCAGCCGACAATCTTATACTCAAGTGGCTTGATCTTCTTTCGGACCTACCTAATTTAACTAAACTTACGATCCCACGTCGCTTGCGGTTAGAGGAAGGTAATAATTCTTACTCATTGCATGGGTTTTGCGACGGGTCGTCAGCAGGACATGGCGCGGTGATATACTTACGTACAGTGAGCGAGAGTGGTCTTGTATCGATTCACCTGTTATTAGCCAAGTCGCGTGTATTTCCACTTAAAAAAAAGGTTACGATCCCACAATCGGAACTAAACGATGCAGTTTTACTAGTACATATAATAAAACATGTTTATGATACTCTTGACTCGTGAGGTGGCATCTGGTGTTCTCCTCGCAATGTCAAAAAGGTTTGCTTGTGGCACTAACCTGCAGAACACCACTGACGTCATGCTTACGTCGAGTCGCGTTCAAAAAATCATAGGACGGTGACAGACGGGAGTCTCAACCGTGTATCGCATACCAAAAAAAAGTTCAGAGTACTGTCAATAGATTGAAAGGGTTTCTATGATCTCTGCGCGTAAGGTCTGTTTAATCTGTGCGTGCAAAGTTCACCATATGATTCTGACATTGCGTGCGTGGGTGCGTGTTGTTAAATAATTTTGTTTGATCAATGTTTAAGTGAAAATACATGAGAATAGTGCTTAAATCGATAAAGTGAGTGTGTTTAGATGGATTTGCAGCATTAGTTTGCATAACGGAATGATATTTCAAGGTAAATTTTATAAAATGTAAACAAATATTTTGGCGGCCGCCATTGCTCGAGATTTTTGGTTAGTTTCAATATTAATTCGATAAATTCATATCAAATAAAGTTTTGATAAATCTATTTATAGAGTCAGCAACGTAATTAATTTAATAGATTTGTTTTAAAAAGCCATAATTACTTACAATATCGAAATATTTAGCGCGACGGCACTTGACAACAAAAATGTATGATTTTGTTGGTCATTTTTAGAATATCAAAGTTTAATCCTTATCCTTTATTTTATGATAAATCTAAAGTAAATTTGATAAGCTCTATGAATACATATTTACTTTTTAGGAAAAATAAATGAGTTTTGTTCTACACACCATTTGTTCGAGGTACCTACCGATTTTAGGGTGATTTTGCAGCGGTATTTTTCATTTACCTTAATTATGTATTAATTATTTACTTTTCTTACATTATTATTTCAAGAATAACAATATTATGAATCATTCTTTGTAATTCAGTCGTTTTTTTGAGGCTAATTGGCCAACTTAATTTTTTTCCCGTGTTGGCGGGTGGTCTGCAAAAGACTTTTGCCAAAAAAAGCCATTATTTAGCAAAATGTTTATGGAGTTGACTTTTTGTTTGTTTGTGCTTAAAATCCATTGTAAATTCGTATTGATGAATAATGAAATAAACGAAAGGCAATCTCTCGATAGAATATTGTTTATTGGGTAGATAATTACCTTTTTTTGCAAAAATCGGGGAAATTTAAGGTCAGCTGGATTCATATCGCTAATAAATCGCGTAGTTAACTCGAATTGCATAATTTAATACATAATAAAATAGGTAGTTTCCTAAGGATTCCAAAGGTATACAATACAACCCCCTTACGTGCCGGCTAAACCACCATATGTTAGTTTGACCCGAAACGCGTCATTATCTGCGTCATGCGCTGCTCACCTGTGCCAATTGTAAGGTGAAAGTGATTTATTACCGTGCCAAAGGAAGGGTCGAAATCGGTATTAAAATTAATAATGTTTTCGGTTGGTGCGACAGTACCATAGTATTAGCTTGGATTCGGACACAACCGCATAAATTACAGGTTTACGAAGGCAATCGCGTCTCAAAAATAGTATCATCGGATATTCCTATAACTTGGCGGCACGTACCAACCGATCAAAACTGCGCAGACGCGGCCTCACGCGGTACATCAGCGAAGGAACTACTAAATCACCCTCTGTGGTGGAATCCGGATTGGCTACATCACTCACCTGAAACGTGGCCAATACCATCTAAGGCACTTGAATTACCGAAAAATCTACTTCCCGCTGTAAAATCAAAATTTGTTACTAATACTGCGGTTTCAGGTGAAGACGATTTAAATCTGTTTGAGCGATATAGTTCTTTCGATAAATAATTAGTTAATGTGACTGGCTTTATGCTACGCTTTATTAAAAATGTTCGCAACAAAACTCTAAAAATACTAAGAATTATTTGTCAGTAGATGAGCGTAGAAATGCACTGAAAAAACTAATTCAGTTAATTCAAGCAGATGCCTTTAAAGACGAAATAGATTCTCTTAAAACAAATTCAAAAATTAAGTCACATTTAAAGAAGCTTAATCTATTTCTAGATACTAATAATATGGTCAGGGTCGGTGGCAGACTACGCGATTCCAACTTACCTTATGACGCGAAGCACCCAATCTTACTCCCGGGGAAGGGTGTATTTACTAAAAGCCTAGTTGAATATTACCACCGTAGACATTGTCACGTAGGTGCGAACGCATTGGCATCGATATTGTCACGAACATACTGGATTTTGTCAGCTAGACGCGTAATTCGAAGTGTTACATTTAAATGCATACAGTGCTACCGAGCGCGACCTCGACTCGTACAACCCTTGATGGCTGACCTTCCACCAGACCGTGTCAGATCCTTGCGACCGTTCCAAGGTGTAGGTACTGATTTTGCAGGACCCTTTTACGTAAAAACAAGTTTCTTGAGAAGTGCTCGCGTTGAAAAGTGTTACCTCTGTATTTTCGTTTGCCTAACTGTGAAGGCGGTACACTTAGAGATAGTCACAGGTCTTTCAGTTGAAGCCTTTGTTGCTGCTTTTAGTAGATTTGTCTCGAGATGCGGCTTGCCTGCCCTTTTCAGATCCGACTGTGGAACTAACTATACCGAAACAGATAAATATTTAAAGGACATATACGTATATTTACGAAACCATAACTACTGATCTCATCAGTCGGGAATTAGCAAAATCTAACGTCACATGGCTGTTTAATCTGCCTAGCAGCCCTAACATGGGGGGGATTTTTAAAGCTGCAGTAAAGTCTGCAAAGTCACACATGCGCAGAGTTCTCGGACAGCAAAGCCTAATTTTTGAACAACTTACCACGTTCTTTACCCGAGTTGAAGCCGTTATGAATTCTCGACCACTGACTCCACTAAGCTCAGATCCAAATGACCTACAAATTTTAACGCCTGGGCACTTTTTAATCGGCGAGCCCTTAGTAGCGCTGCCAGAGTACAATTTTGAAAATACTCAAATTGGCCGGCTTAATCGTTTCCAATTGATGCAACGTCTTTCACAACACTTTTGGTATCGATGGCGTGACGAATACCTTCACACACATCAGCTAAGACACGACGGACCCTATTAAGCTCGGCGATCTTGTTCTTATTAAGGAAGATAACTACCCGCCATTAGAATGGAAACGCGGTCGTGTAGTCAAAATATTACCCGGTAAGGATAAAATAGTACGAGTAGTAGAGGTACAGACCAAGAACGGTAAGCTCTTGCGGCCTGTTTCTAAACTTGGTAGACTTCCGCTCAGTGATTAGGGTCAACCAAGGCGTCCTTGGTTCGGGGGGGGGGGGGGGGGAGTGTATGTTCAGGCACACATGCATGTTTTGTCCAAGTGGTGGAGCGGGTATAGTAAAACCTGCCGCAAATTTGGCTCCCGCCAAATTTAAATTATCGCGCGCAAAATACGCGCGAATTTACATGACGCACGACGACAGCGCCGCGGCCACTGCGGACGGCTACCAAGGAAAGCTCTCCCTCGCCAAGCGCCGGCCGGCGAAACGAGCACGTTTTTACTCGGCTCCAAAATATATGTGAAATATGTGATTCTATCCGGATAGACTAAATACAATTGACTGTGTGCTGTATCAGTGACAGTGTGGACAGGTTTTCTGTGGTGACAGCGTCGTCGCACCTTGGAGTCGCCCTCATCCTCAGCCCTCATCTTCAATGCTAAAGCGGATCAACACGCATCACAGGTACCTACTTGCTCGTTTCTGCTACCCACGATAAACTGTATGTTGTGCCTGAGATTAGGGACCTAGCTTAATCAGATCAGCTATCGAAGGAAGTTTAGAACACTTTGGTTGGTACCTGCATCACATAGCGAGGAGAGAGCCGACCCCTGAGTTTCACGAATGCGGTGCCGCGGAGGACACTGTTGACCACACCCTTCAGGTGTGTTCAGCATGGGTCCAGCAGCGCCGTATTCTGACCTCAGTGGTTGGGGATAACCTCTCCCTTCCCAGCATAGTGCGAGCTATGTTGGAAAGCGAGAGGGCATGGGAGGGTATGGTCTCCTTTTGCGAGGACGTGGTGTCGCAAAAGGAGGCTGCGGAGCGGATCAGGGAGGACGACCCTCATGCTGATCTGATCAGAAGGGTCAAGGGGACCTATGCTCGCATTGCACAGCTTGCCTGACTTGGGGTGATCCTGTGTGTACGGGATCACCTTATTCCATATGCCTGAGACCCGGCATAGCCGTACGTGGGTGATGCATGGAAGTCATACATTGGGTCCCCATGCACCATCAACATACGTTGAGGTGTACACCGCAGGTTTTTTTAGTATGGTATGCTTGCCGAGAGACAGCGACTAGCGCTGCCTCCCGGCAAGAGAGTCCTTACATAACCTCCCGCTAACCCTGACGCGGTTGGTATGCTAACGATTTTCTCCTGCGATAAAAAAAAAAAAAAAAAAAAAAGGTTAGGTTGGGTTATGCAGCGGAGTCACCTCCTAGAGCGACGGGATGTTATTGGTTACATCCGGTTACGATCGGATGTAAGAAATAGCATCCTGTCCTGGTGCATCCCGGGCAACAGCGGTTAGTAATTTCCTTCGGGGTTTGCTAGCCGACGGCTAAACTCTGCCAGTGTCGCTCCTTGCACTGCTATGACAAGCATAGCGGTGCGAGGATGTGTTCCCGAAGCACACCGTAATCTGCTCTTTTTAGGGCGGACCGGGGGTCCAGTTTAGCTGGGCCGCGCGGTGGAAGCCTCTATAAAAACTACCACGCGCGGCAGTGCCCGCCTTTAGTCAGCCGCCGCTGACTGGCGGGTCGCCGGGCAACCCGTTACCCCAAAGGAGGGGCCGGGGGCCGTCGGGGCATCTGCCCGGGCTGCGAGGAAGGACCACCTCAATAAAAAACCCACGCATACCGTTACCTGTCTTTCGGGACAGACTAGGAGTCGTCGGGGTATTTTCCCGGACTGCGAGGAAGGAAAACCTCAATAAAAAACCCACGCACACCGTAATCTGCCCTTCTTAGGGCAGACCGGGGGTCCTGTTCTGTCAGTACCACGAGGAGAAAACCTCTATAAAAAAGACCAGCGCGGTGGTACCCGCCTATAGCCGGCCGTTGTCGGCTGGCGGGATGCCGGGCAACCCGTAACCCCTAGCTAGGGGCTGGGGACTCTGTCCACTGAGGTCGGAGTCGCGAGGTAGTAGTCCTCTCTAAAAACTACCAGAGGGGTGTCCCTCCCGTAGGGACAGGCGGCGGGGTCTGCGGTTGGACCCTGCGTGGTTGGGGCCGTAGTAGCGGCTTTGCAGGGGTTTTCTCGGTTTCCCTTCCCAAACCGGGTCGCATGTTCTTGCCGTGGAAAAGGGGATCCTGGGCGTTGAGCTTGTGGCAGACCACCCAGGCAACACACGTCTTTGGCCCTGGATTCTGGACACACGGGCGGTCCTGGTGTAGCCGCACCAGGATCAATCGGCTGGAGGTGGCCGGCATAACCGTCGTCTCAGGCTAGAAGGGGGCATGGGGGGCAGGGCCGGCGGCGGGCTCGGTGTTGCGCTAGTATTGGTCGGCTAGCGTTAGCCTTGTCCGAACCGTCCGCGTCAAGGAGCCCATGCTACGGTTCCTCTCAAGTAAGGGGATCTCTTCTATATCCGGTGGGCAGCTCTGGGCTGCGGCTCCCCACATTGAGGGCTCCAAGGAGGGTGGAGGACCCACTGGACGAAAACTGATATTTTTATATAAAATAATAAAATTTCTTTATTACTCGACCAAACCCCGAGCGCGAGGCGTTCAACTACAGCCGAACCAGAAGTTCTGATGAATTCGGCGGATAATGAAAGAAGGAGGACTGGAACAAACAAGTTGAAACCAGTCAAAAAAGCAGCTAGTGGTGCGGGTAGCTCCCGCCAAACAGATACTGTCGCTGAACCGACCACATCGGAAGGCAAACGCAGCCGCGGCCGCTCCCGAAGCCGGAAAAGACGACAGGAAGATTGTGACGACAGAAGCGGACTCTTTGCGAGAGGTGGGTTTTCCGGATCGGAAGGTGAAGGCTCTCTGACCCGGAAATACACCACTGCAAGAAGAGGTAGGAAAAACACTCCCTATAATACCGCCAGGCGATACTTTGAAGTGAAAGAGATCGAGAACCGCGAGGAAGAGTTCAGCCGCCTCCTTGAGCGGAGGACTAACAAGTCCCCCACTTTTCTTGCGGAACCCTCGACCTCTGACTCCTTATATTGCCCAGAATTGCCACCAAACCCAGACACTCTGAAAATGGTCCAACTCCAACAACTGGCTCACCAATGTCTCGATGCGGTGTCCACAGTTAAGACCAAATCCAAGAACCTTTAAGGCAAAATGCAGAAGGTCTTAAAGGAGGCAGTAAAGACGATCAGCGGAGTGGTCGATGAAATGACCACCCGCACCATGGACAAGGAACACAGGCGAATTGCCAGGACTAACAAGAACCTTCGCGAGGAAGTGGAAAACCTCAAAACAGAGGTACACAGCCTCCGAAGGGACTTCTCGAATAGGGTAGTGACTACTCCAGCAGCCACTGCTACGGTTCCTGCAACCCCTGACGATCGCATTGACCTGGATATGACTCCTAATCCGGAACTGACGAACAAAGAGGCGCTCTTGGAATCCGTCGGGGCGCTAATCGATGCACGACTTGATGCTCGATTCGCAAGTCTCGAGGGAATTCTTGACCGTCTCCATCCGGTACTTGCCACCCGGCCTCCTCTTGCTTCGGCTAGCAGTGATTCGGCTCCCACACCAAGCGCCTCTGGCACCACCAGCACAAAGGCCAAGAAAAAGGCACCAAAAGCGCACCCTGATAACGCGGCTTCTGAAGTAGGCACCCCAAAAGCTGCTCCTAGAAGCTTTGCTGACGCTGTTTCACAGCAGAGTTCTATTAGAGCTCGCGCCCAAGCAGCTATCAGCGATCCTGGAACCATGCCGCAGCCTACTGCCAGAACTGGACCTTCCCAACAGCGCGCAAGGGTCAGCCAGCCCGTTAGTCAACCCATCGTGGCCTCAGCTCAACCCCCAGAAAATGACTGGGTCACTGTGACTCGTAAGAAGCGTAAGAAGAAGAAGAACAATATTTCTCCTCCCTCGACTTCTGCCCCAAAGAGGACTATTCCCCAGACCTCAAATCGAGGGAATGAACACAAGAGAGGCCCTTTGCTTGCCCCCCCTCGCTCCTCTGCGGTGGTAATTTCCCTTCATCTGGATGCTGTTGAGCAAGAGATTAGTTATAATGATGCCCTTAAAAAAGCACGTGAAGCCCTCTCTCTGACTGACCTCGGGCTGGAGGGACTTAGGTGCAGCAAAACCGCTACCGGGGCAGGATGCTGGAGATCCCTGGCTCCCAGAATGGCGAAAAGGCCGATCAATTGGCCTCCAAATTAAGGAATATTTTAAATGGGGTGGCTAACATAGCACGCCCAATTAAAAGGGTTGACATTAGAGTCACTGAGCTTGACGACTCAGTAACTAAAGAAGAGGTCGCAGCGGCCTTTGCTACTAAGGGCGGCTGCTCACAAGACCTCATTAGAGTAGGTGATATCCGCCCAGGACCTAGAGGCGTAGGCGCTGTGGTGGTCTCTTGCCCAGTGACAGCGGCCAAAGCGGTAATTGCTGGTCGCCTCCTTAAGTCACGGCCCCTGCGCTGTCATAAATGTATGGGGCTGGGGCACACTAAAGAACTGTGCCCCTCAACAAAAGTGAGGAGCGACTTGTGTTTCAGGTGCGGGCACCCTGGACACAAATCAAATGCCTGTTCCGCCAAACCACGCTGCGCAATATGCGCCGATGCTAGCAAGGCGGCGGACCAGATAATGGGGGGTAAATCCTGCAGGTCATAAATCCCCCCTGGTCAGAGGAAAAACTGTGACGGTTGCTCATATCCCAACCGCCACTACCACAGACTTGGAGGCTCAACCGAGACCGGCTGAGGAGATAGAGATGGAGGATAGCGAAACGAATGGCTAGTAGTCCCCTATTGCTTTACTCCAGTCGAATCTAAACCACGCCGCAAGGGCCCAGGACTTGTTTCTGGCAAACCTGGTGGCGTGGAATATAGACCTTGCAGTTGTGGCTAAACCCTATTTTGTCCCTCCTAACCAACCCAACTGGGCCGGATCCACGGACGAAACTGTGGCTATCACCTGTCGATCTGACCCCTACTCACCCCGTCTATCAATCTTGGAGAGGGGACCTGGATACGTAGCGGCAGGATGGAGGGGGATAGCTGTTGTGGGAGTCTACTTCTCCCCCAACAGACCCCTCCACGAATTTGAGTCCTTCCTTCAGAACCTCGGCCCAGAAATAAGGAGACTCTCATCTCTGCAGACTCTCCTGCTGGGAGATTTTAATGCGAAGTCCCCAAGCTGGGGATGTCCTGTCCCAAATGTCCGAGGCCTCACTCTGGAGGAATGGACTATAGAGCACAACCTGGTCCTCCTCAACAGGGGGAACACACCAACATGTGTGCGACGGCGGGGGGGATCTGTGGTGGACGTTACGTTTGCCACCCCCGCCCTTGCTCGCTCAGTTGGTGACTGGCGAGTACTTGAGGGGAAGAAGACACTCTCGGATCACACCTACATCCGCTTCGGATCTGTCTCCTCCCATACCCAGCCGGTGCAACCTTCCCGTTGCCCATTCCCACGCTGGGCCCTTACTCATCTAGACAGAGATGTAGCTGAGGATGCCGCCCTTACCCAAGACTGGGGATACGCCGCCCCGTCTGAAGATGTGGATGAGGCAGCTGCACAATTTGAAGCGGCTTTAACCGCAGTGTGCGAGGCCTCAATGCCCAGGGCACGACCACGCCCTCTTCGAAAACAGGTGTACTGGTGGTCTGACGAGATATCCTCTCTTCGGACTGCCAGCAACGCCGCACGAAGAGCGTTACTGCGGAGTCGTCGCAGGCGCAACCGTGCCCCCGATGAGGACGCCTTACTCTGCGCTGCCCATCGGCAGGCCAAAAAGGCACTACAGCTGGCTATTTACGTGGCAAAGGAGAAAGCTCACGCCGAACTTCTCGAAGACCTCGACAGGGACCCGTGGGGACGCCCGTATGTCGGCGCTCCTAACGGAAACGCTTGATCCTCCCCTCCTGGATCACATCCTAGACCAGCTGTTCCCAGTTTGTGGGCTGCATAGCCCCCCGGACATGAGACCGCCCAGGCCACCCGCGGTCTCCTCCATCCCCCCTGTCACAGACGGAGAGATGGAGGCGGCCGTGGACCGCCTAAAAGGCAAAAATACAGTCCCGGGCCCTGACGGCGTCCCCGGGCGCGTAATTTATATAGCCCTTAACCACCTGGAGGGTCGGCTTAGGGAACTTTTTAACCAGTCATTCAGAACTGGGAAGTTCCCAAAACCCTGGAAGGCTGGCAGGCTCTGCCTTATACCCAAAGAGGGAAAACCTCCAGAGTCTCCCTCTGCGTACAGACCCATCGTCCTGCTCGATGAGGCTGGAAAACTACTTGAAAAAATAGTGGCATCTCGCCTCATCGAGCATTTGAAAGAGACTGGCCCCAATTTGTCGGACGCTCAGTTCGGTTTCCGGACTGGGCGCTCGACAAATGATGCCATCCTGGCATTAAAATCATTTGCCCAAGAGGCAGTTGAGAAGGGTGATAGAGCGTTGGCGGTGTCAATAAATATCGCCAATGCTTTCAACAGCCTCCCATTTCCTACTATCATAGAGGCGCTCCGATATCATGGGGTGCCTCCGTATCTGGTGAGGCTGCTGGGAAATTACCTCCAGGACAGGGAGATTGTATACGCGACCTGGGGGGGAGGGCTGGCGCGGAGGACGATGCGATGTGGTCTCCCGCAGTGCTCGGTCCTAGATCCGACCCTGTGGAACATCGGGTTTGACTTCGTCCTCCGCGGCAGAGTCCTCCCCTGCACTCGCGTCATTTGTTATGCAGATGACACTCTCGTTGTGGCCAAGGGGGAAGCCTCATTGAAACACGTCATCGCGCCGAAGCTGCTGTCTTGGCAGTGCTGGACGCCGTTAGATGCCTGGGCCTTGGAGTGGCCATGGAAAAAACTGAGGCTCTTTTATTCCACGGGCCTCGCCACGGCCCTCCGCCTGGCACTCACATTGAAGTGAAGGGAGTTGCCGTCGCGATTGGGACCCAGATGAAATATCTGGGTCTCACTCTCGACGGCAAATGGAATTTCGCCTGTCATTTCGGGTTGCTCAAACCGCGTTTGATAAAAACGGCGGCGGCGCTGGCAAGGCTGCTGCCTAACGTCGGAGGCCCCAGCGTCGGCTGTCGCAAACTGTACGCTGGGGTCACAAAGAGTATGGCCCTCTACGGAGCCCCAGTTTGGAACCCGCTCAAACGGGAAGCAAGAGCCCTCCTTCACCAGCCGCAGCGAATACTTGCTTTGCGAGCAATAAGGGCCTACCGCACTGTTGCGCTTGACGTAGCCCTGGTCCTCGCGGGGATGCCTCCGTGGGACTTAGAGGCTGATATTCTCGAAGCGGTTTACTCATGGCGACGACAACAGAGACTGGCGGGCAACAACCCAACACATGAAGAGACAGCCCGAATCGGGTTTCGCTCCCACGAGCACCTGATGCGATGCTGGTCTCGCAGATTGGAGTTCAGTCAATACGAGGGCCCGGCTAGACGCACCATAGGTGCGCTTCGCCCGGTCCTCGATGACTGGATTGCCAGGAGTCACGGCTCTCTTACCTACCGCATGGTGCAGGTGCTTACCGGACATGGTTGTTTCGGTTGGTACCTTCGTCGTGTGGCGGGTAGAGAGCAGACCCCTGAGTGCCATGAGTGCGGCGCTGCGGAGGATACGGCTGATCACACCTTAGGGGTGTGCTCAGCATGGGTCCAGCAGCGCCGTGCTCTTGCCTCAGTGGTTGGGGGGGACCTCTCGCTTCCCAGCATAGTGAGAGCTATGCTGGGCAGCGAGGCGGCTTGGGATGCCATGGCTACCTTTTGTGACGACGTGATGTCGCAGAAGAAGGCCGCGGAGCGGGCCAGGGAGGAAGATCCTCTAGCTGACCCGATCCGTCGTAGAAGAGGGAGGAGGAGGAGAAGGCGCTTTGCTAATCTCAGCCACCTCCCTCTAGCAGGCTAGTGAGCGTTGGGTCGGGGGGCCCGACAATCACATTGCACAGCCTACCAGAATGGGGGTGATTCCGTGTGTACAGAATCACCCAAACCTTATGCCTGAGGCCCGGCATATGCCGTACGTAGCCGGTGCATGGAAGTCGTCCATACGGGTTCCCATGCACCGTCCACATACGTAGTGAGGTACACCGCAGGTTTTTTAGTGGGTGATACCTTGTCGGAACACGGTTGCAGTAGCAGCCGTTTTCCGGCAAGGGAGTCCCACATAACCTGCCGCTGCCCCCGTGGCGGTAGGTATGCGAAGTGCATTTTTCCTGCGACAAAAAAAAAGGTTAGGTTCGTAATATTATGAGTATAACGATACGGAAATATAACGATATTTCCGTGGTGTCAGCCCTCTTTCCGGCTAGAGAGGAGCTTACCCCTCCGCCCATGAGGCCACATCCTGCTGCTCTGACCGGCTCCCCAAAACCAGTGTCCGAGGAAGAACTAGGCGCAGCTTACTACGCCTTAAGGCGAAAAATTTAGCACCAGGTCCGGACGGAATTCCGGGTAAAGCCTGGGCACTGGCTGAGGAGGCCTTTGGCGAACGACTCCGAGCGCTTTTACAGCCTGCCTCAACCAAGGACGGTTTCCCACTGCATGGAAAAGAGGGCGGTTAGTCCTATTGAAAAAGGAGGGGCGCCCGGTGGACTCTCCATCCGCGTATCGCCCTATCGTGTTGCTCGACGAGGTGGAAAAATTGCTGGAGCGAATACTTGCAGTCCGCCTCGTCTAGCACCTTAAAAAACGTTGGGCCTAACCTATCCGCTCAGCAGTATGGTTTCCGGGCGGAGAGATCTACCGTTGACGCTATTTTGCGTGTACGAGAGAGCTTGCTGAGAAGGCAACTGCTGGCGGGGGGGTGCTTTTGGCGGTGTCACTTGACATCGCCAATGCCTTTAACACATTACTGTGGGCTTGCATTAGGCAGGCCCTCGTCCACCACGGGGTGCCTACATATCTTCAGCGGATAATAGCTGACTACCTGGCAAACAGGGTCGTCGAATGTCCCACGCCGAATGGCATTCTCCGCCGGATGGTGTCGTGCGGAGTTCCACAGGGGTCGGTGCTTGGGCCGCTCCTGTGGAACCTTGGGTACGATTAGGTCCTCCGCGGGCGTCTCATCGCGGGGGTCAGCGTAACTTGTTACGCTGATGACACCCTCGTTACAGCCCACGGAGTCGACCTAACCGAGGCGGCACGGCGTGCAACGGCGGGTGTCGCCATCGTGGTGCGCCGAATCCGTGAGCTGGGTCTGAAGGTGGTGCTTGACAAGTCCGAGGCCCTCCTCTTTTATGGGCCCCGAAAAGCGCCACCAGCAGGGTCCCACCTCACTGTGAGTGGCACCCTAATTGAGATTGGGAGGACCCTAAAGTACCTCGGTCTTACCCTGGATGGAAGGTGGAACTTCCGCGCACATTATGAGCACCTAGCGCCAAAATTGTTAAAGGCGGCGGGAGCGCTAAGTCAGCTCATGCCCAATCTGGGGGGCCCTTCTGTATCCAGCCGGCAGTTGTACATGAGCGTCGTGAGGTCCATGGCGCTTTATGGAGCGCCAGTGTGGCATGACGCCTTGTCTAACCACAACGCCACGCTACTGCGAAGGGTGCAGCGCCACCTGGCCATTCGGGTCATCCGGGGATACCGCACCGTCTCCGCGGATGCGGCTCTTGCTCTGGCAGGGAGCATGCCCTGGGATCGCGACGCCCTGGTCCTCGCTGCTGTATACCAGTGGCGGGGAAACCAAAGGTCCCTGGGGCAAAGGCCCGCACCCAGAGAAATTGAAGTGGAGCGTGCTCAACTCGAGCAGATGGCTCTTGAGAGTTGGGAGAGATGCCTGGCCGACAGCCGATATGCTTATGCTCGTCGCACCGTAGAGGCTATTAGCCCAGTACTGCAGGAGTGGGTGCGTCGACAACACGGTCGCCTGACCTTCAGGCTGACACAGGTGCTGTCGGGCCATGGCTGTTTTGGGGCGTACCTCGCCAAGATAGGGCGCGAGCCGTCGGCTGCGTGCTCACACTGCAGCCACTGCGACGAGGACACCGCGCAGCATACCCTTGTGGCATGCCCGGCGTGGGCGAGGGAGCGCGGTGACCTTGTCGCAGTAGTAGGGGGGGACCTCTCCCTACCGGCTGTAGTGGCGAGGATGGCCGCCAAGAAGGAGGCATGGAAGGCGGTACTTACCTTCTGTGAGACTGTGGTTGCGCAGAAGGAAGCGGCGGAACGAGAGCGAGAGGCCCTGGCTAACGCCTCGTCTATCCGTCGCTGGCGCACTGGGCGTCGGAGGAGAAACTATCTCCTCCACTTGCCCCTTCCCAATGGGCCCCGGGCATTAGACGCGGGGGGTGCCTGATGTCCGCTCAAGGGGCCCCGCGACGGCGCTGCGCGTGTTCCCGCGCGCCGCTCGCAGAAGACTGGAGGGAGGCACGCCTCCCTCCTAAGCCGGGTGAGCCTCACCACTGTCACAGCCGAGCCGGGATTGCGGAGCATGCCTGTGGCCTCAGGCCTAGGGTGAAACCCGTAGTTCCGACTCTTAAAGGCACCGGAGGAACGCCGTCAGGTTTTTAGTGGGTAGGCGGGCTTCAGCGCGAGGCCCGGAGTCCCACATAACCCCCGGCCGCCCCCGCGGCTGGCGTGGTATGCGGAAGCGCATTTTCCTGACGTAAAAAAAAAAAAAAAGGGTTAGGTTAGTGTAAGTTTGGTTAATATAAAAACAGTAAATTTTTTTATGACGACCCATAGCGAAATATTCTCTTAAACTATTTTGATTTTCACAAGCAACTTCATCGAATATGATAATTGAGGTCAGGCAAAGCTTCATGAGGACTTAAAATTTCACTATTATGATTATACTTGTTAAAAGATGTTTCTTCAACCATATACAGGGTGTAAAAAAAGGCTTAACGAAGCCCAAAACCACGAATTCTATACATAAAAACAAGTAGAATGCAAAAAATAAAATTGCTGGGAAATGACTTTTATTTTTGGGTATAAAAAAAATAACTTATTTCTAACCCGCAATGTATAGCGCGCACGCCACAGTCTATGCCTGTGTGTGTAAGTGGTCGGCGGGCGAGCGGGCGGCGCGAGAGCACTGCGCCCGATTACGGCGCGCGCGCCAAATGAGTATAAATTTACTTAAAAAACACAACGAATATCACGTTTCAATTAAATTAGGTACCTCTTATGTTTGTATTGTTTAGCTACTTACCTCTCAATTCAGGCCTCTCCATACGAATCAGTTGTGGTTCGAACTGACGACCTCCCATTTCCAAACAAACACGCGCTCGGTATAGCGTGTTTTGATGCACTCGCTCCAAAATCGCTTCACGCACTGATCGTTGTTTTAATTCATCAAATACGTCGATAATTTTTTGACGCATTTGAGCACTATTTTCACAAGGACGGTCAAAAACCCTGTCTTTGACGAAACCCCACAAAAAAAAGTCAAGGTGAGTTAGGTCAGGCCACGCGTGGGTCATGCTGTAGAGTCACCTCCTAGAGCGACGGGATGTTATTGGTTACATCCGGTTACGATCGGTTGTAAGAAATAGCATCCTGTCCTGGTGCATCCCGGGCAACGGCGGTTAGCAATTTCCCTCGGGGATTGGTAGCCGACGGCTAAACTCTGCCAGTGTCGCTCCTTGTGCTGCTATGACTAGCATAGCGGCGCAAGAATGTGTTCACGAAGCACACCGTAATCTGCTCTTTTCAGGGCGGACCGGGGGTCCAGTTTAGCTGGGCCGTGAGGCGGAAGCCTCTATAAAAACTACCACGCGCGGCAGTGCCCGCCTTTAGTCAGCCGCCGCTGACTGGCGGGTCGCCGAGCAACCCGTTACCCCAACGGAGGGGCCGGGGGCCGTCGGGGCATTTGCCCGGGCTGCGAGGAAGCACCACCTCAATAAAAAACCCACGCCTACCGTTACTTGCCCTCCGGGGCAGGCCGGGAGTCGTCGGGGTATTTTCCCGGACCGCGAGGAAGGAAAACCTCAATAAAAAACCCACGCACACCGTAATCTGCCCTTCTTAGGGCGGACCGGGGGTCCTGTTCCGTCAGCACCACGAGGAGAAAACCTCTATAAAAAATCACCAGCGCGGCGGTACCCGCCTATAGCCGGCCGTTGTCGGCTGGCGGGATGCCGGGCAACCCGTAACCCCTAGCCAGGGGCCGGGGACTCTGTCCACTGAGGTCAGAGTCGCGAGGTAGTAGTCCTCTCTAAAACTACCAGAGGGGTGTCCCTCCCGTAGGGACAGGCGGCGGGGTCTGCGGTTGGACCCCGCGTGGTTGGGGCCGTAGTAACGGTCTCGCGGGGTTTCTCCTAGTTTCCCTTCCTAAACTAAGCCGCATGTTATTGCCGTGTGCGGGGACCCGTAATCCCGGGAGAGGGGGATCCTGGGCGTTGAGCCTGTGGCAGACCACCCAGGCAACACACTCCTTTGGCCCCTAATTCTGGTAACACGGGCGGTCCTGGTGTAGCCGCACCAGGATCAATCGGCTGCGGGCGAACGTCCTGACCTGTCGCCTGCCCAGTTCGGGTTTAGAACTGGGCGGTCGACAAATGACGCGATCTCGGAGCTAAAGGCGTACGCACAAGAGGCTGTCATTGCGGGAAACCGGGTGCTGGCGGTGTCCGTTGACATAGCGAACAGCCTCCCATTTTCGACCATCATAGGGGCGCTCCGGTTCCATGGAGTGCCTCTCTATTTGGTGAGGCTGTTGGAGGACTATCTCAACGGGAGGGAGATAGTGTACACGGTTGGGGGGGGGATGCTGGAGCGGAGGGGGATTCGGTGCGGTGTCCCGCAGGGATCGGTCCTAGGACCGACCCTGTGGAACATCGGTTTCGATTTCGTCCTCCGGAACCGGCCTCTCCCCCGCACCCGTGTGCTCTGCTATGCGGACGACACCCTCGTCGTGGCTCAGGGGGGGAGCTTCAGTGAGCTGTGTCACCGCGGAGAGGCAGCCGTATCGGCTGTGATTGATGCTGCTCGACGCCTGGGCCTTGTGGTCGCCCTCGACAAGACAGAGGCCATTGTCTTTCATGGTCCTCGCCAGGGCCCACCACCGGGCGCCCACATCACAGTGGAGGGAATTGCCGTCGGGATTGGGGCCCAGATGAAGTATCTGGGCATCACTCTCGACGGCAGATGGACGTTCGTTGCCCACTTCCAGCGGATGCAACCCCGCCTCGTGAACACAGCAGCGGCCCTAGGCAGACTCCTGCCTAACGTTGGGGGCCCCAGCGTCAGTTGTCGCAAGCTGTACGCTGGGGTACTCAAGAGTATGGCCCTATACGGGGCTCCAGTATGGCACCCACTCAATGGGGACGCGAGGGCTCTACTCCAAAGGCCGCAGCGTATGATCGCGCTGCGGGCTATTAGAGCCTACCGCACTGTAGCGCACGATGTGGCCTTAGCCCTCGCGGGGATGCCCCCGTGGGATCTGGAGGCAGGTGTTCTCGCCACACTGTACGAGTGGCGGCGTGAACAAAGGCTGGAGGGCGAGCGACCGTCACTGGAGGAGACTGCTCGCCTCAGGACCCGCTCTCACGAGCACCTGGTGCGAGCTTGGTCTCGCAGGTTGGAATCCGGTCGCTATGGGGGCCCGGCGAATCGCACCATTGGTGCCCTTCGCCCGGTCCTTGGCAACTGGATTGCACGTCGTCATGGCTCTCTTACCTACCGCATGGTGCAGATCCTAACCGGGCATGGTGCCTTTGGTTGGTACCTGTGCCATGTGGCGGGTAGGGAGCGGACCACTGAGTGCCATGAATGCGGTGCCGCGGAGGACACAGCTGATCACACCCTTCGGGAGTGCTCAGCATGGGTCCAGCAGCGCCGCGCTCTGACCTCAGTGGTCGGAGGGGACCTCTCGCTTCCCAGTATGGTAAGAGCCATGCTGAGCAGCGAGGTGGCTTGGGGGGCAGTGGCCTCCTTTTGCGAGGACGTGATGTCGTAAAAGGAGGCCGCGGAGCGGGTCAGGGAGGAAGACCCTCACGCTGACCCGATCCGCAGACGAAGAGGGGGGAGGAGGAGACGGCGCTACGCTGATCTCAACTTCCCCTCTCTAGCGGGCTAGTGAGCACGGGGCGGGGGCCCCGAACTCACATTGCACAGCTTGCGAGTGGGGGGTAATCCGTCGTGTACAGGATCACCCAAACCCTATGCCTGAGGCCCGGCATAGTAGCCGTACGTGGGCGATGCATGGATAGCTCTCCAGAACACAGGTGCCCATGCGTCGCCTTCATACGTTAGTGTGGTACACCGCAGGTTTTTTAGTTGGTGTCCTCGTTTACGAGGAAGTCCAACATAACCTATCGCTGCCCCCGCGGCGGTAGGTATGCGATGCATTTTTCCTGCGATACAAAAAAAAAAAAAAAAGGCCACGCGTGAGGCCCATACCTCCCGATCCAGTGGTCACCAAATAACTCCGTAAGCCGCTCTCAAACCGGTCTCACAATGTGAGGCGGCGCTCCATTATGCTGGTACCACGTCTCTCGCAGCTGGACTAGTGGCATGTCTTCTAAAGTATTCGTTACATAACCGATAATTAAGCTAACCTCGCCTTCTCCGCAGCACTTTAGGAGCTGTTCGCACGCCTAAACGTGGGTTTTCCCGCATGACGTCTAAAATGGCTTGTTCAGTGGTAGAGCGTATTGACCCGCGCCCTGTCTCCGAAACGGGTACAATCGGCTGATTGTCCAGCAAACGCTGAACAGCCCGAGTGATCACTTGCGGGTCACGAGGGTGATGCGCATCAGAATATTCAGCTGCGTAATACGCAATGCTTCGGAAGCATTGCCATGGGCCATACCGTAGCAGTAAACCATGTTTACATACTCGCGAGCACTAAACTGATGCCAAGGCATCTTCACAAACACTCCACTATCACACTAATCTCAACTACTTGCCACCACAACACAAACTGTAAGAGGAAACAGTAAAAATCACAAGTAATAAGCGCATTCGATGAAGTTAGAAACCGAACTAAATGTTCACAAATTACATTATTATTCTTCGGCTTTGATTTCGCCGCCGCCGCTCGCGCAAACTCCGCCGCACGCCGCGCCCCGTACCCCGCGCCCATCACGCACGGCCACGGGGGCGAGCGAGCCTCACTGGTCTCGGTGTAAAACTTTCTGTAGGTATTGCCACAATTTTTAAGTCAACGTAACGATTTTTTGAAAACAATTATATCGGCTTTGCTCTTAGCCAATTTAGCTTTGCTCTTGGTAAATCAGACGACCCATGTCAATTCTTTCTAAAATGTTTTATTTAAGGTCCGCGACCAAATTACGCCTTAGTGGTTTAGTGGTTAGATTTTTGGAAGATCGTGGGTTCAATTCTGAAGTGGGAACGCAAAGTTAGTAAGTTTCCAATAAATTGGTTAGTTATCATTTAGAAATTACAGGCTTGAATCCATCAATCAGATTGTCCGATATGAGATGATTCCATGCTTCAAAGGGCACGACAAGCTGTCGGTCCTGGCTACAGTAGGCAGTATCAGCCTCTGGCATCGGTCGTTAGTAGTTGTTACATGAGTCATGTCAGACGCCTATGGCACTAGAGTTGCTTATAAGAGAAGAAAAAGACAATAAATTTAATGCTTTTGTGTGCGAGCGCCTGGGAATCGAATTCAGAACCTTCGGGTCTGGGAGTTCAACCATTGAATAACTAAACAACTTACAAAAAACTTTGTGAAGATTTTATAAGGCGCTTCGTTTTTCATAATTTATGGGCAAATAAAGGTACGTTTATTTTAAATCGTGCTCAAAAATTAAATGTTTTAAAGTAAGTTATGATGAGTAAATTTAAAATTATTATTATTCCAACAGGAAATGCCATGAAGCTTTATTTTATTTCTTGATTATAGCTCGATATGTGAAAGTACGAGCCTAACTAAAAGAAATTAGTTTGATTTATCCGTTATAAAGAATTGCTATTTTTTTTTCGTAGGGGTTTTTATTAACAGAACTTGGAACGTTTATTCCTTTGCCAGTTAGATTTTATCTTAGGTACTTATCGTAAAATAGCTAATGCCGTATTCAACAATTAAAACAATAATTGTTGTATGTTTAATTAATATTCGATAATAAAACAAGTAACTTGTGATTAGGAATTTGTAGTAGACTGCACTCCTCTGTCTTCTAAATCTTCTAATGATTAGAGTGGTGGCTCTGGATCCGGAGGTCCTGCGTTCGATTCTTAGGTAGGCACACAAGTTAGAAATAAATACTTTTTCAGGGTCAGATGGTTCCCAGTTTGGTTAGAATATTGATTACAGGCCTGAATATTAGACTCGATTATCTGATTGACTTGTTTTCGGTACGTTTAATTGCTATTCGAAAATAAAACAAACAACTTGTGTTGAGGAGTTTGTAGTAAACTGCGCGCCTCAGTTTTCTAATGGTTAGAGTGTTGGCTCGTAATCCGGAGGACCTGCGTTTGATTTCCAAGTGGGCACACTAATAAAATTTGGTTAGAATTGAATACAGGCCTAAATAAACCTGATTATCTGATAGATAAGACAAGATTTCGTGCTTCGGCGTGGATCCTGGCTATTGCTTCTTCTGGCAGCAGTCGTTACAGAAGTCGTGTCAGACTCCTATGGAGGCTTAAATTCTAACATCAGTTTCTGCAGCCCACACGATAAGGAGAAGCGGACTACGTCTCAAATGTAAGACCTTTCGATGTACAGACAACAGCTCATCAACCTACCACAAATTTGGATTGATGAAATAATTTGTATTGTGTAAAAGTTAATTACAAAGTTTTTTTTTCTTAGTCGATCTCGTACGAGTACTAATGTAAAAGTGTTGTATGCACCTGCACAGGCATAATCTTTTAAACTTGTTTTTTCTTCTCAAATTGTTTATGTACGTAAAACGATATGTTGATTTGATTTGTTGTTATTCAATAAATAAATAATTAAAAATTATTAATTAATTAACAGATAATGAATTGCCAGTCACAAAATTCCTTATTTCGACCAATTCCATAAGATGGATTAAACCAATCGATCTAAGACTATGAGCGAGTCAGTACAAGGCAAGGCGTCATTGAACTCGATAACTGCTAACAGCTGATCGCGCGCACACGAGTGAGCGCTATACAGCGAGCGCGCATGCACATTTGAAAGACGGCGTAGTTGTGTGCGTGCGCAGGATTCATTGCCGGCTGTGCCCTTTAAAGGCATTTTATGAAAGAAGTACTGAAAACTTTAATCATGTTTCTTTGGAAAAAAGTTTAGTTTCATCAAACAGAAGTCAATTTTGTAAAAATCTATGAAAAAAAATTGTAACTTTGACTGTCAATAACTCGGTAACCCATCATTTCCCAGGCATAGTGTAAAAGAAAAAAATGATCGTAATGATACGTAGAATATGTGGTATTCGGCTTCGTTAAGCCTTTTTTTACACCCGATATAAAACATTTTCTACAAAAGTGTATTTAGGCTGATATAAAGACTTTGAGTATACATAAAGGTTACGGAAACGTGGTCCATCTTTGTGTAACAACAAACTGATTACTAAGTTGGTCTTTCCACAATTTGATGGACCGCAAACTATGCTACGTATAGTATTTGTCAATAAGTTTCCATGGCGTTTAACCTCATTTAATGATTCAGGACAGATACATTCTAGTTTAAGTGAATCTTTTTGTTTCAGAAATTTCATAACTGGTTTTATGAATTTGACCATTGTTGTTCGTTGCTTCCGATAAAATGATGATAACAACATCGCGTCAATCGTTTAAAGGCTTGCAATCACAACTGTGCTGTACTCCCATTCGTAATATTATGAATTCAAAATTAATGATTGAGTGCATGTTAATAGCCTTACTGCGGAATTGGATGCTTCTCTAAGTGGTGAGAGATACTTGATACCAGTATAAGTCGATCTCTAATGAGTATCAAACATCTTCATAACGTAAGGTCACCTTCTGCTGTTGAATGTTGATTGTAGTATGGAATTGGACGCTTCTATATCCTCTGGAGTTCGCCTCGGGCGAGCGGAAGATGATATAGAAGGTACAATTCCATACTACTGCTCTGTTTTATTTGTTGGTGTTTTCATTGCTTGTATGGCTTCCACTTTGTCTGGGTCAGCTTCTAGTCCGCTAGCTGAAACTATATGTCCTAGAAATTTTATTCTGTTTGCTTCGAGAATGCACTTATTTTTGTTAAGTTTGAAGCCTGATTCATTTAGTGTTTTGATAACTTCACCAACAGTTTTGCGTAGTTCTTCTCTACTTTTTGTATATATAAAAATATCATCGATAGATACCTTTACATTTTAATTTTACTGAGCAAAGTTGTCAAGATTTCTTGGAATATTTCAGGTGCTGATGATACACCAAAGGGGAGTCTCTTGAAGGAATACCTTCCCCATGGGGTAGCGAATGTTAATATTTTTTGTGTTCTTTCTGATAGCTTTTGATTTGCCAGAATCCTTTTGTACAATCTAATAGTGAACAGAATTTGGAACCTATAATGTCGCCAGAAATCTCTTCTATAGTGGTAAGTAGAAAATGACGTCTCAGAATGTTTTTATTGACATCTGATGGATCTATACAGATTCTTATTTTACCTTTTTGTTTGACGACTACCATTGGGCTCACAGCAGGAGTAGGCTCTGTTTCTGATTTAATGACATCTAACTTCACCATTTTGTCGAGTTCTTGTTTTACCTCATTTCTTATAGCGTGTGGAATTCTTCTTGATGGTTTGATTTCGAATTTTGGGTTCTCGATCAGGTTGATATCATACTCATAATCTTTATAACAGCCTAAGCCTTCAAATATATCTTCTGTGCATTGACTTTCTTTCAATGTTTTGACTCTTGCGATAAGTTCTAATTTCTCACAGGTATTACGTCCTGGGATTGGTGTGACTTTTTCTTGAACTACTTTGAATACAATGTTTGTTTGTTCATTTTTTAGTCTACATAATAACTTTGTTTCGCCTAGAACTGCCATTTTATCATCTGTGTAACTTATTAAATTCCTCGTTTGGCTTGCTTTTAGTCTTGCATTTGTTTTGTCCATCAAATATCTCGGTAATACGTTGCATTCTGCTCCTGTATCTAGTTTAACTGTAAACTTTACATTGCCAACTTGTATTTTTTCAGTCCAGTTTTTATTTTCTCCAGTACTTATATCTGATATGTATACATAGTCTTCAGAATTTGAGCTTTCTTCGTATACATTCACTCTATTTTTCTGTTTAGTATTATATTTTATCTTAGTTCTGAACATTTTAGCAAAATGACCATTTTTATTGCATTTAGTACACGGTTTGTTAAATGCTGGGCATTCTCTGTTTTTATGGTTAGTACTGTTCTAATTTGTTATTGAATACACCTTTTGTTTTATACTAATTTATTTAGTAATTAAACACTACATCTACACATTACATATTTTTTCGTGAAAGAAATAACATTTTACAGTTTTGTTAATAGAGCAGAGCACCACAGATAAGAGAATGTCATCTTTTTTTTTTTAATTTTTGCTTTTACGTTTTGAAACACTCAACACCTTCTCCTATTTTTTAAACAACCATTATCAACTTAGATGTTGGTAACTGATTTAAAAAAATACACTAAACTTATGTTTTTTTTTTTTTTTAAATATTGGACAACATCGCATACATTGCTCTGATCCTGTGGTAAGTAGCCAAAGCACTTGTGTTACAGAAATCAGAAACAACGACGGTACCACAACACCCAGACCCGAGGCAATATAGAAAAGTTATTTTTCTACATTGACCCGACCGGGAATCGAACCCGGAACCTCAGAGATAGCGACACCAAGTCCGGTATGCTCGCCTCTCGGCTACGGAGGTCGTCATTCGTTCGTCGTGTTTACATGCTGCTATTTATGATGATTAGATTTAATTAATTAGGTAACTTACACATTACTGTTAAAGTTTATCTTTCAACTCAAAACCACAATACTTATTTTATAAATGTATCAAAACATTGTTAATAACACTTTTATGTATTATATGTAGTATTAGAGTTTTTGCTTAATTTAATTACATATTTAACAATTTTCCAGCATGAAATTTAAACTTGATATTTAACAAAGGTTTAGTTAAAATATCAGCAATCTGAACATCTGTTGGACAATAGTTTATATAAATTTTACCATTAACAAAATTTTCATGTATGAAATGAAATCTAACATCTATATGTTTAGATCGCTTGTTAAATGAACCTATTTTTAATAATTGAATAGTACTCTGGTTATCTATGTTTAACATTATTTTTATGTCTAAACTAAGTAATTCAGTTACCAATGATTTTAAGTACCGTAAACAGGGGTGAATATGAATATACATGTTCTATCTTTCAAGCTAGTTTTGATAATGTTCTGGAGTTGATAGACAACTTTCCATATATGAATTTGATGAGTCTTGGGTAAACTGACTGTTATTTATTTAGTTCTATTCGTTTAAGTTGCTGGATTTTTTAAAAACCTTAAATATATATGTGATTTCTATTTAACTCTCATTAGGGGTCAATAGAAACACCTGAGGGAGTAATTTTTATCTGTTTCCTCTGGTCTTAAGTAAGTACCTAAGTATATAGTTTTATCATAATTTAAATAAATTAAACTCGTTAATAGAAAGAAACATTTTTTTTATAAACGTAACCAATTACTTATACATTTTTATTTTGTACTTAATTTTAGTCTTTTGGAGAAACGTAAATTATAACTTATATTAGTTAATTATTGATAATCAACAACTCAATTAAGAAGTCTATAGAGTATTGCCAAAATAATTTATTTCACATGACAAAATGTTACAACTATCTTCTTGCTATTTATCACTTTGTTGAATAATTATGTTACCCTAATTTAATTTGTAAAAACGAAAAAGGCCTAATAAAACCTGAGTCATTTGATTTAAACAATTAACAACTTACTAAGTAAATAAGGTAAGCAAATCATTTGCTAACGTTAGTAAAAAATAATAGTTTCAATATTTTGTCATGTGGTCATACTATGATAACCAAATAAAATTGAACAAACAACGATGACGGCACTGTTGCATGAGATCTATCCCCGCATAAGTGCCGTCATCGCTGTATGAGCAAAGTTACAAACTTTACAATTACAAAATTATAAAATTAAGCAATTATTGAATATTGTCATCAGTCAAATCTCTTAAAATATCAGCCTTATTTTTGTAATAGCTTCTTCTGCGTAATTTACTTTTAACTTGTTTTATGTTTTTGGAGTTCTGGCTGTTATCTTTTTTAACGCTATTATGGAATTTAAAAATATTTTTTTACACTTATTTAGAGTTACCGGACGACTATCACTATCAACAATTTCTACAGAAATAATAGCGATTTTTTTATCTTTGGAATTATTGTTTTCTGCTGCTGCTTCTGCTGCATAGCTGTTATAATTTACAATTACCCCATCTTTTAGGGGGTCTATTAATTCGTAAAATATGTTTTCTGTTACTATGTCTGGAACATAATCTTCGTTTGCTACATTTTTATCGAAGTAGGTGTTAACAAACAGTTCATCATCTTTTTGTTGCGAGCCATTGCCCCAATAATCCTCAAAATTATTTTCTTGATTAAATGATTCTTTGTTGCAGTTATTGTCAATTACTTCTTCATAGTTATTTTTGTGATTTAAATCATTGCAAGTATCATTAGTATTTTCTGAGCAACTGGCAATAATACATTCATCAACACATACAATTGGTAATACACTTACATCTATTTTTTTTGTTTCGTTATATTTTGATGTCCCCGTATTCGTTTCCATATCTTTCTTCATCAAATCCGTTTTTAACTTGTCTATTAGGGTTTTCACTTCTTTTTTCTTACTATTTATCTTGCATTTGGGTGCCCTCACCACTTTTTTCTTAGATTTTTTTATTACATTTTCAGTGTTGGCTATATTAATGTCTTCATTTTCAGTTTTATTATCTTCAAAATTTAGATCGACTGCTTTTCCTGGAATAACTTTGATCTTTTTCTTCTTGTTACCTTGTTTACGTGTTTTTGGTCGCTTACTCGTAGTTTCGTTTTCAGACTCAGTTTCAAAGTTTTCCTCATCTATGTTTCCCAAGCTCTTGCTAGAATCTACATTAATTTTACTTTTATGTGCTGGTTCTTTGATATTTATGGTGCCATACCATTGCATTGCATTGCGTGCATTTCTTTTAATATATCTTAAACGGACTTGTCGACTGCATATCTCGATTTTTCAGGGTCTTAAGTGTTTTCTTTGGGAAGCCTTGAAAGAACTTCGTTGCGGTCAATAGGAATAATACCTGCTTTTCGAAAACCTGCTTTAAGGTTCGAATCGACGTTTCCTGACAATTCGTTTATAAGTAGTTTTAACAACCTTGGGAAGCAACCTTTCGGCACTGTAGCTTGGGATCTGCCATCTGTTTTTTTCCATCGTAATAAAATGTTTCTCCATGCCATTTTCATCGGTCTAAAGAAGGCGATATCCAGAGGTTGTGTCAAATGTGTCGAGTTGGCTGGTAAAAAAACAAATGAAATATTATTCTCTTCACAAATTCTAATTACCTCTATAGACAAATGGGATGATAAATTATCCCCAATCAGTATTTTTCTTCCTGGTTTATCTTTAAAGTATGGTATAATGCATTTAATATAATCTTCGAACGTGTTACCATCAATCCATCCAGATGCAGTTCTATGATACCGCGTTCCTTTGGGTCCACCTGTGGTCCAGGAGTCATAAACATTACTAGCTTTATAAATTACATAAGGAGGTAAAAGCACTCCTGCTGCTGTATCAGCCATCATAATTGATATGGATGATTTTGATTGATTAAGTACCCTTTCAGGGTACTTGGTTCCCCTTTTAACAATTACCTTTTTTCGCCCAGGATCATCACTGAGATTTGTTTCATCGTAATTGATGATATTGTTTGGGTCGATTTCTTTTAATGTCTCTTCCAACTCTCCAAAATATTCTTCGATAGTATCAGGCGATACCCGAGCCCTTGATTTTTTAATATTTTGACATAATCTCAAAGAAATGGAATCTTTGTGCCTTTTTAAAAATCTTGTGGCATAATCTGGCCCTGGCATATTATATTTGAAACGTTTATGAGTGATACCCATATTATCCAAATACAATTTCACCATTATTCTTAAATCAATGTGTCTAATGGATAGCCCCAATCACTACAAACATTTAAATACTGTACAATGTGATGTTCTGTGTCATCGTCTAAAGCAGTTTGCCCACCTTGCTTTTTCATTGTTTTTCTATTATGTCGATATAAAACTGATTTATTAATGTTGTACTGTTTTGCAATGACAGATATTGAACAATTTGGAGTGGTATTGTATACTTCCAAAACTTGCTTAATTGTAGCATCATCGTATTTGCGATACTGCTTACCACGTGGATCCGGTTTATAATTTCGAGGCATATTTGTACCTGAGAATAAAAATAAAGAACTTTATTACATAAAAAGTCAATTAAACGACGGTACCTAACTCCATGGATTTCAAAATAATAAAATTTTTCAGAAATCTAAATATCGACTACATACAGGATAATTTTACTTAGTATACATTGCGACAACCCTATCCTATCCTAAGTATGACTTCTCACCCCTCTCTTGTAATTAATCACCTCTCAACTGTATCTATTGACCATATTCGCGTATCTATTGACCCTTGAGGTGTGTCTATTCAACCCTTAGTGTATCTAATCACCTCCAAAAAATTTGAAAGATTGTTTCAATGAAATAACATCAAATATAGTGTAAATATATGTGTTCTTACTTTGGTTTATGCAGCAAAACACACCAATAATAACACAGGCAGTATTTTATGACAAAATTAAAGCAATAACACAAAATTACGATGATTTATAGCAAAAGTAAACACACTAACACTTTTTTTTTTTTTTTGTGGCGTCCATGATCGTGCCCGTCCGCCTTCGCTGACGGTCGCATAACTTCGCCAATGTCGGGTTCGCAGAGGCATGTGAATTTTTATTTTAATATATTTTAGAAGGAGGCGAACAGTTTGTATAATATAATAGCCTTGCCCTTGTCTCTACAAATCGGCGTACTGCTACCCACACCATTTTAAATATAAACAACATTAAATTTACGACACAAATATATATTAGGCGAAACACAAAAATAAAACATTACTTACCACACTTGTTATAATTTAATATTATACACAAAAATATATTTACATAAATATTTGACAATTAATGGAGAACGAAAGGATAGAAGAAATTGGAAGTTCATAGGACGGGGAACTTTAGTAGGAAGAAAGTCGTACAACGAAACGGGATATTTTGAACAATTAAAGAAGATATGGTCCGGGGTACCCTCATCAAGGCCACATTCACAAAGCGAGCTATCACGAATTCGGAGCTTATTTAAGAAAACCAGTGTACAGGCATGACCAATTCTAAGGCGACAAATAGTAGAAATCGCTCGTTTTTCGAAATACCTATGCTTAAAAAACCACGGTTTACAAGAAATAATAGGCTGGATATCTCCATAACGACGGCCCTTAATTTTTGAGGAATGATTCCATCTTGATTGCCAGTCAACCGCCAGGTGTTTTTGAGCAAGGGAAACAATGTCATTGGCATAGTTGGAACCAAAAGCCACTCCAATATCAATAGCCTTTTTGGCCCAGCCATCCACCTCCTCATTACCGCCGATACCACAATGGCCCATAATCCAAGCCAAGCTGGTGTTAAAGACTGGATTTCTGGGGAACTGAGACATCGGAAAGGATAGAGAAGAAAGCTTTCTAATACTTTTTATAAGTCGGTTCTTTGTGGGACCAGTACTTATTAGAAGGGTCAGAAATTAGGTCAGATAGGTTTGTTTAATTTGTTTAATTTGTTTAATTGTAAGAAAACCAACAGCGATAACATAAATATTAAACTAAAGTCTATTAACATACAATAAGGCCAATAACAGGCTTTCCTTAAGTTACAAAACCACATGTTGTCGGTAGGTTGCAAGTGAACATGATTTATTATATTAGGTACAGTAGAAGTTAAGGGTAAACGTCAGGCAAATCAAAAATGATTAGGATTCAGACAAATTGCTCACTATAAAGATATAAATATATCCAAGATACAATAATACAATTAAATATCACACAACTAACGTTACACATGTGAAAGTTGGATTTGGTTGAAGTTGGTTGTGACGATGGATGTATCCACATCTGAAGAGCGCATGAGATATAGATACATCCATTGTAAGAATGGACGGTAATAACGGATTCTGTATAAAATTTCTTAAATTTACATTTTACATTTTATTTTACACTTAACTTTTTTTGTTTATATTTTACATTTTACCAACAGTAATGCTTTCAAGTAATACGTTCCTTAAGAATATCGCAAACATTGCTTTTGAACTTACATCTTTTCATGCAGAAAAGATCGATGTCGCTAAAGGCAGAATTGTATGTACGTGCTAGTCGAGTCATAACAGAGTTTTTCGAGTATTTAGTGTGATGTCTAGAAGGTTTTGATAATGATGTATGGCGTGTACGGTATTTCGGAGTATTGTACATTATTCTACTAACCAGGTCAGTGCAATCTATATTGTTATTAACAATGTCAAAGAGCAACGACATGTCGAATGAAGTTCGCCTAAGCTCAAGGGGGAAGAAGACCATGCTCTTTACAGCTCAATTCGTATGAGCCAAACGTTTTGCGATCGCGGTAATTAAGGTGATTGATGAACTTTTTTTGAATTCTTTCTAGTCTATCTTTGTATGTGACATACTGAGGAGACCAAATAGTACACGCATACTCCAATATACTTCTCACATACGCAAAAAACACAATTTTAATAACAGATTTATCAGTAAATGGCTTGCACACACGCAAAACAAAACCTAGATTTTTAAATGCTTTGTTAGCTACATAATCGACGTGATCGCCTAACAACATTTTGCTGTCTAGATGTATACCTAGATCTCTCACCTTACGCGTTCTAGTTATTGCAGTATTTTCAAAGTTATAATTAAAGCAAATGGGTTTCCTTTTACGCGTGAAAGAAATACATTCACATTTACTTGTGTTAACGGTGATCCTGTTTTCATTGTAGTACCTATGCAAACAGTCCAGGTCTTTTTGTAATAAATAACAATCTTGTGTCGAGTTAATTTTACGATATATTTTTGTGTCATCCGCGTACATGAGAAAGTTGGAGTTGCTGAGGCAGGAGCCAATATCATAAAGATAAGCATTGTAGAATAATGGCCCCAGATGAGAACCCTGTGGGACGCCAGTAGGTATTGTTATGAAATCTGACCGATATCCACCTAAAACTACCGCTTGTGATCGATTCGAAAGATACGACTGAGTCCACCTAAGTAAGTCTCCGTGAATCCCCAGTACCTGTAATTTGTGAAACAGGATGATGTGATCTACACGATCAAATGCTTTTTCGAAATCAGTGTAGATCACATCAACCTGCCCCCCTCCGTCCATATGTTCAAGAACAAAACTTGAAAAGCAGGCTAGGTTAGTCGTGGTTGACCGACCCTTAAGAAAACCATGTTGCTGAGATGGAATAGCAGTTGCTAGTGTGGGATATATTTTACTATACACGATTTGTTCTAGCAATTTGGCAACAGTATTAAGAATCGATATGCCTCTATAATTGGTTATTTCCATCCGTGAACCTTTTTTAAATATCGGCACAATATGAGCGGACTTCCACCGCGTTGGGAAAATACCTTCTTGTAGTGAGCGGTTATATAATATAGTCAAAGGGGTCGCAACAGTTTTAACACAACGGGCCCAAAACAAAGGAGGCACACCGTCACTACCTGCACATTTATTTATATCCAATTTTTTCAATAATTTCTCAACGGCGTCAATAGTAGTTTGTAAGTTAGAAACAATGTCGCTACTCGGTGGGCACTCTTTTAAGGGGGTGTAATTAATACATGGGGCTCCAAATACACTCTGAAAAAAAGATCCAAATGCATCACAAATATCCTTCCCTTCTGTATATTCAACATCGTTTAGGCGTAAGCAGTGAGGGTAAGCTGAACCACCACGCTTGGCTTTGACGTAGGACCAGAAGGCTTTTGCATTTACTTTAATATCCTTTTCGCAGTTTGTGGTGAATTTTTTAAAACACGCAGCTTGGACGCGATGTTCTCTAGACCTCAACAGGCAAAACTCGTCATAGTCCAGCCGATTACGGTACTTTTTCCAACGTGAATGGGCCTTAGTTTTTTCTTTAATAATTTTGATTAAAGACGAAGAGTACCATTTAGGGTAGGTTCGACTCCCAGTTTTTTTCCCATATGGAACATATAATTTGATGCAATTATTTATTATATAGTAAAATGCATCAACGGCCTCATCAACCGTTCCTTTACATAAAAGATCGTACCAGTCTTGTTCATTGAGATATGTATTAATTTTATCAAAATCGGCTCTTCTAAAGTTATAAGTCGGCAATGTAGCTTCGCGCAATGGGACAGCACTTAGATCTAAAATACTAAAGCAAAATGAGGGGTGTGCGTGGTCAGGTCTAACAAGGGGTACAGAGCAAGCAGTTATTCGTATAGGCAGACTGGAAAAAACAAGGTCTAAAGTATTATTTGCATGGTTTTTTAGATAATTAAATTGTTGTAATTCTAACAGTGTAAGCTCTTCAACGAATTGCGCGGAGGCGTTCTGAACCAGCAGCGTTCCTTTTTTAAGAAGTGTGTAGCCATCAACTTGCCACGACAAGCAAGGCAGATTGAAGTCACCTACCAGTACAAAATTATCATCCGGGTATAGTGCCCTCATGTTTTTAACTGTTAGAGTAATCAAGTCTAAATCAGTTGGAATTCTATGAGGTTCAGGTGGCACATACGCAGTACAAAAATGCAGGTCATTAGTGGCACCGACCGCCCTCGCGGGCAAAGTGAGCCACAGCAGCTCAGTGGGCGCGGGAGCGGCAAGCGCGCGCACCTCCGCGCCCAGCGAGCGCCGCACCAGCACCAACAGCCCGCCGCCGTCTTTCTTGCCGCTGGCAAGCAAGTCGCGGTCGGCACGGAACACGGAGTACCTTTCATCGCATAACTCGCCGTCGAGAATACTACTATTTAACCATGATTCCACAATTATTATTACGTCATATTCGTTTCGTAAAATACTTTGTTGAAACTCTAAACATTTAGTTTTGAGTCCACGTACATTCTGGTAAAAAATACTTAACATTGTGTTAGCCATTTTTAAAGTAGTACCACCAATAGCAGATGACATAGAAATAAGGATTAACATTCACTAAGGTCAGCATTGAACTTGCCTTATAATAGTTGAAATAAATAAAGTAAGTAATTTTGATGAGCGAGTAATTTACTACATGAGCAGAACAGTGAATAAACCACGATCGTATTCATCGATCGTGTTGATCGTATTCACACAACATTCTCATAACTCCCAGTTCGTAGTAATCTACGATCGCAGTTACTGTTATGATGTAAAATATCATGTAGACCCATTACGATTACGCTATTTACTATAGATATTTTTCTTAACAGAAGGTAGTGCGAGATACTCTTTAGCTTTAAAACACAACTACCACCCTCCGAATCATACTCACGGTAGCAATAGGCAACGTACGTAAACATGAATTGTATAGCAAAAACGCAGAATAAGTGTGCGAGGCTTGGTACAAGTGGTAAATAGTTGTTGGAAAGTAGAATAAGCATTTGAGTACCAGGCGCTAGTACTAATAATATTACATTATTGTTATTAAATAATAATTGAAACATAAATTTTAAAAAGTGGAAATATTTTATCAGATGCAGTTTTAATTGAAAGTATAAATTGTATAGAATCCCGTAGAATGTAATTGTTAACCCCTTGAAATAATGATTAAGAGAGTATGGCTCAAATGAGTATGAGTCAAGAATGAACACCACACGTATATCACACGTATAACTATGATCATTGTCATTGTGTATGTAAGTATCAAAACAATCAAAAAGAACGGAAATACCATCAAGAATACCCTTATGGAACATTATGATTATTATTTTAATAAACAATAGTTCCAAATATAAAAATATTGCAATGAGTGAGCAAGTCTTCGAATCTGCACGACGCACTATAAATGCGCGTATGTTGTTTACCTGCAAAATGCATGTTGTTCTGCTACGCGCAACACAACCGGTCACCGCCACAGCGTAGAAAGATACAGTAAGTAAGCAAATTACGATTAATATGTATCTGACGATTACCCTTACAATAAATGATATTAAATAGACAAAAATTGGTAAGTATAGGAAAAAAATATCGTACACTAAGAATAAAAGAGTTAAATTATTTTGGAGATATCGCTTTCCTGTCTTATTTGCACAGCTGGAGAGGTGTCGTTTTTCCTTATGAAGATTCTCCCATTTTTTGACCACACATATTGGTATTGTTTAGTCTTAGCTGCCTCTCTGGATTTCATCAGTAGAAGTTTGTTGTATTGAGTTAGATGTTCATTTAAATAAATGGGTCGGACATTACCGTGAACGCCAATGTCCTCAGTGGTCAGTCGCGTCTTCCTAACACCAGATATAAGATTGTCCTTCAATAAGCGAGTTCGTATTTTGGCAATTATATTTCTCGGCCGGCCAAGTTGCCTAACTCTTGGCGTTACCCGGTTAATCTCCAAAATGTCTTCTGGACCAATGGCGACAGAGGCCTTCCTCCCGATTGAACTCAATATATCGACCAGGTTTTCATCTTTATTTTCAGTGACTCCAACTATTTCTAAATTAAAGAGAATACTCCTTTGGCTGTTTGTATTAAGCTCCAGTCGTAACATATTGTTGTCACTTATTAGGCTATTCAATTTAGCTTCCATATTTTCAATGTTCTTGGCATCATGACCAAGTGCGGACACTTTCCTATTAATATCATCGTACCCATCGGTTGTAAACTGTACTGAATTTTCCAAATCTGAGATTTTTTTCAATGTTTCACTGTATTTAGAGTCCAGGGATTGGACTGACTTCTTCATTTCTCTGTATTCCTGCCGTATGCCATTCACTTCGTTTTTCATCTCGGAAAGAGACAGGTTAATGTTCTCAAGATCAGTTTTAAGAACAGTATTGAGATCTTGTTTTATTTGTGACATATCACTATGAATATCCGATTTCCAACTGTTGAGAGTGGATGTGATTTCACTGGTAAATGCTTTGAACGCTCGACTAAAATCGTCGTCGTGTCTGCGTTTCCTCATGTTAATGTTACCTGCTTCACATCTGCTGATGTCGGTATCAGAGCTGTACTGCTTGTTTGGCGACAGCAACATTTTGGAGGACTTCTGAATATTTTTAAACTGTGGTATCACAATAAAACTTAACTGCTTATTAACTTTTAACCTTATGTCACTTGTGGTAAAAGGCAATTTTCAATGACCGTGTAGAGAAACAACCTACAACACGTCTACTTCGAACGGGCTCCGCGTTGCAATGTCCTGAAGACAAAGAAGAATGGGGTGAGTAGCAACTTGGTAGGTTTTAAATATGAATCTATCTGATAAATATTGCCGGCGCAGATCAAGAGGAGGATCCACACATTCCACCTGTAGGACATTAGTTGGGGAAGATTTCATAGCGCCTATGATAACTCTTAAGCCTTTAAACTGTATTTTATCCAACCTATCAAGAGCTTCTTTATTGCATGGTTCAAGGAGAAAACTACCATAGTCCAGATGGCTGCGGACTACTGCATTATAGAGTAATTTCTGACTATAAGAGTGAGATCCCCACCAGACACCGGCAACAGATCTCAGAATATTAATCCCTCTCTCACACTTTTTGGCTACATGATTGGAATGAGGGATGCCAGACAACTTTGAATCAAGGACGACACCTAAAAATTTTATTTGATCTGTTATGGGAATGGAAAGGTCATTAAAAATAATATCAAACACTGGGATAGATCGTTTTCTTGTAAACACTACAGTGCTACTTTTGGGGACTGAAAGGGATAGACCGTGATCGTCCAGCCACATTTTCAGGTAGCTTAATGCTGTATTTAGCCGATAACTAATCTCTTCGACTGATTTTCCAGAAGCATATAGGCAGAGGTCATCAGCGTATTGCAGAACGTGACAGAAACATGACACGCATTGTTCAAGATCATAGGTATAGAGACTGTATAGAACAGGACTGAGCACTGAACCCTGTGGAAGACCCTGCCATACATTTCTAGGAGGTAAAGATTGATTAAAACAGCGGATTTTCAGAGATCTGCCTGCAAGCAAATTGATAACGCAATGAACCAGCCTATCAGGAAGACTCAGGCGAATTAACTTCTCTTTGAGCACCGGAAGCTAAACGTTATCGTAAGCAGATGATATATCAAGGAAAACACCCACAAGGTATTCTCCTTTTGTAAATGCAGTACGAATTTGAGAAGTTAGAATACCCAAGCTGTCCATCGTCCTTTTAGACTTACGAAAACCAAATTGAGTTGATGCCAGTATTCCTTTGCTTTCTACTAACCATTCTAACCGGTTTTTAATAAGATGTTCTAAAACCTTGCACAATGTGGATGAGAGAGCGATAGGCCTGTAGGAGGATGCATCAGAGGGGTCTTTACCCGGTTTCAATAAAGGAATGATGACCTACGACTTCCAAGGCTCTGGAATACGACCGGACTCAAAAATGGAATTAACTAGGTCCAGATAACAACTCTCCCCCGCCGAACCCAGGTGGGTTAAGAAAGAATACGGAATGCCATCTTCGCCTGGAGAAGAGTCTCGGAGACCATTCAGGGCGCAATGAAGTTCGTTTATTGAGAAGGGATGGTCGAATCTATTTTCGTTTTGGGTTTCCGGATATGGAGATGGTAAACAATCTTGAGCAGGAGCAGTAGGGGGTGAGAGTTTATCTGCGAAGTCATTTAACCACTCAACCGTCCGGCGATCGCCGCTAACCCCCCCGACTTACGTCCAGCGTACCGCGCGGCGCCGCGCGGTCACTCACTCCTTACCGCGGCGTCAATAAATGATTCACAGTAGCTAAACCGTAATAGCTATAATTATTTAAAAAATACCTACGAATAGGTAAGATAATACAGTATCATGTGTATAGTCTTGAAATAATAATATTCCTAATTTGTAGCTACATTTGAAGGGTAAAACACACAAAACCGCAAAAAAATGCGAACTTGTTTTTTTTATTGCATTAGAACATTTTATTTAACTCAGATTTTATGAATTAAAAATAAAAGTTTGAAAATAGGTTTAATACACTTTCGTATAATGTCAAGTTAACAGAATTTAAAACATTAAAAGTGGACTAAATAAATTAAAACAAAACACCTAATTCAAAAAATAAATACGCTTCGTTTGCTCAATGCGCCGAGTAAAATCGGGGCAAGATGGCGGCCCGATAAGGCTGTCCATGCACGAATATTTAGATTTTAAAACATGGACGTATTTTTTAGTTTTTGTATAAGAATTGTATGTATTAAATAAAAGAAATGTATAAAGAGTAAAAGAATATAATTATATTTACAAAATTAATAAAAAATTACTTAAATTCGTTAGACGCTATCCTAACTTATAATTATCCTTATATCCTAACTTATAGAAGGAGATTAACCTCGACGGTTTCCATCTAGATTCTAGCTAGACATAATTGACCAACATTGTCAAAATATTAAATTATTTTTATTGTTATAATTTTATTTTTATAATTTAAGGCATACTTATCCGGTCAACTGTGGCGGCCGGCGATATGGAACTGAAATAAACATGTGTACGCAGTCGATCTCCAGGAGCGCGGCACACAGACGCGGGTTTTTTGCGTCAATCTCCAGGAGCGCGGTCAACAGACGAAAGGTTATAGTAATATTTTGATGGACGAATAAATTTTAATTTAAGTTTTTGACATTTATTAGTATTTTGTGTGTTTAACATTACATTAATAGAATAACTGTGTTCATAAATGGTCTAGTTTGAAGCTTTATACAACATCTCTTGTAAGATTATGGTGTGCAAATAAAACATACGAATAAATGATTTATTACTCTTTACTAAAACTATAAATAATTTTAAAAAAAACAGAACAATGGGGATTTATGTCGTATGGTATATCATGAAGCATCCTTCTATGCACAAATTGACGTTGCATTCAAGGCACTTCCACATCGTCCAAGAAGTAACTTTTTTGAGGGCACATAAAGAGCAGCGACTTTGTTTATAGCCGGTCTTTACGGGGAAATGGCGATGTTGCAGATGTGGTCGGTTCTTTATTGTTTCCTGTATCCGTGTTGTCACTGTCTGTTTGTGTCGTTGAGTTATGAGTCGGGGTTCCGTAGTTAAGTCGATCTGTTGGTGTCTTTTCAGTAGGTCTTCCGCTAATATTGTTCTGAATTGCCTATGGCTGATAGTTTTATGCTGGCTTTTAAAAATTATAAAGCTGTTAAATATCGCCGCATTGAAGATGCGGCGAAATAGTTTTTTATACCATATGGTTGATTTTAGGCGTTCCATTGGATGAGCAGAAAGGAACTGGTCCTTTCTGTCTACACCGCCCATAGACTGTTTTGTTGTTGTTGTAGTCTAGGACAATGTTGGGTTTGAAGGTTACGGTATTGTATTTATTTCGTGTTCCAATTTGTAAATGATGATAGGTGGATAACATGCTAACAAGATAAGCATCACGCCATATCATCATTGACAAATCGGAACAATAACTGCAAACTATTTCCCCCTGTCTAAGTTCCGCCTTTTTCATCTTCTTCGTTGTTTCGGGAACAAATTCCCGATTCAGTCTTATTGTCCCATAGCAGTCAGTCTTCTGTCGTTTTAGGCATCGGGCTAGTAGCGGGCTGTTGTAAAAGTTGTCCATGATGAGCGTATGCCCTCGGTTAAGAAGCGGCTGCATCAAATCGTATACTATTTTCGCGGTAGCGCCAGTCGCCAGTCGTTCTGTAGTGTCTTGTTTGTCAGTCTCGTCTTGTCTGCCTACCTCGTCTTCTTGTCTGTCTGTCTCATCCCTTTGTCTGTCAGTCTCGTCTTCTGGTCTGTCTGTCTCATTATGTTGTCTTTCTGTTTCGTCGCGTCTGTCTTCTTGTGCTGTTGTCGGTTTATTTTTTCCAGTATAAACAAAGAACTTGTACAGGTAGCCGCTGGAAGACTCGCATAATTCGTAAGTCTTTACACCTACTTGTGCAGCTTTTGAGAGGATTTTTTGAGCAAAGCTGAGTCTTCCATGCCATTTCAAAAGTGACTCGTCGATAACTATTTCTTGGTCCAGGTCGTAAAGTTCAGCGAATTTTCTGTTAAAGTAGTCAATAATTGGATGTATTTTGTAAAGTTTTGTCGTGTCAGTCACAGTCGAGTTGTCAGTAAAATGTAGAAAGGATTTTAAAAGAAGGTACCGGTTGTATGACATAATTTTTTTGAAAAAAGGCATTGTCCCAAATCCGTTGAAAGAAAAATAGGACTCTTCTGCAGGCAACGGATAAAGTCCTTGCAGAATTGTTATTGACAGGAAACTTATCATCTCGTCTCTATCAGTCGGAGTCCATCTGTGAAGTCTAGAATTTGGCTGTAGCCTACCCTGTTGCTGTAAGGCAGCAATTTTCTGGGTCGCGTATCGGTTAGTCTCTGTGCACAGTTGGTCTACAAAGTCCGAATCTATCATTTTGTCAAATATGTCAGTAGCGCGTGTCTCGTCAGTTACTGGGAAAGTCGGTCCGGTCGGTCGAGTGAACTGCTCTCTTTGTCCAGTAAATCTTTGTCGGTCGCGACTCCAGTCAAAGTTGTAATTGTCATTTGGTGCAAAGATCCTTATAGCGCTGTCATTTAGTCTATCCTCACTGTCAAGTATTTTCTGCGTCATCAGGTCTAGATCTTCTACTGTCGCAGGCTCTGCTGAAGCGTTCCGTTCTGTCATCAGTGGTAGTACCATGTCAGTCGTCATGTCCTCGTTTTCGTAGTCACTGTCAATGAGAGCCAACCATTCCTCCACATTTTCTTCAAAAACATCGCTATTGATCCCTGAAACAAAGAATAATAATTTTAGGCTATTTTACAATGGAACCTCAACCGAAATAATAAAAGTTTTCGCTAAATTGATTATCACATACTCCAACTACCGACTTAAAAGCTATGGCAAATTTAGTTTTATGGTTAAATCTTTACAACTACAATCATTATATATTAGAAATGGATTCTACGAGTACTCATACATTCTGAAATTTTAAAGTAACAAAAGAGTACACGATAGACTATATCTCTTCAAACGACTTAAACTTATATAAACCAATTGAAGAACGGTGTCCACTTGTAGATGGTCTTGCAGGGACTTGTACCTCTGCCGCAATTTGTAAATTGGTTCCTATAAAGCATAAGAAAACTAGCAGAGTAGGTGTAAATTTAAATATTTGTATTAAAAACCAAACCCTTTGCAGAATATTTAGAGATATTCATCATCTGAATATTCGTCAAAAAGTGTATCCTTCTTCTTTGGAGTAAGCGCCATCAAGGCTTTTGATTTGATTGCAACAGACAGACGATATGGGTCGCTGTTTAAAGAAGAGGGATAATTCGTTACTGTCTCTGTATGGCTTACCGTTTTCTGCCTCATCTTCCGACTGCGGCACTGCTATAAAGTCCACTGTAACAAACAATTTAAAAATTTTACTAAATAAATGCCTTCAAATTTTCATTAACAGATAATAAATACTTAAGGTTAACTCCTAAAACCTAACCTACCAATTTCTATCTGGGCTGGAACATAATAGGGGGGCTGTTGATCCGAAGCAAGTGCCGGCTGATGAGCAGGAGCAGCTGAAGCAGCCGGAGCAAGTGAAGGCTGATAAGCCGGCTGTGACGGAGGCACAATTTGTCTATCTTCTGCAAATAATAAAAAATGTTAATCACAAACAAGTAATACAAACCGTGAATAGAAAATATGTTACTTTTCTTTTAGTATTGAGGATATAACAAATATATAGAATTTACCCAGAATAACTATCCTGCGGGACGTGGCCGTACTCGTAGATGGTTCATTGCTCAGTTCATTATTACTATCTCGTTCCGGAGATTGTCTTCTGAAAAAAAGATAATATTAAAGCAAATACGTACATTTAGGGCATCCATATTATGATCTTTTTTTGTAAACTTACTGTGCGCGTCTTTTGCGGGGAGGCGCGTCTGGCAACAGCACCCGCTGCAGCTGAGCTTTCCTCTTCCTCTCTTCAAGCTCCTGCCTCCGATCCACTGGCAGCTTAGCAACATGCCTCTGCGTGGCTTGGCGCTGGGCTCGTACTAAATCTAGTTCACTGGTAGCAAAATAGATAATATATTATTAATTCGTTTAAATCACTTAAAATGTTTTTTACTAGCTGTGCCCGCGGCTTCGCTGGCGTGTAATATGTTTGGGCACACCCTATTTTACTTTCTAAGGAGATGGAATAAAAATAGTAGTGTCCTACCCTAGGTAGGGTTCAAGCTTTTTCCATACAATATTCATCAATATCGGTTCAACTTTCACTACACAAAGTAGCCTATGTCCTTCCCCAAGCTTTAGTCTATCTTTTTTATCAAATTTCATTGCAATCGATTAAGTAGTCTAGGCATGAAAGCGTGGCATGAAAGCGTAACTGACAGACAAGAGTTACTTTCGCATTTATAATATTAATAAGTAGGGATTTATTATCTACAAGTACTTACTTTTCAAATTGTGAATTTTCGCTTCCTCGACCACCGCCTCCACGAACCCCACGGCCTTGACGCGGTCCACGACCACGACCTCCGCGGCTACCCCGTCCTCCGCAACAACCACGACCTCTAGCACTTGTATCAATAGGTAATTGAAAAACAGTTTACTTTTTAAGAATCACACCAAACTTTAGATAGTACCTATATAAAGTATAGTACCTATAGATAGTACCGATATAACTTTTTTACATTATACGTTTCATGTGGAGCAAATAAATTGACCCATACCAGAAATCGAACCCGGAACCCGTTGCGTTCGAGGCGTATCACCGCGCCACTACACCCATCGGGTCGTCGAGTACTTATCAAGACAAATTTAGCGAGACCAAAACGATGGATTTATCGTGTGTAATTACGGAGTTCCTATAGCCGCCTTCCGATCCGCCTCCATCATCAGACCAGCCAATGGCACCATAAAATTGCATTGCCCCTGCTGAACTAACTAACAAAGCAAAAAATTCACGCCACCAAAGAAAAACAAAATCTAAAATCACACACTTTTGTCGTTCATATCCAGCCTTAGGACAAATGAATCAAGTGCGTCCATGGATACTAAACTACCCAAATCGAAAAACCTGTTGAATACATTCACGTTTTTACTCTAATCTTGAATAATTTCAATATTTATATACTAAAAGAGTACACTAGAGAACTAATTAGGCTATGTACTATGCATTAAGCAACAATTATTTAACTAAATGCTGTTTTAAGAATATTGTTAAATATAACTCGATAAATGCGGCCGGCATTTCAAAATTGAAGACACAATAACTTCTAAAAATTTTCTTAAATATTATGTTCGCGTAAACTGTGTTAGAATTAGTTTCATTTGAGAGATCCATTCCTAAATTATGATTTCCATACATAAAAAATACGGGTAATACAGGAAAACACAGCACTTACGACATATTAATGGGTCCGGTTCCGAAGCACACATAACAAACACTTCACACTAAAATGCACTGCCGAAAAAAAATTATTATTTACCAACATCAAGGACCACGAGTGCCACCTATGATTTTTTAGTTGAACTTGTATCTAAGCTTGCTATTGAGGTTTAAAAAAGCTTTCAAAGAATTCGGATAGATGGCTCTATTTAGCATTTTTTGCTAGCACTCCACTTTTTATCTTGTAGATAGTAAAGTATCCACGAACGTTAGAGTGGTTAACCAATCCGATGGATCGTTAGAGGAAGGAGAAGGACCGACAAGAGACCCACGAAAACGCCTAATATTTTTCCAGACGACTGAAGAAGGAGATCTAGGTGACAGATCTTCACAAAATTTTATCCAACCCTTCTTTTTTTACTAGAGAGTATTCGTCTAGTGCGAGCAGCGACCTGTTTATATTTCATGAAATTTTCTGTACTCATATGCAAACCGTAATCTTTCTCAGCTTGTTTACGACGGTTGATGGCTGCCGAGCATTAGTCATCCCACCAAGGTGGAGGAGCTAAACCTTTACGGTTAGGTCTCTTTACATTCATAAATGAAGAAAGCTTTTCTTCGAGACTGGCGTGGACAATGTTCGGGAACCTTTGAAGACCCAGTTCGATTTCATTAGAGAATTTAGACCAGTCAGCAAGTTGTACTTTATACTTTAGAAGTGGAGGAGGAGATACAATCGCGGAGACGGAAAGAGGTTTGGAAATAATTATCGGAAAGTGATCGCTACCATGCGTCTGAGATAAGACTCGCCATGAACACAGAGACGCAAGACCGGGAGAGCAAATCGACAAATCTACAGCAGAGCGCGGATCTTGGGAAGGCAGGACGCGTCTAGTTGGTGACCCATCATTAAACAGGCACAGGTTGAGTTCATCTAATAAATCTATAAGGTGGCATGAAAAAGAGTCACAGGAGTGTGAACCCCATACAACGTGATGACCGTTAAAATCTCCGAGTAGAATAATAGGCGGAGGGATGGATGATAAAATACTACGCAATTCAGGGATAATTAAGTTTGAAGGGTAAGGAATATATACAGATATGAAAGAGATATCTAACACTCTAGCAGCCACGACATTATAGGAAGAGCTGTGAGGAGGGATTTGAAGAAGGGTGTATAAGAAACAATTCTTGATAAAAAGACAACAGCCTCCGTAGCCATCATCCCTATCATCCCTAAGACAAGCATAGCCCGAAACTCTAAAATGAGATTCGGGCCTCAGCCATGACTCAGAGAGTCTAGTATTTTTTAAACAAATAAATTAATTCACTTTTTTTGTGACGGACACTTTTACAGTTCCACTGGAGAAACTGAGCGGCGTCCATCAATAGGCGTATGATTACAATCTAAAACTTCTTTAGGAAGAGAATGAAAAAGGTGGGAAAGTTTAGAGGCGACGTTGGGCGGTAAAGCATCGTTCCATTTAGAGATAATGGAAGTCAGCATGACAAGCATCGTTTCGATTAAATGATCGTTTTCACTCTCAGCAGGGGGCGACGAATCCCAGCAGGGGGCGACGAATCCTGCAAGGCACAGCCATTGGGGAGGGATAAAGGAACATTACTTGTAATGGACTGGTGGGCGTGTTTGTCATAGCCCTTGGGCAGTGGAGATCTGATGCGAGGAATGGGAGGGGAGGACTTTCTGCGAGAACTTGGAAGACTAGCAGGATGAGTAGGAGTTTTAGAAGGTGAGAGGGGAGTAGCATATACCGTTCGAGGGGTATCCTTTGCCGCATCACTATATGGCCGTCTTACTGTGGGGAAACGAGCAGATGCTTCCAGATAAGAAATATTCTCCTCTGACATTAGCAATTTTATATTTTCAACCGACTTCAAAAAAGGAGGAGGTTCTCAATTCGACTGTGTTTTTTTTTTTTTTTTTTGTATATTTGTTACGCGATTACTCCGCCAATTATGAATCGATTTTAATGATTCTTTTTTTGTTTGGTAGATCATATTTCAGAGGTGGTCCCATATAAATTTTATCGAAATTGATTTAGAACTTTTTGAGAAAATCAACAAATATATACCCAGATAGTATTTTGGTTGTGGTTCTTGTTACCTATCTTCGACAAATATGAGCCGATTTTGATGATTTTTGTTTTATTGAATAGCTTATACTTCAAAGATAATATGCTAAAAGTTTACAAAATAAAAATCACCCCTAAGGGTAGGAAAATAGGGGATGAAATCGGTGTTCAGCAGTTAGATTAGGATTTATCACTAAAAATTGATGAAATAAGTAAATTTTATTAAAAAAAATAAAACCGACTTCAAAACACTAAAATGCTAAAAATAATCCTAACACTTAAGTACCTAATCAGTTACTTTTGGAGTCGGTGCAAACAAAAACATTGAATCTCTCATCGGCTGGCACCGACTCCAAAAGTAACTGATTAGGTACTTAAGTGTTAGGATTATTTTTAGCATTTTAGTGTTTTGAAGTCGGTTTTATTTTTTTTAATAAATTTTTTTTGTCTCAACTGCTCAGGGCAGCACCTGTTTGTAGCAAAGTGTCTTCCAGAGCAATGGAGGCAAGTGGATACTTCTTCGGCAATTTGGCAAGAATCACCGGAGTGGCTTTGAGCACAACGGTAGCACAAGGGCCTGATCTACATTGGATCCTCACGTGACCAAAACGACAGCAGTTGTGACACTGTATTGTTGGAAGAAGATATGTGTCGACGTTAAGCGCTGTATGGTATGAATATATCTTTTTTGGCAGCAGTTGACCAGAAAAGGTTAACACAACGGTTTGAGTTGGAGACCACGATGGAGTGCTATTGGAAATGGATTTTCTATTTAGTCTTCTAGCTTTCAATACCCTACCACAGCCTTCAGGCAGGTCAAGAGAGTCTATAAACTCCTCCAGAGACCACTCAGTAGGTACACCACGTACTAAGCCCATGCGAGTGCAGTTATATGTTGGAATAGTTGCTTTGTAACCATTTGATGTCAAAAACTGTGCAGAAACAAATTCATTTGCGTCTTTTCCAGACAGAAATTCAATCGCCATCCTATTTCTTCCAGCGCTCTTGACGCCATCCTTAGCAATACGGGTCACGTTGTGCTTGTGTAAAAACTGGCCGAATTTAAGAGGACGGATTGAGGGGCCAGAGGTAGGCTCAGATTCCATGTCTTTGTCAGTCTTCCATGTGTCATATGACACATGGACAATAAATGGGCCACGATCTTCTCGGCTGTACGAGCGGGATTCCGCGTAGCTCGGGTGTGTGTAGACGGATTGGGTGGTATCAGAAGGTGAGGATATTATAATGTCTGAGGTATTTTTCTGACGTTTATTTTGTTGTAGTTCTAATGGGATTTTATGTTTTCTCGACTCCGATCCTCCGGCCCGAGTCCGCGAGTCAGATAGGAAGACCGGAGGAGATTGATTTCTCGAGTCCGGACTTTCGGCCCGAGTCGGCGAATCGGATGGGAAGACCGGAGGAGCCATTGAGATATCATCCGGTGGGTCTGGGGGGTCAGGCGGATCATTCATTGTTGTACGACTTAGAGGTGATTAATGAACTGATATATGATATATTACCTGCACGTAACACAAACACAAAATAGTAAGAAAAAGGCTAATTCAACAAGAAAAATGCAACAGATAATTAAAATTCACTCAAAATATCACACTTGCACGTGCCTCGGTAAACAACGTGACCGCGAAAAAACCACACTAACACTTCACCGGTCGTTTTGAAGTAAACTTTGACGTAAAATTTTTAAATTTTTTTGGGATGTTGCCACATTTTAAATGTTGCCAGGGGAAAATAAAGACAACAATAAAACTACCAAATTGTTAAACTAGCGGGTTTTTGTGGTGTGACGCTTAAGTTTGCCATACGAAATGTTTAAAAATAGACCAAGCGTTTGTTTCTATTCCCCCCGCTATTTCTATTGACCCCTTTTTACGGTACAAGGTTTCTTTACAACAATCTGCAGCTGCAATGTACTCGGCTTCAGTCGAAGACAATGCTACTATTGGTTGTCTCTTGGGACACCAGGCAACTGGACCACCAGAAAGCATTATTACATATACGGTAGTGCTCCTTCGGGTTTGAGTACAGTTTGCATAATCTGAGTCACAATATGCTTGTAGTGTCTGGATGTAACTTCCTATTTTAAAACTTATTCCTTTATTCATGGTACCAGATAAATATCTAAGTATTTTCTTAGCCGACTTTCATCTACATTTTTATCTGTATCACATGGAGTATTTGAAGTTTTTGCATCAATCACATTAAATTTTCTAAGTAAATTCTGTACATAACTTTCTTGTTTTAAAATAATTTCTTTTTCGTTCTTTATGATTTCAATTCCGACAAATAATTTTGGATCTTTGTATATTTTTATTTAAAAAGTTTTTTCAAATAATCCAATATATTCATTAACGTACTTCTATTACTCTACTCTACTACTACTATACTCTACTAACGTATTTTTGGCAATTGCAATTCCGTCATCTACATAAATGGCTATTATTACTGTACTGTTTTCATTAGTAAATTCACAACGGTCTATTTTTGTTGGTTTTAATCCAAGTTTTAACATGGCTTCAGTAAACTTTTTGTTCCAGGTAACCGGAGCCTGTTTTAAATCCGTACAAGGTCTTTTTTAAACGAATAACTTTATTCGGTATTTTATTATAACCATCTGGTATTTGCAGGTAAATATCATTATTAGACAACTCTCCGTACAAAAATGCTGTTTTAACATCAAAGGTCATTATTTAAAAATCATTAGAGGCAGCAATGGCAAATAGAGATTTAAGAGCTGATTGACTTACTACTGGACTGTAGATTTCTGTGAAGTCTAACTCATCCTGCTCGAAGCCATGAACTACCAGTCTTGCCTTATAAGTACCATCTTCTTTTACCTTAAAAACCCATTTATTAGTTAGTATTTTCTTACCCCTTGCTTCTTCTAGATTTACTACCTCCCATGTATTATTGCTCTTTAAAGATTCCTTTTCTGAATTTATTGCCTTCTCCCAATTTTCTTTATCTTTACTTTTCATGACATCATTGTAGGTAAGTAGAACATAATCATCAAATGTCTTCGGTATCCGTCTTGTTCTTGTACTTCTTCTTGGTATTGCTTCTTCTTGAACATGTTCTTCTGATAATCTGTTGACTGTTTTCTTCATCTGTTTCATTTAGATTGTTTTCTTGCACGTTATATTCCTCTTGTTCTGAGTAATCTTCAGAGTTGATATTTTGTTCATATTCGGTTTCTTCATTATTATTTTCCTTATTTTTCTGTTCTTCATTATTATGTGCTTCATTTTTCTGTTCTTCATTATTTGTTTTATTATGGTTTTCTTCAATTGCTACTATGTCTCTAGCTGTTTCAATTTTTCTTTCTTCTTTATTCCATAGTCTGTATCCATTGTTGGTGTGCAACCATAATCATCATTTTCCCTCTCGGTTCTAGCTTTCGCAACCCCTTATGTAATTGTCTTTTGTAGATTGTTGAGCCAAATTTTTGTAAGTTAGATAGATTTGGTTTTCTCCCAGTCCAAGCTTCAAATGGAGTTTTATTTTTTAGAGCTTCACTAGGTAGTCTATTTAGAATGTATACAGCACTGTAAACGGTCAGATGTTTGGCTTGAATAAAAAAAATTGGGCTTGAAAAATTAGGCTTAAATGTAGCTTAGAGCAAATTTTCTAATTTGAAAATCTACATCATTTAAAACAAACAAATAAAATCATAGTAATGAAAATTCTTAGGAAGTAAATGTTAAGTTATCAGCTTACCTATGGTAAAACGGCCCTTTTATTAGCTTATCAGGTAAGTATCTACACCGATCTTCAGGGACTCCCTCCCTGACAGGGGAGTGTGTTTCCAGACGTAGTGATTCAAATCTTCCATCACACTTTCTCAGGCTGTGGACTGACGAGCTATCCAAAATCATGTTATGATTTATTGTATTAGGAATGCGAGCGAGTTTATTATCAAATAAATCTAACCGAAAACGATAAGTTAGACTATTTTAACTCAATGAAATTCAAAATAACATAATTTTATGATACCTCGGCGTGTTTAAAAATTTGAATCATCTCTCTACAATGATTGTTTATTTACACACTGTTCCTTATTATCAAAAATCGAACTTGGCATAATTAAAAATAAAAACGATAACATTCATCATCATAACTCAAGATTTAGGTAGTCTAGTTCCTACATTTTTTATTACACTGACTACTCACACACACACTCACATTGAGACTTTTGGATAGTTCTACATTGACTTACTAGTATCACAGAACGAACTAGGTTTTAACTTGTGTTTTTAGTAAATGATAGATTTTTCCCCGAAAGATTGAAATTCCCACCAAAGAGAACAAAATTGTTTAGTAGAAACTGTTACATAATGGCCATCAAGATATTTAACAAAATACCCACATCTCTGACTGACTTGCCGATGAATCTGTTTCAGAAAAAGTTGCACCACTGGCTTGTAGAAAAATGTTTTTATACTGTCAATGATTTTTTGAATTTGTAATTATTATTTAAATCTATTAGGATATTTTTTTGACATATTTTTTATTTTTATTATTAATGTAATTATACCTAAATACTTATTGTGCTTATTTTAATGTAGAAATATCAGACTTATGTACCTAACTTTTTATTTTTACAAAAATATTTGCATGTCTGACCAGGACAGAGCATGCTGAGCTTAATAACTTGCACCATCCTATCTGTACCATGCTTTATACAAATAAATAAACTATTTCATTTCATTTCTATTTCATTTCGATACTACGACGCGCGCGGAAGTTGGAAAGCGCATTACACATCTAATCACGACAGACGCATGACCGGAACTAAAAGAAAGCGCAGCCGCGGTCGGTCAAAGTGCCGCCGGCGCCGGCACCTGACGAAGTAGTGATGTTGTATTGATCGAGTTCGCGCGAATCGATACGCTATCATTTAAATTTATTATTAGTCATCTATTTCGATAGATGTACCTAATAGTAGTTCAATATCATTTTTGTTTTTGTAAATTAAAAAATCAAAAGGTGATTCAATTTAAATGGTGTATGGCCGGGTATAGCAATAGTTTTGAAATTTAAAACCTACCTACTGTCATGACGGGTGGCGTGAAAGTAGACCTAGCTCTGGTTATTTTAAACTTTTCGGCTAAGATCGACTGATAGAGAAGGCCACAGACAAAACGTTTGCCTTTTCTGCACTTTGTTTGTGCTAAAAAGCTTTTTTTTATTTGTAATAATGTTATTTCTTTGTAATTCAGTCTTGTTATTAAATCAGAGGGTCGATGATCGAAATGTAATACAAATTTAATTTTACTCTTTGATGAAATCGATCGTAAGCAAAATTACTATTTTATAATACCTACTCGTAATTGTTGATATTGTAACGTTTACATCGATATCAATTGCATAGCGAGGTGAATGCCAATAGTCTTGCATATCGATATGTTTATCTTTTGTTACTCATCCCTAGGTGTCTAAAAATGCCGACAATTCAAATGGCATAGGCTTAGAGCTAATTTGGTCAAACTAAATAATTGCATGTAGGTAGGTCTTGCGTTTGATTCTCGGTCCATTCCATTGATGTTATTCAAAAAGTTACGGACAGCCTATCTTTGTAAATGACGCAATAGTCTAGTGGATAAAGCACTTCTCAATGGAGGTTTTATGTTCGATTGTTAATGGGTACAAATAAATCGGTACCCAATGGCCAAAAAAAATCTACAGGAAATCAGCACGATTCATAAACTAAAGACTTTAATTACCATGAACTGTGCCAGGAAAAGACCGCCATCCGCCATACCTCGTAACTTTATATCGCGCTTAGAACACCTACAAACTGGGTACGACGAACTGCCTTGGCCAACCTGGAAAGCGCTAAACCGCCTTCGAGAAGAGGTTGGCCCCTGCAGACAACATTTGATGAATAGACAGAATCAAATCAAACTTAGGCATCTAAGTAGATTTCATGAGCCCTGCCAATACGTCCAAATTTTAAGAGATTAGGTACCTGACGCTTTGAGACATCCAGAGCGAATGGGAACTTGTATAGCCTTTGCCTAGGTAAATGATCTCGGAGCTAAATAAGATCACTAGCTCCTGGTCAAATTTTCCTTGATCTTTTCGGTGCATCTCAAACGATCTAGATCAAAGGGGCCGCTTGTCGGCAAGTGTTTTCGCCGCTTGCCGACAAGGCGGCTAATTCAAAGAATGTTTGGCACGTGTAAAGTTAAAGATTCACCTAAATTTTAGTATCGAAAATCTAGTTGGACTAGATCGATTCGATTATTTAATTATGCCTTACCGATACTCCAATCATGAATAACTTGAAATGTTACAATGAGACCGGCTATAATTTAACCGCGGCCTCAGAAATGTTTGCGGAGAGAAATGGAGGAGTTCTGCCTTCCCGGCGGACTATTTTGAGAGCAGTGCAGCGGCATCGTGACTGGCAGACGTTCAGACCGCCAGCTGCTGACGCCGGCCGGCCACGCTTTTCAGCCGCGTTAGAAGAGGACGTGCTGGATTTTTTTAACAGACGCCCCATGGCTAGCACCATGGACGCGGCCATAGTCTTCGGGGTTATTGACTTTTACGTCTGGAGAATTTTGCGCGAGGAAGGGTTGTACCCGTATCACTTCACCCGGGTGCAAGAACTGGAGGACACCGATTTCCAGCCCCGTGTCCGCTTTTGCCAGTGGGTATTAGAAGATGCCACTCGAAACATTTTGTGGACTGACGAGTCAACATTTACCAGAGTTGGACTTTTCAATCAGCATAATGCCCACTTTTGAACTGAAAATAACCCACATGCAGTGCGGCCGGATCACTTCCAAGTGCGATTCAGTGTGAACGTGTGGGCTGGGCTATTGGGCGATAGGTTGTTGGGACCTGTTTTTCTCGAGCGGCTAAACGGGGAGAGAAAGAAAGAAAGAAACGTTTATTCGACACACAAGAGAAAATAATAATAATAATACACAAAACAATATAAATTAGATATTGTGTCGAAAAGGTGCCCAGCATTTGTCGTGACAGCCACAGAATTATCACATGATAAGATATGATGAGAGCTATGTTCATTTGTTAAATACTCGGGTCCGGCGTATGTTGGAGCGCGTACCGCTGGCGTTGCTGAGAATTTTTTATTTCCAGCACGATGGTTGCCCAGCTCACTACGCCAGGACGGCTCGTGAGTATTTAACAAATGAGTATGGCGATCACTGGATTGGCCGCGGTGGACCGGTTCCTTGGCCCCCTCGTTCCCCAGACCTAACGCCCATGGACTTTCATGTCTGGGGTCGTCTAAAAGACCTTGTGTATGGACACGATGGCCATGTAATACGGACGGAGGACAATTTAAGGCGCCGTATTAAACGCGCCTTCCGTGTGATGCGCCGAGATCGTGAAGCACTGCGGCGTGTTGGATTGCATGCTCACAGACGTGCTGCAGTGTGTATCGCGCAAAATGGACGCCATGTGCAACAGTTAGTGTAAATAGTGATTATTTTAGTGTAAATAAACTGAAACCTGTAGTGTAAATAGGAGGAACAGTGTGTAAATAGTCGTGTAAATAAACAATCGTTGTAGATAGAGTTGATTCAAATTTTTAAACACGCCGAGTTATCATAAAATTATGTTATTTTGAATTTTATCGAGTTTAACCTAACATCGTTATTAGTAAGATTTAATCACCTCCCTTGATAATAAACTTGCATACCCTTAACACAATAAATTCAGCATGATTTTGGATAGCTTGTCAGTCCACAGCCTGAGAAAGTGTGATGGGGAATGGAATGGGAATGATCAATCCCTAGTTTGGAAACACACTCCCTGAAGATCAGTGTACTTACCTGATAAGCAGATAAGAGGATCGCTTTACCATAACATAGGTAAGCTGCTAACTTAACATTTACTTACTTACTTAAAAATTTTTAAAATTATGTTTTTATTTGTTCGTTTTAAATTATGTCGATTTTCGAATTAGAAAATTTGCACTAAGCTACATTTAAGCCGAATTTTTGAATTAACAAGGTTGAAGGTCATTCCCCCCAGTTATTCAAGCCAAACATCTGTGCGTGTTATGAATGAATTCCGGCCATCTTTGATGTTTGTTAAGTCTTTCTCGCTCTGTCTATGGGAAGGAATAAGACAGATGATCACAGATGGTTGTACGTATTGAAGATAGGACGAGTTTATGCAATATTGTGAAGTCGATGTTGTTATTTTGTATTTTATTTTTAACTTTTTTAGTTTTTATGGTACACATTTAAAAGTTGGTTTTTACGATTGCTTTTCACCTATATAGTCACAGGTTAACAGGATGTACACTAATAATATAGGACCTTATACATATTTACTTGAGGTTAACAAATCTTAATTACGGAACTAGTGTCGTTTATATAAATTACTGCCAAAATTTTGATGGGTCTGAATTAGGATTAAACAACACGAAATGTTTTCCTATTAAGGAGGTAGTAAATTTTTGTACCTCCGTGTTAGGCTCTTTAAACTCCTAATACGGTGGGCATGGCTCCGTATAAGAAACTTAGTATAACCTATTACGGAGTTGTTCAAAACTAGGGTTTAGGGTTCCATAAAAATGGTACGTACCTATACATACGTTAGTAATTTAATCCATCTACTATTTAAAAGCGCCTGTCGTACTCACACACGAAGAAGTGATTATTTTGTATAGGGACCCCTTTTAAGTATTAACTTTCTTTTGTTTTAGTATTTTATGCAGCAATAGAATACGCAATCTATCAAATTTAAATTATTCTAGTTATTACGGTGCGGTTATTTTGTTTAGTTGTGCGCCTTGATTTGCTAGGATTCGTGTATGTAGTGTTTTTTTTAAATTAAATATTTATAACTTCTGTCCTTGCAGATATTATGGACGCCCAAAAACGCAAGTGTTACACTGATGTTCAGGTGGTTGAAGCACTTTCATCGATTCGAGAAGGCATGAGCGTTTACAAAGCCTCAAAGTAATATAATGTGCCGGAAACTACGTTGCGAAGCAAACGAGATGAACTTTACGCCAATGAAAAGTGTGGTAAACAGCCAGTGCTCAGCAAAAATGAAGAGAAACAAATCGTGGACTGGATCCATTACCTTGGCAGATGTGGATTTCCTGTGACAAAAGAGCAGTTGATAGACACAGTCTCTAAGTTAGTTCAAAACCTGAATCGCCCTAATCAATTTAAAAACGGAGTTCCTGGAAAAAAATGGTTTTCGGGCTTTATGAAACGACACCCAGCAGTGTCAAAACGTGTGGCACTAAACCTTCCAACAAGTAGAAACCAGGTTACAGAGGAAGCATTGCGTTTGTGGTTTGATCGAGTACACACATATTTTGAAGAAAACGATTTGTTACACGTTTTTGATGATCCGATGCGCATATTCAACTGCGATGAATCGGGGTTCTTTCTTTGCCGAAAAGAAAAGCAAGTGTTGGTGAAAAAAGGCAGCAAGCGAGTTTACAATCGCGTTGCAAATGATGAAAAAGAGTGTTTGACCGTTATAGTCAACGCATCAGCGGATGGTAGTCTAGCTCCCCCAATGGTCCTTTTTCCTTACAAGAGGCTTCCTAATAAGGCAACAGCTCCTTTGTGGTGGGGGCTTGGTAATACAGACTCTGGCTGGTTGACCATGGAGTCATTTTACGAATATGTTGCCAATGTATTTTACGTGTGCGGGGTGCGGGGTGGTAGGGGGGGTAAACAAAAAGACAAAAGGCAGTCGCCCCGAACTATTCGCCGCTGCTACTTGTGTTACTTGCTTACTTTCGTCGTTCGCTACTTCATCATGCCGCGTTTAAGTGAGTTCTCCTCAGCACACATTGCCGACATTCATTTTTATTATGGTGTGGAACGTGGAAGTGCCAGAGCTGCACGCGCAGCTTACACAGCTGCCTTTCCTGACAGGCAACCGGTGCCTTCTGCCCGTAACTTCCAGGAAGTTCACAGAAGATTATCTGTTACTGGACTTGGATAAAGTAGAGATCGTCGCGATTCAACCCGAGTAATTATTGATGTGGCTATTGAACAAGCGGTACTAAGAGACTTGTATGCTGATCCAACCCTAAGTACTAGACGTCTGGCTCTGCGGCATGGAATATCGCAAAAATCAGCGTGGCGCATTTTAAGGAAAGAAGGGCTACATCCTTACCATTACCAAAGGGTGCAGCATCTACATGAAAATGTAGACTGGCGTCCGAGGTGCGTGTTGTCTGCCTGGATTCAAAGAAAAAACAGAGCAAACCAGAACTTTTCAAAAACTATTCTATGGATGGACGAGGCGACGTTTACAAGAGACGGTATAACCAACTGCCGTTATTTGCACCAGTGGAACCCTATGGGTAAAAACCTGAAATTAAAACGGGCATCAACTTTCCAAATAAGATTTTCTATAAATGTTTGGGTATGAGACCCAACGTTACGCTAACGTATTAATTGGACCAGTCATTTTGGAGGGAACGTTGACTGGTGACAGTTTTTTAAACCTATTGAGAAATGACCTTTCTGAACTGTTGGCTGATGTACCACTGGCTTTGCGTCGAAGGATGTACTTGCAGATGGATGGGTGTCCTGCACATTACGCATCTAATGTAAGAGCGTTTTTAAATCAAAATTACACGAACAAATGGATTGGCCGGCAAGGACCTGTAGGGTGGCCTGCGCGTTCACCCGATATGACGCCCCTCGACAATTTTTTATGGGGGACAATGAAACAACGCATTTACAGAACTCAGATTGACAGTGATGCTGATTTGCGCGACCGAATAATAAACTGTGCAAACGACATTCGGAACGAACCCGAAATGATAAGGAGAGCGACTCAACAAATTTTACTTCGTGCGACTTTATGTCTACAGCAGCGAGGGCATTTTGAGAACCTGATGCATTAGATTTTATAAAAATTAATAAATAATTACAATTGAACTCCTTTCTATTACCGTTCACTTTAATTTAACTATTCTTAAGTAATAAATGACGCGTTAGGAATGCCAGTCTTCCATAATTTATAGAAAATGTTGTGATTGAGATAATGGCATGAAATTTTTACCATGTGATAGCTAATACGATGTAGAATAATTTTATGTTATAAAAAATGGAGGTAAATACGGGGTTTTATTGAGAAATTTTACAATTACTAAAAAAAATATGAAAAAAGAACGTTTTTTTTTGTTGAAAACTGGGTTATAACTTTTGGTTGATGACAGTCTTTTTCCTTTATTTTAATTTAATAAGGACGCCCCATTATTTACGATCATTTTAAACTTTGTTTCATTGTGATCGATCGATTAGTTTAAAAGATATGCTATTTTGTTTACACGGGGATCTCAACAGGTAACCAAAATTTTTAAAAGTCCAGAAAAAACTAAATTATTTTTGAAAAAAAAAATTTACTTATTTTCTGTCGATAAAATTAAACATAATTTCCCATATTTTAATATGTGCACATTATAAAGACACACTGTATTATACTCAATCACTAATATCTTTAACACTGAAAATGTTATTTAATTCAACACCCATAACTTAAGTTACCTAACAACAACGACATCCTAACTTTTTAATCTATAAAAGAGTCGGGTTAGTTAGCTAGACCGATTTTTATGATCTTTGATTTGTTGAATTTGTCTCCGCCCCGAATAGCAGTATAACTATAAAAAACACGGAAATATTCACAAAAAAACTATAAAGGGGCGGTGTAGTAGTGTGTGAAAATTATTTTCGTCTTATGACTGGTAATGAAGGCAAATATTTAAACTATTGGTTGAGATTTGCACTTGAAAAACATCGAGTCCCACTTATGGCAGTCGTTTTTTTATGTACATAAGTACATGTAAATGCAAAAACACAAAAAAGACAAAATTCAACAACAAAACTTTCTAGTATTAGAGCAACCACGAGAATTAGTTGCTTAAGCTAATGCGATGAATTTATCTGTACGTTGATACTTTGTGACGCAAATAATTTAGACGTCACTTTATAAAAATCAGTATCAATGCTGTTTAACGCCATCTCGTGACACGTAGTATACTGAGTGTTGTTGGATGATAGAGTTGCATCAAGTGTTTGCTAGATGGCACGAGGTAAGCCACATTTCAGCGTGCACAGTAACCCCATCTAGTAGAACTAGGAGGTACCGGCGAAGATAATAAGTTTTAAGCGAGTTCACTTTCGTACTATGGAGTTAGCATTCTACCTTTATTAATTTTCTTTGATCTGAGCGATGACTTGCATTATGTTAGCTTTCAGGGCAACGGTCGATTGTGGCTTATTGGCATAGACCTGCGACTTCAGAAAACCCCACAAGAAAAAGTCTAGCGGATTCAAATCACACGATCTTGGTGGCCAATTCACGTCACCTCTGCGAGAGATAACCCTACCCTCAAACCGTTCATGCAGAATGTCCATTGTGTCGTTCGCTGTGTGTTCACGTCCTTAGTGTTCAATTCAAGCCAAAAGAAATTGTTTATCATTGATCTGCTATGCAATTCTCTAACATACGCTTTGTCGCTGCGCTCATCGCTGTGATCACGGATGTCACAGCCTTCACATTGGCTGTGGCCACGGCGTTTTGTTTGGTATTCTCCAACTAATAATAACTCGCCGACGATCTCTCGGCTGCGTGAACGCACGGCTGTTCGCAAGGCTGTGCTAGAGAGGTGACGCCAACTTAATTTGTACAATTGAAAATTCTAGACTGGTAGTTTTTAGCTATTTCTGTGTATTCAAAACTTATGATTTATTTATTTAATATGGCTTACCAACTAAATACATAAAGGGAAATTATGTTAACACAATCTTTAAATACATCATGTATATGCATTTAAATTATAAGTATGCACAGCGTTATAAAAAAGTTTTAATTTATACAAAAAAGTAAGAATTGTTCTCTAAACAACAATATAAAATTTAAAAATGAATCGTGCAACATTCCAAAATTGACTTTTTAAAAGTAGCTATTTTGTCGCTGAAAATGTCCAAATCACCAGTTTGAAACAAAAGGTTATAATTTTTTACCATTGTGCAAATAGGCGAGGAATTGCCACATTTCCTTCTTCGTAAAGTTACCGAGAATGGTATATAATTATGTAGACGAGCCGTACTCTAGGAACTAATATTTCAATTTGTGACAGGAGAGACGGACAATCCACCCTATGATTTAATAATTTGTACAAAAACATCATGGACAGTTGTTCCTTGCCTTAGTGATAGCATATTGAATTGGTCTAACCTAGCAGAATAACCCCTAATGTTGAGGTAACTACCATTGATAAAAGAGATTCTGTTTACAAATTTTTTTTTAATCTTTTCAATTCAATTTCAATCAATGATAACAATACTTTCACTTTTACGTGACCTAAAATAAACATTTGAATGTATATTAATAATAAAAAAGTATAAATACGTTGAAATATATAGGCAGAATAGTATGGCCATTGCCATAGTCAGTTTAAAAAAATTTATGTCACTCAAAGTTTCATCAAAACAATGATTGTTTGTGTACAATTAAAAAGCCCAATTCAAAGAATGTGTAGGAAGTGGGTCGGACATTATGAATAAAAAGACAGTGATAATCTAACAATTTGTATCAATTGTAGCAAATTCCTATCATTTTTACTACAAGCAATGATTCATTTATTAATTATAAATTGCACTAAGACAGTTTTACAATTAACGATAATAATTAATTCGATAACCAAATTATGTCTAGGATGAGCTAGCTACGATACAACATATACACCGTGCCACGCCAGAGCCAAGACTGCCCGCTCCTTTTTTTTTTTTTTTTTTTATGGACGGACCTATCGCTGAGTGTCTTTGAGGAAGACATTCGCCAGCTTAACCTGGGCAGTTGTGGCGTGCGCTGAAGGCGCACTTCGCGCAGCGAAGCCTCAGACTCGTACGTGTCGAGTCCCATACTAGCAGGCGTGATCGGGCCAATGTGGAGTGCAAAAGGCACCCTACCAAGCGGCGAACCCGCTAGTGGTGGCGCCGACGGGACCGGAACTGCCGAAACAGGCCGGACCGCTGCCGGGCTCCTTTCTAGCGGGCCCGATCTGGGGGTGAGTCGGACTCTGGCCTCAAGGGCGCCTCTATAGGCTCGGACCTCGGCTTGGGCCGTCGTCCGTAGGGTGGGCAGGGGAAAAACGGCCAGGCACATGTCTGTGTCGGCCGAAATGAAATACGGGACCTCGCACCCTTCGGCGGGTGCGGTGATGCGAACTAAAATGTTGTGCAGTACTTGAAGTGCTTAAGGCGGTGTTGGCTGTTGTTCTACAGTACGCGGTGTAGGAATCGTCAGGGTCGTCCAAAACGTGCCGAGGCCGACGGAGTCGGGCAGCGACATCCTCCTGGGGCGTGTACGTGGCGGCTTTGACTATGAGCGGATTGGAGTGGTTTTTTGCCTTATCAAAGAAGCATTGCCCGCTCCGCCGCTGCGCGCTCGCTTTATACCCGTTCCAAAGCGAGTCGAGTAGTGGGGAGGTGGGGGAAATCGAATGACGCTCTTGGTGGCGTGACCCGTGCACGTGCTGTTTACAAGTGTTTTACAGTAAGGGCGTACGACGACGCCGCCGTCAAATGTATTTATGTGTGTTCAAGTTTCGACCAACGCCAGTCACCAGCCACTTGAGTTTTTTTTACAAAATGCATTGCTTGCACATACATACATTCCTACGGCCATACCATTCGTGTGATCCTTCAAATAGTTAACCAAAGTGTGTGTAACAGTGTGCTTATATTGAGAAACAAGTAAGTAATTTTACCAAACAAATCCTTTTTTGCCAACAATTATTTTAATTGAACAAGTACCTAACCTTTACACTTCTTTTAGTGACTCGTAATGCAGGACCGTCTCTTGCCAAACTAAGAAGTTGATAGGGCTGGAGACGTAATCCGATCTTGGCACTGGACATGCCCGTATATCCAATGCCAGAACTTGGATGCGAAATGGATAGTCAGAAATCGCCAGGGTCTCGAACAGGGACAGCAATGGATGTGTATAAAGCATTGATTGAAAGCAGTGGTAGGTAATAACACATTTACATACTGTACTACACAACTGAGATAACTCTGCACCTCACTGGAATGCAACCCTCTTCTTGCTGCAGTGACAGTACCTAGCTATCAATTCAAATGTAATAATAATTCATATTGTACACTGTTTATTCTGTTTACTTGGACTTGGAGTTTGTTCAGTTTTAAATAATTGTTTTGCTTAGTACAAGGTGCAAAGTAATCTCACTCAAGTAGTAATGGGTGAATCTTGAAACGCACGAATTACGTTGTCCGGAGTTATAAAGTACCCGAGGTTTAATAATGGAACATCAAAATATATTTTTTTATTTAGTTCTAGGTGTATTCTAACTAATGCTTCATGGTTTTTGGCTTCATTGAATTTGCAAATAACTGTAAAAAAATAATTAAGGTAGGAAAATTGATCCCCATGGCGTGTCCATTCAATAAATTTTGATCAAACTGTAGAAAAAACTGCAACTTAGGGATAAAACCAGATGTTAAAATGCTTTTTTTGTATAAATAGATTAGTCTGTAAATAGATTAGTCAATAAGAATCTTCACTAAAGTATTTAGTTATACTTTAATTTGGAATCAAAGTTTTGTCCAGGATTGAGAGTTGATTCCCGTGGTACGTCACTAATCTTCACTTGCAGCTGTAGTAATAAAAGGTAGGGATACGAGTGTGCGTTGCCGCGCGAGAATCAGTCGTGAGTTAAGTGTAGTGGGAGGCAGTCACGTCGCAGCTTGTATCTACGCCGAGTAACGAAGGTAAATATTTGATTCCCGTGGCATTGTTTCTATACATCGTTGATTCCCGTGATAGCCATAAAAAACATTTTTATTATTTTTTAAGATCGCTTCTTATAACAAATAAAAACTATTGATGGTGCATTGTTCATTTAAGTTTGCATTTAAAATATATGTTTGGTAGTTAAAGAGCAATCGATAAAAATTGAAGAATTTCAATTTGTGCCAGCACACCTGCTTGCGATTGGGCTGGGACCGTGCCCTCGGCATGGAAGCCTCACACACCTGTGTTAAGGCTTTTCGGAAGTGGACCGCAAACTCGTCAACACTTGCCGATTGACAGCTGTAGGTCAGGTCCTGTATAAGGGCGGTATCTCGTGCCATCACCCTGTCCAGGCGCGTTAACGCCCAGCGTGGGAAGAGGCGATGGGAGACTGCCGCCGGTCTTCGGTTATGGGAGGAGGAGGACTCAAATCGGATGTATGTATGATCCGACAGAGTTTCCTCCGCCTCCAAGACTCGCCATTGGCCGATCCTTTGAGCGAGGGCGGGGGTAGCGAACGTGAGGTCCACCACAGATCCCCCCGCCCACGAACGCAGGTCGGAGTATTGCCAACGTTCAGGAGGACGAGGCCGTGTTCGGCAGCCCATTCCTCCAAAACACCGCCCTGCGGATTAGGGAAAGCACTTCCCCATGTCCGAGATTTGGCGTTGAAATCGCCTAGGAGGATGATCTGCCTGGGCGCCAGTCTTCTGACCGCTGGGCCGAGAACACCGAGATACGCCTCAAACTGGTAGAGGGGTCTGTTGGGGGAGAAATAAACTCCCACAACAGCAAGCTCCCTCCACACCGCTGCGACGAATCCGGGTCCCCGTTCCAAAGTCCGGAGCGGAAATGCCTGTGGGCCTGAACGACCTATGATGGCAACATCTTTGGTGGCAGAGCACGCCCAGTTGGGATAGTGGTCTGGGACAAAATAGGGCTCTGCCGCGACTGCCAAATCTATATCCCACGCCACCAGGTTTGCTAGGAACAAATCCTGGGACCTGGCGGCGTGGTTTAAGTTCGCCTGGAGAAGGGAGATGGAGAACCTATCCGACATTAAGTTCGTCAGATTGCATCTCGACCTCCTCGGGCCTTGGGGCTCTTGTGTTCTGAGGTGCAGCAGTTGGGATCTGAGCAGATGCTGGCGTACTCTTCCCTCTAGTCGAGGGGGGTCTACATGATTTCCCCCCCATGATATGGCCAGATGCTTTGCCAGCATCTGCGCAGACAGCACACCGCGGTTTGGCGGAGCAGGCAGCAGATCTATGTTCAGGTAGCCCGCACCTGAAACATAGTTCGCTCCTGGTAGTTTCTGATGGGCACATCTGTTTGGTGTGCCCCAGCCCCATACACTTGAAACAGCGTAGGGGACGAGATTCCAGGAGGGTTAACCGAGCGGAGGACCAGCCAATCAACAGACGGCCAGTCATTAAGGTCTTGGCAGCGGATACGGGACAGGAGACCACCACCGCGCCCACTCCTCTGGGTCCTGGCCGGATTTCGCCTGCCCTTACAGCCTCGGGGAGACAGCAACCCTTGGCAGCGATTGCCGCCACGACGTCTTCTTTCGACACCGAGTCATCTAGTTCAGTGACTCGGATGTCGATTTTTTTAATGGGCCGAGCCACATTTGCCACTCCTACGAGGACCTCGCGTAGCTTGGCAGCCAGCTGGTCTGCTTTCTCCGCGTTTTCAGGGCCAGAAATCTCCAGCATTCTGGCGCCGGAGGCAGTTTTACTGCATCTCAAGCCCTCGAGGCCCATATCTGGTAGGGACAGGATCTCTCGGGCCTTTTTAAGGGCCTCGTTGTACGTGACCCCTCTTTCTTCTGCCTCTGGGTGGAGGCAGACTACGATAGCGGAGGTGCGGGGAGGAGTCAATGAGACGCCTTTAGTCCGACCTTTACTAGGACCCTGGGGCGAGGCACTATTCTTGGCCACGTCAGGGGGCTTCTTTCCTTTCTTTTTTGACCTCTTATGGAAAACCTGAACCCAGGTCTCTCCGTTTTCTTCATGAGGTAGGGCTGGGGCCTTAGAGGCCTGGCTCACCGTCTGGCTGGACTCTGTGCGCGGCCGAGAGGGGCCAGCAGCTGCAGTCGCTTGTGCGGAAAGTGCCATGCTTGCCGACGCCTTGGGCTTGGGTTTCACAGGTTTCTGTGAAGCCGCAGCAGCGGCAAAACTTTTAGGGCCACTCGATTGTGTTACTGCAGCGGCAATATTTTTGGGAAGCGCTTTGGGCGCTTTTGTCTTCTTTGCCGAAGGACCAACGGCGCCGGAAGGACTCGGCGAGGGGGCCAAGTTATTGGCAGCAAGATGTGGTCTCGGCGCAGGTAGAGGGTTGAGGCGATCCAGCCGCCCCTCGAGGCATGCAAATCGGCTCTCAAGTCGAGAGTCAATAAGCGCCGCGATAGACGACAGGAGCGCCTCATTTTGGTGGATGTCCACCATTGTAGTCGGGGCTTGAGGAGTGGTCACCTTCGTCGAGTATTCGCTCCGGTAGGATTTCACCTCCTCCTTGAGTTGGTTTAATTCCTCTCGGAGGTTTTTGTTGGCTCGGGCGAGATTCCTGGTCTTCTTGTCCATAGTCCTGGTAGTCATCTCGTCAACCAGGATAGCTAGGGTCCTGGTGGCTTCCTTCAGGGCCTTAACCATGCGACCCTGTAGGTTGCCGGACTTGGCCTTCACCGTGACGACGGCACCGATGCATTGATGGGCCATCCGGTGCATTTCAGTAATATCCAGACCCGAGATATCCTCAGGCAGATCAGGGCAGGTCAGGGCGTTGGAGGCTGAGGGAGCTGCGAGAAGAGTGGGGGATTTTGTCCTCTGCTCCAGGAAGCGGTTGTATTCCACCTCGCGTGTCTTCTCCTCCGCAGCCATGAACTGCCGACGTGCAGCGGTGGAGCAGGAGGATAATGCTCTGCTGGTTCCTCTGCTTCTTCCTCTTAATGCAGAACTGATTTTCCGAGAAGGAGAGCCATCGCTGTCCGACTCGGAGAATCCGCCCTGCGCAAATAATCCCTCATCGGGTTGGTTGCGGTCATTTGAACTCGCTGGGCGTCGTTTCCGACTACGCGAGCGGCCGCGACTCCGCTCGTCATCCGACGCTGCGGCCATTGACCGGCGGGAGCTACCCGCACCATCAGCTGTGTTGACCGGTCTCAACGGCGATCTGCTCGTCCCGGTCCGTCTCCTCATGATCTTCGCCGAATTCACCAGAGCTTCTGGTTCGGCTGTAGGGTGAGCGCCTCGCGCTCGGGGATTGGTCGAACTATTTTGTATAGTTGAATCCATGGTCTTATAAAGAAAGATCGGTGTTCATCCAGTGGGGCCTCCACCCTCCTTGGAGCCCACATATTTCGGGGAGCCGTAGCCCAGAGCTACCCACCGGATATAGCAGGGATCCCTAAGAGAACCGTGGTATGGGATCTTTGACGCAGAGATTGGGGCAAGGCTAACGCGAGGTCGACCAAAACCCGCGCAACACCGAGCCCGTCCCTGGCCCTGCCCCCCATACCCCCTGCTCGCCGAGGCGGCGGTTAAGCCGGCCGCCTCCAGCCGATTGATCCCGACCCGGCTCAGGTCGAGACCGCCCGTGTGTCCGGAATCTGGGGCCAAAGGAATGTGTTGCCTGGGTGGTCTGCCACAGGCTCAACGCCCAGGATCCCCTTCTCCCGGAATTACGGGTCCCCGCACACGGCAACAACATGCGGCCTGGTTTGGGAAGGGAAACCAGGAGAACCCCGCGAGACCGCTACTACGGCCCCAACCACGCAGGGTCCAACCGCAGACCCCGCCACCTGTCCCTACGGGAGGGACACCCCTCTGGTAGTTTTAGAGAGGACTACTACCTCGCGACTCTGACCTCAGTGGACAGAGTCCCCAGCCCCTGGCTAGGGGTTACGGGTTGCCCGGCATCCCGCCAGCCGACAGCGGCCGGCTATAGGCGGGTACTACCGCGCTGGCGTTTTTATAGAGGTTTTCTCCTCGTGGTGCTGACGGAACAGGACCCCCGGTCCGCCCTAAGAAGGGCAGATTACGGTGTGCGTGGGTTTTTTATTGAGGTTTTCTTTCCTCGCGGTCCGGGAAGATACCCCGACGACTCCTGGCCTGCCCCGGAGGGCAGGTAACGATATGCGTGGGTTTTTTATTGAGGTGGTCCTTCCTCGCAGCCCGGGCAGATGCCCCGACGGCTCCCGGCCCCTCCGTTGGGGTAACGGGTTGCCCGGCGGCCCGCCAGTCAGCGGCGGCTGACTAAAGGCGGGCACTGCCGCGCGTGGTAGTTTTTATAGAGGCTTCCGCCTCGCGGCCCAGCTAAACTGGACCCCCGGTCCGCCCTGAAAAGAGCAGATTACGGTGTGCTTCGTGAACACATCCTTGCGCCGCTATGCTAGTCATAGCGGCACAAGGAGCGACACTGGCAGAGTTTAGCCGTCGGCTACCAATCCCCAAAGGAAATTGCTAACCGCCGTTGCCCGGGATGCACCAGGACAGGATGCTATTTCTTACGTCGTAACTGGATGTAACCAATAACATCCCGTCGCTCTAGGAGGTGACTCCGCTGCATGCCCTGCATAACCCAACCTAACCTAACCTTTTTTTTTTTTTTCACGAGGTGGAAATGCTCTTCGCATACCCGTTGCCGTGGGGACAGCAACGGGTTATGTGGGACTCCCTTGACGAGTGGGGGCGCTAGTCGCCGCCAATCGTCAAGTATACCCACTAAAACCACCTCGAGTTCCATCGTGCCGCTATCGGGGGGCGACGGAGGTTCGCTCATCGCATTCTCTTCGCCACCCCAGCGGTGGCCCGCACCCTACGGTGCAGGCCTTACGCCCTGGGGATGCCTCGGAAACCTCGAGACATCCCCTCTGACGGGTAGACCCGTGCAAGGCGGTCGACGGGGGTCCCCACCCCCATCGCCGCTAGGTCCACAGGGAGCCTGGAGGCGATTGTAACGCCGCCTCCGAACTCCCAACCGCCTGCGTCGGAGCGGATCAGCCTGAGCATCCTCTTCCCTGACCCGCTCCGCCGCCTCCTTCTCAGTTATCACCACTTCACAGAAGGAGGCGGTTGCCTCCCACGCCTGCTCACTGCCGAGCATTGCGGCTATCACGCTCGATAGCGAGAGGTCGGTGCCGACCGCCGCCACCAACGACTGACGCTGCTGGGTCCATGCTGAGCACTCCGATAGCGTGTGCTTGGCCGTGTCCTCCACAGCGTCACAGTGGTGGCACCTCGGTGTCGCCTCTCTCCTAGCGACTTTATGCAGGTAGCGACCGAAGCACCCATGCCCCGTCAGTACCTGCACAAGCCTATAGGAGAGGTGCCCGTGGCGACGGTTTACCCACTTAGGGAGGCAAGGGCGAAGGGCCTCCAACGTCCATAGCCCATACGAAGGGCTTTCTAGGCTCTCTTGCCAGCGCCGAATCATGTCCTGGAGCGCCAACCTTCGGACATGTTCGATTTCTTCCAGGGCGGGACGCTCGCCGCGCGCCCTTGCCTCTGCCCGATATTTGTAGACCTCCGAGAGGACTGCCGCTTCCATTTCCCAGGGAGGGGAAGCGGCTAGCGCACACGCAGCGTCGCCGGAAATCGTGCGGTATCCCCTGACAGCACGTATGGCCAGGACACGTTGCGGTCTACGGAGTACGGCTCTGTTAGGGCGAGACAGAGCATCTACCCATACGGGGGCTCCGTACAGCGCCATGCTGCGCACGACCCCTAAGTACAAACGGCGGCAATTCGAGTTTGGCCCTCCCAGGTTCGGGAGGAGACCGCTCAGTGAAGACGCCGTCTTTATTAGCTTTGGGGCAAGTTGGCGAAAATGTTCCCCAAATTTCCAACGCCCGTCGAGGATTAGCCCAAGGTATTTTACATGGGCTTTTACAGCCACGCGAGTACCGTCTACGAGGACGTAAGCACCCGCCGGGGGCTTGCACCTCGGCCCATGAAAGTACATAGCCTCGGTTTTGGCAAGGGCCACCTCCAGACCGATCTGCCGGATACGATCAACAACGTCCGTGGCCCCTGCTGAAGCCAGTCTTGCCGCTTCGCGAAAGCTACTCCCGGTTGCAGCGACGAGCGTGTCCGATTTATTAAATTAAACCATCAACATTTTGATGTAAAATATATAAATTATTGTAAACGAAATAAAGTATTAGAACAATTGTCAATTTCAGCCTTTTTTTCAATTATAGTATTATCGTCAATAGAATTAGTACAAACAATGTCATCATCAAGATTTAAGCATTCAATAACATTATTATTACTAGATATTATTTTTGGTTTATCATAGGTTTGTGTGCTCTTACTTTCAAAATACTTGCTCGAATATGATAATCGAGATAATTGATATTTCTCAAAATTAAATCTATATTCTAAGTGGATAATTTCTTTGAACAAAGAGCGAGCTATATTAAGAGCATAATTCCGTCGAGATGGCAGTAATCTGCTATAATTCATGTTCATATACAATACAAAATATAAGTCGATTACAGATAAGTTTAAGTGTATAGTTTAGCTTTTGTTCGTTCAAATACATATTATAGGGACTTCCACTGACAATTACATTAGTATGTGAAACAGAATTAAGCCACAAATTTAATTTCATCTGCAAAATATCAGGATTCCTATCATTTGTACCACACAGTAGCACAAGAAAGTCATTTTTTGTCAAATTTTTAATTTCTTGTTTAGCTTGGTGGATGATTTGACCTATTGTTGCATTAGGCTTAAAGAAAGACGTCACATGATATTTTTCTCCAATAAGCTTTTTTCGGACGTCTCTTCCTTGTTGATCACCGATGATTATAACTTGTTTGTTCGCATTTTGAGATTGTACTGTTTTTTCTTCAGTGTCTATACCTCTTCTTGAAGATTTTCCGTCTGGGCATATAAAGTCATGTAGAGATAGCTCTGCTGGTTGTCCTAAGTTAGGTTTTGGTGTTTTGTAGAAGTTTTTTTCAAAATTTGTTGTATCTTGGCTGGATGTGTGATTCAGACGCTTAGGAGTTAAATCAAAATTAATGCATACACTTCTATCTAGCGTAGTGGAGATATTCTTGGTGCAGACTTAATTAAAATGAGTAAAATATTCCAAGATTAAACGCAAGCTTATGTCATATCGTGTAAATTGTATATACTTATTAATATTGTTTGTTTTATAAATAAATAATAAAAAAATACCTGGATTATTCAAAGATGAGATGGGTGGTGATATTATTACTGAATTCGTTGGCTTGAGAGCTAAATTGTATTGTTAGGAGTAACCAACGAAAAAGCAGGCCAAGCGCTACGTCATAGTGACGTAGATCCGGTCGGGCGGTGGCAGCGGAGCACAAGACCCGACACGCAGCGACGGAGCACTCAGCCCACTTTACCTCAAGCGCTCGGATGCGATAGACGTGCCTAAGATTCGTTATTTTGTTAATTATCGTTGATAGTATTTTTGGAATAATTGTAACGGTCGAAATATAACATTTTTAACAGTTTGTAACAATCGTCTTTTTTATTAAAAATAAGATCCCTTCCCGGTTCCTAAAAGTAGAAGTGAGATCGCCACGCGTTTTGCTCGATTTAGCTACCATAAAAGTGTTTGACTTGTCTGCGTACTTTCGAGTGAAAGTTTAGTGTCGATTTGTAATATTACGGGTCGTTCGTAAAAGTTAACGAAACGTGATCGATCATGTAGGCGTGCGTCGTGATTGGAGTAGACCACGTTACCATTTTGATCGTCGTGCTAGAATATGTGCGTTATTGTTTGCCATCATTAGTTTGATACCGACAACAACGGGGCGGTATTGTGCAATTTTACTTAACTACGCGGTCGTAAATTCATCAGTACATTTCCTTGGTGTTGTGTAATTTAATTATGAGAGATCGTGAATTTAAGTCTGTAAGCTGCTATACGCGACTAAAGCAGTCATTGAATTTCCCGTGAACGTGGTTGTGATTCGCGTAGTTCTGGTAAAAGGCATTCAACGCGGGTTCATGATATATTACTAAGCCGCGATATGTGAACTAAAATGTAGGTATGTTTGCCTATTACGGCGCCATTGACTACAATGTAGTATAAGCTTCAAAACCTTATTGGAGAAAAATATCATGTGAAGTCTTTCTTTAAGCCAACAATAGGTCAAATCATCCACCAAGCTAAACAAGAAATTAAAAATTTGACAAAAAATTACTTTCTTGAGCTACTGTGCGGTACAAATGATAGGAATCCTGATATTTTGCAGATGAAATTGAATTTGTGGCTTAATTTTGTTTCACATACTAATGTAATTGTCAGTGAAAGTCCCTATAATATGTATTTGAACGAACAAAAGCTAAACTATACACTTAAACTTATCTGTAATCGATTTAAAAATGTATTGTATATGAACATGAATTATAGCAGATTACTGCCATCTCGACAGAATTATGCTCTTAATATAGCTCGCTCTTTGTTAAAAGAAATTATCCACTTAGAATATAGATTTAATTTTGAGAAATATCAATTATCTCGATTATCATATTCGAGCAAGTATTTTGAAAGTAAGAGCACACAAACCTATGATGAACCAAAAATAATATCTAGTAATAATAATGTTATTGAATGCTTAAATCTTGATGATGACATTGTTTGTACTAATTCTATTGTCGATAATACTATAATTGAAAAAAAGGCTGAAATGACAATTGTTCTAATAATTTATTTCGTTTACAATAATTTATATATTTTACATCAAAATGTTGATGGTTTAATTAATAAATCGGACATGCTGACGGTGTCTTTGGATGAATTGGCTAATAAAAGTAAATCAGTTGATGTCTTATGTATAACGGAACATAATATGATTACCAATGACGTTACCAATCTAAGCGTAGCCAATTACAAGCTGGCCACATATTTTTGTAGACATAAGAGATATGGTGGTTCTGGCATCTTAATTAAAAATAGTCACAAATATATTGCACTCGAAGATATTAACAAGCTATCTATTCCTAATGTAATTGAATGCTCAGCAATCGATTTTCCGGAACATAAAATCTGTGTAATTTCTATTTACCGACCACCTAATAAAAAGTTAGTGACATTTTATAATTTTCTTAACCAGCTGGATAAAATACTCTCGAAATTTATTTAAAAAAAGAAAATAATTGTGTTATGTGGAGATTTTAATATTGATATTCTAAACCCAACTAAGTTTACCAAAGAGTTTCTTGATCTGCTTTTAAGCCATAATATTAAAACTCAATTCAGGCAACTCGTATGGCAAGCAAAACATGCATTAACCGAAGAAAATTTACGAAATATCTAAAGCAATTAACCTTTAATGATGTTTATGAGGCTAAGGATGCCAATGTGGCATTTAATAGCTTCCACGAAGATTTTAAATTACTTTATGATCTCTGTTTTCCTATAATCAAAATCAAATTACGTTCACACACAGGACCAAAATGGTTAAGCAGAGGTATAAGACTTTGCAGTAAGCGGAAAAAGGAACTATTATGGAAATAGAGATCTTGCCCGAACACCAAAAATTAAAAAATATTTAAGGCTTATGCTTACCGTTATAAAACTGTCATAGAATTTACTCAAAAAGCTCAAATTAACTATTTTATTAATAAATCTTGTTCACGACGACTACTAAAAAACTCGGCCCTTTCTACGAAATTACCAACAGCGAAACCATGGGAAACAAGAAACATGCCCAGTCTGTCAGGCTATTCAGAAATATTATCCTTTCTGCGTAGTCACCTCCGTAAACCCTAATAAAGTTATTTATTTACTGGCATGGGACCGGCCTGAGTAATCAAATAAACAATAGAAAAGACATTTTAACGGCTGCGCGGACGCTGGAGAGAGCAATTATAAGCCGAACAGGACGAACTTTCGAGAAAATACAATAAATAGAAATGTGCAACTATAAAAATTACTGCACTTGGAACAAAAGAACAACAGAGCGGCACACCGGAGTCTCCAGCGGCGCGACCATGTGCGCCCCAACCATATGGGCAATAATTTAGAAAGTTACAAATTCCGTTAGGCAGGCAGCCCCGGGACCCGACGCACCACCCGTCGCATTCTGGAACCATCGAAGATTTTGGATATAAAAGGGGCTGACCGAGCTTTATACTTCACTTGCCTACACACTTGCAATAGTGCACATCACTCCGCAACAGCAGCGCACTTAGTTAGCGCATGTCAGTTCCTGCGATCAACCAAGGCGAATCCAGCGATACTCTACAGACCCCGGTCGCACCCTAAGACTCCGAAACTCCGAATATCGACGCAGCGACCGTAACCTACAGCATCGACATCGCCGGATCCCGATCAAGACTTGCCACACCGAGCATCGACGAGCTGCGTTCCGACTCCATCCCGCCTCTACGAACATCGGACGTCGGACCGCGCTATACGAAACATTCACAAGACGTAACAACGATCCACCACCGATCTACAGCGTGCATCAGCTAGAGACACCGTTTACGAGTACACTGCCACCATCACCGTGAACCAGCGCATCCGTCTCCGTGTACTCCGCTCCGCTCACTTACTCCGGCTGACCGGCACAAATCTGTTAACAAGTGCCAAGCTACATGGAAAGTAATAAATAAAATAAAAACAAGATACCCCAAGGAAAGCATACATAAGATTAAAGTCGGAAACAAAGTTATCACTAATCCTAAAGACATTGCTGATGCTTTTAATAATTATTTCAGTGACGAAGTAATACAATACAATACAATACAATACAATACAATAAATTTATTTCAGTAAAAAGTTTTATCTTACATTAATTAGTGGCCGGAGTCTCCTTTTAAGCAAAAAATGCCTGTGCCAGGAGGCTCCGCTCTTCCATTACATCGATTTATGTTCTGTTAGAATATACAAGAATTACAGTAAGTATTAAAACAAAAAGATTGAACGTATAACGCCCAAAGAAGTGTTTCTGTGCGTGTTGATTATAGTATATTTGTGTGTGTGTGTATGAGTGTGCGTGTGTATTTGTGTGTGTGTGTGTGTGTGTGTGTGTGTGTGTGTGTGAGCGTGTGTGTGTATGTATGAGCAACGAGTACGCAAAGAGTGATGGAAATGCTATTAAAATTAATACTTAGGCATATAGCTTTTAAGTTACATTTAGAAAGAAAGTAGTAGTAGTTAGAAATATTTATTTAATTTGTAGTACAAATAGCTCTGTGCTTTGATAATCAAGATGTTTTAACCACGTAAGTATCATCTTTTTACATTCATTGTATTTTTTTGGATAAATGTCTAATTCTTTATTAATATAATTATAAATTTTAGCGGACAGACTACAATACTGTGCAGAAGCAAATTTTGTTTTTGTCTTTGGCACTTTAACTGCATTACGTTTTCTTCTACTTTCCTTTTCACAAGTGACATACGTTAAGGTCTTTATTTTTATTTTATTTTATTTAAATTCAATTGCACACTCCACTAACAGCTTATAGCCAAAGCGTGGAGTGAGCCAGTTACAGTTTTATAACATTTTTTACAAACACACATACTATCAATATTAGCCTAAAAAACTAACACAAAGATTCACAAATTGTCTATGCTTATTATAAAACAAGTCAGTTTCTGGCTCCTGAGCAATCAGGGCATTGAGCATACAAATAGCCTGCGCTGTGGGAGCGTGCCGCGCCGTAAGCGTGCGCGAGGGCGGCGTGGCCAGCAGGCGGCGCGCGCGCAGGCGGCGATACTGGTCGGGCGCGGACAGGTGGCACATCGAGTCTTGTGTTTTTTTAAAACAATATTTATTATAAATAATTTCCTTACCGAGAGCAATCCACAGTCAGAATAAAGCTGTTCAGTAGGATATCGTAGGCGTTTAAAAAACATAGTCTTAAGCAGGGCACGCTGCGACCGCTCAACGTGTAAAAATTTTGATTTTGCTGCACCACCCCAAACGGAAATGCAGTACGACAAAATGGATTGAACAAGCGCTATGTATATCCTATTTAGTAGGTTGTTTTAAGAATCACGATTTATAGGAGTGTTATCATTTCTGGGAACCACATGCCGCAATGACCGAAAGATCCAAGTCAATTTCCTCATTCTTCCAGCCAGTTGATCGAGATGGGGATACCAGGAAAGTCTTTGGTCTATTACAACTCCTAGATACTTATAGTGCGTCACTTTATCAATGAAAGGACAGTTACAGTTTTCATCTGTGATGTCATTACAGTCATGTACTTTGATACTAAAATAGTCAGCTGGCTGACTGTTGTCGTAAATACTGAAACATATGTATTTAGTTTTTGTTGTGTTTAGTGATAGCAAATTATTTTTCAACCAAGAAGATATTTGTTTCATTCCTGTTTCAGCACTTTTTTTTACAGCTTCCCAGGAGACATCAGAGAAGACAACCGCTGTGTCATCGGCGTATGAGAAAATTTTAGCCTTATTTACTCTCAAGTTACACAGATCGTTGATGTAAACTAGAAACAAGGAAGGTCCTAATACGCTGCCCTGAGGCACGCCGTAAGTCACCGCTGTATCCTCACTTAAATGCCCCTCCAATTTGACTTTTTGCTTTCTCTCAGATAGATAACTTTCAAAAAGAGTTAATGGTGTTCCCCGGACTCCAATACTTTGTAGCTTGTTCACCAGGATAGGGATAGAAACAGTGTCAAAGGCTTTTTTGATATCAAGGAACACTGTTAAACACTTACTCTTTTTATCCACATGTTCCGTCACTAATGAACTTAAAGAATTTACTGCATCTTCTGTAGATATACCTTTTCTAAAACCATATTGCGACGGAGACAGAATGTTATAGTTATTGAGGTATTTAAGTAGTCGGTTGTTTATTAACTTTTCCAAAATTTTTGATATACTGGGCAGAATGGATATAGGCCGGTAGTTGTTAACGTCCTCTCCATCCCCACCCTTGTGAACGGGGACAATAATGGAACGTTTAAGTGAGGCAGGAAAGATTCCCTTGTCAAAACAGAGGTTGGCTAGATGTGTAATTATAGGAACGATATCGTTGCTTATAAATTTTAAATACTTAGTTGGGATATCATCCCATCCAGGCGCACTGTTAGATTTAAGGCTCATTAATACACCATTAACTTCATCACAATCCGTATCCAACAGTACAAAAGAATTTAGTTGTGTCGGAAGTGTTCTACTCGTATTATGGTCATTTGAAATACACTGTTGCGTAGGTTGAATTCGTTGAGCAAGTTCTTTGCCGATTTTAGCAAAGAACTCATTGACAAAGTTTGCTGATTCAGAAGATGAAGTTTTGGCATTTATTAACTCTATGTTTTTAGTTTTAGATTGATTTGAGTATGTAATTTTTTAAATATTTTTCCAAAGTAATTTATTGTTAGACAGCGAACTATTAATTAGTTCTCTTTCATATTTTCTTTTCATTTTTTTTATTAAGTTGTTGCAAAAGTTTCTGTACCTATAATAAGTTATTTTTAATATTTTATTGTATGGATCATTCTTAAAAGTTAAGTAAAAGTTAAGACTGAAAATAAAAATAGTACCACTGTCAATAATAAATCTATAATTTCTAATCCAAATACAATTTTTATGACCCCTACTATTCCAAATGACATTTTAATTGAAATAAACTCTCTAAAAAATACCAATAGCGCTGGTCATGATGATATAATTACAACGATACTTAAGGATGTCTGTGTCATTATTTCACCGGTACTAAATTTTATATTTAACTTATGTGTTGAACAAGGTACTTATCCGGAAATGCTAAAAAAGTCGATATTTAAGCCCCTTTTTAAAAAAGAAGATAGGACAAATATGAGTTTCTATAGACCCATTGCCCTAATTTCAATCTTCTCAAAAATATTTGAAAAACTTATATATAAACAACTGAACTCGTTTTTGGAAACACATTGTGTTTTTACCTCTCAACAATAAGGTTTTAGGAAGAATAAAACAATTAATATGGCAATATACGATTTCCTTCTTGAAGTAACAACAAATATGGACCGCCGGAAACCTACTATTGCAATATACATGGATTTGACCAAAGCATTTGATTATGTGGATCATAATATATTGTTAAATAAATTGTATGATTATGGAATATGGAAAATTAATGAAATGGATAGTCTTATTTGACAGGTAGACAACAGGCAACACGAATTGATAAATTAAACTATGTAACTAAAACTATTTATCAATCAGAATTTAGGGAAATAAAATATGGTGTCCCACAAGGTAGTGTATTGGGACCCCTATTATTTTTAACTTATATTAACGACTTGCCATCAGCAACAAAACTAAATAACTTGACATTATTTGCCGACGACAGTACCCTTCTTTTACTAATGACAATTTAATACAATTAGAAATTGACATAAATAATTCTTTAGTATCCGTCATTCGATAATATATCGGCTTGATAATAATAATCTTAAAATAAATTTGGACAAAACTTTGCTAATGAATTTTAGACAATGAAAAAATATAGACATCGATCTCAACATTAGCTATAATGATAAAGCAATCAATGAAATAGACACGACAACATTTTAAGGACTACATATTGATAGTAGATTAAAATGGAAAACTCATATTGAATATGTCTGTAAGAAACTAGGCCAGTTTTTATATGCGCTGCATAAATTAAGAAAAATATCAAACGAATCCGCTTTGTTGATGGCATATCATGGCTACGTTGCATCTACATTACGATACGGCATAATATTTTGGGGAAACTCAACCGATAAAGATCTTGCGTTCAGAGCTCAAAAACGATGCATACGGGCAATGTACGGTTTGAAGCAAACGGATTCGTGCAAACCGTTTTTCATAAAGCTTAAAATCTTGACCATGTCATGTTTGTACATTTATGAGAGTGCAATTTTTGTTAGGACAAATATAGATCTATTCAAATGTAAAACACGGGAGCGTCATAAAAATAAACTGTGTACAATAGCGAGTAGGACAGCTCTGCTACGCCAAAGTATCTTTGGAAACGCACCTCATATCTTTAACAAAATTCCTGAGTCAATTCGTAACACCGATGAACTAAGTTGTTTTAAACGGAAACTTTACGATTTCCTTACAGAGAAATGTTATTATAAGACAAATTATTTTTTGACTGATCAAAGTTTCTAAACCACGTGCTATCCGATTTATTAATGAAAATTATTCTATTTTATTGTTTAATTTTTTTTAGTAGCATATTTATTTGACATTGTATGCCCGTGTGGCGGAACACGGCTCATCAGATTTTTTTATTTTATGACCTTTATACCTGTGATTCACAATAAACATATTTTGAATTTGAATTTTGAATGTGAATTTGAATTATTTGACATATAAGTATCAAATTGCGAAATGTTATTACTCAAATCTTTATAAATATCTTCAGTAAATATTAAATATAACAAACTATCCATATCTGTATAACATAGCTGTGCTCGATCTTTATATTTATTTTTAATGAAATCGTAGTGAAATTTATACATATGGTGTTTAGCGTATTCTAGAAGTGAAAAACCAATGCAGATTGGTCTGTCTAATTTAACTTTTTCACGATTTAACTAAAAGGCTACAATTTTTTTCTGAAAAAACAGTTACACTTTTTAAATTAGGCTTTGTAATCAACTTCTTAGCTGTAAAATGTTTATTTGTAAAATTTTGTCTATTCGTCCACCTGCTGATTAGTTTAACGTCTACCTGCTTCCTTTTATTTTCAATAGTTTTACCAAAAATTGAATTATTAAGTAACTTGAAAAAATCTCGTTCAAATGGTGTTTTCGATGATTGTCTGAGAGAAGTATTCAGATCGATATACGGTTACAAAAAACATTCCTGTCTAAAACTTATAATGCGATGTATTTCATTCAATATTAGACCATATTTTATACATTGTTTTAAATGTAGGGTTAAGGAGGCAACAGTGACTCATGTGTTTTTCGAAAAGCTAAATTAAATATAAATCCTTACTGGATTGATATGAAACTTATACATATTATTCATTAACTATTATAGTTTAACACTGCATCAACACAATTCCATAAAATAGGTTTAAAATAAAATAAATAATAGAAAACAAAAAAAAGATTTTTGAGCCACTGTGCACACCCAGGTGTCCACAGTGACCCAACCCTGGGGTCCACAGTGGCTCAAAAGGTACACAGTGACTCATCAAAAAGAGTAATAAAAATAGTCAAAATAATTCAAGTTTTATATATTTATTAAAGAAAAAAAGAAGTTATTCTAACAGTCTACAAACTTTTTGTCTTACAAACAATGCTAACAATGTGACTTTTCTTATAAAATTAAGTAAGTATTAATATGTCAAATAATGTAAATTGGAAATTTAATAAACATTTATTAACAATAATCTTTGCCATTATCAGCCTTTTTATATTGTAGATTTAGGAACCATTATGTTATAAGTAAGTTTTATTCAGTATTGACTAAATAATTTTACGGGCAGTCTTTACATTAATCTAATTATAACTTTTAATAATCACACAATAATCACAGAATGTTAAAATAAGTCTAATAATTAGTAATAAATCAAAATCAAAGGAAAAAAGTTTTAAGATAAAAACATCATAGTGTTCTGAAAGAATTTAACACATGGGTAGACAAGAAAAATCAATAGAAAATTATAGTATGGCCTAGAAGAGGTCCCAACCACAGATGGCACTGGCAATATATATTTTAAATCAGACTCGTTTACAAGCGACAGATCAGGATTATCTGGCATTACAAATCTTTCAGTTTCAGACTTACGTTTTAAGAATGATATGTAGTAATCAAGCTTACGATTTCTTTCCTATATTACCTTTCCAATATACAATAATCTTTGCCGTTTTGATGTTAATTGCACTATGACATATTCTCCTTCTTGAGGTAAATGAGGTAAAGGGTTCTCTAAGTCTATCTCCGTTAAAATTACTTTGGCATCTTCTTCATCATCGTCATCTTCTTGCTGTTCTGCCCAGTTAATGTCATCTTCAGAGTCTGCCAATTGGACTTCATCATTCTCATTCACTTCTTCTTCGTCGCTATCAAGTACTGCTCGGCAAGTTTTCTTTTTTTGGCTTCATTTCTCCGTTTAGCAGCATTTTTTTCTTGTTCAATCCTGGCCTTTTCGGGAGTATCGGTAGCTATGATGCTGCGTCCAGCTCTACGTTTTCTGTTAGATTTTCTAGGACCAGCTTTTATAGAATCTCTGAATTCAAATGGCGACATAAAACTACTTTTTTTTGTAGTCACAGAGGGGGAGTTCATAATAGCTGATGATGGTTGGGCGAATATAGACGGCGGCGTGTTTGTGATGGTAAGCATGGATGGCGCTGTTACAAAACCTGATGTTTCTTGGGTGGGTGCAGATATTATTGGCATGTTTATTAAAGCTGGAACCTCTTTGGTGCTTGTAATAGCAGACGTGGGTGGCGTAATTACGAAGGCTGAAGCTGATTGGGCGCTTGTAATGGTACACGTGGTAGGTGTGCTTCCGAAGTGTGGAATAGCTCGGACGTTTGTACTTATAGGCGTAGATGATGCGCTTGTGAGGGATGCTGCTGCTTCTGTGATTGTAATGATAGGCGTGTTTTCATCAAGTAAGCTAACAGAATCGGGTGTTGAAGCCTCCTCATCTCGATTATCTTCTGGGCAAGGACGATCAGTCACCGAACTTGGCAGAAAATCTTCATCTGTGAATATGTGTCGATCGAACGGAAAAATTCCACATTTTGCAAAAGAACTCGTAATATTTTTTGGAGTCATCGCTTTTTGAAAGGCAGATCCTATTATCTCCCCCAAGTCGTAAATGGTTACTGGTTTGCCCGGATTCCTCAAAAGCCAGGAGTCAATCGCAGCGTTGTAAAATGTTTTAAAGGGACCGTAGATTCCCACATCAAGAGGCTGCAACTTAGCCGATGTGTGAGGATGAAGTGTTATAATGTGTACCCCTGTATTTTTTGCTAAATCTAGTGCGGCTATACTGAGATGGGATTCATGGTTGTCCATTATTAAAATAGACGGATTTTCTTTTGAGGAATTGGTGTGTTTAACAAAATGTTTTATTACCTCTGGAAAAATAGTCAAATTCATCCAGCCAGTCGGCGTTGCCAAACCAAGCGTGCCAGGTGGTGTATTTTTGATCATATGATCTTTAAAGTTTTTCTTCGGGAAGACCATAACAGGGGGTAAAAAATTTCCACTTGCGCTTATAATACAACATGTTGTTATCAATGTGCCCCTCTCACCACTTGTAACTTTACCTATAGTCTTTCGTCCCATTGGCGCGAGAACTTTTTATGGTTTTTGTACGGTAGTAGTTGATGTTTCGTCCAAATTAAAAGTTCTGGTGCCGTCGGAAAAATTAGGACTTCGAGCTATTATATTTTCAAGGTTGTCAAAATACTTGTCGACATTGTTCCTGTTAAAAGCGGTAGCTCTGGCAAGACTACAGGCTTCAGGTTTTTTCAGCGTTATATTGTGTCTGCGTCTGAAAGCAATTAACCAATCTTTGCCGGCCATTTCTTTCGCCTCCCAAGATTAAGGCATTTTTAAATTGTTAATTTTTCCACACTGGTATGCCAGTCTCCGGCTTTCTTTGGCTGTTAATCCGTAAAATAGAAGAGCACAATGCGTTATATAGTTTTTTAGTGTAATCTCTTGTTCGGCTGTGAAAATCGTATTGACTGAATAATTGGGTTCTAGTTGGGATGATGTCAAATCTTCCAGAGAAGGAGCATCTTTAAATTTATGATGGTATCGTTTTAAAGTGGCAAAAGAGACACCAACATTTTTCGAAGCCTTACGTATAGATTCTCCGTTTCGAATTAATAGCAATCCCTCTCTTATCCTCCCAGCAGGGACATTGCCTATTTTTTCTCTCTTTTTGGGGTCGCGGCATTCTAAAAACAAAAAAAAATGCCTTTAAATTACTGGTACAAGTACATATGTACACAGTGACTCACGAGCCACTGTGTACTTTTTAAAATTGAGTCACTGTGCACTACTACGCCATTTTGAAAACTTTGTTTTGTAACAATAAAACTAAAATCCAATTCTCATAATAAAACTGTATGAATGAAGATTATACAATATTTATCAACCAGCAAATATAATAGTCATAACCAATTGCCATTATTTTACGTAAAAAAAACAGAGAAACTTACCTTAAAATCTAATTTCATCCAAGCGAAATTTGTTTTCTCTCTGTGACACAACACAACGACACTGCACCGGCCGGCCGACTAGTTCAAACACGTTTGGGGGTTACGTGATATAGTGTGCAAAAGAGACAAACCTAATTTATGCCTTGTCTAACCTGGAAACATTAATGAGTCACTGTTGTCGACTGAGTCACTGTTACCTCCTTGACCCTATGTAGTGAATGACATAATGAAATTTATGATATAAACTTGCGATTAATTTTTTAGTCTTACTTCCAGGAGTTATAATTTTTTCAGCAGTAAAAGGTAGATCTTGGTGTAATTTATGTAAGTGATCTGGATATAACAAATCAACTTTTAAAATATAGCCATAATCGCTATTATCAGTAATATTCATTACATTAAAATGTTTTATTTCATCTGGAGACAAAAATTTGAATTCAGCAATAGGGTATTTTTGCAAAGCCATATAGGTTGTTGCAGTCTAAATAAATAAGAAAAGATTATTGTTTCGATTGATCAAAGTTTGGTAAGTATTTATTAGAAGCCGTAGCATGGCGTAATGAACACTGTGCTAATCCCCCGCGAATACCGCTTTCCAGCATTTGATATATTTCAATATTATTAATTAGTTCTAATTTAGCATTAGTATGAAAAAGCATTGCGTCCCAACTTAGGCTAGGTGCTGTAATATAATAGACAGGATCTAGTTTATAATATTGTAAGCTCGTCAATTTTCAACCGACTTCAAAAAAGGAGGAGGTTCTCAATTCGACTGTGTTTTTTTTTTTTTTTTTTTGTATATTTGTTACGCGATTGCTCCGCCAATTATGAATCGATTTTAATGATTCTTTTTTTGTTTGGTAGATCATACTTCAAAGGTGGTCCCATATAAATTTTATCGAAATTGATGTAGAACTTTTTGAGAAAATCAACAAATATATACCCAGATAATATTTTGGTTGTGGTTCTTGTTACCTATCTTCGACAAATATGAGCCGATTTTGATGATTTTTGTTTTATTGAATAGCTTATACTTCAAAAATGCTATGATAAAAGTTTGAAAAATAAAAATCACCCCTAAGGGTAGGAAAATAGGGGATGAAATCGGTGTTCAGCAGTTAGATTAGGATTTATCACTAAAAATAGATGAAATAAGTAAATTTTATTAAAAAAAATAAAACCGACTTCAAAACACTGAAATGCTAAAAATAATCCTAACACTTAAGTACCTAATCAGTTACTTTTGGAGTCGGTGCAAACAAAAACATTGAATCTCTCATCGGCTGGCACCGACTCCAAAAGTATCTGATTAGGTACTTAAGTGTTAGGATTATTTTTAGCATTTCAGTGTTTTGAAGTCGGTTTTATTTTTTTTTATAAAATTTTTTTTTTTTCAAATATATCGCAGAGCAAAAACACATCTGTTTTCAAGTATAAATCTTTATACTCTCCAAGGTTTGATATATTAAAACTACTTCATATATCTTGAGCGTGTGCGTATTCATTCTCGGATAAGTGCAAGTCACTTAACGAGTTCAGAAACATCAATTTAGGAGGAAGCTGTATTTCACAAAATTTCAACCAACTATCGATATCATCATACGGATAGATGAATGAAGTCATTTTCAGATAAAATTTTGCTTAACATATTGAGACTTGAATTTAAAAATTGGAAAGAATCAATGAACTTAACTTCGAAAGAACGTGAACTTTTAGCTGAGTCGATAACTTTTGTGATTGAAAGATACTTTTCTTTCGACTTTGGACTAATTCTGACAGTTCCTTCATATTTCATTAATTCTTCGATAAACAAATAACCTGATAGGTTATAAAATACTACTGAAATGAATGGGTATACTCTATGCTGATGCATACAATATCTAAGGTCCTATTTTATTAGTGTACATCCCGTTAACCAGTGACTATATACCTTTTATGGACCTTTTACTATTATGGACCTTTTATATGGTCACTGTTCTAACCTAACCTAACCTAGATGTTCTAACCTAACCTAACCCTGCGCCCCCTTTCCTACACTCTAACCCGCATCAAAAAGATGTAAATCAGTATCACTGTAACTCATAAAACATTTTTAACTTTTTAACGCAGTGCAGCACAAATGTAAATACAGATTTTAAACTGGTTGGGGCTTCCTGGCCTCCCAGGACTGGATCCCCGAATAAAATCGTACAACTTGCGCTTACACTTCGTTTCAAAGTAGGTAACAGAATACACCCGTAGATAATACAACTTAAGCTGGATGGGGCTTCCTGGTCTCCCAGGACTGGATCCCCGAATAAGTTGAACATCATAGAGATGAAGACATTGTTCTCCGATTTAAATGTGAATGTTCAAACATTATATATCCGTTGCCGCTATTCGACAGCTACGTCACGCGTCGCACTCAAGTTCGTAAATAAAAATATTTACTAAAGTTCCGTATGTCATTTTTAACGCAACTAAAATTTACCATAGTTTACACATGGAAATAAAGTTTGTAAAATAGCGTGTTTATTCTAACTTTTATAATAAAAAAGGGTGTATATATTTTGCAGGTATTTTATGCCTGTACATTAAATATTTGCAATATATATATTTTTTTATTTATTTAATTTAAACTTTATTGCACAGACATTTAAAAAAAAAGTTGTACAAATGGCGGACTTAATGCCAAAAGCATTCTCTACCAATCAACCATGGGGCCATACAGAGATGGTATAAGCGGTGCAACAAAAAAACAAATTGTGTTAAATTAAATCATACAAAACTAAAACAAACTAGATAAATATATACAGTTGTACATACTAGATACATACATAGATAGCTATATACGGTATATACATACATACATACTTATATACATAATATTATTATACACAGATCTCATGCCAGCGAGAATCATAGAAAAGAGAAAAGAGTTAAGCCAAAAAATGCTTGCGCAGAGCCTTCTTGAAGGAGAATTTTGACGTGAATTTTTTAGATTTTCAAGGGAAGTCCGTTCCAGAGTCAAATTTTTATGCTTTTCATTAGAAGTTAGTAATAATTTTATTTATTAGTTACTTATGAAACTATCAATCTAACTTTATATAATATTCTAAACATCAATAAATCTCGTTTGTATTACAATGAAGTAAACAAACCCAGTCGGCCGTGTGGTGACGGCAGAGTAGAATACATATGTTACCACTCCTACTCATCCCGTGGGTGTCGTAAGAGGCGACTTAGGGACTAAACATTCAACAAAGGACGAGCAGCGGCGCTTTCTGTTAAACATCAACTTTAAAACTGCGATCTCCAACCCGCTTGCCAAGCGTGAAGATAATGGCAAAACCCTCCACTAATGTGGAGGAGGCTACAAGTCCAGCAGTGGACTATAACGGGCTGTTGATTTGATAAAACAAACCCAATAAATTCTAACCAAATTTAGGAAGTAACAATATGAAAGTTATAATTAAGTAATCAAAAGTGAATTACGAAAAATTAAAGATTACACACTTTTCATACATGACAATCGGACGGAGTGAACATTCCTTATTAGCAGCATAACCGGATATAAGCTCGCCTACTTCAATCATTTGCACTTTAAATATGTCGTATTTTATAAAAACTTAACAGTGCAAGATATTGAAATGAATATTTAAAATGATAAAATCGTAAATAAATTTATAGAAACGTTTGAAAATGAGAAACAAAAGCTAAAGTTTCTTAAAAGATAATACAGGACATTGTTTTGATACAAAGTTTGCGTCAGCAATTTTTTCCATTAGTTTCATAGTTTGCCGCCGGCGGCTGTCATCTCGCGAGTTTTGATAAATCAGGTTATAATAGTATTACTGATCTTTACATCTTTTTTTAGTGCTATCTTAGTTTTCGGGGTTAAGTGTTGTGTAGTTGTGTGTTATTCAATGGAAAACTGCAAAGTGAAGTATTAATGCAAATTCTAGGTTAAACAAATTACGCGCCAATCTGAAGACAATCAAATGCGGATTTGTGTTAGTTGCAAAAACAAGACATTATGACAGATTTTTCGTACATAGCCATTACGGATATCAGATTAATGACATGTTTTATTTCCATTCATTGTTTTGATATTTGTTGTGGCAAAATAAATCAATGCCACCATTCACCATTTTGCAAAAAGAAATCGATATTTGGGTAAGAAATTATCATTTATTAAACAATGCAATACCATGTGAATTTCGAAGTACCTCTTAATAATTTAGTTGTAAATCCTAAAGGTAAAATTAAAGGTTTTTATCATTTTTTTTTAAAGCTCCATCTATTGAGTTTTTCACATAACTAAGCATCGCCCTGCTTTAACAAAATCCACCGATTTATTAACTTATTTCAATCTAATTACCAAGATGGCGCTTGTTACGCGTGAACATGTCAATTTTATTGTTTTTTATTTAGTATTTACATTTCGTATACCGCGAGATGTGGACGAGTACAATTTATATTTAAAAAGCATTAAGACGCGGCCCTTACTGTAACGTAGATATAAGTGAACAAAATACAGGATTAAATTTAATTCCAGTGATACACCCAGAAATAAATGTATTTAGCATTTATTTAAACGCTCATTATGAATTACGGTTTAGGCTTTCGTTGTTGACTGACTTGAAATGTGTATGTACCTAGCCTACCCCCATCTGAAACCAATGCACGCCCCTGGCATGTACATAATATTTTCATAAATGAATTGAGAGGCCACTGTAAGTATATTAATTTCCTTAAACAGTTCTTTTAACGAGTCTCGGGGTCGAAGGTTGTAAATTGCCCGTAGATTCAATATCTGCTGCTGAGCCCCATAACAATATTCCGTATGACATTAAACTATGAAAGTAGCTAAGATACACTAATCTTGCCGTTCCAACATCAGTCAATTGTCTTATCTTTCTCACAGCATAAGCAGCTGAACTAAGTCTTCCTGACAGAGTCTCAATATGAGCACCCCATTGCAGACGGGAATCTAAAGTTATTCCCAAAAAGGTAGTGGAATTACTAGTATCTAGTCGTTCATCTTTTACAATGATATGTGTTGAGGCGTGCCTTACATTTGGCATTGTAAATTTTATGCATTTCGTTTTGTTTGCATTGAGCAAAATATTGTTGGTACTAAACAAATGCAGAACCCGTGAGAGTGCATTATTTACATCGTAATAAGATTCTTGACCTCTTTTAATTTTAAAGATCAGTGATGTATCTGTATCTGCAAATAATACCACCTCACATAGGTCGGTTGCAAAGTAAGGAAGGTCATTTATATAAATTAGAAATAGCAGGGGTCCTAATATTGATCCCTGCGGTACACCCATGGTAAGAGGTGACCCTGAAGGTTCAGTTCCATTTATACATACTTTTTGAGTTCTGCCTGTGAGATAAGAGTTTAATAAATCTAAGGACTCTTTTGAAACCCTATAATGTCTCAACTTTTTTAGTAAAGTTTGATGATCTACACAATCGAAGGCCTTAGAAAGATCACAGAAGATACCTAAAGCATCTTGCTTACTCTCTTAAGCATACAATACATGTTTTAGGAGTGCAACTCCAGCATCGGTAGTATTTCTACCTTTTGTGAAACCGTTTGTTTATTATGTAGTAACTTATTTAGGACAAAATGAGATAAAAGTTGATTAAACAATATTTTTTCAAAAATTTTAATAAGTACGGGTAAGATAGATATTGGTCAAAAATTGGAGGGATCAGTTTTCTTACCCGATTTAAATAAAGGAATAATTTTGCTAAATTTCATTAAAGTTGGGAATTCTCTATCATCAATACATTTGTTAAATACAGGGTGTCAGGGTACGCAGTCTTATCCTTCAAACTGTAGATAGGTAACCTAAATACAAAACTATTACTAAGCATTAAAAAAAACGTATTGCGTCACATTTGTTTATTTTTCGGTGCTAATTTTATCCTAGTCTGCGTGTAACTTTTGGCCGCTGCACACGGTTCGCGGATCTCGCGGAGCGAGCGTTAGCGCTTTTATCACGCACGAGTCGACGTAGTGGCCCAGCTGTTTGCTCAAACGCGTTTCCCGTAACGTTAGTAATAAAATAAATTTTGATGCAACTTTTCCTTCATACTTTTCCTGGCTTAGGACAGGCAAACATACCTAACTGCCTATCTCGTAACCAGAGAAACTAATTCGAACTTCCGTCGTGGTTAGAAATAACAAGCAATCAGGTAGGTAGTTTGGCGTATTTAAAAAGTTCATCAAAAAGTTTACTAAAATACAAAATTACTAGTATGTACAGTTCAATCAACAAAAATCATTTTACCTAACTAAACAAAAACACTTAAGATAAGTACTTACATAAGTCTCATTTAAATTCAGTCCACTCGCGAATGAAAGCATAACAATGTCATTTCATCAATGTCTGCGACTACACCTAATGGCACTCACAACAATCGCATAACGTTTTCAAAATGCGAACCATTTACGGCTACGCATGCCTCTGCACGTTTTCGTGTGTTATTCTTCACTCGCGAAAGCACAAATATTTCATTTCGAATGTCCGCGAAGGCACTACGAATACGCAGTTTGAGTTCGTGCCTGTTATTGTATTCGGTGGCATAAACCCGCCGTTTTACTTCACCCCACAAATAAAAGTCTAATGGTGTAAGATCCGGGGAGCGCAGTGGCCATGCAATGAGGCCCCCACGACCAATCCATCGACCTGGAAATTCTTCGTCCAGCAAAGCCCTCACTCTCAGCTGGAAATGTGCTGGCGCGCCGTCGTGTTGGAAAAACAGGTTTCGTAACGATTGAAGTGGGACGTTATCTAACATCCTATCAAAGACGTGCCTTAAAATGGTCATGTAGGACGCTCCGTTCAAACTGCCTTCAATAAAATACGGCCCGAGAAGAGTACTTCCTAGCATTCCAGCCCACACATTTACAGTGAAACGGTGCTGAAAATGGTTTTCGACAGTTCTGTATTCATTTGTTTGGCTCCAATAATGTTCATTGTGTACATTGTAAATACCGCTTCGCGTAAACGTAGCTTCGTTTGTAAATAAAATGTTTACATCATCAAAATTGCTTAAAAGCCACTGAGAAAATTGCACACGTGGTTCGTAATCGTGCACACTCAATTCCTGGACAGGTTGAAAATGGTATGGGTGCTGTCCGTCGATGTGCAAAATTTTCCACACAGTCCAGTGTGACACATTAAATCGTCTTGCAGCCCGCCTTGTGCTTTCCTCGGGATGGTCGGCGAAGAACCTTGAAATTTCTTCTTGAAGTCTAACTGGAAACTGTTAGTTGCCACCACCTTGAGCGTGGGAGGGTACGGTAAACTGTCCGTACGTACGTAATCTTTGAGTAGCGGCTAAGATGGTTTCCCGACTCGGCACACGTCTACCGGGGGGGAACCTTTCGGCGTACATCCTGCGAGCTAAACTTAGATTGTCGCCTGAAATGGAGTAAATCCGAACCATTTCACACCATTCTTCGTTTGTGTACGACATGTTCACACTGTAAACAAAGCACGCGACAACGCCGGGAGCAGCAATCAAATTTGCGCGCGAAAACGTCAGCCGACGTGCGTTCACTTTCAAGCGCGGTTTGTCACTGGCGCGGAAATGGCGCGTGGGCCGCTGGGCCGCGTCGACTCGCTCAGGGTCATTCGGGGCGGCCGTGTTGTGTTTTTAGCGCTGTCAGCGATTAGGTGTAGGGCACTGTGCTTTAATTTTTCGGACGGATATTTTGATTAAAAAACTTGTTTTTTAAGGGTTTTTTTTTTTATGGATTTGGACTCTATACATGGTACTGAATCACCCATTTGAAGGATAAGACTGCGTACCCTTACACCCTGTATAATGGGCTAGTTTCCTGGGTCAAAAAATTATTATTCTATTTAGTCCGTCAGTTGGATAATCAAAAAATATTGGACCCATATTTTGTTTTTTGTCAATCAAACAAAAAATGACAAAGATAAAGCGCATCAAAGTGAGCACGTGACGTCACGTCTTGCTAAAAAGTGTCGCAAGGTGTGACGTTACGCGGAACATTCACGGGCTATATCTTCATCATTTTTAGTTAGATTCAGAAAAGAAAAAATAAATGTCCAATATTTTCTGTTAATCCAACTGACGGACTAATTAGATTTTTTTAGGAAACTAGCCCATTGTAAGGTGAGGGGCTATTGCATTTATTATTGTATTAATGATATTGACAGAGATTCCCCATAGATCCTTAGTTTTTTCATATTTAATTCCATAAATGTTTTTAGTATTTCCTCAGCGTTTATATGTCTAAAATTAAATGGAGATTGACACTGATTAACACCTGACTTTAAAAGAGACTCAGCTAGTTCAGCAAAAGATGCAAGTTCTTTAGTTGTAGAGGTAGCTATGTTTGAGAAGAATTTCTCAAAAGTATTTGCAACTTCTGTGTTTGATTTAATTAGCTTATCTCCAACTTTGAGAGAGTAAGTGTGATCCCTTGGTTTTTGTCTACAAGTTTCCTTATTTATAATATTCCACGTAGCCTTCGCTTTATTAGTAGAACCCGTAATTATGCTACGTAGATGGTTTGACTTTGCTTTGGCACATACTTGTTTAAATATTTTAGAATACTTTTTAACATACTCTATGATCTGTGGATTCTGAGAATCTGCCAGAACGTGCCGAGCCCCATACTAGCAGGCGTGATCGGGCCAATGTGGAGTGCAAAAGGCACCCTACCAAGCGGCGAACCCGCTAATGGTGGCGCCGACGGGACCGGAACTGCCGAAACAGGCCGGACCGCTGTCGGGCTCCTTTCTAGCGGGCCCGATCTGGGGGTGAGTTGGACTCTGGCCTCAAGGGCGCCTCTGTAGGCTCGGACCTCGGCTTGGGCCGTCGTCCGAAGGGTGGGCAGGGGAAAAACGGCCAGGAACATGTCTGTGTCGGCCGAAATGAAATACGGGACCTCGCACCCTTCGGCGGGTGCGGTGATGCGAACTAAAATGTTGTGCAGTACTTGAAGTGCTTAAGGCGGTGTTGGCTGTTGTTCTACAATACGTGGTGTAGGAATCGTCAGGGTCGTCCAGAACGTGCCGAGGCCGACGGAGTTGGGCAGCGACATCCTCCTGGGGCGTGTACGTGGCGGCTTGTACTATAAGCGGATTGGAATGGTTTTTTGCCTTATCAAAGAAGCGCTTAGACGCTTCTTTCATATATTGGGCTACTGAGGGCATGTCGAAATCTCTGTGGAGATTCCTACGGCGTACGAACCACGGTTGACCCGAGGCTCTAAGCAAGAAATTATTTTGAAAACTTTGCATTCCCTTAAGGCTGTTAGAAGAAGCGTGAGCAAACACCGGACTGGCATATGTCATCACGGGGCGGATGCAAGTTTTGTAAATTGTCAACTTATTCCTAAGCGACATTTTACTCTTGCTACCAACAAGGTGGTATAGTCGGTGGGCATAAAACTTCGCTCGCTTAAGAACGCGCGTAATGTAGGGTACAAACGATAACCGTTGGTCGAGAGTGACACCTAGATATTTAACCTCCTTCACCCAAGGGATCGGTCGGCCAAATAAGGTGACGTAAAAACGGGTTTTCTTTCGGCGGGGGTGCTTGTAAGGCCGCGATATGAAGCGACCCCGAGTAAAGTACACGGCTGCACTTTTCTCGGGGTTCACCTCCACACGCCACTTCCTGAACCACTCGCCGAGAGCATCGGCGGCGCGCTGTAGCGCTATCGTGATGACCTGTAAAAATCACAAGAATCAAATTACATACATACAAATCATAAGAAAAAATACTTAAGTGAAGGTTATCTCTGGGGTTTAATATGTGTGTTAATTATCTCGGTCACTACCGATCTTTATATCTTAACTGTCTGACTGATAAGTCTGAATAATATAGATCTATTTTCTAGTGTTGTATCTATAAGGTCCTATTTTATTAGTGTACATCCCGTTAACCTGTGACTATATAGGTTAAAAGCAATCGTATAAATGTCATTATTGTGGGTAGAAAAATAAGTCCATTCTAGATTGTTCCTTTCCTTGTATGACCAGTCTGCGAATAGACGAATTGGATTTAAGACGTGTCTTGTTTGCTTCCTCCGACGTACCGCGCGCAGATACCTACCTACGTACATATTTTTCAGTGGCGAACGACGATTTTAAATTGGACTAACGTGTGCATTTTTATCATCATGCCTATCGGAAAAATTAGGGAGTTTGACGTGAATAAAGACGATTGGAAACTTTATGTAGAAAGAGTGGAACAGTATTTTATTGTAAACTCAGTGGAAAGTAAATTTCAAGTGCCAACATTGATAACAGTGATGGGGACGGAAAGCCACGAATTGTTAGTGAATTTATGTACACCGGCCAAACCTAAAGCATTCCAGGAAATTGTGGACGTGATGGAAAAACATTTACAACCCAAACCTAGTGAACTGGCTGAAAGATATAAGTTTAGACATCGGACACAAAATAGGGGGGAGGGTATCTCGGAGTACGTAGCGGTATTAAAAAGAATGTCCAAGTCATGCGGGTTCGGCAGCTGGCTTGAGGAAAGTCTACGGGACCAGCTAGTGTGCGGTATTAGTATTGAAAGCATTCGACAACGATTATTCGCGGAGGCCAAGCTCGATTTCTCTAGAGCGTACAGTATCGCCGTTAGTATGGAGGCTGCGGAAAAAGATGCCGCCATCGTGGAAGGTCATCGAAGGTCACCGAGTGAGGCAACGGTCGAGTGCCAGGCAATCTCGGCGGGAACATGGTGGCGGGGTGCGCCCGCAGCCGCAACGGCGGCGCGCGACATAGGCCGAGTGACGCGGGAGGCCGCTTGGCAGGGCGCGCGGCGGCCGAAGGGCGCGCGGCGGCCGAAGGGCGCGCGCGCACCGGCGGCGTCCGCGCCTACCCGCCCGGGTGAGCGGGCGCAGCGGCATCAATCGTGCAATACGTGTGGCGGCTCGCATGAAGCTGCGAGCTGCAAATTTCTTCGTTACGTTTGTCGCGTGTGTAATCGGCCCGGGCACTTACAACGAGTGTGCCCTAATTTATCGGATCAGCACTGTATGAAGGCTACGGCGGGTGAAGGTGAAGTCTGTGCTAGTGTAAGTGACAGTAGTGAAGAGTTCCAGATATTGTAACGTGTTCGCCGAGGGTCTGGGCCGCTACGCCGGGGGGCCGGTGAGCATCCACGTGCGCTCGGGCGCGCGGCCCGTGTTCCTGCGCGCGCGCCCGCTGGCGTACGCGCTGCGCGAGCCGGTGGAGCGCGCGCTGGAGCAGCACGTGCGGGACGGCATCCTCACTCCGGTCGAGCGCTCCAACTGGGCCACACCTATAGTGCCGGTCGTCAAGAAGGACGGTAGTATCAGGATTTGCGCCGATTATAAATTAACGTTAAATAAAGTTATAGAAATTGACCGTTACCCCCTCCCGCGGGTTGAAGATTTGTTAGTTCGCTTACATACGCGCAACTAGTGCTAGACGACTCGAAGAAATACACTGTGATTAACACACATAAGGGTTTATTTGTTTATAATCGCTTAGTGTACGGGCTAGCATCGAGCCCGGGCATATTTCAGCGACGTTTAGAGGAAATGTTTGCAGATTTGCCCAGCGTTGGGGTATTTTTGGACGACATAATAATTACGGGTAAAACTACATCCGAACATATGGATAACTTATATAAAGTATTTGAACGACTACAAAAATATGGGCTTAGAGTAAAAAAGGAAAAATGCGAATTTTTTACAGAATCCATTAGTTACCTCGGTCACGTTATAAGCAAGGACGGTGTACATACTTGCCCGAACAAAATTAAGGCCATTTGTAATACACCCGCCCCATCTAACGTGTCAGAGCTTCGTGCATTTATAGGAATGATTATGTATTATTCTAAATTCGTACCTAATGTTAGCACCCTTCTGGCACCATTATACAATTTAGTGAAAACTGGTGTAAGATTCGAATGGAGTGATCAATGTCGAAGAGCATTCGAGGGGCTCAAGGCTAGATTGGTGAGTAGCGAGGTGCTGGCGCACTACTCGGGCTCGCTGCCGCTGGTGCTGACGGCGGACGCGAGCGCCGTGGGCGTGGGCGCGGTGCTGGCGCACGTCACGCCGGCCGGCGAGCGCCCGGTGGCCTATGCCTCGCGCTCGCTCACGCCTGCGGAGCGACATTACGCGCAAATTGACCGGGAGGCTCTCGCTATCGTCTTTGGTATTCGTAAATTTCACCAGTATCTGTATGGGAGGCGTTTCGTACTTAGAACGGACCACAAGCCGCTAACCTATATATTAGGAATAAATAAATAAATAAATTGTTTCCACAATCACACCAACTAGCTAGCCCAAAGCTTGTACTATGGCGACTAGATAACGGATAAACATACTTAAATATTTTTATAAACATCCATGACTGAGGTACAAATGCTCGTGTTCATAACACAAACATTTGCCCCTTGCGGGATTCGAACCCGCAACCGCTGGCTTTGTAGTCCGGAGCGCGGACCACTACACTAGACGGTCGTCAGAAAATAAGGTAGGTATACCGGTTATGGCGGCATCGCGTTTACAGCGTTAGGCTGTCCTCTTATCGGGATACCAGTATGACATTGAGTATGTTACATCTAAGAAAAATTGCGCAGATGCATTATCGAGACTTCCGCCGAAAGCTAAAGACAAAGAGGCCACCGTAAAAGAAGTCACATACTGTAATTTTGTGGAGAACTTTTTGCCAGTGACTAACGATCACGTCAAAATAGCTACCGCGCGGGATAGGACTCTCAGTAGAATTAAAGTTTACATATAATCTGGTTGGCCGCTATCTTGTCCGGAAGAAATAATCGACCCATATTTCATAAGGCGTAATGAATTATATTTAGACAATGGGTGTATAATGTGGGGATATAGAATGATAATTCCGGAGTTATTAAAATCTGTTGTTTTAAAACAACTGCATATTAGTCACATTGGCATTGTAAAAACGAAAGGTATAGCCAGAAGCTACGTGTGGTGGCCCCGCATCGATCAAGACGTAGAGGAGCAATGTCGCGCGTGCGACACCTGCGCGCGCGAGGCGGCGGCTCCACCGCACGCGCCACCCCAGCCGTGGCCGTACGCTCCGCAGGCATGGACCCGTCTACATATTGATTTTTTAGGACCGTATATGAATATATCATATTTAGTTTTAGTTGATTCGAGTTCGAAGTGGTTAGAAGTTTTTGAAATGAAACAAAAGACGGCGGCTTGTGTTATAAAAATACTTAGATCTACCTTTGCTCGATTCGGCTTACCCGTGGAACTAGTGTCTGACCAGGGCCCGCCATTTACGAGCTTAGAAATGGGAAGTTTTTTAAAAAATAATGGAATTAGACAAACATTTTCACCAGCTTATCACCCGTCATCAAACGGCGCTGCTGAAAATGCAGTTAAATTGTGTAAACAGGCAATCAAGAAAGCATTACGAGATAAGGTAGATGTAGAAGCAGCCCTTCAAACCTTTTTGTTGGCTTACAGAAATTCAATACATAGTACTACGGGGGAAACTCCAGCTAGAATATTACAAAAACGTACATTACGCTCGCGATTGGACTTGCTTCGTAGTCATTGTACGGTTGAAGATCGAGTAAAGCTTGCACAAGAAAATCAAATAAAATTCGCGGGGGGTACCGAGCGAAGTTTTAACAATGGAGATCCCGTATGGGCTAGGGGCTACGGGACGCAGGATAAATGGGTTAAGGAAAAAATTGTAAACAGCGAAGGCTCACGTAGGTGCATAGTAGAAAGTGGTAACGGTCAGTTTATTAAAAGACATATTGATCAAATTCGGCGCAGGTCTCGACTATCCAATGTCCCATATCCAGAAGCATCTGACGAGAAGCCTTTAACAAACCGGAAGGAGGATGTCGTTTCGGTCAAAGATGCGGTAGTGGATGGGAGTTGTGATGTCAGTTTAACACCAGCAACACGTCAAAATGAACATGAACTCGTTCCACTTGTGCGCGATAACATTGTCGAGAAACCTGCAACCGTTCCTGTTGCGGAGTGCGGTGCTCCATCAGACGCACCCCATACACCACAGCAACCGGCACCCCGGTACCCTACTAGAATTCGTAAACCAGTTGTACGCTATGGTTTTGAAATAGAAATAAAACAACAATGTACTAGTTAAATGATTTGTAGTAGTTAAGTAATTAAGTTATATTTGTAGAGCTCTATAATAGTGGTGGAGGTGTAATGTCGGTATACCGATTTATGTCATTATTGTGGGTAGAAAAATAAGTCCATTCTAGATTGTTCCTTTCCTTGTATGACCAGTCTGCGAATAAACGAATTGGATTTAAGACGTGTCTTGTTTGCTTCCTCCGACGTACCGCGCGCAGATACCTACCTACCGTACATATTTTTCACAAATGTGTACCATAAAAACTAAAAAAGTTAAAAAAATAAATCAAAATCACCAACATTGACTTCATATTGCATTTTTTTTTTTTTTTTTAATGGACGGACCTATCGCTGAGTGTCTTTGAGGAAGACATTCGCCAGCTTAACCCGGGCAGTTGTGGCGTGCGCTGAGGACGCACAGCCTAGGTCCGCCCCGCTAGCGGTCGCCGCGACCCGGCCGAGTGTGTCGAGCCCCATACTAGCAGGCGTGATCGGGCCAATGTGGAGTGCAAAAGGCACCCTACCAAGCGGCGAACCCGCTAGTGGTGGCGCCGACGGGACCGGAACTGCCGAAACAGGCTGGACCGCTGCCGGGCTCCTTTCTAGCGGGCCCGATCTGGGGGTGAGTCGGACTCTGGCCTCAAGGGCGCCTCTATAGGCTCGGACCTCGGCTTGGGCCGTCCTCCGTAGGGTGGGCAGGGGAAAAACGGCCAGGCACATGTCTGTGTCGGCCGAAATGAAATACGGGACCTCGCACCCTTCGGCGGGTGCGGTGATGCGAACTAAAATGTTGTGCAGTACTTGAAGTGCTTAAGGCGGTGTTGGCTGTTGTTCTACAGTACGCGGTGTAGGAATCGTCAGGGTCGTCCAGAACGTGCCGAGGCCGACGGAGTCGGGCAGCGACATCCTCCTGGGGCGTGTACGTGGCGGCTTTGACTATGAGCGGATTGGAATGGTTTTTTGCCTTATCGAAGAAGCGCTTAGACGCTTCTTTCATATATTGGGCTACTGAGGGCATGTCGAAATCTCTATGGAGATTCTTGCGGCGTATGAACCACGGTTGACCCGAGGCTCTAAGAAGAAAATTATTTTGAAAACTTTGCATTTTCTCAAGGGTGTTGGAAGAAGCGTGAGCAAACACCGGACTGGCGTATGTCATCACGGGGCGGATGCAAGTTTTGTAAATTGTCAACTTATTCCTAAGCGACATTTTACTCTTGCTACCGACAAGGTGGTATAGTCGGTGGGTATAGAACTTCGCTCGTTTGAGGACGCGCGTGATGTGGGGTACAAACGATAACCGTTGGTCGAGAGTGACACCTAGATATTTGACCTCCTTCACCCAAGGGATCAGTCGGCCGAATAAGGTGACGTTAAAACGGATTTTCTTGCAGCGGGGTTGTTTGGAAGGCCGCGATTTGAAGCGACCTCGAGTAAAGTACACTGCTGCACTTTTCTCAGGGTTCACCTCCACACGCCACTTCCTGAACCACTCGCCGAGAGCATCAGCGGCGCGCTGTAGCGCTATCGTGATGTAACGACGGTTGTATCCTGTGCGATAGAGAGCGGTATCATCCGCGAATAGGGCTAACTCCGCGTCCGGCGTCTTGGGTATAGATCGAAAAGAGGACTTCATATTGCACAAAACCGTCCTATCTTTAATACGTATAACCATTTGTTTATCTGTCTTATTCCTTCCCCTTGTACAGAGTGAGAAAGACTTAACAGACGTGAAAAATGGCCGGAGTTCATTCATAAACTTATACCTACACGGTCAGATGTTTGGCTTGAATAAAAAAAATTGGGCTTGAAAAATTAGGCTTAAATGTAGCTTAGAGCAAATTTTCTAATTTGAAAATCTACATCATTTAAAACAAACAAATAAAATCATAGTAATGAAAATTCTTAGGAAGTAAATGTTAAGTTATCAGCTTACCTATGGTAAAACGGCCCTCTTATTAGCTTATCAGGTAAGTATCTACACTGATCTTCAGGGACTCCCTCCCTGACAGGGGAGTGTGTTTCCAGACGTATTGATTCAAATCTTCCATCACACTTTCTCAGGCTGTGGACTGACGAGCTATCCAAAATCATGTTATGATTTATTGTATTAGGAATGCGAGCGAGTTTATTATCAAATAAATCTAACCGAAAACGATAAGTTAGACTATTTTAACTCAATGAAATTCAAAATAACATAATTGTATGATACCTCGGCGTGTTTAAAAATTTGAATCATCTCTCTACAATGATTGTTTATTTACACACTGTTCCTTATTATCAAAAATCGAACTTGGCATAATTAAAAATAAAAACGATAACATTCATCATCATAACTCAAGATTTAGGTAGTCTAGTTCCTACATTTTTTATTACACTGACTACTCACACACACACTCACATTGAGACTTTTGGATAGTTCTACATTGACTTACTAGTATCACAGAACGAACTAGGTTTTAACTTGTGTTTTTAGTAAATGATAAATTTTTCCCCGAAAGATTGAAATTCCCACCAAAGAGAACAAAATTGTTTAGTAGAAACTGTTACATAATGGCCATCAAGATATTTAACAAAATACCCACATCTCTGACTGACTTGCCGATGAATCTGTTTAAGAATAAGTAAATTTTATTTAAAAAAATAAAACCGACTTCAAAACACTGAAATGCTAAAAATAATCCTAACACTTAAGTACCTAATCAGTTACTTTTGGAGTCGGTGCCAGCCGATGAGAGATTCAATGTTTTTGTTTGCACCGACTCCAAAAGTAACTGATTAGGTAATTAAGTGTTAGGATTATTTTTAGCATTTCAGTGTTTTGAAGTCGGTTTTATTTTTTTAAATAAAATTTACTTATTTCATCAATTTTTAGTGATAAATCCTAATCTAACTGCTGAACACCGATTTCATCCCCTATTTTCCTACCCTTAGGGGTGATTTTTATTTTGCAAACTTTTATCATATTATCTTTGAAGTATAAGCTATTCAATAAAACAAAAATCATCAAAATCGGCTCATATTTGTCGAAGATAGGTAACAAGAACCACAACCAAAATATTGTCTGGGTATATATTTGTTGATTTTCTCAAAAAGTTCTAAATCAATTTTGATAAAATGTATATGGGACCACCTCTGAAGTATGATCTACCAAACAAAAAAAGAATCATTAAAATCGATTCATAATTGGCGGAGTAATTGCGTAACAAACATACAAAAAAAAAAAAAAAAAAACATACAGTCGAATTGAGAACCTCCTCCTTTTTTGAAGTCGGTTGAAAAGTTGCACCACTGGCTTGTATAAAAATGTTTTTATACTGTCAATGATTTTTTGAATTTGTAATTATTATTTAAATCTATTAGGATATTTTTTTGACATATTTTTTATTTTATTATTAATGTAATTATACCTAAATACTTATTGTGCTTATTTTAATGTAGAAATATCAGACTTATGTACCTAACTTTTTATTTTTACAAAAATATTTGCATGTCTGACCAGGACAGAGCATGCTGAGCTTAATAACTTGCACCATCCTATCTGTACCATGCTTTATACAAATAAATAAACTATTTCATTTCATTTCTATTTCATTTCGATACTACGACGCGCGCGGAAGTTGGAAAGCGCATTACACATCTAATCACGACAGACGCATGACCGGAACTAAAAGAAAGCGCAGCCGCGGTCGGTCAAAGTGCCGCCGGCGCCGGCACCTGACGAAGTAGTGATGTAGTATTGATCGAGTTCGCGCGAATCGATACGCTATCATTTAAATCATTTAATTTTAATACTTACACTTAAAGAATTAGTCATCTATTTCGATAGATGTACCTAATAGTAGTTCAATATCATTTTTGTTTTTGTAAATTAAAAAATCAAAAGGTGATTCAATTTAAACGGTGTATGGCCGGGTATAGCAATAGTTTTGAAATTTAAAACCTATCTACTGTCATGACGGGTGGCGTGAAAGTAGACCTAGCTCTGGTTATTTTAAACTTTTCGGCTAAGATCGACTGATAGAGAAGGCCACAGACAAAACGTTTGCCTTTTCTGCACTTTGTTTGTGCTAAAAAGCTTTTTTTTATTTTTAATAATGTTATTTCTTTGTAATTCAGTCTTGTTATTAAATCAGAGGGTCGATGATAAATTGATCGAAATGTAATACAAATTTACTTTTACTCTTTGATGAAATCGATCGTAAGCAAAATTACTATTTTATAATACCTACTCGTAATTGTTGATATTGTAACGTTTACATCGATATCAATTGCATAGCGAGGTGAATGCCAATAGTCTTGCATATCGATATGTTTATCTTTTGTTACTCATCCCTAGGTGTCTAAAAATGCCGACAATTCAAATGGCATAGGCTTAGAGCTAATTTGGTCAAACTAAATAATTGCATGTAGGTAGGTCTTGCGTTTGATTCTCGGTCCATTCCATTGATGTTATTCAAAAAGTTACGGACAGCCTATCTTTGTAAATGACGCAATAGTCTAGTGGATAAAGCACTTCTCAATGGAGGTTTTATGTTCGATTGTTAATGGGTACAAATAAATCGGTACCCAATGGCCAAAAAAAATCTACAGGAAATCAGCACGATTCATAAACTAAAGACTTTAATTACCATGAACTGTGCCAGGAAAAGACCGCCATCCGCCATACCTCGTAACTTTATATCGCGCTTAGAACACCTACAAACTGGGTACGACGAACAGACCTTCATTTCATCGCCACTGGTTCAAGCAGAGCAAATGGTCAAGTTGAGCGTGTCATGCGAACCCTGAAAGCTTTATTAACTACTGTCGAAAATGACCAAAATAAGACATGGCGTGAAGAATTGGGCAATATTCAACTAGCTTTAAACAGCACAAGATCCACCGTGACAAAATATACTCCAAGCGAGCTTATGTTCGGTACTAAATCATTGTCGTTAGGTTTGGCCAAGATATCTCCAGATTCCCATAATGGCGGTGAACGCTTAAATCTAGATGCAATTCGAGACGACGCTTTAAAAAATATAGATAAAGCTGCAAGATCGGAATCCATACGTTTTAACCATGGTAGAGCTACTGTTAAAGCCTTTGCTGTAGGTAATTTTGACTTTATTAAAAGCTCTGAACGAAACCAAACCAAATTAAGTAGAAAATTTAAAGGACCTTACATAATAACGAATGTTCTGGACAACGACCGATATGAGCTAAAGAGCCTTGACGGGGCAAATCGCGTGTAGAAGTACGCTCATGAGAGCTTGCGTTTGGTACCCGGGGGTCATGAGGGCTTAATTGAGATGTCGACGAGCATTATGAACGAGGAAGTAGCCATGACGGCGAATGATGAGGAAAGACACCACGATGATAACAGAGATATGGTTCCTGTTTCTGGAACTGAGACAGCATCCGTTCATGACTCTGATACATTATCCATTCAAGGCTCTGACACAATATCAGTCGGGTCTGAAACTCTAACTGCTGATTCTAAAGATTGCAATGACGGGACCAGATTTGAGGTCGAAGTTGATGTTCATAGGACATAAAACAAGGTTGGTTAAAATCGTAGGAGTATTAAGGATTTTTGTCGTGTAAGGACAGTGTTGTCCGGTCCATGCCTTTTGGCTGGTCGAAGGGACGCATTTGTCCGGTCCAGGGTTAGAAGTTGCGAAGCTAGTCGAAGGGACGGTGTTGTCCGGTCTATGCCTTCTGGCTGGTCGAAGGGATGCATTTGTCCGGTCCAGGGTTAGAAGTTGCGAAGCTGGTCGAAGGGACGGTGTTGTCCGGTCCATGCCTTCTGGCTGGTCGAAGGGACGCATTTGTCCGGTCCAGGGTTAGAAGTTGCGAAGCTGGTCGAAGGGACGGTGTTGTCCGGTCCATGCCTTCTGGCTGGTCGAAGGGACGCATTTTCTCCGGTCCAGGGTTGGAAGTTGCGAAGCTGGTCGAAGGGACGGTGTTGTCCGGTCCATGCCTTTGGGCTGGTCGAAGGGACGCATTTGTCCGGTCCAGAGTTAAAAGTTGTGAGCCTAGTGAGTAGGTTAGTATTGGCCGTGGTAGAATCAGTCGAGTGATGTCATTATGAAGTATCAGGTCAGGTTGGACGAACGGTGTACATCGGTTAATGAGATTTTTGTTACAGAAGATTCTGTACGCCCGAGGACGGGCGAATGTCAGTCTGGCCGTGACGGCGCGTCGGTGGCGCCATCTATCTAGAGTTTAAAATCGATTTCTGAACGAGAGTGAACTGTCACTGTCACTCTGGCGGAACGTCAAACGGGCGGCCTACCGTTAGCGCACTTTTTGAACGAGCGCGACGGAGGTTGCACGTCATCGACGGATCGCCGACGTTCCAACTTAAATCCCTTTGAATCGTTGCTAAATTACTAGTAATTCATATCTCGTTGATTTTGGTTGATTAAATAGCTATCGTAGATTTGTATTACGCCTTTATTTCTGAACTTACCTGCCCACATACCCACGCAAGATGGATAATTCTGATGAAGGTACCCCCTTGCCGTCAAATACAATATGTTCATAGGTGACTGTTGTATGTATCAGTTGTTTTTATTCCAAATTTCTTCTTAACATATCCTAAAATCCAAATCCCAAGCTATCTACTCAGAATACTGGAATACATTATAATCTATAACACCAAAAATATCTACAAGATATAGTCATTTAAAGATGTAAATACTTACCTAATTATCCTAAAATAGTTATTTTAGAGTCTTTCGTTACCTTATTCACCACTCTTTACTACCTATTTTAGTTCCTACAGAATAGTCAAAAGTAGATCTGTTTCTGTAATGTTAATGTAAAATGTTTAATTAGAACCACCGGTTAACAATGAGGTTTTTGTTGTGATGAAAACATGAGATGATCATAACTTTTTTCTGTGAAATTATAGCGACAGTCATGATGGGCTATGTAGTGTTAATATTACATTATTATACTGTAAATGTAGCATGTTACATGACTTACGTAAAAAATACAAACAAAATACAAAAATCGCCATTTTAGGTGATCTAAACATCAACACTTTAAAACCTGGAAAATTCACAAACTTTCTTCAAGACCTATGTTGTAGTTATAACTTAAATATGCACATTGACCAACCTACTCGTAGAGATGCATGTATAGACCACATTCTCAGTAACATTAAGGAAGCTACTGCGACTGTTTTACCACTGTATCTATCTGATCATGACACTGCACAGCTACTAAGCTTTCCTATACAGCAAAAGTCCTTTAAACCAGTGTCATATTTTAAGTATATAAGGGATTATAGCACGGCAAATTTGGAAAAGTTTAGAAATTGTCTAAATAGTCTTTCATGGTCTGAAGTCTTTGCAAAAACGCACTTCGTTGACGCTTTCAATATTTTTCACGAAAGCTTGTGTTTGTTTTACAATTTGTGCTTTCCTAGACTAAGAATAAAGCATAAAACTATGACACATAGCAAAAGATGGATAAGCCGTGGACTTAAAAAGAGCTGCAAAACGAAAAGGTTTCTTCGTGATAAATATTATACGAATAAAACAGTATCTGATAAAAATATATATCTATCGTACTCTACAGTCCTTAAAAAATGCATCCTTAAATCTAAAAAACATTCAAACACACAATTCATAAATAGAAGTAAAAATAAATGCAAAGCAACTTGGTCTGTTATTCAAAATGAAACCGGAATCGTAAAACCTGACAATGACATCAATACTATTAATTATAATGACATGATAATTTCAAGCCCTACTGACATAGCAAATAATTTTAATAACTTCTTTATAGATACAACGAATATAAACATACCTACAAATAAACAAAATAACACTATGCAAATAAATAAAAATGCTACTAAAGGCAACTCAATGTTCCTCAGGTCAATGACGGAGGAGGAGGTAAAAAAGGAAATATTGACGTTAAATAATACAAACTCGGTAGGATTTGATGAAATCAGCACTAAAACAATCAAAGCCTGCACAAATGAACTGCTTCCTGTCTTAACACACCTAGTAAACAAATCATTCATGTCTGGGACCTTCCCCGAAAAACTAAAACTATCCATAGTAAAGCCTGTATACAAAAAAGGTAACAAACAGGATCTAAATAATTATCGACCGATTACACTAATTCCGGTACTGTCTAAAGTTTTTGAAAAGTGTATGCAAAAACAACTAATAGGTTTTTGCGCCAAATTTAATGTAATTAAAAGTGAACAATACGGGTTTCAAAAAAACAAATCGACTACGTTGGCAATTTTTAAGCTCGTTGAACAATCAATTGATTACAGCACTGTTTTTTTGACTTGACAAAAGCATTTGATTTTGTATCACATAAAATATTATTACAAAAACTAGAGCTTATGGGAATCAGGGGTCTACCTCTCAAATGGTTATCATCGTACCTACATAATCGAAAACAGTATGTTGTCATAGCAAAAATGTATAATAATGAAATGAAATCATACTCATCTCATTATAGGAACAATTACTATGGTGTCTCACAAGGAAGCATATTGGGCCCAATCCTGTTCATTTTATACATAAATGACATATTAGAGTCAGTAGAATACAAGGGCATCTTATATGCTGATGACATCTCGATAATAGTGACAACTGATAAAAATTAAATAATTCAATAATTAGACATGAAATGGACGTAAACTCTACAATTGACAAAATAATTAAATGGTTAGAAGACAATAATTTGAAAATTAATTTAAATAAATCCAAATACATTCAATTCAATCATTCCAAGCATCCAAAATACAATTTCAAATTAAATATCACAAAAATCGAAGAAGTATGAGAAACAACATTTTTAGGGACAATTTTAGATCATGACCTAAACTGGAAAAAGCACATAGCTAACCTCTGTAAAAAAATCAATAAATTTGTTTACGCAATATATCATATTAGAAACATAACTGATAGGAAGACTGCTATTCCATCGTACCATGCCTACATTGAATCTTTACTGCGTTATGCAATTGTGGCATGGGGTAATAACACAGATTTGGAAAAAGCATTTATTGCACAAAAAAAAAGCGTTAGGGCTATCTGCGGGATTAAGCCTGACCATTCATGTGAGCCCCATTTTAAAAACCTTGCGCTACTACCTCTACCATCTTTATACATATTCTGTAATTTTGTATATAAACACAAGAATCTGTTTAAGATGGCGAGTGACATGAACTCTAGAACACATAGAGACCCGCACAGGCTTGTACTTGCTGACGCCCCAAAGTCAGCTAAATACAGCAAGAGTTGCCTTGTTATGTGCATAAAAATTTACAACCATCTACCCAATGAGATGAAAGTGCAAAATCCGGCAATATTTAGAAAGCATTTGTTCCGGTGGCTGAATGACCACAATTTCTATAGTATTAAGGATTTTTTTGACTGGAAAAAGTATCTTTATCTAATTTATTTGGTATAAAATTGACATATTGTATTTCTATTAATCCATTCGCAATTTCAGACATCTGCACTAAGTAATTTTAATATTGATTGTGACATATAAATTATTTTTCTAGATTAACTAATGACATTTGCATGCTAATTCCCGTAGCCTAACATGTGACTCAAAAATGTAATGAAGAACTGCTTATACCATGTTTGATGCAAATAAAGTATTATGATTATGATTATAATGATTACTAATTAACGATGTAATATCTCTCTTAAATACATACTACTAATGAAGAATTCAGTAATTTATCTAGCTGCGGTAGGAATGTTAAACAATTATTAAGATTTCAGATGTGTAGTTGTATTAATGCAATAAATTGTTGAGAAATATAGATAGATGCCAATACAGGCTATACTAAATTGAAGATACAATAAAAAGAGTTACTATTGAGTTTGTTAACTAGTGTACGCTGAAATTGGCTTGTTATTTGGAATTTTGTGTTGTGTCATGTATCTTATTAATTTATTTTTCACTAATACTATGAAATAACAATAAATAATACCTATTTAATCTACTAGTCGAAAATATGCAGTAAAAATAATTGTTTTAAAATATCAATCAGAAAGTTTTAGTTTATTCGGCACACTAAAATTAAACTTGCTTGTAAAACAAAAAACCTATAATATCTAGATAGAGTTAAGACTAGAGTTGGAATAGCATTCAAGATAAAGCTTATAACTTGTTATGCTTACTTACTATTATAGCATCATTAAAAAGTTGGGGAATTACACCTACAATAACAATGATTTAAAATTAAAATAGGCAAGTAAAATGAGAACATAAGGAAATAAACAGTATAGATATATAAATAATAACATGTTTCTATGGAAAACAAAGAACTTTATTTTATTAAACCTATGCTTTATACATAATTTAAGTTTCATAACATTGTTTAAATCAATGTTTCATAAACTAACCAAAGATTAGCTAAATTGCTCACACTAAGTAGGTACACCATTACACATTTTTACTTCTTGAATTAAGGGAGTCTCCTGAGGCCTGCTGATGAGTTTTCTTCAGATAAGTAAGGTTTTTTAGTATACCTAGGTCAGCAATGGAAGCTAAATCCTTTTAATTATTGTTCTGCTACTTTTTATTCCCGACCGGCCCTCGGATATGATGAGTCAGTGAAGTTATCCGGTAGGGCCTGTGCGCGAAGGTTCACGGTGAAGGACTTGCGGGTGCGGAATGAAAACGCCAGTATTTGTGGTTGATATCGGAGCTAGGAGTTGCGATGGCTTTGAGAGTTTTGAGGCTCTCCGGAGTGATCACGAATGACGATCAAGTGCTTCGGACTATCCGAGCTGTTCGAGTGATTCGACTGATTCAAGTGACTGATTCGATTCGAGTGATCCGACTGATTGACTTGATTCGAGTGATTCAATTCGAGTGATGATTAACGGTTTTTTTTTTTTGTGTCGAGCCCCATACTAGCAGGCGTGATCGGGCCAATGTGGAGTGCAAAAGGCACCCTACCAAGCGGCGAACCCGCTAGTGGTGGCGCCGACGGGACCGGAACTGCCGAAACAGGCCGGACCGCTGCCGGGCTCCTTTCTAGCGGGCCCGATCTGGGGGTGAGTCGGACTCTGGCCTCAAGGGCGCCTCTATAGGCTCGGACCTCGGCTTGGGCCGTCGTCCGTAGGGTGGGCAGGGGAAAAACGGCCAGGCACATGTCTGTGTCGGCCGAAATGAAATACGGGACCTCGCACCCTTCGGCGGGTGCGGTGATGCGAACTAAAATGTTGTGCAGTACTTGAAGTGCTTAAGGCGGTGTTGGCTGTTGTTCTACAGTACGCGGTGTAGGAATCGTCAGGGTCGTCCAGAACGTGCCGAGGCCGACGGAGTCGGGCAGCGACATCCTCCTGGGGCGTGTACGTGGCGGCTTTGACTATGAGCGGATTGGAATGGTTTTTTGCCTTATCGAAGAAGCGCTTAGACGCTTCTTTCCGTAGACGCTGTTTCATCCGACTTAAAGGACCTCGCTAACTTCCAATAAGCTTGGTGAGATGGCGAGATCTCTTTCAGCAGATCGTCCCACCGATTATTTCGGAGCTCCGCAATACGCTTCTTGACAGCGCGCTGCAAGCTGCGTAAGCTTCTTCGATTTTCCTCAGTGGGATAAGCGTCATAGGCTCTAGTAGCCGCGTTCTTAGCTCTCAGTAGTTCTCGCGCGTCGTCAGGCAGCCTGAAACGATGGTCACCCATCGCAGGCACCTGCCTAGACGAATCGCCTATGGCGACCGAGATGTGGCTAGTGAGTGCGTCGATCGCATGAATAGCCTCGTTAGGCGAGGTTATGTCATCGGGGATCGAGGACAGCTGAGGACTGTCACAATTCTCGAGTTTGCACTTGAGTTTGTTCCAGTCTACCACTGTTCTCATTTCAGGGGAGGACTCAGGAGAGCCGAGTTGGACCACCACCGGGCGGTGATCGGATGTGAGGGCGTGAAAGACTTCTATCGAGCATAGACGTAAGCCTACGTTCTTTAGAATAGCCATATCGAGAATGTCGGGGCGATGGTTGACGTTATACGGGTAGTGTGTCGGAGACAGGGGCGGTATAACGTCAAAATCGAGTCCCTCAACGAGCGTGCTCAAGTGCGTCCCGTTTCGGGTAGTACATAAGCAGCCCCACTGAGTGTTTTTGCTATTAAAGTCGCCGCCCAAAATGACGGCGTCGTTCATAGCGAAGATTGCCTCAAAGTCGCTCCTTAGGGGAGCTTTGAGGGGTGAGATATACACCGAAGCGATAAGTATAGATTGATGACCGGTCATGCCAAGCCTACAAAGCGAGACTTCCATGTCGGTCAGGGGCGGAGGATCAACGGGGGCGCAGTGCAGAGAGCGCTTATAATAAATAAGCGTTCCGCCGCCACGTGTGGGTCTGTCGTTTCTAACGAGATTGTAATTCGCAATCCGGGGACTGCGAATTGAAGGTTTTAAATAGGACTCTTGCACCAGGAGGATGTCGACCTGGTGTTCGGTAAGGAAGAGGGCAACCTCATCCCTCTGCGATTTGAGGCCGTCCGCATTGAAAAATGCTACGGAAATCGACCGTGGTTTCTTCCTAGAAGTTGTGTTATCCATTTAAGATGGAACGGAATAGGTGATTGACGCGCAGAACTCTGAGTGTTCTGCGAGGACGGCCATCCTCAGAGTGAGGTTGCCGTTAGAGGCGCGGAGTTTCTCCGCGACGACGCCAAGCTCGTCAAAGTCGATACCTCCCATAAAGGAGGCGACAGCGGCGAGGTCGGCTGCACGTTTGTGCACGCCTTCGGGGGTCGGGGCCGTAGGGGACTTAGTGGCTGCCGCCTTAGGGGCGGCAGCTTTAGGGGCGATCGCCTTAGGGACAGTCGCCTTAGGGGCGGTTGCCTTAGGGGCAGGGGATACGCGCGGGACGGCCCCCGACTGGGGGGGCGGTGACGCGGGTGCGGGGGGCGTTGCCTTGGGAGAGCCCAAGGGCTTGGCCCATGCATTAGGCCTGCATGGGCGGAGTTCGGGGAACTCCGAAGGCGCTACAAACGCACGCGTAGAAGACGCGTGCGCCGTCCTAGGGGCGACAGGGGCGGAGGCGCATGGCTGGACGCGTGGGGCCCTGGGGCATCCGCGATAGTTCGCGGGGTGTCCCAGACCACCGCACAATACGCAGCCGGGAGGGGTGGTGGCCGTCGCCTTGTCACGGACACAGTCGGCTGTGCCGTGATCCCCGAGGCACTTGACGCACCTCGGGCGGGCGTGGCAATTACGGGCGGAATGCCCGTAGAGTTGGCAGCGGTGACACTGCCCGGGAGCCCCTCGCTTACGCGGGGGTTCGACCTTTAGGCCGGACATAAAGCATACCGTCTTCACATTGAAGACGGCCTTGGCTTCTGAAGAATGGTCCAGGACCACCTGGACCATGTCGTAGGCCTCGCGGGAGCGGGCCTTGTACAGGCGGTGCACCTGTTTGGCGGGGTACCCCTGCACCTGGAGGTCGAGGAGGATGGACCCGGTGTCCATCTCCTTAGGGAGACCGCGGATTACAACCCGCAGTTCCCTTTCCTCCTGAAGGGGGTATGTGTGAAAGCCGATCTTCTCGGCGTCTAAGAATTTGGTGAGGGCGCGGTGGTCCATCGGAGATGGTACCACGACCTTGATGCCAACGGCACAAGCCCTGGCGTGGGAAAACTCGCAAATTTTCCGCTCCTTTAGAGCGGAAGACACGGTATTCCAGGACGACTTGTCCTGGATGAATACCGGCGGTACTTTGCCGGAAGGGCGGGGAGGGGCGGGAGTCCCAGAGGACTGGGACTGCGCCGGTTTAGCCGCGCCTGCATTGGTCTTAACGACCTTTGCAGGGGGCGGGGGCGGCGGGGACTTGCGCGACTTGCGCGGGCGCTTCGCCTTTTTGGTCACGGTGACGAAGTCGTCACCGGACTCGGCGGATTCGGAAGCGGACTGGTAGTCCATTCCGTCTTCGGCTGAAGGCCGAGAGACGGGCGCGGGCGAGAGCGAGACGGACGAGCCGTCTCTAGGCCGCGAAAGCGGGAGGGGGGAACGCGACCGGGAGCGCGTGTTAGAGCGAGACCGAGAATCGGTCTCGCGGGTCGGGCAGGAACCCTCCTCAGACGGAGGAGGGTCGGGGGAGAGGGGGCTGTCCCGTGAGCGGGACGCCCGGAGGGCGTTAAACCGCTCGAAAGCGTCGGGGTACGCGGTTTGGAGGAACTCCAGGAGTTCCTCCAAGACCGACATCGTGTTGACGTGCTTCTACTACCGGTTCGGAAGTCGCACCTCTGAGAAGAACCGGCAAGAAACTCAGACGTATAACGGTGTGTAGCTCCCTCCCTGTTAGTAAACAGGTCGGGGTGAGTCTAAACGTGAGCCCTAACCAGTGTTTAAGGGTGTGTAGCCTACTCCTATCTGACCTTCGGGAGGGACCGGGCGGACCCGGGATACGCTCCCTAAGGGATGGAATACGGGGATGGGAAGGGGGGTCTGACTACTGAATAACACAGAGTTATAAACAACGGAATAAACGATAACTATAAACGAAACTAAAAAACTATCACAACGAATACTATAAACAACTTATTTACAAACATGATTTAGGCCGTCGTGCACACTTTTCTTATGGGGCGATAAACATATGTTTTACCGCCGTGGTAACACTGTCCTGCCAGTATCTCGTGACTACTCGTGAGCAGCGTTTGCATCATGTTTTATGTTTTAATTAATATTACTATAAATAATGATCAAAAATTATAAAACTGTTGCAATGGATTGTTAAATTAAAGACAACTTTAGTTAATTACACACATTGCTTGCTATATTAAGGGACGACCATGACTTACAGTTTTTCAGTACAAGGTACCTACCTATTCGCTGTGTGCGAAGTGGGTGGTGGGGGACGTCAAATCGATCGCAGCACGCAAGGTAGCAGAAATGTGAAAAAACTCTGGACTGACATTTGTCAAATTGCTATATTTCATAGAATTGCATACTAATGTTATTAAGTATTTTCAAGTAAAGACGTTAAAATTCGCGATATGGGTCACAGTACGTGTTGTGTTATAAAGTGCAGAAACAATGGGAAAAACAGTTCGTGCAAGTTTTATTCGTTTCCAACATCAAGATGGAAATTGAAGCTGTGCAGGAGATTCGGTCGCTGCGGCGGTTATCCGGCTCGAAGGACCAAAAATGTGCGGGATGTTCTATCGGTTCAACTATCCCTTGTGCACCTATCGCTGGATTGCGCCTAGACTTCTATGTTGTTACTGATCGCTCGTTGTTATGTTGAGAATTCTATGTTGTACGAGGAGGACGTGTTGAAATGAAACAGGTTAGGAGGTTTCAAGTTGGCAATCGTTCCTAAAGCTGTCTAATTTTCCTATGTGTTGGTCTTCCTGCACTATGTTCTCAGTTTGAAGGTGTTCCTGGACTATCTGCTATTTGTTGCTGTTCCTGAGTTCTTGAGTGGACTGTAGACTAACGACTGGACTGTGTTCAGTACAGTGATCTAGCCTGTTTTGGCGCTACTTATGTAACATTTCCCTGCTCCCAAATAGTGACTACCGCGCGTAATTTTCGTTATGAAAGAGAGGTCCGAGTTGTGAAAACTTGGTTATTTACTAAATAAAAGCGAGATAATTATGCTTATTATATTCATTCGTATTTATTGGCACAGACAGCTACATTTTGCTTTGAGATAGCAAACGGAAGAGAGCGATGACAAGTAATCAAAGACTAATAAAAATATTTCCACAGACTAATATACAGTCAAAGATATTATAACTTAACACTCCCTCTCAATTACAAGTTTCTTAAACTTTTAATTGTCTACACAAATTAAGTAAAACTTACATTAAATATGGCAACATTAAAAAAAAAATTGCGTAACTTATTAATCTATGTATGGCAACAAAAAAAATATTTGACAATTCAATATGACATGACTTTAGCATTAATGACACATGCAACTCACTTCACATTGTTTATCTGAATTATGTAGTGTTACAAAACTAACAAATTATCACGAAAATAAGCAAACTTCACACTACACAGTGGTTTCGTCAAAATGTCCGACGTATTTTCGTTAGTAGTAACGTATTTTACACTTATAATCTCTTTAGAAATTATGTCCTTCACAAAATGAAACTTTATGTCTATGTGTTTAGAATGTCGCGTATTTTCACTGTTCATCACCATTTTAATTGCACTCTGATTGTCCACAAATAACACGACGTCACTTTGTTCTTGGAAATCCAATGATATTCCCTTTACAAATAGCAGCTCGCTCACTGTCATAGCGGCGGCAACGTATTCGGCCTCGGCTGTGGATAATGCTACTGCCTGCTGCTTCTTTGAAAACCATGACACAAGGTTTCCTTGATGGTAAATGACCATGCCACTGGTACTTTTTCTGTCAGTCTTATCACCAGCCCAGTCTGCATCTGAAAATGCTGAAATAAAAGAAATATTATTGTTTTCTTCATTCTTCTTATAGTATGTAAGCTCTCTATTTTCAGTGCCTTTTAGGTATCGTAATATTCTCTTGGCTGCAGTCCACAAGATTTTTGTTGGCTTGTCAAGATATCGGCTTAGAAAAGATGTTGCAAACGTGATTTCTGGTCTGCTGATTGTTGACAGGTAAGTCAAACTTCCTATTAACTCTCTATATGGTATGTTGTTAATAATTTCTTCTTTTTCAGGTCCTTGAAAGTTATGCTCCATCGGTGTCTTCATTTCTTTACTGTCATGCATATTATACTTTTGTAATAAATTCTTGATAAATGTTTTCTGTGACAACTTCATTGTGTTTTGATTTATTTTTATTTCTATTCCCAAATAGTTATTTACTTCTCCCATATTCTTAGCTTTAAATTCTTCTTGCAATTGTTTTATTACTTTATTTACTTGCTCTTGATTTCCCATTAGCAAAATGTCATCAACAAATAAAATAAGCCATACTTCTTTTCCTATGTATAAACATATATCATTCTTTGATCTAGTCATATTTATTTTATTGCAAAACTCAGTAAACCTTCTGTTCCAACACTTAGGTGACTCTTTTAGTCCATACAATGCTTTTTGTAATTTAAGTACTGTTTCTTTTGTTCTGTTCTTTAGGTTTACTCCCTCTGGAACTTTTATATAGACTTCGTTTTCCAAATTTCCATTTAGAAACGCTGTAGGTATGTCTAGTTGGTTAATTTTCCAGTCTTTATTCAGTGCAACTGATAAACCCATCCTGATAGTGGTTATTTTTGCCACTGGTGAGTATACCAACTCAACTGTTTCTTGTTGAAATCCACGAGCAACCAATCTCGCCTTTTTAGTTCCATCAGACTTAGTCCTAAATATCCATTTTGTATCTATAGCTTTTCTTCCCTTAGGCAATTCTGTTTCAATCCATGTTTCTTGATCTTCTAATGATTTTAACTCATTTCTCACAGCTGTTTTTCATTCTGTATTTTGCTCTATAGCCTCTTGGTATGTTGAAGGATCATTATCACTTGTCATCGGGCAATAGGCTTCATATAGTTCATAGTCACTTAATTTTGTAGGTTTTCGTACTTCTCTACCACTTCTTGTAGTTTCTCTTTCTTTATTCTCACTTGTAGACTCTTCTGTGTTTTTTATATTAATTGTAGACATTTCATTTTTATCTTTTTCCATATCTTTTGTATTTATATCCTTTAAGTTTTCATTTTGTATGTGTCTTTGTTTATTACAGTCGATTTCCTTTTCATATCTTATATTTGTTTCATCGAATCGAACATCTCTTGACACTATAATATTATCAGTTTCAGGATTCCATAATATGTACCCATTTGTTGCATATCCAATCATTCTCATTTGCGTTGCTCTATTATCAAATTTGCTTTGTTTTGGCATAATGTGTGCCCAAGCTTTTGATCCAAAAATCTTTATTTTATTCATAGGATATTCTATATTCCTTATTGTCACTGGCACTTTGTTATTTATCGCCGAACATGGAGATCTGTTTATGAGAAAAGTAGATGTCAGCACAGCATATCCCCATAGGTATCTTGGCAGATTAGACTCATCTAGAATCGTTCTAGCTTTATCATATATGGTTCTATTCATTCTTTCTGCTTTCCCATTTTGTTGCGGGCTGTATGGCTGAGTGTACTCTATTTTTATTCCTTTTTCTTCACAAAACATCTTTAGTTTTGTAGCTGTAAAATCCCCACCATTATCACATCTTATTCTTTTAACTTTGGTCTCTTCTTGGGTCTCCAGTTCTTTTATGTACTCAATTAACTTTCCTGTTGCTTCATATTTATTTCTTAATAGGTAGGTCTGCGTGAAATGAGAATAGTCATCAACAATAACTTGAAAATATCTGTATCCTTCCTTAGTAGGTACCCTTGCTGGTCCTGATATATCAGTATGTATCAAATCACCTATTTTATTAGACCTTGACCTTTCCAGTGTTTTGAATGGCAATCTTGTTGATTTATTTTTCATACAGGCTTCACACGCGTCTCTGCTAAACGGTAGTCTCAATATTGCCAAGTTCTTTCTACACATGTGACCCATTCTTTTATGCCATAAGTTATCATTTTTTCCTTGTCCTAGATTGGCACTCTCTTTATCCTGAAGTTGTAATGTAAATGTGTATAATAAACCTTTCTTTTCACCTTCATACACTTTTCTGTTATCTGCTATAATAAGTACCTTTTTCATCTTAAATATGACGTGTTTTCTATTTTCAGCAAGTTTTCCAACTGATAAAAGGTTGTCACTTATTCCTGGTACAAGCACAACTTCTAATCGTAAAGGCTGGTTACGATATAAAACATCTAGATAACCTTTTTTCTTTGCCGTCAAAGTTTCACCAGTAGCTGTTTTTATGACTATGTTTGTTTTCATATCTACAACTTCTGCAAGATGTTTCTCATAGCTGTCTTTTATAAAGTGTTGAGTAGCCCCTGAGTCTACAACAAACACAATATTTCCATCCTTACCATCACATGCTAGAGCTTCATTTGTTGCTGTGAACATGTACTTGTTGGAGCTACTAGAGTCTTCTGCAGGTTGAGCAATGTCCATACTTTGTCCCCTTGATCCTCTATATCTGTAACGACGACCTCTTCCTCTTCCTCTGCTTTTGCACTCATATGACTTGTGCCCCTTTTTGTGACATTTAAAGCAGGTAATGACAAATGAAGATTGTGGCTCAGGCGAGTTTTCTTTTTTTTATTTCATGATCAAGTAATCGAGACTTAACAAATTCCAGTTTTATATATTGATTAACTGTTTCTAGAGCCGTTATTATGTGATTGTACTCGTCGCCCAAACCAGTTAGCAGATAACTAATTTTTTCGTTTTCCACAATTTTTTCGCCAGATACTTCAAGTTCCCTTACTATGTTATCAAATTTTGAAAAATATTCTTCTAAACTTTCAGTGTGCTTTAGGTTTATCAATTTTCTTCGCAGACTTATTCTGGAAATCACAGTATTCCTCTGAAAAGTGCTTTTAAGAACCTGAATCATTTCTCTTGCTCTTTTACAGTCTTTTATAATATTTAGATGCTGATCCGCTATACTTTGTATTATAATGCTCTTAGCTTTGGCATCCATAGCAATCCTTTTTTCATCTTCAATTTTTTCGATATCGAGTATTTCTACTATTCCCTTTTCTTCTAAAATAGCTTTTATTCGAAACAACCAATTATCAAATGAACCAAGGCTTAGCTGGGGTAACGCGGTGTGGTTGACCATCGCCATTTTTTCTGCAAGAAAAATTTGTATCCGCGCGTGCCTTTTTAATCATTAACTATAAACTTTCGCTGAGCTAAACCTACTGGGCGTCTGGGCCCATAACCTGTAAAAACTTGGTTATTTACTAAATAAAAGCGAGATAATTATGCTTATTATATTTATTCGTATTTATTGGCACAGACAGCTACATTTTGCTTTGGGATAGCAAACGGAAGAGAGCGATGACAAGTAATCAAAGACTAATAAAAATATTTCCACAGACTAATATACAGTCAAAGATATTATAACTTAACAACAAGACAAGGACGGAGCGAGGTGCGAGCGAAAGCTATAGTGTGAGTGAGATAGCATCATGATATCTACTCGTAAAAGGCAATACCTTAATGAGAGCCGAGCTCTATTTTACATAAACTTAACCTCTTTTAGAGGGTAAGTACCTATACTATATTTACACCTATGTCCCCAGCGGGGTTGTGTACCTATATCTAAGTGTTATGATTGCCAATCTTTATTTACAAAAGTAATTAACAATAATCAAACTATAAAACGTCCGAAACAGGAGCAAAGAAATAAATGGATAGCTGCTGTGAAAAGAAAAAATGCTGATGGATCCCTATGGCACCCAAAACCTCATGACATAATATGCAGTGAACATTTTATTGGAGGCAAAAAGTCTGATGCAGAGGCGAGCCCCAGCTACGTTCCAAAATATTCCCGTCAATATACCGGTGTAAGAAAATTGAGCATTCTCAGGTTGCTGCTAGATATAATCGCTTTATGAAACGAAGATTTATGGATCAACAACTTATTACAAAATACCAACAATTGTTTACAAATGTTGAAACAGTTACTGAAGTAAATGAAAGGGAACTTACTATGATGGCCGATAAAGGATGTCAAGCACATATCTATAATCAGTTTGAGTTGAAAGAAAAAACATTTATTTGTAATAGGTATGTTCAAAATAATTATTGTGATGCTGAGGTCCAAGTAGAAATCCCAACTACTTCCAGAATTGTCACCATAAATTCTCCAAAAACTAAAGAAAAAGGTTGTGGCAATAATGAAGTGACATATAGTAACCAATCAACATCAACAAGTAGTCAAGATTTTGTTGGTATTTCATCAGTTAAGAATGACCAAAACTTACTAGATATCGCTGGTGTGTCATTTAAAAATTTCAAGTTCTTGTTAAAAAAAATGTCAATATGGAAATGTGCAGTTTCCAAAGAAGACCGGCTTTTATTTTTTTTGATGAAATTCAAAACTGGATTGACATTTTCAGCATTAAGTCTATTATTTGGACTTACATAGAACTACGATCTCATGTTACGAGAGGGCGTTGGAGGATTGCTATCTGCAGTGTACCTAATACCTAATTATTAATAATAATATAATAATATAATTCATTTCATTATATAATACTTATAGACGAGTATTAGAATTAAATAAAGTGTTTAATTATATAGTAGGGAGCAAACTGTCAACTTGTGTTTCGGCCGAAGGTGGTAACGGAACGCAAATGACAGTTCGAAGATATAGCTGAAAAACAAAAGTTGGTAAAAAGGTTGCTAAGAAGAAAACAAAGAAAATTGGATAATTTAAGCTAAGTAACAGCAATTGTAATGATCCATGTTGATTGTGTCGTTGGTTTAGAGTTCAATTTGCCTTTATGTTTGTCTAAATTTGATTGTGGGAGAATTAGAGCCATTGTTGAAAATTATAACATTTAATTCGTTTTCCTGTGTTTTATTCATTTGAGGTGTTGTATTAGCTGACTTACTCATCGTATCTTTAATAATTTTCAGAAGTGGGATCCCAAAATGCCCAAACAAAAGCGAGGACGACCAACAAAAAGCTGCGAATTTATAGTCGAAGATTGTTCAAGTGATGGAGGTCCAGATCCTAAAAAGTGGCGACCTTGGCGGTCTGAGGGTACTTCGCCGTTACAGGAAACCCACAATACGTTAACGGAGTCAGATGTTGGTGTAAGACACTCAGCCCACAGATCCGGTGAGTCCGTTCCATATTATTATGATGGCGCAATGATGGTAAAAGCAGAGATAATACCTTTATTTGATCCAGAGAAATCCGATATATTTGCACATCAATGGATTAATAAAATTGAACAGTTAGGAGTGATTCATCACTGGTCAGACGACACCAAAAGTTATTACATGCAGTCACGACTGAGTGGTATGGCACGGACTTGGCATGCATCATTACAAAATTATATGCTTACGTGGGCTGAGTGGAAGAGCGAACTTCTGAAGGCTTTTCCATACAACTTAGATTATGCTGAGTCGTTGAGAGAGATGTTGTCCTTAAAAAAGGGTTTTAATGAAAGTATGGCTCAATACTTCTATCAGAAGAACGCTCTTCTTACTAGATTGGAAATAGAAGGTGATAAAGCAGTAGCATGCCTTATTGACGGGTTGCCTATACACATGAAAGCTCCAGCCCGAGCTGGTAGTTACACATCACCTTCAGAATTATATTCGAAATTCTTGGCAATGATGGAAGATAAAAATAAGCCAGCCCCTAACATTCGTTCAAAATTTGAACCTTTTAGAATTGACACAAATCCCGTTTTATCCAGTGCAGGGGGTCAAAATAAAGACATTAGAAAGCCATTATCTTGTTTCCTATGTAATGAAAATGGGCATACAGTAAAGCGTTGCCCTAAGAATCAGAATCGTCCCCATTGTGATAATTGCCATAAAATTGGACATGCAACCGATAAGTGCTGGTTTAAGTCACAGACATCTAACCCTATGCGAGCTCCATTAGCACCAACTCCTACTACAATCAATGTCATTCAACCTGAGGTAAATAATACGTATTTTACTGAAGTTTTAGTTGATAACTTTAAGGTCAAGGCTTATTTTGACTCAGGAGCAAAAATTTATGTAATCAACTTAACTATATCTAAAAAACTAACATCCCCTTTGCTACCTTGCGAATTTTTGATTAGCGGATTTGGTGGCGGCACTTTAACTGCGATAGGGCAGCATGAGGTCACTTTGGAGGTCAGTGGCATTAAATTCAAAACCACACTCGTCGTAGTTGATTTTGACGAGCGCCTGCCTCACATGATCTTAGGTCAGCCGATTATTAATGATCCTCGGATTAAATTCATCATATCCGGTAATAAATTAAATATTGAAGAAGTGCAACATAACTTAGCCGCTGAGATACTTCTGATTAATGATGTTAGAACACAAGTTCGCGTAGAAATACGATGCTCAAAGCAGGTAACCGTTCCGCCCCGAACTGTTATGGCCATAGACGTACTATGTCAGGGAAATGATAATGAAGAACCTGTTTTTGTTGACTCAAGAACACGGTTTTTTGATGGCAAGGATTATTCTATTCCCGCGTCTATTATTAATTCGAAATCTACAGTTATCGAATTACGGAACTCATCAGTGACACCCTTGACTCTCAAAGCCGGCGAACTGATAGCCAGAGGCAGTCAGTGCATTGATGCTGAATACCACCTAGAACTTGAGGATAGACAAGAACACGGACAGGTTCTATTAATTGACGTTGAGAAAATACAATGCGACGCTACCGATCCCAAAATAAAAGAAAAATTGACAAAATTATTGCAAGAATATTCAGATTGTTTCTCGTCTAAAACTGAGGAATTGGGATGCACGGACAAAATTAAAATGAAAATCGAGCTCAATTCCGATAAACCTGTATGCTACAGGCCATACAGGTTGTCAGAAGCTGAAAAAGCCATTGTTAGGGAAAAAATCACTGATCTAACCAAAAACAAGATAGTCCAGGAATCTAACTCCCCTTTTTCTAGTCCCATAGTACTAATGCGCAAAAAGGACGGAGACTATCGGTTATGTATAGACTACCGAAAATTAAATAGTATAACGGTTAAGGATCGGTACCCCTTACCAATAATTGAAGAACAGGTGGAGAAGTTAGGAGGTAAAAAGGTGTTCACCAGCCTCGACATGTCACAAGGCTTTTATCAGATTCCCTTGGATCAAGAATCTGTTCCTAAAACTGGATTTTCAACACCAGAGGGTCATTACGATTTTTACGGATGCCCTTTGGGCTTGCCAACTCACCTAGCGTATATCAAAGGTTAATGGATAGAATCTTGGGTTCTTTAAGACACGAAAAGGTACTCCCCTACATGGATGACCTACTGATACCCTCGGCTAATGAAGCCGAAGCCTTGGAGACACTTCGTAAGGTACTGGACATTGTAAGAGATGCCAAGCTTACGTTAAATTTAACCAAATGCAGATTTCTTTTGAGAACGATCCAATACTTGGGCTACGAGATAAATGAAGATGGAGTACGCCCTGGTAGCAAGAAGATAGAAGCCGTAACCAAGTACCAGAAGCCTACAAACATTCACGAGCTTCGCATGTTTTTGGGCCTCACGAGCTATTTTAGAAAATTTGTCAAGGGCTACGCTTTGATAGCCAGTGACTTGTATAAGTTACTGAAAAAGGGAGCAGATTGGAAATGGGAACAACCGCAACAAAGTGCATTCGACAAATTGAAAGAAATACTGACAACTAGACCAGTACTTACACTATATAATTCCAAAGCAGAGACCGAAGTGCACACTGATGCGTCTAGTAAGGGTATTGCAGGGATTTTACTTCAAAAGAATGGAGATGCCTATCGACCAGTTGCATACTTCAGTAGAAAGACGTCTAGAGAAGAAGCAGTTTATCACTCCTACGAGTTAGAATGCCTTGCAGTCGTTGAGTCTCTGAAGAGGTTCCGCATTTACCTAGCAGGCATTGACTTCAAAGTTGCCACGGATTGTTCTGCGGTTCGACAAACTTTCGAGAAGCGTGACTTGTTGCCCCGAATAGCTCGATGGTGGCTTAGCATCCAAGAGTACAACTTTACAATAATCCACCGTCCGGGCACAACACACAAGCATGTTGATGCACTCAGCCGGGCATCGGTAGAAGATGCAGAAACACCACAAGTTATGGTTTTAGATCTTCTGGATTGGGTGGTTTGCATGCAAAACCAGGATTCTAAACTTCGCATAATACGAGATAAATTAGAGCAAGGCGATGGAGACCTAGATATACAGAGTAATTACGTGCTTAAAGACAACAGAGTCTATAGACGCTGTACCAACGACCAACTACGATTAGTTAGACCGAAATATTGTAGGTGGAACATCATGAGAAAGTACCATGATGACATTGGTCATCCCGGCCTAAAAAAGTGCGACATCATTGTAAAGGAAAATTGTTGGTTTCCGGGAATGACGAGATTTATTCGAAAATATGTTAACGGGTGCCTTGATTGTGCCTTTAAAAGGGGACAGTACGGAAAACACGAAGGGGAACTTCACCCCATTGACAAAATTGCAAAACCACTTGACACACTTCACATAGATCATGTTGGGCCATTTTGTAAAAGTCGTAAAGGATATTCCTATTTATTGGTTGTGGTCGATTCTTTCACCAAATTCGTATGGGCTAAGCCTTGTAAATCTACGAAGTCTGCAGAAGCAACTGAAAAATTAATGGAAATATTTTGCGAATTTGGTTACCCCAGAAGAATAGTGTCCGACAGAGGAACGGCTTTCACCAGTAAGACTTTCCGAAACTTCTGCAATGCTAATCAGATGGTTCATGCAAAAAACTCCGTTGCTTCACCTCGATCCAATGGTCAGGTGGAGCGATACAACAGAACGGTCGTAGAAAGTATTAACAAGAGCACTCAGGACGAACGATACTGGGATACTTGCTTAGCCAAAGTTACTGAACAACACCGTCAATTCTACGACTGGCTTAACCCCGTACAAATTAATGTTTCAAGGCAGTCGAAGCCTTTTACAAGGAGTTGGAAACAACACTGCAGACTCGACAGAGGAAGCCACAAATAATGCCCGAGAAGCCAAGAAAAACATTGAAAGAACCGCGGCTGCTATGAAAAAGAGATTTGATGCAAAAAGAAAGAAACCAACGATATACAAAGTCAACGACCTTGTATTATGGCGCAAATCAGAGTTTGGACCGAAGGAAGCTATAAGGAAATTAAAGGAAAAATTTAGCGGGCCGTATAAAATTAAAAAGTATCTTGGAAATGATAGATATATAATAACATCATTGAAAGGTTTAAAGGGCTATAAAAAGTTTACGGCCACAGTTGCATCCGATGCTTTAAGGAAATTTAGCAATGATTCGGATAATGAGAGTCAAGACAGTGACAGTAATGTTGACAGTACAGAAGAATTGATGGATCTACTAGAAGGATAGTCGGTAATTACGAATTTGAAATGGCCAATGAACTGGATACATAATATTGAGGATAAAATATTAGATAACATGATAAACAATTGTACCTACTCTAGACCACTACTTGAAAGTGATTGAACGCTGGGCCACTACTTGTAGGTAGCGATTGAACGCTGGACTGCTACTTGTGGGTAGCGATTGTACTCTGGACCACAACTTGTAGGTAGTGAATGAACTTCGGGCCGCTACTTGTAGATAGCGATTGTACTCTGGGCCACTACCTACTTGTAGGTAGTGATTGAACTCTGGGCCACTACTTGTAGGTAGTGATTGAACTCTGGGCCGCTACTTGTAGGTAGCGATTGTATTCTGGGTCACTACTTGTAAGTGGTGATTGAACTCTGGACCACTACTTGTAAGTAGTGATTGTACTCTGAATCACTACTTTCAGGTAGTGATTAAACTCTGGGCCACTACTTGCCGGTAGTGATTGCACTTGGTCATTTATTGTATGAAGTTATGTTTTCTGGGTCAATAAGGCTGTTTCGTATAATACTAGCAAGTCATAAATTATAGTAATTTCTGAACCAATATTCTAGAACTTTATATTAAAGTAGCTTAATCACATAATAGTAGCCAGTGTAGATTATTAGGTGACATAAAAGTAATTCATTGGAATAATAGACAGATTTTGAGTTTACAAAATCAATTTTTAATAACGAGCGAACATACATTACAAACAGTTCAAAATATTCCTCTTAAACAATGCTTGATTACAGCTAAGCTGGGACTAAGTATCATGTTGAGCTTATTCTAATAACCGATACCACTTCTATTTGCAGGGACGCAAATAAAGTCAGGATGGACGATTGTTACGAGAGGGCGCTGGAGGATTGCTATCTGCAGTGTACCTAATACCTAATTATTAATAATAATATAATAATATAATTCATTTCATTATATAATACTTATAGACGAGTATTAGAATTAAATAAAGTGTTTAATTATATAGTAGGGAGCAAACTGTCAACTTGTGTTTCGGCCGAAGGTGGTAACGGAACGCAAATGACAGTTCGAAGATATAGCTGAAAAACAAAAGTTGGTAAAAAGGTTGCTAAGAAGAAAACAAAGAAAATTGGATAATTTAAGCTAAGTAACAGCAATTGTAATGATCCATGTTGATTGTGTCGTTGGTTTAGAGTTCAATTTGCCTTTATGTTTGTCTAAATTTGATTGTGGGAGAATTAGAGCCATTGTTGAAAATTATAACATTTAATTCGTTTTCCTGTGTTTTATTCATTTGAGGTGTTGTATTAGCTGACTTACTCATCGTATCTTTAATACTCACGAATATTTTATCATGCTCTACAAGATCTAGCATTTGCAACGGCAAATTTAGTCTTTTGGCCGAATAAAGCTACTGTTCAAGCTACAATGCCTGACTGTTTTCGTCCAGCATACAGTGACACACGAGTAATCATTGATTGTACTGAATTTAGAATTGAAGTACCATCAGCAGTAGGTGATCGTGTTGCTTGTTACTCACATTATAAAAAAGGATTTACTGTAAAAATCGTCATAGGAATTACACCAGGAGGATTTATTTCTTTTAAATCTAAAGTAGCTGGTGGAAGAAAAACTGACTGTTGAATCTGGATTAATTGACAAGTTAGAAATTGGAGATTTAGTTCTAGCTGATAAAGGATTTCCTGAAATAAAAAAAATCATAGATACAAGTGGAAAAGAAATAAAAGTAGTTATGCCACCGTTTCTAATAAACAAAAATGCATTTACTAAAGAAGAAACCCAACAAACATATGATATTGCTCGAGTTAGAATCCATGTGGAAAGAATTATGCAAAGACTGAGAGTTTACCGAATTTTAGATAAAATTCCTCATAATTTATATCATTGTATTGATAATATTGTACATGTATGTTGTGTATTAGTTAACTTACAGCCCTCAATTTTTGGCAAATTAAATAATAGTAATAGTGAATAGTAAATGACACACATTTTTGTAATTCAAAATAAAGTTTATTTTTATCAAATAACAAATTCGTTTAATTTATAAAATAATATTTTAAATATTACTTCTTAATCTATAATTTATTTTATTATTAATATGATTTGGTTAACCTTAATAGTTCAAGGCAAATACGATATTTACAAAAATTTATAAAAGCTTGAAAGTTGCTTTACAGTCTTATCTGCCCACCTAAAACTAAATCATATTCATTAACTTTTACAAATAATACATAGTTAACATAGTCTTTTTGTTTTTATGTTATACAGTCAACGGCAGGTCAACATACCCAAAAAGTCAAAGGTCATTGAATTAATTTTTAACTTTAGGTCCGACTCGTAGAAATCAATATCAATTGAGAAAATTTGACATTTTGTGGTAGGTTGACGTGCTGTCGTCTGTACATAAAATTAAATAACACATCAACTTCAGAAAATTATGAATGAAACAAAAACATAACAACTAATAATTACTGAAAACAAGAGCAATTTAAGATATTTTTTCCTGTGAAATCACGTTTATGTGTGGCTTTATGATTATTATTATTAAAATTGACGTAATTGTTGTTCAGTGCTGTTGTGTAAAGTGCAGGTAAAAAATATTGAAAATAAAAACATTCACTTTTCAAAATAATTTCTTTAATAAAATTATCATCCCGGTTTACTTCAATAGTTACACTGCCATTTTTAATTGGTGAATACACAAAAATGTCACACATTGTCATTCCAGTGACATACATCTGTGTTTGTACTTGGGTGTAGTACGGTTTACTTTTCTTAATGTCTAATGTGTTATTGTTTAATTCTAAATAAGCAACATTGCACAAGTTATTATCAATATCTGTCACAGGTTTGTTCTTACATGAAATTGGACATTTTACTTCAACTAATTTTATCACACAACTATGTTTTACAACAACTCCATGCCACAACACAACACTTGCACACAGCCATGGCTGATCGTTATTAATAATTACACCTACTTTTTTCACTTTGCATTGATTTAATTTTTCATATTCTTCTAAAGCTTTTTGTTAATATCTTAAACCATACTGAGTAGCTTCACAGTCAAGTTTCTTTGGATTTAAAATGTTTGATACCAAACTTTCAATACTTTTGGTAGTACGTGTTTTAATGCTATGTACATTTGTACTTGCAGATATTCTTAGGCGTCTAATAGCAAACCAATTTGGGCATGCCGATTGCCTAATTGTATCACAATAATTTATAATAATATTTTCATCAGAAAGCACTATATTTGTATGGTAAAACAGTTTTAGGTGGTCATCTAATGTATATATTTTTTTTGGTATATTTCACATTCTTTTCTGAACATAAAAAAAATATTTAAACATGCTATGCAATCTTCTCGCTCCAAATTTGACTCAATTTGGTTCAACATTTCTACTAATAGTTCTTTTACAATACTTGAATCTTTTGGCTGCGCTGCTGCTGCTTCAATGACTAATCTCAGCGGTGATCTTGTATCTAGTTCAGCCGGCAATGCTGGTTGCAGTTGGTTGCAGGCTAAATGTCTAGTATTTTTGGCAACTGGTGGGAACATTTCTTCAAAATATCTACCTTTTGCATATTTGGTTTTGACAAATTGTCGACTGCTGGGCCTTCCCCATTGTTGTTCGCAACTTGTTTTTGATAAACTCTCTTCTCTGTTGATATAATGTATCAAAGCAGCAACATGTTTGCACTTGCCACTTTGATTATAAACACAGTCGAACTTAACATGCGTAACGACACGTTCATCATTTATCTGAAATTAAAATTAACATTTAAATAATTAATATAAGTTGACGAGAACTAACTGCAAAATATAATTTTATGTAGATATGTAGGTTATGTACTTACATTTAATGATGTTTTGTAGGGAGTTTTTGTCACAGATGTTTGTCTTATGACCACAGCTCTTATTAAGTAGCTTTGTCCGTTGGTTCTAAGCTCTTCAACGTCTCTCACATGCTGTGCTAATACTATTTTTTTCCCTTTTTGCTCAGTTTGAGGTTGGAAAGTTATACCACGTTGTATCGATTCAAAACCCGTACGTATTAGAACATTCATATTTTAGTTCATGTAAGAAGTTCACTTATTATAATTTGCACAAACTTTTTAGATATTTTCATCTAATTTCGAAGAAAAACAATCCGAAAATCATTCTCAAACTATCCAGAATTCCAGATGCTTTATTTTGACAGATCTAAGTCCACAGTAATTGTGGTCACTAGGGGCGCTGTCATCGCGCACACAGCGAATAGACAAGGCAGAGAAAAGCAAAAACAAAAATAGTGACAGCTCGGGTGGGGTTGTTCTCAAAGTAATTACTAGATGGCGTAACGTATATCACATAAATTAGGATTATAATATTTACCTTAAATTACAACACGCCTCCTTAAATTTATAATCCTAATCTTTTACTTAAACAATATTCTAACTAATCTTAGCTAAACTAAATTAATCTCAACTCTAATCTGTTTTTTAGAAATGTTGACTTATCTACACTTTTGGTTAACACGTCTGCTATGTTAAATTTTGTGTCATTTTTACAATATCAATTATTTTGCTTTTCATAGTTCTCATTTAAATAATGATATTGCACTTCGATGTGCTTTGAATTCTTTGTAAAGGTACCATATTTAGCAATCGCAATTGCACCAGAATTATCTTCATACAATTTTATTGGTACACAAAATTTTATATCAAATAACTCACCTAACAAGTTTCTACTAAAAAGTACTTCTGTCACTGCCTCTGACATAGCAATATACTCTGCAAAAGTTGAACATTTGGTTACCATATTTTGTTTATGAGTTTTCCAAAAAAATTAAGTTGCCAAAAAGTCTGATTATAAAACCTGATGTAGATTTTCTATCCACATTATCGCCTGCATAGTCCGAATCTACCATACAATCTAATATTTCAGTATCTTTATTATCATAGTATGTTAACTTCAAATCCTTAGTCTTAAACAGATATTTTAAAACTCTCATTGCATATTTGTAATGCGTTTGGTTGTAACAACTTTGATATCTACTCAAATAATTTACACTGTACGTTACATCTGGCCTTGTGCCTGTACTGATATACAATAATTCACCTATTAAATTTCTGTACTTTATACTTTCATCTACTTCTCTAGCTTGTTCTAATTTTAGATTTGTTTCCATTGGAGTATCATATAACTTGGTATTTTCCAGGTCATATTTTGCAGCCAAAGATTCAATATATTTTGTTTGATTTAAAGTCATAATGTGTTTGTCATCACTGTAATCAATATCTATGCCAAAATAACCTTTAATTTTTCCCATATCTTTCATTACAAATTTTTTCATTAAACTCCTTTTTACCTCTTCTATTTTATTTTTATCTTTGCAACAAATTAGCAAGTAGCAACAAATTACTGCTTTTCTTTTTAAAAACCCACTTAACATCAACAACTTTTTTATCTTTTGGTCTGTCAACAATTTGCCAAGTATTATTTTTATTTAAGCTGTCTATTTCCGAGTCCATTGCTATTTGCCATTGTTTATAATCATGGGAGTTCATCGCCTCCTCAAATGTATTTGGTACATTTGCATCGATATAGTTTACATATATGTAATGCGAAACTGGATTACCATACCTAGAAGTTAGAGTTCTCTTTCTTTTAGAAGTATCTGCTGCTACATGCTCTTCACTATTAAAATTTAAGTTATCATTATTAACAGGATATTTTATAGCATTATTAGGATTAGTCTCATCTGCATCTACATAATTTTCATCAGTTTCGTAATTGGACTTAAATATTTTATTCGACTCGTTTGAAATTTGATCAATTTCTAAATCTTTATCATTTTGATCAAGTTTTTCTAAGCAAATTGATTTTGTATTGTCTTTAACTACCTGTACATGCCTCGCATTAATTATTTTATTGTTTAATAGTACTCTATAACTATTTTCATTATAACCCACTAAAACACCTAGTTGGGCTTTATCATCCCATTTACTTTTTCTTAAAACTTCAGGACCTCTGACATAAACTCTACTTCCATAAATTTTTAAATGCTCTACATTTGGTTTAACCCCAAAAAATATCTCTCAAGGAGTTTTGTTTTCTACTGTATTTGCAATGGTTCGATTTTTTAAATATGCTGCTGTTTTTATTACTTCAGGCCAATACCTTGTATGAATTTTAGCTTCTCTCATTAAACACCTACCTATATCCATAGCAGATCTATTATATCTTTCCGCTACTCCATTTAATTCATGGACGTAGGGTGGACATAGTAATAACTCTATACCCTTTTGTCTTATAAAATTATAAAATTCCTTGTTTAAATATTCTTTGCCAGTATCACACTGTAATTTCTTAACTTTTTTGTTAAATTTATTTTTGACTAAGTTTACAAATTCTATAAAACAACTTGCAGTTTCAGCTTTACTTTTAATACAAAAGATTCTTGTACACTTACTAAAGTCATCAATAAATGTCAAGAAATATTTTCCCCCACCATAAGTGCTATGTGGACCGTTCAAATCAGTATGAATTAATTCTAAAATTTCAGTAGACTTTGTTCTATACATTAGTCATTTTACTTTGAATACAATTTGAACATTTCATTTCTGTGTTTTCAATCTTATCAGGCAAACCATCTACTAATTTATTATTTATTAACTTCTTTAAATATTTGAAATTTACATGACCAAGAGCCCTATGCCATTTCTCTTTATGAGTTAATTTTACTGAATGTGCATACATTTCCTTTTTATTCAATACAAAACTTTTTATACAGTACAAATTATTTATTTTATCAGCAACAATTTTTGCATTGTCACTTTTGGCTACTATTGTGCAATTTCTGGTTATCTTGGAAAAACTTAACAAATTTTGTTTAGGACCTTCCATAAAATAAACATTTTTCAAATCTACATGTTTTTGATTGTAGTAGTTTTGGAAATAGATTTTGACAGTACCTACTTTGGTTGCTTTTAACATTTTGCCGTCAGGCAATTTTACATCGACAGGAATTTTTCATCATCATCATCATCATTTCAGCCATAGGACGTCCACTGCTGAACATAGGCCTCCCCCATTGACTTCCAGATTGGCCGGTTGGAAGCGGCCTGCATCCAGCGTCTTCCTGCGACCTTTACCAGGTCGTCTGACTACCTTGTGAGTGGACGTCCTACGCTGCGCTTGCCGGTACGCGGCCTCCATTCTAGAACCTTTCTGCCCCATCGGCCATCAGTTCTACGTGCTATGTGCCCCGCCCACTGCCACTTCAGCTTGCTAATCCGTTGGGCTATGTCAGCGACTTTTGTTCGTTTACGAATCTCTTCATTTCTGATTCGATCTCGCAAGGAAACACCAAGCATAGCCCTTTCCATAGCACGCTGTGCGACCTTGAGCTTTCATATGAGACCCATAGTGAGAGGCCACGTTTCAGTTCCATATGTCATCACTGGTAACACACACTGGTTGTAGACTTTCGTCTTGAGGCACTGAGGTATTTTGGACGAGAAGACGTGGTGTAGTTTCCCGAACGCTGCCCAGCCGAGTTGGATTCGACGATTGACCTCCTTCTCAAAATTGGATTTACCCAACTGGATAACTTGTCCTAAGTAGACATATTTGTCAACAATTTCGAGAGTAGAGCTCCCAACGGATACTGGGTAGGGCGCAACATGGGCATTCGACATGAGCTTGGTTTTGTCCATGTTCATTCGCAGGCCTACTTGTTGGGAGACTGAGAGAGAGTAAGGTCATCGAGCATTGTGCTGAGGTCTTCAAGCGATTCTGCCATGACCACAATATCGTCGGCAAACCGAAGGTGAGTGATGTACTCGCCGTTGATGTTGATGCCAAATCCTTTCCATTCCAGGAGCTTGAAAGCGTCTTCCAATGCAACGGTGAACAGTTTCGGAGATATAACATCTCCCTGTCTTACGCCTCGCTGCAGAGGAATCGCCTTCGTGCTCTGCTACTGTACTCGGACCGACATGGTGGCGTTTCTGTATAAACACTTCAACACTTCGATGTACCGATAGTCAATATGGCACCGCTGGAGAGACTGTAGCACTGCTTAGGTCTCGATCGAATCAAAGGCCTTCTCATAGTCCACGAACGCTAAGCATAGATAAGATGTGGTCTATGGTACTAAAGCCTTTTCGGAAACCGGCTTGTTCTTCCGAAGTTTGATAAGTCACAAAAAATACGGGTTATTTATAATTTATTAATCAACATCACAATATAAATCAAATAAATTAGTAACAAAATGCAGTCATAAAATTGTGGTCGCCAAGACTATGCTAACTTTGACAAAGTCTTTATTAAACAATGGTATGAATATTATAATCTACTACTTACTTATCAAAATAAAGGTAGGAACTTCAGAAAAAAATAAAATTACCTAAAACTAGATAGGTATGTTTAACAAAAATAAAAGGAACTTCCAATGCACAAATAATAAAGTTGAATCATTCTTCTAAAACTAATTTATGTTGTACTGTACCTAGGTACTTTTAAATAGTACCTACTTACTTCTTTTTAACATATTTTGCATTTGACGCAACCGCTTTTAATAGTAGTGTTTTATTTGATACAACACGTTCTTTAAAATCAGTGCAGCTCGAGTTTATGTTGAAAAAAAACACAAAGTTCACTTTTCACAGTCTCTAGACCAAGGCGGTTTCGTTCATTGGTCCATATATTCCCCATCACACTGAAAATGCACTCGACGAAGGCGTTCGATACGGGAATGCAGATGCTGCATACATGTTGGACCAATTTGAGAAGATTTGGCGCTAATTCTTTACTAAAAAAGCTGCACCACATATCCACTCACTTTCCCTCCAGGGACTGGTAAACACTGCTAAGTATAGCCAACTCTGAGTAGAGTTCTTCCGGTGGAGTGTCGGTGCTTCTCGTTAGAGTCCACAATTCAATTAGTTGGTCCAGAGTTGGTAGAACGCGTTCAAGGTCCAAGCAACTGAAGCTTCTAAACACCGAGTTTTCGAACTGGAACCACTTTTCCAAATAAGTAACAGCTCGTTGATAAGCAATCAGGGCGTGCTTTTTAAACTCCTGAGTTTCTTGATCCGTTAGGTACTTTTTGTTCATGGCCATACGCACTTTCATTCCGAAGTGTTCATCATTAATTTTTTTCACTATTGTGTCCCGGAATCGTGTCATAATATTATGTAGACTGAAAGCTAATGTGTCGTTCTTTTCCAGTAATAGTAACACTTCAAGTTGTGCGTGAAGTATAGATAGAGTTCGGTGTAAGTGGGGTTCGTTTCTGTTGTGGGATTATCTTCTTGGTCTTTTATAATAGCCCATATAGCCGGTGAACAATTATTGGCGCCTAGTTCGAGAAAGTATTTTTTTAACGGCCCCCACGATGACAAAACTCTATCCAGGGCTTTGAACAAGCTTAACCACCTAGTGGGTACATGGCGAAGGACCTCTTTGAATTCACTTTCATAAAATTCAAAGCACTCTTTCAGGTCTTGTCTCCTCTTTGCTGCATAGGAAAATTCCGAAAATGTTTTCAGAACGATGTTTTCTACGTCAACTGGCAACATCTTCAAAGCATTTTTGGCACAGTTATGAATTATATGATCATTGCAATGGGCAGCGATGATGTTACTATTTTCTTCCTCTTTCAGTTTCTGGTACACCGAATTATTCACTCCATAATTAACAGAGGCGTTATCTGCTCCATACGCAGTTACTCTGCTCCAAGATAAATCTGCTTCTGTTAAGACTTTGGCCAGGTGATTTTTTATAGATCGCGAGTCTTCGAATGGATCTTCGTAGAAATCTAAAATTTTTCGGCACATTCCAGATTTTGCTGTAAAATACTGAACGGAAACTGGGAACAACTTCTTGTTTCCTTTATTCGACGCATCAGTAGTGACGGAAAAAGGCACGTCTTCTTTCAAATCCTCTTGGACCAGTTCCATTGAATAAGGGTACAGAACTTGATTCACAATGACAGTGCATTTGGTGCGCCCTCCGGTCATTTGTTTGAGGATTTCCGAATCTGTGATGGTTTGTTTTCTAACCTTTAATGAACAATCTTGAGCCAATTATGAGATGTGATGTTTTACAGAGTGAAAAATATCTGCTAACTCGGCAAGGCTTACCTTTTCACTCTGTGCGCTTCCTTTAGGCGTAAAGAAAGATTCCATTCTTTGGGACTTGGCTTGCGCACTTTCTGCCTCTTTATGCTTTTTTGTAGAGGCATGCTGGTTCACCCCCTTCAAACCTTCAGCCACAGCAAATTCATTTCTACAAATTTTACAGTAAGCTCTAGTGTCGACGTTGGCTTTAGTTATCCAAGAATATTTATTTTCCCAGTCTTTATTATAATGGCACATTCGCCTTGTTTTCTTTGGCGGTGTTGCAGAACTCGTGGAAGCTTCTCCTTCCTCCATTTTCCATTAGCTTTGTGTAAAACTCAACAAACAGTCAAAAACACAAACATACACGCAACTACGACGAACAACTTTGCTTCTTTCAACGAGTAGGTACTTAGGTCAACTGCGTAAATACTCCCGAACGTTGCGTAATCTAATTATCGACTAGCTAAACAAAACTCGAAAAATCAAAACAAAACACACCGGGCGCGCGCGGGTGGGGGAGTGGACGCAGGAAGCGTAAATACCAGACATCTGGCAACCCTAGCTGTTATACATTCACATATATATTCTAGCTGTTTATCAGAGATTGTACTCATTATTATAGTCCTTGCCTTCAAATCCTTCTTTTTCCATTCCGCCTCTGCATTTTCATTTTTAACCGGCATTATGCCAATGGCGGCTTCGTGGCATTCCTTGTATTCCAATAAAGTTAGCAACCTTAGTTTCCAACTTGAATAATTTGCACCATCAAAAATAGGTAACATTACGTCTTCTATCTTAGCTTGTTTAGCCATTTTAATGTATTTTCGAGATAACTTTATTTTCTTTTAGTTGCACATAATAATTAACCTCAATCGTATTTTCGTATCTTCTTTACACTTGATATTTTGTTTATGAACCACTGTAACCACTTTAACTACTGAAACTACGCTTTGCTACCATGTTGAAATCGATTGTTAAATTAAAGACAACTTTAGTTAATCACACACATTGCTATATTATGGGACGACCATGACTTACTGTGTGCGCACTGTTTTAATCGCTGTGTGCGCGATGACAGCGACCACAATTATTGTGGACTAAGATCTCTCAAATTATGGCAACTCGATGGTTTGAGAATGATTTTCGGATTGTTTTTGTGCGAAATTAGATGAAAATATCTAAAAAGTTTGTCCATATTATAATAAGTGATTTTCTTACTTGAACTAAAATATAAATGTTATATATATATATATATATATTACCACACCGTGTAATAAACTAAGAAGGTATTGGGTTGTAATTGAAACCAAGAAGAAATCTTCACTTTCTGTATTTTTCGAGATACCGCTCACAATAGTTATAACTAATCTAAACTGTACACAATAATTATATCTAAACTAAGGACGGCACTTTAGTTTAACCGACGTTGTTAGTTATCAATCTGGAGCTAAAGTGCGCTCCTTACCCAATGTCCCCGATAACGAAATCTCCCCACTGGCTTCCCATTGGCCAGCGTTAAACCAATCAATGAGGAGTCAGCAACACAACTAGTTATAATAAGTCTCCAGTACTGATTATAACAGTAAATCATTATTAGAAGTATATTAGATTACAATAAATTACAACAGCTCGGCCATCCGTCTTTTAACGAGTCCCTTCGTTAGACCCTAAGTATTACTTTACAATAAGTAAAACATACTGAATATAATGTAATTAAATATAATGTATAACTATCTACATATCCGCAGGCTAGTAAATTAATAGTTATCTAACTAATTTATTGAAGATTATTAACACATTTTAAACCAAATTACTTAATTGCTGACACATAAACTCGTTTGATTTTTGTATACCTAATAACATGATTTCCTTAACTTAACGTTTTAACACCAACTAGTTCATTACCTTAACTAGGGTTTATTATGAGTATCAATGTTTGTGCCCGGTCCATGACGCTGACCGTTACCGGCAAATGCATTATTATCGCTATACTAGTTCATGACTCTAACTAGCACAACAATGGCTTTACTTCATTCATGGCTTTCATTTAACTAATTATTCAAAAGAATAAATTATACATATGAATTACGCATTCACATTCATATTTGAAATTTAATTATTTGGCAATGTGATTATGTCCTTACCTTAATACAATTCGACATTATAACCTATCTTACTTAAGACATTTAATTAGTACATCATTATATCGAATACACATAACATATCGAAGGGTGACAATGACATGATGCGTTATTAAGTTATTTACGAGGAATCAGACTCATTATGATCGGATTCATCATCATCAGAGGACTCCTCATCGGGAGAAGCAGAGTGCGTGACAGATAGCCATGGGAAGACTTCGGCTACGATGGCTTCGTAACGTTTACCCTTTCGTGTGATTGGCGTGTCCTCTACTATGTACCGGTCATTCGGAAGTACCTTTTTAATTCGGTATGGCCCTCTACATTTAGGTTCAAGTTTCTTAGATTGCCCCTCAATTCCAGTAGTTGCACGTATGACCCTAACTAAATCGCCCTCCTTAAATTCTACATTTCTTTCGACGTGCATCATAAGCATCTTTATCCTTAACCTGCTGTTCTTTAATTAGTTCACTAGCTTTAGATCTTATTTCTGGCAGCGATTCTGGTGTTGTAGGAGCTGTCTCAGAAATTATTTCGTTGAATACGCTTTGGGACGGATTAGTAACCGTTCTTCCAAACAGAAGTTCGGTTGGTGTCTTTTTAGTGGTAGAATGTATGGTAGTATTAATCCCTAATTGGATGTCAGGTAAATGTTCATCCCAGATACCATTTGGTTTATCGTGATTCATTGCCCCAAGTGCCGCCAAGATAGTGCGGTTGTACCGCTCCACCTGACCGTTCGCTCGTGGTGTCGATACAGCGTTTAACACATGTTTTATCCCGGTTGACCCGATAAAGTTTTTGAAAGCTCCACTGGTGAAGCTGGTTCCCTGATCAGTGATAAGGCGATTAGGCGTTAGACCTGCTCAAGACATCAACATGTGCCATCCTTTCACCTGATCTATACTCTATATCGCAGTCATATTCGAGGAACTGTAACCACCAACGAGCGATCCGTGGGACTAAGTCACGTTCAACGTTGTGCGGAGGGCGTTGCAGTCAGTAACAACCTTAAACTTCACTCCTAGAAGATAGACGCGGAACTTGCTCAAAGAAGATATGACAGCGAGAGTCTCGAGCTCGTATGAGTGCAGTTTTTGTTCGTCTGGAGTCGTTTGCCTACTATAGTATGCAACTGGTCTTAAAAGACCTGTAGGATCTTCTGCATAAGGATTCCAGCAACGCCTATCTTGCTTGCATCCGTGTAAAGTTGAGTTTTATACGTCGGGTTATAAATTGCTAACACTGGTCTTTCTACTAGTACCCGTTTTAATTTGTCAAAGGCTTCTGATTGTTCACTGCTCCAGCGCCATGGGACGTCTTTCTTCAGAAGAGCCGTCAATGGTCTAGCTATTACTGCAAATCCCCCGACGAATCTTCTGAAGAAGCTCGCGAGTCCCAGAAACCGTCTCACCTCATGAGCATTGCATGGTGGAGTAAATTCGGAAATGGCTTTTGTTTTTGCTGTCCCGGGCCTAACACCACTCGCACTAACTTCATACCCTAAATAATCTATGTTGTCAAAGAAAAAGTTACATTTGGCCAATTTTAATGTTAATCCATTTTGTAAAAGCAATTTCAATACTTCTTCCAGACGAACTAAACCTTCCTCATAAGAACTAGCCGGGATAAGAATGTCATCCATGTATATAATCGTATAAGCGCTAACCAAGGACTTTTGGATTATTTTATTCATCGTGCGCTGAAACACTGAGGGAGCATTGACGAGCCCAAAAGGCATCCTATTATATTCATACTGACCACCTGGGGTCACGAAAGCCGTTTTCTCACGAGACTGCTCTGAAATGGGGATTTGGTAATACCCTGATGCTAAATCCAATGTAATGAACAGCTTATTTACCGGAAAGTCTATCGAGTTGGTCCTCAATTCTTGGTAAGGGTTTTTTTTTATTTTTATGGACGGACCTATCGCTGAGTGCCTTTCGACAAGAAGACTTTCGGAAGACATTCGTCAGCTTAACCCGGGCAGTTGTGGCGTGCGCTGAAGGCGCACAGCCTAGCCCGAGCCCCATACTAGCAGGCGTGATCGGGCCAATGTGGAGTGCAAAAGGCACCCTACCAAGCGGCGAACCCGCTAGTGGTGGCGCCGACGGGACCGGAACTGCCGAAACAGGCCGGACCGCTGTCGGGCTCCTTTCTAGCGGGCTTGATCTGGGGGTGAGTCGGACTCTGGCCTAGAGGGCGCCTCTATAGGCTCGGACCTCGGCTTGGGCCGTCGTCCGTAGGGTGGGCAGGGGAAAAACGGCCAGGCACATGTCTGTGTCGGCCGAAATGAAATACGGGACCTCGCACCCTTCGGCGGGTGCGGTGATGCGAACTAAAATGTTGTGCAGTACTTGAAGTGCTTAAGGCGGTGTTGGCTGTTGCTCTACAATACGCGGTGTAGGAATCGTCAGGGTCGTCCAGAACGTGCCGAGGCCGACGGAGTCGGGCAGCGACATCCTCCTGGGGCGTGTACGTGACGGCTTTGACTATGAGCGGATTGGAGTGGTTTTTTGCCTTATCAAAGAAGCGCTGAGACGCTTCTTTCATATATTGGGCTACTGAGGGCATGTCGAAATCTCTATGGAGATTCTTGCGGCGTATGAACCACGGTTGACCCGAGGCTCTAAGCAAGAAACTTTGCATTTTCTTAATGCTGTTAGAAGAAGCGTGAGCAAACACCGGACTGGCATATGTCATCACGGGGCGGATGCAAGTTTTGTAAATTGTCAACTTATTTCTAAGCGACATTTTACTCTTGCTACCGACAAGGTGGTATAGTCGGTGGGCGTAGAACTTCGCTCGCTTGAGAACGCGCGTAATGTGGGGTACAAACGATAACCGGTGGTCGAGAGTGACACCTAGATATTTGACCTCCTTCACCCAAGGGATCGGTCGGCCAAATAAGGTGACGTTAAAGCGGATTTTCTTGCGGCGGGGTTGTTTGGAAGGCCGCGATACGAAGCGACCTCGAGTAAAGTACACTGCTGCACTTTTCTCGGGGTTCACCTCCACACGCCACTTCCTAACCCATTCGCCGAGAGCATCAGCGGCGCCCTGTAGCGCTATCGTGATGTAACGACGGTTGTATCCTGAGCGATAGAGAGCGGTATCTTCCGCAAATAGGGCTAACTCCGCGTCCGGCGTCTTGGGTATGTCGTTGACATAGATCGAAAAGAGTAACGGCGATAACACCGATCCCTGCGGGACGCCGGCGCGGACGGGGCGGGGGGACGAGAGGGTGCCATCGACGCGGTAGCGGAAAGTACGATTCAATAAGAAGTCTCGCAAGATGAGTACGAGCCTATCTGGCACACCGAGTTGGTATAGCTTGTAAATCAAGCCATTGTGCCAGACTTTATCGAACGCTTTCGCCACATCAAAGAATAGCGCTCCCGTCTCTAAGGAGTGGGTTCTGTTGAGTCCGTCCAGAATGTGTTCCGTTAAGCGGTGCACCTGGTGGACGCAAGAGTGAGTGGCTCTGAAGCCAAACTGCTCATTAATTAAAAGATTATTGGAGAAAATATAATCTTTTAGTCGGGAAACTAATACACGTTCGTATAACTTGTCCATGGTCTTTAGGAGACTGATGGGCCTGTAACTGGTGGGGTCTGACCGGTCTTTGGTAAGGGATAGTGTTCGCGTTTAGTTTTACGATTAAGTGCGCGATAATCAACACATAACCTCTTTTCTCCTGATTTCTTATTAACTAATACTATTAGGCTAGCATAAGGGGGGGAGCTAGACTCCCTGATAATACTACTCTCTAACATGTCCTGAACCATATCCTTAACTTGTTGGCGTTCAGTGTATGTTAAGCGATAGGGGCGATACACTACCGGTTCTGAGTCGGTGAGTTCTATAGTCATTTCATTTTCTGTTGTAAAACCTAAATCTTTTAATCCGGAGGAAAAGCAGTTTTTGTAACTGTTAAGTAAATTCTGTAGTTCACATCTTTGACCCTGAGTTAAAGTATCACCACATTTAATACTAGTGTCTACGCGCGAGCGCTTCTCCGTATATCTAGTTTTTATATGTATAGATAGGTAGTTCCTAGCAAATTAATATTGTATAGCTTAAGCTTAGTAGTTGTACTTGTATCGAAAAATCACCTCATGCATCATACGATTGTTCTAGCCAACCACAGCTTTCCTTTCACCTTTAACCTTGAAGCCCACAAGTGGGATACTCTGAACTTCGTTTTTGTTTCTTATTCTAATTTATATAGGGTCTAAATTGGTTATTGCCTACAAACAGTAGTTAAGATTGAACTCTCGATGTTACACTTTACATTTAGTCGCTGTCGCCTTAGCACTGTCCCTTGTAAAATTATTATGATATTTAAATACATTAAAAGGAGTATTTTAAAGTTTAAATAAGCTTTTATTCCTCCCTTTGTTCGAGTAGCGAACAAAATTGGCGACCGTGACAGGACACTTCACATTTAGTCGCTGTCGCCTTAGCACTGTCCCTTGTAAAATTATTATGATATTTAAATACATTAAAAGGAGTATTTTAAAGTTTAAATAAGCTTTTATTCCTCCCTTTGTTCGAGTAGCGAACAAAATTGGCGAACGTGACAGGACAGTGCCTAGTTTTGAAGCGATTTTTTGGAGTTTTACAGAACCTTTGCCTCCGGTTGAGGACGGATAGAGGTCATCACCACGTCAATCGCCACATTGAGTATCACCGAGGGTCCTGGAGGGTATCCGGCCTTATCCTGTGCTGTGTGTGCTGACGTGGGGTCCGAATTCTACGTGTTCATCGTGAAAGTCTCCGAAAAAACTCGTGAAGTGGCAACTTAGGAAGACGAATCAAGGTCTCGCCGACGCAGCAAGAGCACTTTAAGGGCGCAGAATACCTAGGACTGCGCTGCCACTTCTCCTGTCTGATTGTCAAGTGAGCCCGTTCCTTTATTTTCCTTCCAATTTCCCCCTTAATTTGTGTATTCAGGGGTTAGTTTTTTAAATTTGCCAATATTAGTGCTAAATAAGAACCTATCGCAATACCTATTCGTGCTTTTATTTCTTGTGTAGCTTTCTATCGCCTTAAGCTGTATTAACTAGGTGCTTTCCTTGCGCACAAGCCTATTTCAAGCACGCCTATGCATCATTGGCCTAATTTCCCTAAATAATTAATTGTGTTTTTTGATTTACAATATCTGTCCGTGCCTTTTATCTCTTGTGGTGCTATCTGCCGCCTTAAGCTGAGCTAGCTAGGTATTTTTTTATTAGCACACAAGCCTACAGCAAGCACGCAGACGCATTTAGTATTTAAATCCCCAAACGTTTTTGTTTTTTGTTTTATAAGTCTAATTGCCTTCAATACTTACATATTTTATTTGGCAATCCATTTTTCAACTTTCCACTATCACTTTAACACTAAACATTCACTACATTGCCCATTTTGAACGCACCAAATCACAGCGAACATTTGCTGTTATTTACGTCCTTTCTTAAAGCTACTCTCATCAGTACTGGTTACTATTTGCTACGAAGCGCATTCCTATACCTTTATTATTCAATAGGTACTAAACATCTTTTAATATTCATTATTTCTAATCTCCTTGCCCCGTGCATTCCAGCTACTCAGCGCTGCGTTTCTGTCGCTACGCTCGCACCACTGCTGGCGGCTACATCGCTGCAGCGCTTACTTGCGGCGTGCACTGCACTGCAGTCAGCTGTTTACCCTGGCTTCTCAGCACTTCGCACCGGAATAAACGAGGAACGTATCGCATGCGATTTTAGTCCTTTTTCTTGTTTGATTTGGTTGTTCCTTGTAAATAATGCCTGAAACTGATGCTTCGAAGTCTGAAATGAGTCTCAAAGATTTGCTTGCTAAACGCAGCTCAGTTAAGGGGCGCGTAACGAGATTTAAAAACTATTTAGATTCTTTAAGCAAATGTGATAGCCTTCCGCCATTAGAATTATTTAAACTTAAAAGTAAATTGTCTAAATTCGAAGCATTGTTTACAGAGTTTGACGTAGTGCAGGAACAGATAGAAGTGATTAATGTTTCTACTCAGGATGTCGAATTAAATACGAGGGAGTTAGTCGAGCAGGATTTTTATAATTATTTAGCTCAGGCACAGCAAATTGTTGACGCGAATAGTGATGACTACAAGTCTACCTCGTCGCGACGGTCCAGCGTTCAATGCCCGGGTCATGATGACAGTGAAGTTCTAGGGTTCAAGTTGCCTGTCATCAAGATACCTACTTTTGACGGAACTTACTTTAAATGGTTGGAATTTCGGGATACGTTTGTGTCGCTCGTTCATGAACGAAAAATTAGGGACGTTCATAAATTCCATTATTTAAATTCATATCTCGAAGGGGAGGCGGCGCGAGTTATTAGTAATTTAGAGGTCACTGATAACAACTATGCTGAGGCTTGAAAGCTTTTATGCGATCGGTACAATAATAAACGCCAGCTGATTAATAATCACTTAAAATCCTTATTCAGTCTCGAATCCGTGCGTGAAACGGAAAGGTCGTTAAGGTTTATTATTGATCATGTGTCTAAGAACTTACGTGCTCTGCACACTTTAGGTTTGCCTACAGAAAAATGGGACGTATTAATTATTTACATTGTTGTGCAAAAATTAGACTCAAAAACATGTTTTAAATGGGAAGAACACCGTAATTCGTTAAATGAAATACCGAACCTAAAGGATTTTTTCGATTTTCTAAGAAATCGTGCCGATGTTATTGAAACGGTTGATCGTAGTTCACAGCCGGCTAAACACGCTTCGTCCTCTAATAACACAGGTAGGCAGCGGCCACAGACTAAGGTCATGTTGGGTACTTCTTTGGAGGGCTCATCCCCACTACCACAGCCGTCTTCGTCGAAGTCTTGCAATGTGTGCCAGAGTTCTCATCGCGTTTTTGAGTGTCCTGTTTTCAAGGCTAAATCTATTGACGATAGAATGTCTACAGTCGAGTCTTTGAAGTTATGCCACGTTTGTTTACGGCAGGGTCACAAGCCACAGCGATGTAAGCTTCCTGGTGGATGCAAAACGTGTAAGCAACGCCATAATACATTACTTCACGAGCGTTTGTGTAAGGAGGAGGGTCCGTCTACGTCGCGACCTGTCATATCTATGTGTGCGTTGTCGGCTTCCGAAGCGCTTCTTTGTACGGCTGAAGACGATTTGATCAACCCTGTTACTAATGCAACAGTTACAGCGCGAGCGGTGCTCGACAGCGGGAGCCAGTCTTGTCTCATAACATCTCGTATGAGAGATACCTTGCAGCTGACTTCTCAGTTTTCGGACAGGGATTTAGTCGGTATAGCCGCTACTCCAGTAGCTAATAAAATTGAGCCTAAGTGTAGTTCCTTTGGCGCCTTACTCTCTTGTATTGTCTTACCGATTATTTCAGATAAATTACCAACGCGCTCTTTTAGCAGGAACCATTTAAATTTGGCAGGCATTCAGTTAGCCGATCCTCGATTTAACAAAGCATTGGATGTCGATTTGCTACTGGGTGCGGAATTATTTTGGGGCCTACTAGGAACGGAGCAGCGCTCGTTGGGTGATAATAATCCAGTTCTGCGAAGTTCTAAGCTCGGTTGGCTTGTCACCAATCCTGTGGCCTCCGATAATTCGGACTCTGATAGCCTTCATTGTAATTTGTCACGAAATAGTGATACGAGTATTATTGATATAAACAATAATTTATTAAGGTTTTGGGAGTTGGAAAAGGTTCCCAGGAAGTCAATTTTATCCGAGGAAGAGGCGTCGTGCGAGCAACACTTTCTTGCTAATACTTCTCGTGATACCGACGGCCGGTTTATTGTCAAACTTCCGCTCCGTACTGAAAGGGATTGTTTAGGAAACTCGTTACAACTGGCTAAGAAGCGATTCTTCAACCTGGAATCTCGTTTAAAGAGACAGCCTTTGCTGAAGGAGCTTTATTTTGATTTTATGCGTGAATACGCTGACTTAGGTCACTTATCAGACTGTGGTGAAGTTCATCGGTCTCCTGAAGTAGATTTTTTTTTGCCCCACCACCCAGTTTTGAAAAGTAATAGCGAATCCACCAAACTTCGAGTGGTCTTTGATGCTTCGGCTCGTACAACATCTGGAATTTCAGTCAACGACATCCAGATGACGGGTCCTACTATTCAGGACTCGTTGTTCAATATTTTGACTCGTTTTCGTTTATATAAATACGTCGTCTCCGGAGATATAGAGAAAATGTACCGGCAAATTAAGGTTCACCCTGACGATCGTAGTCTTCAGCTTGTTTTATGGCGCGACAATGAGTCTCAGCCATTATGCACCTTGATGCTTAATACTGTTACGTACGGATTCTCGAGTGCTAGTTTTCTGAGTACACGTTGTCTCTGGCAATTGGGTGAAGAGACTACTGATCCTCTCATAAAGGATATCATTCAAAGAGATTTTTATGTGGACGATCTTTTGACTGGGGCTCAAACAGAAAATGAACTGCGTTATATTCAGCAATCCGTCGCTGAAGCTCTAGCTAAAGGAGGGTTCCATCTCAGAAAATATCGATCAAACTTGCCTTCGGTGCTTGAACATAGTTCCACGGAGTTTTCGAGCGATCTTATGATCAGTAACGCGACAAGCACTCTAGGTATTGGCTGGATGCCTAAATCAGACGAGCTACATTTTCCTATTGAGCTACCCTTGGTCGACGTCGTCACAAAGAGATCGATTTTATCTTCCACCTTTAAGGTTTTTGATCCGCTTGGTCTGCTGTCCGTGTGCACTATACGGCCAAAGATGTTACTCCAAGAGCTTTGGGCTGAGCACAAGCTAGGGTGGGATGATCCTGTGCCAGAAAAAATTAAGTCTTCCTGGCTGACATTTGTTAACGGACTCAATAGTATCGCGGAGCTAAAGTTGCCTAGATATATTTTAATTGATGAGCCGGTGCGTATAGAAATGCATTGTTTTTGTGATGCTTCACAAAGAGCTTATGGAGCATGCATTTATTTAAAATCTGTTAATGAGCAGGGCGAGACTAAGGTAAGCCTGCTTTGTTCTAAATCACGTGTCGCTCCAGTGGCGCCGACTACTATTCCTCGTTTAGAGCTGTGTGCTGCCTTGCTAGGAGCCGAACTTTCTGCAGTGGTAGCGCAAGCATTGCGAGTGAAAATTGAGCGTTGCTTTTATTGGTCCGATTCGAAGGTCGTTTTGAGTTGGTTGCATACAACCAAGGGCATGAAAACCTTTGTTGCTTATAGGGTAGGTACAATAAAAGAACTGACTGATCCGTGCGCCTGGCGCTATGTTCCAACCTCTCAAAACCCCGCTGATCTTGTATCGCGTGGTATTGACCCCACAGAAATTAGTAGTTCTGCGATGTGGTGGCAAGGTCCTTCTTACTTGCAGCTCGAAGAGTCTTCCTGGCCGCCCTCGGATTTTGAGGAAAAGCCAGAGTTGCCGGAGATCAAGGTTCTTTCTGTTTTGGTGGGGGATGCTCCTCTCGATCTTTCTAGAATCTCTAGGCTGTCCATTTTACAACGAGCTTACGCACGTATATTGAGGTGGATTCATAACTCAAAACAGATAAATAAAAATAATAAGCTGAGCGGTCCATTGCAAGCATCAGAAATTGATAGCGCTACAAAGGCGTTAATCAGGATTTCTCAAAGGGGTTCATTTAACAACGAGATTGGATTGCTTTCACTAAATAAGGGTTTGAAGGCTAAATCCAATATCGCTTCATTAAATCCTTTTCTAGACTCCGATGGAATTGTTCGTGTTGGTGGACGTATTGCTGCTTCGTCATATGAGTTTGACAAAAAACACCCCATTTTGTTGCATGCCCATTGTCATTTTGCTAAGCTTCTCTTTCGACAAGAGCACACACGGCTCTTACATGCCGGTCCTCAGCTTCTTCTCGCGTCCATTAGAGATCGATATTGGCCGTTAGGTGGACGAAATCTAGCTCGCAGCGTTGCTAAGAATTGTGTCGTGTGTCATCGTTTTAAAGGACAGCACATGACTAACATAATGGGCAATTTGCCGTCCGAGAGAATTAACCCCGACATCCCATTTTCCAATGTAGGGACCGATTTTGGTGGCCCATTTTTAATTACTGATCGTAAGGGTAGGGGATGCAAAATTACCAAGTGCTATTTGTGCATTTTTATATGTTTGAACTATAAATGCATTCACTTGGAAGCTGTCAGTGAGCTTTCCAAGGATGCTTTCATGTTGTCGCTTAAACGTTTTATTGGCCGTAGGGGATTGCCAAAAAAGATATTTTGCGACAACGGTACAAATTTCGTTGCCGCTGCACGCGAGATTAATGATTTTTTAAAGTCAGAGGAAAATATAGATTTTATTTTAGACTTTGCAGCTCAGCATGGCATTGAATTCAAGTTTTCGCCTGCGTACGCTCCTCATTTTGGAGGTTACTTCGAAGCTGGGGTTAAATCAGCCAAACATCATTTGCGTAGGGTAATGGGGGAAGCACACTTAACCTTTGAAGAGCTGTGTTCCTTGTTTACACAAATTGAGGCCATCCTTAATAGCCGACCTCTTTGTCCTCTCAGCCCTTCACCCACAGACCTACAACCTCTTACCCCGGGTCACTTTTTAATTGGCAGGCCAATGACAGCGCTGCCAGCTCCTGCCCTGATGGAGTGCAACGCTCACCGCTTGGACCGCTACCAACGCTTGGAGCAGATGCGCCAGCATTTTTGGAGACGCGAGTACGTCTCCGAACTACAGCAGCGTACAAAATGGAAAACCCGTTGCAGGGATCTGCAAGTGGACGACCTCGTATTGCTGAAGGATGACGCCGCTCCGCCTCTCTGTTGGCGCCTCGGCCGCGTCGATAAGATTTTTCCCGGTTCAGACGGTGTGCCCCGCGTTGCAGACGTAACCACATCCCGTGGCATTGTGCGCCGCGCTCTTAACCGACTCTGCCTCTTGCCGACCGCGGACGAAAGGAAGACTTGAAGGCCATGCTATGCCTTCAACGCCCCGGAGGATGTCTACGCGCGAGCGCTTCTCCGTATATCTAGTTTTTATATGTATAGATAGGTAGTTCCTAGCAAATTAATATTGTATAGCTTAAGCTTAGTAGTTGTACTTGTATCGAAAAATCACCTCATGCATCATACGATTGTTCTAGCCAACCACAGCTTTCCTTTCACCTTTAACCTTGAAGCCCACAAGTGGGATACTCTGAACTTCGTTTTTGTTTCTTATTCTAATTTATATAGGGTCTAAATTGGTTATTGCCTACAAACAGTAGTTAAGATTGAACTCTCGATGTTACACTTCACATTTAGTCGCTGTCGCCTTAGCACTGTCCCTTGTAAAATTATTATGATATTTAAATACATTAAAAGGAGTATTTTAAAGTTTAAATAAGCTTTTATTCCTCCCTTTGTTCGAGTAGCGAACAAAATTGGCGACCGTGACAGGACACTTCACATTTAGTCGCTGTCGCCTTAGCACTGTCCCTTGTAAAATTATTATGATATTTAAATACATTAAAAGGAGTATTTTAAAGTTTAAATAAGCTTTTATTCCTCCCTTTGTTCGAGTAGCGAACACTAGTGTCGATATCTTCTGAACAAATGTCAGAATAATTACTATTTATTTTATGTACAGAGTGACTTCTAGTGATTAATTCGCCTACCTTAATTGTGAACTCCCTATTACCTAAGTTTTGAATTAGGACAGTCCCTAAGCCTTCTTATAATGTGTATTCACCCGGTAATAAGTAATGCTCACGATTCGAGACGTGTCTTACACTACCATGCACGTAAATGGGACCTGTATATTTATTAGAGCACGACACTAAAACGGTTTTGATCTCGCGGGTCCATAAAGTGACGTCACATGCACATACGAGGGTACATTTAACAGTGTGATACGAATCTAACTTCTGAAATATGACGTCAGTGTCAGTTTTTACGATTTTAATTGTAGGTCGTTCCGTGAACGTGTGGCCTAGTAAAATAGGGCATGGTATGACGTGGTCATCAACTACCAGAATGTGTACGTTATGCTCGGCAATTCCTTGAACCTCGACAGTTGCGTATAATAAGCCGATAGGAAGACAAGCTACGTTAGCAATCCCTTTTAATAACGGACCACTAACTTCCTGTCACTGTAACTGCAACCGTTTTGCTTCACTAAGTCGTATTAGTGTCCCTTCGCTACCTAAGTCAACTACACAACTTGATAATTTATCATTTATTTTAATTGGAATCTTATATTTAAGGCTGGTATCATATCCGTTATCTACTTTTAAAACATTTTTACTTTTATCATCCATGATAACACTTTGCTTCAATTTCGGACAATTGGCAGTTAAATGTCCTAACAAGTTGCAGTTTGTGCAATGTAACTTTAGTTTTGGGCAACGAAAGAACGGATGACCTTTCTCGTTACAGTTGTAGCAAGTTATATTTGCACCAGATTTTAGGGTAGTACTAGCAGTTTTATCGTTGCTATGTATTTGATTGAGATTCCGTTTTTCCCTGTCCCTAATCCTAGCAGGATCGGTAATAACCTTATCATGCCCAACTTTTATTGACTTTAGAAATTTAAGGACTGCCTGGAAGAAGAAGGAAGCCTGAACTCCGTAAATTCGGCACTTTGGCCATCAACCTTTACGTTACAATCATCGATACCAGCTAGTAGACAGTCCACTGCGCGTCTGCCTGGGGATTTTGCATCGATTTAAAAGATTCATTTTCGAGTAATAATATAAGTCTAGAGATTCTTCATACCTAACACGTTTATTTAACATTTCGGATAACAATTCTGCGTAATTTTCCCTTGTTGGAAACGATTCACGTAGTTTTGTTTTCCATTTAGACCACGAATGAAGCAGTGAAGGTAAACCTTGGTACCATGTTTTTGCTATACCATTAAGCTTAGGCATTGCATAGTGAACTATCTGTCTGTCGTTCCAATTATATATTAGGGCACACTCGTCGACCTTATGAATCCAAGCATCTATAGCCTGCTCCTTATTTAAATTATGAAATTTATAAAATACTTGAAACAACTCACTTTTCATGATGTATATAATGCTAATGATGCAAATATGGCATTTAACAGCTTTCATGAAGACTTTAAGTTGCTTTATGATCTATGTTTTCCCGAAATAAAAATTAAATTGCGTTCACACATAAGACCGAAATGGTTAAGTAGGGGTATTAGACTTTGTAGTAGGCGAAAAAGAGGACTATTGTGGAAATACAGATCCTGCCCTAATACCAAAAATAAAAATATTTTCAAAAGTTATGCGAAACGTTATAAATCTATTATAAAACTAACCCAAAAATCCCAAAATATTTTTTTCATAAAGAAATCTGTTAATAAGTGCTTAGCTACATGGAGAGTAATAAATAAAATTAAAACAAGCTTTCCCAAGGAAAGTATAGATAGAATTAACGTAGAGGGCAAAATGATCACCAATCCCAAAGATATTGCTATCGCTTTTAATAATTATTTTATTGACAAAGTCCAGACTGAAAATAATAATACTATTATCAATAATAGTTCTCTTAAATGTAATCCGAATACAATTTTTATGTCTCCTTATATTCCATATGACATTCAGACTGTAATAATTTCTTTGAAAAACACAAATAGCGCAGGCCATGACGGTATAATCACAATGATAATCAAAGATGTTTGTATGATTATTTCACCGGTGCTTAGCTTCATATTTAATTTATGTATAGAAAAGGGCATTTTTCCGACAACGCTGAAAAAATCTATTGTTAAACCTCTATTTAAAAAACAAGATAGGTCGAATATGAGTTACTATAGACCCATCGCTTTAATTTCTATTTTTTTCGAAGATATTTGAAAAACTCATATACAAACAGTTGAACTCGTTTTTAGAGACAAACTCTATATTTACCCCTCAACAATACGGGTTTAGGAAGAATAAATCCATAAATATGGCAATATATAATTTCCTGCTTGAAGTAATGAGAAATATGGATCGCCGAATACCTGCTATTGCGGTGTATATGGACTTGACTAAAGCATTTGATTATGTTGACCATGACATTTTGTTGAATAAATTATATAATAATGGAATAAGAGGAAATATGCATGATGTAATAAAATCTTATCTAAAAGGTAGACAACAGGCAACCCGAATTGATAAGATAAACATTACGACAAAAACTGAAACAATATATCAATCAGAGTTTAGGGAAATTAAATATGGTGTCCCGCAGGGTAGCGTACTGGGACCTTTATTATTTTTAATTTATATTAATGACTTGCCAGCAGCAACAAAATTACATAATTTGACGTTATTTGCAGATGACAGTACTCTCTTATTTACTAATGATAACATAAAACAATTAGAAAATGACATAAACAATTCTTTAATATCCGTTATTCAATGGCTTAATAATAATAATCTAAAAATAAATCTTGACAAAACTTTAATAATGAGTTTTAGACAAAGAATAAATAAAAATATTGATCTTAACATTCATTACCATGATAAAACAATTAATGAAACTCAAAGCACAAAATTTTTAGGACTTTACATTGAAATGGAAAACACATGTTGAACATGTCTGTAAAAAATTAAATCAGTTTTCATACGCACTACATAATTTAAGAAAAATTTCTAACGAGTCTGCTTTGTTAACAGCCTATCATGGCTACATAGCATCGACGTTAAGATACGGCATTATATTTTGGGGGAATTCAACGGATAAAGATTTTGCATTCAGAGCTCAAAAACAATGCATACGAGCAATGTATAATTTAAAACAAACTGACTCATGTAAGCCGTTCTTTATAAAGCTAAAAATTTTGGCAATGCCATGTTTGTATATTTACGAGACTGCAATTTTTGTTAAATCGAACTTAGATTTTTTTGAATATAAAACGCGGGCTCGGCATCAACATAAACTATGTACAATAGCCAGTAGGACAGCTTTATTTCACCAAAGCATCTTCTGCAACGCGTCTCGTATTTTTAACAAAATTCCAGAATCCATTCGGAGCACTGATGACCTGATATATTTTAAACGAAAACTTTACGACTTTCTAATAGAGAAATGCTACTACAAAATTAGTGATTTCATGACAGATTGCACTATTTAAATGACATTCCGATTTATTAATTAAGACAGGTATTTTATAATGTGTATTTATTAATAACGTAAAATAGTTCTGAAATTGATCTGACATTTAATTTAATTCAATTCATTAATACCTATTATTGTATGCCCATGCGGCGGGACACAGTTGTTCTAACCTTATTATTGTATTGCCACCTCTCTGTACCTGTGATTCACAATAAATAAATTTGATTTGATTTAAAGGGTCAAATTCTGGTACGACATTTAAAACCGGGAACTTGTCACTGTCACTACCACTAGACTTTAAATTACTCATAACATCAAGAAATTTTCTAAAAAACATGTTTTGGATATCATCATTATCATTTCCTCTACTTAAATTCGATTCAAAGTTATCTAAAGGTGGACGAGACACACTTAGTCTTGATTTTGACCTCGCTACAGAAGACATCCTACGATCTTTGGAGTTACTATATCGTAAATGCTCACGTGATCCTGGTCGCCTTGAAGTAGACCTTGAGCGCCTTGGATGTCTTGAGCGCGACCGGTGACGTCTCAAGCGGCGCACACACGGAGATCGTAACGGCGTACGTCCTCTAGACTGGCTGCGACTGCGAGCTTCAGCCGTGACCGCTTCATGTTGGCAGGGCGTTGAAGCCTTTCTGGACTAAGAACGCCGACGTTGGCGGCCCTTGTCTTTGCCCATGATCAACCTCAAAAACAAAAATATTATTTTAGAATAGTACTCCTAATATTATCTTCGTTATAATAGATAGATAGGTACTCTTAATTGCACACCACACAAACAAATATAATATAAAAAGGGTAGCTGTTAATATTTCATCTTAAATCTTAATTATGTAGTAACTGCTAAATAATCAAGAGTGTAATTAGAACAGCCTAGCCCAGTATAAAGTAATGGCTGTAGTGAATCATTTGAATTATTTCGGCGGACAATAAGATAAAAAAAATCGACAAAAGCAAAATTTTCAGAATGCTGTTGCATTTAAAATACAGAGACATACAAATTTTAAAATCATGCAACCAGGCGACTATTAATAGTGCTCAGAGGTATTTGATTAGTACTTAGCTATCAATCAACAGATTCCTTAAAAAAATATAACTTTAAAGAATTGCTCTGGTCAAACATTTAAAATAAGCTTCACTATCTTGTGAAGTAATACGGAATGTATCCGATCGATCACTTTTACAAAATGTTTCGTTAAAATATCGAAAACCAGTAACCACTAATCTGTACTAATTACGTTTTTTTTTTCGTGGGTATTTAAGAATAACAAAAAAAATATCAGTAGTACTTACACGTTATGCGGGCGTCTTGTTCATATCCCACTTCTGAGTTATTACCACACCGTGTAATAAACTAAGAAGGTATTGGGTTGTATTTGAAACCAAGAAGAAATCTTCACTTTCTGTATTTTTCGAGATACCGCTCGAGAATAGTTATAACTAATCTAAACTGTACACAATAATTATATCTAAACTAAGGACGGCACTTTAGTTTAACCGACGTTGTTAGTTATCAATCTGGAGCCAAAGTGCGCTCCTTACCCAATGTCCCCGATAACGAAATCTCCCCACTACTACTATAATGACTGACGCAGCTGGCTTCCCATTGGCCAGCGTTAAACCAATCAATGAGGAGTCAGCAACACAACTATTTATAATAAGTCTCCAGTACTGATTATACAGTAAATCATTATTAGAAGTATATTAGATTACAATAAATTACAACATATAATACGTACGGGATTTGAATCATACAACATGATACTCGTATAACTTTCTAACCTCAAACTGGTGCAAAAAGGGAAAGAATTATTATTAGCACAGCATGTGATAGACGTTAAAGAGCTTAGAACCAACGGACAAAGCTACTTAATAAGAGCTATGATCATAAGATAATCGTCTGTGACACAAACCCCCTACAAACTTTTTTCTTTTCACAGCAGCTATCCATTTATTTCTATCCATATTTATGTTGGAAACGAATAAAACATGCACGAACTGGTTTTCCCATTGTTTCTACACTTTATAACACAGCACGTACTGTGAGACTGTGACCCATATCGCGAATTTTAACGTTTTTACTTTAAAATACTTAATTTCGTTAGTATGGAATTCTATGGAAATATAGCAAATTGACACAGACAGTCCAGAGTTAATTTACATTTCTGCCAACTAACGTGCTGCGATCGATTTGACGTCCCCCACCACCCACTTTGCACATAGCGAGGCAGAGAAAAGCAAAAACAAAAATAGTGACAGCTCGGGTGGGGTTGTTCTCAAAGTAATTACTAGATGGCGTAACGTATATCACTTAAATAATTAGGATTATAATATTTACCTTAAATTACAACAAAAACAAACAGCTGACTGAAAGCTGTTAAACCACTCAGCACTTGGCGTGAAAATTGACAATGTCAAAGTTTGTCATCAGCTGATCTGTCAAATTTTTTTGCGAGGGTGGGTACCTCGTATCCTAAATCCATATAGCCCATCATAAAAAACTAAACTACTTCTCAGTCAAACCGTATTTTGTTATTCTGTGAACGACAGTTTACTCTAACTAATAAGTTTTCTATCTTTACGTATCAAAATGCAGGCGGTTATTGATAAAGTATATTTGTTCTATATGATCAAAGTCTACAAAGTAATATTCGCGATGTATTAGTGCCTATTGTAATAAAACAATGCTTATCAAGATTAATTACAACATTTAACTAACTCATTATATAAACAAATCCATTCAAAGACCCCGTGATGTTTATAAAACACCACTTGAAATCCGACACGACTAAGCAAAAAATGCCATCTTGAGTGCCAGAGATGTTGCTCTACTTTTCAAGTCAAGTCAAGTCAAAAATCATTTATTTAGTTTAGGGCAGAAAACTGCCACTTATGAACGTCAATAATAACATTATTGGCCCATATGGGGCAGAATATGTCTCCTTATTTTTTGGGCCCTACTAGCGCTTCGAGACAAGACACAGACAATCTGGCAAGTGCTGAGAAGAAACGCCGGAACAAACTCAGTCACCACTAGCTGCCACAAAAAAAAAGGAAAAGAAAATAATGTATACCTCTGCGAGCAGGGCAGTATTTAATTCCAGACATTTTTGTCATTTAAATAGTCATTAACAGTATAATAACCCTTTTTCATCAAAATAATCTTAACATGCGATTTAAACTCAAACATGGGTAGTTCAACAATAGACTGTGGTAATTTGTTAAAAAAGCGAATACATTTCCCCATGAACGAATTACTCACTTTATGCAGTCTGAAATTTGAAACAGCAAGTTTATCTTTATTCCGGGTATTAAAATTATGTTTGTCACTTTTCTTAGGGAAAAGATGCAGGTTTTTGCGAATGTACATAATATTTTCATAAATGAATTGAGAGGCCACTGTTAGTATATTAATTTCCTTAAACAGTTCTTTTAATGAGTCTCGTGGTCGAAGGTTGTAAATTGCCCGTACAGCTCTCTTTTGTAGTACAAAGATAGATTCAATATCGGCTGCTGAGCCCCATAACAATATTCCGTATGACATTATACTATGAAAGTAGCTAAAATACACTAATCTTGCCGTTCCAACATCAGTCAATTGTCTTATCTTTCCCACAGCATAAGCAGCTGAACTAAGTCTTCCTGACAGAGTCTCAATATGAGCACCCCATTGCAGACGGGAATCTAAAGTTATTCCCAAAAAGGTAGTGGAATTACTAGTATCCAGTCGTTCATCTTTTACAATGATATTTGTTGAGACCTGCCTTACATTTGGCATTGTAAATTTTATGCATTTCGTTTTGCTTGCATTGAGCAAAAGATTGTTGGTACTAAACCAATGCAGAACCCGCGAGAGTGCATTATTTACATCGTCAAAAGATTCTTGACCTCTTTTAATTTTAAAGATCAGTGATGTATCATCTGCAAATAATACCACCTCACATAGGTCGGTTGCAAAGTAAGGAAGGTCATTTATATAAATTAGAAATAGCAGGGGTCCTAATATTGATCCCTGCGGTACACCCATGGTAAGAGGTGACCCTGAAGATTCAGTTCCATTTATACATACTTTTTGAGTTCTGCCTGTGAGATAAGAGTTTAATAAATCTAAGGACTCTTTTGAAACCCCATAATGTCTCAATTTTTTTAGTAAAGTTTGATGATCTACACAATCAAAGGCCTTAGAAAGATCACAGAAGATACCTAAGGCATCTTGCTTACTCTCCCATGCATCAAATACTTGTTTTAGGAGTGCAACTCCAGCATCGGTAGTATTTCTACCTTTTGTGAAACCGTATTGTTTATCATGTAGTAACTTATTTAGGACAAAGTGAGATAAAAGTTGATTAAACAATATTTTTTCAAAAATTTTATTAAGTACGGGTAAGATAGATATTGTTCGAAAATTGGAGGGATCAGTTTTCTTACCCGATTTAAATAAAGGAATAATTTTGCTAAATTTCATTAAAGTTGGGAATTCTCCATCATCAATACATTTGTTAAATATAATTGTAAGGTGAGGGGCTATTGCATTTATTATTGTATTAATGATATTGACAGAGATTCCCCATAGATCCTTAGTTTTTTTCATATTTAATTCCCTCAATGTTTTTAGTATTTCCTCAGCGTTTATATGTCTAAAATTTTATGGAGATTGACACTCATTAACACCTGACTTTCAAAGAGACTCAGCTAGTTCAGCAGAAGATGCAAGTTCTTTAGTTGTAGAGGTAGCTATGTTTGAGAAGAATTTCCCAAAAGTATTTGCAACTTCTGTGTTTGATTTAATTAGCTTATCTCCAACTTTGAGAGAGTAAGTGTGATCCCTTGGTTTTTGTCTACAAGTTTCCTTATTTATAATATTCCACGTAGCCTTCGCTTTATTAGTAGAACCTGTAATTATGCTACGTAGATGGTTTAACTTTGCTTTGGCACATACTTGTTTAAATATTTTAGAATACTTTTTAACATACTCTATGATCTGTGGGTTCTGAGTATCTGCTTTTAAACTATACAAGTTATATAACGTATTTCTACTTTTATAAATACCAGGAGTAGCCCAATCATTGAAAATTTTTTGTAGTCTTATCGATCTATCGATATTTGTTCACTATGTATAGTGTAAGTACAAATAAATAAAAACACATAATTTTATTTACAATTTTGTTTTATTTACATTACAAATTAAAGGTTTGTGTTTATAGGACCTGGGCGACGGAACTCTCGATTTATATGGTCTTATTGTGGTGTCATTACCACAGTCACTGTATTCATCTTCAACAGTTCCAGTTTGCTTGTCATCTTCATCCTAGGCGTATAATTGTGCAACAAAGTCAGCAGGGGTCTCTTCGTCAACACGCCAAAATGACATTCTGAAAAATAAAACAATGACATGTATAAAACATTTACTAAATGATTATTATTATTCTACAATTTAATATATTCTGACACCAACGCATATTATTCACAGTACAAAAGTACCTAAATATCAAATTATTACTAAATAACACCATCGAAACTAATAGGCAGTACAAAATAACAAAATTTTATCGATCAAACTATCGACAGTTGGACACTACATTTCGTTCTTATCAATACACCTACGAAAAAAGTTTCACATTGAACACTCATTCACTATGGCCGTAGGTTCATATAAATAAAGGTCAAAATGGCGTGCTAGCAATTGAAAGACAACACCGCCATATTGGATGACTGTCCGTCAAATATCTCATTGTTTACTACAGAAATATTTGTGTAATTATGCAAGAACTTATTCAGTTGATTATTGATAACCAGATCTTATGACTTATTTATTATAGCCAATAGCATATTTTTATATAAATCACTGGGTAATAGTATAAAATGTGTAAATAAGGTTAGTCACTTTCGAACTTGTAAACTACTAAAACTACGATATATTACTTGCAACTAATTATCTAAAATGATTTACGCTCAAAAACACATTTTATAACAGTCTATCATTATTAAATTGCACTTACCTTACTAGAATCGCAATACTATTTTTTTTTTTTTTTTTTTTATATGGCGTTCTATGATCGTGCCCGTCCGAGAACGGTCCGATAACTTCGCCAATGTCGGGTTCAAAGAGGCACAGCAAAAAGGACTTTAGATTGTGCACGTTAAGGATACTTAAAAAATATATATTAAAAAAGCCTTTTGTTAACATAACCAAACAAAAACAAATACAAACGTCACAGTTCATAATGTTAAAACATAGAGGGATATTTTCTGTAGATAAACATACTTATTATAACTTAATATTGTTTATAGAAATATAGTTACATAAATATTTTACTATGGATGAAGAAGGAAAGGAAAGAAGGAATTGAAGGTTGAATGGACGGGGTGTTTTAGTAGGGAGAAAGTCGTACAACGAAACTGAATATTTTGGGCAGCTGAAAAAGATATGATCTGGAGTGCCATCATCAAGGCCGCATTCACAAATCGAACTAATTCTTATTCGAAGCTTGTTTAAAAATATTGGTGTACAAACGTGGCCAATCCTCAATCGACAGATTGTAGATATCACACGTTTATCAAAAAATCTGTGTTTAAAAAACCAGGGTTTTTGTGGGATTATGGGTTGGATATCACCATATCGTTGGCCCTTGATTTTTGATGATTGGTTCCACCTGGACTGCCAAACATCCATTAGATGTTTACGAGCTAGAGAAGTGATATCAATTGCATAGTTCGATTGGTAAGGCACACCGATATTAATGGCCTCCTTGGCCCAGCGATCCACCTGCTCATTGCCGCGGATACCACAGTGGCCCGGGATCCAAGCCAGCGTCACGTCAATCTTTGCTATGTAACAACGGAATAAGATATTTCTAATTTTAACAATAATAGGTGAAATGAATTTTGATTTAAATAAGTTAGATTTAACAGCTTGCAAACAACTCCTTGAGTCTGAAAAAATAACTGCTTTTGGTATGTTGTGAGACAGCACATACGAAACTGCTTCCAAAATGGCTAAGGATTCACCGGTAAATACAGAGGCTTCTTTAGGGCACTTGTGATTTAGGAGTACTTGGTACTTCGGTATCCAAACTGCAACACCAACCGGACTGATAGTCGAGATCTTTGAGGCGTCGGTGTAAATGGGTAAATAATGTTGCCAATCTCTTGCTAGATGCTCAGACAGTTTATAGTCGGCCTGTGGGTCGCCCTTTGATATGCCGAAGTCCAGAATTATACTTGGAGTAAAAATAAGAGCCTCGAAGCTACATTCAAAAACTGGGTTTTTTGAAAATTGAAGTATCGGGGAGGACAGGGGAGGGAGTTTTCTAAAGCTCTTAACAAGACGGGGGGGTTCTTTGTGCGTCCAGTATTTGCTGGAGGGATCCGATATTAAATCAGATAAGGACTGAATACGAGAGAGTATAGGGTGGGTAGCAACCTGATTTGTTTTAAATATATATCTATCAGCCAAATATTGCCTGCGAAGATCTAATGGTGGGTCTACACATTCCACTTGCAAAGTGTTGGTTGGGGAAGATTTCATAGCTCCTATAACTAGTCTTAAACCTTTAAACTGGATCTTATCAAGCCTATCAAGAGCTTCTTTGTTGCATGGTTCAAGAAGGAAGCTGCCATAGTCTAGATGGCTCCGAACAACTGCATTGTAGAGAAGTTTTTGACTGTAGGGGTGAGATCCCCACCACACACCAGCAACGGATCTTAATATGTTTATGCCTTTTTCACATTTTTTAGTTACGTAATTTGAGTGAGGAATGCCAGACAACTTGGAGTCCAAGATGACTCCAAGGAATTTAATTTGATCGTCTAAGGGGACAGGGAGGTCATCAAACAGAATTTCTAAATCTGGAATTGAACGTTTTCTTGTGAATACTACGGTGCTGCTTTTGGGGACAGATAGAGATAAACCATGATCATCAAGCCAAATTTTTAAGTAACTCAGTGCTGTATTTAAGCGGTAATTAATGTCTTCTATTGATTTACCAGACGAATACAAGCAGAGATCATCCGCGTACTGAAGGACACTACAAAAGCACGACACACATTGTTCAAGATCGTACGTATAAATGCTGTATAAAACAGGACTCAGTACAGAGCCCTGAGGAGGGCCCTGAAATACATTTCTCGGGGGCAATGATTGTCCAAAACAACGGATTTTTAGCGATCTGCCCGCAATTAAATTAATCGCGCAATGAACCAGCCTCTCTGGAAGACTCAGGCGAAGCATTTTCTGTTTGAGCACCGGAAGTTGGACATTATCATATGCAGATGCAATGTCCAGAAATACGCCTACAAGGTAATCTCCTCTTGTAAATGCAGTACGAATGTCTGTCGTTAGGATGCCTAAACTATCCATTGTACCTCTAGACTTGCGGAAACCAAATTGTGTTGATGCAAGAATACCTTTATTTTCCACCAACCACTCTAAACGATTCTTGATTAAATGTTCTAAAACTTTGCATAGTGTAGAAGAGAGAGCGATAGGTCTGTATGAGGAGGCATCAGATGGGTTTTTCCCCGACTTCAGTAGGGGAATGACGATCTGTGATTTCCAAGACTCCGGAATATGACCGGTCATGAATATGGAATTAATTAGTTCCAGATAAAAAGATTTCCCCGCTGAACCGAGATGGGTCAAGAAGGAATATGGGATGCCGTCCTCACCTGGAGAAGTGTCTCGAAGACCATACAGAGCGCAATGGAGTTCATCTAGTGAGAAAGGTTGGTCGTACCTATCGGTACTTTGGATTTCGGAATAGGAAAATGGTAAACAATCTTGAGTAGGAACAGTAGGGGGAGATAACTTATCTGCAAATTCATTTATCCAAATAGAGAAGTCATTTGAAGAGGGAGAAGGGCCAACTAGAGAGCCGCGAAACCGTCTAATATTCTTCCAGACCATTGAAGGGGGCGACCTAGGAGATAGATCTTCGCAAAACTTGACCCAACCCTTTTTCTTTTTGCTAGAAAGAATACGTCTAGTACGCGCAGCAACCTGTTTATATTTAAGAAAGTTCTCTGTACTCATGCATGAACCATAATCTTTTTCAGTTCGCTTGCGGAGAGCTACGGCTGACGAGCAGTCAGCATCCCACCAAGGTGGAGGAGCCAATTTTTTACGGTTAGGACTCTTCAGGGGAATGCTTGAATCTGCCGCCGATGACAATGTTTCCATGAATACAGAAATCCTCTCATCAAGATTGGAGTAAGGTATATTTAAAAATCTCTGAAGGCCTAGTTCAATTTCTTTTGTAAATTTAGTCCAATCAGCGAGCTGAATCTTGTATTTAAGAAGGGGTGGAGGGGAAGAAACTGGAGATACAGAAAGCGGCTTGGAAACAATAATCGGAAAATGATCACTTCCATGTGTCTGAGGTAGAACGCGCCATGAGCAAAGAGACGCGAGACCAGGAGAGCAAATTGTAAGGTCTACTGCCGAACGCGGGTCTTGGGACGGTGTAACGCGTCTTGTCGGAGATCCATCGTTAGGGACACACAGATTAAAGTCATCAAATAAATCGATAAGTTGACATGCAAAAGAGTCGCAGGAGTGTGAACCCCATGACACATGGTGAGCGTTAAAATCACCGAGCAAAATGATGGGAGAGGGCAGAGACGATAGAATATTACGTAGTTCCGGAATTATTAAGTTTGATCGGTATGGAATATAAAGGGATAAAAATGAAATATCCATTACTCTAGCAGCCACGGCATTAAAAGACGGGCTGTGAGGGGGAATGTTCAGAAGGGAGTAAGTAAAACAATTTTTAATAAGAAGGCAGCAACCACCGTAGCCATCATCTCTGTCATCCCTGAGACAAGCATAACCCGAGACTCTAAAGAGAGACTCAGGTCTCAGCCATGTCTCAGAGATGGCAGAGACCGCCACAGAGAATTTATTACATAAATATATTAAGTCACTTTTTTTATGGCGAACACTCTTACAGTTCCACTGGAGAAACTGAAAGGGGTTCATCATGAGAAATATTATCAAGATTTAAGACTTCTTTAGGGAGAGAATTAAAGAGACGTGAAAGTTTAGAAGCGACGTTGGGCGGTAAAGCGTCATTCCATTTTGAAATGATAGATGTCAACATGGCAAGCATTGTCTCTATCAATTGGTCGTTTTCAGTAGCTGAACAATCATCTTGATAAGCACAGCCGTTAGGAAGAGATGATGAAACATTGCCTATAATGTTTTGGTGCGCGTGTCTGTCATAGCCCTTGGACAAGGGGGCATTCGAACGCGAGCTGAAAGAGATGGTCTTTCTACGAGAACTCGGCAGGCTAGCGGGATGTGTCGGCGATTTAGTTGGAGAAAGGGGGGTGGCATATACTGTACGGGGCTTATCCTTGACGGCGTCACTGTACGGGCGTCTAACTGGCGGAACGCGGGCTGATGCTTCCATATACGAGATGTTATCATCCGACATCAATAGTTTAATGTTCTTTTGCCTTGACTGTTCGGGACAGCAGCCGTTAGTGGCGAAGTGCCTTCCAGAACAGTGAAGGCATGTAGAAACTTCTTCCACTATGTGACACGTATCACCTGCGTGACTTTGAGCGCAACGGAAACAGCGAGGACCGGACCTGCATTGGTTCTTCACATGTCCAAAACGGCAACAATTGTGACATTGAATAGTAGGTAGAAGATATGTGTCTACATTGAGTGCTGTATGGTAGGAGTAAATTTTTTTTAGTAACAGTTGACCCGAGAAAGTTAACACAACGGTTTGAGTTGGTATCCAAGATGGGGTGTCGTTGGTAGTGGTTTTTCTATTCAGTCTCCTAGCCTTCAGGACCTTGCCGCAGCCATCAGGTAAGTCAAGTGAGTCGATAAATTCGTCAAGTGTCCATTCAGTTGGAATTCCACGTACTAAACCCATACGGGTGCAATTGTATGTAGGTATGATCGCCTTGTAGCCATTCTGCGTCAAAAACTGAGCATTTACAAAAGTATTGGCATCATTACCTGTTAGGAATTCGATAGCCATTCTATTTCGACCGACACTTTTGACGCCATCCTTGACAATGCGTGTAACGTTGTGTTTGTGTAGAAATTGGCCGAATTTAAGGGGACGAATTGTGTTACCGGCGGTAGGGTCAGTTTCGACACGCGACACATGTACAATGAATGGACCACGATCTTCTTGACTATATGAGCGAGATTCGGTAAAGCTTGGATGTGTGTACACGGACTGCGACATCGATTGAGTATTAGTCTGTGATTGAGTATTCGGTGGTGTAGAAGTTGTATTTGTGGTATTTTTTGGGCGTTTATCCTGCTGAGGCTCCAATGGGATCTTATGCTTTCGAGTGTCCGGTCTCCCGGTCCGAGTCAATAAATCAGACGAGGAGAGCGGAGGAGACTGTGTTCCTGAGTCCGAACTTCCGATCCGAGTCCGTGAATCCGATGGGAAGACCGGAGGAGACATTGTAATGTCATCCGGAGGGTCGGGAGGATCTGGAGGAACGTTCATCGTTGTACGACTTACTAGAGTGGATTAATAAGTGAAAATATATTACCTGTACGTAGCAAACACACAACAGAATAAGAAAAAGGCTAATTTAAATTAAAAAAAGCGGTGGATAATTAAAATTCACTAAAAAAACGCAAAAAAGCACGTGCCTCCCTAAGCAAATTGACAGCGAAAAAACAATACTATTTTCACAAGCACTAACAAATTGCTTCTGTCAAAAATGACACTTTTATAAAACAAATCAAAATGCGCGCGAAACACAGATAAAATAATATTGCGGTTTTAAGATGAAGGAAATTTATTCGAGTTTATACATTGCTAAAGTCATCAATACAAATGTAGTCTCCATATGATCGAAAATAAGACTTTAAGTCCCGTGGCGAAGCGCGGTCTCATGAGACCGCTTGGCATTTGACGGAACGGCGTGATTTTTGACAGCCCGGTCTCATGAGACCGGTTGGATGCATTGGGGTTAAATGACATTTAGATTTTTTTTTGCGTCACAAGACTAGTGCGGTAGTAACAAATTGCTTAATCGAGTGTCGATTATGCACAAATCACAGATACATATTACTAAAAAATACTAGGTGTGCCGTCCCTACAGAAACAAAGTTCTATCGAATGGTAACGATTCAACTATGGTTGAACTAATGACATTTAGCGCAATACGGATTTTGCTTCCAGCAGCATTGTTATTGAATCGTAGCCATGTTCGAATTAGATACGTTTCACGTTCGAACCGCTTCCGCAAAAATTAATGCGATCGGGGCCCTTTATGCAGGTCGAAAACGTGGACACTTTTGTGTCTTGTGTCAGATACAAGCTACCGATGAATTTTGATTTGTATAGAACCGGTATGAAATCATCCACTCCCTGCGCATACGTAGTCATTTTTTGTGTCCAGTTGCTTCCACTTAACTCATATTTATGAGGATCACAAAGTGTTCGGTGTAGGTAACTGGAAACCATAAGTCGTCAGTTAAAGACACGAGCAACATTAACAAATTTCCTTACAATTGTTTGAGTCGACAGAGTGAGAATTGAGTTGCATTCAGTGTCCGTCTCCTGTGTGCGACACAAACCACGAACACTGAACGGGTGTCGCACGAGCTACAGGACACGGCGACTACGGTTCCCTGTGTTGGTGTGCCGTGTCGGCAACAAAAAGTGTCTACGTTTGCGCAGCGCCTTATGCTCTCATCGGCGACGTTGTTGAGCGGCGGCGCGGCGATGAAGGCGACGTAGGGCGCGAACTCGGCCGTGCGCAGGATCTTGAGCGCCTGCGGCTCCACATTCAGGATCGCGATGCACCGCTCCGAGTGGATGAGCCGGATCGTCTCCAGCTTCGTGCCGTACATTGCGTCTTCGTGGGTTCCTGGGGCGACCGAATTGGGAATATGCATGAACATTTTATTTTATTGTTTTTACTATATGTTTTTAAGGTGGACAGACGACCTGGTAAAGGTCTTCGGAAGACACTCGATGCAGGCCACTTCCAACCAGCTAATCTAAAAGTCAACTGGGGAGGCCTATGTTCAGCAGTTGACGTCCTATGACTGAAATGATGATGATGATGACTATATGTACCAGCAAGAAGCAAATTCAGCCACGTCTGTCTGTCCAACGTCTACTGCTAAACACAGCCCTCCCCCAATAATTATCATCGGGGGGGTTGCCAATACTCGCCACGCTTGGCGGACGGGGCGGGTTAGCGAATGCACTTTTTTATAAGATTTCGTACGAAGACGCGCCTGCCCGTCTTGTGCTATAGGAATCAGTCGCCTCTTACGACACGCCTCCTGTTGGGGGTAGGGAAGTGTATTCTTTAACTGTTCTAAAATGTAGCAAGCAAAAGTGGCTGTGGCCCAGCCACATCTGTCGCAGGACCGATGAAAGGTGGAGTAAACTAGTTCTCGAGTAGAAACCGCATCTTGGCAAACGTAGTGTAGGACGCCCCCCAGCTCGATGGACCGACGACCTTAGGAAGATGGCTATCGGTAGATAAATGAAAAAAGCGGGAGATCGTGCTCTTTGGCGCTCTTTGGGGGCTTACATTCAGCGGTGGAAGCAATAGGCTGACATGCTGAGCTGTTGCTTGCTACTTCGTTTGCATGATCTTTAAATTTATTCAAAAAATACTCAATTCTTGAGGCGCGGCCGCGTTTGTGTATGTTATAGGCGCTGGATAACCACAATTTCCTGAGGTTTAATAAATAAAAGATAAAATACATCAGACAACTATATTCGCAGGAAGCAGAAGAAGGCAGTGTTGCCAATGTACAAAAACAATGTAAATATTAAAAAACTAACTTAATGTGGCCATTCAACATGCTGCGGCCTAAAAGATAAGAGAAACAATCAGCCACAAATCTCAAACTATATAGCTAAGTAACATTATTTTTAAATACAGTAGGATTAACTTAAAAGTTATAAAGAGCTAGACCAATTACATAGTACAAATTATAAGTAACGTTGCAGGTAAGTTGGCATACAACTCCAATGTAATACAGTAAGTACAAATAAATAGCTTATTTGCTACAAGGACAAACCGCTTAGCTAAGTATAGTATGTTACATAGTAGTATTCTTAGAATAAAGTTACTTCAATATCTTATATAATGTATAATTAACATTACTTTTTAATAAATGGTGACAACCTTATGCATATAAATTAAAATTATCATCAATGGGTAACAGACAGATTTTATGAATGCCTCGAATGAGAGTTCTACCATTAGATGTTTTTACTTCTACAGTTTTAACTTTTGTGTCATGCCCAGGAAAAACGTTTATTACTCTAGCCATGGGCCATGACATGGAAGGTGTCTTATCTTCCTTTAAGATCACTAAACTACCTTTTTTTTTTGTTACGTCTGGAAAATGCTGTTCCGCATACCCGTTGGCCGCGGGTTATGTGGGACTCCGGCTCTTACAGTGAGAGCCGCATACCCACTAAAAACCAGACGGTGTCCTCCGGTGCCATTAAGTGAGTTGGAACTGCGGGTTATCGCCCCAGGCAAGCCCTAGGCATTCGTCCGCAGTTCATCACTAAACTACCTACTTTAACATCATGACATTCAGTTTTCCATTTTGGTCTATTTTGTAATACATTAAGGTATTTCTTATGCAAAGTATTCCAAAACATTTGCTTCAAATTGGTACATAGCTGCCAAAATTTTAATCTATTATGCGGAATATCAAGCAAGTTTCTTTCTGGATACATAGTTAGAGACGAACCTATGATAAAATGACCCGGTGTCAAGTAACAAAAATCATCAGGGTCTGACGATAGAGGCAATAGAGGTCTCGAATTAAGTACCGCTTCTATTTCTGTTAACACAGTGTTAAGTTGTTCATAGGTAAGTACAGTTTTGTGTAAAACCCTTTTTAAACTTTTTTTTGTGCTCTTAACCGCACTCTTCCAGAGTCCTCCGAAGGTAGGACTATAATTTGGAATATAATGAAAGCTGATGCCACGCTGAGTGGCAAACCTTTGTACGTCTGCCTGGTGACTCCGGGATGTGTGAAGGTTATAGAGTTCAGCTAATTGGGACCTTGCACATTAAAAGTACTGGCATTGTCGCAGTGAATTTCGACGGGCAGGCCTCTTCGCGATATGAGCCTTCTTAGGCAAGCAAGAAACGTTTCTGTGGTTAGATCTGAGGCCAACTCCAAGTGTATGGCCTTCGTTGTGAAACAAACGAAAACGCAGATATAACCTTTACCAATTACTGATCGTCTCTCACGCGATAGCTTAACATCGATAGGCCCAGCGAAATTCACACCGACTTTTTCAAAAGGCCGGCTGGTAGCAGTGACACGAGCAGCAGGCAAGGACCCCATGAGCTGTTTGGCCACTGTGGCTTTTTGCCTGAAACATGTTTAACATTTGTGAGTTATTTTTTTAACTTCTACAAGACCATTCACAATCCAGTACTTTTGGGATAGACTTGAGAGTAAAAGTCTAGGCCCTGCATGCAGCAGCCTTTCATGTTAGTAGTGTATTATTGGGCATTCTGGCCCCCAGTCGTCCGCTTCGCTTCCGACCGTTCGCTGCGCTCACTCGGTTGACAGAATGCCCAATAATACACTACGAATGGAGTGTTGAATAAATCTAAAAAAGTATCTTGATCAAAACATTCGGTTGAAGACCCGTGGTAAGTATCTTCAGAGAGACCCGTGGTAAGATTCTCTCACCGAACGCCCTGCCTAATATGACACAGACCACTCAGGACCCATGGTAAGATTCCTTTGCTGAATGTATCACCTAACACGTTCGGTTAAACACCCGTGGTAAGTATCTTCAGAGAGACCCGTGGTAAGATTCTCTCACCGAACGTCCTGCCTAATATGACACAGACAACTCAGGACCCATGGTAAGATTCCTTTGCTGAATGTATCGCCTAACACATTCGGTTGAAGACCCGTGGTAAGTATCTTCAGAGAGACCCATGGTAAGATTCTCTCACCGTCTGTTCTGACTAACACATTCAGCTCAAGACCCATGGTAAGATTCTCTTACTGAATGTCCTTCCTAACACAAACGGTTGAAGACCCTAGGTAAGTATCTTCTGAGAGACCCATGGTAAGATTCTCTCACCGTCTGTTCTGCCCAACACATTCAGCTCAAGACCCATGGTAAGATTCTCTTACTGAATGTCCTTCCTAACACAAACGGTTGAAGACCCGAGGTAAGTATCTTCTGAGAGACCCATGGTAAGATTCTCTCGCCGTCTGTTCTGCCTGACACATTCAGCTCAAGACCCATGGTAAGATTCTCTTACTGAATGTCCTTCCTAACACAAACGGTTGAAGACCCGAGGTAAGTATCTTCAGAGAGACCCATGGTAAGATTCTCTCACCGTCTGTTCTGCCTAACACATTCAGCTCAAGACCCATGGTAAGATTCTCTTACTGAATGTCCTGCCTAACATGCTGAAGCTGAAGACCTATGGCAAAATTCTATCTCTAAATGTCCTTCCTTAATTAATTACTATTACCTTTACTTACTGTTTACCGTTACTTACCTTTTTACCTTTACCATTTTTAGCATAACCATACATTTACCTTTATGTAAAACTATACCTTGAGATTTTTTATTCAAATAAAACAACCACAACAACCATAATTTATTATAAATTGAAATAAATGGAGACCTTTTTTACTACGATTATTTATAAAATAAATCAATTCTTCTACTCGTCGAAGTTTCATGGTCACGGTGCAAATAGTTTATTTATTAAATCATGTCGTGGGGATCTGAAAAAAATAAAATAAAACATTAAATAAAATTGTGGAAAATTAAAATACAGAACCGAAACTTTTAAAAATACAACAAAATAATAAATAAATAAAAAGGTTACCTGTTTTAACCAAGATTCGTAACAATGTGTTCTGCATATTATTGTAGATATTTAATTTAATTTAACCTTGATGAGCAGTAGGTACTCCTGAAATAAAAAACACATATGTGTTATTCATCAATAAAATTTGTAATAAACATTAGCAAACAATTATCTATTGTTTTTTGGTAGCTAAAGGATTTTTATTTGTGATATATTTCATATTTCGAGTAACACTATAATCAAAGCAAAAAAAGTCAACTTTTTAAGTTATCAATGAAAAAATGATTTATTATTTATTATTCAACCAAAACACGTATAGAAAAGAAAAAGGCTTGATAATCTTATATATTAGATATCTATAGTTGTATGAAAGAAGAAAAAATACTGCACTGACCCCAGACAGCCTGGAAACAGCAAGCATGTTAAGAAGTATCAAAAATAATAATCTCTCTCGGAAGATTAACGAAAATAATAATCTGTAAGTTATCCTTTACACATAAAATATTTTCTGTTTCAGACAAAAAGTATATTTATATATAATTACACTTACATTTTTTGGAAATACTGCACTGGTTTCACAGAGTTTTTTAAATGTTCACCATAATTTTCAATTATTACGAACTTATTGAATAACTTGTAGGTGTTCGATGAAATCCTATGTCACACTGTATGTTGCATCGCGTGGATCGTGGGAATGTGCGAGCTGCAATTTATAGTCCAAGAGAAGGATCGGTACTTGTTTCGGACTACTATTTTAGGTATTTTTATGTAAACCTGTTTATTTTTAAATGGTTTAAAACTTTGTTTTGTATCGAGTTTTTGACATTGTCATACTATTTAAATTTAAAAAAATGTCATATTATAAATACAATTATTCATTAAAATTAAAATATTCCTTCAGACTATAAAAACAATTACCTACTCAACAACCAATTATTTAACATTTTTCTGAAATACATTTTCTTGAAGCACTTCAAGTCTTTTGAGTAATTTATTATATATTGCTATCGACATATTATAAATATTTTTCTTATATATAAGTATCCTTGTGACATCGAGGTTGATTGATATTATGATAACGTTGATTTAAACATCTCGGCTCCTGGTCTAACACAGCTTACTTGCAGATTAAGCATTAAATGCTTTGAATGAGTGTGTACGACGTGTAACTTTAGATTTTTATTGTTTACTTCATGTTGCATTGCAAGTTGGAACTGATAATTATTTTTATCTTTCTAATTGACCTGAATGCTGGCTGATAGAGACTGCTTCTATCGTTAAGTCCGCTTTTATAAAAGTATGTGCAATAAAGTTTTTTTAATCTTGTGACAAAAATTTATAAAATCGATAAGTAAATTAATTTTTAGTTGAAGGTAGACTCAAATCAATGTAGTAATAATTATCAATTTTACTCTTTACAAATGGAATAATGGAAATTTGCTACTTGGAAGACCTCATAATTAGTATTTGACTAGCCATTTAAGATATTAACTTATATGCATTACATACTGATTTCACTTGTACCGCAACACAGTGTAATACAATCATATTTCCTTTGAACGTTACATCAAAGTATCTGTCATATTCTAATTCAAAAGGTAATAAGTTATTTACTTGCTACTGAAGTTTTTTTTCTGTGCTTATCAAACATAAATAATACGGTCTAAATTTGTATATATTTTTATTGTAACTTTGGTTACAACAAATTAGCTTTATTTTTGCTGACAATTTATTATTGATCACATAAATACGGATTTTCACCGCAAAAAAATCAATTACTTTGTGAGATTCTTTGTGAATATCAAGAAACAAGCTCCCCATTGTGCAAAATGTAAGTAAGTACTAATATACATTTATTTTATAGTCAGTTTGTTTCAGCAAATAATTTTAAAGTAACGTTTTCTTTATTGTTGTATTTGTGTAGAGATCCGCGAAGTGTTCTGTTAAGCTAATTGATCAATGAATTGAGTGGTCGCGGGTTCAAATCCCGCAACCATCAATGTATGTAGCTAGCGTAGTAAGTACGTATGTTTGTACCTATTTGTAGTGTATTTAAATGTGTCATTACCGTACCTAGACATTACAGAACACTGTGCACTTAGTTTTCCTTTCCTTAGTTAGATAGTGGTTATGATTATTGAGAAGATAAACTAATTATGATTATTATTTTATAGGTCGGACTCTGAGTACGCATCCAGCATTGAAGACGTGGCTCCATTAGAGGTGGTGCTACCTCGCCCGAGCAAGAGCAAGCCCAAAACCAGCGCGTCGTCGACCTCAACCGCTTCTACGCCTGCGCCTGCGCCTAAGCCGAGGAAGCGAAAGCCTACCATCAACCCAGTTGTGAACGTTGAAGCCCTAACTAGGTAAATTTCCTCCTTTTATAATAATATTTACCAAACTCACTCGCAATTATTGTACTAGCACTTAATTGTAATATTTGATAAAAGGTAAATTTTTAATAATTTACAATGAGTATTTACGAGTACAAGTAAAATAGTAAATGATCGAAGTACAACAAAACTAACAAAAAAAAAAAAAGATTTATCGATAAAAATATATGTTGCTCAAATAAATATGTTTATTGTTCACAGACCAAAGAAAAAAACGAAGAGTTTGTTTGCAATCATCAATAAAGACGAGCAGGCAAGTACGAAGGAGACAACTCGTAGCATTGCATCGAGCTTCACGTCGCGGGTGTCTTCGGGCCAGTGTCGTCGCACTGCAGTCACCAGCGGCGACTTCTACATAGATTTGAAAATCTACCACACCGACGATGTTAAGAATGTTCCAGCCGAGGAACGCTATAAGAAAGCGCTTGCAGCGGTAAAACTCCAATGCGGTGAACAATCCCAGGAGTGGGAGGCTCTACAAGGGTTTATAAGTAGGGCTTATGTAATTTTTGAAGAGTGCGAACCAACTTATTATAGCAATAAAATAAACATAAAATAATTTGTAATTTTATACTTGTAAATATACATGTTATACAGTTTTTATTTTTTTACATTTCAATTATTCGTCATTATTTCTAGTAGATTACGAGTCTTTATTGTTTTTTAACTAATTCTTGGTTCTAAAATGCCTTTCTGCACTATTTGTAACGTGTCCATAGGTTCTACCTCTTGGGTAGGTCACTTGCGGAGTCGCTTGCACAAGCAAAATAACTCCACCCAGCCACACAGTGATGGTGTGGAAATCGTAGCATCTGCATTTCGCTCTCGTATCATTTCTTACCGATTAGTTGCAATTGAACTTGATCAAACTTCTATAGATATTTTCTTTAATTCTATTCATAACAAAATAAAATCACTTTTAGATGAAGCTTTAAGAGTACATACTTGCATTAAAGTGAATTTTGAATTATTTAGCATTTTCCTGTTATTCAAAAATAATATGCAGGAAATCAAATCCTTTGTTACAAAGAATTTTATACTTTACCACAACTATGATTATGATAATTTATTTTCTAAACTAGTGAGTATATTGAAAAAGAAAATGGAAGAATTTGAGGAAAGCGATAGTGGTTGGGCATTTTTGAGTAATTCACATTTAGAAATAAATGTAAATAAGTACCAGCCATTAGGTGGGTCATCTTATTTAAAATTACCTAAATTTATTCAAAGTAAGAAAGCGTGTATAAATATTCAAAACAAAGACCAGTGTTGCTTTTTATGGAGCGTAACAGCAGCTCTTTACCCGGCTCGAAATCATCCTGAACGAGTCTCGTCTTATCCCAATTTTAAAGATGTTCTTAATGTCAATGGGATATCTTATCCTGTCACATTCTCAGATATTAAGATTTTTGAAAAAAACAATCCCAAGTTAAGTTTTATCATTTACGGTCTAAAAAATTCTAAAAACATTATTGGCCCCGTATATAAATCTGAAAATACGAAAAACAAAAAAACTATTCATTTGCTATTGTTAGAAAACAACGCGACGTCACATTATTGTCTTATCAAGGACTTGTCGCGGCTTCTCAGAAATCAAATAACAGCACATCATGGTAAAATTTATTTCTGTGATACATGTTTAGTGTTTTTTACTACTTGTGAGGAACTAGAAAATCATATATGTAGCGGGGTCGTCACTGTATTACCTGAAAAGGGGTCCGTCATAAAATTTAAAAATTATGATCGTAAACAAAACGTTCCATTTGTAATTTATGCAGATTTTGAGACAATTTTAGAAGTGCACGAGGACAAGTCTGATTCTGATACTCAAAATACAAAAACGCTGCAGCACCATATACCCTCAGCGTTTGCGTACAATATAGTCTGTACTGTAAACACTAGCTATAATCGCTTTGTATCATATCTAGGTTCTGACTGTGTTTCTAAATTTATAGAATCTCTTTATCGCGATGTTCGTGAAATTCATGCTATCTTATCCAAACATTTGCCTATGATTTTTACCGAAAAAGATGCATCCGAATTTTCGCAAGCCACTCGCTGTCATATATGTGATCACTTCTTATTTTCAGACAAAGTGCGAGATCACTGCCACATAACAGGATTATATCGTGGTGCAGCACACAGATATTGTAATTTACAATACAAAACACCTAAGTTTATTCCTGTCTTTTTTCACAATTTGGCAGGTTATGACTGCCATTTATTCATAAAACAATTAGGTGAAATGCCTGGAAATATTAAGATTATACCTAAAACTAAAGAAAATTATGTGTCATTTACAAAATTTGTCCCGATTTCCGATCAAGAATTTATGCAATTGCGCTTCGTAGATTCATTTAAATTTCTTGGCACTAGCTTGGATAAATTAGCAAAAACTATTAAAAAAGAAGAGTTTGAACATTTACGCATGCATTTTCCAATACCTACCCAATTTAATTTACTTACTCGCAAAGGTATATATCCCTACGAATACATGGATAACTGGGATCGCTTTAAAGAGCGATGTCTACCAGAAAAAGAAGAGTTTTACAGTTCCCTTACAAATGAGCATATTACAGATGAAGAGTATGAACATGCTCAATTAGTTTGGTCGCAATTTAACATTAAAAATCTGGGTCAATACACTAAATTGTATTTAAAAACAGACGTTCTCTTGTTGACTGATATTTTTGAAAAGTTTAGAAAAACTTGTAAATTTCATTATCAATTAGATCCTGCTTTCTATGTAACCGCTCCTAGTTTATCATTTGATGCAATGCTTTATAAAACTGGAGTCGAGTTGGAGCTCATAGATGACCTTGCCATAGTGCGTATGATTCAATCAGGCATCAGAGGAGGTGTATGCACGTGTTCGCACAGGCATGCCAACGCCAATAACAAATACATGAACGAATACGATCCCTTAAAACCAGATACCTTTATAGTTTACATAGATTGCAATAACTTATACGGATTCAGTATGTGTCAATCTCTACCACTATCGAATTTTAGATTTTTAAACCAGGTAGAAATTGAATGTCTTGATATTGCTAATGTTCCTGCTGATGCTGACTATGGTTTTATTCTTGAGGTTGACTTAAGCTATCCAAAAAAGTTGCATGACGGACACAATGATTTGCCATTTTGTCCTGAGAAATGCATTCCACCCGGGGGTAAGACTTTTAAGCTCGTGCCTAATCTTTACGACAAGTACTTCTACGTTATCCACTATGTTCACTTAAAAACATGTTTAAAACATGGGCTGGTATTAAAAAAAATACACCGTGTCATAACGTTTCAACAAAGTCCTTACTTAAAACAATATATCGATCTAAATACGAGTTTAAGGCAACAGGCTCAATCTACATTTGAACAAGACTTTTTTAAGTTGCTCAATAACAGCATTTTTGGGAAAACCTTAGAAAACAACGAAAAAAGAGTGAATGTACATTTAGTTAACGAATGGAGTGACCACAATAATATAACAAAAAAGAAAATAACTGCTAATAAATTAATTTCAAGTTCTAGTTTTCACAGTGCTTCAATTTTCACTGAAAATTTAGTTGCGATACAAACAAAACCTGAACAAGTGATTTTGGATAAGCCAATATACATAGGGTTTACGGTGTTAGAGTTATCTAAAAGCCACATGTATGACTTTCATTATTCAGTTTTTGAACCATCGTATAAAAACAAATTACAAATGTGTTACACGGATACGGATAGTTTCGTGTACCAAATTGAAACCGAAGACTTTTACAAAGATTTAAAGGAAACTTTCCTACATTATTTTGATACAAGCAATTTTTTCAAGGAAAATTTATATGGCTTACCCCTTCTAAATAAAAAGATTCCTGGACTTTTCAAGGACGAAATGGGAGGAAACATTATAACAGAGTTTGTCGGATTACGTTCAAAATTGTATTGTATAAAGACCAATAATACTACAATTAAAAAAGCAAAGGGAGTAAAGATGAGTGTTGTTCGCGATATACAAATATCAGACTACAAAAAAACCTTGTATCACGGCAATATAGTGCGAAAAACGAATGTTTTATTTAAGTCTATCAAACACGACATTTTTACTCGTAGTCTTAACAAAGTAGCGCTATCCAGTAATGATGACAAGCGTTTTGTTTCGGGTGACAAGGTATCAACGAGAGCTTGGGGGCACACATCCATTCTAAACATTTAGATAAGCATAACATTGAACCAAGAATTAGGTAATTACAATTAAATTATAATACTTTCCTTAGATGTAAGATTTTCTTTATTATAATAGATAAACAACCTAATTAAGTTAATATTAAGTTTCAAATATGTAAATTAATTATTTAGGTACGTTGTTTTATTTTGTAATAGAAATAAATGATGACAAATAATTTATTTGGGTTTTATTTCTTATACGTAAAGACGTTCACATTAACTCAATACATCATGTTTAGACATGTTTTAAAATGTGATGGTAATCATCGCGTAGAAACGGTGAAATCCTATGACATCGGTCACACGTTGGGAATCAATTTACTACATTTAGGTATTTTGCAACGCAGATAAAACTTTACAGGTTTGGACATGAAGTTAATTAATAGCACGTGGCATAGCCGGCTCGTCTCATATTACCTATTTGATATAAGCAATCAGTAGATTTTATTTAGTTATCAATTCGACTTCGTTGCGTTCAAACTTGTTTCGGTTAAAAGTTAAGATGGCTCAACGTAGTCACAGTCACCTTCTCACCTCACCACAAGCCAGCTACGTTCTTTCAATCAATAGTAGAGTACCCAAGCACGTAATTAAAATTGAGATCATGGAAGCAGTGGAAGTGTCAAACGATGAAGTGGACATTCAAAGTCGTGCAAAAACTCAATACATTGTGTACGAAAATTGCGATGATGTGTATTTTAGCACGCTACAGCTGATGTCACACATCAGTTCCAAGTTGCGAGACCGCAACGAAAGACCTACCTTGTGAGTGGGAAACAATTAATTTTCAATCAGGTATGTAGTATTTTATTATTTTTATTTTATTTTGTGTGATGAACTATTTACATACTTGTTCTAGGAACTATTACAATTTATTCACTTTATTCTATAGATAAAATCGACAGATTTCATTGTTTTTTTTCTTTTACAGAGAATGACTGACGTATATGATGATTTTCCTCAATACGCTCAAGACCCGTTACAAGACTTCACTCAGCAATACAAAGATTTATTTGGTGTGCAATCGTCGGAAATTAAACAAAAACGTAAAAAACGAGTTCCTCCAAAAAATAATAAGCGGAAAACTCCGAAATCTTTTGTGGTATGTAACGAACAGGAAGGCCTCAAGATGATCCAGATAAAAGTGGTGGACCTGGTCTACGAGCATGACCGAGTGAACTCGATCTCATCGTCAACGACGTCGGATGCTGACAGCGAGTGCGTGTTGCTTAGTGCACAATATGTGGTTCATGACACAATGGATGAAATTATGGACATGACTGAATGTGTAATTAAAAAGATTTCAAAAAAGTTATGTGGTTGTAGCTTCTAGTTTATTTAATATTTTATAAGATTTTGTTATCGAAATATAATAAAATAAATAATATTGAAATCAGTGCATGCTTTTTATTTCCATTTGGGGATATTTCGTGTCAAAGTAAAGAAAACACTTAATTAAATGATACAACTTTTATTTAATTAAAACAGAATTAATAAAATAAATTATTTTCTAAACACCATTTTTTTATACTTAAAACATTGCGTAATGCACAATATTTCTTATGATTAAAACAATTAAATAACAATATATCTTTACAATAGAGTTCGTTAAGATTTTTTAGATTAGGAGCACCCTTACAAGTAATATCTGAAACACTATTATGATCACACAACTCTCGCATCCATTTTACTTTTTCTTCCCCTTTCACAATTATATTTTTATCCTTAAAAAAGGTTTTGATCATTCTTTGAAATTCTCTGTAGTCTATATAGCCCTCGCTCCATTGGTAACCTCTGTTTCTTTCTATCCAACGAACACATTTTTTTTCTTCATCACTCAGTGCAGAGAACGGATATGGAGGTTTTATTAAAAATACATGGGTGTACTTTGAAGTGGCTACTGCCATTTCCTTAACCAAAAATTCATTATTGACGTTTTTGAATCCTTGTAAATCAATGATTATTGTATTATAAATATTCATGATATTTTCTTTACTGTTACTCAAAGGTTTGTATTCGAATAAACAATCATTTAAAATCAAGCAATAAGCAGCTGTTTGATCAGGTATTTCTTGATCTGTTTCAATTTCGACTCTCACGTCAATAGATCCTTTCAGCGTTTCGTGTTGTCGTGAACAGTCAATAACGAATAAAGGGGCAACGTCTCTAAATTCTTTTAAACTCAGCAACGGCTCTGCACGACGTCCGTGGTACGACTGCTGAAATCTTGTATATTGTTCGTATAATAAAGTAAACTTGTCATCTGAGAAACTGACGTTCAATCCTTCATATGGATAATATGATGAATTTAAAAAGACTCTTATATCACGTACGTGACAATGATCAAACTCTGCCATTGACAATTGACTGTTGTGTTTGCGGTTGGTTTGTAAGGCAATTACAACAAATCGCGGTTTCTCTGTTTGGGATGAAGTTTTGATAGACCAAGTATGCTTACGTGTTTTAGGAAGTAATGGGTATTCATACAGATCCCAATTACGAAATGCTAGTGGAATAGCGCGATCTTTCTCTAAATGCTTTAGTAAATTTATTCTTTCACGATCTGACACTTTAATATGTGGCACTCTCCAAATAATTTTACTAATTATAATGTCATCTACAGTTTCTCCTGTATTTAATTTAATAGAATTAAGATTCGTATTGCTTCTAAGTAACACTAACTCGTGTTTACAGCTCATGATTATTTTTTCATAGTCTTCTGCAAATCCCAATATCTTGTTTAACGGAATGGACATGGAAAACGCTCCACCTCCAGTATTGTTTGTTCCCATAGTTGACCAACCCCAAACTCGTGCATATTTTGATTCATTTTCATTTAGAGATAGATAAGATTTTATTGTTGTAGTTATACCTGCATTTTTTATTTTATCTATTTCTACTCCATTTAATTCATACCGAATATCTTGAAATAGAAACAATGCAGGATTATTAATAAAATGTACATCCGATATTTTTGCTTTAGTTGTGGTGTTATATACATTCACCTTCCCCTCGATATACAAACTACTAAGTGAGGGCAGTACGTATAGATCTTGTTGATTAATAGGAATTCTTATTTCATCATTCTTGTTGAAACTTGTCACGTATGGTTTGTATGAATGATATTCGAAACTTTCGATACTGTTGTCGTATGATGTTTGTTGAGATATATTTAGAATATTCATTTTATCAACCCGATTAGCCTTAGGAATTCTTTATTGGTCTTGGTTAGCTTTTTTTTTAGCAGAAGCGGTGTGCCTTTGGGAGATGATCTTTTAGGACTGGCTCGGGTATACGATTGAGAAGGGTTTTTATTAAAATTTATCATTTTTTTCTAAAATGTAAATACAGCTGGACTTCTTCACCTCGCAAATTAACCTCTTTATTATCTGCGTCCAAAAGTCTTATGTTAATAGCGCTTATTGAAGATTGATTAACGGGAAAATAAATCAAGTTTTTAGGTATTTCAATTATTCTATAACCAGGTGGCACATTCGGTACAAATTCATAAATTATATGGCTAGCTTTCCCGTTTACAAAAGAACCACTAACTACATCGCATTCGATTCGCACGATGGTCGTTGATAGAATGCTGACAGGATACTGGGAATCAGTACTTATATTAGCATCGATTGTTTTCATCCCAAAACCTAAAATTTTAGCTAATGATTCACTTTTATTAAAATGAACATCTTTAGAACAAAAAATATTGGTTTTCAATGTATTATTATTGCAAGTTAGTTTTAATATTGTGTTCTTTATGTTGATTTTTAAATAATCACTAATATCTTGAAACTCGTAAGATCCTTCAGGAATTTCAATGATTTCATTTTCACCATAGTAAAACTTATTGTTGCGTTCATCTATATTAGGAATAGAGTTGAAAGTTGAAAAGTACAAAAGACTACATTCGTAGTCTCCTCGAAGATCCAACGTAGGCGAATAATTTGTTGTTATGGAGGCGCCTCTCCCAGTTATTGACACAGTGAAAGACATTTTTATACTGACACATTTATTTATCTCGTTTGTTATATAAATGCTTCTTCCAATAATTTCTTAAAAATTTTAGACACAAATGGCCACAATTTGTAGTGCCGAATGCTTGATGTCTCACATAGTTATATTTTATCGGCAAGTCGTTCATATATTTAACTAATTCTAACGGTGGTTTTAAATTACCAAAACTATCATAATATTCTACGTATCCATTTTGCTTCACAAAAGCTACCCAATGCGTGCCTGGATTTATGTTGCTATCCAAATTCAATATTCCACATTCTAGTTTTCTTGGTTTCAAAGGTAACGTATCTCTCATGTAAACACCTCGAAAGTAAGGAATATCATTCGCATATTCTAATATATCTAGGTTTGTGAGTGCACGTCTGGGTAGCCGCTTATTTAGTTTTTTGATGGGCTCAGATATAAACCTGCTCCTTTTTTATGAGGTTTAATATATACCCCTTTTCCAAGAGCCACCGCTTTCATCATTCTGTTGTGTCTTTCAGCTTCTTGAAGATTTTTTTGTGCAGCTTTAGAATCATTAACAGCTTTTGCTATCCCTGCTGCTCCTCCAGCCAGTGAACCTAAAGCCGACAACCCCGCAAATATCGGAATAAGTGGCAAAAGTCCACCACTTTTAGGAAGAGGGATACAACGTGGCACACGTATTCCTTTCTTATTTCCAAATAGTTTCTTCGCGGCTACATAAGCATATTTTATAGCAGAGTGGTGATCTTTGGATTTAATTTTTTTTAAATAGGTTTTAATTTTTTTAACTCCTTTTTGAAATGATTTGATGTCACCGCCAGCTTTTATTTTTGCCTTCATAGCATTTTTTACTATCCACGACGCAATTTTTTCTCCTTTGCCAGCATCTTTAGATTTCAATCGTCTTTTAGCCATATTCAAAAGTTCTAAATCAGCCTTACGTCGAGCTCCTGAATCTTTATCAATGTATGCAATATCGTGGTGCATGCAAGCTTCATCCAATTTATTTACTCCTCGATCACCTTTTAGTATTCGTTTTTGAAGTTTTGTACCAGGACCACAAAATTGGTACCCTGGTAAATGTAACTCAAACGGTAAACGATCTATCAATTTATTAATTATACCACTGCCTTTCTTCATCGATAAACAGTAAATGCGATGAAGGAGTGATTATGTGTTATTTATATACCTATCTACTACATCACTAATTCAGTTTTGTCTACCCAACTGTTCTCTTCATCACATAACCCTAACCATTTTACAAATAGTTTGTTTCCCTTTCTCTTTATAACTTTTTCAATTAGGTAAAGGTCTGGAAATTTTGTTTTCTGTAACTCATATCCGTAAAAAGAACCAAGGATAATTTGATTGTGTTTGTCTTCTATTTGATACGTTTGAGGATTGGTTTGTCCAATTTTCACAATGCGAAATATTTCGGAGGACCAATTAGGGGTATAACCTTTATAAAAATCTCCTTTAAATTTACTTATACGAACAAAATCGCCAACCCTAAAAGTTGCCCCTTGACGTACTACCTTTGCTTGCTGCGTTTTAATAATGTTAGACCTAACTAAAATCTCATTGGAACGATTAACAGTGATTGGTTTTAATTTTGTAATGCTGTGGGTAGTATTGTTATAGTGATGTACAACAGAGTTTAAATTACTTTGAACCCATGCATATCGTCCACATAAACTAAATTCTTTGTAAAGTTGAGATTTTATAGTTCTAATTACGCGTTCTACTATGGAGGCTTTTTTAATAGAATATGTAGAATAATGGTTTATGTTGTAATTTTTCATTAACTTTTTAAAAGAATCATTATAAAACTCTTTACCTAGATCTGTTTGTAAATTTTTTGGCTTTCGTTTTGTTTCAGATAATATACTATGCATTGCATTCGTAACAGATGTTTTGGTTTTTGCCTTCAACGGTCTAACCCATACAAATTTAGATAAAGCATCAATTACTACTAAAACATATTTATATCCTTTATTGACAGATGCAAATTTTTGAAAATCCATAAGATCAGCTTGCCACAAATCATCAATTCCTTTTATGATAGTATGCCACCGAATGAAATTTCTTCTTGCTGGCTTGTGAAGTTCGTTTACTATGTCTTGTTTACTCATTATTAGCAAGTTTTGATGGTAACATAAGATCTATTTCTTTTTTTGTATAATACAATTTAGTGATATTGGCAGTAGTTAATTTTTCTAAATTGTTGAGATATTTTTTTATGTTACTTTGAATTGTTTTCATTTCATTTTTTAGTTCTTCAATACATTTATCCACGTATTCTTTATTCACAGCCTCGTCGTTCTTTTCCGGAATTTTTAATCCTTTTAATCTTGATGATTTTAAATCAAATTCACCTACGTCTGATCTCACTAATGTATCGCTAAGAATGTTTGTAAACTCAGATAGTCGTAAACGTTTATGAACATAATGACCAAATTTGTCAATATTTGTCATTGCCGTCTTGTTGGTTTCCGTAGTTTAATGATACTGCCCAATCCTCCTGATGGTAGCTTTATATATTTAATGTGTTTTATGATTTCAGCTTCATGCAGTTCTTCTAATATTGCATAAATTTCATTATATACCCCAGTGTTACCAGCTGCCCATGATCCAAGTAATAATTTTAACCTTTCCACTAATTCATTGGGATCATCCCAATAAACTAAATCGGTATACTGCTTAACTTCTTTTAAAATATCGATACCTTCACCTCGTGGGAGACTTTCCACACTACTTGTATGACTTCTAGAGAACTTAAACAATGGTTTAATCACGTTCATATATTTGAATCCTTTGTTACTGTTTATTGGTTTAGATGGATCAAAGTTACGTCTGTGTGCATTGGTATCTATAAGTAGTAACTTATAATTTTGTAAATCCTCCTCTGTAATAATTTCAAAATTTGGTGTCTTTTTATACAATAATTCTTTTAAGCCTGGAGTTTTTTTCAGGCTCCGGTTTCCAATTTTCAAAATGAGGCCATCGTCATGAACACGCGTATTGCCGAGCATTAGTTTTCCTTTTATATTTCTAACACCATAAGGTATATCTTCTTTCATTACTTCAGATGACACAGACCATGATAAAGAATCATTTGCAATACTTGGTGATGACTGAAGAGATTTAAAGGAATTCTCATGCACTGTATCATGATCCTCACAGGGTAATGTGGTGAGGGTTTTGTTAGGTGTTTTACAATCTTCATTTCCTGAGTTTTGATCATCATCATCATAACTTTTGAAGTAATCAAAATCTTCATCTGAAATATTTGATGACTCGCTTTCGGGGCGTTTAGTTCTTTTAACTGAATGAGTTTTGTCTGTTTCTTCTTCTTTGTAGCGTTTGTCGTCAGGTCTACTAGTTAATAGTTTAAGGGGGTTCACAATAGGTTTAAATATTGTTTCCAAAGCCATGTCATTTTGCTTTTTTGAATCTTTTATCATTTCTACCTTTCTTTTCACAGCTGACGCTGACTTTACAATTTGTTCTTTGAGGTTCCGCTCCATTGTTAAGGATTCCACTCTGTTTGACTCCTCAATTTAAACTGGTTCTATGAAATGTAAGTATTAGTTACTTATATAGTAAATAAACAGTTTAATCCACTATAATGAATGTATCAAACTTCATTCTGTAACAGCCTTTGTTTCGTTCACAGTCCTTATTGATGACGACATAACTGTATGGTTTACTCCACACGGTTGAGCACATCTCACGGAACTGAGACCACATCATGTCAGACCCTACGTGCTCATCGTAAATGTGTCTTAGATTAATGTCGTCTTGTTTAAATAATATGATGAGGTTGGCATTATCTCTTACTAGTTGTTTGGGTATTTTCGTGTAGGTTTGATTAATGTAAAAACAGTCAATGTTTTTATGACGCCCCATGGCAAAATAATCGCGTATATTGTTTTGATTTTCACATGCAACATCATCAAATACGAATATTGCGTCAGACAAAGCTTCGTGTGGACTTAAAATTTGTTTATTATCATTATACTTGTAGTAAGATATGTCTGCAACTTTTTCCAATACTTTCTCCAAAAACACGTACTTAGGTTGATACAAAGACTTTGAATACACATATAGGTTCCGAAAACGGGGTCCATCCTGGTGTAGCAACAGACTAATTACTAAGTTGGTCTTTCCACAGTTTGAGGGGCCACAAACAATGCTCCGAATAGTATTGGGCAATAAATTCCCATGACGTTTAAGCTCATTTGAGGATACTGGACAAATACATTGCAATTTAAGGGATTCTTTTTGTTTCAAAAATCTCATTACAGTTGTTATTTTTTTTTTTGTTTTTACTAACCGCTCTTTTTGATGGCTTTTAACGGAATGATGGAAACATTGTCGAGTTATTAAATTTAAAGGTTTCTTAAAACATAAAGATACTTAATGCAGCTCATCAACCAAATTTTTGATTAACATATTATTCACTTGTATTTAACACCATCCATTCGTAGTGTATTATTGGGCATTCTGTCAACCGAGTGAGCGCAGCGAACGGTTGGAAGCGAAGCGGACGACTGGGGGCCAGAATGCCCAATAATACACTACTCATGTTCACTCTTGATAAGCAAGCCAGTAACATAAGAGCCCCTTGGAAGTATGACAGGGTGTTTATGAATATATGATATTTCAGCGTGATGAAGCCTACCACCCTACAACACGTAAAAGCCCTTGATCATCAATAAACGGGTGCAAATTAGCTAAGTTGCCCTTGACATTCTTATCATGACTTAATAAGTCGAATTCAGATTTAAAATAAATGTATTGTTCATGTTTAATTAATAGCATTAATGCGCTGTCAAGTTCACGTGCACTTAAGTAATTTGTATTCAATTTCAGCTTTTTATTATTTATGTTGTTTAGAAACCTTAGTATGTAAGCCAGCAACCTGGTCATTTTATGAATATCAGAGAAATCATGCAGACGCTTAAACAAATACTCAAGCTGACTTAAACTGTGACAGACCACATTAGAGGAGAAAGCCGGGCTGGGTTTCACTTCAGGCAATTCATTTGGTAAATCCGTATAGCAAGTAGAAAAATCAAGCTCACTATTATGAAGAAAACGCGGACCATGCCACCACAAATCGCAGTCTATCAATTCACATGGTTTAACCCCGCGACTGATAAGATCAGCAGGATTATCACCTGACTTGACATATAGCCAGTTCCACATTGAGCAGGTTTGGCGAATGGCAATTACTCTATTAGCGACATATGCTTTGAGCTTTGTCGAGTCAGTATTAAGCCATGCATGGACAATTTTAGAGTCACTAAGTAAATAAACATTTTTTATCTCGATTTTTGTTTAAATAACATCAAAGACTTTAAACATTAACTTTGATAGTATGAGTGCGGCATTTAATTCCAGTTTAGGCACAGTCATACCTTTGTTGTTAATAGGATTAATCCGTGACTTTGAGCAGAGTAATTGCACATTCACCGCACCTGTTGGACTGCGCAAACGCAGATATACACAACAGCCATAGCCGGTTGTGCTTGATGCATCTGCAAAGCCAATCAGCTCTGCCGTGTCAGGTTCTGAAATACTTATATTCTAAAATTATCGGTTTCATTGCAGCTAAGTCTGCTGTAAATAATCGCCACTGCTGACAAACTTCAGGAGAAGGACTGTCAACCCAGTTTGTTTTTTCTACCCATAGTTTTTGAATAATAGACTTTGCTGTGATAATAATAGGACTGACAAAACCCATTGGGTCATAGAATCTGCCAATGTAACACAAAATATTTCTTTTAGTTATCTTATCTGAGTCAAATGGCTGTGGAAAGGATATAATAAAGTGATTATGTTTGACATTAACTGTAAGACCTAAAGCTTTCATATTATAGTTGTCTTTTTGTAAGACAAGGCGGTCGAAGTGTTGGTCGTTATTTGGTATATCAGACAACACTCGTTGGTCATTAGAGGACTGTTATGTTGGGCTGGATAGCGTGTATGTTGGGTGATATAATTAGCAGGATTCGGGATCGTTAAATAATACGACTTGTGTTCGAGTGTTCATGACAGGAAGGAAGACTTTATTGATTTTTTTTAAATATTCGTAGACAAAGACACCACAGATAACAATAGAGGTCTGTAATGCTATGTTTAACATCTTCCCTTTTTTTTTTGAAAATTGACATTCTTACAGCTTAAATCTTATTATTTAAATAATATATATGGTATCGATAACCTAAATTATCGACACATGAACATTATTAGTTGTTACATTAAAAAAATTGACAAATATAAATATTATATTATACATTACAATATTATAGTATCGATAACTTACATTATCGATACGTGACACATCACTAATCACATACACTTGTCATTGTGTGACATTACAATGACAGGCATTCTTTGAGGTTATACAGAATGAAAAATTTATTACATTACTTTTTGACTTTTCACACCAGAATAATTAATTACAAGTGCATTAAAATTAACGATATCTGTCAGGCTTACGAATAGCACGACCAAAAGATGATAATTTACATCATCTCTAGATTGCAATTTAGAATAATTTTTGTAATTATCGAGATTGAAAGTGTTATTGTTAGAAGAAGAAACACAAGAATTACTTTCTTTAACATCAGGTGTTGGAACAGTGCAATTGCTTGGTTTTAGTATGTGTTCCCGGTTTCTACGAAAAGTACCTTGAGAAGAATCCAATAAATAGCTACGAGGATGTTCATTAGTGTGCGATACAATACCAGGGACCCAAGGATTATGTAGCCTGTGCTTGAAATACATTTTATCACCTACGCGCAAACCCGACAGTGGCTTAGTGTGTTTATTAAAATAATCTGATGATTTTATTTGTTGTTTTTAAATTTTCTTTTTAAGTTTATCAAAATCCACAATATTAGGTGTCAGTAAAGCATGTGAAATTGGTATTTTAGTGCGCAAATTCCTAGACATACACAACTGCGAAGGTGAATAACCAGATTCTTTAGGTGTGTTCCTATACATGAGTACTGCCAAGTAGGGATCAGTATTAACGGCTTCACATTTTTTAAAAATATTTTTTATTGTACCTATGGCCCTTTCTACCATTCCATTAGATCTACTCATGTAAGGACTTGATGTAGTGTGAGATATACCCCAATTTTTTTTTTCTTCTTTTTTTTTTTCTTTTGGTATATCATGCGATCAGTCATCAGGTAGACTATAAGCAGATGTGATGTAGGGTCGTGTTAGGTTAGGGTGCCACTCCCAGCGGAGCCAGCCCTTTCTTTTAAGTAGTCAGTCTGAGCTGACCATTAATAGTCAAAGATATCGCGTCGCTTTTTCAAACGACGCATGACTTCAGGGATCGTAAGCTGTGCTGCGAGCTGGTTTGGGTGCTTTTGTAGATGCAATTTGTATTTAGAGCCATGTGTATTTATCTCCTCTTTGACCATTGGCATGTCAAAGATTTCATGGACCTCGGATGTTCTGATAAACCATGGTGCATTTGATATTTGTTTCAGGATGTTGTTTTGCACCCTTTGCATAATCATTATATTGGAATTACTCGCAGAACCCCACAATTGTATTCCATATGTCCAAATGGGCTTGAGCATTGTTTTGTAGATGAGAAGCTTGCTATCAATGCACAGTTTTTAGTTTCTACCAAGAAGCCAATAGAGACCCTTGTACCTTGCATTAATTTCATCCCTTTTCATTTGTACATGTTTTCGCCAGGTAAGTCTGCGGTCCAAATGCATTCCCAGGTATTTCACACAGTCTTGGTGTGGGAGTTGAGTGCCATTTAGGGAGACTGGTGTGCAGTTATCTTTGCGAAGGGTAAAGGTTATGTGCACCGATTTGGAAACACTGGCAGCTATTCTCCATTTGGTCAACCATTCTTCCATTATGTTTAGACCATCCTGCAATATTTTGGAAGCTTTGGACACTTGTTCGAGGCAAGAAGGGCTGTGTCATCAGCGAAGGTCGCAACTGTAACATTTGGACACTGTGGTAAGTCAGATGTGAATAGTGTGTACAACACTGGACCAAGCACAGAGCCCTGTGGCACTCCTGCGGATATTTCGTGGAATCCCGATGTGCAGTCGCCTTCTCTTACTTGAAATAGTCTATGAGATATGTAAGACTCAAGAATGGGATAAAATGTATGTGGTAGAAGGGTTTTCATTTTATAGAGCAGTCCCTTGTGCCACACCCTATCAAAAGCTTGCTGAATGTCGAGAAAGGCTGATGAACAGTACTCCTTTTGTTCAAATGATCTTCTGATCGTCCTGCAAACTCTATGAACCTGTTCAATGGTGGCGTGTTCTTGCCGAAATCCAAACTGGTGGTCGGGAATTGTAGACCTTTCTTTTAGAACAGATGTAATTCTGTGCAGTAAGGACTTTTCAAAGAGTTTTGACACTACTGGCAGCAGACTAATCGGCCTATATGAGGTGATTTGGTGGGCGGGTTTACCAGGCTTATGTATCATTACGACTTGGGATACTTTCCACAGATCTGGAAAATATCCAACCCTTAGGATAGCATTGAACAAAGCGGTCAGATACACAATGGCTTTGCGCGGCAACTCTTCCAGGACCTTTTTGTCGATTAGGTCGAATCCTGGTGCCTTTTTGTTATTCATTGATTTAATGTTTTGTTATATCTCCCCAGGTGTCACTATTTTCGAAGGTAGTTCAAGTTGGAAGTCCTGATTTAGAGCAAGATCAATGTCCGATTCATCTGCATTTGGTCTTGCACTGTTAGGTTTAAAAACTTGACTAAGATGCGCTGCAAACGCCTCGGCCTTTTCCTTTCCAGTTTTAGCCCAGTTCCCATCCTGCTTCCTAAGAGGCGGCTTGTGATGGAGTGGTCGGTCAAGGTTTTTGCATGCTTTCCAAAGCGAGTATTTTTTACCCGACCCCAATTATTAGCAAAATTCTTAAAATCTTTACTATTGAATGGTGGACCATTATCGGAGTTTATGATTTCAGGTATACCATGCCTTGAAAATATAGATTTCAACTGAGTTATAACTGAGATAGATGTGGAATTTGACTGTAATAATGCCAGTTCAATATATTTACTGTAGTAGTCTACAACAATTAAGTATTTATTACCATCAAACTCAAAAATATCAATTCCTACCTTATTCCACGGTAACAACTTATACTCATGGTGTATTAATGGTTCTTTTGAATTATTTCTTCTATAGGTTAGGCAAATATGACACATGTTAATATACTTTTCAATATCTGAGAACATATTAGGCCAAAATAATGTCATTTTTGCAGAGCGTTGACAACTTTGTATGCCTTGATGCCCTTCATGAAGTAAAGTTAAGAAATTATGTCTTAGAGACATTGGGACAATAATATTATTGCTTTTAAATAATAAATTATTCATGACATGAATCTCATTTTTAAAAGAAAAATATGGTTTGACAGCATCTGGAATAGACTTTTTATGTTCAGGCCATCCTTTGTTACAGAAATTAATAATAGTTTGAAGTATATCATCTTCAGCAGTATGATCTTGTAATTCTTTCAACTTTGACTGACTGACTGCTAAGGACTTTATAATGAGGTTGACATGCAAGTAGGGCATGCTATTCGAGTATTCGTTTTATTCGAGTATTCGCCCTTATTCACTATTCGAATACAAAAGGCCTAAGTATTCGAGGTTTTCGAATAATTAACCTTAAAATATACTAGAAACAGAATCAAAGTATCCTAACGCAAATTGATTGTTTCTGTTTGTATGTGTATCCGAACGCGGAATTGCGCGGGCTGCGGGGCGAAATGAACTATGTAGTGGGTGCATCACCTCACCCCACATTAGGTACTTAAGTTAGTATATAAGCTTAGGTTAGTGTCATTTAATTGAGATTATAAACCTACAGTGCGCGCTAAACACGTCTTTTCATTTGTCTCCCACGTCCCACATTACATGGCGACCCTGCCAGTGCTGTCTTTGGGCAGTGCTGCGCATCGTGGAGTGTTTGTGTTATTTAATATGCTATTTTAAAATAAAGAGACTTTCAAATATAAAGCGACCGTAACGAAATGTGAAAATTGGAATAACGACCAAAATTGACTTTTAATAAAAACATTTATTATTTTTACTTATTAAAAAAAAGTGTAAATCAGAGGATGCTAGCTGCCGGGAGTAAATAATAAGTCAGATGGAGGAAAGAGTTTGCTGGCAGCCGGGTGGTGTCAGAAGTTGTGTTTGCTGCCGGGAGAGTACGAGTCGGATTGATGGTATGGAATGAAGATGATGGGCGCTGGGAGAAGTACAAGCTGATGAAATCCTACTTTATACTTGAAGTGGAACCCGACGGCATAAATATAGTACCGTATTTTTTTTTTAAATTAGATATTATTAGTGGCCACTATACTAATTAATATTAAATAGATATCATAATTATTGTGTTACTAGACGGGTTACATTTAAAAATATATGTCATTTCTTTTTCACCGTCACAAAACTTTATTTGTTACAATTTTATTCCATTTTCGACTAAAAGTTATTTGCACTTACATAATGGTAAAATATTTTTCTATACTACAATACCGAATCTAAACATATATTTTCTGTATACAAACGATATAAACTATTATTTTAACAATTTTTTTTACAAGTTTAACTTTGTGCTTTGGTAACAATTTAAATAACTTAACTACAATCTAAGAAGATAATAGCCCATACAATCACAAGGTAATACAGTGTCCGTGCGCATGACTCAGGTATGTGTAAAATATTAGTTTCAATTATTATTTTTATCTAAAACATTGTCTAATTTCATGTTTAAATTCATTTATTTATACAACTATTACGCAGTATTAACTTTAAATTTGGTGAAGTACTTACTTACCAAAAAGTACGTAATGTAATGTTCTGTGAATTATCAAAACCATGTTCTTAAATATATTTTTTCTGTATCTAATAAATTCTAAATGTAAATTCTGATATAATTTTTGTATTGGTAAATATTTACACCACAGTTTATTTTAAAAATATGTTTTTTTTTATTTAATTGGATATTTTAATAAATTACAGGAGGAATATACATTTAGTTGTTGTGAAATAGAATAGAATGTTTGGTTTTGTTTTCATGCAATTCATGTTTGCATAAAATAAATTACTAAATCTTTATCTTCATCCAAAAGTTTTAATGAAATTATTGTTGTTATTTTACGTGTAGTGTAATTTGAAATTATATAAAAAAAATATGTGAAAATGAATATTTAAAAATACATCGCTTTCAATTACGACTCTTGCAGTTAGGCTTATCTAATTTTTCACGTTTTTTTTTTTTTTTCATTGTATCAAAGTAAAATATATTGGGTTTATTATTTTTTATTAACAACAATTTTAAAAATTTACTAAACAAATTTTAACAGTTTGTCTTTGCTGCTGTTTATTTATTTAATTTTGCTAACTTGATTTGTAGAGATACTTTAAAAATTACGAGGTTAATATTATAGTTTTAAATTTATTTTTATTCTACACATTTTTGTTAAAATACTTCATTTAGATTTTTTCTTTTTAGAAATATTATGTCCTACTGTTTTATACCCAACTACTGAAAGAGACGTGATGTGTTTATGAATGACGAATGTTAATTTTAATTACTATTAGGTAACATTTAGAAACAATTTTGCAAAGTTATATAAGTAACTACATCATTAGTCAACTGGTAGAAAAGGCATTATGCCATTTTATTTTTAAAAGTACCATAACTAATACATTCAATGAATAATTAAAGAACTACTCATATAACTTCATAAGTGTTCTGGATATTTTTTTCGTATGTTCATCCGAGTACGTTTTTACATTAATTTATGAGTTAATAGGTATTTGATTTTATTACAACGATTACTTTTGCGCTATATTAGGAACGGAATTTTGTCCGCGCATCGCACCGTATTCAGTGAGCGACACATGTCATACATCAGCAATAATTTTGTTTTCTAAGTTTCTTGTTGCGAAATGTTACACGATTCCATATTAGTCGGAACCCGAAGTACCGATTTAGCGGTACTGCATAAGAATGAATTTGATATTATACACGTAGATCATGTTTTAGGTATGCCATTGTTTATTCAGATTCAGTTTAGTATCAAAAAGAATTACTAGTTTTATTTATATTACACAATGCTATCATGAATAGGTAGTTAATTATTTTGATAGTTTTAATGTGCTTTGTTATCAGATTTAATAAATAGTCAACTGCGTGTAAAATGTGGATGTAAAAGATATGAAAAATGGGAAATAGGATAGAAATATATCAATTGTATTTGATAGGATTGTATTAAATATCTTTTGTTACCAGATAACATTAGTTACATTTCCGAAGTAAGTTAAAATATGAAATGAAATAAGGATGAATAAAATTTTATGATGAGAATAAGCAAGGAAAAGTTTGTTTGGTATTGTTGTAGTGATTTTATTTAGTTGGGAATACGTCAGTAAAAATATCTTGTTACCGATTGGACTGATCACCCAAAAAGGAAATAAAACTATTAGTGCTGAAGGATTCAATTTGAAAGTGAAGTTAAGTTTAAAGTTTGTGCTGTTTTGAAACGAGTTAGATGTTGATGAAAGACGAAGAATAAAGGGTAGGAAACACAAAGTATGAGAGCAGGTACAGGTTCACATCCTTCGGCTTGATCATGGTGCAAACAAGGTTTCTCTGTGAAGGCAGTTGGAGATCACAAAGAATCTTAAAAGATGAACCGTACGGAGGTATTTAAATGGTACAAGGTACAGTTATAGGGTACAGATCCTTCAATTTGATCATGGTGCAGACGAGCTTCTCTCTGTGAAAATCGTTGGACATCAAAAAGATGTTAAAACATGTCCCTATTAAAAAAATAATGCTGTGCACAGCTATAAGATTAAATGTCTATAAAATTAAAAAGTCGACAAATATATTATAAACTGTACCTAATAAATAATAAAATATTATAAAAAAGGGGACCGGCCGGCCCAATTATGAAATACCCAAGGGGTTGAAGTACCATTAACTATGAGATCAATATGTATGACCATAGTCTATTATAATGTGTGTGACGTTTCTACCGTAAAGATTATGTGATTTGATTTTATGATTGAAATAATGTTGTAAGGAACTGGAATGAGTTGTTATTATGATTTATGAAGGAATTGTTTAGCAGAAATATTATTTTATATAGACACAATGCTTACGGCAAGACTAAATAATTATGGATCATGTAGTCAAACAACTAAAATATTATAAAACAGAAGTTTAACGTTACCCTATGTGACTTTTTGTAAATCAAGTATTGTATATATTTTTTTAAGTACAAGCGTAGTTAGCTTTTTTTTAAAATAAATAAAATATTTACCCTGATAAATTACGCAGCTAGCCCGTCTAGGTAACTTTAAAGGTAGGTATTTAGGTGATTATAGGAAATACTTTACATTTTGAACATTGTTTTCTTTTTCATTAACAAAATATGAATTACCGTATCTTTATTTTATAAATCTTAATATTTGAGTACTCAATACTTAATTGAATTGTAAACATTATGACGAGAGCAACAGTGTAAAACAAACTAATCTATTGCAATTATATTAGTAGGTAAAGTATTAAATTTCCGTTATGTTACTTTTTTTTTATGACTTTTTTTTACAAAATTTACTGTAATAATTTATACTTACTTGACTATTATAATTTGATCATATTACTGAATATGTTTACTTTTAATAACTCCAATTTTGTTATTTTAATTGTATGCAATCGTACGTTTCTACTGAATGTAACAAAATTTTCTGTTTGAATTTTAATAATATTTGCACCTCATTTTTATCAAAACAAAATTGTGTTTTATAGAATATAGTTTGTCAATTTATTTTCTGCTGATAATAATATAAGTCTTTTTCCAAATACAAGTTGTATTAACCATTTTGTAGTAAAAAATCAAACTAATTTTACATACTTAAAAACAAAAGGGTTTACATTAATAATATCTGTTTGATTGATATACTATCAGATCTTTTATTAATTTTGTCTTTATCTTAATTTCGCACAAATTTATTAAAACCTTTGTTTTATTTTGGTTATATACCTATGTACATTTGAACAAGATCATTTATGAAAATAACTATAATAAAAAATAAAAAAAATATAAAAACTATAATACTATAGTATAATACTAAAAAAAAAAAAACGGGGGAGGTGTAGTGGGTGCATCACCTCACCCCACATTAGGTACTTAAGTTAGTATATAAGCTTAGGTTAGTGTCATTTAATTGAGATTATAAACCTACAGTGCGCGCTAAACACGTCTTTTCATTTGTCTCCCACGTCCCACATTACAACTAGAAGAAAGTGACGCGCATCTTTGCGCGAGCATTCCACAGATTAATGTATTGGTGTTGTGGTGATCTATTTATTTTATGTTTCTTAAACTTCGACGATTGGACACATAAGTGTACCTCGCCTCATTTTCTCAAATACTTTTATACCTACCTATATTATGTTTGTGATCTAACTTAGTAAATTTATAATTGCTATTTGATTCTAACCAAATTATATAAACTGGTTTATCGGTTCTAACATTTACCCTTACCTGCCCTTACTAATCATGTAAGAAAAAAATAATCGAAGCAAAGTAAGTGACAAAAATTAAACTGTTTTATATAAGGTGCTTCATAAATATTTGCAACGGCTGAAATGGGTAAAAGTACTGCTTAAATAGATTACGATAGTGAAGGAATTACGTGCCCCGGATCGGTAATTAATTATTTGCGAAAAGACAGTAAATAAATGGGTACTTGCTTTAATTTGCATAACACACTTCGTCATCTGCCCTTGACACTGCGCGGGAGCGGTATAATGTGAAACGTTAGCATTTTTGGACAGATGTGGACGGTTTGAGACAGAATAAAGCCTAATCTTTATTAGTCCTAAGAAAAAAATAATGATGTTCTGGACATAAAATTTCTTTACTATCGTAATCTATATAAGCAATACTTTTACCCATTTCAGCCGTTGCAGATATGTATGAAGCACCTTAAATACTTGCGAGAGCAATTATTCAAGAGCTAATAATCTGTTGGAATATTTTACAGATAAAAAATATGACTTTTAACCAGCATATTTAAAACTTGATTTAGGGCCGTTTTTTGGCAGATAACTTTTATCCGACGAATAAAAGTGACGCTTTGACACATTTTCTATACGAAAACTGTCAACATGTCAGACTTATTCTTCAAATAAAAGTTATCTGGCTGTTGAAAAATCGGCCCCTATAAACATGAAGCACATACCCTATAGAGTAGAAATGTCATATGATTTGTTCGACGAAATTTTCCGCAATTTTTAATCTGTATCTGTACTTTTTTGTATGGGCGAGAGTTGACATGACTTGTCATTTCATACTAAATGTAAGTGAAAAATCACTTTCTAGTTTCGGAGAAAGAACCACGAACCATCATGGTTCGTATTGTTGCTCTATATGGTATGTACTCGATCTTTATAAATAACATACAATTGATGAATTAAAAAAAATGTTGTTGTACTCAAACTTTTATTTTATTTATTCTTTTATTTAACATGAGAACAAAGTATATAAATGTATTATCTATTAAAATCATGTTTTGGACAACAAAAGATTCATTTTATTTCATTTCAAAGTCAGTGACATAGATTGTGAATCGTGATAAATTTTTCTCTTACATGATAAAACCCATGGCACTGTACTCGTACTTTTAATTGGCGTGTCTGTTTTATGCCTGTAAGGGCCGATTCGACCAAACACAAAGCTATACCAGAATAACTATTACGGGTATAATTTTACACCTTGAATTTACACTTGGATAACTTCGATTACGTTTTTCCAGCAATACACTATACTCGGTATTGTAATTCTGTAGTTCAAGAGTGAACGATCAACGAATTGATAAACCTATCAAAATCCATGTAATCCATTTCTTCTAGGTTGACTTGAAATGCCACAACATTTTAATTTTGTAGGATAATAGTGTCAATGCTAGATGTTGACAACATGTCAGTTTCGAGGTGACAGGAGTGGATTGGACAAGTGACAACTTTGACATTTACTTATTCTCAGTTTAATTTATACACTGTCAAAATCGCCCGTTTCAATATTTTTCATAGATTTAGATTAGATATCTAATAGATAGATTTAGAGATTTCATAGTGGTTAGTAGAATGAAAAATCAGCTTACTCTAGACTAAGCAGTGGTATACTCTCAAGTTAAAACTTACACCAGCTTGGTCGAATCCGGTCTAAAGCTTTTAATGTTGTGTGGTGAATTGTGATAGAGCTTTGTGTGGTTTTGTTTACAGTAATAAAAGAAAAATGAGTGAATTAAGTGTTGATTTTGTTTTGTTTAGGTTGAGTGTCTTTTGGTTAAAAATAAATAAATAATATAAGCCCTAAATATGATTTGTTTAATTTATTTTGAAAACTATTCGAAAAACTCGTAAAACTCGAATAACTCGAATAGCATGCATTATGGTATTCGTAAAACTCGAATACTAAAATCGGGCGAATATTGCATGCCCTACATGCAAGTCAATGTCTGAATCTAAATCAGTTAGGACTTGTTCTGGCAAGGCAGATCTAGACAATGTGTCCGCGACATATAAGTATTTTCCAGGTTTGTAAACCACATTTAGATCATAGGTCTGCAATCGAAGCATAATTCGTTGAAGACGGGGCGGTATATTGTATACAGCTTTATTGAATAACGACACAATAGGTTTATGGTCAGTTTCTACTGTTGTTCTACGACCATAGATGTATTGGTGATATTTAGTACAACCAAACAATAGCTTTCGACTGGTCATAGTATGTTAGAACAGGGGCATTAGTGATAATTGCTTTCAAGTCATTGAACTCTTGGTCATGTTTGTCTGACCATTGCCAAGTGACATTTTTAGACAAAAGTGTTCTTAGGTTAGTGGTATTTTGTGTCAAATTATTAATGTATGAGCCTAAGTAATTGACCATGCCTAAAAAACGTTGCAGTTCTGTAAGATTGCTAGGTGGGGGCATATCGCATATAGCCTTCACCTTGTTTTCATCAACTCTCACTCCATTCTCACTGAACACATGACCTAAGTATTTGACTTCGTAACAGCAAATATTTGACTTTTCTTTGTTAAATTTGAGATTGATTTCCCTAGCTCTTTGGAGAACTTTCAGAAGCCTTTCATCATGCTCTTCCTTCGTTCTACCATATACCATAAGGTCGTCCATCATGACCTTGACACCATCAATGTCACTAAACCTTTTAGTCATTTCTGAATGAAATATTTCTGGGGCCGCATTGATACCAAAGGGAAGCCTCAAAAATCTATATCGACCTAGCGGTGTAATAAATGTGCGAAGTTTGGATGAGCTCTCATCGAGTTTCAGCATCCAGAATCCTTTATTTGCATCTAGAGTAGAAAAGAATTTGGAACCAGCTAGAGTAGACTTAATTTCATCAATTGTAGGAAATTGGTAATGTGGTCTCATTATGGCCTTGTTCAATTTACGGGGGTCTTTACATAATCTTAGTGAACCATTTTTCTTAGAGGTAAGTACTATTGAGTTAACCCATTCCGTAGGTTCATCTACTTTCTTAATTATGTTTTCACATTCTAAAAATTTTAGTTCTTTTTAAGGTGTTCAATCAAAGAGAAAGGAACCCTAGGGCAAGCATCTACTGATGGGACGGCATCAGGTTTGAGCGTTAAATGACATTCAAATTCATTCAAACATCCTATGCCTTGAAACAAATCTTGATTTTCTGACATAATATTAACATTCGATTTTAAATTATGAATTCTTTTAACTAGTTTTAGGTCTTCACAATACTTTGACAAGGTAAGTCGACAATGTGAAACATCATATTAAGACTCTGATTATTGTAAATTACATTAAGTTTACATTGACCAACACTAGAAATAATTTCACCACTGAATGTAGATAATTTATGTTGACTTTTTTGTAAAATGTCAAGAGGTAAATTTAATTTCTGAAATATATCAAATGATATAATGTTAGTGTCAGCACCAGTATCTAAGAGAAACATGACAGGTTTACTATTTATGCGAATTTCAGTCTTGAAGTCATTTATAGTATTGACATTTGCACAAAACACTGGACCAATAAATAAATTATCATCACTGTTACCTTCATCTTGAATTGTGCAGATTTTCTGACGAGAACGGCAGACTGAAGCAAAGTGGTTGAGTTTTTTACATATCCGGCATGTAACTCCCATAGCTGGACATCGTACACGGTGAACTTGACCACATCGGTGACAACTCCTGTTGCCAACATTTGCATTCCGCAACTGGGTGTTGGACCTAACATTTGGTTGATTACTCGACTGGGGAGGACAATCACTAGAGGACTTCTTGACTTTGGGGTTGGGACGGGACTTAGTGACGTTGACTTGATGACTTGTTGTGCTTTCGTCGTCTTGTATGATTTTCCTGGTGTTTTGTCTTGTGTCTCTGATGGTTTTGGCGAGTATGACGGCTGCCTCGAACGTAGATGGTCTGTCTATAAGTAGTCTTTCTTTAATGAAGTTAAAACTTGCGTTGAGGTTCCAAGAAAAGATATCCTTGAGCAAACTATCTTGGAGATCACCGAAGTCACACTGAAGACTAATATTCTTGAGATCCGTGGCATAAGTCTCAATTTCCTCATCTGAGCCTTGTCTGCGATTAAAAAGTTTGTGTCTCTCCACGGTAGTGTCCGTTTTTGACAAAAAATAGCCATCGAAAAGTACCACAAGTTCTTTGTAAGTATGTAATTTTTTCTAATTTGACGTTAAAAGAATGAAAAATCTCCATAGCCTCGGAGCCTATGCTGTTTAGCAGAATGGCGACCTTCCGCGTGTCGCTCTCATTGGTGAGGTTATTTGCGATCATAAATATGTCCATCGACATTTTAAAATCCTTCCATGTTTTTTGCATGTTGGAGCCTGTTGCAGCAAGTGCTGTGAGGTTGCCAGTTATAAAGTTCGTTGCCATTGTAGTTGAAGTAGTTGGAAGAGAAATTGTAGGTGGAGCCATGGCGACAAGTAAATTTTTTTTTTTTCAGAAAATTTTTTTGACGAAATATTATTACGAACGAATTACCTGCTATTAATCCCATCTGACACCATGTTATGTTGGGCTGGATAGCGTGTATGTTGGGTGATATAACAGGATTCGGGATCGTTAAATGATACGACTTGTGTTCGAGTGTCCATGACAGGAAGGAAGACTTTATTGTTTTTTTTTAAATATTCATAGGCAAAGACACCACAGATAATAATAAGGTCTGTAATGCTATGTTTAACAAGGACCATTTGTGCGTTTTAAAACTGCCTACTGATAACAAATTTCGCAATTGGTCACGAGCAGCAAGCACAGTCTCACATTAGTTTTTATTATGGATGCCGCCAGAGGAAACTCTTTTTCATATCTAGTACATAGTTCATACAAACAACGAGTGGCAATGTAAGTACTGCTTTTTAACCCATAAGTTACAGTGTCTAACCTAATGCATTGCACAGGCTCCGTTGGTTTGTCTCTCCATAATACATTTTGTAGAGCAGCCATACTCTAAGTGTGTTCCGCGGAACCCTAGGGTTCCGCGATACCCCTGTCGGGGTTCCGCAAGAAGTTAGAAAAAAAAATCAAAACACCTCTCTCTGGTCGACCGTTCTGTCGCGGCGTATCACGATTCACGAACAATTTTACTATGCCGCCACCGCCGATACCTACTTGTGACCGCGCAATCCCTTTGATAAAAGCCGCCTTTGAAATTAGACGCTATAATTGTGAACAAGCGACTTTCGGCTCTAACTTCAAAACGTAAAGTCGAGATTGCTTACACCACATTTTTTGAATTTCTATTTTTATATCGGCTTTTTATTTATCAAAGACGCCGACTCGAGTATTTTTGAGAATGTTCGAGATTGAGGCTAGGACTATAAAAGCGATGATCAAGCCTTGACACTAGTCAGTCGACGATTAGCGTTCGGAGCGATAAGTACCTGCCTGCTAGAAAAAAATTGTGTATTGTTCTACTGCTGTTTTCTGATTGTATCAGTTTTGTACATTTCTTCTTTGGACTAAAGTGCTAAACTCTTCTACGCAGTAACGACCGTGCATTATTTTAACCTCACCATCCTGAAAGAATGGAACGTTGGCTTAAAGGCGTTAAACGTGTCGCAACAACATCTTCCAACGAAGCCGAATGTTCAAAAGCAGTCCGCGTGGAGTATACAGCAATTACCGATCCAGACGATGATGCAACGACGTCAAGTTCCACGGTTTCAAAGGCGAAAAAAGGAAGTATGATGAATCATATATCAGTTTTGGATTTGTTGATTCCAACGGCTCACCTCTCTGCATGTTATGTAGTAAACTGCTTCCTAATAGTTCCATGGCACCTGCCAAGTTGCGCCGACATTTAGAAACTGTACACCCCGAGTCTAAAGACAAGAATAAAGAATTTTTTGTACGTAAAAAAGAACAGTTATTGGAAAGTCAAAAAACAATGATGCATGTAACCCAAACTATCAATGAAAAGGCCACGGAGGCATCATATTTAGTTAGCTATCGCATTGCACAAGCAGGAGAAGCGCACACTATCGCTGAGAGAATAAAACCATGTGTATTAGACATAACAAAATGCATGCTCGATGAAAAATCTGCAAAGCATCTTTCTACTGTGCCGCTATCTAACGATACTGTTTCACGGCGAATTCATGATCTAGCAAGCTACGTCAAACAAGAACTAGTTACACGTCTACAAAAAACACAATTCGTCTTGCAAATGGATGAGTCGACTGATGTCGCTGGTCTGGCTATCTTGCTGGTTATCGTGAGATATCCATGTGAAAGTTCTTTTGAAGAAGACATGCTTATGTGTTCACCTCTACCCACAAACACTACCGGAGAGGAAATTTTTAATAAAATAAATATATTTTTTGAGGAAAATAATCTCAGTTGGAACGATTGCATTGACATTTGTACAGATGGGGCCAAGGCGATGACGGGTAAAACAGCAGGAGTAGTGTCACGAATAAAAAATAAAGCGCCTAATTGTAGTTCCAGCCATTGTATCCTGCATAGACAAGCACTTGCGATGAAGCAAATGCCGTCCAATCTAAAATTAGTTATGGATGAAGCGGTAAAAATAATTAATTTTATCAAATCACGACCACTACAATCCCGATTGTTCTCACTATTGTGTGAAGATTATGGCAGCACACATAAAACACTGCTGCTCCATACAGAAGTGCGATGGCTGTCTCGGGGTAAAACTTTAACAAGGCTATTTGAACTTAGAGCCGAGTTACAAATGTTTCTTTCAGATACTTCTTTTAATTTGAAAGACCGTTTGTATGATAAAACTTGGTTGTTCCGACTGTCTTTTATGGCGGATATCTTTCAGAAACTGAACGAATTAAATTTATCATTGCAAGGTAAACAGACAACAGTGTTCCAGGCCTGTAACAAAATAACTGCCTTCAAAAGAAAATTAGATTTTTGGATTATTTGCGTTGGAAATAGAGAAATAGAAAGCTTTACGTCACTCAGTGAGTTTCTTGGCGATAACAACTCAGAAATATTTCAAGATGATGTATTTGAAGAATTGGTCCAATATCTCACTTCGATGCGCGCATCTTTTGAGCAGTATTTTCCTGAAGAACAGAATAAAAAAATGAAACTGAATTCATGGATTCATAATCCTTTTTTACCCAACTTACAAAAGCCCGAAAGTATGTCAAACGAGATATATGAATCTCTTTTAGAAATGTCATCTGACACAAGTATGGAGTCACTTTTCAAAACGACGCCTCTCAACGATTTTTGGTGCAGAATCCGAAATGAATATCCAATGCTTGCCAAAATGGCTTTGAATATTCTTCTCCCGTTTCCAACAACATATTTGTGCGAAACAGGATTCTCAACCTATGCAGCCACGAAAACAAAATACCGCAATAGACTGGACGCCGAACCTGATATGAGACTTCAACTGTCCTCTATGAAACCTGATATCAACCAATTGATGAAAAATAAAAAACAGTTTCATACATCCCATTAGTTAGATTTTTTTTCTTTTTCAATGTTATATTTATTATTATACTTGTTATGTAAGTAAGTAATAAGTAACTGTTACATGGTACTCTAATTATGCTTATTAATAAAAAATACACTTAAAAACCATTGTTTTATTGTAGGGTTCCATCAAGTATTTTGCTATCCAAAAGGGTTCCGTCACCAAAAAAGATTGAGAACCGCTGTTGTAGAGAAGTGTATTCCGGGTCTATTTTAATATTGCGAAACATACGCCTAATGTCTACAGTGAACGTATAATTACCTAGTCGAAATAACAAGATAATGTCAAACAAGTCTCTTTGGACCACTGGTCCATTGAGTTGCAAATCATTCAATGATATTCTCTTATTTGTTTTCATTGAGTCATCGAACACAGTACGAATCTTTGTTGTTTTACTATTCTGATTAATTGCTGCGTGATGTGGCAGCAAATAAACTGCTTGCTTCAATAAGTCATGTCTCAATATCTATGTCGTGGCCAGATCGTAAAATTTATCATTTCATGATGTGACCGATCAATTCATAAAATGGATACCACCATTTTATGAATTGATCGGTCGGATCCATTTATGAATTCATGATATAGAACAGAACACGCTGCCTACATCATGATGTGGTCTGACCAGATCAATGAATACTCAGCGTTTGACGATATAAACAGCTAAATGCACGAATACTTCATGAAATGGTCAAACATTAGTGATCATATCGTAAAATCGTTACATTACCTACCGGTAGAGGCGCTAATGTTGCTTTGTTTTTGTGATGAGTAATGGCGGCCGACAAATATTTTATTCTAAAAGTGAATAATAATGTGTAAATTTAAGGTGAAAGTGCAGTGAAATATCGTTACGACACCTAGCTAGGCAATTTTTATGAGTCACTCAAAAAACCAAGGAGATCGGAACGTAATTTGAGAGGTTAGTTAGGTTATTTAGCTATTCAAATGTTTTAATTTATTAGTTTTGTTTATAAATAATAACTATTTAAAATGTTTAATTTATCTATTGACCAAGATTACAATGATTAAACAAATTCACGTAACTTCTTAACATATTTTTATTTTAATGATATGGCCAAACGTGGATTGACTTTTCATCGAATGTTGACGTTTAAACGATATGGTCAGTTTTAGTTGGCCATATCATGAAATACCACCATTTTATGAAATGATCGGTCACATCATGAATTGGTCAATTTTACGATCTGGCTACGACATCTAAATAATGACCGTGATTGAATTCTGAGTATTCATGAATGAAATTTTTATACAGCATGAATAACTCAGGATTTGCATGTAGCCTCTTTTCTAAATTGTAAAAACGTTTGAGAGCCAAGTGAAACGATTCGCCAAGCACATTATTTATTTGATGTAAAGGTAACTTGAGAGGAAGAGCAACCTCAAATCTATTTTCTTCTAACTTAACGGAGTCCTTAAATAAGTATAGTATTTGCTCGCACTGGTCATTTTCTGAAGTATGCTCAACAAATATTTCTGGAACCTTTTCATTACTCCAAAACTTAGCAATGGTCTCACTTAACCCTAACTCACATTTTAGTACCACCTTGTTACTCGTTGGAGAAAAAAAAAATTGGGTAAGCTACCTGCGACTATGTTGCCAAAATAAGTGTTGGTTATAAATAACTTTGGTGTGCTAAGCAGCTTTGCCGACTGAAGATTGCTCGCCTGCCCACGGGCCGGAGGCTGCGCAGGCTCCGTCGATTGCGTGGTCAGCAAGGTCAGCTCGGTCAACGCACCTTCCTGGCTTGGTATCAGGGCAGAAAGTACAAATTGCTGCTGAGGTGATGTGGGCTGCTACCTTACTGTTGCCTTGATAGTTGGTGTGACCCTACTCGGCGTTCTCCATAGCTAATGCCCTCTTGTCAATATATTTGAGGAAATCCGCTAAACAGGGTTTCTCCATGGTGTTTCGTTCCAGCTGATACTCTCTGCTTGTATTATTGTCATCAAAGGGTTTTATCACTTTAGGTGGTAACGTAGTTTTTACCGTGGATAGTGGATTAGATTCTGCTTCGTGTTCTTTCAGGGCTTGCCCTAAAATTTCGAAAAACTGATTTTCTACAATTTCAACTTGTTCCCCGTCTTGCGGATCGAGACACAGTAGTCCCTTGCACAATGATTCGTACTCGCTGAAAGCGTTTGTTAGTCGATATTTCTTTGTTAGAAGCATACCTTGCGAGCATTGTGCTAGTAAATCAGTATTTTTCACAAAATTATATAATCTAGTTATTGTACTTTTGGTGTAGCCACGAGCTGCTATTTTTGACTTTAGTTCATCCATATTTCACCACCCTCAGTTTACAAAGGGTCGATCTTTGTAAATAATTAACTTAATTGATACACTAACGTCTCTAGAGCTAAACACAATTTTTATTTAACACGTGCAAACTGCTACCGCACACTGCACTGCTAAGTACGGACGGCACAAAATGGCGGAATTGGCGTACTTGCTCGCGCGCGAAGCGTGGCTAAGTCACGTGACTCCCGCGCCGGAAAACGGTGCTATGGAACGAGCGGAACGGATTGAATGAATGAGTCAGCGAACTTGGATCGCGCCGTCTCTGACCGTCTCTCCTACTTGGCAGATAGACTCTGACCAGCGAAACGTGACGCGGATTATTTTCAAAAGTTTTATTATGGCAACAATTTTAAGCTGTCAAACGAGTCAAAAGTTCATAGCGTGGTGTGGTTTACTTTGTTGATTTTGCTTGCAATCATGGCGAAACCGGTTAAACGCATTATACAAATTAACTAAAGTAGCGACAAAAAATACAGCACTTACAGCATACTTTGCTTACGTAGATTCCGTACTGCGATACGGTATAATTATATGGGGAAATAGCACTGATGTTAATAAGGTACTTATTACACAAAAAAATGTGTCAGGGCTATATGCGGCACTGCACCAGACGAACCATGTAAACCACTATTTAAATATTTAAAAATCTTGCCACTTCCATGTCTTTACATATTTGAAGTTGCCAAATTCGTAAAACAAAATATGCACTATTTTAAACAAGCAAAACATGTATATATTCGGAATACCAGAAATGGCAATAGGCTGGTTTCCGATTTAATTCCCAAGACCGCAAGATTTCGTAAAAACTGCTATTGGATGTGCATTGTTATATTTAATAAAATACCCAAAATTATGCAAGACTTGCCCTTCAATAAATTTAAAGTAACATTTTACAAGTGGCTAAATGAACATTGTTTTTACTCTGTCAATGAATATTTAAATTTCAATAGTTAATTTTGTATACTATTTTATTAACGTGTAATCTATTTTTAATATATTTGACTATTGTGATATTATTGGAATCAAATTTGACATGTGTTAAAAATGGTATTAGGTTAATTGTTTCCAATTTTTGTTTTTAATTTGTAATTCAATTTATTTTATTCGTTTTGACATTGTCATTTTACATTTTCCACAATTAGACTTCAATTTATTTTATTTAATATTTGCATGCTATTTGTAAATGGCTGAAAAAGCTGAACGTTATACCGCAATTCCATCCACAATGTACCCTTTTTCATATGCAAATAAATTTCATTTCATTTCATTTCATTTCATTTCATTTCATAAAAGCAACGTAAGGAGGCTATTGTTTACTATGATAAACAAGTTTAGCGAGGTAAAAAGCAAAATGGAGGACAAACTTGCTGAAAAACAACGACAACTGAACGCAATTACGTCTCTTCTAGGTTAGTTTTGTGTACTCGAATATAACATTTAGATACTTAACATACTTACCTTCTTTTATTGTTCTCGCATTATTTTACATTTTACTCTGAAAAACTACCACAATCGCAAACAATTGTAGGTTAATTCGTTATACTTACTTTTTACTTTCATTCAAAATTAATAACTTGACTCCTCAACTGATTTTAGTTTATCTTTCAGAAACTTCAAGTACTAGTGAGACAAAACTGGAAATTAAAGAGATTGTCGAGAATATTAAATCTATTGAACAAAAGGAAGTGTTATCTAGTGAAATGCAATATTTGGAAACAATATCGTCAATGACAGGTAAACATAGGTACTTTTAATACATAAAATAACACTATTAATGGGATTTGTGTTGGACTTGTCTGGTTGGATTAATCTATGTAAGTATGGTTTAATATTAGTTGTGGAATTCTAATAGAATTAAAAATCTACAACCTATGTCAGTTCTTATTTCTTAATTTCATGTTTGAATAAAATTTTAGAAAACGATGTGAAAAAATTTACATTCATTAATGTACCTTACTAACATCTACTATAATAACCCATTTTCCAACAAATAAAATTATTCTATTCTACTTTGTAAGTTAGTTAATATTGGTATTTCTCTTATAGAAATAAGTGTTTCAACTCTAAGAAGAATAAAAAAGGAAGGTTCAATAAATCAAGGAAAATGGAACACACCTGGAAAAAAGCGACCACATCCGAAAAAGATATCTTTGGATAGCTTTGATATTTCAGCAATTCGGAACAAAGTTAATGAATACTACTGTGTGAAAAAACAAGTACCTACACTAAGAAGTCTGCACAATGACCTTAAAGAAGCAATTGGTTTCAGTGGTGGTCGTGAGACTTTGAGAAAAATATTGCATGATAATGGTTTTGAATTTAAAAATAACCAAAATGAAAGGAGTTTGCTTGTGGAAAGGTTTGAAATTGCTGCATGGAGACATAGATATTTGAGACAAATTTATCAAAAGCGCCAAGAAGGAAAACCTATAATATACCTTGACGAAACATATGTGCATCAAAATTATAAAGTGAAAAAGTCTTGGCAAGGTCCTTCAACGAGTGGCGTAACAACTAAAATCTCATCTGGAAAGAGGTACATTATTGCTCATGCAGGCTCTGAAGAGGGTTTTGTGCCAGGTGCTTTGTTAATTTTTAGTACTAAGTCCAAATCAGCTGATTATCATGATGACATGAACTCCAACAACTTCATGAAATGGATAAATCAAAAGTTGATACCCAACTTAAATCGTCCATCTGTGATTGTTATGGACAATGCAAGTTACCATGTAACACAAGTTAACAAACCACCTACAATGTCTAATAACAAGTCTGACATTAAGAAATGGCTTCAGGAAAACAATGTTGATTTTGAGAAATACCATTCAAAAGAGGAACTAATGTGTATTGTACGAGACAATAAACCTGCACCGACCTATCAAGCAGCTGAATTATTAAAGTCACATGGGCATGAAGTCATAATGTTACCTCCATATCACTGTGATTTAAATCCCATTGAGCTTGTGTGGAGTCAAGTGAAAAGACGAATTGCCAGTAGAAACATTGCCATACCAGCGACAGAAATGGAAAACTTGATAAAAGTTTCTTTTGAATTCGTTACACCATCTGATTGGAAAAAATATACTGATCACATAATTAACATTGAAAATAAATACAAAGAAAAAGATGGAATTCTGGAAAACGAACTTGAAAGATTTATAATAAATGTTGGCGAAGACAGCAGCACCAGTGAAGAATTTCATGATTCTGACTCAATATCAGGTGTAGAGTATTTAGAAACAGATTTTGATTATGATTAATGAAATTATGAATATTTTTTTTTTTAATGTAAAATATACAAGTACTTGATTGTTTCAAATTTTTCATTTTCACTTCTCAATCAAATTTCTCACTTTATTAGGAAGATTTATTCTTATTTAGCCTTTATTGATACTGCAAATTAGTTGAATATAATAAAAATAAATAAAGTATCAAAGTCGTTTTTTCAGAGTATAATGAGTGTTGACACCCCAAGAATTTTTGAATTTGCCGCCATTCTTTCTAGTCATGTTTCGTTGGTCAGACTCTACTGCTATTGTCTTCCTGCTCGGCCACTTCGTCGACGATCGGCAAGAGTCGTTTTTGTGTGAGATTGTAGCGCCCCCTGCAGGTGATCTCTTGCGACACGGTGCTTGCTTTTCTTTCGCTACGAAACAAAATGGCTGGCTTCTTTCCTGATAGCTGAATTATTGCGATGCACTTTCTAACCTTGTTTGCAGGAACCTTGCTTGTGGATCTTCAGAAAAATTTAAAATTCGAAGGACCTTGAGACGCGGCCGCGTTTGTGTATGTTATAGGCGCTGGATAACCACAATTTCCTGAGGTTTAATAAATAAAAGATAAAATACATCGGACGACTATATTCGCAGGAAGCAGAAGAAGGCAGTGTACAAAATTTGCCAATGTACAAAAACAATGTAAATATTAAAAAACTAACTTAATGTTGCCATTTAACAATTCTCTATTTGAATAGTTTGATTTTGTTTACAAAATTGAACCCAAATTTTTTAACTAAAATAAATGGAAGGTGGCCCATGGTGCAGGTTAGAAGCATCGCAGACACACTTGCTGTTGGTGCCGTCAATGTAGCCCCACATAATTAGATTTTCCTTCCCGTGTTCACAGACGTAATTGATTTGTGTTGTTAGTATCTTACCGTATTCCAAGTACTCGTTAGCAGCAATATCGGCCATCATCTCCTCGTGTGTGACAAAGTAGTAGTGCCTCCCGTTCTCTTTGTCAGGCCTGGGTGGTCTCGTCGTATCTGTAGCAAGGAAATTAATTAAACAAGTTGTACTAAATCGAGAAATAATAATACCATCGAGCACATTAGAACAGCAACACAAACCATTTTTTTTTAATGGACTTAATCCCGCGCTATATGAAGAGCAGTGATTTTGCCGATGTCGGGTATTTTCTTGATATCGGGTATACTATAGCCTAAACAGGGTTACTTTGCAACAAAGTGCCAAATCAGAGGTGACTAGAATCAGTAACCTAATGCACGTAAAAAAATTTTTTTTTCTGTTATTAATTCCTATCTGCGTTTAAAAAATAATACTTGCGGAACTAGTCGATTAAATTGCACCGTATGTGCACTGCGTAAGGTCCTTGTTAAAGCGGCGTCGGCGTACACCTGTGATCTCTCATGAGTGACGGCGCACCTCGAGTTTAATTTTTTTGTTCGAAAATTTTAAGTAGGTATATTTTTTCCAAAAATACGAAAATTTAAATTATTACAATAAAGTTGTATTTTTAAAATTTGGCACTTTCTTGTAAGGTAAATTCTGTGTGTAAATATCACACAAGTAAAACGTACGTGGTATTGGATAGGCGTACTGGTCTGGGTGACGCGCGATAAGTGTGTTCTTGATGTGACGACGGCCTACGCCGTGAGCGCTAAGAAGCACGATTGTTTTCCTTTGGAAAGCTAAAAGAAATAAAATTGGTAATTAATAAAATAATAGAGAATATGCAAGAAAATAATTTATTGTTTTTACTATATATAGTGCTAATAGAGAAAACTAATTTGATTTTAGGTAAAAAATAACTGTAATACAGTGATTAGAAATTAAGATATATCTGTCTCTTTCTATTACACCTTTTACAATGAAAAATTTATGGCAGACATTATTAAGACTGACTCTTTATTTTAACACATCCAAACATTACATGAAGAAATTATAGATGGCACTACTAGTCTTACAGAAACATTTTGGTATATAATTATAACACCCCTACTTAACAAAATATTTCTAAAAAAATAACTCAAGTAACAATTAACTAACTTAAAATTTTAATTAGGAACAAGACCTATCATTCCTAAAAATTTATAGTGCTTTGCTGATAATAAGCCTTTGGTTATGAGATCAGCAGGCATATCTAGAGTTGACACATATTTCATATGAATTACATTATTCTTTATAGCATCTTTAATATAATGATAACGCACATCAATGTGCTTAGTTTTATTCAGAGACTGGTGATTTGAAGATAATTTCAATGCACTCTGGTTATCACAATGCAACTTAACGATACTTAATTTACCTGTTATTTCATACATCAATTTTTTCAAATATGTAGCCTCCCTAGCTGCCTCCGACAATGCTACATACTCAACTTCTGGATAAGGATACAGTTTTCTGCTTCCTGCTTTGCCATGATATAACAGAACCAGCCATATTAAAGCAGAAACCAGTATAGGATTTCCTGTCTAAAACGTCACTTGCCCAATCGGCATCTAAAAAACCTTATAATTCTATATTACTATCTTTGCTATATTTCAAACAATAATGTTTAGTTTTCTGTAAATATTTCAACACTCTCTTAGCTTGATTAAAATGAGTTTCATTATAGCAATTATTAAATTGACTTAGGTAACTAATGGAATAAGCTATGACAGGCCTAGACAGAACAGCCAAGTACATAAGACTACCTATTACTACCTATGACTACTAACAGTTTTCAAATTATCAGTTTCCACTTTGCAGTTTGAAAATATCAGAAAATCATCGACATAAACAGCTACAATTATTTTAACATTCTCACTAACTTTTGTAAATAAACATGGTTTATTGCTATTTATTTTAAAACCCAATTTACATAAACAATCTTTAACTCTCTTATACCACATTAAGGATGATTGTTTGAGCCCATATATTGCTTTCTTAAGTTTTAAAACCTTGCCTTTATCTGTACATTCAAAACCTACAGGAAGATACATACAAATATTCTCATTCAAGTGTCCATTTAGAAAAGCAGTGATTACATCGAGATGAGTAATGTCCATATCCCATTGTGTACTAAAAGCAAATAACATTCTTTAAGTTGAATGTTTCACTACAGGAGCAAATGTGTCCATATAATCAATTCCACTTCGCTGTGAAAAACCTTTAGCCACAAGCCTTGCCCTATATCTCACTTTATTATTATTATATTATTGGCAGGCAAGCAGTTGAAACAACTGATAACAGCCTGCATCTCGTTGTCATAGTTTAAGTTATCTTTTCCTCCAGATACTTATCTAATCTGTTCTTAAACTGGTCAGTAGTTTGTCATTTTTATCATTTACATCAATTTTTTTATTAAATACCCACTTGCACTGCACCATGGAGGTATTACTTGGTATATCAATGAGCTCCCAAGCATCATTGTACTCAAATGACTGCAACTCTTCACGCATGGCCAGCTTCCATTGTTCTGCTTCTGGTCTATTCAGCGCTTCTGAAAGGTCAACCTCCTCAGCACCTGATAAGTTGTTTGATGTACACATGTTTGAATAACCAAAACGGTTTGGTGGTCTTCTCTGTCTCTTGTCTCCAACCACTTCACCAACTCCAAGACTTTGAAGTTCACCTGATGAAATATCAGTTGATGTGACGGAATCAGTTGAATTATTCACATGAATCTCACCTGTATCCATATAAGCTGATGAATCAGAACTTGAACAAGATGGAGATTCATTTATGTTAGTATCCCCCACTGAATCTCTGTTCTCTAGACTAGATTCTTGCACATAATGTGGTGTCTCAGTCTCTTCTCTTTGCATTAAGTTCTGTTCATCATTCTTTATCCATATAGCATTTTCTTCTGGATTTTCAATTCCATGCTTTCCTTCCATCACTATTATGTCTCTCTTTTCAGTGACAACATTTTTCTTTGGGTCATAGACTCGATATCCCTTTACAGTGTCAGAGTATCCAACGAATATAAATTGTTCAGCTTTCTTAGTTAGTTAGTTTAGCTGGGCTTTCTAAGCACTTAGCCTCATGATTGGGCCATTGTGCGTGCTGCTTAGTCTTTCTTACTCCAACCATCCACCTTTTCAGATTGCTGCAGGCTTCCGGGAGCGATCCTGGTGATTGGAGGCTCCGTGCCCGTTGATCTGCCACGCTTCTGCATTCCAATAGCACGTGCTGTGGCGTTTCTTCTGCCTCCATGCATCCTCTGCATGTGGGGCTGTCTGTCACACCTATGTTAAACAGGTGTTTATTAAGAGGACAGTGGCCGGTTATAATACCTATAACCTTGCGAATTTTGTCCCTTGCTAGTCTGATGAGGTTGCGGGCAAACTTATTTGATGCTACCGGAACCGCATTTTTCGTTTGCCTGCATCCTTCACTGTTTCTCCATTCATTTAGATGTGTTTCTTTGGTTCTTGCGCGCAACCATGACTTATTTGGGCCTGAGGTATGGGAAGTAGTGGTTCCGGTCCGTACACAATTGCCTTCGATCCTCTTTTGGCCAGTTCGTCTGCTGCGTCATTGCCCAGAGAGTTGCTGTGTCCTTTAATCCATTGCAGGGTTACTCTGTTCGTGTTCGCAATAGATTGGAGTGCGTTGTGACATTCCAATATAAGGACAGAGGTTATGATATTGTTTTTTAAAGCTTGAAGCACGGATGCACTGTCTGAGATAATTTTTATATTATGCTCTCGGACGTCTCTGGCTGCTACTGCCTGTGCCGCTTTGGTGATGCCAATACATTCTGCTTGGAAGATTGTGTTCAGCTTGTCTAGGGTGGTTGATATTTTTATGTTTAAGTCATTCGAGAAGACACCGGCTCCAGTACCATGTGCAGTTTTGAAGCCGTCTGTGTATATCCTAACTTCGTTGATGCCAGAGCTATCTTTTGCTTCTTCCGTCAGTTGGATATTGTATATTCGATCGAAGATGTGATGACACGGTGTTCTGTCCATAGGCGCCTCAAGAAGTGGTATCTCCTGTAGGATCACCTGCAGAACTTTTGAGTGTGTTGTTTCTGTGTTTTGTTTCCATAGTCCGTTTGCTCTTAGTCTTAAGGCGGTTGCTTGTACTTCCTCTTGTATGACAAAATCTAAGGGTCTTAGGTTCAAGAGGAGCTCGAGCGCGGCTGATGGAGTGGTTCTCATACATCCAGTGGTTGCTACACACGCTAATCGTTGTAGACTTTGGAGTTTTGATTTCACCGTGATCAGTTGTGTTCTGGGCCACCATACAACTGATCCGTAAGTTAGAGACGGTCTGATAACTGATGTATATAGCCAAAGTGTAATTTTTGGATTAAGACCCCAAGTTTTACCAACTAGTCTTCTACATTGACAAAGAGCTACACAGGCCTTCTTTATTTTGGCTTCTATGTGACTCGCTCAGTTCAGTTTATTATCGAGGATGACGTCCAGATATTTCACTTGATTTGATAGCGAGAGTTTGGTATTAAATAATTTTGGTAGTTGTAGTTCTGGTAACTTCCTTTTGTTGGTGAAAAGGATTAGTTGTCTTTTTCGGATTTACTGACAGTTGATGCTCGTCACACCATTTTTCTACAATCTGAAGGGCTGAACGCATTATTGCGCAGAGCATATTTTCAGCATTTCCATTTATCAGTATTGCTAGGTCATCTGCATAACCAATAGTAGTGTAGGTACCTTCTTTCATTTAGTTTACATAGGAGGCTGTCCACTACTATGTTCCATAAGAGTGGTGAGAGGACTCCTCCTTGCGGGCATTACTACCTTTGCTCTTGTGGTAGTATTCACCACTATCTGGACCGCCCTTTTGCTGACAAGCTCTGTGATCCAGTACTTGATGACTGGTTCAACTTTGGATTATTGCAGGGCGTGGTTGATGCTGTTGTGCATGGTTTTGTCAAATGCCCCTTCTATGTCTATGAAGGCCGCAAGTGTTGAGGCTTTATTAGTGATAGCCGATTCTATTTTGTGCACCACCATGTGTAGTGCTGACTCTGTTGATCTGCCTTTTCTGTATGCATGTTGCTGGGGATGTAGTGGTTTGCTTTTTAGAGCTCCATCCCTTAGGTATCGATCTACTAGTCTTTCCAGCGTTTTGAGAAGGAATGATGTTAGACTAATGGGCCTGAAAGATTTGGCGTGTGTATAGTCCTCCTTGCCCGGTTTCGGTAGGAAGACTACCTTCGCTTCCCTCCACGATTTGGGTATGTATTTGAAAGCTATACAGGCCCTGTAGATTGGTAGTAGATATTTTATTACCTGATTGGATTGCCATTGTAGTAGTGCTGGGAATATCCCATCTAGCCGCGCAGATTTGAACAGTTTGAAGCTTTTTAGGGCCCATTCCATTCTTTTTGCAGTTACTACCTTGTTTGCGACTTCCCATTCTTGGGTTGTCGGTGTGCTGTGCTGCTCGTCTCCCACTCGGCCACTCGGAGTCTGACGTGATTTGACATCCGGGGAAGTGTGTTTCCAGTAACACTGCACTGGTCTCTTCGTCCGTGTTTGTATAAGTGCCGTCTTCCTTCTTAAGTGAGCCCAAGAGTTTGAGATCGCCTTTTGACAGGATTTTTGTTATTCTTGCGGCTTGGTTGGTTGAGTTTATGGTACTACAAAACTTATGCCAAGCCTCCGTTCTCCGAAATCTAATACGCTTCTTGTAGTACTTTATGTGCTGTTTTGTATTTCTCCCAGTCCTCAGTGGATCTGGTGTTTTTTGCTCGGTTAAAAAGTGTCCTGAGTCCCTTGCGTAGCCGTTCGAGTTCTGGCCCCCACCAGGTCCTTTTTTCCAGGCCTTTGGGTATTACAACAGGACATGCCAGTTCATAACTATCTGTAAGAGTTGTAGTTAGGAATTGTATGTTATGATTCTATGTTGTTAGTACTAAGTATTACGTCGGTTGGTTGCGTGTCACCTAGTGCTTTGGTTAGTAGATTTGTGTACCTTGTTATATCCGTTTTGCGGGGGTTGCGATATGGGACAGGATTTGTTTGCTTGTATTGTATTTGAAAACACACGCGGCGATGGTCTGCAAAGGATGGCACGTTCGACACATGCCATCCTTCAATGAGGTTGGTCGCCGCGTGTGTTGCCATGGTAATGTCTATAATAGTTTGATACCTTGAGCTTACAAATGTAGGTTCCGTACCTCTGTTCATAATGTTCAGGTTTGCTTGGTATAAGTATTCGGCTAGTGACTCACCCCTTTTGTTTGTGTCCTTACTTCCCCACAGCGGGTGATGCGCGTTGCAGTCTGCGGAGATGATCAGATCGTTCAGCTTTCTTATCCCATTTCAATCTTTTTTCTTTGGGAACATGTACCATCACCGGATTTCCGAATAGACGTACATGGCCTAAGTCAGGCTTCCTTTGATACCACACTTCATAAGGTGTTTTGTTTACTAAACTAGATGTGACACATCTGTTATTCAAATAAACTGCGGTATGAACAGCTTCTGCTCAAAATTTTTTTTCAAGTTTTGCGTCAAAAAGCAAACATCTGCCTTTTTCTACAACAGTTCTGTTGGCAGAGAGCCGCTGACACCATTCTGCTCAGGGGCATATGCAGTAGTCCTTTGATGAATTATACCTTCATTTGCCAAAAAATTGTCCATTACACCATTACAAAATTCACCTCCATTGTCAGTTCGAAGTATCTTGATTTATCTGTTTTGTTGGTTCTCAACCATAGCTTTGAAATCTTTAAATCTCTGGAAAACTTCATTTTTGTGTTTGAGAAAATAAATGAATGTCATCTTATGTAGTCGTGTCTCCATGCTAGTATGTTCACTACGTGAGAATGGCAGCCTTGTTTGTTTGCCTTCACAACAGGTTATACAGTTCTCCTTCTTTGTGTCACAAGGAGAAGAAAAATTCACTCCGTATACAATACCATTCTCATTCTATTCAAATCACCACTATTGATGTGTGCGCGCGATGATGGCGCTTGTGCCATAACTCTGCACTTGCCAATGCTGGTGCTGCTAACATACAATCTGTTGTTTTTAAATTTAACTTGTAAACACCATTTATCAAATATGCAGTGGCTACTATATCATTCTTCATATTTCGAAAATAGCAATTGTTACTTTCAAACACAACTTTTGTTAGCGCCAAAACACTGGCCAATCACAAAAATCCACCGCGACCGGAATGTCAGAAGAAATGGAGGAACGCTTCCCTTTCCGGCTTCTTTTCCCGCGCCCCTCCCCCACACCTTACCCGATCGCAAGCGCAAGCACGCGTCGCGCGTCACCAAAAATTTAAAACTACAAGAAAACCTGTGATAAATGTGACAAACAATAAGTGACAGTGTCTCCTGAACCCTCCTCCTGACTTCCAAGTAAGTACTCCACCGTTCACCAAACAACTTTGTTGCCGTTTTTTATAAGCTCACTCACGGACAACAGGTTTGTTGACAATTTTGGAATACACAACACATTCTTGACAGTAATCTCGTAGTTGCGATCTGAAGTTATTTTTACATCCCCGGAGCACTTTACGGGTACCTTTGTACTATCGGCTACCGTAATTTCTGACATAACTGGCATAAAATTACCATTTTCTATCCTAATTTTCATTCGATGTCATGTGCGCGCTTGCGCCGGAGTCAATATACCACTCGCTTTTATTAAACTTTCCACTCAAGAATACCACACTAAACGCATTCGTTTGTTTGTTTTTCTGCAATAACGGACATTGATTTCTATAGTGCCCGATTTCTTTGCATTTGTAGCACACAATCACTTTTTTCGACTGCATTTTAGACGCCATAGACGTTTGTTGTTGACAGCCTTTTTTATTTGTAGTGTTGTTTCGAGTACGGTCTATTTGCAGCGAATGCAGCGCCACTAGTGTCCAAATTTACAGAAACTTCCAAATCAATCAATTGCGATTTTATAGAATCTGTGCTAATCTGTATTCCAGAATGTTCTACTCTAACCATGTAATCATAGGAGAGTACGTTTCCGGCAAACCTGTGACGAAGAACCCTTTCAGCTAGCTCAGCCTGAGTTCCTCGTCAGCATATGTACTGGCCCCAGCCCGCCGTGCGTGCGGTGAGGGGATGTATACCTAATTTGGGGTAACCTACCAGGGACTGACCAGAGAAACCAACGTGACGTTTTCACACTATATATTTTGTAGTTCCACAATAGTTTACTTAAGACTAATGCACTCCTAACACTTAACCCTTAAATGCGCGATTTTTTATGCGATGAAAAAAATACTATTAGGTTCTATGTGACCCACAGAATGTAAGAAAAATATTTGAAAAAATCCAGGGTATCATTATGATATCTCAAAATAGGAAAAACCCTATGTCGCAATTCTGCGACATTGCGCACTTTGTAGAGAATGTGTTGTATGGAAACACGTTGTCGGTAAAGTTGCTTAGGAAAAAAGAAAAACATAAAATAATTAGTAAATATTTGTATTATTCTGTATGAAACTTATAAAAACAATTGTTATCTTTATTATAACATAGGCTATCCCTACATTTTACGCAGAACGTATATGTGTGCCCTTTATTTTGTGTAGGGTATTTGCACCTTGCCCGGTCTCCTAAGCTCTGCCAGTGGTAGATTTCATCACGCCGAATGTCTTTTGCCCCCAAAAGACATTCGGCGTGTATGGTATGTATGGTTTGAGCTGGTCCACGTTTCTTTTTTTGATGAAACTCTACTTCCAGGTTTGAAGAACTAGGGCGTCAGTGTTTTCCAAGACCACACAAAGTGTTGGCCAATTCCAATCTAAAATTGCACAGGTTCAGTAGATCTGGTTTTGAATCCTTTTGAAGTTTTCTGTACAGCAGCCAAGAGTTGATGATGGTCATGTCAAGTAAATGATAGAATAATCTGTTTGTCCACTTCCTGCTTTTTCTTGTAATATGATGATATCTTCCGATAAAACTATCTAACAAGTCGACACCCCCCCATATGACAATTGTAATCTTTCATTACTTTGAGACAATCAATGGGTACTCTTTGTTTACTGGCTTTGTCGTATCTCGAAATGGTATCGACTGGTAATGCACCCGCGTATGTAGACAGAAATGTCACTGGCTTGTTGTCTTTCCAAATAAGAGCGCTCATCTCAATTCCTTCGACATTCGCTACGTTTTTTATGTAAAAACCTCTGGAAACAGTTTTGCTCATGATTGTTTTCTTATCAGGTAGTTTAGAGCTCGGGAGCCGGTTAGATTGAATAGTTCCAAGGCAATGTATACCTTGTCTTGCAAGGTGTACAGCTAAAGGTAAATTATCTTCGTGGTAAAGAGGTGGATCAGCATCAGCGTTATCAACGTTACCTTTTTCCAAAAGTGGAGGATCATCCAGATCTTCCAGAAGCGGGGGATCGGCAATGTCATCCAAATCTTGCAATAGCACCATGTTATTTCTGTAATAATTTTCCTCCTGTGCTTTATCTCCGTCTAAAGACTCAAAGTCATTATCTTCTGAATCATTTAGGGAATTCAGATATTCTTCAATACGTTGTTCGTCCAATCTCCTCGTCGTTCTATAAAAAAAAACGTGAATATGTAGACTAATTACCTAAAAATCGTAGTACTAAAATGCATAACAAATCGTGAAATGTTTACCGGCTAACGCGCAATGTCGCAATTCTGCGACAAAGCGACTTCGATAAAAATTTCATGTATAAATGAATTATCGTTATAAAACTATATATGTTACGTTTTCATAACATTATTATGTATTTATTTACCTCAAGTAACAAAATACTTACCTTAGAAAAATGCGAAAACACAGCACAAGTCCAAATAATATTTCACACTTTTAGTATTCGAGTCGCAAGCAATGTTTGTATACCCGCCAAAAAAGTTTTATTTGACAAGTACTTGTCAAGAACTGACAAAACATAAAAAAAATATGTTTGTCTATGGGTTTAATCGCAGTTCATTCAGAAATAAATTTTAAAAAACTCTCAAAATGTCATAAGATCGGAGTGTAGCAATTCTGCGACAATACGCATTTAAGGGTTAAACTAAGCCTAGGCTATGACTGCTGTCTGACTGCCGTCACGGCTGGACGGCGAGATAGGGCGACGAGGATCTGCGCGGTTCCCTACGGGACGGATTCTGGAGCGGTTACGAGATAACGTCCTACGCGGTATATCGACGCGGAGCGTGGCGGGTGTTTGGTTAGTTTATATCTACGTTCTCACTACGGGAAATGAAGGCTGGCATGCGGAGTCGTATGCGACACTAAGCCGCAAGAGCATCCGGGCCGGGGATGGGTTCACCGCAGGAGCGCGGTCAAGGTTTGGGAATGAAGGTTTGCCGTCATACGGTACCACGATGTCTCGCTAGCACTGCTAAACCTTCGGATCAGGAGGTGGATCGGGTAACTTAACTAAGTTAGTAGGGAGCACGGGTCAACAAATCGTCAGAGTTCCACTATACCAAGGCAATGGCAATGGGTGACGTGCGCGCGCGGAGACGTCTTGCCAGGGCCGTAGAACTCGGACGACTGTCTCGGAGCTTTTTTTTTTTTTTATGGACGGACCTATCGCCGAGTGTCTTTGAGGAAGACATTCGCCAGCTTAACCCGGGCAGTTGTGGCGTGCGCTGAAGGCGCACAGCCTAGGTCCGCCCCGCTAGCGGTCGCCGCGACCCGGCCGAGTGTGAGGCTTCGCAGCGAAGCCTCAGACTCGTACGTGTCGAGCCCCATACTAGCAGGCGTGATCGGGCCAATGTGGAGTGCAAAAGGCACCCTACCAAGCGGCGAACCCGCTAGTGGTGGCGCCGACGGGACCGGAACTGCCGAAACAGGCCGGACCGCTGCCGGGCTCCTTTCTAGCGGGCCCGATCTGGGGGTGAGTCGGACTCTGGTCTCGGAGCTTTTTTTTTTTTTTTTTTTTATGGACGGACCTATCGCTGAGTGTCTTTGAGGAAGACATTCGCCAGCTTAACCCGGGCAGTTGTGGCGTGCGCTGAAGGCGCACAGCCTAGGTCCGCCCCGCTAGCGGTCGCCGCGACCCGGCCGAGTGTGAGGCTTCGCAGCGAAGCCTCAGACTCGTACGTGTCGAGCCCCATACTAGCAGGCGTGATCGGGCCAATGTGGAGTGCAAAAGGCACCCTACCAAGCGGCGAACCCGCTAGTGGTGGCGCCGACGGGACCGGAACTGCCGAAACAGGCCGGACCGCTGCCGGGCTCCTTTCTAGCGGGCCCGATCTGGGGATGAGTCGGACTCTGGCCTCAAGGGCGCCTCTATAGGCTCGGACCTCGGCTTGGGCCGTCGTCCATAGGGTGGGCAGGGGAAAAACGGCCAGGCACATGTCTGTGTCGGCCGAAATGAAATACGGGACCTCGCACCCTTCGGCGGGTGCGGTGATGCGAACTAAAATGTTGTGCAGTACTTGAAGTGCTTAAGGCGGTGTTGGCTGTTGTTCTACAGTACGCGGTGTAGGAATCGTCAGGGTCGTCCAGAACGTGCCGAGGCCGACGGAGTCGGGCAGCGACATCCTCCTGGGGCGTGTACGTGGCGGCTTTGACTATGAGCGGATTGGAGTGGTTTTTTGCCTTATCAAAGAAGCGCTCAGACGCTTCTTTCATATATTGGGCTACTGAGGGCATGTCGAAATCTTTGTGGAGATTCTTGCGGCGTACGAACCACGGTTGACCCGAGGCTCTCAGCAAGAAATTGTTTTGGAAACTTTGCATTTTCTTAATGCTGTTTGAAGAAGCGTGAGCAAACACCGGACTGGCGTATGTCATCACGGGGCGGATGCAAGTTTTGTAAATTGTCAACTTATTTCTAAGCGACATTTTACTCTTGCTACCGACAAGGTGGTATAGTCGGTGGGCATAGAACTTCGCTCGATTGAGAACGCGCGTAATGTGGGGTACAAACGATAACCGATGGTCGAGAGTGACACCTAGATATTTGACCTCCCTCACCCAGGGGATCGGTCGGCCAAATAAGGTGACGTTAAAACGGACTTTCTTGCAGCGGGGTTGTTTGGAAGGCCGCGTTTTGAAGCGACCTCGAGTAAAGTACACTGCTGCACTTTTCTCGGGGTTCACCTCCACACGCCACTTCCTGAACCACTCGCCGAGAGCATCAGCGGCGCGCTGTAGCGCTATCGTGATGTAACGACGGTTGTATCCTGAGCGATAGAGAGCGGTATCATCCGCGAATAGGGCTAACTCCGCGTCCGGCGTCTTGGGTATGTCGTTGACATAGATCGAAAATAGTAACGGCGATAACACCGATCCCTGCGGGACGCCGGCGCGGACGGGGCGGGGGGACGAGCGGGTGCCATCGACGCGGTAGCGGAAAGTACGATTCGATAAGAAGTCTCGCAAGATGAGTACGAGCCTATCTGGCACACCGAGTTGGTATAGCTTGTAAATCAAGCCATTGTGCAAAAACAACAAATACTCTTTGACAAAATGTTGTAAATTATATACTTTGTTCAGAATTTCAATTTGATTATGAAAATAAAAGTAAATAAGTATTACATGCTCAGCCTGAAATTCTGAACAAAGTATAGAATTTAAGACATTTTGTCTAAAGTGTATTTGTTGTTTGTAATTATTTTCTCTATCGATTTACGTATGTTTCATAGGTGTACACCAAAATATAAAAAGGTTATAGGTCTATTAAAGGTTACTTGCAATTTGAGGTATGCCAATTAGGTTCGATGCCTTTTGCTTCCATAGTGATGAGGTTGAAACTCATTCTAGCTCAAATGCGCTTTAGAGTCGAAAAGATTATACAATTTAAAAGTTTTATGCGTTTTACATAACATTTTGGCAATGTTTATATTGCTTACCAAATTGTATGTATAATAAGTACCTACGTACTAAATAATTGGCTGAGATTTCTCGACAAGAGTGAGTACTATCAGTCTAACTAAGAAGATGGTTAAAATTTAGAAGATTAGCACTGGGGAACATATTTCAGTAGTCGTGTAATAAATAGTTAGCAAACGACATGGTAGTTCGATTCCAAGATTTTTATTAAGGCTATCATTAAAAGCTTAACCTTTGTATTAAAAGAATTGGCAAAAAAGCCGTAAAACCAAACATGTTTAACAATTATATCCAAAGTGTATAATAGAATAACCAAAACAACAAAAAAATTCAAAAAGTGAAATGAAATCGAACTCGAATGTATACGATTTACAAATGTGTAGGTTTTTTCAAAACTTTAAATTAAGTCAAAAAATTCCCTATAATTTTAATAATATTTACGACTCCAGAACATAAAATGTCTAAGACAAGTGAGTATACGAGAGCTGTCAAATTCACCTGGTTTTACAGTAGATAAGTAAGAGTGCAGTCAACAGTTTATTTGACCTACCACAAAATTATTTTCCTCCACCGATTTCAATATCAAAGGGAAATTAATAGAAATATTAAATAACTATGCGCCAGACAACACACCAACTGTCATGGTTTTGATCGAAGAAAGGAAATAACATCCTTCCTTTTGTTGTACCAGACAATGCTTGTTTTTTTTTAGAAAAAATCGTTTTCTAAATTGACCCGAACCGGGAATTACCGTGCCAATACACCAATCGGGTCAATTGGACTTTTTGTAGCAGTTTGATAAGTCGTTCAACGTTGACGAGCTTCATAGCCTCCTCCTGCGGGCGAGTACGCCGAACATGGCGTTACCATCTCTGAGGTTCCGTCTGGCCATAGTAGAAAACCATGTCTTGGGTCTGGGTAGTGCGCGTATCGCGTTGTTTCTGATTTCTTGCGACTTTAGCTACTTACCTTATAGGATCTAAGCAATTAATGTGATTTGTGATGTTGTACAATATTTATTTATTAATTCTATACAGCTATTAAATGTACATTGCGCGTTTGAGAGTCAAAACTAAGTGACATATGCCTGCATAATATGATGTCCTGCCTGTCTCCAACGCGTAAGCAATGTACGTACAGTCATCAGCTCAACTACTTAATCTCATTTTTTTTTACAATGAATATTGAACTCTATTTGTAAACTTTAAGTTAAAATCGGTCGATGAAGCAATAATTTTTTTGTAAATTGATAAGCTGTTGACTTTTCACTTCTGACTTAACTCGCTACTGTACTGGCCAGGTCTCATATTGACAAGTTGCACGTAAGAAGGCTTTGCAAATCGATTTGTCTGTCCTTGAAAGTTTTAAAGAGGTTAATTAAGGATATCATCAAAACAATGTTCGATTTTTCATTACAAGTGAAAACTATTTGCCTCTAAATGTGTAGTGTAAGCTTGGAGGACATAGGGTGTTTTATTTTTACTTCTACGAGGTATAAAAGTTAGCAAAAAGTTGTATGGTATACAGTGTGGCGCCACCTGGTGGCATATAAACGAAATATTGGGTTTTCTATGCAAATCTGCGTTTACTTTTTATTTGAGTAAAAGTAAAAAAAACAGGCTGTCTGATTAAGTTATTTTACTTTTGCGCGATGTTAAAGTAAACCCGAATTTGTATGGCGTTTGGTGTGACGACGCCTAGTTGGTGTCACACTATCAAATCCTTTTTATCCATACATTTTGGGTTTCTTTTTAGGAACGTGTTTGAGTAAAAAAAATACAGAAAAGGACCTTTATCGGAGTGTAGTAAAAAAAACTTCGCTTTTAAATTGAAAAGTCTTGTGTGAAAGCTTTCGATGTTAAAATATAAAACTAGCTACCAAATGTAAAAAAAAACTTAAGTTCTTATACTATCCTCTCTTTCTGACCTACCTTGGGAAACTCCTTGCTTAAATTATCATCAATGAAAAGAAAGAATTACAAAAATACCGAAATAGTAGATACTATTTTGGTATTTTTGAGTAATTATTTCCTATTGTTGTAATATCTGTCTCATTGCTTTTATTCTGTTTCTATATTTATTTGAAAATATCTTATTTAATTATATTTCTTTGTAAAATTATTTCGTTGTCATTTCGAAAATGAAATTAGTACGTAATTAGTGTTTCAATTTCTTGGTGTTAGTAGATATCGGTGTTCTAATAATGCCTCCTATAAAAATTTATTTGCAAATACCTTGAAAATAAATACATACTTATTTATTACAATTTAATAAACGTGAATAACCCCGGTTCTCCTATACCTAAATTGGATTTCATTTGATCCTTGAAGCTTTCAAAGACGTGAAAACAATTAACATTTAAAATTTAGACTCACAATTAATTTTATTTTTAAATATATTGCTTTTTTTGGTGCTATGTCTGTGCGAACCTAATTCTATTTAAGGCTGAGCTTGCACGAGGTATTAATTCAAAAGGAGACTGTCTTTATCAAGAATTAGGTGATATTTATTACTTTTGTTGTTACCTATTTGCTTGTAGCGTTGTATATTTTCATATGATGAAATATTTGGTATATTTAAGTAGTCTATGTTAATAATTTGTTTTAAAACTGGACGATATTGTTACTATTTTTTTAAGTTTTGAGGCCATTTTAGCAGTAATGAAAATGTTTATGTAAGTGCTTGATGTTGAGTCAATTAAAAGTCAAATAAATGTATGTGCGAAAAAATACAGATTTTTATTTTGAGCATTAATGTTAGATAAGACAGCAATAAAAATTTTAAAATATTTACGCAAAAGACGTGTGATGTTTTAGAGACGGCCTGTACCTACGTGGTTTAAGTTTTGAAGTTCAGTATGGCGGACGGTGAACGCGCAATTAATAAAATGTTTTAGTATTTTTAAAAATGAAAAGAAGTTTTATCACTTTTTTCATCATCATCATCATAAACAGCCTTCGTTACTCCACTGCTGGACATAGGCCTCTCCCAATGCACGCCACTGAGCCCGATCCTCAGCTATTCTTTACATCCACTGCCAGCAGCCTTGCGTATATCGTCGCTCCACTTTGTTGGAGTGTTGAGTTAGGTAAAAACAACTTCGAGAGAGAAGCCCGCAGAAGAATCACGTTTGTATTTGGTATTAACAATACAAAGTACCTACGTAGAACTGACGGCCGATGGGGCAGGCAGATGACCTGGTAAAGGTTGCAAAAAGCCGCTGGACTGGATGCAGGACATTCCTACGAGATCGAAATTGATGATTGTCGGAGTACGTAGATTGATTTGGGGTCAATGATCTCAAACATTGATGTTAATATGGACATGCCTCCGGTATTTCAGAATTTCTTGGTATACTTCGATCACTGATCATAAGTAATATCATAAAGCCATCTATACAACAGATGCGTAATCGTAGAAGTTTTGCTTGATCTAAAGTTTGACTGGTAGAGAATATTTTATAGTATTGTGTCAACCCACAGTTGTTGAACACCATTTATTAAGAAAACATTAAGGTTAAGTAAATAAAAATAAAACCGCATGAAATGTGCACAATTGCACAACGCGAATGCATCCGGTGTTTATTTGGCACTTTCCTAAACTTCTACAACTGTTAAATATTTAACGGAAATGGACGAGGCAAGGTCGCTTTGTTATGTGCAAGTCTTAAAATAAAAATTGTCTTCAGTAATCTGAAAGACACAACAGAATGATGGAAGCGGTGGCTCTAGGAAAAGGGTTATAAGTATATTAAACCTCATAAAAAAGGGACAGGCTTATATCTGAATCCCACAAAAAACTAATTAAGCGGCTACCTAGACGTGCGCTCACTAATTTGGATATATTAGAACATGCCAGTAACATTCCATTCTTTCGTGGTGTATTCATGAGAGATACATTGTGTTGTGCTCTTTAGCCACGCCACCATTGTTTTTTTTATTATGATATAACCCATTTTTATGTACGGCTAACAGTCATGACGTACATGTATTGTTTGTGAATGTACGACTTTTCAACCGACTTCAAAAAAAAAAAGTAAACCGACTTCAAAAAACTGAAAAGCTAAAAATAATATCAACACATAAGTACCTAATCAGTTACTTTTGGAGTCGGTGCTATCCGATGAGAGTTTGAATGTTTTCGTTTGCACCAACTCCAAAAGTAACTGATTAGGTACTTATATGTTGATATTATTTTTAGCTTTTCAGTTTTTTGAAGTCGGTTTACTTTTTTTTTATAAAATTTACTTATTTCATCTATTTTCAACCGACTTCAAAAAAGGAGGAGGTTCTCAATTCGTCGGTATCTTCGTTACTGCGTTGACCGATTTCGATAATTATTTTTTGTTTGAAAGGTAATACTTTCAGAATGGTCCCATATAAATTTGGTTAAATTCTGATGATGGGATCTATAAGAAAATCATCAAACATTGCATAAACTCCGTACCACGCCAACTGATTTTAGTATCTATCTTACCTATATCTCTGCCAAATGTAGACCGATTTTGATGATTCTTTTTTTAATGAATAGCTTATACTTCAAAAATACTATAATAAACATTTTTGGAAAAAATTTCACCCCTAAGGGTGGAAAAATAGGAAATGAAATCGGTGTTCAGCAGTTAAATTATGTTTGCACTCGTAAGATTTGTTTTGATTAGGATTTATCACTAAAATAGATGAAATAAGTTAATTTTATAAAAAAAATAAAAACCGACTTCAAAAAACTAAAACGCTAAAAATAATCTTAACACTTAAGTACCTAATCAGTTACTTTTGGAGTCGGTGCCAGTCAATGAGAGAACAATGTTTTCGTTTGCACCGACTCCAAAAGTAACTGATTAGGTACTTAAGTGTTAAGATTATTTTTAGCGTTTTAGTTTTTTGAAGTCGGTTTTTATTTTTTTAATTTAAAAGAAAAATGTAAATTAATGTGGCGTTGCTGCAGAAAATTCTCTGTAGCCACGCCACCTGTAATCAATATTTGTAGATACAATTTCAGCTATTTTTCTGAAGTTATATAACGTACGAACGCTGCGTATTATGTACAATGATAAGAATAAAAAAATGTGTTAATTTTATGGTTTAATTCTAAACTCACAAATTGTCTCTTAAATTATTTTTAGCGACAGGAAAATTAAAACAAAACAAATAGAAGTTATTTATTATAAATCCGTATAATAAAGGGTTAAAAATATTTTACGTTTATAATAATAAAGGTAAAAATTAAACAGAAAATCTCTCTCAAACAAAAGTAAAATTAAAAAGAAAATTTCTCTCAAGAAAAATCGGTAAAAATGTATGTATGTATTTTTAACATATTATATTTTATTATTGTAATTTCAAAAAAAGTCCAAGTTAAATAAACCCATGAAAATATATATATAAATGGGAATTAATGTTTGTATTTTTTTAACGCGAATCACTTTACTAATCATGTCGTCATAACACTTCCATTCTGAATTACGACGGTAACAATATGTTTTATAATGACCCAATCCTCCGTTTTCATTTAAAGTATATCCTATTACTGCTCCAAGTTTAAAAATTTTATCAACAAGTAACAGTTCTAAAGGAACATCGTCCAGAGATATATCTAAATCCAATTCAAAAAATATGAAATTGTCAGAAATAATATATTTTGTACATACTTTTCCATTACAAGCCCTTACTTTACAATCAGTTATTGTTACATCTTTAATCATAGATGTTGCTGAATTGTTTAATGAACTTACACCATAGTCAGATAATGTAAGCAAATTTAAAGGTAGAATACAACATTTTCTGGTTTCAGTTTTTTTGCAGACCGAACAAATTTTTGACACAATTGCACTGAAAATTTCATCATATAATTTTTTTTCTATCACAAAAGTTACATTACAACCGCAATCAATCACTTCTATATTTCCTTGAACTGACAATTCGTAATAATTTTTAAGAATTTCGGTTCTCATTTTTAATGGATTAACTGAAACGTCTTTATGTCGCAATGCACTAACCAGTGTAGAAAAGGGCTTATTTAATGAACTAATAAACATTGAAATATTAGCGTAGTCTGTACAAATTACTACCAAAGCAGTGAGTACAGCATCGAATGTACAAGTGTTATTAACAACAACTTTGTCAAAACCAGAAGAACAAATGTTTCCATTTGGCAAAGTCTCTATTTTATTTGCTTTTACTTTAGGTTTGACTTTGTCAATCAAGGGTATGTGTTTTTGATTCTTTGTTTTATCCCGCCAGTTTTCTTCAAGTTTAGGATTTTTAGTAAAAACTGATTCTTTAGTAAAATCATCTTTGTTATTAGTCTTGTTAGAAATGATTTCCGAATCAATTTTATTATTATTGTCAGTTTTTACATTATGTAAACAACTTGAGAGGGCTAATTTTATTTCCCCGGATGAATATTCTGTATGTTGCATTATAAAATCGTCTACTCTCATTGTACCACTACGACTACGTAAAAGTAATTTTTTTGTATTTTTAAAGTAGCTCTCTACATTACTACTACTTGGAGCATTATCTAAAGAGCACTGAACATACTGACTCATAATGTTTGACCATAGTGGTAATCTAAATATCAGTTTTCGGAAGCTGTCTATAAATCTTGGTAAGTAATACATATTTTCAAAACCTGTGTTTTCACTTAAATCACTATATATTACGTCGGAGTTAACAATTTCATTAAACCAAATTATAATACTGCCTTCTATAGCCAAATTGTCCTCTTCAACTATATTGTCTTCTTGGGGAGTACCGTTTGCTATATCAACATCTAGAGATATTTCATCTTTATCTCTCAAGTCTTTTAATTCCGCTTTGGCTGCATCGCATTTGCTTATGGTGCCGTCCAATAAGTTTCTATCGTATTTATGAAGTGCTACAATTATTACATTTTTGATGATTGCCTTAGCTGTTGTATAACTTGTACATGATTTCAAACATAATAAATATCTCACATAGAAATGCTTAACACGTGTATCTACGAATTTAAAACATTGTAGACCATATAAAATTTTTACAAAATGAGAGGTATCCAGTCTTACTAAACACGTAAGATTGCATCGTGCTTGCAATTCCAAAACTTCGTAACAATGGTTTAAATATTGCCGTGTTGTTGTAAATTTTGTGAACGCGTTCACAATAGCTCCTATTAAAGCCGCTGAGTCATCGCATATAACTTGTGTTGGCCGCATCATTGTACCAATCCATTTTCTTAGCCATTGGTATATATTATCCATAGTCTGAGTGGCCGAAATCATTTGCGCAAGAGGGACAGAACTGTTTTTCAACTTTAAAATAATGACATAAAAAAACAAATGTTTACTTTCGTATCTATTCAAGGGATCATCAGTAGGAGAATTTTTTTTGAAAATCGACCCAGTCGCGTCAATACTTAAGATAGCCTGTGAGTGTACAGAATGCTGTTTATATAACTGCAACTGCAGCTCGGTCCAATAATGAACAAAAAATAGATGTATCGATACAGCTCTAATTACGTCTTTATACGGGTACGTAAAGGACATTATCCACAAGGATAATATAACGATCTTATGAAAGCGTTTCTTACTCTCGTTTCGGTATTTTATATTTTGAAGAGATTTTAAATTTGGATTAAAAGGTGGATCCCGCGTCTCGTTCTGCATTGATATATTTGCTCATTTATTTCTTAATACAATCGGGTACTGATTTTGTAATTGTGGGATTAATTGATTCTTTTTATGGGCTGTCAATTTGTTTTTAACTTGAGAACTGTGAATCATATCCTTGTCAACTCCATCAAACGAACATTCAAGTAAAACATTCATGTCATTTCTTCTTGTAATGATAAGTATTTTGCCATTACATACTTTACATGTACCTCTGCACGTTACATGATAATCGTCGGTAACAGAATGATTTTTGAAATTCCAAATGCATTTATTAGTAGTGCGTTGCCAAATCCACTCTTGAAAGATACTCGTCAATTTAGATTTAGGCATGTATCTTCTACTTTGATATTTGATTGCAGGTTTCTTTGGATCATTCCTCTTCGCAATTCGCAATTCAGGCTTCACCTCATGCCACAAATTTAACTCAATTTCAAAAGATTCTGAATCAACATTTTTAATGCTTTCGTCACTAGAACTTGCATCTTCTTTTATATTATTTGAATCAATACTGCTGCTGCTACTTTCTTCATGTTTCAAATCACCAAAAAAATTCATAAAATGTCTTTTTACAGAAAGATATAAAGCTTTTGGTGTCATACGATATGACAAATCCTTGCTCACATCTTTGTAAACACTGGATTCACTGGAAGGAAAGTTTTTAACACTGCGAAATAATTCTTTGTATTTTAAAAACGCGTCTCTTTGTTCCTCAATACACACTGACACATTTTTTTTACTTTTCGTGGTCATTTTACTCTTTCATTTACAAAAACCTCAAACTTTGAACAAGCAGGAGAAGCAACTCAAAAGGAAGTAAAATATTTGTAAATTTTTTACAACTACCGACATTTTATTTATTTTTTGTAAACGTAATTATTTTGTTACAATGCGCTAAAAAAAAATAACGTTTCAATATAAAATAATACCATTAAATAATATTGCACTTTAGGAAATAAGTTAGTTTTCCTATGTGAATCACAGCAACATGTCAAACAATATCTACTTCATACAATGTCAAGTGACTTCAATTTCATGACGCCTATATACACATGTTTAGCAATAAATCACACGCTGATGTAATAACTAACATAATATATATTACTTATGACGATCTCGATGGCGCAGTAGTACAGGTGTTTGGCCAGAGTGCAATGGATCCCGGGTTTGATCCACGGTCGGGTCTATTTGGGAAACCAACTTTTCTAAATTGGCTCGAGTCTGGGTGTTGGTTCTGATTTCCATAACATAAACGCTTAAGCTAAGTAATTGGGGTCAGATCAATGAATGTGATGTTGTCTGATATTTATATATCCATTTATATTTAATGATTTTTTTTCATACGTACATACTTCATAGCATTCGGCTATATTCAGATTTTTTTATAACATAGATTTTTAATAAATAATTTCTATTTATGAAATTTGTTTTGTTTTAATTTTCCTGTCGCTAAAAATAAAATAAGGGACAATTTGTGAGTTTAGAATTAAACCTTAAAATTAACACATTTTTTGATTCTTATCATTTGTACATAATACGCAGCGTTCGTACATTATATAACTTCAGAGAAATAGCTGAAATTGTATTTACAAATATTGATTACAGGTGGCGTGGCTACAGAGAATTTTCTGCAGCAACGCCACATTAAATTAATTTTTCTTTTAAATTAAAAGTCGTACATTCACAAACAATACATGTACCGTGCCGTGACCGTTAGCCGTACATAAAAATGGGTTATATCATAATAAAAAAATAAATGGTGGCGTGGCTAAAGAGCACAACACGATACATTACCTTCGAAACCTAAAAAGATGGAATGTGCAATCATAAATTTGGACAGTAACAAAAATCCTGGTACGCATTGGGTAGCCTTTGTAAAGCAAAATAATTACGTGGAATTTATGACAGTTTCGGTAATTTAAAACCACCGTTGGAATTAGTCAAGTATTTACGTAACATACCTATAAACTATAATTATGTACGACATCAAGCCTTTGGTACTGTAAACTGTGGTCATTTGTGTCTAAAATTTTTAAGAAATTATTGGAAAAAGCATTTATATAATGAAAATAATTGATAAAATTGTCAGTATAAATCATTATACTGTCTTTCACTGTGTCTATAACCGGGAGAGGAGCCTCCTTAACAACAAATTATTCGCCAACGTTGGAACTTCGAGGAGACTATGAATGTGGTCTTCTATATTTTTCAACCTTCAATTCCATTCCCAACATAGATGAAAGAAACAACAAGTTTTATTATGGTGAAAATGAAATCATCGAAATTCCTGAATGAAGGGTCTTATGAACTTCGGGATATTTGTGACTTTTAAAAAAATGACATCAAGAACACTGTATTAAAACTAACCTGCAATAATAACACATTAAAAACAAATAGTTATTGTTCCAAAGACGTACATTTCGATAAAAGTAATCAATTGGTAAACGTTTTAGGTTTTAGAATGGAAACAATAAATGCAAATATAACCTACTGAATCACAGTATCCTGTAAGCATTCTATCAACAACCATTGTGCGGATTGAATGCGATGGTTCATTTGTAAACGGGAAGGCAAGCCATATAATTTATGAATTCGTGCCTAATGTACCACCTGGTTATCGAATAATTAAATTACCAAAAAATTAAATTTATTTTCCTGTTAACCAAAGTTCTATAAGCGCTATCAATATAAGGCTGTTGGACGCTGAAAACAAAGAGATAAACTTACGAGGAGAAGAAGTACAACTGTATTTACATTTCAGAAAAATATGATTAATTTCCTTAAATAAAAGCCCTTCTACATCATGTACTCTGCTCAGTTCTAAAAGAACATTGAACAAAGACAGATCGCTTCAGCTTAAAAAGAAGCTAACTAAGACCAATAAAGAATTTCTTAAGTTAATTGGTTTATTAAAATGAATATTTTAAATATTTCTCAACAAACATCACACGATAACAGCATTGAAAGTTTCGAGTATCATTCATACAAACCATACGTAACAAGTTTTGACAAGAACGATGAAATACGAATACCTATCAACCAACAAGACCTGTACGTGCTACCTTCACTTAGTAGTTTATTTAACGAAGGAAAAGTAAATGTGATTAACAGCACCACCAAAGAATAAATATCCAATGTACCTACATTGTTACGTTTTAGGTGTGGGTGTGGGTCACCTAATGAAGGTGTGAAAAGAAAAACAACGTAAACACAATAATTTATTTGGGTACAAAGGTTGAAAAGGGCCCGACTGATAGCTACTTCCGCAGGTCTGGACTTCCCTGTTGTGGTGAAGACCGTAGATGGCAGATGGCTGGCCGTAGACTGTGCTGGTGCAATCCTCCGTGTCCGAAGTCCCGACTCCGTGTCGCTAACTCCCAATATTGGTCCCTGGAAGATACGAGGATCCAGCTTAAGCCAGGCAGTTGACGACGCCTGACGACTGCGATCACACCAGCATAGCAAAGCCAAGCCAAGCCAAGCCAAACCACTCAGGAAGAATGTCCTAATAAGTAGAAGGTGAAGTGGCTGTGATCGCAATCAATCAGTGCGGAGTTTACATATAAAAATACGCTTACGGGAAATATTTACGAATACTTTTTACGCCAATTGCAAATACAAGATGACTAATTATTATGTAATTACGCCAAAGTGCGAAAGAGAAACATTAACGCTAAGTGTTTAAAGAGAAAACCGTTATATTGGTCGTACACAAAGTTACTACGCAATTACCTACAAAAACATGCAAAATAACACTGTTCATCACTTACCCTATCGGGGAATAGCACAACACGCACTTATTTAAATAAATTTATTCCGTAGAAAAGGAAACAATGTCATTAGGTGACCGTTACAATTTTCTTTACGGATAACGTCCGCTAATAAATTGAATTCATGTGAACATGCACACAGAAGGCGAGCTCAAAAGTGAATGTCCCTACGTGAAGGAGCGACAGGCTCGATAGGTACATCCAGCGGCAGCCACCGCTGACCGTCTCGAAGATTCGAGAGAACAATAGATCATTACGTGCGTGTCTTAGGGTCCCGCGCTGTAACTCGTGAAATAGTAAAACGGTTGATCGTTTACTGTAATATGTTTTAGTTAATTTTTAATTGTAATACTTTAAATTTAGGATGATGTTATGTTTAGTTTTAATTGTAAATTAGTTTTCAAATAGGTTTAGTTTTATTTATTACTTAAAATGGTTTAATAAGTTCTTTTTTGAAGTGTAAGCAATGTGTGTAATAGTAAAAATTATGTGAAAATGTACGTGCAACGTTACATTACCCCCCCGGGTCACCAAGGATTTTATCCGAAAGAAAATCCGCATTTTACTTTTAAGTTATGTTTGCACTTAACCTTATTTATTATTTGCTTTTACAATAACCTTTCATACTTCACGCTTTTTTTTAGCAGCAATACACATTATAAAGGAATATTGACGCATCCATTCAAAACTAAAGGGTATCAAAAAAATTAAAATTAATAACCTATGCGAACCAAGTATAAGGCGTTTTTTTTTTAAACAAAATGTACACAACGTCCACTTTACATGAATTTACTATTCTAATTATAATATATTTATTTATTTATTGCAATAATGTACATTATCAATACAATTGAATACAGTACAAAACCCTGTTAGGGTGCAGCAAATATACATTTTATGAAACTAATTACATAGAGAAAGTTACTTAGTCTATAGTAATTATAACAATAATTCTGTAACAATTTACAAAAAAAACCGTACAGTGTAGTACTACAACTAAGTTTTACATACTATTTTTATGTACAAGTAAATTATATACACTTGTATAAAATTATATTTAAATTTGAATAAATTTACTGGAAGGATAGTTTTTTATTGCACACTATGTTTAGTATTTATATCAATGTAGTATTTTAATTAATTGTGTATTTTACATGTGTGTAAATAAAAGTAGAATAATATTGTTTTATTAATACAATACAGAAACAGGTGTTGTAGAATGCTAAAGTTTTAGTAGCAGGTACTTAAGTTTGACGACCGTCTGGTGTAGTGGTTCGCGCTCCGGACTACAAAGCTAGCGGTTGCGGGTTCGAATCCCGCAAGGGGCAAATGTTTGTGTGATGAGCACGAGCATTTGTACCTAAGTCATGGATGTTTATAAATGTATTTAAGTATGTTTATCCGTTATCTAGTCGCCATAGTACAAGCTCTGCTTAGTTTGGGGCTGGCTAATTGGTGTGATTGTGGAAACAATTTATTATTTATTATTTATTTATTACCTAAGTAATATAAAATTTTTAAAATAGATATTATGTAATTTTACTGTGGGCAAAGAAAATATGAAATAAAAAAATACCTTTACTGCTTAATAGATGTAGTAGACTTTTTTACAAACTCGTCGGTCATGTATTCATCAATGTTATAGTAGGACTTTTCTAGTAGAATTGATTTAAGTTTAGATTTAAAGACGTTTAGTTTTGTTTCAGATTTTAGGAACTCTGGTAATTTATTAAAGATTTTGATGCAACGATATTCTGGGCCATTTCTGAACATTTCAATTCTAGGGATATTAATGTAACTCAGGTTTTATTACAAAAATTTACTAATTTTATATCTTTGATATGCCATGTACCCAAATCTTTGCCTGACATGTCCTCTAAGACATAAACTAGGGGCGACTTCTTGGCAGTAACACGACATTTAATAAATTTAGGTGCTAACTTTTTGCTAAATCTTTTATTCTTATCACTAAGGACGTAGGCACGTTTCATTACTACATCACCCACATTAAATTCGGCAGGTTTGCGACGCAAATTGTAATGTGCCGTATTTTTTGGATGGGCATGCCATAGTTTCGCCTGTACGTCGTTAAAAATGACAGAAAGACATCCAAGGTTCTCCGCATAAATATCTCTTGGCAAAAACAATACCTCATCGCCCATGTCATTATCTGTATAATGAGTACCACAAGGAACGAGCTCTCTACCATATACTAAAAATGAGGGGGTGAACCCAGTAGCCTCATTGAAGCACTGTTTATGGCGAATTGCACTTTAGGTATACAGACGTCCCAATTTCTATGGTCGTTATCGACATAGGTAGATAAACAGGTGATAATGGTTCTGTTGTATCGTTCGACGGTATTGATTTGTGGAGTATATTTACGACTGATAAATTGAGAACCGTTATCCAAAAATATTGTTTGCGGGATCCCGTGTGCAAGAAACACCGATTCCTCTAAATGTTTTATGATTATATCCGAAGTGTTTCTTTTTATGGGAAAAATAAGACAAAACTTGGAAAAACAACAAGTGACAACAAAAATATAACTATTTAGCTTACGACTTATAGGCAGAGGGCCCATAAGGTCTATGGAAATCATTTGGAAAGGGCGAAAACACTGCTTAGGAAGGCCCATTATTCCCAACGTTTGGTGGCTCTGAACTTTGTACTCTTGACATTTCTGGCATGAAGTGACAAAATTGACAGCATCTTTATGCATGCCAGGCCAGAAATAACGTAACGAGAGACGATGGTACGTTTTAAAAACGCCTAAATGTGCAGCAGTTGGGTCAGACTGGTTCTCCCGCAATACCTTTTCACGTAACTCGCTGGGAACTACAATCTTCCAAGAAATTCTTTATTTAAACCATATTTATCTTTAGATAAGCGGTATAAAATACTTTTATTGATAAAAAAATTTGGATATTTTTGAGGATTAGTAGAACAACCGTTATAGATGGTATTATACCACATGTCTTTAATGTCCTTTAAATCGGAAGCAAAAATAGCGCTAACGGGAACAGCTCTGGACAAAGCATCCGGGATCACAATATCCACGCCACGACGGTGCTTAAGAGTGAAATCGAACGATGACAAACGAATACCCCAACGAGCAAGTCGTCCAGTGGGATTACTTAGGGAAAGAAACCATTTAAGGGCACTGTGGTCTGTGTAAACAGTAAATGTCCTTCCATTTTCTAAGTAACACCGCCAATGCTCTAGTGCAGTGATAACGGCTAAAGTTTCGCGCTCTGTGACACTGTAGTTCTTTTCTGCCGCTGTCAATGATCTGCTCATATACGCTATGGGATGCTCCGTACCTTCTCTCGTTTGAGTGAGAATTGCACCAACACCATAATTGCTAGCATCTGTATGCACTTCGAATGGTTGGTTATAGTCGGGACAGGTAAGTACGGGTGCAGAAACTAAGCACTCCTTGAGTTTTTTAAATGACTCGTCAGCCTCTGGAGTCCATTTAAATGGGGAAGCGCCTTTCTTATTAGAGGTCAATTGATTCAAGGGAGCAGTAATCGTGCTAAAGTTGGGAACAAAACGACGATACCATGTGGCTGTCCCGAGAAAACGTTTTACATCCTTTTGGCAAGTAGGTGTTGGATAACTTAAAATTGCTGCAACTTTTTCAGGGTCGGTTCGTAATCCACGGCTGTCGACTATATAGCCAAGATATTTGAGCTGATTTCGAAAAAACTGACACTTCTCCAAGTTGACGGTGAGATTTGCCTGTTTCAGTTTTTCTAACACACGTAATAAAAGGGTCACGTGACTATTATAGTCATTATTTACTATTATAATATCGTCGAGATACGCAAACACGCTCGTACCAAACTCCCCAAACAAAAGATTCACCAAACACTGTTGAGTAGCGGGAGCATTAGTTAAGCCAAATGCAGTTCTCTTAAATCTAAGTGTTCCTCTACCTGGAACGTAAAAAGCGGTCTTGTCCCGGTCTTCAGGTGCAATATATATTTGCCAAAACGATTTAGAAAGGTCAATATTATATAACGAGCATCCCGAAGATTGTCAAGGATCTCGGAAATATAGGGTAAATTGTAGGCATCCTTTTTGGTTACTGAGTTCAATTTACGACTGTCAAGGCAAAATCTAGGTTAGCCGTTTTTCTTTGTAACCAAAATGACAGGCAAAGACCAGGCACTTTCGCAAGGCTCGATTACGTCAAGAGCCATCATTTCATCTACTTGTTCAACGATAATGCGCTGTTTTTCGGGTGACATGCGATAATATCTCTAGCGAATTGGTGCGGCATCTCCTGTATTAATGCGGTGTGTGATTAATTTAGTTTGACCAAGACTTTTACGCTCAAAAGATATAATCACTAAACTGTTCTATAATGTTGTTTGCGATTAATTTTTCGGAATCATTAAGCTTGTCATAGCCGTGTATAAGTGGAACGGCCTGAAGGTTAACGTCACTAGTGGTGGCACCTAGCGAAATGCTGCCCAAATACCTAGGACAAATTTTAAACTTTCGCCAAAAATCAATACCAAGAATAAGGTTGGTTTCAACATGAGGAACAACAATTGCTTTTATAATGTGAAATTTGTCTTCAAAATTTACAGGCATATCAATATAACCTATGCTTTGTATATTCTGACCACCTGCAGCGGTTACAGTTATAAAATTATCAGCAATCATGCTAAAACCATGTGATTCGAGAAAAACATGTGAGTTATTGCCCAAAATAGTGACTGCAGAACCGGAGTCAAGCAGGCCAGTAAGGGAAATACCATCAATTTTAATGGTGACATAAGGTCGAGTAGCGGACCCCGGGCTCCAAAGCAATGGCTTTGGACGCAACCGGGATTGACCGTATAGATGATGATGATGACATAAGGTCGAGTATCGTTATTAGGTTTACCATGAATTGTGGCCGTTTTGTATGAATTAAAAAATAATTTAATGGTTTGAAGCCAATTGTCCCAATCTGTTTTATCAAATCGGCTTACAAGTGAACTTCCACAATTCAAGCTAACTAGTTTTTTAAATGAGACGGTTTATCCTTATTACAATCTGGGCACTGAGGAGTTTTGACATCTTTACGGCCACAAACGAAACAAAATATCTCACTCTTGTTTGCGGTACACTGTCGTAAATTTTCACATTCCATCACGCGCATCGGTCCGAACCGGTTGCCTCGCTCCTATACCGCACGCCGCTCATCGTAGGATCTTACCTACTTACGCTCGCCCGAGTACGCGTGAATCATAGTTACCTGCGTGCGAATAACAAAACTCTGTCCGCGCAGACTAAGCAGCGCGATAGAAGCCAACGCAAAACAATGAACACTACAATCGACGAAACTGTTCAGGCGGAGCTCTCTGGTGAAATGAGTATAGATGGATCACTACTCGACAAGGAATCACCTCCGGCATTTGTGACTCATCGGAAATATAAATCAAGGTTAGATCAAGAAGGTGAAGTGAGCATTCAGAAGGAGATGCAGTCTTTTCAAAACAGTATTATGACCATGATGGAAACTTGGTTCGCCAAACAAGATGAAAAGTTCACTAGGTTTCTGCAAGATTTTGAAGACGTCAAGTGTACAATTGAATTCATCAGTAAAAACTATGAAGATTTAAATAAGAAAACTCAAGATATAGACCGCCGAGTAGTTTTTCTGGAACAAGTTTTATTTTTTTATTTTTAGGACGGACCTATCGCTGAGTGCCTTTGAGGAAGACATTCGTCAGCTTATCCCGGGCAGTTGTGGCGTGCGCTGAAGGCGCACAGCCTAGGTCCGCCCCGCTAGCGGTCGCCGCGACCCGGCCGAGTGTGAGGCTTCGCGCAGCGAAGCCTTAGACTCGTACGTGTCGAGCCCCATACTAGCAGGCGTGATCGGGCTCTGGAACAAAAGCTGGATGAAACTCATAATTGTCTACAACAAGTGGGTGCTCTCGAGGCTAAAATTGACACTCTGGAACAACAAGCACGCTGCTGCAATGTAGAAATATGTAATTTACCAGAAAAAAAGGAGAAAATCTCAATACAATACTAGAAGACATTGCGTCATCAATCAAACAGCCGATAGCCCAGCATGATGTGATCTCGATTCACCGTGTTCCTCAAGGCACTTCTAACAGCGCACGTCCTAAAAACGTTGTTGTGAAATTTTGTAATAGACTTACCCGGGACAACTTCATAACGGCGGCACGTAGGACAAAGGGACTCACAACAGCAGATTTGAATGTGTCGGGTAGACCCCAAAAGGTGTACATCAACGAACATCTGACATTAAGAAATAAAATTTTATTTCGAGAAGTCCGAGATGCGGCAAAAAAGAATCAATTTGCATATGTGTGGATTAAGCACGGGACTATTCTTGTTAGGAAGAATGACACATCCCCGGTCTTCGCGATACGCACAAAAGAAGATTTATCTAAAATCAAGTAACACGAACTTAACGGAGAATCCATCAGCGAAATATCTGGGTGACTTTTTATTTGTGAACGCGATCGTTATAGACGGCGGTGGTGTCTGTGGTGTGCGTTGCTCTGTGCATTTGCCGTTGCCGGCTTCTCAATTAATATGTTTGTGTACCGCCATTAGTGCAAATTATCAATTATTATGTGTGAATTATAGTCGTTTTCTACGTTTAATTGTGAATAATGTGGCATACTTAAGTTTAAACTGCAGTATGTACAAATATCGGCATTTTACTGTTTGAGTGGTCAAATCATGGGCAGTACGAGACTGGCGATGTGAGTGTTTTCTTTTTGCTTGAAAAAACGTTATACGCAATACGCAATTACTTGACTTTTAGTTACAGAGCTAAGCTGTAGTGGTAATGACATTAAACTAAGTACTTATTATCAGAACTATCGAGGTTTGAGGACTAAGTTTAACACATTGTATACGAACATCTTAACGGAATGTTATGACGTGATTATTCTCTCTGAGACCTGGTTAGTGCCTAATATCGCTGATAATGAGTTCATAGATGGTCGCTATATTGTGTACAGATGCGACAGAGACAGGGAATCTTGCGATAAGGTAGATGGTGGCGGTGTTCTAGTGGCCGTGCGTCGTGGAATACATGTAACCAGATGTTGGTTAAGTGATACCTCCCGCGATAGTATATTATTACCTAAAAAAACAGAATACGTCTGTTTAAGTCTACAAAGTAATGTAAATAACAAGGAACACATCGTTTGCGGTACGTACCTACCTCCAAAATTAAATTATGCTACCTATACATCTTTTTTTAATATGCTACAAAGTAAAGTTAGTAAAAGCAAAGTAGATCAATTTTACATAATTGGGGACTTTAATCTCTCTGGGTTAGATTGGCACGAAGTGAGCCCTTTTGTTTACATTATAAGCCCTGAGAGTTGCAACACTTCCCTATATAAACATTTTAGTAATTTTTTATCAGCTATAAATGGTAAGCAACATAACGGCTTAGTCAATAGCATATACGCCATATTGGATTTGTGCATCTCGAATGCTGAGATATGTACCTGTGAACACCCACCTACACCCTTGGTCACCATCGATTGCTTGCATCCACCTCTTTTAATACTAACTAGTGTCAATCAAGTGCACAGACCATTGCCGAGATGCTCAATACCGAAATATCGTTATGCGGAGGGAAATTATACTGATATCAATAAAGATATTGACAGCATTGACTGGGACCTATTGTTACGAGACCTGCCTACTGACTTAGCGGTAAATACTTTCTACGAGAAACGGAGACGGGGATTTTTGGGCCATTAATGTAAGTAGTTGAAGTATGGTTTAAAAAAATGGTCATATTTTTCCATCCTAATATACAAAAAATCTGCCTAATTCTCCTCCTGGAAACTGAGCAATAAGAAAAACAAGATTTTTATGCAGTCACTACAAAATCGATTAAAATAATCTCGATTTATGTGAATAATATTACACAATTGATAAAAAAGAAATACTTTTGATCTATACTAGGCAGTTAACGCAAACAAAATAATTATTTTCATTAAAATAAATATATTAAGCTGTTTAAGCGTATAAAAAAATTATTAATCAAATAAAAATAAAAAAGATTTCGATTATTAATCGATTACCTAAATAAAACCGATACTGTATATTATTTATTCTGTGCACTGATACTGATAGCTTGCTTGTCAAATAAATAAATAAGAAGATTTGGATCACTCGACGTTTCGTATTTTACGTTTCTGCGTGTGCGTTTTGTTTGTGTGATTTCATATTATCTTTTGGTTTTTTCATCAATCACGGTTTTGTTTCACTAATTCTGACCCTGCCTAACCTGAACGACCCTGCAATGCTTTCAATCTAGACACAAAAGATCTTGCTTATACGTCTGACTTAGATTTTTTAATTCGGATTTTACTACCGGCATGGACTGGATACAGAAGTTAATGGATCTCTGTGTAAACTGTGTTAGTCACTGTACGCACAAGGCAGACGACCCCTAAATGATGAAACTACTTTGCATGTATTTCAACAATGGCTTGCACCTCAGTCTGTAAGTAGCTATACCTTATCTAACCAGTTGTTGTCGTCTAGTTTGTGGCCTAAATGTAAATAACTGTATAGGTAACGTTAAAATATCTTTTGTATTTCAGAAATCAGCTGTTTATTACATAACCTTACTTTTACTAAACCCTTAATTAATCGGCTCTGAGATTGACAAAATCCGCAGAATTTTCAGTCAAGGTTTGCCAAGTATTAATCTATTCATTTACACCATTTTCATCTTATTACATCCAGGGCCCAAACGTTTCCATCTCCTTTATGAAATTATAAAAACACACATACCTATTAGACCCGTAAAGAGTAACGATTTTCCCATATGGTTTTCAAATCCACTAAAGCATATATTTAGAAACAAAGATAAGGCTTGGACACGTTGGAAAAAGTACGGCGATTTAGTTGATTATAATAAATTCTCTATACTAAGACGTCGATTTAAGAAGGTGAGCAAAAAATATTTTGATAAATACATAGAAAACGTAGAACAAAGCATCCAAAAAGACTTAAAAATATTTTGGAAATATATTAATAATCGTAAGCAAAAGTCTGGTATTCCTAACTTAATTAAACTTGATGAATACGAATCTGATAACCCAGAAGTAATTTGTGAATACTTCTCCAAATTTTTTGGATCTGTTTACGAGCCTAGTAACATTGACAACTTAGATTTAAATAATTTTCAGTCATCGTCAATAAATAATATAAATATATCCGACATTCATGTATCAAAGTGGTAACAAAAGTGACGTCACGAATTATCGCCCTATCTCTCTTTTATCAACTCTCACAAAAGTACTGGAAAAGTTAGTTCATAGCCTTGTTTACCCACAACTTCACAATGTTATTATCCCTCAGCAGCATGGTTTTGTGAAGGGGCGGTCCACTGTGAGCAATCTTTTGATTTACACTAACTACTTGTTTGAAGGTATGGATAAAAGACTGCAAGTGGATGCAGTATACACCGATTTTTGCAAAGCCTTCGACAAGGTGGACCACTGCATCTTACTACAGAAGATTGCTTACAATGGCATACGTGGTAATCTACTCCGCTGGTTTCTGTCATATATCAAGAATAGAACTCAGAAAGTAGTAATAAATGGTTATTCCTCCAGCCAGCTGAGTGTCACGTCTGGTGTGGCCCAAGGTTCGATTTTAGGGTCATTTCTCTTCGTTTTGTTTATAAATGATATAAATACATGCTTTTGTAACTCTCATTTTGTGCTCTATGCAGATGACCTTAAGGCTTTTCGGAGTATTGTGGATGTAAGTGACTGCGAAAGGCTTCAAGAAGACTTGGACCGTTTATCGATGTACTGTGCTAATAACAAGCTGCACTTGAGCCTCGCTAAATGTAAAACTATAACTTTCACAAAGAAGATCTCAGTCATTAACTTTAATTATCAACTATGTCATACTGCCCTAGACAAGGTTTCTTTAATTAAAGATCTTGGCCTACTCATTGATTCTAAGCTACATTTTGATATCCATATAACCAACATTATAAGTAAAGCATTCCAAATGTTCGGCTTCGTTATCCGAGCTAGCAATAACTTCAAAAATGCATCTATTTACCTACTTCTATACGGGTCTCTGATCAGGTCTCAGCTGGAATATGCAAGTGTCATCCTGAACCCTTTTTACGCCAAGTATGTAGACCAGCTCGAAATTGTGCAACGCAAATTTCTTAAAGCTACTAATTATAAGTGTTTTTACGCGAAGTCCTCCTCCTATGACGTATTATTGCGGAAGTTCTCACTCATGTCGCTCGAAGCTAGGAGACTTCTTTTAGATCAAGGAGTTCCGCCGCGCCGCACCGCAGCTTCGGCTTGCTGGCCGGCAAATCAGCCGCGGCGGTGAGCGAAAGCCGTCTGCGACGATTAGCACGCGTGGGACCGCCAGAGACACGCAGCGCCGGAGCTGTGACAGAAGCCTTGCATGCTGATTGCTTGCCTGCATGCATGGTGCATGCTGCTTGCTAGCATAAATGGTGCATGCTGCTTGCTTGCATGCCTAGTGCATGCTGCTTGCTTGCATCATGGTGCGTGCTGCTTGCCAGCATGCATGGTGCATGCTGCTAGCGTGTATGCATGGTGCATGCTGATTGCTTGCATGCATGATGTTTGCATGCATGATGTTTGCATGCATGCATGGTATATGCTGCCTGCCTGCATGCATTGTACTTGCTGCTTGCGTGCATACATGGTGCATGCTGATTGCTTGCATGGATGATGTTCGCATGCAAGCATACTGATTGCTTGCCTGCATTCACCTGCATGCATGGTGCATGCTGCTTGCGTGCATGCATGGCGCATGCTGATTGCTTGCATGCATGATGTTTGTATGATGTTTGCATTAATGCATGGTGCATGCTGATTGCCTGCATGCATAATGCTTGCTGCTAGCTTGCACTACGCTTTTATTATTATTAGGACAAATAAACATCATATAATTTGAATGTAGGACTTACAACTTTTATAGAAAACGGTTTTATGTCTTTCGTTTATTATTGATTGTAATATTTATGACAAATAAATTTAGGGCATATTATATTTAGGGCTTTCAATTTTATTGCATGTAATATTATGTGACATTAAGTTCGGGCAAGTTATCATTCGGACAAATGATGATTAGGACAAAAAAAATTATTACACGTTAGATTATGGATAAAAAATTTAGGGAACAAAATAGAGAACCCCCTGGAAGATACGAGGATCCAGCTTAAGCCAGGCAGTTGACGACGCCTGACGACTGCGATCATACCAGCATAGCAAAGCCAAGCCAAGCCAAGCCACTCAGGAAGAATGTCCTAATAAGTAGAAGGTGAAGTGGCTGTGATCGCAATCAATCAGTGCGGAGTTTACATATAAAAATACGTTTACGGGAAATATTTACGAATACTTTTTACGCCAATTGCAAATACAAGATGACTAATTATTATGTAATTACGCCAAAGTGCGAAAGAGAAACATTTAACACTAAGTGTTCAAAGAGAAAACCGTTATATTGGTCGTACACAAAGTTACTACGCAATTACCTACAAAAACAAGCAAAATAGCACAACACGCACTTATTTAAATAAATTTCGTAGAAAAGGAAACAATGTCATTATGTGACCGTTACAATTTTCTTTTTGGATAACGTCCGCTAATAAATTGAATTCATGTGAACATGTACACAGAAGGCGAGCTCAAAAGTGAATGTCCCTACGTGAAGGAGCGACAGGCTCGGTAGGTACATCCAGCCACCGCTGACCGTCTCGAAGATTCGAGAGAACAATTATAGATCATTACGTGCGTGTCTTAGGGTCCCGCGCTGTAACTCGTGAAATTGTAAAACGGTTGATCGTTTACTGTAATATGTTTTAGTTAATTTTTAATTGTAATACTTTAAATTTAGGATGACGCGGACAGGGGCAGGCTGGTGAGACGGGTGAACGAGTGGAAGCAGTCGCTTGAGAGCGGTGGTCTGAAACTCAATGTGGCGAAGACCGAGTACCTGGCCTGTAACTCTACAGATCCAACACCCGTTCGCATAGGCGGAGACAAGGTCGAGCGCAAGGACCAGTTTAAATACCTTGGATCTGTACTTCACGCGTCCGGAGACATCGATTGCGACGTCAAAGCACGCATTGCTGCTGCGTGGGCCAAATGGCGAGAGGTGACTGGTGTCATTTGTGACCCCAGAATGCCGGTTAAGCTTAAAGGACAGATCTATAAGTCCATCATTAGGCCTGTTCTTTTATATGGCAGCGAAGCATGGCCGCTACTTGAGCGACACAAGCAGGAGCTGCGTGTCACGGAGATGAATATGCTGCGGTGGATGTGCGGAGTCACGCGTAAGGACCGCGTGAGGAACTCGCGCATCCGCGGTAGCCTTCGTGTCCGTGATATTGCAGACAAACTGCAGGAGAGTCGCCTACGCTGGTACGGCCATGTTTTGCGGAAACCGGCAAGCTACGTAGGAAACAAATGTCTGGCCATGCCGCCACCGCCAGGCCCTGGCAAAAGGGGTAGACCCAAGAAATGCTGGCTTGACGTTGTGAGGGCTGACATGCGTGCCAATGATCTCACAACTAGAGACGCTCAAGACCGCGCGAAGTGGAGGAGCAAATCAAGGAAAGCGGACCCTGGGCTCCAAAGCAATGGCTTTGGACGCAACCGGGATTGACCGTATAGATGATGATGATGACTTTAAATTTAGGATGATGTTATGTTTAGTTTTAATTGTAAATTAGTTTTCAAATAGGTTTAGTTTTATTTATTACTTAAAATGGTTTAATAAGTTCTTAGTTACTCTTAAAGAACTTTTAATGTCATAATTTTATTATGCATATCGGCGAATGGAATCAACATCATTCAACCTTAATGTTTTGTGCAATAAAGTGTCTATTTATCTATCTATCTATCTATCATTTCGCAGAAATTCATTTGGCATTTACTCATTTATCAGACATCCGAGACATTTATAAGAGCCAGAATCATCTTTAGGCATAAATTTAATATCCACAATAATAAAAAAGCAGAACCATCATATCGCAGAAAATTCACAGTCAGAATCATCTTTTGGCATACATTTCATATCTATAGATATTAAAAGGCAGAACTATCATATCACAGAAAGTTCATAGTCCGAATCATCTTTTGGCATACGTTTAATATCCTAGTCATTAAAAGACAGAACTATTATACCTCAGAAAGCTTACATTCAAAATCATCTTTTGACATACATTTCATATACATAATAATTACATGTAATTATTACTTAGTACAACAGTTAATTGTAAACATATGGGTATGGTTTTTATTTCCTGGGTATCCCAAGCAATGCTATGTAAGAAATAGTAGCATACACCATGCATAAATAAATAATAAATTTTAATAAATATTCTGATCCTGTGGTAAGTAGCCAAAGTACTTGTGTTACAGAAATCAGAAACAACGACGGTACCACAACACCCAGACCCGAGACAATATAGAAAATATATTTTTCTACATTGACCCGACCGGGATTCGAACCCGGAACAGAGATAGTGACACCAAGTCCGGTATGCTCGCCTCTCGGCTACGGAGGTCGTCATATATAGCAAGCATAGCAAGTCAAACATGCAACATGCATGTAAGCATTCATCATGCAGGCAAGCACGTAGCATGCAAGCAAATATGCAGCATGCAAGCAATCATGCGTGCAGTAAACATGCAGCATGCAAGAAAACATGCAGCGTGCAAGCAAGCATGCAAGCATGCAACAGGCAGCATGCATAGTTTCTGTCACGGCTCCGGCGCTGCGGGGCTCCGGCGGTCCCACGCGAGCTTATCGTCGCAGAAGGTTTTCGCTCACCACCGCAATTTGCAAATTTGAAAACCACCTGCTCCTCAGCTCGCGGGCCGCCTCGCCTCTCCGCGCCTACGCGGGTTTGAATTACACTCTAGGGGTAGGGCAGACAAGACTGCGTGGAGTCGGTTTGGCACCAATTCGTTTCCGTCACTGACTTTTGTAACACAACATATTGACTTTTTCATTTAAGTTTAAAATAATATTTTTAGGAACCAGGAAGGGATCTTATTTTTAATAAAGAAGACGATTGTTACAAACTGTTACAAATTTAATATTCCGACCGTTACAATTATTCCGAAAATATCTATCAACGATAATTAACAAAATAACGAATCTTAGGCGCGTCTATCGCATCCGAGCGCTTGAGGTAAAGTGGGCTGAGTGCCCCGTCGCTGCGTGTCGGGTCTTGTGCTCCGCTGCCACCACCCGACCGGATCTACGTCACCATGACGTAGCGCTTGGCCGGCCTTTTCGCTGATTACTCCTAACACGGCCTCTCCTGACTGCGAGTCGTCCTCGACCGCTTCATCCAGACGGGAACTCAGCCACCACCACTATGGCTGTCATTTAGGTCATCAGAATCTGAAATCCAACACATCCTGAGCAACGTACCAAAACAAAAGCCGCCAGGTCGCCACAACGTCGGGGCATTGCCTCAATGTCGGGGCAAAACAGCAGCCATAATATCGGGGCGTTGTCTCAATGTCGGGACATTGCCACAATATCGGGGCAAAACAACAAACAGCTACATCGTCGGGGCATTGCCAGTGCCACGATGTCGGGGCAAATCAATAGCCACAATGTCGGGGCGTTGCCATAATATCGGGGCAAAATAACAAAAGCCACTCGACACTTGCATACCAAATTTATGAAATCAGTTAAGATAAATCATTTTGTCAACCAAATTCATAGATTCCGGCTTCCATCTACTTAAACGTTGGTCTTGGATTGATGTTCTGTAGCTGGACCTGTGAACACACTTGACGAACAGAGGGCGTCCCCCACTGTCGTCCGAGACAGAGGCATAGGGTCCGCATATCTCAAGGTAGACAGAGGCATAGGGTCCGCATGTCTAAAGGTAGACAGAGGCATAGGGTCCGCATGCCTAAAGGTAGACAGAGGCATAGGGTCCGCATGTCTCTAGGTAGACAGAGGCATAGGGTCCGCATGTCTCTAGGTAGACAGAGGCATAGGGTCCGCATGTCTAAAGGTCGACAGAGGCATAGGGTCCGCATGTCTCCAGGTAGACAGAGGCATAGGGTCCGCATGTCTAAAGGTGGACAGAGGCATAGGGTCCGCATGTCCCTAGGTAGACAGAGGCATAGGGTCCGCATGTCTCCAGGTAGACAGAGGCATAGGGTCCGCATGTCTAAAGGTAGACAGAGGCATAGGGTCCGCATGTCTCCAGGTAGACAGAGGCATAGGGTCCGCATGTCTCCAGGTAGACAGAGGCATAGGGTCCGCATGTCTTATTAAACAATGCTGCGCCAACTGCGCAGCGCCAACACTGCGCTGGATGCGCGCTGAGAACGCCGCACGAGTGCGCAGCACCAACACTGTGCCGGATGCGCGCCGAGAGCGCCGCACGAGCACACCACGGCTGCGCCAGCTGTGCACCGCAAGCGCCGCACCGGATGCGCGCAGAGGGCGCCGCACGAGCGCACAACGGCTGCGCTAGCTGCGCACCACCAACACTGCGCCGGATGCGCGCTGAGAGCGCCGCACGAGCGCACAACGGCTGCGCTAGCTGCGCACCACCAACACTGCGCCGGATGCGCGCTGAGAACGCCGCACGAGCGCACGATGGCTGCGCTAGCTGCGCACCACCAACACTGCGCCGGATGCGCGCTGAGAACGCCGCACGAGCGCACGATGGCTGCGCTAGCTGCGCACCACCAACACTGCGCCGGATGCGCGCTGAGAGCGCCGCACGAGCGCACAACGGCTGCGCTAGCTGCGCACCACCAACACTGCGCCGGATGCGCGCTGAGATCGCCTCACAAACGCACGATGGCTGCGCCAACAGCGCACTGCAAGCACTGCGCCATATGGGCGCTAAGAGCGCCGCACGAGCGCACGACGGCTGCGCCAGCAGCGCACCGCCAACACTGCGCCAGATGCGCGCTGCCAGCGCCACACGAGCGCGACCGAGTCTCTGAAGGCTGAACGCGATGCATCGAGGGCACCACAGACGACCCTCAGGGTGCACACAAATTGAATGCACACTCCAATACATGAAACAATAAACAACAACTTAATATTCACTCAACACCGTGCCTGCTTGGCCGTACCTGATACCAAACATCCAGACTTTTCAGGATTCAACACGATCTGTGGGTACTCGCACATTCTAGAAAAAATATTAATAAATCGACTTTGTCAATAAAATGTAACTAGTGGTTTCTATTTCCTTAACTGTACTGACATTACACGGTAAGTTTTAATTTTGCAACTAAATGGCACCAAAACCCAAGTACCAAACAGGACATGAATCAATGTCCAAACCACAAACTGGCTCCGAACATAGCATTAGCTTAGCTTTAGAGTAGTAGACTCATCATTAGAACTACGGCTGACGCTACGATGATTTTAAGCATTAAGTAGCCTTCAACTAAAGATTAGACATGATCTGCATACGAGTTGATATGAGTATAGTCGCATATGGCTATGCAATGCTACACCACAATACTTTTCATTTTGCTTTAGAAAAATCCATTAACATTCAAATGTAGGTAGGTAACTAACTTAAATTTTTTACTAAATCGATCAATAGATTTGATAAAAATGAGCATGCTTACGCATTGCTCAGCAGGCATTCTATCTATGCTTAATAAACACTATGTCCCAAATACTTTTGCACATAACATCGATATCGAACCAAAACTCTTTTTACAAATTATTTGATTTGAAGCAATGAAACTAGTGCGCCAACAATCCTATTGTGCACATACGTTCAAGACTGATCTGAACATCAGCAAACGACGATGCCGATGTAACTACCCTCCTGCGCATGATACGATAGTAGTCAATGGCGCCGTAATAGGCAAACAAACCTACATTTTAGTGCATATATCGCTGCTTACGAAAGTGCTATTGCGTGAATCATGAAACCGCGTTCAATGCCTTTTACCAGAACTACGCGAATCACAACCACATTCACGGGAAATTCAATAACTGCTCTAGTCGCGTATAGCAGCTTACAGACTTAAATTCACGATCTCTCATAATTAAATTACGCACAACACCAAGGAAATGTACTGATGAATTTACGACCGCGTAATTAAGTAAAATTACACAATACCGCCTCGTTGTTGTCGGTATCAAACTAATGAGGGCAAACAATAACGCACATGTTCTAGCACGACAGTCAAAATGATAATGTGGTCTACTCCAATCACGACGCACGCCTATATGATCGATCACGTTTCGTTAACTTTTACAAACGACCCGTAATATTACAAATCGACACTAAACTTTCATTCGAAAGTACGGAGACAAGTCTAACACTTTTAAGGTGGCTAAATCGAGCAAAACGCGTGGCGAGCTCACTTCTGATTTTAGGAACCAGGAAGGAATCTTATTTTTAATAAAGAAGACGATTGTTACAAACTGTTACAAATGTAATATTCCGACCGTTACAATTATTCCGAAAATACCTATCAACGATAATTAACAAAATAGCGAATCTTAGGCACGTCTATCGCATCCGAGCGCTTGAGCTAAAGTGGGCTGAGTGCCCCGTCGCTGCGTGTCGGGTCTTGTGCTCCGCTTCCACCACCCGACCGGATCTACGTCACCATGACGTAGCGCTTGGCCCGCCTTTTCGCTGATTACTCCTAACAATATTTTATAAAAATAACAACATGCCTGATGAAATTATTTTCAAATAAACTTCTGCCATCTTCATAGTATGCCAAGTAAAATTGTACCAAATGAAAATCTGCCATCTTAGTATGCCAAATGAAATTATACTAAATAATCGTCGCACTAAATAAACGGTATGCTTAACGAAATTATACAAAATAAAATTTTGCCAAAGGTACTTATGCCTAATAAAATTCTGCCATCTTAAAAGTATGCCATCGTAAATTCGGACATATAAACATTCGACCAAATAATGATTATATTTAATAAAAAATATGCTTTACAAATATTCGTATAAAGAAGTTTATGCCAAATGTGTTATGCCAAATAAATTTCGGAGCAACAAGATTCTGCCAGATAGAGGGAACCCAGCCAGTCTCTGCCAAAAATGCGTGGCGAGTTATTCTTCACAACAAAAAGACTTAGTTTTCTACACACATTGTTACCTTTAACGGGTATATTTGTTACTATTCCCAGTGGTTGGGACAAACTGGTCAAAATTACATTACATGTCAGCAATTCAAATGAATTTAGGTACTTTTCTTTATCTTGCATTGGTATTACTGTGACTTCTGAACCAGTGTCTATCTGAAATGGTATAATATTTTCATTTACATTTAGGGTAATATAATAAGGAGGTATCCTAAGGTACCTTAAGGAGGAGGTACTTACACTTTTGAATGAATAAGTTTCATACTCCGTATAAGGGTTTTTATTGTGATTTTCTTCGTCGTCAAGAGCTTGATCATTGGGCTGACTAGGTTCACTGGGCTGCCTCGGTTCTGTTTCCAAAATGTTTGTTTATCTTTGTTTCTTCGGGCACATACTGAAAATGTGTCCTTGCAAAGCAAAATGCAAAATGTATTCCTTAATGTGCATTCTGTCTTGAAATGATTATATTTACCACAGCAATAACATTGTTTTTTATTATTTTGTTTGTTTGGTAAATGTTGTTTTTGTTTTCCTGGTCTTACTGGCTTTATCTTACTCTGATTATGAAAGATTTCAGTTACTTCTTGTGGTTTGTCTGTATGCAGTAATGCTGCCTCTACCGTTCGAGCAACTTCAATAAAATTTTCCAAACTTAGATCACATGATGTTTTCAGAAGCTCAAATTTTATCAATTTTGAGGTTACACCCTCTATAAATTTTTCTTTTATTTGATCCTCCATGTCTTTGAAGCCACATTTTCTTGCTAATTTGCGCAGTTCCATTACATACTCTTCAATACTTTCCTCAGACTTTTGGTTCCGCTTCCTAAATTTAGACCTTTCTAAAACTGATGATAATGTTTTCACATAATGTTGTTTTAGTTTGATACATATTTCATTGTACGAACATTTGTTTGGCTGCATTGGTGTACATAAATGAGTTACCGTTTCGTAAACTTTTGATGTAAGTTTGGTAATAAGAAGCGGCACCTTCTTCTCTTCATCGATATCATTTAGGATGATAAGACATTCGACCTGCTGGTGAAACGCCTCCCACTTTTCGCCATCAAAAGGCTTTAATTCTCCGTATGTTGACATACGTTTTGTTTTTGTAGTAATCACTCAATATTTTTCGTAATTTTTCAACGTTACTGTTTTCCTCTTTGAAAATCCGACACAATTCTTGTTTTGTACACTTGTATATATAAGGTGCTTCATAAATATCTGCAACGGCTGAAACGGGTAAAAGTATTGCTTATATAGATTACGATAGTGAAGGAATTACATGCCCCGGATCGGTAATTAATTATTTGTGCAAAGACAGTAAATAAATGGTTATTTGCTTCAATTTGCATAACACACTTCGTCATCAGCCCTTGACACTGCGCGGGAGCGGTATAATGTGAAACGTTAGCATTTTTGGACAGATGTGGACGGTTTAAGACAGAATAAAGCCTAATCTTCATTTAATATATTTTTTTTAATGAAAAAAATAATGATGTTCTGGACATAAAATTTCTTTACTATCGTAATCTATATAAGCAATACTTTTGCCCATTTCAGCCGTTGCAGATATTTATGAAGCACCCTATACAGTGTGTAACAAAAAGGTGAAATAAAACTTTAAGGGGTTATTCTACGGCTAATAAAGCCTTTAAGATGTACGGCTTTGTGTCTAGGTCTGCAGAAAATTGTAAAAAACAAAAAACTTTTTTCGCGCTATACCGTTCGCTCGTTAGGTCCCAACTGGAGTACGCTGTACCAGTTTGGAACCCATTTTACAAAAAGTACACCGAGTCCATTGAAAGGGTCCAGCGTAAATTCTTGCGCAGAGTCAATTTTAAGTGTTGTCGCTCTCGGGTCCCTTATGAGCAGCTTCTTACTAAGTTTAAGTTCCTGAGCCTTGAATCCAGACGGTCGCTTCTGTCTGTTATGTTTCTTTATAATTTAGTAAACAACAAGCTTGATTGCATAAGCCTCTGTAACCTGTTCAACTATTGCGTCCCTAGATGTGCCATGCTAGGAAGCACGCGCAGACTGAAGACATTTCATGTAAACTGCTGTAAAACCAATGTGGGCAAACGAGCCCCACTACATAGATTGATGTCCGATTTTAACGAGAACTTCAATGAACTCGATTTTTCCCAGTCCTTCAAAATTTTAAAAACTTATTTAAAAAAAACTTATTATAGAAATCATGAATTAACACAGAATTGCAAAATTTTATGTTTCTTTCTTCTTCTCATTTTCAAAGCTGTATCAAAACTGTACTTGTATTAGCATTAGTATTAGAATTGTAGTATCAATGTTGAGCTAAAAAAAAAAAAAAATTTATTGCTGTTTTATGTTTACGCTTTATAGCTCGTTTGTATTAAAATCCATACACCTACACGTGGATTACGTAGTGGGATGTGTTACTAATTTTATTACTTAAGTTTAGCAATAAGTTAACTATGTAACGCATTTGTTTGTGATCCCTAAAAATAAAATAAAATAAATAAAAAAAAAGGCTAAATTACATCAACTTTTTCTATGGGATCAACATTGAAATCGCAAAAAAAAAAAACACTTTCCCATACTAAAACGCGACCAGCTGGCATCAGTTTGTATGGAAACGTCAATTTTTTTTTTGAGATTTTGATGTTGGTCCTATTGTAGCGACATCTATCTAATAAATAGCTAAACCTACACATAAACCTATTTCATACATATAAATATAATCTGTATTAGCAAACATGTAAATACATCTATAATACTACTATTTACTTAAGTAGCTACATAAAATAATATTAAATACATATTAACATCACATACATATTTACTCACTAACATTTACAAACGCGAAATAGCCTACAAGTCGAATTCATAGCTTTGCATATTTTTCGCATATCGCATAGATATTACCGCAGCGCACTGGAACGGTCGCCGGCGCAGCCAATTGAATCTACGTCACAGCGGCGGCCTTAGTTTGTACCGGGCGCTCGGCGAGCGGCGCCGAACGCGAGCATCCGCATCTCACGAATCAGTCCGAATTAGAACACAACGCGGAGCGTACGCCACTCGCTTGCTACCATACCTATCGGCTCACGCGACTATAACCCGTATCCAGTGTCATCATTTCTTCCTTGCACTCCTTCCAAATAATTAATCCTAGCAGTACACACCCCCAAACTGGTGACCCTGAGCATGAACGTCAGCGCAGCCTTCGCAAAGCTACGTCATCGTGACGTCATCATCACTTCTTCAAGCTTTCGAGCAGCGAGTCCTACAGCCAGCCAGCATGCAGCGGACGCGCATTCCTAGTCATCATAACCCACAGCCTTCTCAGCGACCTTGGCACAGCACACTGCACTTCGGCCGGTCAACAAGCAGAGAAGCACTTTTCTCCTGGTCGACGCAGCAGCCAGCCACTACGCAGCACTGCACCACTCCGACTCACTAGAGCATTTGCAGCATCACCCCGACTCACTGGGGCATCACCGCCCCGACCGACAGTTCCGATTCACCGTGAACTATGCGGCATCTAGTTCCGACTCACTGGAACATTCCACTGGCCCGGCAAGCATCACAATGGACGACTCAACCTGCTATCGACCTCCGGTCTCGGAGGGGAGTGATGTAGCGACATCTATCTCGCTACATATAAAACTGACGTATCCTACATCGCAATATTAAAGTTATCGGAGTGATTGAACCATATATACAAAAACCCGACAAACAACCGTCGGGCAGTAGCCCACCAGACACAACACCCGTCTGGTCGGAGGATCCTCCCTTTTCAATGGTGGATTGAGGACCTTAACACCCTGTTCCTCTCACCCCCAAACTATAGAAAAAGTTGATGTAATTTAGCCGTAGAATAACCCCTTAAAGTTTTATTTCACCTTTTCGTTACACACTGTATATGTTCGCTTTCTTAATCTTACTTGAGCTATTTTGTTTTCCGACTCCAATTCTGACATGTTCCGTAGTACCTCTATGAATATATTTATTAACAGGATCCATGAGTGAAGCTTCCAAAATGGTTGCACAGACAAAACACGGCAAAGAAGAAGTGCAAGTCGAATTTTGTTATTAAAACTGAAATCTCGTCGGTAATTTATTGATAAAATTACTTATCTTTTGCACCGTGAGTTACAACAGTTTGTCGCTACTAAAATATCTTAATAAAACACCCACATTAATTAAATGGAGTTTATTCTTGAACAGAGTTTTTGGTTAGGTATAACCACCCGCTGCAGGGAAGTCTGAGAGAGCGAGAGAGATGTATATCCGTTTCACGTATTTCCGTTTTAGGGATACCACAAACCCTATATTATATGTATAACTGTTACTCATAAGAAAATTTGTGCATTAAAAAATGTAATATGTACAAAAAAAATGGTGTGCTGAAAATAAAGTAACTGTTTGATTTTTAAGTAAACTATAATTTTATAAAAAATATTAATAAATACATGTCAAATAAAAACTCTTTTATTATGAGGATTCCTTTTAGCAGTAAAACAAAATAATAATATAAAGACATTTATTTGAAATTAAACAAAATACATACATACCAACAAAAACTAAATTTAAAAACCAAATTAAAATGAATGTCCTCTCTGTAGGTTATGTGTGACTAAATACTTATGTCACGTATATTAACTACCTGAGAAAATTTATGTTTAAAGTATAATATGATCACAAGTTATTGAAAACTGTAACTGTAACCACATATTTTTTTTGAAATATTATTTACTACATTTTCTGTTTGGTCCAATATTGGATTGATGTCGTCGGTCACAACGTACAGTGCACGTAGCCGGTCTCCATCTTCTTCCTGTACACCAGTTGACTCCAAATTAATTATTTCTATTCGAATCAATCGTCGTCCAGTAGCCGGTTTGTTCTTAGCCACAAACGATGTGTTTTTATCGATTCGATGATGACTGTATGACTTTTTCTCACTGGCTTTCTTCTTATTGATTGCTCGCCGTACTTTGTGCTGCAACGAGTACATTTGGTCAAACCCTTCAAGAGTTCAAAATAAATTCCCTCATGAGCAATATCGTCGCAATATTTGATTCCTGCAAAAATTGACGCAATTGATTACAAGAACCGACAAAGGTAGTGCCGTTATCAGACAATATACTACGAGGTTTACCGCGGCGCGCAATAACCCGGTTTAAAGCGGCTAAATATGCTTCCTTTGTCAGGTCCGTGACGAGCTCCAGGTGCACGGCTTTGACCGCCATACAGACAAAAATGCATATATATGATTTTACTAGTTTGCATCCCCTCCCTTTTCGGTCAGCTATAAGTCATAGTCAGGCCAGCATAGTCGACACTGGAATTTAGGAATGGAAATTCGAGGTTGCTTCGTGAATTAGGAAGTTGCCCCATTATGGGTTGTATATTTTGTGCCTTGTGTCTAAAACATACTGTACAGTTCTGCACTGTGGATCTTGAAAGATTTCTACCCCCCAACGGCCAATAGTTTTGACGTATATTTGCCAAGAGTAATTGAGGGCCGGCATGCAATATTTTTTTGTGAACAGTTTGAAATAAGATTTTTGTTAAGTGATGTTTACTGCACAAAAGTATGGGGTGTTTTACGTTATAGTCATAAGGTAAATTATCTAACCTGCCTCCAACACGGATAATGCCATCAGAGTCCATAAAAGGAGATAAAGAAATAAGGTGATTTTTTTGAGGCAAAATATTTCCGGATTTCAAAATTGTATATTCATCCTGGAACATTTCACATTGAGCGGTACGTAAAATACATTTTAATGATAATTGAATTTCTTGGTTCGACAGAAAACCCTGCAATTTATTGTTGTTATTTTTTACATTGTATATATATCTTCTAATGTAAGCTAAGATTCTTTGTAAATAGTAAAAATTAGAATATTTGTTTGTTAATTCTTGTATAATAGTTTGATTTATTAAATGAGGATTTTGATTTTGTGATTGATTTACAAAATTACAATTTAATTCCGGCAGATCCTGCTCCTCGACATCCTTTGATAAATTTGGCCAACAGCATTCCTCTTGTGATAAAAATATGGGGCCTGACCACCACAAATTGGATTTGCTGATCTGATCAGCCTTCACGCCTCGGGAAACAAGGTCTTCGGGATTGTCTCTGGTTGGCACATAGTTCCATGTAGATCCAAAGGTAGTCTCCTGTATCTCATTGACACGATGCCTAACAAACGGTTTGAGTTTAGTTGACGGCCTGGATAACCAGCTTAATACAATCGTTGAGTCACACCAGAAGATGCAGCGGCTAACCACTAAAGTAAGTGACTCTTTTACTTTCGCACACAGGCTTGCTCCCATAAGTGCTCCACATAGTTCCAGTCTGGGCATAGTAGTGGGTTTAATTGGGGCTATCCGATTTTTAGACGCTAATAAACGAATTGTGATTGAATTAGAGTTGTCAATGGAACGTATATATAAGCAAGCGCCGTATGCCTTTTCACTGCTATCTGTGAATACATGTATCTCATGAATGACGTTATCGTTGCATAAAACCCATCGCGGAATATTGAGGCAATTTAAAAATTTCAATGTACATACGAATGAATACCACTGATTAGCAATGTCCTGAGGTACTTCATCGTCCCAGTCGCATTTGTTGAGCCATAGATTTTGCATTATTATTTTTGCTTCGACTACACAGGGTCCGATTAAGCCTAATGGGTCAAAAATCTGGCTTATAATTGACAAAATATGTCTTTTTGTTACAGTTGCCTGGACGTCTATATTTAGAGAGAATGACAAAACATCCGACTTACAAATCCATAACAAACCTAAGGTTTTTGACGAATAATCGTCAGATAAGTCTAAATCAAGATTAAAATCATCCTCGACGCCTACAATTTCCCTTAAAATATCAGGGCTGTTTGATTTCCATTTTCTTAAATTAAAATTCGCTGAAGCTAACATTGATTTCACTTCCTGGCAAAGCTTTATTGTGCCGTTAATTGTATCCGACCCACTCAAAAAATCATCAATATAAAAGTCATGCTGTATACTACGTTTCACCTGTTGATTGTTCGTGACGTCAGCGAGGCTCACAAGACACTTGGTTGCGAGATACGGCGCAGACGCCGTTCCATAAGTGACTGTGTTTAAAGTATACGTTTTGAGTGGCTCGGAGGAATCCTTTCTGAATAAAATACGTTGTAATGGGCGTTGAACAGGATTTAAAAGAATAGCCCGATACATCTTCTCAATATCGCCAGAAATTATGTATTTATGTTGTCTAAACCTAATTAAGATCGAAAATAAATCGTCCTGAACGGTAGGGCCTACGTATTGGATGTCGTTCAGTGAAATCCCGGTAGTTGTTTTGGCGGATGCGTCAAAAACAGCTCTTAATTTTGTGGTTGTGCTAGATTCGCGCAGCACGCCGTGGTGGGGCATAAAATAACTAATTTCATCCCGGTTAGTCGACAAATTTGCGTCCTCAGTCATGTGGCCTAGAGACTCATACTCATCCATAAATTTCGTGTACATATGTTTAAACACAGGATCGCGCTCAAAGCGCTTTTCTAATGTTAAAAACCTACGTTTAGCCATGCCGTATGAGTCACCGAGAACGCTGGGATCCGCACTGAGCGGCATAGTAACCATAAAACGGCCGTCCGAATTGCGACCAGTATTTAATTTAAAACTTTCCTCGCAAGTGCGCTCATCTAAGGAAAGACAATATTTAGGCGAAATCGCGTCTAGTTCCCAAAATTTATTTAATTCGACGCTATCTGTTTTTGAAAAATTGCAAAAGTGTGGTTGCTTCACATTCGAACTGGTAGGTACTGAACCCGAAATTAACCACCCCAATTTACTTTCACACAATTTGGGTAAGTTTTTACCTAGGTTAATGTGATTTCCCTGAATGACATCCCAAAATAGTTCGGCTCCTAACAGAATATCTATGTCTGACGGAATATTAAAAGATGGGTCCGCTAAAAATAATCCTGTAGGAATAGGTATGCATTCAATATTTATATAAGACGAGGGTAATCTCCTAGTAATTTCAGGTAAAATAAGACAATTGATTTTTACTGAATAATCATTGTAAGAGGCTCGATAGTTAGGTTGCAAGACTGTGTACTGTTACTAGTTAGATTATTGATATCTGTGACCTTGGAACTGGCGTCAACCCGAGACAATCCGAGCTTGGTGCACAAGCTCCAAGCTGTCAGTAACAAAATGTGCTGTACTACCGTTGTCAAGCAGGACTCTGGCATTGTACCTTTCGCCCTTGTCGCTCACCACTCTCACCACAGCTGTGGATAGTAAAATATTTTTCTGAAAAGCAGGCTGTATACTCGTAGAAAGCGAAACACTGTTATAAGGAGTAGGCATCGGATTATGTTCTACTTTCTCAGGCTCGGATTGATCTAAGTGCAACAAAGTGTTATGTCTACTTTTGCAGTATTGGCAGCCTGAAAACCTACAGCGCTTTTCTATATGACCGACACGTAAACAATTCATGCAAACCTTAAAATCTTTTGCTTTTTGTAGTCTATCCTCCACAGTTAGTTTTCTAAAAGCATCACACGAATAAAGGAAATGATTTTGCAAACATAAGGGACAAATAATTTTATTTCTGTCTTGCACATTATTGTTTATTGATTGATTTGATGTAACAACAAAGCTTTTTGATTTATTAAAATTTTTATTTAATTGTATTAAATGTAATTTTTTATTGTCCTCTAATGTTTCAAGTAATTCAGCCTTGTTATTAATAAAAGTGCAAAACTGAGTTAGAGTTGGGGATTTAGGCAATGTGTTACGATATTCTTCCCAATTTCTAGTCGTGATAGGGTCTAATTTTAATGATATCATGTAAATAATCAGGGTGTCCCAATGTTGTGTCGGCTCATTTAACGCTTTCAATGCCCGTATGTTTTTATTTGTAACGTCAACAAGACGACGCAAGGAAACGCTCGATTCAATAACAATGGGCTCAGCGTTAAATAATGCCTGAACGTGGTTGTTAATTAGAAGGCGACTATTGTTATATTGATCGCACAACAAGTCCCATGCCATCTCATAGCTATCGCCCTTAAAGTCGATATTTTTAATAATTTCAGCGGCTGTTCCCTGCAAGGACGCGCGCAAGTAATGGAACTTGTTGATGTTATCGATACTACAGTTGTTATGTATTAAGGAAAGGAAAGTGTCCCTAAATTCCAACCAACACTGATAGCTACCATCAAAGCGGGGTAAATCTATTTTCGGCAAACGAATAAAATTGTTTTTTGTCCCACCTGATACCTCGGAGCCCGATACGGAACCCGTGGAAGACTTGTCCTGCTGTTTTTGCCCAGCAGCCAGGAACTTGCGGGCCATGGCAACCAAGGGGTAAAAACTTTCCTCAAACTTGAAGCGCTCGGCAAAGGCGTCGTCAGGATTATCCGATAACAGCTCAATTTCCGTCTGTAATTCATTAAATTCATCGTATAAGCCCTCAAATTTGCTAAAACGACCTTCCAGCTCGAGCACCTGCAGGTCAGAAAGTTGTTCACAGCTCTTTAGGATGGTGACGTAATTGCTAAAGCTAGTAACTCTTGCCTTAATTGAGCTACGTTTTTTAATTAATTTTTCAGCCATAGTCGGTAGTAAAAAAATTTTTAGGTAAAAAAATATGTGTGAAATTTAGGCGTGTGTATACGTAATTATAATGCGCAATAAAGCGATAAAAGATATTAATGAATAGGCGCACAGCTGATGCAGTCTAACGGTATCGATGCAATATAGGTAGATGTATCGCTATTATATAACTTGCTCGTGCGCTTATAATATTCAATAAAGTCCAGTGGCCGTAGTGCTGCTAGCGGAATGGAATGACGTGCGAATAAATAAGCTTGCGCCAACTCAAATACAGGGAAAAAGTAAAGATTTGAATTGGACTTATGCAAAAATTAAGCACAATTTTTTGGAAAAAGATAGAAGTGAGGGAAAAATTGGAACGAACTCACAGTATGAACGTATCCTTATCCAAAAAAATCCACAGGTGACTCCAGGATACTCAAAACCTTCATCAATACAGCGATGACACGGCGCAATAGATCGGCGGGCGTATCGTGGCTCGTGGGGTCAAAGTCCGGCCCCGCAGTTGTTCTGAATTTTACTCTGGCGAGATTCTTAATTCTTGGTTCCAAATGTTAGGACCTTCGGTGGTGGGAGATGTTAATTATAATAAAAAGCGGACTGTATAATAAAAAAGAGTATAATCCAAGATAGATTGCAGGAAAATACAGTGACCGCACACTTGAAAGGTTATAAAGGGAGTGTTCGACCGAGCATTGATGTTCGCTCGCGAGCCGAACGTTGCTCGCTGTCGTTCGCCGCCGTTCGCCGATCCTCGTTCACAAGCCCCCCTCGTCTGTAGCACTATGCCCGTGCGTGGACAAGGGTCTTGCGCGTCTTGCAAATACCTTAAAGGTACCTCCTCACTGGAAACACCGTAGTAGGGAGTGTCAACTTGCTGTGTATTCTAAAATAAAAAAGACGTATGTTTAGAAAGCATCACACATGGTTTTAAAGCACTCGTGTTAACAACAACAAAAAGACGAAAGTATCACAAAAACTCAGCAACAATAATTTTGGAACACTTTGCTGGCAAAGGGATGATGTTGACGTTTTAAAAAAGAAATCATGTTTTTACTTACCATTTTGCTAGTTGCAGGAAGTTGGCTCTTGTCTGTAGATCACTGACCCAATTTAAACTAGTATAAAAATAAACTAATTTTAATAGCTATATAAGGTGCTTCATAAATATCTGCAACGGCTGAAATGGGTAAAAGTATTGCTTATATAGATTACGATAGTAAAGAAAGTTTATGTCCAGAACATCATTAATTTTTTCATTAAAAAAATTATATTAAATAAAGATTAGGCTTTATTCTGTCTCGAACCGTCCACATCTGTCCAAAAATGTTTGTAATTTTAATACAGCAAAATCTTTATAATCTTAATCTTTAAAAAGTCCTGGAACCTTTTTATTTAGACTCGGAATATTAAAGATGTTGTTATCAGGATAATTACTAGTATCAAAATAGGGAAGGAAATGTGACTTTAAATATTTGTAAAAGTCATTACATTCTATTGAATAAAGAAAACTGTCAGTATCCGTATAACAAAGTTTTAACTTTTCCTCATAAAAAAGTTTCATAATAGAATAATGAAAATCAAACATATGACTTTTAGATATTTCTAAAACGGTAAAGTAGGTAAAACCAATGTATAGAGGTCTATCTAGAGTAATCGTTTTAGGTTTTATTTGAATAGCTACAAAATTTTCTGTAAATATTGAAGCACTATGGAAATTTGGTCGTGCAATTAAGGGTCAATCTTGAAAGCAAAAAAAAAACACTGTCCGAAGGCAAAAACTACCCATAACGTTTAAATTTTAATGTAAGATATTTTTTTTCTGTTACTTTAATGTTTAAATTAAATGGGGCACAACAAAAACGGTGTTTATTTTAGCTTAAAACATCTGAAAAAAATCTTCGAAGCCTTGATATTTGATTCCCCTGGGCTGTCCCTTTGTCATTTTTTGAACAAACCATTAATAATTTACCTATCTATAGTCATAAATTTAAGATTTTTTGTAATTTAAGAGTTAAAGGGTGAGTTGTTTAATGATATAATAAATACACAAAGTCTGTGCCAATTACTGTTTTTTTTTTAAAAAAATGTTTGTGTTTGTCCGAGCGCAACGATTGATTCCCTTGGCGCGTCACTAAATGCCACTTGCCTTGCTATTATAAATGTCTACGGCGAAGGCGTGCACATCGGCAAGGTGGCTTTAGTCGCGCTCTGAACATCACGAGGAGAGGTCGCGCGTCTCGACGTTTCCAAGCCGGATTTACGAAGGTAAGAATTTGATTCCCCTGGTTTTGTTTCACTAGGTCATTGATTACCCTGGCCACTTTAAAAAATGTTTTTTGATGATTAAGAATTTCTTTACTAGGATTAACAGTAGGGTATATAGGACTATTAATGGTTTTTATAATAATTATTGGCAAAAATCAATCCATTTTAACAAAATCGAAAAAAGATTAACTTTTCTTGACTCCCCTGGCATTGATACCCCTGGCCAAATGCCAGGGGAATCAAAGCTTCCTTAATTTATTATACTCTCATATTATGATTATGGGTTACGCATTAAATAATAATTTTACTATTGTGTACAATCAATGGCACATCAAACTGAACACTGCAGTCCGATATTAGCTCTCGCACCGCTGATATAGAGGCGGCAAGAGGTGCAAAGTGTATGTTATTATATAAGATCATGTGCTATTATACTATACATTGTAAGTTAAATATTTTATTGGGTTAGGATTAAATATTGCAACCAATTTTCAAATACTTTAACGAATAATTCTAATTCTTATTATATATTATCCTAGCGGCCGCCCGCAAATTCGTCCGCGTCGCCTCTCGGGGTGGAATTTAAAAAATCCTCACTTAGTTCTCCCTCACACTCCCCTTACAAAGGAACATGAATGCCAGATTTCAGCTTCGTGCGTTCAGTAGTTTCGGCTGTGCATTGTCTGTCAGTCACTCACTCAGTATCGGAAGAGTTTTATAATGTAGATATTTGACGAAGCTTTGGTTTAGTGCGAGTGTTTAGCTCGCCGCTTTTTATAATATCGCCTTTTACAAGGTCCCGAGTTCGATACCCGGTCGGGTTAATATCGATACCATTTTTATATTTATGTATTACCTCCGGTCTAGGTGTTTTGATACTCTTGTCGTGCTACCAGTACCCAAACGTGCAGATACGTGAGGAGAAACTTCGTTGTCATTACAAGTGATGAAACTCGGTGGCAAAAATCTAAAGTCCACGTGGACGAAGTCGCGAGTTCTCCTCAAAGTTCAGTAATTGAAATTGATTCGGCGACGATATCACAGCAAGTCAAATTTTCAAATAAAACCGGTAGACAAGATCCAGTTCTCACAACAACTAAGAAAAAATCTCCGTGGAAATATCTTTTAAGAAAAATAAAATACAGGGCTGACAAAGAACTGCAGATTAAAGACAGAAAAATTCAAGAATTGAAGAGGATTATGAGAAATACAAAAAACAATTAAAAAGATTAAACATTCATAACTCAGAGAAAAATAAGATGCCAAAAGTACACAAAAACAATCAAATGAATAAGTCTCAACAGTTACATGTCGTATCATCAAAAAAGCAATTCAAAAGTAAAATCGAAAAGTTTTTTGAAGACGATGAGAATAGTCGAATGTGTTCTGGAAAAAAAGAATATATCACTAGAAACAAGATAAAAAAAACAGAAACGCTACCTTAATTTCAACTTACATCAATTGCACAAAAAGTTTCTTCAACAGCACCTTAAGTACAAAATAAGTTACAGTTTCTTCTGCACGCTTCGGCCGTTTTGGACGATAACTCCAAATGTCAAAGCTAGAGATACATGTCTTTGTACTATCCACGAGAATATGAATCTTGCCGTGATGGCTCTTAAAAACAACGGCATAATAGTAGAAAAATCTCCATATGAAGTACTTGAATCTTTGTGCTGTGATTCTAAAAATATAAAATGTCTGAGTCGTGGCTGTGACTCTTGTAAAGATAAGCATTTGAGTTATAAAGAAGTCGATAACTCCAAGGAATGTCATTACTCGTTTTGGACGAAATCAAAGAAGAAGTATATAAAGAACGGACAAAAAAAAAGTACTGTGCAATCATTGAAGCAAAAAATATCAGCCAACCCAGAAGATATTATTGACCATTTTGAGACGCTACTAAGACCGTACATGAAGCATTGTGCCAACATTGTTACGCAAAATAACTATATTAAAACATTGAAATCAAATTTGAAATCTGACGAATGTATTGTGCATTGTGATTTTAGTGAGAACTACAATACCAAATATGCTGCCGAAGTTCAGGCCTTTCACTTTGGTAGCTCTAGACAGCAAATCTCACTACACACATCTGTTATTTACTATTTACAAAATTGAGAGTTATGCACTAAATCTTTCTGCACTTTGAGTGAATGCTTACGACATGACGCTGTCGCCATATGGGAGCATTTGGTACCTGTGCTGAATTTTATTATGGACAATTCGAAACCAAAAACATTACATTTCATATCAGACTCGCCGTCTGCTCAATACAGAAACAGAAAAATGTTTTACGTGATGACTAAGCTTCATTGGGATTATGCAAGTTTACGGCGTGTAATCTGGAATTACTCGGAGAAAGGGCACGGCAAAGGAGCTCCCGATGGTGTGGGCGGAGTATTGAAAAGAACAGCAGATCGAATCGTCGCTGAAGGCAATGACATTTCAAACATTGATGTCCTTATCAGCTATCTTAAAGATAAATGTCCGGGAGTTACGATAGCGGAAGTTCAAGAATCTGGTATGTTGGAGAAGGATCTGTTAATTCCCTCTGATTTAAGAGAATTCCAGGGCACCATGGAAGTTCATCAGGTGATATGGACCAATAAAACTCCCGAAGTCCTCGCCATGAGACGTCTTAGCTGTCATTTAGAAAAATGTTCGGAAGAACCAATTCATTGTCCTCATGGTCAACATATCGGTTTTTATAATATCAAAAGTTCAAAGGTCCACAGCACTGGTACATCTAAAACCGCGAAATCAAACAAGACTGTAAAAGAAAATTACTTCGATAAACCTTCTACTTCGAACCCAAATTATGGGCTAGCTGCAACTGACAATCAGAGCATTCAATCGGATATTCATATTCCATCTGATGATAGCTTCTGGATTAATGTGCCTTCAGTAAATAAAACCTTAATTTCCGATTCTATGTGTAAAGTAGTAACGTCTGCTCTCTATGGTGGGGAAGACTCAGATTCTAGTGATGATTATAATATTTTTTAATTTATTGCAATTAGTCCATTTGCAAATCATATTCAGTTATTGTTATAAGTTTATACATTTTTGAGAAACTTTATCGCTGTTAGATACGTAATATAGCGTCATTGTTGCCGCATGAAAAGGTGTTATACTTTTATGCATACAATACCGTCTACAATATTGACTTGTGTTAGATATTGTAGGCACGTTAGATGATTTAATTATATTAATTTGATAGTTTTTAGATATGTTGATTTGTTACAGTTGATTGATAGTTCCTAAAGAGAGATATTGTTTTGTTTTTTTTATAATACTACTTATAAGATTAATGATGACTCTAAAGAATCAAAATGAAACCAAAAGACTGGTAAGTTTAATTAAAATAAACGATTATTCTATACAAAATGTTTTATTTTGATTCCCCTGGCATCTTATATTGATTCCCCTGGCACCAACATTTTAAAATCATATATCTTTATATCTAAACATGTGACAGTGATGCCTATTTGTGAAATATGTTTACAATGATGTGATATTTAGCCTTTTGTTAGTAAAAGTTTAAACTCTTAAGTTTTAAAAAGTGCCAGGGAAATCAAGCGAATACGCCCAATTTCAAGATTGACCCTTAATTGCTCAGCACAGTAACTTTTTTTCGATTTATCGATATATTTATCATCACTCCATTTATTCACCAATTTAACGTTTACTCTTTTTTACGTCTTTAAGTGTTTTACCAAATATAAGTACTATTATTTAAAAGTTTAAAGAAGTCTTGTTATATGTAGATTTTGCCTTTTTACGTAATTCAGTATTCATGTCAATGTATTGTTTTAAATAAGGACTTTGTTTGAATTGAATCACTCTATGTATTTTCTTTAACAATAATCCATGTTTTAGACATGTTTATAGGTGAACAAAATGAATGACATCTGTTCGATAGCTCAGCAGTTGAGGATTGTAGCCAAAATAAGATTCAGAATAAACTTTTAGATGTTATAATTCAGTAATGATGTACAGAGTTATGGACACCGCGACATTAGAATTCGGAAATAAATCTGCATGTGAGAGAGGGCGAGTGGGCCGCGCGCGCGCTTATATATTGGTGAATATCAACATAAGCCATTTTTTGTAAGATTTGGTGGCGCATTTTTATTTTTATTTTTCATAGTTTTTTTTGTACATATGAAATTTTGGGTCGTTTTATATCTATTTCTAGATTTGGGCTAGAATCACATGTATAGATTCTGAAATATTGATCCTCAAAGTTTTGAGTTCCCACCAAAACTGAAAATAAGCCACCAAATCTTAAAATTTAAAAAAATCACGCCTCCAAAACTTAATTTTGCCCACCAAAACTGAATGCTTCTAACTATTGATACATTAAAACAAATGGTTTCGAAAAATATTTATTCCAGAAATAAATCAACACTAGGAACCATCGGATTAACATTTTCCAAATACCTCTATCTTAATATGTTTTGTTAGTCTTTTGTTAGTCTTAGCTGATAATTGTATCTAAGTAAGTTTAATTTATAGGGATCATACTCCAAAAGAAAATACGACGTAACATAATAAAAAGTGGACTAACAATTTTTTTAAGCTGATTAGAACAAAAAACCTCAAAATTTGTGAAAAAAAATGAATATCTCAAAAACTGAGAAAACTCAGGTAGCATATAGTATTATTTATTTGGGTATATTTGGATAGCCCTGGACATAACAAATCCATAAATAAATTTTGGACGTCACCTTTTGGTCCACCCTGTATACTAATTTATCTAGGGGCACAGTAGTACTTATACTATTCTTGAACTACTTCTTCTTCTTCTTGTACTATTACCCCGCCAAGACGAGCCAAACAAAGCGTAAGGGCACTACATTCTTGTTCTCAAAGCGCTTCTGCCAAAGCTTACCGACCCTACCCTCAACCTCATGCCAGAACGACGTTCAATGGCACTGCAGAGCTCCGTTGATGCTAAGGCATATCGGCAGCTCAATAGACGGATTGACGGATCGGCAGTAATATACCTCGGTCACTAAACCTGTTAGTAGCTTGTAACACGTCGTTACAAATATTTTTGATTTTTAATAATTATGTTTGAAATGTTTCTCTTTTCAACAATTTTTTTTTACTTGGATTTTTATTTCTTGGCAAAACGCAGAATTCTCATTTACTAGACAACGCCATCTATCGGTATATCTTTGCCATCCGTTTTGTTCCGTTTCTCACAACTACCTTTTTTTTCAGCATTAACTTATAACTTGCACATCTAAAGTAAGTAATGTATTTTTATTAAAAGAACATATGAAGGCTGTAATTGATGTTTTTCAGTATCAATTAATTTTTGGGGATTTTTAGCGGTGTTTTGTTCTGCGTTGACGAATGAAAAAAAATGAATCATTTTTGCTTTATGCGTTCAAGTGTTGCGCGAAACGAAACGCGACCAGAGAGGGGGATGTTATGTCAGGATGACATTGAGATTTGACCGGATCTTCTCCTTTTGGATGCGAGCACATTGCTTGCGTCCTTAATTTTCCTTTCGTTTAAATAAAATGAATAAAATAAAATATGTGGAGGCGCCTGGTGCGTCATGGCGACCTAATGCCGTGATGGGCATTTTGTAAATCCAGTAAAATGTGATTTATTTTTGTCTTCTCTTGGTGAGAAACCTTTGAGGCTTGGTTCGCCTGTTTTCTTGCGTTTATTTCATTTGTTAAGATGACATCTGATATAGATGCTTGTTTCTTTTAGGTTTGTTTGTAACGTCACACCCTGATGATGCGGTTTTGTCACTTCAAGTTGCTTTTGGGTAAGCATGCTTTTTCTTTGTTGCGTCATGTGCACGTGTGTCTGGCTCCTGCTGCTGTGCTCATGGATGTCTTCGCAAATCAATCCAGCACGAAGCCGCGTGCGCAACTTTCTTTGACCATGTCGTATACTACTCCCACGTGCTGTCCCGCAGTGCACGTGTAACCCATAACCTGCTGTACTCATGCTTGTGTATGCTTTACAGGCTTATATTAATGCCCAGCTTGGCACACCCTCGTGTTCTCCGAGGACTGGAACTTTATATCGTCGAGATCCGAGGAAGGGACATGTGTGGTTCTCCGCAGTGATGTTACACATATAATTTATCATAAGTTCTTAATCAATGCTCAGGTATTTATAAACCTTCTTATTTAACCTCATTGGTGATATTCACAGGCCAAGTTAGGATGTGTTGTTTTACTTTAGAAGTAAGTATAGGACACACCGCAGCAGCGGATTTAAATGGTTGTAATTTTGTTGTTGATGACACATACTGCTTAGTAATTGTAATCTCTAATCATTGGTGTGGAATCACATACACTACGTTGAATTTAGTTGTCTCAAAATAGTGTATGTGAGCCATATGCTAGGTTTTTCAACGTGCACTTCTTGTACTGTTGAAATATACTCTGTTTTTACATAGTTTTTATTTGCATTGTGACAGAATGCCCATAAATTAGTTGTAAGTAGCCTTTCTTTTTAAAAATAAACCAGACAATTTAGTATTTTCTTTCTCTCCATTAATTCAACTTCACTCTTTCTTGCTTGTAGTTAAAGCAAGTGGCGCTCTGCACAGTTTTCTTGTAAGAGTCTTTGAGCGCCTGAGGACCCAAGAGCTAGCTTAACTGGCAAAAATTGCAAATACCATCCCGCTTTGTTACAAGCTCAGCCGAAGATCCAAGAGCTAAGCTAACCCGACAGTATACCGAAGATATATTGGACATCAGCCTATACGGGATTGCTTAGGAACAAAAAGGCGCCGGGTGATGACGGAATCACATCAAAACTTCTAAATGCGAGTAGAACACCGATACCGAAAGTCCTTCAGAATAACGCCGGAGGCATGGAACAGAAGTGTAGTGGTGCTCTTCTTCAAGAAAGGAAATAACACCTTATTGAAGAATTACAGAATCATCTTGCTTCTACAAGCTGTTTTCGAGAGTCATCACGAATTGTCTTGCGCGTAAATAAGACGACGTCCAGCCTCCCGAACAAGTGGGTTTCCGAAAAGTCTTTAGTACCATAGACCACATCAATACGCTGCTGCTAGTTATACAGAAGACCGAGGAGTATAACTTGCCACTATGCTTGGCGTTCGTGGACTATAAGAAGGCCTTTGATTTAATCGAGACCTAGGCAGCACTACAGTCTCTCCAGTGGTACCATGTTAACTATCAGTACATCGAGGTGTTGAAGTGTTTATACAAAAACGTCACTATGTCGGTCCCAGTACAAGAGCAGAGCATAAAGGCGATTCCTCTGCAACGAGGCGTAAGGCAGGGTGATGTTACATCTTTAAAACTGTTCACCGCTGCATTGGAAGACGCTTTCAAGCTCCTGGAATGGTAAGGATTTGGCATCAACATCAACGGCAAGTACATCACTCACCTTCGGTTTGCCGACGATATTGTGGTCATGGCAGAATCGTTTGAAGACCTCAGCACAATGCTCGATGGCCTTAGTCGAGTTTCCCAGCAACCTACTTGTTGATCGGATGAACATGGACAAAACCCAAAATGCCCATGCGCCCTACACAATATCTGCTAGGAACTCTACTCTAAAAATTGTAGTAAAATACCTGGGACAAGTTATCCAGTTAGGTAGATCCAATTTTGAAAATGAGGTCAATCGTCCACCTTGGCTGGGCAGCATTCGGGAAACTACACGTCTTCTCGTCCAATATACCTCAGTGCCTTAAGACGAAAGTCTACAACCAGTGTGTGTTACCAGAGATGACATAATGGAACTGAAACGTAGCCGCTCACTATGGGCCACATAAGAAAGCTCAACGTCACACAGCGTGCTATGGAAAGGGTTATACTTGGTGTTTCCTTGCGAGATCCAATCAGAAAAGAGGAGATCCATAAACGGAACAAAAGTCGCTGACATAGCCCAACGGATTAGCAAACTGAAGTGGCAGAGGGCGGGGCACATAGCACGTAGAACTGACGGTTGATGGGGCAGAAAGGTTTTAGAACAGAGTAGGACGTCCACCTACAAGGTGGACAGACAACCTGGTAAAGGTCGCAGGAAGACGCTGGATGCAGGTTGCTTCCAACCGGCCAATCTGGAAGTCAATGGGGGAGGCCTATGTTCAACAAAAGTTGACTTAAGAAGTTACGGTTAGAATGGCAAGTCAATGAAAAGATTGTAGTAATAGTGTCAGTCAGGATGCACGACATAGATCATAGAAAACGTGATCAATTAATTCTGTAGTTTATTTTTTTACCCAAATAACTGGAAACCAAATAACTGTTCTAGTATTTTATTTAAAATGCAAACATATTCTGATCTTTTTCAACCTTAGCAGATACTTTTGTAGCATTTGGCTCATAAAATAATACCTACGACGAGCACAAAAAGACCAAATTAGGATTTGGTGGCAATTTTAAAGATTTGGTGGTGCATTTTTTGCCACCTAAGCCACCAAAATTGAGCCACCAAATCTTAAAAATCATTTTAAAAAATCATCAAAATTACATTAGCTTGTATATTGTTCCAATGCATATACATTGTAAAGTACAAACCAAAGCACTTTTATCGATAAATAGTTATGGTACACAAATTGTATAACAAAGTCAGAAATCGAGCCACCGCATCTTAAAAACTGTTGAACAAAACGCCACCAGGCAGTTTACTAACGTTTTGGCTGGATAACGAAGATCACTGACACACCCCTGTTGCTTGCAATCGCTATCGTATCACTGAGGGGTACGGAGTATAGCAAGCCCATGCATCTCGTGAGACTCAAAAAGGAGTTACGACAAGTTGAATTTTTGCCACCTAATCTTACGACCGTGTGTGGACAAACTTTGATCTAGGGTCATGTGAATCCCATGAGCTAAAATCACAAGTAACACTTACATAAAGAAGCCGTAAGTCTTTAATTAATTTATGATGATATTTTTTTGTTGGATATTCTAAGAACAAAGTAAATGAAAAAAATTTTCCGTCAAGAAACAGATTGAGGACACGCCACCAGATACTTAAAACGGTCCTATTCTTATTTTTATTTAATTATACAATGATATTTAGCATATTATAAACATTGCGCGAAATGACTTAGTAATTGAAGAATACTAGAAAAAAAAATCGTAAGAAAATATGAATATTACACAGCGATTCTGTGTCCCCCGGACAGTCAAAAAATGCATTTTGGATATTCACCCATATGACCCCTACTCGTGCCCCCACCAGTCTAGGGACAAGAAGGCTTGTGGGGCGCAGACATGCTACCCGCCGTTTAAGATGCATCTTCTTCAACTGGATCCAGTGGCAAAGGACATATGTTGTTGTATGCCCTCCGAATTACGCCCTTTGACGTCTGTATGTCAGTAACCCTTGCGATGCCGTCGTTGCTAGGAATAAGGTGGACTATTCGCCCCAGCAGCCACATCATAGGGTCCCCCTATTAGGTTTTGTCCTTAATAATGACAATGGCTCCCTGCTGCAGCTGACCAGATGAGACTCTCCATTTGCTTCTCTGTTGTAATAGAGATACATATTCGTTAGCATATCTTTTCCAAAAATGTTGTTTTAGTAGCTCGACCCGTTGGAATCTTTGCAGACGAGTAATGTTTTCTTCTCTGATTTCGGGATATAATACTGAAGTGAGGCACCGACCAATAAGGAAGTGAGAAGGCGTGAGATAGGTAAGGTCAGATGGATCGGCTAACATGGGTGTTAGTGATCTAGAATTTAAAATAGATTCTATTTGCACACATTCCATTTGTCACATTTGTAACCTTTTATTAATTTACTACCGCGCCCCTTTCGATCGAGAATCATCACTGGCCCAGCGTAGTCTAATCCTGTATTTAAAAATGGATATTCTAAGTGCAATCTATCCTTAGGCAGGCTACTCATGATAGGTTGTAAAGTTTTTGCCTTTTGTCTTACACAACGAACACAAGAATTTACTATTCGTCTTGCCAAATTCCTACCTCCGAGTGCCCAGTACTTCTGCCTGAGTTGTGATAAAAGCAGAAGAGGACTCGCATGTCATCGATATCTTATGTTGTCTATCAAAAATTAGTTTAGTAAGTGTATGTTTGCCACAGAGAAGAATTGGGTGTTTAACATCGTAAGTATAAAAGAAGTTTTTGAGACGACCCCCAACACGAATAATGTCATTAGAGTCTAAAAATGGTGTAAAAGAAAGCAATCTATTTTTTGAAGGTAAACTTTGCCCTGATTTGAGGATATGATATTCTTCCGGAAACATATCGCGCTGTGCGATTTTAAATAAAGTATTTTGAGCTGATGACATTTCTGTAAACGATAAATTATGATCTTTGTATGACACATTTTTATCTTTTAAGTTTTTTATAAATTTCTTTATATAAGCTACTAGCTGTTGCCCGCAACTTCGTCTGCGTGGTCTTTAGGGGTATGAAAAATAGATGTTGGCCGATTCTCAGACCTACTCAATATGCTCACAAAATTTCATGAGAATCGGTCAAGCCGTTTCGGAGGAGTACGGGAACGAACATTGTAACACGAGAATTTTATATATAAGATGATTCTAACAAATTTTGAAAAGTTTGATATTTTATTTATTAAGTTGTTTATAGAGTTTTCTGTCGTGTCTAAAACAAGGGACATTTCCGGAAGAATGTCATGTTGTTGGGTGTTAGGGTTAACTGGGAACGACGTTGCGTCTATTGAATGTAAAAAGGACGGGCCAGTCCACCACAGACTGGATGCGCTGAGAGTATCAGCCCTCGCCCCCCGAGAAACCAGGTCTGCTGGGTTCTCTTTGGACGGCACGTAGCTTCACTCTTGGTTATTGGTATTATCATGTATTTCATTTATTCGGTTACGAACAAATACTTTTAATCGATTATAAGATGCTGACAGCAACCTAAGACTATAGTTGAATCTGTCCAGAAATGAGAACTATCAAATGTAATTGTTAACGATTTAATAATTTTCTGATAAAGTCGTGTGCCTATTAAGGCCCCACACAATTCAAGACAAGGAATAGTGCTCGACTTTCTGGGTGTAATTTTATTTTTGGAAGCTATAAGGCGAACGTAGATTCTGCTATCACGTGTAATTGTTTTAATGTAACAACAAGTCCCATATGCGCATTCTGAAGCGTCTGTAAATGCATGAATTTCTATGGTAACTAAATCATCAGTTAGTACCCACCGTGGTATGTTTATAGATTTAAGCAATGCAAGTGATTTTATTAAGCCGCAATACTGTTTCTACCTCGATTGGAACCTTGTCATCCCAATTTGACTTAAGTTTCCACAACTCTTGTAAAATTGCCTTGGCCTGTGCTATGCATGGGCCCACAAGTCCGAGAGGATCAAAAAATTGACTAATCGTTGATAAAATTGTGCGTTTTGTTACTATGGGATTTATCTGTAGCTGAAAATCAAAAAACAATTTGTCCAAATTGGAATCCCAATAGAGTCCGAGGGCTTTATTTGGCATTAATTTTTTAATATTTCAGGGTTATTTGACTAATACTTTTATGACGTTGCTACAAAGGTCCGTAAGTGATTTAACAGACCTTCCCCCAGATAAAAAATCATCAATGTAGAAGTCATGCGCTATTGCACGCCTTGTATGAGGGTCTGAACATTGTTCAGCAAAGGCAAGTAAACATCTAGTGGCCAAATATGGTGCGGAGGCTGTTCCGTAAGTCCATGTATTTAACGTATAAGTATGCAATGGTTCATGGGGGGAGAACCTAAAAATAATTTGCTGAAGTGATCGTTGGGATGGGTCTACATTGATGGCCCTATAATTTTTTTCTATATCACTAGTAACGACATATGTATGTTGCCTGAATCGAAGAATGATAGAAATGAGATCGTCCTGTATAGTAGGACCGACGAATTGTATTTCGTTAAAGGATTTATTAGATGATGTATTTGCGGAAGCGTCAAATACTTCTCTAAGTTTAGTAGTTGTGCTGGAGTCGCGAGTTACTCCGTGATGAGGCAAGAAATTATTTATTTTAGATATATTTTCAGCAGAGGTGACCTTCAAGGTTAAGGGTGAGTTTTGTGTCATATGTCCTAAATCTAAATATTCACGCATAAATTGATGATAATTATGTTTCATTTCATCATCATGTTGCAGTTTCCGTTCTAACGACAAAAATCTATGTTTTGCTATTATGTATAAATCTCCGAGGGCCTTTGGGGATTCTTTAAGAGGTATGGTTACCATAAATTTTCCATCACTGTCACGCTTTGTTGTTCTTTTGAAGATTGATTCGCATTCGTAGTCGTCCTTTGACATTGAATGGCTTGAAGAGACAGAGTCTAAGTCCCAAAATTTATTAAGTTGAGATTCGATTGACTTACTAAAGTGACAATGGTTTGTATTATTAATGGTGGCAGGATTTTGTAGTATACTAACTGACATAATCCACCCTAGTTTCGATTCACGTAATACAGGCTGATTCTTTCCTAAACTAATAGAACTCGCTCGTAGGATATTCCAAAAGAGTTGAGCTCCTACTAAGATATCTACAGTCGCAGGAATATTAAAAAGTGGGTCTGCTAATTGTATTGGGTATAATTGGGACTGTGTCGCGGCTAAAATAGTACGACTTCAGGGCAGTTTATGGGACTTACCCGCGCTTACAGAAAAAGGACATTCAGAGCAGTTTTTGCGACTGTCTCGCGGCTCAAATAGTGCGACATCAAGACAGTTTTTGGGACTGACCCGAATAGCAAATGCCTTAAAGGGTTTAATTTGCGCATAGCCTGAGTTGTGAATCTCTTCACCCAACATCAGTCTTTTGATACTTGTACGACGAATTGGTGCACCTTTGATAAACCCTGAAGCAACTTATGGACATTTCTCGCATTATGTGCGATGTTCAACACTCAGAGTCCGTCACAAGACGGAATTTTGCTGCCATCTCTATTGAACAGGAGCTTAGAGATCACCCTTTTTGCACTTAGACTGACAAACCCTCTCTGGTGAGAATTTAGCCGAGACGCTAATATCTGCAAAGACAAAAACTGTACCAAAACCGAAACCTTGTATTTTGCAACGATGCAAAACCGTCATCGCAACCTGGAGAACATTTGCCCACCGACAAAGGCGCCGGGCTATACAGCAGCAATATACTCGCAATCAGACGCACGTCAACTCGTCAAAGACATCGGAGCTATCCAAATTTTATTATCAATGGTCACTTATTACATATTATGCTGGATCGACGGTTATAAGCTCAGCTTTTTAGGTCCGTCAGCAAAAGTTGTCAAGCATTCAGACTCAGAGAGATTCCATTTTCACCAAGCATTTTAAAAGCTACTTAAAACAGGGGCTGTTTCTGAATGTACTCCCTGCGAAGGGCAGTTTTTATCCAATATTTACATGCAAATCGAACGATAAAATGCGTCTTATATTGAATCTAAAAAATCTCAATTTTACAGATAAATATCTTTTCAAGTTAGAAGATGTTCGCACAGCAACTAAGCTTGTTCTAAGAATGTTTTTATGGCAAATACTTACCTTAAATTTGATGAACGCTTACCTTCTTTTACTTAAGATTCCCGAGGCTTCTAGAAAGTATTTGAGGTTTATGCGGGAAGGCGTAACTTAGGAGTATTGCCGTTCGGTTTGAATACCAATATTTTACAAAAATGTTGAAGCCCATTGCTAAATAACTTAAAACATTTGGATATTTATCCTCAATTTATTTCGATGACTAACATTTGGTTGACCAGTTTTATAAAAATTATTTAGATAATATTAACATCACCACAAAACTTCTTGAAAGCATAGGCTTCCTCATAAACCAAGGGAGAAGTAACTTATCACCGTCAAAGTTACGCATTAAGTTTCTTGGCCTAATCGTAGATACAAAAAACTTACAAGTTAAGTTATCAATTGAAATCATATCAAGTATATATAACTGGATAAAACAATGAAACATAACATATTATATCAGAATCTTTTTACCATTCGTGAGACTGGCCTCGGCTTGTCCGGCTATCAAGCACGGTATGTTACATACAAAAGAGTTTGAGCGTTGTAAATTCAGAATAATGTATCTATTTGCCAGACTCACTACAAGCTGATTTCAAATGGTGGTCCCAAGCTATTGAAACTTCTGTTTGAATCGTAAAAACTAACGATAATTAGGTAGACATGTTCACCAACGCCTCCACCACTGGAAGTGGCACTGGTTGTAAAAATAAAACGACCAACGGGAAATGGTCGCAAAATGAGTTTAATAAATATATAACAATTATAAATTGTTTTCACAATCACATCAATTATCTGGCCATAAACTAAGCAAACCTTGTACTAGGTATGGCGACTAAATGACTTATAAAAATATTTAAATGCTTTATGAACATCCATGACTTGAGCGCGGGTGCTCGTGTTCATCACAAAAATTTTTGCTCCTTTTTAAACATGCGTTTAAAAAGCATATTAACTACTTGGAGTGGCTCGCAGCATATTTCGGTCAAAATATCCACTAAAGATCTGCCACTACTGCCAGATACTTAAATGCGTAATAGACAATTCCACAGCTGTTGCATATACAATGTCGCCCGGGCGCAAGTGACCGCCCGAAATATTTTGAATATACATGAAAAATTATCGAGAAAAAACCTTAAAAGGGGGGGTCTATCTTTATTACTTTTTAAGTTATTGATTTTTTTAATTTTTGAGTAGAGTCTGTGACCTTGTTTTACATTTTGTACAATTTCTCTGATGATATTAGCTCGATTTCAGATTTCTTTGATGTTTCTTAAAGCTTAAAAGTTACTTTATCACGCTACTTAGCATACATAATCCAGAACTGCTAACTTTAATTAAAAAAATGGAATTTAGACCAAAAAATCGAAGAAAATATTGAGTTTTTTTAAGAAACAGACGTGTAAGTCGTAAACTGTCAGCTTAAGAGAGCTTTTTTATTTATTATTATTAATCTAGCTCATCAAAACTACAAAATAACAATAATTGTTGATACCTTACTTTAATAAAATAAGAGGCAAACTACAATTAATTAAGGAAAGTAAATTAAACAAATAATTAAAACCGAACTCACAAGTGTCAAACAAGCAAATAATTGAAGAGGATTTTTTGAAATAAAAAACAAATTGGTAAGGGAAAAATGGCCTTTAATTAGAAAAATAAATTTCTTAATTTTAACTTCAAAAAGCCGTGACAAATCATCAAAATCATCATAAAAACAAAAAATTAATTAATTAAATTTTCAAAATGGCTCCCACCCTCCTGTAAACACACAATGGCCCTCATGGCAACACTTTGTGTTGTTCGACGCAATTCTGCAGGATTTTCTTTTATTTCTGCTGCAGCTGTGAAAATTCTAGCCGTCAATTGCTCGCGGCTTTCTATGGGCACAGCGTACACTTTCTGTTTCATGTACCTCCAAAAATAAAAATCTAATGGTGTAAGATCCGGAGATCTTGGCGGCCAGGCAATAGGTCCTCCTCTACCGATCCACTGGACCCACCTTTCATTTAAATAATCACGAACTGTACGTGCAAAATGTGCTGGAGCTCCATCTAACTGCAACACCATTCGCCTTCTCGTCGCTAATGGAACGTCACCCAAAAGCAAGGGCAACGTATTTGTTAAGAAGTCCAAATACGCCTGTTGGTTAAGTCTGCTTGGTAACTCAAACGGGCCGATGAGTTGATCGCCAATCATTCCAGCCCATACGTTGATAGAGAATTGAGTCTGGAAAGATGTCTCTCTAATTACGTGAGGGTTTTCAGCGGCCCAGACATGTAAATTTCGATGGTTAGTGATACCCGCTCTGGTAAATGTGGCTTCGTCTGTCCACAAAATGTTTTTCATAAAATGTGTGTTGTTTCGTTGCTGTGTAATTATCCAGCCACAAAAGACAGATCTCGCACGGTAATCGACAACCCCCAGATGTTGAGCACGCCGGAAATGATACGGATGCAGACCTTCTCTTTTCAATATTCTCCAGACGCGTATTCTTGGTATACCGACTCTTATCGACAGGAGACGGATACTGGTCATGGGGTCAGCACGTACTAGTCTTAGTACCTCCTCTTCCACGTCGACGTTAACTCTCACGCTAGTCTCGTTTCGTTGTGGGAATAAACCTCGTTCGCAAAAACGACGATGCACAGCAATGAAAGAGCGATAGCCAAGTACTGGCCTATCTGGATATCGACGACTGTATTCTGCGACCGCGGAGCGTGCATTTCCATTGCAAAAACCGTATACGAAATGCATATCCGCCACATGAGATGGCGGTAAATCACGCAATCGTATCATAATGATGACAGGAGTTCACTTGATGAAAAATGTCTTTACAAGTTGAAAAGCGCACAGATCACAAAACACGTAGCGTCTCGAGATAGGTAACCGAACAACTAAATAAAGTACCGGTGCTTCATTCAGTTCAGGGCTAACTGAAAAGAGTTTGCACGTGGTGTACGCCCCATTGTTACCCGACCTTTTTTTTACAGTTTTCTACCTGAGAGACCCCTTTTCGACAAGTTGTAGTTTGAAATTTTAAAGAGATAATACTTACAAGGTTACCTGATTTTATTGGTCATAAGTTACAGACTAGTAATTATGAATAAAAAAGCTCTCTTAAGCGGACAGGTTATGAATTAGACGTCCGTTTTTTAAAAAAAACTCAATGTTTTCTTTGATTTTTTGGTCTAAATTCCATTTTTAAAATTAAAGTTAGCAGTTCTGGATTATGTATGCTAAGTAGCGTGATAAAGTAACTCTTAAGCTTTAAGAAACATCAAGGAAATCTGAAATCGAGCTAATATCATCGGAGAAATTGTACAAAATGTAAAACAAGGTCACAGACTCTACTCAAAAATTAAAAAAATCAATAACTTAAAAAGTAATAAAGATAGACCCCCCCTTTTAAGGTTTTTTCTCGATACTTTTTCATGTATATTCAAAATATTTCGGGCGGTCACTTGCGCCCGGGCGACATTGTATTAACCATAATGGTCCCTGAGTGAGTCCCACTCAGTTTCCACACCTCACAAAAATTACAAAAGACATCTGGCAGTGCTGCAAGAGCCGGTACCTATTTATTTTTGCCTCATATACAAAATCGTCGGATAATACAATAGCAGATGCCGAGACTCACCGCGTACACCCTGATACAGAGTGGAAATTACAGGAAACAACTTGTCAGACTATCACTGAAAGATACGACCAACTGCAAATATACATATTGGCCACTCCTATTAATGCCAAATCCTAGACGAATGTATCCTGGCATCATATTTAAATAAAATTAAGGACAATTATCTCTGACAAGAGCCAAGGTGTCATTGTTGTGCCTAAATGGCCGACACAATCGTGGTATCCAATATTACTAAGACTTCTTGTCTCAAAGATTACAGTTCTCAGACCTAATGAAAGTGTTGTTGCATCTAATTTCAGCAATCCGAACATTCACGGGAATTTTACCCTGGTGGCCGGAGTATCGTGCGCTACTGCGCCATAGAATTCCACCGTCCGCAATAGAAATCATGATGGCATCCCTCACAAATAATTCATTTAAACAAGATGATGTTGCGCTCTAGAAATTGTTTTTGTATTCCAAACAAAATTTTGTAAATATGTATGAGGCGTCTGTTTCCACTGTCTATCAGTTCTTTACCAAATCATATAACAATGGAATTCAATACGGCACTCTAAACTTATGGTATTGATCATTAATCGCATTAGCCCCAATATTAGGCCCACATATACGAGTAAAGGCGTATTTGGACTACGATCTCCGCAGTCGAAGTATAATATCACGTGGGATACTTTCTTAATCTTAAATTTATTATCCATCCAATTTCCAAATGAAAGTCTGCCACTAACGAAAATTGTGTCACGTTAGTTGCCCTAGCAACTGCTTATAGTGTTCAAACACTCGCGAAGATCATGATCATTGAAGTTCTGTCTTTTTAAATAACAATAAAAATATCTGACCTCAAAAAAAAAAAAAAAACTTCTAAAGTCGGTGTCAAACTGCCGGTGTACTTGTCTTACCATTCCTTGAAAAGCCAGAAAAAATGCCCTTCTAAAACTGTACTTTCTTATTATGAGATAGCGAATTTAATGCTACCCGTAAGGATACAATCTTTTTTATTGGTTACACAAAGCCACATAATCATGTAACATGTCAATCCTTGAGCCGTTGGATTAAAAACACTTTGAAGGAAAGTGGTATTGATACCTCAATCTTCACTGCTCACAGTGCGCGCCATACCGCCTCCTCTAAAACTTATAAATACTTAAAACTTGTAAAGCTGCTGGCTGGAGCGGCGGTTCGTCTGCCTTTGGTAGATATTATAATCCTATGGTTACTGACGTTAATAATGAAACGTCAATAGCCACTGTTGTATTAAAAAATTATTAAAATTTAATATTCTATTATCTATTCTATTCTATTACAATCATGTTAAAATCGTTATGTTGTTTTTAAATTAAGAGTTACAGAGTTAAATGAATCCTGCCACCTATCCTCAATAGTATCGAGTATTTCTCAAGATAAGATTGACTTAATGTAGTAATTGTTATGTTTACTAATTGTTAACATCAATTGTATTAACTTTTACAATCTTGTTTGTAATAATACAATTTATGAGTAAGAATTATCTGGTGCTTATTGGCATTTCTTAGGCAGCTCTAAAAATCTACATATTTGTTATAATAATTAATAATTATTTTGCAGAATCTACAGAGTGTAACGAAAAGGTGAAATAAAACTTTAAGGGGTAATTCTACGGCTAAATTACATCAACTTTTTTTATGGGATCAGTACGCTGCGCGCAAACGCCGAATTTGCGTGATAAAGAACTTCAAATTGTTCCCGTTCCGTAAATTCTTCCTCCAAATCGTCCGTTAATGTCTCAATCTCTCAATATTAAAATCTTCGTAATCATTATCGATTATATTAGGCCGATTTTTAAGTTCGATTTTATGCGGAAGGGAAGGTGATTTATACCCTTTTACGATATTAATGAAGTTGGTAAAATGAGTAAGCTTTGCTTATAAGCTGCTGCGCAGTCTAAGAAGTTTTTTCAAATCAGTCATTTTTCAAACTTATTATTGAATAAATGCACGCGTCTTAATTATGTTAAGCGTAATTTGACTGCAAGGGCGTAAAAATATTGTTTTCTCGTGAGTAATAGCAGCTGGCGGCAAGGGTTGCTAAGGAATGTGGTCCGGCCGGGCGAGAACAATAGACCGGCCGCGTGGATGTGCGATAAGCAATTTACAACTGAAATAAATGCAGCGTTGAGAGATATTAGGTATTTGATGGATTAATTTAGCATTTGCAGCATTTGCAAAGATGCTTTATGCGATGCAATTAGCTTGAAGTCACACTTGATGATTGATGATGTGATTATAAGGTGGCACACACAAATCTATTATAAATTCTAGTGGAATAAAGAGTTTAGAAGAAGGATTATGGAACGGACTCACTCAGTATTTCCCGTTTCTTGAAGTTCCCTTTCGACGAATTTATGGCACGTGGTCGTTGGACGTAGTAGTCGTGCCGGGTGGTTTCCAAATTCGACAGATTCCTCGTCAAGACGTTTTTTATCCGAAGGACCAGTTGTTCGATAGCTCAGCAGTTGAGGATTGTAGCCAAAATAAGATCAAACTTTTAGATGTTATAATTCAGTAATGATGTACAGAGTTATGGACACCGCGACATTAGAATTCGGAAATAAATCTGTATGTGAGACAGGGCGTTTTTATTTTATTTTTATGGACGGACCTATCGCTGAGTGCCTTTGAGGAAGACATTCTTCAGCTTAACCCGGGCAGTTGTGGCGTGCGCTGAAGGCGCACAGCCTAGGTCCGTCCCGCTAGCGGTCGCCGCGACCCGGCCGAGTGTGAGGCTTCGCCCAGCGAAGCCTCAGACTCGTACGTGTCGAGCCCCATACTAGCAGGCGTGATCGGGCCAATGTGGAGTGCAAAAGGCACCCTACCAAGCGGCGAACCAGCTAGTGGTGGCGCCGACGGGACCGGAACTGCCGAAACAGGCCGGACCGCTGTCGGGCTCCTTTCTAGCGGGCCCGATCTGGGGGTGAGTCGGACTCTGGCCTCAAGGGTGCCTCTGTAGGCTCGGACCTCGGCTTGGGCCGTCGTCCGTAGCGTGGACCTCGCACCCTTCGGCGGGTGCGGTGATGCGAACTAAAATGTTGTGCAGTACTTGAAGTGCTTAAGGCGGTGTTGGCTGTTGTTCTACAATACGCGGTGTAGGAATCGTCAGGGTCGTCCAGAACGTGCCGAGGCCGACGGAGTCGGGCAGCGACATCCTCCTGGGGCGTGTACGTGGCGGCTTTGACTATAAGCGGATTGGAGTGGTTTTTTGCCTTATTAAAGAAGCGCTTAGACGCTTCTTTCATATATTGGGCTACTGAGGGCATGTCGAAATCTCTGTGGAGATTCTTACGGCGTACGAACCACGGTTGACCCGAGGCTCTACGCAAGAAATTATCTTGGAAACTTTGCATTCCCTTGAGGCTGTTAGAAGAAGCTTGAGCAAACACCGGACTGGGAGAGGGCGAGTGGGCCGCGCGCGCGCTCATGACCCCTACTCGTGCCCCCACCAGTCTAGGGACAAGAAGGCTTGTGGGGCGCAGACAACATCAAAACAATTTTTCGTATAAATTTGGAATCAATTTTGAGGTTTTAGAACCTGGTGGAGTACATTTTTGCACACAATGGAAAATCGTTATGAACATTATGCAGATGTTCCGGGTACTCTAAGTCTACTTCTAGTATATAACCAGTATCCCCGTCTGCCGAGATATTTTCGAAATCAATTTTAGCGATTTCTAAATTGTTGATTAACTTGAAATTTGAATGAGGTAAAAAAGCGCACATTGCATAGAGATTATTACAATCTAAAAATTTAAAAGTTATTACTTTTTTTGAGTCATGATTCTTTAAGTATTTGTTATTAGCTTTTGAATACCTTGTGGAACACAAACATATACCCCCGCGTATTCCTTTTTGAATCATTCCTATTTCCAAGTCATTTATTAACTCTAAATTAACACCCGTCTTTAATAACATCGCGTCAAAGCTGAGACTTGGAGCAGTAACGTAAAAAGTTGGATCTAATTTATAATTTGCCTTACAAGTTCGACGAAAACTTTCAAAAACGTCTGCTAGTAAAAGTACGTCTGACTTAAGATACAAATCAGTGTATTCGCCAAGATTTGATAGTTTAAAAGTTTGCCATACTTTTCTCGCATGTTCATAATCTATGTCTGATATTTGACAATTATGTAATTTACTAAATAAAAAAACTTTTTAAGTTAAACGGTTTTCTGTTAAACATACATTGCAATGTTTAAGATAAATGTACTAAAAACCAAAAAATAATAAAATAGATACAGTCGTGGGAATTATAAACATATGCATAGACTAGACTAAAATAAAACCGTGGGGCACGTCAATTGTCTACAATCGTTGATTAAAATGTTTGTTTTGTAATGTTACACTATAATTAGGCAGTTGTTCAACCGACAACGATGGACGTGTGATAAGTAGGGCTAGAATGTGGAAACAAGCTAGCAAGCTCGATTATAAGCGAGTTTTAGGGTTTCATAGTGGTGAGCGAGTAGTACTTTTATCATATGTTTTGTCGATTAAAGACAAACTACGAGCAGTGAAACGATTCCTCGCCAGCCAGCAGTGTGAATGTCCAACGATAAACTAGTTGAAACATCTCTTTTATTTACATGGAGTGTATAACTATTGGAATTTCCATGAGCAAGAAAATAGTAATTTCCTCACCGTCTGCGGGCCAACTGCCTAACGACGAATTAAACTATTCTTCTATCGCACAACGAGTTGGCGATACGGAGTCGGGACTTCGGACACGGAGGATTGCACCGGCACAGTCTACGGCCAGCCATCTGCCATCTCCGGCTTTCACCACATCAGGGAAGTCCAGACCTGCGGAAGTAGTTATCAGTCGGGCCCTTGTCACCCTAGTACCCAAATAAATTATTGTGTTTATGTTGTGGGTTTCTTTTCACACCTTTATTAGGTAGGTACCCACACCTAAAACGTAACACTTTGCACAATTTACCTGGATCGCAGCTGCGGGCACAGGCGGAAATCTGTTTTCATATAAAAGAGAGTAGTGAAGATGAAGATGACATGCCACTCTCTTCGTTATCAAAACGCAGGCGTGTTTTATCAACAGAATCAGGACACAGTTCTGCCACAAGTTCATCGAATTTGACTTCAGAATCGGATGTAACTGTTTCAAAAAACAAACGATACAGTTGGCTGGCGCGAGATATAAATCCATTCTTCGAGCCATGGCTTGATATGCAGACTGCTGCTTCGCAGTGGACTCCGCTACAGTACTTTGAATCAGTGTTTGGTGAAGATATCCTCAACATGTTTGTGAACTATTCAAATCTGTATGCAGCTCAAAATAATGCAAACATACACGTGAATAACATTAGCACTGATAAAATGCGTTGCTTTTTCGGAATATTGCTATACAGTGGGTATGTTGTGCTGCCTAGAAGATGTATGTACTGGCAAAATACATCGTGTTGCATGTTGTTACAATGCCTATTGTGTATAATGCTATGTCCAGAGATAGATTCACATTTATTATGACAAACCTTCACTGTTGCGATAACACAAATCTCGAGGCTGATGACAAGTTTGCTAAAGTACGCGAATTTTTTAAGATGCTAAACAAGAGTTTTCTTGATAATGCACCATTTGAAGAGCATCACAGCATTGATGAGGCTATGGTCCCCTATTATGGAGGTCATCCTTGCAAACAATTTATAAGAGGTAAGCCAATAAGATGGCGATATAAGTTTTGGGTCGGTGCAACACGCTTGGGCTACATAAATTGGTTTGATCCTTACCAAGGACAATCTTCAGTCACTTCAAACAAATACAAGTACTCATTAGGTTTGGGTGCCAGCATAGTCTTGCGATATGCAGATGTATTGCAACAAGTTGATAAGCGAGCTCCATTTCACTTATTTTTCGATAATTTTTTTACTAGTGTCCATCTTATCGATGAACTACGAGTAAGAGGAATCAAGGCCACAGGAACTATACGCGAAAATCGCGTTGTAAAATGTCCTTTGCCTACAAACAAGGATTTCAAGAAGACATCAAGAGGAACATTTAAGCATCAATCAACTCGGACAGAACAAATATTACTGTGTAAGTGGAACGATAACAGCGCTGTTACTGTTGCATCAAATGCAGTGACCATCCAGCCTCTGACGAAAGTAAAAAGGTTTTCTCAGCAACAAAAAAAATATATATTTGTAGACCAACCATCTATCATAAAAAAATATAATGAGAATATGGGAGGTGTCGACAGATCCGATCAAAATATCGGACTATACAGAACATCGATAAGGGGGGAAAAATAGTACTTCTCATTGATTTGCCACGGATTGGACATGGCTTTACACAACTCTTGGCAGATTTATAAAAATAATAAAGGCACATATGATTTTCTTCAATTTCGCAGAAGTGTTGCAACATCTCTACTAGAAAGTTATAAAAAAAAACTGACCGGAAAGCAACACGAGTATCTCAAAATTTTCGTGAAAATTCACGCTTTGACGGAAAGGACCATATAATAAGGTATAGAGATAAACAACTGCGCTGTTTTTTATGCCATAAAAAAGCTAACTTTTACTGTCCTAAATGTAATGTTACGTTACATCCCAAATCTTGCTTTGAAAACTTCCATACTACTCAATAAATCTATGTTAAGCTGAAAGTATTGTTTCATTTTTCCAGTCATTGTAATAGCAGTACATTTTGCTAGCGTCCTTTTAAAAGAACGCCATTTTCCGAAATTTCCAAGCGATGGATTCTTTTTTTTAAATTTTTTTCGTCCAAGTAGTCGTATTTTGAAAACAATATGTGAAATTTATTCAGATCTAAGGTAAAAAGATGTTTCAGGAACAACTGGGTTAAGTCGATAATTTGTAGACAATTGACGTGCCCCACGGTTTTATTTTAGTCTAGTCTATGCATATGTTTATAATTCCCACGACTGTATCTATTTTATTATTTTTTGGTTTTTAGTACATTTATCTTAAACATTGCAATGTATGTTTAACATAAAACCGTTTAACTTAAAAAAATTTTTTACCTATTTTTATTTTCTAGTTTTTAGTTTTTATTTCGCATTCTGTTTAATTCATTTAGTGCTTCATTATTTCAAGGTTTCTTGCCCGTTAGTTTATTGCAGTCCAACTCCTCTATACGTAGTCCCTGCAAAGATCTTACTCTACTAAGAGCCACGTAGGCTTGACCTTCTTCAAACAGTTTCGCACCTAAGTATACGACTGCGTGATCCACAGTGCTGCCCTGCATTTTATGTATTGTAGAAGCCCATGATAGTATTAAAGGCAACATTCTTCTTTCAGCCGTCCCGTAATTGTACTTAGCTGGAAACTGTATGGCTTTCGGGTGTATAAGATGTACTCCGTCTCTTGCGAAATCTTTTTTTTTTTACCATTTTGTTCCCACGAGTAATGGACATTTAAACGGTCGACCCCCCAGAGGTCCAATAAAGGGGCAAGGCTATGTACAACAAGATGCACCTGAGTCTTGAGGGGAAAACGCTAACGACATATCATTTTTATCCACCCTAATGCCATACAGTTCTCGGCGCGTTTTAACCTTTCACCTTAACTTGGGTGGTGTACCGCTAACGACGTATCATTTTTAGCCACCCTAACGCCACACAGTCCTCAACACGATACAAAATCTTGGGTGGTGGATTCAGGCTGGATTAATCAGATACCTAAATTACAGTTTCAATTTCTAAATTTAAATCTTATTATTATACGCCATTTAGTGGCTGCGCCCATCTTAAATATTGAGGTTGTATAGTGCACTGTATTCTTCTTGTCAAGCCCTTTTATTTGATACCCATATTGGTGGGATTGATAAAAAATTGTTATCAGCCATTTGGTAGCGGCGGCCATCTTAGATTTCAATAAATAGTATAGTAAATTGTATTCATATAGCATAATAAATTGTATTCTACTTGTTGAGACCTTTCATTTGATACCCATATTGATGGGATTGATAAAACCTACGTTATCCGCCATTTTGTAGCGGCCGCCATCTTGGATTTCAATTTTTTATAGTATATTGTATTCTGCTTATTGAGCCCTTTCATTTGATACCCATATTGATGGGATTGATAAAACCTACGTTATCCGCCATTTTGTAGCGGCCGCCATCTTGGATTTCAATCTTTTATAGTATATTGTATTCTGCTTGTTGAGCCCTTTCATTTGATACCCATATTGATGGGATTAATAAAACATAAATTATCCGCCATTTTGTAGCGGCGGCCATCTTGAATTTATAATGATAATGAATAAACATAATTGTATTGTCACCAAAATCCAAAGTGTATACAAAATTTCAGATTAATCGGTTGACAGGAAGAGGGTGAAATTTGAATTACTAAATTTGACCCAAGAATAAAACAAACGGGGTGAGCTAAATAAAACCGTTTAAAAACCGTTTAATAAAACCGTTTAAAAAACAATCTTGGGAAGGAAGTTTATCTTCTTCATATGAACTCTAAGCAGTTATGTATTCATAAGGATACACTCCTTTGCGTTTTAATAAATTCAAATGCTCATCAGAAGGAAAAAAATATGGCAGATGTTTGAAATCATCGTTAATAAGGTTTGCTGCCAGTTTTTCTAAACTTGCACCTAAACATTTGTAAGAATCGACAAATCGAACAGGTGTTATGTCCTTTACATTAACGTGGAAAACATTTGTAAATGATATATAATTTTCCTTATTTTTCGCGATCACTTGTATTCTACCAGGTAATTCTCCTAACTGACGTATAAAAAGATGACTATCATAACCAGCCAAATTATGAAAAAAAAAATTTATTGCAATAAGAATGAGATGCACCGCGATACCGGCCAGTAAGATGGCAATGATCTTTTACTTTATCATCAAATAATATTTTATCACACAGAAAACAATTTTTAGCTTGAGAAAAATTCGCTCTATCTTCGTCTGTTAAAAATATTGGCACTGTTGGCATTGTGACTGCAAAATGATATGAATATCAGTCAAATCAACTATCAAACTTACAAAAAACTTCTTTACACAGTTAGGACCTCGATAGGATACGTATTTATTCCGCGAGCTATCATAGGAACATACGACAGTAATTCATAATTGGGGCACCTGGATCGCTACGCAATCCAGGATGTCCCAATTTGAATGGTTTTCTACTATCTTTGCAATAAGATGATTAGGTACTATTAACATCATTTGAGAAGACTTGTATGTATTATGAAATACTATGACTATTCAGAACCACTCAATTGAACACATGTTGACTAACTAATTATTATTATTAAGCTAATAGACGCGATAAAAAGTCATAAATCCCCTCATGAATGGTTTGAAAACATACTGTGATGGTACTATTTTATTCTGGTTACAATTAATTAAGCTTCTGCAATATAGGAAAGTTAGAGACATTGACTGTTACTAGGAAATAAAAAAAGATAATTGGTTCATATATGTTTATTTTAATAATTTATAATTTGTTATTTTCTTTACACCACTTATTCAAAAAGATTACATTTTTTAAAGCACATATTTTGTCATAATGTATACAGGTTAAAACATCAGAAGCGGATGAATATTTGTCATACAAGCTTACAAAACTAGGACAGTTTTTATCTTCTAAATTATGTACATTATAGTTACTAAACATATTTCTTATCCACTGCGTTTTTTCACACCCTTTAGTAAAAATACATTTATTTTTTAATTAGAACTTTTTGAGAAAATCAACAAATATACCCAGATAATATTTTGGTTGTGGTTCTTGTTACCTATCTTCGACAAATATGAGCCGATTTTTGATGATTTTTTGTTTTATTGAATAGCTTATACTTCAAAGATGCTATGATAAAAGTTTCCAAAATAAAAATCACCCCTAAGGGTAGGAAAATAGGGGATGAAATCGGTGTTCAGCAGTTAGATTAGGATTTATCCCTAAAAATAGATGAAATAAGTAAATTTTATTAAAAAAAAAAAAAACGTCTTCAAAACACTAAAATGCTAAAAATAATCCTTACAAATAAACACTTAAGTACCTAATCAGTTACTTTTTTGGCGTCGGTGCCAGCCGATGAGAGATTCAATGTTTTTTGTTTGCACCGACTCCAAAATTAGGATAGTTTTTTAGAAATTTAGTGTTTTTTTTTTTTTTTAAATAAAAAAAAATAAAACCGACTGGAGATGTCGCCTACAACATGTGTGCTGCAAGTGGCCGGACCCGACAATATTTTTTGTTTTTACAATATCCCAAACCCAAAACGCGCGCCTTTGCACTAATAATATTGCGATTCTCCTTAGCCTCTGAAGTCAAAAACTGACGAATACATTTTTAAAAATCCATTTAATGTTTTACATAATAATCATAATATCAAAAACGCGGAGAATAAGTGTTGGCTGAAATCTTCCCACCGTGATTCCTGTATAGATTTTTGTTGATTCGGAGCGTGTGTTACGTGAGTATATTGTGTTTGTGCCATCCGTTATACCAGTGATCTAGTGCAGCCCCAAGGAAAGAGGAAATCAGTGCATTACCTTGTGGCGGCCTGCAACGGGCTCAAGCGAGGCTCACAAGCCCAGCTACCATGATCGTAGGCGCAAACCCGGTGAGACCAGTCCTTGCTCTTACTAACAATAAGTAAACATTCGCGAATTGAACAACGAGTTTGACCACCTAGAACCTAAAAAAAATTACTATCATTCATAGCATAACATAGTCTTTCTTTATGTCTCATCCCGCGTAGGCGGACAATACTGAAACATTCAACCTCATACCTAGGTCCCTTGTAAATTATTACAGCGACCCACCAAACTTGCATGCACATTGTTGAGGTGTATAGTAAAGTCTCTTGTAGCTTGAACAATTGACTACCAACGCCCATTTCTAAAATAGTTCCCATAGCGAGAAAGACAACACATGTTTAGCATAATTCCGCTCCTAAAATAAAGGACACATTTTCGGTAACACAACACCCCAATACACTTGCTGCGAAGCATCGCTACATTCAACCAAACACTTAAATTCACATGAAACACAGCAAAAAGAGGAGCCGAACAACACTTTTGTTTCTTCAGTAATACAAGAAAGCCAAATTCCAATACCCGGGTATAGGCCACATCTGGTCACTATTGAATACATTTTACAAGTATTGTTGGCGACGGCTCATGTTTTAGATTTATAATTTAAGTTTTGAGAAGGTATATTTGTTTGTTAACTAGAAAACTGTATTGTACTACCTGCATTGATGTAAAATATAAAAGAACGCGGTACGCCGCTAGCCCGCAAGTAGTCTGTAAGCATCCCTGGGCGCGACCGCACGTCGCTTGCGATCTTTGTAAAACGTGTTTTTCGGAAATAAACGGTTTAAGTTAGTGAACGTATTTCAATCAGCATCCTGTAGTCTTCAGCTGGTCTTCGAGCACGGATCTTGATGTTCCTCACGCCACCGTCGAAGATGGTTAACACGCGCAGTACTACCCGCCGTGAAATAGAAAACCAAGTAGAAGAAAAAGTCGCGTGTGAAATCGCAGCGGGCCCATCCAGCAGCGTTAAGGCGGAATTATGTCCGCCACCTAAGGTTCCGTCAAGAGCTGCGTCATGCTGTTCCAAAAGGTCGTGTGCTTCTTTGGAAGCGCGGCGGAAAAGTTTGTTGCTGGAAGCTGAAAAAATGAAAGCTGAAATCAGGATGCAGCTTATAGATAAGCAGCTAGAAGCAGACTTAGCCAACCTAGAAGAAGAAATTTACAGTCCACATGATGGAAGTGAAGCCAACGCACTTCGTGAAGTCGAGAATTGGATGGAGAAAAGTCAGCTGGAATTGGATAAGCAGGAAGTCCACGACCATGGACCTGACTCGGGCTTTCTGCACCCACCGGTGAATACTACCGGCACTATGGATGGCACAATTCAGATGCTGGCTGCTGCAGTGAAAAATTTGAGTGCTGCTTCTACCCACAATCATTCGAATTCAAAATTGCTTAGCCGTATATGTACGCCCAAAGATTTACCAGATTTTTCGGGCGACCCTTTGGACTGGCTTCAATTTAAGCAAGCATTTGAAGAGTCGACAGCGTTGTGCAACTTCAGTTCTAAGGAAAATTTATCGAGGTTAAGAAAATGTTTACGCGGCCAAGCTAAAGAAGCAGTCTCAGCCCTGTTAATTAGTGCCACTTCACCTGAACGCAGAATGTCGACATTGCAGCTTCGTTTCGGCGATCCCGACTACATTCTGTCCCGTTTGATACAAGATCTTAAGAAACTCCAATCGGTATCACAAGATTATTCGAAGGATATAGTTTCATTCTCTGTTAAAGTTCAGAATTTTGTGGAGGCTGTGCGAGCCGTAGGCAGAGAAGAATATATTCAAGGTATGAGTATCGTGTCTACAATACTATCTAAGTTGCCGATGGTACTACTCTCAAAGTGGTCAGATTACAGCTTCCCACTCATCCAAGCAAAAACTAATAAAACACGACTGGAGATTTTGTCCGATTTTTTGAACGCCGAGGCTGTTAAAATATCTACGACTGCGAATATTTACACTCTAAATGCACGTACTAAAAACTATAGACAGAAGCCGAACGATAACAGTAACACTCGATCGCATACTGTTTTATTACAATCAGAGAAACAAGGCGATGATTCTCAGTGCCAGTTCTGTCGTGCATCGAAACATAAGCTAACAGATTGCAAAAAGTTTAAGAAATCATTGTGTAAAGCGAGATGGCAACATGTTAAACGCTACGGCATTTGTTTTAAATGTTTGGAGGCGAAACACCTGCGAGACACATGTGCGGCGCCGGCCTGCGATAAGGATAACTGTGGCCGCGCGCATCACAACCTGCTTCATTGTCCAAACACTAGAAACAACACCGAGGGCGCACCACAGGAACACGAGGAATCGGAAGCCGAGTCAGCTACGACCGAAGCAGTCACGCATGTTAACGCGCGTGTGTGTAAAGTGTTATTAAAAGTGGTACCAATACGCGTGCATACAAGCAGCGGCGGTTATATTAATACCAGTGCGTTACTCGATGACGGTTCGACTGTGACGATGATAAGCGCCGAGCTTGCCGATCGAGCCGGTTTGCGCGGTCGCCGTGAGACTATGCGTGTGTGCGGTCCGTGGAGTGAAAGCGATCTTATCTACAATACAACTGTATTGAACTTGCGACTATCCGGTATAGACAATAAGGTGCATAGTGTTAAAGCGCGTAGTGTAAAAGAATTAAGCTTGCCAATACAAAAGTTATCTATTGTAAATTGTGATGCGTACGAACATTTAAATAATATTAAAGAAAAATTATGTAGTGTCGATTTAAAACCCGAGATCTTGATAGGGCAAGACAACTGCAATTTGTTGTTACCTCTAAGCGTAGTGATAGGTAAAACACATGAGCCATCGGCTACACTCACTCCCTTGGGCTGGAGTATTCACGGAAGTGTAAACATACCGAGGGGGGCCCGCGGCGCGGCCTGCGCTGCTCCACATGACTTTGGTGCTGTCCTGCATGTTTCCGAGCTGTGCTCTGAGGACCGGGACCTACGAGTGCTGCATGAGGAGTTACAGGTAAGTCTAGAGTTAATGTAGAAGATGCTCGCGCCGTCGAGCAACTCGAGCGGACCGTCCAGCTGATTGACGGCAGGTGGCATGTCGGCTTGCCCTGGAGGGATGCGAATTGTACCATGCCTGATACTTTTCCTAGTGCTATGAAAAGGTTAGAAGGAGTGGAACGGAAAATGAGAAAGGATCCAGGATACAGTAAAAGGTATACAGAACGGATATATCATTTATTAGATAATGACTTTGCTAGGGAGCTGGAGGAACCACAACGCACACAAAGGACCTGGCACCTGCCACATTTCGGGGTCGACAACCCGAACAAAAGGAAAATGCGTTTGGTGTTTGACGCCGCTAACGAAGTTGAAGGTTTGTGTTTAAACGATTACTTACTAAAGGGACCGGATCTACTTACCTCACTTTTCGGTATAATGCTCCGATTCAGGGAAAATCAGGTGGCAGTTTCAGGTGACATCCAGGATATGTTCCTGAGGATTAAAATTTTATTGCATGATGAACCTGAAGGCGTCTTGGCCTTTAGGTTCCTATGGAGAGACAACCCTTCGAATCCTGTACGTACCTACGCTATGACGTCACTTATATTTGGCGCAAAGTGTTCACCGTTCGTAGCACAGTTTGTAAAAAATAAAAACGCACAACGTTACGAATCCTCAATGCCGGCGGCAGTCGATGCTATATTCATATTCATATTCATTTATTCACTTTATAATGTAAACCAATAGCAGTACAGTTAATAGGCTTAAAAAGATGGTAATAAAATAGTTACATTATAACCTCTATGAGGCATTCGTGAACTCAATTATTTGATAAAATTAATCTTAACAATATTATCATTCCATTTACAATTATTAGACAATATTTATTATTTATGCTCCTAAATTATAATAATTATGTCAATAGCGTCACTTAGTATTATATCAATGGATTAAATTAGAATGTCAAATAAAATTAAAAGTTACAATTTACAACAAAAATATCAACATAATTAAAATTCTGTATAATGTCAATTACTTTAAAAATTATAATAAAATTACAATTTGTCATTAAAATATTCACTTAAATTATAGTACGTCTTTTCAATTAATAATTTTTTCAACTCTATCGAATTTCATGCCTTGGAGGGCTTTAACAGAGTCTGGCAAATGATTATGCACTTTGACGGCCATATAGTACGGACCGCTCTTATAAAGCGCAAGTCGGGCTGGGGGTAGTACGAAATCATTTGCACGGCGCGAGGCGTAACGGCTTGATGCATCGTCAAAGTGTTGGAAGTACTTACTGTTTTTGCGAATAAATCGACATATCTCGTATATATATACGCAAGTGACCGTTAGTACTTTATATTTAGCAAATAATATTCTACACGAGTCTCTCGGCGATGTAAACGTTATTATCCTAAGACACCGTTTTTGCAACACAGATACCGCAGATACATCAGTCGAGTTACCCCAGAAAATAATTCCGTAACGTATCCAGGCAGCAGCGTGGCTGTAATAAGCAGTGAGAGCACACTCCTCATTTGTACTTTTTCGAAGTTCTCGCAGTGCATACGAGAAACTACTTAGCCTATTCACCACGACTTCTACGTGTGGTTTCCACGAAAGTGTTGAGTCTACCGTTATACCTAGTAACGAGAATGTATTTACCTGTTCAATTATTTGTCCCTGGTATGAAATCGAATACATTAGTTTTTTTCTCTGATATGGCCTAAATTGCATCATTTTCGTTTTTCCAAAATTAAGTGTTAGACCTATGTCTTTTAGATGTGTTATAATTTTTTGGAGGCAGTCATTTACAATACCTTGTAATTTGTTCACATTATCCAGTTCACAAGTGACTATTAGTGTAGCATCGTCTGCAAATAAAACAATTTTTTGTGGTACTATTGATGGTAACTCATTAATGTAAGCTAAAAACAACAAACAACCCAATACACTGCCTTGGGGTATAGACCCAGTTATATCTCGAGTAGAGGACCTAATTTGCGTCAGGTTTCTAGTTCTGTCATTTAAATGAGTCAATTGTACAAATTGTTTTCTATTGGCCAGGTAGGAAGCAAGCCAATTTTTCGCTTTTCCACGTATACCGAGTAAGTCTAGCTTATGTATTAAAATATCGTGTAAAACGCAATCATAGGCCTTAGTCATATCCATGAAAACAGCGATAGCACACTGGTTTTTATTTAGCGCACCTAGTATTTTGAGATTACATTCAAATACAGCCGATACAGTTGAATGGTTTATTCTAAAGCCATGTTGATTACTATGTAGAACATTATATTTCTCCAGAAAAGCATAAATTCTCTGACATATGATTTTTTCATATATCTTTGATATAACAGGTAATAAGGCAATAGGACGATAGTTTGCAACATTTAGTGTGTCCCCTTTCTTGAAGATAGGCTTTACCACTGCTAACTTTAAAGCATCTGGAAATACACCTTCATTATAAGATTGATTTATCAAAAATGTTAATGGTTCCACAAATTCTTCAACACAGTGTACTAGCAGCGTACCTGGAATTTCATCATATCCACAGGAATTATTACGTTTAAGGCCTAATATTGCTTTTTTCACGTCTGACTCCGTTACATCTCTTAAATAAATTGAATTTGCTAAAGATGTCGAATTTTTTTGGCATGAGGCAGTGTTAGTTCTATTGGCACTTATATTTACATAGTAATTATTAAATATTTCTGCTACTTTTGTTGGTGACGTTATATTTTTATTATCATGCTTTAAGTTTATATTTTTATGTTTTATATTATAATTTGGATTAATTTTTTCATTGATCATACTCCACATTTCTTTGTACTTATTTCGTGCTTTCTTTAGCCTATTTATATAACATTTTCTTTTTTCTTTTGCTAGTATTTTCTTTAGTATCATACTATACATTTTAGTGTAAGTTTTTAAAGTGTCATTTTTATAAGTGGATGTAAGTAAGCGCAATATACGTTTATGATAACAGCATTTCCTTAAACCTCTCGTAATCCATTTAGTTTGTCTTTTATTTTTAATCAAAAATGTCTTTCGCGAAATATATACATCTAATAAGTCCTGAATTGTATTAATAAAAATATTGTAATTTAGATTTACGTCATTTTTTGAATTCAATAAATTAAGCCAATTTATGTGTCCTAAGTTTTCTTTTAAATTGTCCATGTTTCTTATATTAAATCTCCGTTTATTTATTTTGTAAGTAAATGTTGTATTATCACGTAAGTTTTTATACAAGGGAAATTTCCCAATTAATGTGTGGTGATCTGATAGATAATATTTCTTCACAGTTGCTTGCATGTTTACGTTGGCAGTAACTATGAACTGGTCTATGCATGAAGAGCTATTTTCCGTCTCTCGTGTAGGTTCTTTTATTAGACAATTTAAACCAAATGATTTTAACAGGTTAAGGAATCTCTGAGACAATTTTGTATTTTTTGTCACATCTATATTAATGTCACCTGCTATAATAATTTTTTTATTAGAAGAATTTTTTGCTAGGTGGTTAAACAATGCTTGTATCTGAGAGAAAAATATCTCCACATCTCTTTCCGGTCGATAGATCGATATTATTAATAGATTAAATTTTACAATTTCTATAGCACAAAATTCCACTACAAATTCGACTGTGTAAGACTGTATATCTATACGTTCCGTTGTCCTAATATGATTTCTAGCAAATATAGCCACACCACCATGCACATGGCTCCGCCGCAGGAACTTAGCGCGCAGTTCATAGCCCTCCAACGCATATAGTCGATAATTATCAGGCAACAACCAGTGCTCGACCACAACAATAATGTCCACATCAGCATTCATTAATAAAACATTTAAATCATCCACTTTGTTAGTTAGACATTGAATGTTTTGGCTCATAATTTTATAAAAGTTACGAGATTTAGGCACGAAAGGAAGGTTCTATCACAGTTTCTTGGTATGTATGCAATGATGATGAAACGGAGACATTCTCTTCCTGCCGTCTGTCACACTTTACCCGACTGTCAAGATCTAAAATAAGTTGGTTAATGTCATATAATATTGTTTTTAAGCCACTAATATTGATTTGTCCATTAAATTTCAAAAACATGTCATAGGAGTAGCATACATTTTTGTTTGAGTCCAGAATGTAACAATATTTATATTTTAAATTGTCATGATAAATTATTTTATTAAACATTTCAATTCTCCTGTTATAAATATTTGCTTGATAACAAAACTTAAATGTTGGCAGGCATACTATAATATTGGTATATGTCACAGTTAACAATATATTCCTTATTTGCTCAACAATTTTTCTGTAATTACTTGACACATTAAAATCAGTCTCCCCTAAAAACAATATGCAATAATCATTAAAAGTATAGTTGCTAAGTTTTTTATGAATACCGTTTAACAATTCAGTAATACCACCGCCAGGAATGCGATAGTGAACCATGTTGTATTCCGCAAAGTTGTTTATCATAGTTTTCGATGCTTTGTTTCGGTCAATAGTGCTGATAAGACACACTTTCTTTTTTTCATTTCGTAAAATATTCCTCTCTAGCATAGGTTCTAGCACACTTTGGTTCGTTTCTGGTCCGTTTACAGATTTTTCCTGTCTTTTTGGGGTGGACGTATTTATTATTTGATTTTGTTGTGAATGTTTATTTTCTAAATTAGTAACAGTATTTTTCAATTTCAGAATTTCATTCTTAGCCATTTGTAGTTCTGACCGCAGCTGGAGAACTTCAGCCCTCAAAGATTGAATGTTTATGTTAGGAGTGTTAGGACTATTTTCTACATCGATGGTACGCGAGTGCGTGCTGCTCACTGACAAAAATGATGATGATAAATCAGGACCCGATTTTGATTTTCTTTTCACTCGAACTGTTACGAAATTGGTATTGTTATCTTCTTCATGATCAACAACTGTTTCTAACCCAGACAATGCTTCGAATGAATTTTCTGTTGGTATATTGATGTTAAGGTGAGGGTTTTTATTAAATCTACAACCATCACACTGACATTTTGTACGATTTTCAGGCTTCATTAAGTAAAACAGCTTATCCCCAATACTTGTGCAATCCAAATGGAAATAATTATCACAGTCTATACACTTTATAAAGTCTTTTTTTGTTATTTCCTTTTCGCATTTAGCACAATTTTGCGACATCTTGTAGTTATCAAATTAATTATGTCAAAAATATTATTAATTAACAACTTTATAATAATTAATAATTATACAAAGTATTTTATGTAATTTTTTTAAAAATAAAATTGTCAGAAAATAAGAAAATAAAAATACAAAATAAAAAAAGTCAACATTTGTCCAAATATAACTTGGTCTCGAACTTGCATCAACTTAGACACTTTTCTCCAGCGCTAGCAGCGTCTTACGCCAATGTTCCACGAAGTCGATGAGTAAACATGTGAATTTTTGTATTGGTTGTTGTTTACCTATGACTGTTGTTCGTTACAGTTTTTAAATGATACAATCTTTTTTTACAACACCAGCACTTTAAAAAATATTAACAAAATATTGTTTGCTCGTTAAAACGTCTTATTGAAAAGTTAGCAATGCACCTTTTAAACTTTTAAGTTATATTTGACACTGTTTTAAAGTTATTTTAAGTAAAAAAAGTCACTTCCTTAGTAAATAATTTCTATTCCAATATCACAATAATGTCTTGTCACTTTGCTTTGCAAACACTATCACTGATTAATTGTACTATTGTCAACACATTCTTAACATTAGTTATGAGAAAATACAGTTTTTCTATTTTTAAAGCGAATAAAATACAGAGAGCTTGTTTACATTGGCGGTGGCGCCATCTCGCCATATAATAAATTCACATTATATGGACGATTATATACAAAGTCTACCAGATGAGAAAACAGCGATCGATATGGTAAGAAACATTTCTAATATTCACAAAGACGGCGGTTTTCACATACGTAATTGGACTAGTAACAGTGTAGCAGTACTAAGCTCCTTGCCAAAAGAAACTCTAGGGACTGAGGCCGTAAAGTTTAAAATTGATCAACAGTGTGACGGCGAAGGCACACTTGGGCTTATTTGTTATCCAAGTACGGACGAGTTGGCGTTCGATGTCTCGTTCAAGCGCATTCCCGAAAGTATCGTACAAGGTAAAGAAAGATCTACCAAAAGAATTATGCTTCGCGTAGTAATATCAATATATGATATTTATGGGTTTCTTTCACCCTTTACGATCCAAGGTAAAATAATGCTGCAGGACACTTGGCGGCGGAAAATAGGCTGGGACGACGCCATTTCTCAGGATTTGTATAGTAAGTGGCTTAAATGGATTAAATTACTCGAGTTAATTGATAAGATTCGTGTTCCGAGGTGCTATCAGCGCGTCAACGTAGGTGCAAGCGAGACAATAGACGAACCGGTAACCGCCGTAGCAATCCCCACCTGTGCTACGACTACGAGTATGCCTACGGAGCCGCCTGCGCAAGCGGCCGCCTACGGCGCGATGTGCTACGACGCCGAGTGCTACGACGCGGGAACCGGTGCTACGCACGGATTGTTCTCACATACACAATAATAATAATAAATAATAAATAAATGTCTGCGGTCGCATATTGGCGTTGGATTTCAAATGAATAAAATATGCGTCGCTCTAGTTGCAAGTAAATGCCGAGTTGCGCCGGTCAAACCAGTGACAATGCCGCGTCTTGAACTACAAGCCGCGTTGCTGGCAGCTAGGCTTGCTAACACAATTGTTAGGGAACATAAGTTAACGCCCGAGCGACGATTCTTTTGGTGCGATTCCACTACCGTGTTGCACTGGTTACGTAACAACACGCGCACATATAAAACGTTCGAAGCAAACCGACTCGGGGAGATTGATGATCTCACGAGTGTATCGGAGTGGAGGCACGTGCCTACGAAGCTAAACATCGCGGATATAACAACACGGGACGTTTTTAATTATGATTGCTTCTTGAATGAATGGTTCCGTGGACCCCAGTTCTTGTACGAAGATGCTTCTTGCTGGCCGTGCGATGTAATAGAACCTGATAAAATGAAAATAATGATATCGTTACTTTGTCCACCGATTACATAGGTATAGTACATGATAGCTCTGACTTACCAGTTCCCGACTGCACGATGTTCTCCTCCTGGCTCCGGCTGTTGAGATCTGCTGCTGCTGTCCTAAAATTTATAAATAAATGTAAGAAACTTACCGACATCGACGACTGCACAGTGATGAATCAAGCGGAGTGCCTACTGCTAAAAAAGGCTCAAGCAGATTCGTTCGGTACTGAAATAGCTCTGATTAAAATTGGTAAGTGCATACCGCGCGACAGTAGACTACGCAATTTGTCACCGTATTTAGATGAGCAGGGGCTTCTTCGTGTAGGCGGTCGCATCGATGCTGTTTCTGACGTTGCTTTGGAAACTAAAAGGCCTTACATCCTCGATGGACGACACCCAACTGCAAAGCTTTTAGTCAGACACTACCACGTGAAGGCTGCGCACGGTAACCAGGAGGCGGTGGTGAACCACCTGAAGCAAAAATACTGGATAATTAGAATACGGCCTACTGTGAAAGACGTCGCATCGAAATGTTACCTTTGCAGGTTGAAACGAGCTAAACCTTCTGTTCCCAGAATGGGGGATTTACCCGAGGCTCGAATGGCTCATCATCAGCGACCTTTTGCGGCATTGATCTCTTTGGTCCAATGGAGGTCGTAGTAGGCCGACGAAGAGAGAAGAGGTACGGTGTTTTATTTAAATGCCTCACTGTTCGCGCAATCCACATTGAAATGGTGCATTTTCTCACAACCGACTCCCGGATCATGGCGCTTCGCCGTATGTCCTGTCGACGAGGTTGGCCCCGGTGTATATACTCAGACAACGGAACCAACCTGCGAGGCGCGGACGTAGAGCTCCGTAAAGCTGTCCAGGAACTCGACGATGAAGCTCTAAAGACGGAAGCACTAAACAATGGCGCTCAGTGGACCTTTATTCCGCCGGCAAGTCCCCACTGGGGTGGGACGTGGGAGCGTTTGATTCGTAGTGTTAAGTCTTCTCTTCGTGTAGTACTGAAAGAACGAGCCCCTAAGGATGAGGTTTTAAGTACCCTTTTATTGGAAGTGGAGAACATAGTCAATGGCCGACCATTAACTCATGTGTCAGTAGAACCAGATAGTCCCGAGTCCTTAACTCCCAATCATTTTCTCATCGGATCGTCTACCAACTTACCCGCCGCAGGATCGTTCGATGACTCAGATCTGTTCCTTAGAAAACAGTGGCGACAAGCGCAAAGGTTGGCAGACATGTATTGGCATCGATGGGTCAAAGAATACCTGCCAACGTTAATCCCTAGGTCCAAGTGGCAGCAGGAACAAAGGCCCTTAAAAACGGGTGATTTCGTTTTTATTGCAGATCCTGATTTACCCAGAAATGTGTGGCCACGGGGCATTATAAGTAAGGTATTTCCAGGCAAAGACGGTCGGGTACGTGTCGTGGAGGTACGGACGTCGAGCGGAGTGCTGCGTAGGTCCGCGGCGCGTGTCGCACCGGTGCCCCTAAGTTTGGAGTGCTGAGTCAGCACTGGGGTGGGGAGTGTTGGCGACGGCTCATGTTTTAGATTTATAATTTAAGTTTTGAGAAGGTATATTTGTTTGTTAACTAGAAAACTGTATTGTACTACCTGCATTGATGTAAAATATAAAAGAACGCGGTACGCCGCTAGCCCGCAAGTAGTCTGTAAGCATCCCTGGGCGCGACCGCACGTCGCTTGCGATCTTTGTAAAACGTGGTTTTCGGAAATAAACGGTTTAAGTGAGTGAACGTATTTCAATCAGCATCCTGTAGTCTTCAAGTATAGTGAGACAAAAAATAGCATCTCCAGCCATTATACTACTAACGCAACAAGCATAACAACACTAACAAAAAACACTAATAAATAACACTTCCGCAACCTTTACACCCTATTCATAAGTTACTAATAATCTAGATATAAGCTTTCCCCTACAGCTAACATCATAACTAAATAATGACAAAGTTAAATATCAAAATATCGGGAAATGGAAGTTATCTGTTTAGAGCAATAGCCCATCAGATCAACGATCATGGGGCAGTCAGGCGACGACGATTTAATAAAAACAGCAATTCTCAGCAACTTACAATGATGAATACAATGATGGAGAATGGAGTGGTACGGACATCCTTATTGCAACGGCTAATAACTTCTAACTTGTCAATATCTCATAATATATAATATCAGAAAGAAAATAAATCAACCATAGTTTTCAAGCCCAAAAACCTAAACGATTCTGTCGGTGACATAAACCTCGTCTACGACGGCAGCTACTGTGATAGCCTTATATTACGAAAATTATGGAAACGAACACACTATGCAAGTGGACAATGTACTCCATAGCGAAAATAACCAACATAAAAACACATGGAAGTGCACAAATGACTCGATTAACCCCCGATTAATGAGTAGAGAGGATTATGCAGACGCAACCGGATATCGACTTGTCAGTACATCTACTCACCCTATACAGGAAACCGAACCAAATAACATAAAAATTGGCACATGACACAAGACGCCATGGATTACCCCTTAAACAAAAAACACACGGACATCGCTTGCTTACAGGAAATCCACATGCTCACTAGAACATACAACTCTAAAAACTATTAATGGTTACTCTCGCATCAAACAAAAACCGTTGCCGAGCTATAGCGGTCAGGAAAAATACCATACTGCAAGCTAATAACATAATTAGCTTTCCAGATATCATGGCTGCAACCTTAGTAATAAATAATTTTACTAATAAACTATTCATAATCAAAGCCCACATACCTAACAAAACACCGGCGGTCTCTAAAGCAGTTTCCATGCACTGCAAACCATAAAACAAAAACCAAAAGACGCTACGCTAATGATCCTAGGTGACTTCAATGTCCAGATAGGAGTAGATGTAAACGACCTCCAAAGATCCGGCCAAATTGGGAACAACCTGTTACACAAAGACTCCAACGATATCGGTAGTATCATCATCGACATTATAAGAAGAGAAAAATTATGCCTCCATACCTCTCTTGGCAGACGAAGTTGTAAAAAGACAAGGAAATCGGGCAAAAGAGTATCACAAATCAACCCCATACTTACAAAACCACAATACAAGCTTATTTAAATTCATAGAAGGAGAATCTAATAAGAAAACTTCTGACCACAAACTAATTATAGGCGAGCTAACTCATTTAAAACCCAACTCTCAAGATAGACACGTTTCAATAACAAGAAAACAATCCAATAAAATTATAGTAAAACAAAACTTTAACTATAAGCACCTAAACTATGAACTACTACAACATGAAGTCACTCGCAAAAAACTACGCCTAAATACCTCTTTTGGCAGGCAAAAGAGTATGACAAATCGAACACATACTTACAAAAGCACACAATACAAGCTTATTAAACTTCATAAAAGGAGAACCTAATAAGAAAACTTCTGAACACAAACTAATTGTAGGCGAGCCTACTCATTCAAAACCTAACTCTCAAGAAAGAGACGTCGTAATAACAAGAAGGCAATCTAATAAGATTCTAGAAACCAAAACTATAGGCACCTACACTATAAGCTACTACATGATGTCAACCGCAAAGAATCCAGAATGAAATCAGAAAGACAGTCGAAGCCTGGACCAATCCCAATCGACACCAAGACTATTGCCTTGGAATATCATCATGGAAATTATGAAAATTTCGCAACCGACACTCGCGTGATCAAACATCCCGACTACATTTAAAACAATGTCGCACCACGTTGCAAAACATAGTGAAAAAAAATTAAGATCAATTTCAAAGCCTCTTTCAATCTTTCAAGGACTTAAATGACATGCACTCCCAACGGTGTATGAAAACTACCTAAGACTTTCACCGAAGATTTAAAACATCCGAAAAATACAGAAACAAGACTACATACATACCAATAACCAATTGGAAAAATGAGCTAACAAAATCAGAAAGTGCAGCAATCACACAATGTGACAACGAGAATATTCCACTTGGTGTCGTCTCTAGTCAAGTAATACAATGGATTCATAATCTAAGCGAAATTTGGGATAATTTTTCTAAAATAGCCCGCTAATCCACAAAACTGTCGGACTTGTTTAACCGTCGTGGGAATCGGGGAATTAATAAGAGCCTGTATCTTTCAAGGACATGGTTTGACAGAGCTATTTGAGATAATACGGCCTAAATATTCAATTTCTGTTTTGAGAAATTTATATTTTTTTGGGATTCAAAGAAAACCCGGCTTTCTTTAAGCAGTTTAAAACCTTATCCAAGTGCTCCAGACCTTCCTCAATGGTGTTGGAGAAAATTATGACGTCATCAACATAAATTAGGACAAACAATCAACATAAATTAGATAAAACAGTTGCGAAAGTACAGCGAAGGAAGCAGACGTGTCGCGATTTTAGCTCCGTGATATTTTATTTAATTATTTACTCGTTAATCAACTTTCAACATTATATCCAGCAGTAATAGTTCATTTTTAAGTACGGGACCTCACTTCGTCCGGTACAGGTGGGGCGACCTGTGTGCGCGTGTATTGATGGTGAGTGAAGTGTTCACTGAGAGGCGTCTCTTTCCCTCCCGCATATTGTGCGTTACTGTAAGTGAGCTCCTATCATCTCCGCGCACCAAACACGTTCACGATAAATAATATCTGCGCGGCCTGCAGTGCGAATATCAACAACGAAGATTATTTTGAATGTTCAAGATGCAAGGACTATTATCATTATTTATGCCTTAACTACCACGCTTTTGATGACATAACTAGCGATATGAAGTTAAGCTGGCTGTGCCCCAACTGCATTAGCAAGCAACCTAAGGGTAATAATACGAATGACCTTGTTAGACCGTCCACTCCTACCAGTCTTGCTGAGATGACATTCGTTGCGACGCGACGCAAAGGACAACAAAACAAACAAGACACAGCCATAACATCTTGTTCTGAATGTATTACTCGTGCTGAACTGAGGAATATATTGTGCGATGAAATGAAACAGGCGTTGCAGAGCAGCATCGCTGAACTCAACAAGACTTTAAACACTCATCTTCGAGAATTAAATGACCAATACTCCGAACTAAAGTCTGGAATCGAGTTCATAAATGATCAGTTTGAGTCATTACGAGCTAACGTTCTAACACACGATACGGAGATTAAGTCTTTGAGAAAGGAAAATGATTTTTTGCGTAGTGAAATGATCTCGATGAATGGTCGTTTGAAACTAATGGACCAGTTGAGCAGATCCAGCAATTTAGAGCTGCAATGCATACCGGAACACCGCTCTGAAAATATTATCAGCCTGATTAAGCAACTTGGTCAAGTCGTCAACTATCCCATTAAAGAAGCTGATGTGTTATATTCCTCGCGCGTTGCTAAAATGAGTTCTAATAGTACGAGACCACGGTCGATCCTATTGAAGCTAGATCCTATAGAGCACTTCTGATGTGGGACAATAAATGAAATTAAAATACTCTGAATTAGTAAAACTATATTTCGTAAATTCATTTGTGGAAAATTCATAAACATTAAATAGATTCTCCATGACTAATTAAATAATTTAATATTAATTTATTTATTTTATTTTATTTGGAAAACATTACAGTATTTTTAAGACTACTGTTAGGGTCCTATCGATGAAATAAAACTAGCGGACTGTAGAAATATAGGTGCTGTAATTCTCGCCTCTTAATTACAATAAATACTAAAAATACGCGATGGTAAACCGGCGATGGTGGGTGTCCGAAGGCGAGTGTCCGAGCGCGGTCGCGATGATCTCGCGATGACATCAGTGTCCGCCGCCCGCACTCGTCTCCCGCGCTTAGTGGTGTTACGTTCTCAACATGCTCCCCGGCTTGAAGTCTGAAGACAAGGAAGGCTTCCAAGATCTGGAAGAGGGCACATGTTAATAAAGGCCATTCGAATGGTGCCACTCTTTGTCTTGAGCTCAGCGACTCTGGAGACATTGTCGGTGCCAGGGTAGAGCTTAGTGACTCGCCCCATAGACCAGAGCAGAGGAGGAAGAGCTCTATCTTTGACAAGTACAAGAGAGCCAATCTTCAGCTCTGTATTCGACGACCGCCACTTCACCTTCTGTTGCAAGAGAGCTATATATTCAAGAGAGAAGCGGTTCCAAAAATGCTAGAGTCCGACTCACCCCCAGATCGGGCCCGCTAGAAAGGAGCCCGGCAGCGGTCCGGCCTGTTTCGGCAGTTCCGGTCCCGTCGGCGCCACCACTAGCGGGTTCGCCGCTTGGTAGGGTGCCTTTTGCACTCCACATTGGCCCGATCACGCCTGCTAGTATGGGGCTCGACACGTACGAGTCTGAGTCACACTCGGCCGGGTCGCGGCGACCGCTAGCGGGGCGGACCTAGGCTGTGCGCCTTCAGCGCACGCCACAACTGCCCGGGTTAAGCTGACGAATGTCTTCCTCAAAGGCACTCAGCGATAGGTCCGTCCATTTAAAATCCAAAAATGCTGCTTGATGAGCTCTGTTCTCTTGAAACGCTGAAGTCGGTTGATGTCGGTCTCTGCCGGGATCTGTGGATGAGGCACCAAAGACAGTGGCCGTCCAATCAAAAAGTGGGCAGGAGTAAGGGCAGTTAGGTCGTTAGGATCGGAAGACAGAGGAGTATGTGGACGGGAGTTTAAAATGGCTTCAATTTGAGCGAGGCATGTGGCCATCTCTTCAAATGTGAAGTTAGTGGTTTGTAATAACCTTCTAAGGTGGTGCTTGGTGGATTTAACGGCTGCCTCCGCTAACCCGTTGAAATGGGGACTATAAGGGGGAACGAACTTAAATTCGATACCCTCCTGGGCAACATGGCTGTTCACGACACGATTAAAACAACACTCACTTCACTATTATATCACTTTTATTACATGGGTAAAACTTTGAAAACATAACTAACTTCAAAACATTGCAAGGGTCTTATGGTTCTAAGAAAAAAAACGAAGCTACACCGCGAGTCAAGTTCACACAGCGCCATCTATCGGCAAACTACTAAATCTATAAACATCCCGCGGCCTAAGGACGGCTATAGTCCTTCAAATACACAAATTCTTAAAATAAGTTGAAATTACAGTGCATTAGAATCAACCAAAGGCAGAGGACATAATTTTGTTACTGGTCTTTTAAAACAATTGTTACTAGTTTTTAATGTAACAACTCGTGTAATACCATCTGACCCGGGATGCTTCTCAATCACACGTGCCAAGAGCCATTTACCAGGCGGTAATCGATCATCTTTAACTAAAACAATGGAATCTAATTCAATACTCGGCTGTGCTACGTTCCATTTGTATCTATGCTGTAGAGAAGTGAGATACTCTGATTGCCAACGTTGCCACTGCAACATTTTTTTAATCATATTCCAATGATCCAAAACACTCAATTTAGTATCGACTAATGAGGGTTCGGGAACTGCAACCAAAGGCTCGCCTATAAGGAAATGGCCAGGTGTCAAAGGTGGTTCATCCAGTGAGGAACTGATCAAAGTGAGAGGACGTGAATTAACACACGCTTCAATTTGAGAGAGGAGAGTAGAAAACTCTTCGTATGTTAAGATGGTCGGACCAACAACACGTTTTAGGTGTCCCTTTATGGACTTAACGCCCGATTCCCATAATCCACCAAAGTGTGGACTCCCCGGAGGGTTAAAATGCCAAGTCGTGTGATCATTGGCGAGCAACTCAGCAATTTCAGGGACCAAAGTTGATTTTATATTTTTGAATGCTAAATCTAATTCTGACGCTCCAACGAAATTTGCGATACACTCACTCCATATATCTTTACAATAACCGCGTCGAGAGGTAAACCGCTTAAATGCAGCTAAAAAAGCGGAAGAAGTCAAGTCAGTAAATAACTCCAGGTGAATGGCCTTTGTAACAGTACACACAAATAAGCTAACGTAAGCCTTGTAAGTTTTCTTACATCTACCAGAAAACAATTTCAACGTAAAAGGGCCAGCAAAGTCTACTCCACTTGTGAGAAAGGGTCGACTTGGGTTAACTCTAAATTCCGGCAAATTACCCATGAATGGTGCAAGTGGAACAGCTTTGAATTTAAAACATGTTATACATTTTCGAATTACAGCCTTAACAAGGTTTTTAACTCGTAAGATCCAATAGTGTTGCCTAACATAGTTAAGTGTTAATTGATTGCCTCCATGAAGATTATTAAAATGAGCATTGAGGACAACTAGTTCTGCAAAATTACATTTATTACTCAAGACAATTGGTGATTTAGTATATGTTGGAACATGAGCATTACAAAGTCTACCACCAACACGAAGCAACTGGTCCTCGTCCAGGTATGAATCTAAAGTATAAACTTTGCTTGATTTATGAACAGGTTTACCTTGAGATAATAAATCAATTTCTTCTTTAAAATTTATAGATTGTGAGAGACGTGTACATACAATCAAGGAGTTTTTAATCTCATCGGAAGTAAGGTAAGTACATTTGTTTTTAATTTTAAGTTTACAATTATGAATGAATCTCAAACAGTATGCGGTTACACGTGTCAATTTTGAAAGAGTTGAAAATCGGTTCAAATAATCTTGTACATCGTTATCAGATTTGTTAACTGTTACATTTACACATAATTTCACCTTGGATTCCAAGTTTGTTTCAGGTAAAACTACTCTATTATCAAATTTGACAGTAGGTTCTTTTAAGAAAGCTGGACCTTCCCACCATAGCTTTGAACTTTGTAAGTCGATTGGTAACAATCCCCGAGAAGCAACATCAGCAGGATTATTCGCAGAATCGATGTGAGACCACTGGCTACCGTTGGTCAAAGTAAGAATTTCAGAAGTACGGTTAGCAACAAAGGTGGTCCAAGAACTTGGAGTTTTACGCAACCAAGCCAAAACCATGGTGGAATCACTCCACGCAAATACATTTTCATCATCAATTTGTAACAATGTTTTTAGATGGCTTAACATTCTAGCTAACAAAACACCACCACACAGCTCAAGCTTGACAGGTGCGACTTTAGCTTTGGCCATAAGTAAGTTAACATGAACCTGGTCACCATCAAAAACTCTCAAATATACAACACATGCATAAGCAGCACAAGATGCATCACTGAAGCCATGCAGTTCGACTCTTAAGGGATTGTCCGTAACATTTAGCCAACGTGAGAAACTGGATGCCTTCAGTGAGTGAAAAGTTAGACAGGTATGTGTTCCACTCATCCTTCAATGGTTGAGGCAATTCCTCATCCCAATCCAAAATAGCAAGCCAGAGCTTTTGCATGAAAATTTTAAGTTTGATAATAGCAGGTGCTAGCCACCCTAATGGGTCAAATGTTTTTGCAATTGCTGAAAGCACATTTCGTTTAGTTATAACTTTAGCAGTGGGTTCGAAGTTAAAATTTAATTCAAAACAATCAGATTGTGGGTTCCAAGTTATACCTAATGTTTTCATCTTATCTTCGATTTTAATATTTACTTCATTTTGTGATTCATTACATTTGTTATCAGGGATTTGGCTCAACACTATTTCACTATTTGATGCCCATTTGTGCAACGGGAACCCGCCTCGCGCAAGCAGCTCTTCTAGACGAATTTGTAGTTCTGCAGCTTGAACTTCAGAAGATGTTCCGGTCATAAGGTCATCCATGTATACATCATTTTTCAGAATTTCAGATTCTTCAGGAAACTCCAGACATTCATCATCTGCAAGCTGTTGGATTGTGCGTATGGCAAGGAATGGAGCACATGAGGTTCCATAAGTTACAGTCAGTAACCTGTATTCTTCGATGCGTAAGTTCGGTGATTCACGCCATACTATTCTTTGATAATCTACATCACTTTCACTTATAAGAATTTGTCTGTACATTTTTTGTATGTCTGCAACTAATACGAACTTGTGTTGTCTCCATCTAGTGATCAAATCTCGTATATCAGGTTGTAACGAACAGCCAATCAGTAATTCATCATTTAATGATTTTCCTTTTTCAGGTGCAGCGCTGCCATCGAAGACTACTCTCAACTTGGTGCTGAGACTCGTCGGCCGGAGAACGGCGTGGTGAGGTAAGTGGTAGGTTTGTGTAGTATTCTCTTTTTTCTCGTTTTCAGGAACCTTCTCCATGTGTCCTTGTGATTCATATTCTGTCATGAACTTCACATATTCTTGTTTGAAGCCAGGATCGCGTGTGAATCTTCTTTCTGTCTGTTGTAGGCGTCTGACTGCAAGATCTTTGGTACCACCAAGATTTGTGGGAGGATTTTCCTTAAAAGGCAAGCGAACTATGTATCGACCTTCTTTATTACGAGTATGTGTTTCCTTGAAGTATTCTTCACATTGAACTTCCAAAGGTGTGAGTTTCTTATTGTGAGGTAACTGTTCTTCTACTTCCAAAATTGCCTGAGCAGCTGATCTAATTCTATTTTAGTGTCAGTGACTATCACGTTGTGTTTATTGGAATCAGTTTGTGTTATCTTTCCAGATATCAACCATCCAAGACGAGAGTTGAGTGCAACAAGGCAATCATGCTTGTGAAGACCTTCCAGGATAATGTGAGCGTGCACGTCGGCACCCAACAGTACATCAATAGACCCTGGTTTGTAAAAATCTGGATCTGCGAGATCTAGTTGCTTAGTTAAAGACCAGGTGTCTTGTGGAATTTCTCTAGAAGGTAACAATGATGTGAGTTTTCCTAGTACATAAGTGTTGACTTCGAACGGTGAGGTTGAGGTTTGTTTATCATGTATTTTTAGTGTAACTATAGATTTAGTTGTGACCACCGATGTGTTTGCAATTCCTGTGACCTTGCCCATTACAGAAGTGCGATCGAGGTTTAGCAGTTGTGCGGCAGCTTCTGATATAAATGACGCTTGAGATCCTTGGTCTACAAGTGCACGAAGTTGGTAAATTCTACCATTCTTGGCTTTTACTGCAATTTGTGCTGTAGCTAATACTACTTGTTCATTTAGCATTTGTTTCTCATTGAAATTGCAGGTAGTAGATGTTTCGGTAGAAGTTACTTCTAGAGTAGTATCGGTCTGGTTAAGGGTTGTGGAGTGCAGCAAAGTGTGATGACGTCGTCCGCATTTTCTGCAAGTAGAGCTTTGTCTGCAGTGAGTAACTTGATGACCCTTGACCAGGCAGTTAAAACAAATGTTGTTCTTCTTAATAAAAGATTGACGTTCAGGGACACTCAAGGTGGCAAAATCTTTGCAGTGGCATACGTAATGGTTCTGTGAGCAATAAGTGCATGTGGTATCAAGTTCAGTAGCAAATGTTTTCATATTGACTATTTGTTGATAATTTTGATTCGTTTTAGTTACTTCTCGTTTTTGGATCTCTTTGTGTGTAGTATTGTAAATCATCTCCATTGTGCGAAATCTAGTTTCTAGAAAAGATGCCAATTCAGTATATTTTGGTATGTTTGTATTACTTCCTAGTGATTGTTCCCAAAGTTTGTGAGACTCTTTAACTAACTTTGAGACCACAATATGTACAACAATGGCATCCCATGAAGAAGTATTTATTTTTAAGTTATTCAAGGAGGAGAGACATTGACTTGTTGTATCTAATAAATCTTGTATTCCCTTTGTGGATTCAGCTGTGATTTTCCTTTGGTTCATTAAACGATTTAGAATGTTGGTAACTATTATTCTTTTATTATCATACCTGTCTTTTAACTTTTTCCAGGCATCATCATAATTAGCTTCGGTAAGTAAAATATTTTTCAATAACAGCTCTGCGTCTCCTGATAAACTAGACTTAAGATAGTGGTGTTTCTCAATTTTAGAAAGACTGCTGTCATTATGTACGAGAGACTTGAAGAGATCTCTAAAACTCAGCCAATCATTGTAGACACCCGAAAACTTAGGTATAGGAATTGGTGGCAGTTTTGGTCTAACACTAGATGTATGAGAATCTGTATTTTCTTTCTGTTTTGTCTCTATAGATTTTAAATCTGAATTTTTAAATTCGTATAGGTAATCCGAAATAAATGACTTCAAATCTAAATATGCCTCTTCCGTAACCTCATAATTTTGTTCAATATCTAGTTTTTCACTCTGAAGTTCCTTGTGTGTAAATTCTCCAATTAATGCTTCATACTGTTTTGTAAAATTAACCCAATAATCGTTTAATGTTTCCAATCTTGCATCTAAATATCCGCGTGTGATTTTAGCCTTTGCTGTTTTCTTAGTGTTTGTTACTAATTTAGTTAATTTGCTTGATATATCCACCAACAATTTAACTTTCATACTCAAATCTTCAGCCATGTTTGTAATTCGATGTTTAATGCAAAGTTCAAAAATAGGTTTAAGTTACACAACAAATCAAAGTCCACAATCAACAAAGTTTATAAGTCCAAAACCGAGTTGAAAATTTTACAAGTGTCGAATCACTTCAAATTATTCTGTCATAGAAAAGTTTTTAAAAATTTACAAGTCTTTTTTCAATCGAAATTTTCTAAGTGTTTTATAGGCGAAATTATTCTAAGTGTTTTCACTCACTGCACTTTTTCTAAGTCACTGGCACTGTACTCACAAAATCCGAGAATCCGACTCTGAAGGACCACTTGTTCACGACACGATTAAAACAACACTCACTTCACTATTATATCACTTTTATTACATGGGTAAAACTTTGAAAACATAACTAACTTCAAAACATTGCAAGGGTTTTATGGTTCTAAAAAAAAAACGAAGCTACACCGCGAGTCAAGTGCACACAGCGCCATCTATCGGCAAATTACTAAATCTATAAACAATGGCCTTCAAGGTTAGACTGAACCAGGAATCTTGAAAGTTCATTAAAATTACCTACGAAATTCGTTCCATTATCGGAAGTTATGCTTTGGGGCTTTCCCCGTCTAGAAATAAAGCGATTTAAAGCGGCTAAGTAAGCTTCAGAGGACAGCGCCGTAACAAGTTCAATGTGACAGGCTTTAATCGAATTGCCAAAAATGACTTAATAAGGCGGCAACCACGACCCTTACGGTCTGCTATCAACACTGGGCCCGCGTAATTAACGCAACAATGTAAAAAGGGGTACTCTAGCTCGGTCCGGGATGCAGGCAACTGGCCCATGATGGGTTGAACTATATCTGCCTTAAATCTGCAACACCGAACACATTTATGAACTGTGGCCTTGGCTAGGTTCCTGCCACCTAACGGCCAATAAGTTTGCCTGATGTTGGCTAAAAGAAGCTGTGGGCCAGCATGTAAACATTTTAAATGAAAATAATTAAAAACAATTTCAGTGAAATGATGTTTTGAACATAGTAAAATAGGATGTTTAATGTCATAACCATATGGTGAATTTTGTATTCTCCCACCAACTCGAATGATATTGTTTTTATCCAAGAATGGAGATAAGGAAGTGAGACGGTTCTTTTTTGGGAGTGAATGAAACATTTCAAGTTGTGCCTTGTGTGTTATTATATTTAATTAATTTTGAAGCTCTTGTACAGATAAGTGACCATTTAATTTATTATCTTTATTTCTGCAATTATAAACGAACCTTTGTAAATATGCCATTGATCTTTGTAAATATGTAAAGTTAGATTATTTTTTTATTAAATGAGAGATGGGGTCAGAATTTGAATCATCATTAACAACAGTGGGACAAGCGACTAATTCAGGTAGATTATGTTTCTCATCATATCGATCATTAGGATTTTTCGGCCATTCGGTGTCATCTCTGAGCAGAAAACTTGGACCTGACCACCACAAAGATGAAAAGCAGATGAAATCGGCCTTCAGCCCTCGAGAAACATGATCCGCCGGATTGTCCTTAGGAGGTACGTAGCGCCACGAGTAACCAGTAGTACTTTCTTGGATTTCGTTAATACGATTGCGAACGAAATTCTTAAGTTGAAGAGGTGGAGTATTTAACCATCCTAACACGATGGTAGAGTTACACCAAAACGTGCAATTAGCAATAGGAATGCTCAATGCAGCCAACACTTTGCTACACAATCTTGAAGTTAACAAGGCTCCACAAAGCTCAAGGCGCGGCATCGTTGTTGGCTTTATCGGCGCTACCTTACTCTTAGACGTCAAAAGATGTACTGTAACGAGCCCTGAATGACTAACTGAACGAACATACAAAGCGACGCCGTATGCTCGCTCTGATACGTCTAAAAAGACGTGGATTTCATAATGATTAGAGTTATCGTTAAGAACACACCGTGGAATTTTCAAATTATTAAGAAGAGGTAAAGTTGTTGAAAATGAAAACCACAACTCTTTTATTTCCGACGAGACATCATCATCCCAGTCATACTTATCCACCCATAACCTCTGCATGATGATCTTGGCTTCAACAATGCATGGGCTAACGAGACCTAGAGGGTCGAAGATCTGACTTATAACAGATAGTATGTGTCGTTTTGTCAGTTTTTCACATGTTCCTATGTTTATTGAATATGATAGAGTATCTTTATTGCAATTCCAATGTAAACCAAGAGTTTTAGATGAAATGTTTTTATTAATATCTGCAAATACTAATTTATTATTATTACCATTTTGAGCTGATTCGGAAATCTCTGTTAAAATTGTGTTATTGTTAGATTTTAATTTTCGTAAATTAAACTGAGCTGATTTTAAAGTTGATATAACCCCTTTGCAAATTTTAATTGTTTTTTCATTTGATGATGATCCCCCCAAATAATCGTCGACATAAAAATCTCGTTCAATTGATTTTTGAACGTCAGTATCGTGAGCGGTCGGTGCTAAACTGACTAAGCACTTGGTGGCTAAATATGGAGCCGATGACGTCCCATAGGTCAAAGTATTGAGTGTGAATGTCTGTATGGGTTTAGAAGGGTCGGATCGAAAAATAATCTGTTGAAGAGAGCGTTGTAAAGGATGTAGTTCAATCGCTCTATACATTTTCTCAATGTCACCAGTAACAACATATTTATGTTGGCGAAAGCGAAGTAATATGGAGGTCAAATCTTCTTGTATTGTGGGGCCTATCATCTGGAGGTCATTTAATGACACACCTGTACTGGATGTAGCCGATACATCAAATACAGTACGAAGCTTCGTAGTAAGGCTCTTTTCACGAATTACACCGTGATGAGGGAGAAAAAAATTAAGATTTTGAAGAAAGTTAGGTAAAGGCTCTTTATTCAATGTCATATGACCCAAATGTTCATATTCAGCCATAAACTCAATGTACCTCATCTTGAATTCAGGCTCGCGGGCAAATTTCCTCTCTAACGATAAGAAACGGCATTTAGCTTTTTGATAAGGGTCGCCTAAGACTGAAGAGTCTTGCTTCAGCGGCATTTATTTTGACAATAAATCGCCCGTCATCCTTACGAGAGGTATTTTCTAAAAAATGATGCTTACACCTACGTTCCTCAGAGGACAGGGAATGCTTGTCAAAGACACTGTCAAGCTCCCAGAATCGAGCTAAGTATGGGTCAGATTGTTGACTTAAGAAATGGCAAACAGGGGAAGATGGTTGTGTCTTAAGGCGGGCGACATACCCTGACACAAGCCAACCCAGTTTGGTTTCATAAAGTTTGGGTTTATTTTTTCCCAAATCAATAGAGTTATTACATAAGACTGACCAGAATATATCAGCACCGACCAATATGTCGATCGCTGATGGTATATTAAAAGACGGGTCAGCAAGATGAATTCCCAGTGGAAGAGGAATATTTTCAATATTAATAAATGAAGATGGCAATGATTTTGTGATTTGTGGTAAAATATGACAGTCAAGAGTAAGTTTAAAACTATCATTATGAATTGACATAATAGTAAGGCTGCAAGATTGTGTACTAAATGAAATATTATCGTTAATTCCTGTTACCGTGGCGCCAGCACTCCATTGAGACAAACCCAGCTTACCACACAATGCCTGCGTGACGAAGTTCCCGTGCTACCGTTATCGAGCAGTACTCGAGCCTGGTGCACGGCGCCCTTGCTGTCCAACACCTTCACCATCGCTGTGGAAAGCAAAACATGTGGAGGAGTAGTAATCTGCTTATTAATATTAGTGGAGTTTGCAAAATTATTAATTGGGACAGAAGGTCCAGGGGTGGGAGTTGACTCATGTATATGCAAAAGCGTGTTATGCAATTTTTTACAATATTTACAAGGCACAAGGCTGCATTTATTTTCAACATGCCCTGGTCTTAAGCAATTTAAGCAAACTTTGGCGTCTGATGCCTTTTGAATACGGGTTTCAATGGGAAGGGCTCTAAATGATTCGCAATTAAATAAGAAATGATTTTGTTTACACATGATACATTGCAATGATTTTTTGAAATTGTTATTATTTGTTTTACTCTCGTTTTTATTACTATTATGGTTTTTGTTATTATTTTGGTTATTTTTTGTAGTTTGTAGGTAAGAATTAGGTTTGACGGCGCATCGCTAAAACGTCATATTTTAACGGCCCTTGTCAGTTGTCACCTATGACAGCTGCTACTGGTTGGTGACAGCTAATGTCAAACGTCAATGTCAGACGTCAAAATAAGAGTGACAGTTGTCGCTCTAGTGGAGCGTCGGGCGGGTAGGAGCACGGCGGCCATGTTGAAGGACACTTTTTGAACGAGAGCCGACCGTGCACCACGGACTAGACGAATCGCTAATATTCTGCGTCATCCTAGTGTTAATTAAGAGTATCTTAGTTAATTTGATAATTATAAGACTTTGTCTATATCATACAATAGTGATTTTGTGAATTAAACTTTGTTAACGCAAATTATAGTGACTTAGATCAAAAATCGAGTATTAATGAAAATTACGATTCCTTGCCCAAGTATCCACGCCTGACCAACTATGGCGGATTCTGATGAAGGCCCTCATCAGAAGTGGGATCTCACGGGCTGCGACCAGAAGAGACAAAGCCATCGTCGGATGACCATAGTGCAACAAAATTACTAAGCAATATGGAAGCACTACTCTCGCGAATAGTTTCAATGTCTCAGATGCCTACCACAAGTTCAACAGCCACCCAACGTTTGCAGTTCAACCCAGACGATAGTGATGCTGACATAGAAGGGTGGTGAAACGTTACCGAAATGATTGTGCAAAAGAAGTGTTTAGAAGGAGTCGAGTTACTCATGGCTCTCACAAGTGCACTAAAAGGTCGCGCAGCCTCTTGCATAACTAGATTAATTCTCAACGAGTTGACTTGGACGTTAGTAAAACAGTCCTTGCTATCCAAGTTTTCAAAACCAAAACTGCCGCAAGACTACTTTGATGACATATTGCGGTTCCAGATTGGAATAAAGGAAACAGCATCTGAATCTGCAATGCGCCGGTGGAATATGATTGAGAAAATACCCAAGACCGACATGCCTGAAGAGGTGATTACTGGGTTCGTGGTATCTGTGCTTTCCCAAAAAGATGGTGTTATACGTCGTCGCGAGTGTTATATGAGTGAGTCGTGAATGCTCATGTCATTAGTAGTAGATCTCAATTGTTCCGGATTCTGGGCGGTATTTCTTCGAAGCGACGCCTTGAATCAGAGACCCAGGAACCAGAAGTGAAACGATCCCGTATGAGTGACACACGGTTTCCGGGAAAATGTCATTGGTGCGGATTATCTGGACATCGACAAGCCGATTGTAGGAAGAAACGTGAAAACGTCGGATCAACATCACAAGCAGATGCTTCCAACACCTCGCGTCCCGCTGATAGGACACCAGCGATCACCTGCTACGTGTGCGGCAAGCAAGGGCATTTGGCGACAGGTTGCCCCGACAGGAAGACTGGTGGAGGAGCAGCAGTCAAGGAAGTCAACCTGTGTGGACAGCGCACTTCGAGGGGCATTCTAAAGACTTCATCCGGTGAGCCCGTTTCGTTTCTGTTTGATAGTGGGTCGTCTTGCTCGCTCCTTAAAGAGAGTTTTTGCTGTAAATTTCCTGGTACTGTGTGCAATTCCCTTGTTTACCTAACTGGGATCGGGGGTGATGATGTAAGGTGTGATACTCAAATTTTAAATGAAATACAAGTAGGGCAAATAACTCAGACCTTACTTTTTCATGTAGTACCGGACTCTTGCCTATCGGAACCCATCATAATAGGTAGGGATATTTTAGAAAATGACATTGGCGTCCAAATAGATCAAGATTAGCTAAAATTCTTTTCTAAAAAGCAGTCAAATTCTTGTGAGTTAAAACCGAATAAAATAACTTCCGATTCAATTGACACTGATCTCGTAGGCGAAGTCTTTAGTGAAACTGCTCAACAAATATGCTCACTATTTTATAGAAGGAGTTCCAACTAGAAGGGTTAACACTGATATGTTAGAAATTAATTTAGTTGACCCACATAAAACTGTCCAAAGACGTCCTTATAGATTAGCGCCACCAGAAAAGGAAATTGTTAGGGAAAAGGTTCAGGAACTTTTAGATGCCGGGATTATAAGAGAGAGTACTTCGAGAGTAGTCCGATACTCCTAGTTAAGAAAAAGGATAATACAGATAGGATGTGCGTTGATTTCCGGGAACTTAACTTTAATACTCGTCCCGAACACTACCCACTGCCGCGTATAGAAGATCAAATAGATCAACTCACAGGTGCCCAATTCTTCACTTCCCTCGATATGGCCTCTGGTTTCCACCAGATTCCTGTTCATCCTGATTCAGTAGAGAAGACAGCATTTGTAACACCAGAGGGCCAATTTGAGTATTTAGCAATGCCATTCGGTTTACGCAATTCTCCGTCTGTATATCAGAGATGTATTACTAAAGCACTATGTCACCTTAAGAATAAACCCCTGGTATATATGGACGATATTCTGTGTCATTCTAAAAGCGTTTGCGAAGGCTTGGAGCAGTTAGATGAAGTTCTGGGTGCGTTATCTGAGGCAGGATTTTCACTCAACTTAAAAAAATGTAAATTTCTTAAATCCAAAATTGATTATCTGGGATGTTTACTTCAAAGCGGTGAAGTAAGACCTAACCTTCGCAAAATACAGGCCTTGGTAGATCTCCCACCCAAACCACCCACTCAAGTCCGACAATTTCTTGGTTTGGCCTCTTATTTTCGCAAATTCATACCTGGTCTTAGTCACACAGTTGGTCCATTGTATCCACTGACGAAGCTTAAGGGACCCATTAAATGGACTGACAAATGCGAAAAAATACGTAAAAAAATTATTCACATACTGACATCTGAACCAGTCTTAACCATCTTTGATCCAGAGCTGCCAGTCGAGCTACATACCGACGCCAGCTCCGAAGGCTATGGCGCAATCCTTATTCAAAAAAGAGATAATTTACCTCACGTTATAGAATATTTTAGCCGACGCACAAGTGATACAGAGTCTTGCTACCACTCGTACGAACTGGAAACGCTGGCAGTCGTACGAGCGGTAGAACACTTTCGTCATTACCTCTACGGGCGACGCTTCATGGTCTTTACTGATTGCAATTCGCTAAAAGCATCTAAGTCAAAAGTAGACCTGACACCACGTGTACATCGCTGGTGGGCTATACTTCCGTTCCGCTGGAAGGCCGTGGAATAGAGCACGCCGACTATCTCTCAAGAAATCCCTTACCCGATACAAATTTAGCTTCCACATCGTCTGTTAAAGGACAAAAAGATGTCAGATTTGTAGAAATGCATAGAGGCTGGCTGTCAGTAGAACAAAAAAGAGGTTCTGAAATACAAGATCTAATATGTAAACACCGTAATAATGATTTGCCTGAAACCGTAGCAGAAACGTATGATGTCAGAGACGGTATGTTTTATAGGAAAATTGCTAGGAACAAAATTGTATCATGGCTGCCCGTTGTCCCTCGCTCGTTGATTTGGACTTTAACTAGTCACATACATAGTGAACTACAACACTTAGGATACGACAAAACACTAGACAAAATTTACGAACAGTATTGGTTTCCCCAGATGTCCAAGTGTGTTAAGAAATTTATAGATAGTTGTATTATATGTAAGGCATCAAAAGGCCCTTCCGGAGCCCAAGCTGTTCAGCTCCATTCCATTCCAAAAGTGTCTTTGCCCTGGCATACCATCCACATTGATTTTACTGGTAAACTCAGTGGCAAAAGCGACCGACAAGAGTACTGCTCGGTAATTATCGACTCTTTTACGAAATATTCATTAGATGCAAATTGTGCTGTGCAGGCCGTAAAAAAGGCAGTATGTCTTTTTGGTGCACCGAGACGTATAATTGCTGATCAAGGCCGGTGCTATGTAAGTGCAGAATTTAAAAATTTCTGTGCCGAGCATAAAATAGACTTGCACTTCATAGCAACTGGTTCTGCTAGGGCTAACGGTCAAGTCGAGCGCGTTATGCGAACGCTTGAGAGTCTTCTCACAATTATTGAAAATGACCCTAACAAAACCTGGCGGGAAGAACATGGAAATGTTCAGTTAGCGTTAAATAACACTAAATTAACCGTAACTAAATATTCACCGACCGAGTTGATGTTGGGAGTTCGTGCACAATCACTAGGACTTTCTAAAATAAGTATTTCCGGTTCCGAACAGTCAAATCGTCTAGATTTGGAGTCTGTACGAGATGATGCTTCAGAAAATATTCGGAAAGCAGCTGCAGCTGACGCTGAACGATTTGATAAAGGTCGAGCGGTAATTAAACCATTCTCACCAGGAGACTTCGTATTCATTAAAAGTAGCGAGCGAAATCAGACGAAGCTAGATAGGAAGTTTAAGGGCCCATTCGTTATTACTGCTATTTTAGACAATGACCGCTACGAGCTTAAGACAATTAGTGGTGTCGGTTCCAGACGTACGTATAAGTACGCACATGAGAATTTGCGCGCAGTACCTAAGGGACACGAGGGTTTATTAGAAGTAACTAGTAGTCTATTGAATGAAACGGAGGCCGAGACGGCGCCAGAAGAAGTACACGAGAGTGCTAATAGAGAAAGTAGACATTCATTACATACCAATGACGCCTTGACTTCCGAATCCAACACCGATACAGCTTGCTCTGACACTCTTAACTGCGGGTTCTGATACTCTAAGTATACGTTCAGATGACGAAACCTTCGAACTACACGAAGTTGAAGTCGAAATTCATAACAATCAGGTATGTACGAGATTTGTGTCATTTTTTTTGTGTATCATGTGTGCCGGTGGACGGAATGTTGCCGTCCGGTCCATGCCATTCTGGCTGTACGTAGAAGGGACGCACTCTTCCGGTCTAGTCCGTTTTTAATAAGTGATCGAAAGGACAGTGTCGTCCGGTCCACGCTTTGCGGCTGGTCGAAAGGACACACCCGTCCGGTTCACATTGTTGATATTTGGTCGAAAGGACAGTGTCGTCCGGTCCAACTGCGTTGGTCGCAAGGACACACCCGTCCGGTCCAAAACTTGTAGTTGAGTGATTGGTCGAAGGGACATTGTAGTCCGGGCTACCCTAGACATTTCATCGGGGTTAGTCGTAGGGACACAGCCGTCCGGTCCAAGTCGGTATGCAATTTAATGGTGCAACTAGCAATGTAAAAGTCTAAACATATTCCGCTTGTCAGGTTGGACGAGCGTATTTTTGAAGACGCGTAATGTTGTTTCAGGTTTTCATCCAGATACGCCCGAGGACGGGCGCTAGTCAGTCTGGCCGTGACGGCGCATCGCTAAAACGTCATATTTGAACGGCCCTTGTCAGTTGTCACCTATGACAGCTGCTACTGGTTGGTGACAGCTAATGTCAAACGTCAATGTCAGACGTCAGAATAAGAGTGACAGTTGTCGCTCTAGTGGAGCGTCGGGCGCGGCGGCCATGTTGAAGGACACTTTTTGAAAGAGAGCCGACCGTGCACCACGCACTAGACGAATCGCTAATATTCTGCGTCATCCTAGTGTAAATTAAGAGTATCTTAGTTAATTTGATAATTATAAGACTTTGTCTATATCATACAATAGTGATTTTGTGAATTAAGCTTTGTTAACGCAAATTATAGTGACTTAGATCAAAAATCGAGTATTAATTAAAATTACGATTCCTTGCCCAAGTACCGCCTGACCAACTATGGCGGATTCTGATGAAGGCCCTCATGCGCCTCTAGGTTTATAAGTTTCTATTTTATTTGTACTATTATTTTTGTTTTCTTGTAATGTCTCCAATAAATCTGCTCTGTTACTTAAAAATTTTATAAAAATATCCAATGAAGGGAAATTATTTAGCGTATTTCTATGCTCCTCCCATTGCCTATGAGTGATAGCATCAAGTTTTTCTGCCATCATATGGATAATGAGCGTGTCCCAATGCTGAGTAGGCTGACCTAAAGTGGACAACGCTCTAAGATTTTTATTTGTTGAATCAATAAGATAACGAATTGCAGAACAAGACTCAGTTTGTATGTGCTCGACGTTAAACAATGCCTGGACGTGGTTGTTTACGAGCAGCCTTTTGTTGTCATATCTATCGCATACTAACTTCCAGGCGGACTCGTAATTCTCTGCACGTACATCTAAATTGTCAATTACAAGAGAAGCACAACCATTCAAAGATGCACGAAGATAATGAAGCTTATTTATGTTATCTATGTCAGTTCTGGAATGAATTAAAGATATAAAGGTATCCCTAAATTCTAGCCAATGTTGATAGCTACCGTGAAAAACTGGCAATTCAATTTTAGGCAATCTTACGCAATTAGATTTAAAACCACTCACCTGTTCATCATTGTCACTCGCCACGGCTCCTCCTCGAAGATCGCGCTGCTGGCGGGGGCGAGCGCCTAGTAGGATACGCGCCTCCGCCACCAGCTTGTAGTATGTATCCTCGAATTGCTCTCGCTCCTGGCATTCGTCATCTTGTTCTTCCGATAACTCCTCGATATTACACTGCAACGCATCAAATTTAGAGTATAAGCTTTCAAACTTAGTAAGGCGAGTTTCTAAGTCGACTAGCTGCAGGTTTTCTAGTTCGTCAGTACTTTTAAGAACCTTTAAATAATTACCAAAGATTCGCTTTTATACAACTACGTTTCTTTGTTAATTTTTGGTCAGACATGATTGAAAAGAAGGATAGAAAAAGCTAAGATGAAAGTTGTTTGTAAATAATAAGCGCAACAATTAACGTAGCGAACAGGTGCAGCGATTTAATAACCGGCAGCGATAACAAAAGAACAGCTGTGACGGCCGAACGCACAGGGTACGTACCGTTATTTAGCTTATAGGTAAGAAGCAAGTGCACTGCGTAAACAGCTGATCGTTATAACTTTGTGTGATTGTGATGTTTTATTTTGACTTTCAAATGACTTCTTTGGGCGTGTGCGTAGTATCCTTGGCTAGAAATTATGAAGGCTCCAGCAGGTATCTAGCGTAGCTGAAGTCCACAACTGAAGAGCTCCAAAGTTAAGGTCTTGAATTTTGAAATTTTTCTTTGTAGTGGTATTTCCGATAATCCTCGCAAATAAGACGGCGAATATCCTAAAGGACCATTGTTAGGGTCCTATCGATGAAATAAAACTAGCGGACTGTAGAAATATAGGTGCTGTAATTCTCGCCTCTTAATTACAATAAATACTTATACGCTATGGTAAACCGGCGATGGTGAGTGTCCGAGCGCGGTCGCGATGATCTCGCGATGACGTCAGTGTCCGCCGCCCGCACTCGTCTCCCGCGCTTAGTGGTGTCACGTTTTCAACAACTACAAAAAACACTTATGTTACAACTGGATACCAATTACATGTTTTCACATATATGTAGGTCCAGGATATGGGCTCAAGAGAAAAACCGCACTCACTTTTAAACTTAAATATTTTATTGGTAAAAAACCACCCGTTCGTTACATTTCAGTCTGTCACACACTCTCTACCTTATTCCAAAAAAAAACATAGACTTTACGTACCATAGACAATATAAAAAAAAAACAAACCGTTTCGTTTCTACATTTCGGCCACTCCTGACCTGTGTCTGTCCTCGGACACATAAACATCTTATAAAGTAATACATCAACTTAAAGAATTAATACTGTGTTAATTTAAAAAAAAGAAAAGAACATTACCAACATAGTTGACTTAGAAAAGCTACAACTTACTTAATAATAATACTGGTACCATGATAATGAACGCTAGGGTAAACCAATTATAATAATGGAATAAATCCCAAAGTAATGACTTAGGTAAAGTAAAATAGAAGCAAATAAAATAGATAAACTCACGGCTTACTTCAAGGTGACTAGGTTGCCTCGATCTGGCCATTTTCTCATCTGGTCTGCTGAGCTGGAAGTTCTAGTAGGCCCCTCAGCTGAAACATCGATCTTCTCAACATCGTAACGATCATTACGCTTGCATTTTGTTACCTTATAGGGTCCTAAGTACTTAGGTTTCAATTTGAGTCCAGGGCCGAACTGCGTCCGCTTTATAGCCACCACATCGCCTTCCATATACACATAGCTCTCTTTCCGTTTTTTATTAAACCCTCTCCTATTTTCCTCTTGAACCTTTTGAATATGTTCTCGAGCCTGTTCTCTTAAGTTTTCTCTGTTTTCATCATATAATGAAATGACTTCCTTTTGCAGTAGGTTCATTATTTCTACATCTTCTTTATTTCTCATCTTGGTTCCCATCAACAGTTCGAATGGTGTTGTATGCACAGTTGATTGTTGTATGAAATGTACTGTTTAGGGCTCTTTGCACTCTACTGACGTATCGATACCACCAACCAGGATTTTCAATACATAGTTTAGTCAGGGTGGGAATGAGGACCCGATGTACCCTCTCTACTTGTTCGTTTCCCCTGGGAACACCAGTAGTGATCTTGATATGTTGAATATTCTCTTCTTTACAATATTCTTCGAAGTCCTTGCTGGTGAATGCAGTTCCTCTATCACTTACTATTCTTCGTGGGTTCCCGAAAGTTTGTTGATGCAGTTGAAGTTTGTTAAGAGTCTCTTTACTGGAAGTGGTTCTTGTAGGGAACAGCCACACGAACTTGGTAAAAGAGTCGATTACTGTTAATATATAATTGTATTGTTTTTTTGTCTCAATTAGTGGCCCTATGTGGTCAACATGTATGGTGTCAAATAGAATGCTCTCCTTTTCTATCGGGTTGAGCCAGCCCTCTTGTTTACCTTCCTTTCTCATTGACATTAGACATGGTATACAGCTTCTCAAAAACTCTTCAATCTTTTTGTCTACATCTCTTATGTAGTAATCTCTTAGTAACAATTCCTTCATCTTCAATTTGGCAAAATGACCATTACTGTGTATCCTCTTGATGATTTCTTTCTCCAAAGACTTTGGTATCACTAACAACTTCTGTTCTCCTTTATACAACAGCCCATTCTCCAACCAATAGTCGTTGAAGGAACTTTGTTTCAATATTTCCTTGATAGCTCTTAAACCCTCGTCTTCGTCCTGAGCAGATCTTATATCCTCATTCAAAGTGGTGATTGTTGCAACATAGGGGTTCCTACTGAGGGCGTCAGTATGCATCATTTTGGATCCCGCCCTATGCTCTACCTCATAATCATATTCGTCCAAAAGCATCACCCATCTGGCTACCTTCGGGGTTAGATCTTTCTTTTTGAGGGTCAGTTCGAATGCTTGGCAGTCAGTTACTATTTTGAAGTGCATGCCATACAAGTAATGTCGAAACTTTTTCACCCCTTCGACTATAGCTAGAGCTTCTAATTCATAACTAGAGTATTTTCTTTGGGCTTCATTTGTTTTTCGACTCATGTAATGCACGGGGTGTAACCCGGAACCAGGATGGTGCTGCATGAGGATGGCTGAATAAGCCAAACAGGATGCATCAGTGTGCATTTCTGTTTTCAATTTAAAATTAAAAATTTTCAAGACAGGTCCACTAGTCAATCTTTGCTTTAATGTTTCAAAAGCTGTTCGTTGTTCATCACCAAACGAGAAATCTTCACCTTTTCTCAGTAAATCGGTTAGGGGTCTCGCTATGACAGCATAATTCTTTATATATTTTCTGAAGTAGCCAGTAAGGCCCACAAAACTGTGCAACTGTTTAATATTTCTGGGTTCTGAGTACCTTGCTACAGCGTCGGTCTTCTCTGAACATGGCCTGACTTCACCCTCCTTGATGACATGGCCGAGGTATTGAACTTCTCGCTGCAGGAGAATCAGAAGGTTCTCTATTTTGTTCCCTAAATTTTTTATCCATAATCTAACGTGTAATATTTTTTTTTGTCCTAATCATCATTTGTCCGAATGATAACTTGCACGAACTTAATGTCACATAATATTACATGCAATAAAATTGAAAGCCCTAAATATAATATGCCCTAAATTTATTTGTCATAAATATTACAAACAATAATAAACGAAAGACATAAAACCGTTTTCTATAAAAGTTGTAAGTCCTACATTCAAATTATATGATGTTTATTTGTCCTAATAATAATAAAAGCGTAGTGCAAGCTAGCAGCAAGCATTATGCATGCAGGCAATCAGCATGCACCATGCATTAATGCAAACATCATACAAACATCATGCATGCAAGCAATCAGCATGCGCCATGCATGCACGCAAGCAGCCTGCACCATGCATGCAGGTGAATGCAGGCAAGCAATCAGTATGCTTGCATGCGAACATCATCCATGCAAGCAATCAGCATGCACCATGTATGCACGCAAGCAGCAAGTACAATGCATGCAGGCAGGCAGCATATACCATGCATGCATGCAAACATCATGCATGCAAGCAATCAGCATGCACCATGCATACACGCTAGCAGCATGCACCATGCATACACGCTAGCAGCATGCACCATGCATGCTGGCAAGCAGCACGCACCATGATGCAAGCAAGCAGCATGCACTAGGCATGCAAGCAAGCAGCATGCACCATGCATGCACCATTTATGCTAGCAAGCAGCATGCACCATGCATGCAGGCAAGCAATCAGCATGCAAGGCTTCTGTCACAGCTCCGGCGCTGCCAGCCTCCTGCTCCTCAGTCCGCGGGCCGCCTCGCCCCTCCGCGCCTACGCGATTTTGAATTACACTCTAGGGGTAGGGCAGACAAGACTACGTGGAGTCGGATTTACGTGAAACGCCCGGAAGGTTTTGTTGCTGAAGAAAACACGTAGTTCTATTGATCTGTATTTTTTTATTCCACACCGCTCATTTTACACAACTGTACTCGACGAATGCACAAACTCGAATGGCCGACCGAGTGACTGTTCAGAAATCGACCGATTAATTGAATGAATGATTATAAAGTAATTGACGTGATCAAAATAAATAAGATACAGATAATACTGTCATGACTATTTGAAAGAGGTTAAATTATGTGTACTGGATTAAAATAAGTAGTGATTGGTAATAATATTTTACTGACTGTTACAGTCGGCCATCCGTCGCATAAACGAGTCCCTTCGTTTTTGTTCTAATTATACATTTTATTATTGATCAATTAAGTAATACAATGCAAATCGACCTTATTTATAGCTAGACAAAAGAGGTTACTTCACTTCTTTCACCATCGATTTGTCTCGGCTGCGTGTTACATCATATCGCTCTTACTTGGCTCTGTTTCACTAAGCTCTGTGTTATGACCTCACTGCCATATCACTCATGCTCGGCTCAACTCTGCTCAAGCTCTGCGCTATGAAAACACCCTCACTGTCAGATCACTCATGCTCGGCTCGGTTCTGCCTAAGCTCTGTGATATAAAAGCATACCTCCACTGTCATACCACTCATGCTTGACTTAATTCAGCGCAAGCTCTGTGTTATGAAATAACTAAATCAGTTCATCATAAAATTTACGGTCATCATCATGAAAACTATTACTCTATAAAAATCTCAATCAATAAATTCATACATTCAAATCAATGCTTTCTCTTACATCAACATATCTTAAAATGTAAAATTAATAACAATAGTTTCTATGTGGATAAAAACTCTTAATAAGAATTAACTGTATAAATAAACAATAATATATTTCTGTAATTATTTCATTCATTTTTACTGCTTTCGTCACTAGAAGAACACGCAGGCGCGTCAAAGCTCATCCAAGGATAAATCTTGTCAATCGAAACAACATTTTCATATGATTTTCCTTTTCTGGTAAGCGGCGTATCTACTATAAGGAATCTATCATTGGGAAGAACCTTTTTGATTCGATATGGACCTTGGCATTTCGATTCTAATTTCTTTGATTTTCCTGACCCTACCACAATAGCTCTAACTACTCTCACTAAATCTCCCTCTTCATATTTTTGTGGGGATTTCCGATGCTTATCAAATCTTACTTTATTTTTATGTTGATTTTCTTTTATACGAGCACTTGCATTTGACCTAATTGTTTCAATTGATTCGTTTATTTCATTCATACCAATATCCTCAGAGACACTGTTTAAAATACCTTGTGATGGGTTGCCTAATCTTCGACCAAATAGTAATTCAGTAGGGGTTCTTTTTGTGACGTCGTGTATCGAGGTATTAATTCCCAATTGGACATCCGGAAGGAAGGAGTCCCAGGTGTCACTGCCTTTTCCATGAGTCATGCTACCTAAGGATGCTAAGATTGTTCGGTTGTATCGTTCAACCTGGCCGTTAGCACGTGGTGTCGCGACAGAATTGAGAATATGTTTGACACCTGTAGACTGCATGAATATTTTAAACCTCTTGCTGGTAAAACTGGTGCCCCTATCGGTAATGAGTCGTGAAGGAGATCCAAACAGGCTAAAGAAGGTTTTAAACACTTTAATGCTTGCTTTGGATTTTGTACTACGTACTGCAGTTAAGTAAACATATTTCGTAAAGGAGTCTACAATGACTAGGATGTGTATGTTGCCGTGTTTGCTGCGTCGGTTAAGAGCGCGGTATTCAACGCATAAGCGTTTTTCACCAGACTTCTTCTGTACGAGCACGATCGGACTCGCATACGGCGAACTGGACTCACGTACTATGCCATGATCAACCATTTCCTTCACCATACCTTGAACGTGTTCACGTTCAGAATGCGACAACCGATAAGGCCTGTAGACTACTGGCGTTGCATCTGTTAGATGGATTTCCATCTCCGCAACAGATGTGTACCCTAAGTCATGTAATCCGGTGGAGAAGCAACCATTGAACCTTGATAACAGTGATCGGCATTGTTGTTTCTCATTCGCGGTAAGTCCATCACCCATATTAATTAAGTGCTCAACAGGACGACTAACTATTTCCGTAGTTACTTTTAGCACATCTAGCACAACTCGATGAGACAATGTTGTCCTTGCTCGAGAAATCAGTGATCCTTTCGAGAAACTTATCGTTTGCGATCCGAGGTTCTGTATCAAAACGCGACATACCCCATTGTTCATTTGATATTCGCCAGGTAATAGGTAGTACTCTATTCCTGGTTTACCCCTGACTGAGCCTCCGACGTAGATATTACCACTATAACTATCTTCAGTTTTAACTAAAAGTGTACTTAGCTTCCCTACATCTAATACGACATCATCAGTGGCAAAGAGCATTAATTTAGCTTCAGTGCTCAAGTTAGTTCTCTCAATTTGTAAATCCGTGGCAGTTTTCACTATTCTCAAATTAGGACGTTCCGTGAAAGTATGCCCAAGCAACACCGGTATATTTATAAGTGAATCATCAACAATAAGAACCTCTACCTGTTTCTCCTTCACGTGCTGTACCTCGATCGTAACAAAAGCTTTACCTACTGGTAGATATGGGACGTTCCCTAACCCCCTTAACATTGGGCCCTCTACGGCGTCCCACCTGAGTCCGATTTTATAGGCATCGCTTTTGCGAATAAGTGTAGCTTGACTACCTAGGTCGACCTGACATGGGGTATTTACACCATTTATTTTTATAACTATCCTATATTTATCGTTACTATCGGTATCAATTGAAACTTCAAGTATATTTTTAGATTTAGCCTGCAAGCTATTATTATTATTAGCATTTGAGTTACTGGAATTCTTTTTAGGACAAGCACTCGAGTTATGACCTAGAAAGTTACATTCTGAGCATTTATTTATAGGTTTACGGCATTGGTAGCTCATATGTCCAGTTTCGTTGCAATTAAAACAAACTGCATTTCCCTTTGTCCGATTTTTCATGACATACTCACTAGTCCTTAGAGGCAATGTGGTAGAAGACGTGGTAAGGTTAGGAAACTCTTTATTAATACCATCTCTTCTAATATCATTGTTCTCTCGAGGTTGAGTCTTAACGGTTTTGAAAAACTCTAACGTTTCCTCCGGCTTTTCAAATCTCCCTGCTTGAGCACTTAGACGAATTCCTTTGTCCTCTATGCCAAATATAAGACAATCTACCGCTTGCTTACCAAATATTTTACAACGATTCAGTAAGTTAATCTTAGAAAAGTAGTATAACTCTAACGAATCTCCAGGGCGTGCCCTTCTATCAAGCATTTCAGTCAGCAACTCTGCGTAGTTCTCAGTAGAAGGAAAAGATTCACGCAATAAGCACTTCCACTCCACCCATGAATGCTTAATAGATGGCAAACCCTGGTACCAGGTTTTGGCGTGTCCTATCAGTTTGGGCAGGGCATAATGAACCGTTTGCTTGTCATTCCAATTGTAAATATCTGAGCATTCGTCTACTTTACTTATCCACATGTCAATTGTTTGCTCCCGAGAAAGTGGATCGTAGTCCGGGAGGACGTTATTTAACATAGGAAACGATTCACGATCCCTGCCCTTAAAAATATTAACAAATTCTTCGAAAATATTAACAGGTTTTTGTGGATCAGAGCCTCCAATGTCATTTCTAAGAGGGTCTATCTGACGTTGACGACTGTCACAAGTTTCACGTAACGCTGCATTGCAGCTCCGTTGCCTCGACAGTTCTTGCTCTAATAGACGTAGCTTTTCGTGCAACTCATCACGATCATCGTTTCTCTTACGACTATCACTAAGACTGCGGCGACCGATCCCTCTCCGACTATGACTGCGGCTATGTCGGTTGCTCCTAGGTCTACTACGACTGCGAGTACGCTGTCTGCTCTCGCCAGGCAAGCCACGTCTGCGACGGGGTCTATTTTCAGGCAAATTACGATTGGTACTTGATTCATGATTAAATAGCTCACGGTCACTGCAATTGCTGCCTCGGCTGTGATGGCTTCGACCGCGATGACGGCTTCGGCTTCGCTCACGGCTTCGACTGTTGCGTCTTGTCCGGCTTCGACTTCTTCGCTTGCCAATTATAGGATTCCACTCGGTATCAGCTGTTGGCAGTATGGGGCTCCCAGGTGGCGCAGGTGTCTGTAGTTTCCGGTTCCGGCACTGTTTTTCCTTAGCAAAACTGTCTCTTCCCATTCTCTGAAACTCGAAATAATTCCTCTTTGTATATGTCCAATACAATTTGTCGTGAGGGTGAAGTAATATTTATCAAATTTTTAAACTCATTTTTAATCTAAAGTAATCACTTTAGGGACTTACGTTTATTGTAATTTTGTATAGTCAAACAATTTAGTGATCCGTTATGTAACCAAAAGCAATAATATTTAAGAAAAATAAGACCTAATTACAGCAAAAAAAAATAGGAGAACAATCAATCCATTACCATCCATGTTTCTTAAGTTCATTTTTAATTATTTTATTACTTCAATTAGATAATAACCAGTATGGAACCAACAAGTAGCCATATTTCATTTTAATAAATAAATAAAAATAAGCGAAATATAAACCACTTACAAATATGCCGTAATGGGACGATGGTTGCTATAGAAAAGTTAAATCGGTATTTATTTCACCGATCCAAGTAGTAAAATACATTTTTATGAGGATTATAACCTAAGAAGCTGGCAGGAAAACTAGGATTGTCATTATTTTCAACATTATATTCAATTAAAACCACTTCATACAACAAAGTTAATAATTTACTCCTACCTCCAATTCAAGGGAAAAATAAAATATTGTATCCGTACCTTAGATGTTGATCCGTGGACGTAGCAAAAACGATATATTTTTGCGGTAATCCCACTTCTGAGCTGAAACGCCCGGAAGGTTTTGTTGCTGAAGAAAACACGTAGTTCTATTGATCTGTATTTTTTTATTCCACACCGCTCATTTTACACAACTGTACTCGACGAATGCACAAACTCGAATGGCCGACCGAGTGACTGTTCAGAAATCGACCGATTAATTGAATGAATGATTATAAAGTAATTGACGTGATCAAAATAAATAAGATACAGATAATACTGTCATGACTATTTGAAAGAGGTTAAATTATGTGTACTGGATTAAAATAAGTAGTGATTGGTAATAATATTTTACTGACTGTTACATACGGCAATTCGTTTCTGTCACTAAAAACCTAATTTTTAGCTATTGTTTTAGGACTAACAATAATATTGTAAATGAACATTCGGAATAATACACAGTATATAATACAATACTTAGGACATTTGACTTTATTTCATGTAAAATTAGTAGATTCAACTATTATAGTAATCGAAATTATGACAGAATAGTTTTAGGACTAAAGATAATTATATAACACAAAATTTCGAATTTTTGAACATTATGGTTACTGAAGTTTATTGCAAACGTGTTATGGATAATGATTTTCGGACAAACAATGTTAGGAGAAAAAAGGGAGTACCGAATCAGAATCAGAATCAGAATTTTTATTTGCGTAAAACATGGTATTTGATGATGTTACAACATAATATAGTGCACATGTTTTGCTATTACAAATAGCATGCAAAATTTACATTATATTATTTAAAGTAAGTGTTATCAATAAACAATATTAAACAAAATTTATATCTAATTACTATAAATAAAATTAAAATGAAGATAACTAATATATGTCAATTATAATGAATTGTATTAGGAACTAAATTTCATGTCAATAAAATCTTTCATGTCATATATTCTTTTGTTAATAAGCCACTTATGTAATTTTCATTTAAATTGGTTAAGATTTAAGTTTTTTATGTCATTCGGAATTTTATTATTTTATTATTATTATTATTTTATTAACAGGCAGGCAGTTGAAATAACTGATGATTGCCCGTATCAGGTTGTTCTTTTTTTTTATTTTTTTTATGTATGCAGTTCAAAATGCTTATCTAGCCTGTTCTTAAATTGGTTTACATTCTGTGCTGAGACTACCTCTTCTGGAAGCTTATTCCACGCTTTAACCACTCGTTTGTTCAAGAAGTGTTTGTGAGGGTTGTTGTGCGAGATATCGACGGCACATAGCTTTAGGTGGTGTCCTCGTCGATGGTGTGGCTTTCGCTCAAAGAAATGTTGAAACTCTTCAAGGTCATAATGTCCATATAATATCTTGAATGTCTCAATCAAATCTCCACGGTCTCGGCGATCTTTTAACGTTGTGAGCTTCAAAATCTTCAAGCGTTCCTCATATGGGAGTCGTTTAAGTGATCTAGGTATTTTAGTGAAACTGCGTTGTACTTTCTCCAGAAGCTCAATGTCCTTTGAAAAATAGGGACTCCATACTTGAAATGCGTACTCTAAGATTGGTCTGACAAAGGTTTTGAGAATTCGAACCATCATTTCAGGCGTCAGGGTACCAAACGCTTTTCTGATAAGGTAGATTAGGCTTTTAGCTTTCTTGGTGATTGAAACTATGTGTTCCTCCCACTTCAGATCTTCCGTAACCTTCACTCCTAAGTCTGTTTGTACCCTGACTGCCGTCAGTTCAGCATTATTCAATTTATAAGTCAGGTGTGGATTGCGTCTACCTATGTGCAGTACTGTACATTTCGAGGCGTTGAGGTTAATTAGCCATTCTTTAGACCAATTGGCAATTTTGTTTAGGTCGTCCTGTAGGCGGTCATAATTTGTGATTGGGTTAGCAAAAACCTTAGTGTCATCTGCGAAGATGCTGACATTAGACTGTAGGTGGTAGGGGAGATCGAATGTGTATATAATGTACAGCACTGGGCCCAAGACGGAACCCTGCGGCACTCCACTGTGTATCTCTAGGTGATCAGACCTCGCTTCCCACACCCGCACTTGTAGCGTCCTTTGCCGGAGAAATGCCTCTATCCACGCAAGTAATTTTTTCACGTATTCCAACAAAATCTAGCTTCTGTAGGAGTCTTCCTGTAGGGACCTTGTCAAAGGCTTTTTCGTAGTCTAAGTAGATCACGTCAATAGGTTCCTTCTCGTTGAAGTATTTTGTCCATGACGATAGGCATGATAAAAATTGGACACTGTTGACCGTCTTGGGCAAAATCCATGTTGCTGTTCCGGAATGACGTTGTGGGCGGTGAAGAAGTTTCTGATATGCTTGACGATAATCTTTTCCATAGCCTTGCACACTACGCTGGTCAAACTTATCGGTCTGTAGTTAGATGGTTCTAGCTTACTTCCTTTTTTGAATATAGGGGTCACCAATGCTGTTTTCCATAGTTCTGGCAAGATTCCAGTGTTGTAGGACGTCTGCATTATTGTTGCTAAGTACTCTGTGAGGTCGCATTTTTTTAACAAAACTACTGGGATATCATCTGGTCCTGGCGAGGAGTCTGTTCTCATTTCTTTTATGACTTGTTGAACTTTTTCTTGGGTAAATAATATTTCTTCAATGGGTTCCGCAACTCGAAGTATTGGATTTAAAACAGGCAACTGCGATTGCGGTTCTTTTTCAAAGACACTCGCAAACTGGTCTGCAAACACTTTGGCAATTTCGTTAGGTTCAGTCACTACTTGACCCTGCTGGTTGTGTAATACAGTTGGGATGCTTACTTTTGATGTCACCTGCTGTCTTGTATAAGAATAGAACCGTTTGGGCCCAGCATTAACCAAGTCAGTTTCATACGATATACGAGCCGATCTGTTTTGGTTAATTAGTTTGTTATTTAATTTTCTGTAGTTTTTATAGTGTTCTTCCAGACCAGTCAGCACATATCTCTTCCATAGTGCTTGTTTATCCTTTATAAGTTTTTTACTGTTTTTAGTTATCCACGGTTTATTAGTGTTACGCTGGTCTATTGTCACTCTAGGTCTACTGTCATTCGGAATTTTATTGTATATTTTTAGACACATTGTTAGGCAGCTTTTGTTGTATTTAACTGACCTTGGGATAATGTCTAACACCAGTCTATTTGGATCCCGTTTCAGTCTTGTGTTCCTATCGCTTGTTTTCATAAATAATTTAATATTACTTTTCACGAAACAGCTTATTTCAAAAATATACAGTGCTGGCAGCGGGAGCAAGTTTAAGTTTGCAAAAGCTGTTCTGCAAGACATGCCTGGCGGTATCCCACAGATAGCTCGAATACACTTTTTTTGGGCTATAAACGCCTTTTCTCTATTTGTGCTATTTCCCCACATTATTAGCCCATAGCGCAAAATAGAAGCTATAGAAGCTATATAAAATAGAAGCTATATAGGAGATGTGCTTTTTTCCAGTTTATTTCCAATCCAAAACGTGACGACACCTCTAGCACCTGTTCCAGCCTTTGAAGTGCTTCTAATTCATCTTTAGCTGGAATTAAAATATCATCGATGAATATCATTATTATTCCTTTCACAATCAACTCCCTAAAGGTTATGGTGACAAATCTCATAAATGTCTTAGGTGATGTAGAAAGACCAAATGGGGTTCTTAAGAACTGCCCATGGGCAGTTCGAGTTCATGATGAGTGACGAAAGAGGTGTACCTTCTAGAGTCTTCGGTTACTTTAAGATGGAAAAAGCCATTTTTTAAATCCAGCACACTAAATACTCTTGCCTCACGTAATTTGTCTATCAAATCATCCACTATGGGCAATGGGAATTCATCCTTCACAATTTTCTTATTTAGCAATCTATAATCCACACATACTCTTACTGATCCATCCTTTTTCTTTACCAACACTAATGGGCAGGAATACTCAGAATAACTCACCTGTATTATGCCGTTTTGCAACCACTCCTCTACCTGTTCCTCCACGATTTGCTGTTCAGTAATAGATAGTCTCCTAGGCCGTTGGGCTACTGGTATATCATCCTTAAGTACTATTTTCAGTTCAATTGGCGCCTCCTCTGTTTGAATAGGTTTGTATCCCTTGATGCACTTTATCACCTTACTTTTTACCAATGGATCGACTATGTGGTCTAAAACAATGTTGATACACCCTGCAAAATAATGTATTTTACTAATCCAGTCAAAATCTTCAGGCAAAAACTTTACTGACCCTTCGTTCATTATCATGGTTACAAAGCCTAACAGTTCCTGACCAATTATCACTCGATAAGGCATTACATTGTCGGGGACTACGTGAAATATTACATCTTTAAAAAGCAATCCATCTACGAACACTTCCGCATTTATTTTGCAAGTAGATTGCACTTGTGACTGTCCAAGTCCACTCAACACCAAGTTGTCGTCCATTCCGGCCGCTTTTAGCGATGTAAACAAACTCAACGACACCAAATTCACGGCACTACCGGTATCAACTAACGCGTTAACTGTTATTTCGTTTATTTTTATCACTTTAATGGATTTTTTCGCACTCTTTTTATTTACGATTTGCATAACTTCATGGTCACAAACGTCAGTTTCGCTGTCATTGTCAGTTTCAATGGGGACACTACAGGAACCGGAACAATGATGCTCGTTTGTCGACGTTCCAAACATGGCTGACGGCTGTTTTACCGACACCGCTCCTCTGTGGGCCGATGATGACACTTTAAATTTTCCCGCCGAAACTCCGCTCCCTCCTCTGCTATTAGCTGCGGCTGCTGTACAATGCTGTCCAATATGGCCGCTCTGGTTACAACAAAAGCATTTAACGCCTTTCACACATGCACTAGCTACATGACCCATGCCTCCACAATTGTGGCATCGTCTTGGAGTAGTTGTAGATGATGATGATGAGGTTCGCTGCGCTTTAGCCTCCTGGGCAAGTTTAGCTTGGGCAGCCGTCTTCTCTTTCATGCGCTCGTATATACGTAGTTTTTCCTTTAAAGCACCGTATGTTGTCGCGCCATATAAGATAGCTTTATTATTCTCCTGATCTTGTATCCCATCCACAATGTTTTTTTTACGAGAAAAAACAAACATGTAACATTTGAATATAGTTTAAACAATGACAAATTGAAGCGTGACGTTATGACGAAGGATCTCGGTATTTAACTAGATTCTAAACTAACATTCTCCAACCACATAACATATGTGATAAACAAGGCCTATAAGACCTTGGGTTTCGTTCTTCGCGCAAGCAAACCCTTCTCAGACACACACTGTTTAAAGGTTCTATATTATGCTTACGTACGTAGTGTACTCGAATACTGTAGTGTCATCTGGAGTCCGCAATACGTAACGTACACGCAGGGCATAGAGTCTATACAAGGTATATTTGTTAAACATTTAAACTACCGACAACATAAACAATTTAACGTATACGAGGACTCATGTACCTTTCACAAACTTCAAACTCTCGAAAACAGACGTAAACTTCTGGAAATGTCCTTTCTGTACGACATATGTTGTGGATCTATAGACTCTAGCGACCTCCTAACTTTAGTCTTGAGCTTGAATGCCCCGTCTACCCGCACTAGACATACGGCGACTACCTTATTTCATGTCCCTAGCACCCGAACGAATTATGCCCAGAACTTTGTTGTATGTCGCATATCGCGATCATATAACAAACACTTTCATACCGTTGATCCTTTTTGTTCGAGTAAACAGTTATTTAAGAAAGGCATTTTGGGTGTGATAGGAAAAATCAATAAATAAATATTAATACTAGACATACACACACACACACACACACACACACACACACACACACACACACACACACACACACACACACACACACACACACACACACACACACACACACACACACACACACACACACACACACACACACACACACACACACACACACACACACACACACATATTATGCACATTGTTGATTGTATGGTGTTCACGTTCCCCTCTTTAACACGTATTGTATAAAATGTAACAAAATGTAAATCCAATACTGGCTGTCTGCTTTGTCACCAAGAAAATGTATTATGTACTTAAGAGCTGTGGATTTTGTAAAAAATAAAATAAAATAAATAAAATAAAAATGTACTGTATGGCAACGTAATCTGCAATTTTAGCCCGTTTCCCCAACTCCTTCATAGTTAGTAGGTACTGGTAATAAGACTCACTCTCGAGCTTTTTGCGAGCTGCCATTATTTCATGCATTTCCTTTGGGTTTACGGAATCTGGAAACTCCTTAAATATAGCGGCCTTGAGTTCATCAAATGTTTTAAAAGTTTTTTCCGTCCGCCGCCATAGCTCTGCCGTTCCTGTTAGCGTTCGCCTAGCTATGATTAGCTTTTGTTGTTGCAACCACTGAAATATTTCTGCATTGTCCTCAATATCTTGCTCCCACTGCGACACAGGGTACGTTTTATCATCACCGCTGAACCTTGCTATGGTGTTGTACACGCCGAGGAAGCCATCTGTGGTCGCGCCAACGGTACAATCGTTTTTCAGATTCTCGTCAACTTGATTCACTTCTGCCGTTAGTTTGTTCTGGGCTTCAGACATAGTTCTTCGTATCTTCGTTTATATCGTCTTAAGATTCGTCGTATTTTCTCTTCTCTTCGTGCAAGAATAAACCTCACCCCGCCGGCCGCGTGCAAGAAAGAGGTTATGTCGCCAATCAGTAAAGTACGTTCGTCGTAAGTATTTTCTTGAGATCCCGGACGAGCCCCTAAAATTGTGGGTCCAGGATATGGGCTCAAGAGAAAAACCGCACTCACTTTTAAACTTAAATATTTTATTGGTAAAAAACCACCCGTTCGTTACATTTCAGTCTGTCACACACTCTCTACACCTTATTCCAAAAAAAAACATAGACTTTACGTACCATAGACAATATTTTAAAAAAAACAAACCGTTTCGTTTCTACATATAAAATTCAAAAAAGCTTGTTTTTAATTAAATTCAACTAAGTATAAATTACAATAAAAAGTAAAATCGACCTGGGTAAGAGACGATCACGGAATATAAACCAGAAAGTTACTACACAACATAAATCTAATCCAACTTTTTCAGAATGCACATGAAACCAGTTCTTTGATAGGTCATTTATAATTTAACACTTGAATTAAATAAATCGATGTCTGAGTCGCTAGCTATCGCATTGAAAACGTTAGCCGCCCTTATGAAGAACGAATTCTTTCTGTAATTAGTCGCACTATGAGGAACAGAAAGAGTTGTGGGACGTTTAAAGGTCGTACTAGGAACTGTAATATTAATGTATGAAAGGAGATGAGGTGAATCTGTTTTAGACTGAGCAATTTTCAAAAGATAGATGATATCGGCAATTTTGCGCCTATATTGCAACGGCAGTGTATGGTGTTTGCTGCATCTCCTCTCATAGTTATTGATATAGGTCCCGCTCTTGTACTGTAGGTACCGCATAAATTTACGCTGAATGCACTCTAATCTGTTTATGTATATATCGTACTGTGGATTCCAAACCTGTGAACAATACTCGAGGATACTACGCACATACGAGCAATATAATATTTTTGCAACTTTGACGTTCTTAAATTGAGAGCACGAACGCATGATGAACCCCAAGAACCTATTGGCTTTTTTCGCTGTATAGTCAATGTGTTTTTCGTAGGTCAACTTAGAGTCATGTATTATACCTAAATCTCGGATTTCATCAACTCTCTTGAGCCCTGTTTCCCTGAGTTTATAAGTGAAGTTTGTTGTGTTAGATTTACGACAAAAAATTACACTGTAACACTTAGCAATATTTTAATCTAATTTATTAATTTAACAATATTCTTCAAACCTATCCAGATCCTCCTGAAGTTGATAGCAATCTATTAAATTATTAATTTGTCCAATATTTATTAATTTCTAATTGTCCGAAATAAATAAGTTTTATTTTATTTTAATATTTAACCATAAGTCATAATTTTATTACAAAAGGACATAATAACATTTATTTTACCTGACGAGCTCTGTCCGGGTCCACAACTGACTGTGTCTTTTTTTTTTTTTTTTTTGGACGGACCTATCGCTGAGTGCCTTTGAGGAAGACATTCGCCAGCTTAACCCGGGCAGTTGTGGCGTGCGCTGAAGGCGCACAGCCTAGGTCCGCCCCGCTAGCGGTCGCCGCGACCCGGCCGAGTGTGAGGCTTCGCGCAGCGAAGCCTCAGACTCGTACGTGTCGAGCCCCATACTAGCAGGCGTGATCGGGAACTGACTGTCTCTGCGCACTGCGAGCGCTTTTATGCTACGGCACAAACAAGTGGCTAGGCGAGTGGGGAGAACACGTGCTGTTTATTTCGTTTGCAACAAAAATTGTTTGCGTTTTTAATGCATACTCTTTCTATACAATTTTAATCGATATTAACCTAATTATAAATGTAACTATTAAAATGTTAAAGAAATCTATTAATCTCCCACATGTTTTTTTTTACATAGCCTTAACAGATATTGTGGTACTTATTTTATTTTTATCAAAACATAACTTCATATTTATTGAAGTAGAACCTGGAAAAAAATTATTAACAATATGTCTGTTGGAACATTTTGTTTAGCATATGATATTTTTTTATTACATAGCTTTAACAGATATTGTCTCACTTTATTTAGTTTTACTAAAACATAACTTCATACTATGAAGTGGAACCTTGAAAAAAGTTTAGATAGATAGATAGATTTTCCGCGGGTAGGCGCGAAAGGCGATTGATGTGATATTTCTGTCCCCTATATTTTATATTAATTTAAATAGTAAAGACCAGATTAAATATATATAAAGTGTTCAGTATTGATATTGGTCTGTAATTAGCGACTAATGTTTTCAGGTCCTTTTTAGGAACTGGTACTATGAGAGCTCTCTTCCATATGTCAGGACAAAGTCCTTCCCGCAAACATCTGTTAAAGATAAACGAGATAGGTTCCGCAAGAGTTTTAGCACAGTTTTTGAAGAATAAAGGGGGTATACCATCACAACCCGGTCCCTTTGAAGCATCAAGGCCTTCCAACAGCTTTAAAACATACTCACGCGAGACTACTATACTATGCAGAGATTCGGTATGATGCACTACACTACCATCAGCATATTGTGCCGAACAGTCACCGGCTGGCCCCCTGAAGTTTTCGAGGAAAAACTCGTTAAAAGCCTCACACATTACTTTTTCGTTGTCCAAAACCACATCCTTGAAATGCACCCTGTTAGGATAAATAGATTGCGTTTTTTTTTTTGACTTTATAAAAGACCAAAAAAGCCTAGGTGTCTTTTTGATATTTGTCTGAGACGCAGCTATAAATGATTCGTAACATTTATTTTGCAATTCTTTCTGTCTTTTTCTTAATAATGAAAAAGACAAATAATCTACGGGGTTTTTATGCTTTTTCCATATTTTGTGAATCTTGGCTTTTTCCTTTATAACATTAACACATAATATAAGAGTAACACAGATTATATATTTTGGGATGACCCAAATGAATTAATTGAAAGGCTAAAGTTACTCCTTGCTTCACAAAGTGCTGGCAATACTAATCATGATAATGAAATATTATCAATTATTGAAGAGTTGAAGGAAGCAGGTATTATAAAAACATAAAAACTATTACAGAGTAGTCATTTCATGAAAGTCTACTGAACAAGAATGAGTATAAATGTAATTACTTTGCTACAAGATATAAAAAAAACTGTGTCTTACATCCGCAACACAATAAGATTTCAACATCGAGTGAGCCTGAGTCCTGCATTAAAGCTCAGTATGATTATATCAATCAAATCGAAATTAAATTTTTAGAGAAAATATTGAATATTAGTAAATCGATTCAAAACTTAACCAATCGAATAAAATATTTTGAAGAAAAAGCTAGTTTAAGAGAATAAGCAGGGCACCTAAATACATATTATGAGCAAAATAGATGTAGTAAACGAACTTCATAAAAGTGCTCGAGTAAATTTTGACAGAAGAAATGTACTTCTAAAAGATATAGATGATCTGTGGCAAGCAGATTTAATAGATATGCAAGCAATATCTCATTTTAATTATGGTTTTAAATATATACTTACAATTATAGATTGTTTCTCTAAATATGCATGGGTAGTTGCGCTAAAGCAAAAAAACAAAGATAGTGTTTCTGAAGCATTTGAACAAATATTAAAAAATGGACGTGTCCCAAAAAACTTGCAGACCGACTTTGGCAAAGAATTTTACAATGTTAAATTTAAATCTATTATGGATAAATATAAGATTAACCATTATTCTACGTACTCTACTAAAAAAGCTTCTATCGTAGAAAGATTTATCAGAACTTTAAAAAATAAGTTGTACAAAGAATTTAGCTTAAAAGGAAATTATAAATGAAAAAATATAGTTCTTAATGAAAAAGTACACGAATACAACAATACCGTTCACAGAACCATTGGTCAGACTCCAGCATCAATAAACCATAAAAACAAAACAAGTATATTACAAAAGTATATTAAAATGGTCTGCTCTAGAAAAAAAACCAAAGGTAAATTTAAAATCGGAGATTATGTAAGAATAAGTAAATACAAAGCTTGCTTTGATAAAGGTTATACTCCAAACTGGTCAACGGAAATATTTAAGGTTGTTGAAATACTAAAAACTAGCCCACCATCTTATTTAATAAAAGATGCTAAGAATCGTCCGATATTGGGTGCTTTTTATTCTCAAGAACTTCAGAAAACTAAACATCATAATGTTTACTTAGTTGAAAAAGTTTTAAAACGGAAAGGTAATCTTCTTTATGTTAAATGGCTTGGTCTACCAATTTGTGAGAATAGATGGATAAATAAAACGGATGTATTATAAAAAATATATAAATATAGCTTACAATTAATGAAACATCATTTGCAATTAGTTTGTCGCACAATATAGACTTTTGTGTAACATAATCGTCCATATAATAATTGATTACAAAAATGAAGTCAAGAATGTTATTTAAGGGACAGCAAAAACCAGATTCAAATGAAAAAGAAATAGGAACGAGAAATTTATACAGAAAGCATACATCAAAAGGTTTAAAAAAAAGTTTTCGGAAAATCGTTTCATGTACTAAAAAACATATTAAGAACATAAAACCCAAATGTAAGAATGGTTTGATGAAATTAGCACATGCGACTGCTCAAGAATTAGCATCAGGCATAGCAATAAAATTACCGAGGGTAATACCCGTACCTAAAACTGGAGGCTTTCTTCCTTTAATACCGATATTTGCTGGTTTGTCTGCTGCTGGAAGTTTGATTGGTGGTGCTGCAGGTATCGCAAAAGCAATAAATGCGTATAAAGCTGCTAAAAAACAAATGATAGAATTGGGAAGACATAACCAGAAAATGGAAGCAGTGTGTATTGGTAGAGGATTGCAGCTAAAACCTTATAAAAGTGGTCTTGGTATTTATGTTACAAAGCAAAAAAACTGAATTCTCGGCTACCTAATAGAGCTTTGACTAATATCGATATTATAAAGCATTAAAAAAACATTCCTTTTTTCCGTGGTGTTTATGAGAGACGAATTGCCCCACAAACCTTTTCCATTAGAATGTGGAGTAATTAACCTTGACACTTCGAAAAACACAGGTACACATTGGGTAGCCTATGGAAAAATATATGATCATATTGAATATTTTGACAGTTACGGTAATTTAAAACCACCTAAAGAATTCTTAAGATACATTGGAAGCAATATTTATTATAACTATGATAATGTACAGAAAAATCATTTATACAACTGTGGTCATTTATGTTTAAAATTTATTAAGTCATTTTGGAAAAACAACAAAATAATAAATAATAGTTCATTTACTATTATGCTATGTCAGTTTTTGCTAAATCAAGTATAAATTGAATTTGTAAACTATTTTACAATCATTACATCTTTGTCAGCAGCCATAAAGATTACGTTACAATAAATAAATTTGAATTAGGTGATTATTATAATAGTTATATATTATACATACACACGTAATATTTTAGGGAGTCAGTACATCATGATTGTGTTTAATAAAAGTGCGCTTCATAGAAGCAAACTTAATATTTCACTTCCTATAGTTAAAGACGATACACGTACAACTTTTGTTAAAATTAAAAATATTACGAAGGAAAATAAGAAATTCTTAAAAGATCTTGGATTTAAATTAGGAAATGCTACAAATTATAGACCTCCCGCATCATGATAATACCATTGAAAGCTATGAGGTTCATAGCTACAACCCATACAATAACAGCTTTAAAGATAGTGATTAAATTAGAATACCAATCCATCAGCAAGATATCTATGTGCTACCTTCAAGTAGCTCTATCTACATAGAAGGTTTTGCTAAAGTGTGCGCAAAAGATCCAACAGGAAAAATAGTAGAAAAAAATGATAATTTCATAAACAATCCAATTACGTATTTGTTTCAAGATATACGATACGAATTAAACGGTGTAGAAATAGATCGTATTAAAAATGCTGGAATCACTACAACAATAAAGTCTTCTATATCCATGAATGAAGGTGAAAGCAAAGCTGCAGCAGTTTGGGGTTAAAATTTAAAAGGTGTGACACTATAAAAAGGATATTTTAATGTTATTATCCCATTGAACAAATTATTAGGGTTTGCTGAAGATTATAATAAACTTATTATTAATTGTAGACATGAACTTATATTACATCGAAGTAGTTCCGTTGTAAATTGTGTTATCATGGATAAAAATGAGTATGTAGAAATAGACATTCAAAAGGTACAATGGCGTATGCCTCATATAAAAGTTTCAGATCGCACTAAATTGTTATTACTTAAACAATTGGAGAAAGATCGTCCAGTACAGTTTGCATTTAGAAATTGGGATTTATATGAGTACCCACTCTTGCCAAAAACTACTAAGCACTCGTGGTCGATCAAAACTGTCTCCCAGTTGGAGAAACCGAGATTTGTAATTTTTGGTTTACAAACAAATAGAAGACTTGATACAGCGCTAAGTTCATCTATGTTTGATCATTGTAAAGTAACGAATCTTAAGCTATTTTTAAATTCTCAATACTATCCATATGATTCACTTAATCTGAATTTCGATGAGGGTAAATATAGTATATTATATGAGATGTCTGCGAACTTTCGTCAGTCATATTTTTTTAACAGCGGTATTGATCCATTGCTTGACTTGCAACAATTCAAAAAAACAGCTCCGTTATTTGTTATTGACTGCTCTCGCCAGAACAATACATTAAAATCAGGTCCAGTTGATGTTCGGCTAGAAATTGAATGCTTTGAAGAGATACCAGACAATACCACAGCTTACTGTCTGATTATAAACGATCGTGTCTTTAAATACAAACCTTTGATTAACATTGTCAGAAAACTAACATGAATAATATTATAGTGGATGTTCAAGGATTCAAGACTGAACGAAATGAATTTATTCCTAAGGAAATTGCTATAATGTGGAACAAACAAGTTTTTGTAATGCTTATAAAACCACCATTCCCATTTTATAACTTAACAAAGAAAGAAAGAATACAAGTAGCCTGGATAGAAAAAAATAGAAACATTTATTGGAATGAAGGATTCGTTCCTTATCTAAACTATCAGAATATCCTAAACATTTTTTTTAAAAATAAGTGTATATTCTCAAAAGGTTGTGAAAAGGTGCTTTGGTTGAAAGATTTATGTTTTGTTGTAATAACATTCACAATTTAGAAAATAAAAATTGTCCTAGTTTAGTAACATTATGTGACAAGTATATTAATTCATCTGATATTGAAAGTTGCATTTTTCATAATAATATATGTGCTTTAAAGAATGTGTTTTTACTAAGTAAATGGTGTACAGAAGATAATGTTTTATAAGATAATTAACGAATATAAATAAATATATAAGGTGTTAAAAAATCAGTGTCAAATATTTTAAGGGTAATGAGTTTACGTTGTGACTAACAATTTTTGTGAGATTTTTTTTAAAATTTAAGCCTTAGTTTTCGAGAAAAACACGATCGAAAGTTTGATAATAAACTCAAATATCAACATCCTATAACACCTGATCACTACTACGGACAAACTACTCCGTACAGCAAGAAACGCTCGCTTGTGTGCGTGCTACAATGATTTATTGCCAAAATCCGCCGAAGGACGAACGACTTTTATTCAATTATAAACTCTAAATCGATGTTAATCGATTAAAATTTCAAAATTTTAGTGTAAAGGCGGCATTAGTCCAAATGCGAGTCAAAGATACCGCTTTAAAAACAGTCGATATTCAATTTTAGATTCTAATTCGTTATCATAAGGTTGATTTTATTTTTTAAGTTTCTGAGGGCGGCGAAACACACACGATTTAGGAAATGCCGAAAGACAGAGAAAGTACTGTTAACAAAAACAGTTTCTTATTTTACATTTCTTATGAATGAAAAAAAGGATTGATGGCAAAGTGCTTTTAGGGTAAGGTTGAGGTCTTGGATCCGATCCCCGGCAAACTAGTTATGTTTCGGAGTACTCTTACTGACCTTGACCTAAGGTTAAGGACGAGTACGCTTATCTAAAATAAATAACAAATAATTTGAACCTGCTTTTTAAATGATTTTTTATGCTTTGTGTTGTGCGTTGGTTTATTTATTAAGAACTAAAAGTAAAGTCAATGAGCCAGACGTTGCGTAGGTACGCAATAATTTATAGGTATCAATAAGGTTAAACTGGGGTATACCCTGTACAACGAAACTGTTATTCGTCTCCCAAACACTCAAACGGGGCATAATTTAACACATTTTTCTGAATCTCGTCTGGAAGTTGACTGCGACTACTTCACCACATGTAGATACATAGTAAATTTACATGATAAATGCATTTTAGTGATTAGACAGATACATTTTTGATTGCTGTTTATTCAACGTAAAGGATAAAATGTTGAATACTTGTACTTACAGTATCCGGCGGTAGGGAATGCACGCACATGGAGCTAAAGAGGGAGGGAGGGAGGGTACAACTGGCTAGTACCTTCAAAACTTAAGATTGCTAAGCTACTAGTTAATACCAATTATAACAAGTTAAATAATTAGTAGGTACAATACGCGGCGCTAGAATGAACATCAAGCTAACGAGTAAAATAATCGGTTAGTTTCGGCTTTCATAGAACGTCGTTTCTGTCGCACGGATTATCTCTCTTTTTAGCTCGATGTGCATACTGCATACTACCGCCGCGTACTGTACCTAATATTTGATTTGGTATCACTGGTAAGAACTAGTAGCAATCTTAATTTGTAGTTTAGCACGGTAATACAAGATTCGAATTGATAAGTAAAAAATAATTACACCAAAAAAACAATAACACCAAATAATTGAGTGATTTTTTTTGCTAATGCTACGCTTACACGTGCCATAGGTATGCGCTTTTTATTTATTATTACTCCTGCAAATTGCAAAACAGTCACAACAATCGAATCGATCAATCGGCGCTAGACCTTCTCTTGTGTTTGACGTTAATTGCGAAGTCTCACCATGCCATACAGGTATTCGGACTCTGATTACCTCAACATGGTTATGTGCTACCATGAGGCAAACTACAGTTTAGTGGAAGCAGTAAGGCTGTTCCACGAACGGCACGGTGTGCGCGTGTGTCCACGCACAATCTTAGGGGCTGAACAACGGTTTCGTGAAAGTGGTAGGTTCATGCCTTCTGGTGATGCTGGCAGACCTCGCAGTTCAGTACAGCTTGAAGAGGACGTGCTGAATTTCTTCGAGCTCCACCCGACCGCCAGTACGAGGGATGCTGCTGCCGTTTTCAACACTAACCATGTGTACGTGTGGAAAGTGCTGAAGAGGGAGCGAAGACACCCCTACCACTTCACGAGAGTGCAGGAGCTGATGCCGCAGGACTACGCGCCACGCGTGGAGTTCTGTCAGTGGATCCGGCGTAACAGCCTAGCCAACATATTGTGGACGGATGAGTGCACCTTCACCAGAGTGGGCATGTTCAATATCCACAATGCTCACTACTGGTCTGAGGAGAGCTTTGCATTCAGGAGAATGGGGGGCACTTCCAACAACTATTGTAAATAATTTTGTAAATAAGTGACTGTGATTTTGTACATAATAATGAACTACCTTTAAACACGCCAAGTAAGAGTAAGTAAACCTTGTTATCTGCATTGACTGATAGAAATAGCCTAGTAGTACCTATCTCCATAGAATTATGTTGCATTAAATCAGGTGATGAGTAATAAATTATTTTACGCTTACTTGCCAGTCCAAAGCCTGGAAAAGTGTGATGGGAGGTGGAAATTCTTTATTTGTTTTGTGTTCTTAAAATAAAAGTGATATTTTTAGTAATAAGTGTATTTATTAATTGTCAACATGTGTAATTTAATTAAAAATGTTTTTTTTTAATAAACTGTATTTTTATTTTACCGTAAGAACTGATAGAAGTAATTAACATTAAAATTACAACATAAAGTGACAAACTGTCAGTTGCTGAAGAATGTATTATCTTTAAAGACAGCATTAACACTTATTTTTCTATTTTGTGTACGAACGTTATGTTACAGACCTGCATTATAGCTATAAGTCGTCTTTAAAGATAATAAGGCCCAGTTTCAATACTTGCTGATAAGTTCTGGATAACCTATCTGGCACTTGTTTTGACAGATAACCCATACAATTAGCTTTCTTAAGCCTTTCTGCAACTCGCGGCAATTATCTAAAAGGAGTAGGTACGTCACACATGCACACACACACACACACACACACAATGACATGAAACGAGTGAGACAGAAATGATAACAGTGTTTCTATCTCAAAGAAAATTCATTCATACACACACACCCAATGTCTAGCATGAGCTTGTGTGTCGTATGATTTTATGTGCACATGAATGAGATCCTAGGGATTATGAATAGGTTCTGACTAGTATTAACATCGTGCGAGAGTGTTTGTTTGCGTTTGTGGGAGTTTGCGATCATGTACAGGATGATATAAATTATTTATATCAATAAACATTTTCTTTTTGCGATTTATTCAAATCCGTTCTATAGTTTTAAATTTCTCTTAAATATGATCCATGTGGTAGTCTCAGTTACCCCTTAAAATATTTGACGTTGATTTTTTAACACCTTATATTCATACAAGTGTTGGTTTTTATTTCATTTTAAATTAGTTTCAGGTTATTGATCATACATTTCTAAATAAAATATGTTGGATTTATGAAGACTTGAGTAAGTGAATGATACAAATAAATTAATCAATTTTTGAAGTAGTAAACATTAAAAACTTGATTAATCCAAAAAAAATAAAATTTTAATAAATATCTGAACAATTGAAAACGTGATACAAAACTTTTGCAAGTTTTTTTTTTTAATTAGCGATACTTATGTGAATAATGAAATAAAATAATAATTGAAAATTTGAATAAATGAAAAGTAGAATGAATAGATGAAAATATGAATTAATGAAAAGTAGAATTTGGGGGTGCTGGATCTCCTGTGATCCAGCAGCCCCAATTTCTACCTACTAAACAGGGAATGGATTAAATTGAGAAGTGACTTAAAAATATTAATAAAATCAAGATAAACTGATGGATGGGGATCAAAGAAAAACAAACAATTGAATTACACGGATTCTGCGATGCTTCAAAAAAGGCATACGCTGGCGTAATTTACTGTAAGATAATCGATGGAGATAAAATAACCATTACATTAGTCGCGGCAAAAGCCAGACTAGTACCCATCAGTAAGGAAGTTTCAACCCTGAGGTTGGAATTAATGGGCGCACTACTATTAACACAGTTAATGAAAAGTTCAAAGCTGTTTACCAGACTATAATATACACCTATTCGCTTGGACTGACTCTACTGCAGTGTTAGGTTGGTTACAAGGAGATCCAGCACGCTGGAGACCATTTGTGGCAAATCGCGTAAAAGAAGTTACAAAAACAATATCATCAAACAAATGGCTTTATGTTAAGACTAGCGAAAATCCTGCTGACTGCGCCACTCGTGGTTTGGCCACGCAAGAACTCATAGATCACAATTTATGGTGGTAAGACCCATCATGGCTTCCATCACACACCATCAACAATGAAGAAAAAATCAGTTATGAGACCAATTTAGAAGAAAAAACATTAAATTTGCGACAAACCAATGCAGCAATGCTAAATCAAGAAAATACAGTCATTACAAGCATAATAATGCGTTTATTAAATTACAACAGTTCAATAAATAAAATCATTCGAATTTTTGCATGAATATTGCAATTACCTACCTCACCTAGGTGTTCACATTGATAGCGCGCTTACCTGGACGACGCAAATTTCGGAGGTCAGCAGGAAAATGTTTGCAGCGGCGGCATCAAATAATAGATTACGCAATTTCTTACAAATACCTACTAAGATTGCGCTTGTACAGGCCCTACTTTTTCCTATTCTTGATTATGCAGATTGTTGCTACTCAGATCTTAACGAATGTCTCCTAAGCAAGCTCGAGCGCCTTCAGAATTTCTGCATTCGTATCATCTATGGTCTACGTAAGTACGACCATGTCTCAGAATACCGAGCTTTGCTAGAATGGCTTCCTATACGACGTCGGCGTGAGTATCATATGCTTTCCTTTTTATTTTCTATATTATTCAATCCAAAGTCACCGCCATATCTAAAGGAGCGCTTTAAATTTTTGCAGTCTGCCCTGGGTCACGAAATGCGGTCTTCCAATAATCTCCGACTTACCTCTCCCCTAAATTCTTTACACACCTATTCACAGTCCTTTACTGTGCAATCCATCCGCCTGTGAAACTCCTTACCGATGTCTATTCGGCAGTCTGAAACACTACAAATCTTCAAAATTAGATTTAAAACATATCTCCTTGGACTTTAGTTTTCTCCTATGTTTTTCTTTGATTTACTTCTTTCTTTACTTTTCCTAACACTTTTGGTATCAAAATCCATATTCATATTAATAGGGTTATTAATTAGTGTAAGTACTTATATGTATTTATAGTATGTATGATCATTATATATAACAATGTGTAAGTATGTATATTATTTTATTTTTTAGTATCTATGTAATAAATATATAATATATTATGTAATATATTAAATATAAAATTACTTTAAACTCTTCACCGCCTCCCCCACATAACGTTTTTTTTTTTTCAACTTTCCTCTACCTGAAGGTTGTCTGGAAGAGATCGCTCTTAGCGATAAGACCGCCTAAATTGTACCATTCTAAATTTATTGTTTCTCTGTACTGTTTCTTTTGTGTGGTGTGCAATAAAGAGTATCTATCTATCTATCTATTAAACCTCAATCCGATAATAGACCAAGAAGGTATTTTAAGAGTAGGTGGCTGAAAAACGCTCAGATCAGCATGGAAATGAAGCATCCTGCCATTCTCCCTTCAAACCATCGTCTCACTACCATATTAGTAGTAGAAATTGGGGGACCTGGATCAAGAGAGATCCAGCTACCCCCAATTTCACTTTTTATCATTTCACTTTTCATCATTTCAAGTTTTCATTTATTCATTTTTATTACATGTACACTATAATTTTTTTATTAGGTATCCTACTTCAATAATAGAATGATAAAGTTATTACTACTACCTACCTACTTTATTAACTTTTTGGTTGAAAGGAATAAACAATGAAACAAAATATCGTCCTTTGAAAATTATTTTAATAAGTCATAAATTTTCGATTCATTTTAGACAGTAAATCTTTAGCATTTCTATACACTTCATCACTAAATGTTTCAGCCACATGCTGTGCACAAACAGAAGTTTTACAATTACAAACGGTAGTATTTAATTCTTCGATGTCAAATATTTGTAATCTTATTATTCTAGATCCCGAATTAGTCTTACATGGTTTTTTAATGTACGAACATACAATTTCATCCGCTTTTTTTTTTCGTTGAGTATTGTTATTGCCTACATTGGTAGTGTGAATGCTGCTGCGACTGTTTGAACGTCCGTCTATTTCGAAAGGTCTTTCATTCTCGAAATAATGGAGTACATTTTGACGGAGTGTTTGCTCTGCTGGTATTCTGATTGGTGAATAGCTGTTGCTGAAAATCAAATCATCAGATCCCTGAAATAAATGAAAAATGTTATTATTATAGTCTTAATAAAACATGTAATGCGGTGTAAGAAAGAATTGAATAGTCATTTCATTTGATTATTGTTTGAATATACACGACTATGAAAAAAGCAAGAAAATGGATTGATAAACTTACCGACATTGTTGCAGAGAATCGTTCTCTAAAAATAACGTAATAAACGTTTGATGCAAGCAGCCTGGAAACGATTTTGTAAATAATGTTAATTAATTTCTTTCGTCTTTTATATGTTTCAAATATTTAGTATTTTATAGTTACAAATTAAGTGTTTCTAATTACGATCATTTAGCAAGATTAAATTACCACAGTTTGTCTGTGACACGTTACCTTAAAATTGAGCTTTATTTTATGGAAATAGATTTTTTAATAGCTAGCATTACGGAATACAAATATTTACATGTATTTATTATTACAACGTCATATTTTCATTCATCTTAGGCTCCGACCAAATAGGGAAGATGCACTTTGCACTTACTACAAGTATAGGTTGCGCTTACGCTGCATTTTGGTGTCACAGTATAAAAATGTTAAGGCAGTATTTTAATACCCGTATTGGCGTAGTGGTTTGCCCTCTGCACTACAACATCAAAGGACGCGGGTTCGAATCCTGCAAGGGTATGTGTTAGTGTGATTGGTATGAATATTTTCACCTAAGTCTTGGTTATTATATAATGCATTTGATATCATTCTAAATTAGTTTGGGAGTGATATTAATATTAATATTATTATGTATCATTTATGCTTAACCGCGTAAATAAAGAGATAGATGGTAAACAACGACGTGAGGGATTAATGTATAAATGCTAAAAAATACCATACGGCGGTAAGTCCGCCTTTTATGCAAATGTTGGTAGTGCAATAAAGTTTAAATGAAAAAACAAATAGTTTTCTTTTGAATGCTAACATGCCGCATGAAGTTTACCTATGCTGATCTCGCGAGCCAGGGAGATGTATTACTGTTTACCTTCCTATACTATGGTTTTCTGGATATGGAAAACGAGCACGTGAATTGTGTGTATTTAAGCCGGGATCGGGATTGAAATTATCGCAGTCTGATCCAGCTACTAAGTCCTCGCAAACACAACAACCCAAGAAAAAAAATGTAAGTAAATAATAAACTTTACCTTATTTTAATGTTTTGAGATATTCACTAATCTACTTTAGTTTGACTTCTAATCGTATTTAATATGTTCTTTGTGTTCATTCTATTCATCTTTTCATTCATTTCATTCAAGGTGTAAATTAAAATATTGATATTTATATATTTTCAGGTCGAAACATACAACTCATGCTGCATCTAACTATTCGGAGGAAGAGCTGAACGTGAGCGTGCCCACGCCTTCTACCTCCAAGAAGTCGTGGTCATCGACTGCTGCAGGCGCTTCTGCTTCAAAAAAGCGCAAGTCTCCACTAATCACACCTGTGACGCCAAGCAAGTATTCGAAATATGAACTCTTCGGCAGCGATAGCGAAGACGAGGATGGCGATGAAGTTGATGTTGGCTCCTCCACCAAGCTTGGTAATAGTTCACCTAATATGTATTCCTATTTTACTGTAAAATACCCTAAAGCTTATAGTCGTCAATTACATAAAAGTAAAGATGGGAAATACTACATAGAATTAAAGACGTATAAAATAAACGAAGCAAATCTAGATCATAAGCGACTACATGCCGATATTGTAATAAAAAATAAGACTAATTGTGATACGAAAGCTTGGTATCATTTCAAAAAGTATATTGAAGTGTTCCGACGTCAGATAAAGCAAAGCACGATATTTTCTTTATTGGCGGAAGACCGTCCACTGAAATAATTTCCATTGTTTCTCATTTCAAGATCGATCATCAAAGTCCAAAAACATGAAAACCTCCAAGACCTCACATCGCAGCAGTCCCGAACCCGAGCTCAAGAAAAAGAAGAGGAGTTCTCACTCACACGCCCCCGAGCCACTTCCCACCAATGCAGACGCACTCTATCGGAGAACTGCTGCCAGCGACGTGTTTGGCAGTGACAGCGACGACGATGTGACATACAACCTACCGAAAACTGGTAAAAAACAAGTGGCGCTGCATTCCTATTATCCGCATCCGGCGCTGCATAAAAGGGTTCCGCACGGTGTATTACGACAAAGTAATCTGGAGAAAGAGGGATCGCACTACATTGAACTCAAAGTCTATAAATGTGATGATATAAAGAATATACAACCCATGAATCGATGGCGCCATGCTATAATAACAATAAAAAATAAGTCTGATGTAAGTACTGAAGCATGGGAGCACTTAACGAATTATATAAAAGTCAGGAGTTTAAAGATTGTCGGCCAGAAATGATTAGTGGATATTCTTGAAAACTTCTCGTTATCATTAATCTGTAGTCTTTTTATTTGCAAAAGTATTATTCAACCAATGTATACTTAATCATACCTTTATCAACCTTTAGTTGTTATCTTATCCATGTTTATATTTATATTAATAATTATTATTTAATACATTGATATTTTATTATTAAGTTTTTTTTTTCCTTAACAGTTCCGTTACAACCAGCACCGCTTACACCATCTGATAATGAAGACAATACGTTAATCGAATGTGAAAAATGTCGAATCCTACTATCACGAAATAAATACAGATACCATTTGAGAACTAATTTACACAAATCGAACTGTTTATTAAAGACTGAATTTGATAATATAAATATCGTTACTACTGCATTTAAGAAGCGCATAGTAACTTTCCGTTTACACCCATCTCAGAAAGTCGAGTATCTCACAGCAGAATCGTTTCTGAGTGACAACATAAAAGACATTACACATTTAATAAACATGTCATTGAAAAAACATAATTGCATTAAATTAAATTTCGAGTTATTTGCTTATTTTACTTTACCAACGACAACTGAAATGCAACTTAAGTCATTTATTACTATATATGAAACTATTTATCAGTCAACAGACTTGAACGAAACATTGTCAAGACTAACAGATCATTTGAAAACAAGACTAAGTGAATTTGAGCACTGTAAATCTGGTTGGACTATCTTAAAAATTAGTCACTTAGAAAAGAATATAAATAAGTACTGTCCTCTGCGCAGTGGTACGTACATAGATCTACCACAATGTATAAAGAAATCCAAAAGTTGTGTAAATATTTACAATACTGACAATCATTGCTTTCTATGGTCAATCATAGCCGCATTATATCCTACTAAAAACAATGTGTGGAGAGTAAATTCATATCCACATTATTCATCTATACTTAATATAAAGGGAATGTCCTTTCCACCCACAATGCTCGATATCAAGCAATTTGAATCCAATAATCCAGACATAAGTATTAACGTATATGGGATAGACAACAAATATTGTGTGACTGGACCCTTATATTTAACTAAATATCGAAAAATAGATCACATAAATTTACTCTATATCGAACGAGATAATAAAGGACATTACTGTTTAATTAAAGATCTTATTAGATTAGTGCGACGTCAAATAACAAAACATAAAGGTAAAATATACTTATGTGAATCCTGTTTACAGTACTTTAATGATGAAACTAAGTATAGATCTCACAGATGTGATGGTGTTTTATACGTATTACCTACAAAGGAGTCTATGCTAAAGTTTAAGCATTATGAAAGACAGCAGAAAATAAATTTTGTAATTCATGCTGATTTTGAGTGTCTTTTAACACATTTTAAAGAAAAGAAATCTGAAAATACAAAAATATTGAAGAAACATGAACCCTCTTGTTTTGGGTATTACATTTGCTGCTCGCATGATCGAAACTTAAAATAAATATGTTTCCTATAAAGGTAGAGATTGCGTTCAAGTATTTATAAAATCATTAATTCATGATTGTAAACGTATTCATGAAATATTGTCGGACAAAAAGCCTATGTTACCTTTAACCCCAAATCAAGAGACTCAATTTCAAAATGCTACTTTATGTCACATATGCAATGAACTATTATTCGATGACAGAGTTAGAGATCATGATCATATTACATCACAATTTAGAGGGGCAGCTCATTCTAGATGTAACCTGTTATATAGAGTATGTCCTTTGATTCCTGTTGTATTTCATAACCTATCAGGCTATGATGCACATTTATTTATTGAAGAACTGATGAAATATGAAGGAAATGTTAAAATTATTCCGAAGATAAAAGAAAAGTACCTTACAATTAGTAAATTTATCGAATCAGCAAAAAGTACACGCCCCATTGAAATAAAATTCATAGACTCTTTCCAATTTCTGAGTTCAAGTCTAGATATGTTAAGTAATAGTTTGTCTGAAAATGATTTCGTTCATTTATCGAACGAGTTTAAAGATAATGAACAATTTCAATTACTCAGAAAAAAAGGTGTTTATCCATACGACTACATCGATAGTTGGTCAAAATTTGATGAAGTAAAACTTCCACCTAAATCGAGTTTTAAGAATTCACTAACTAGCATGCATATTTCTGATGATGATTATGCACATGCTTGTCATCATCATCTATACGGTCAATCCAGGTTGCGTCCAAAGCCATTGCTTTGGAGCCCAGGGTCCGCTTTCCTTGATTTGCTCCTCCACTTCGCGCGGTTTTGAGCGTCTCTAGTTGTGAGATCATTGGCACGCATGTCAGCCCTCACAACGTCAAGCCAGCATTTCTTGGGTCTACCCCTTTTGCCAGGACCTGGCGGTGGCGGCATGGCCAGACATTTGTTTCCTACGTAGCTTGCCGGTTTCCGCAAAACATGGCCGTACCAGCGTAGGCGACTCTCCTGCAGTTTGTCTGCAATATCACGGACACGAAGGCTACCGCGGATGCGCGAGTTCCTTACGCGGTCCTTACGCGTGACTCCGCACATCCACTGCAGCATATTCATCTCCGTGACACGCAGCTCCTGCTTGTGTCGCTCAAGTAGCGGCCATGCTTCGCTGCCATATAAAAGAACAGGCCTAATGATGGACTTATAGATCTGTCCTTTAAGCTTAACCGGCATTCTGGGGTCACAAATGGCACCAGTCACCTCTCGCCATTTGGCCCACGCAGCAGCAATGCGTGCTTTGACGTCGCAATCGATGTCTCCGGATGCGTGAAGTACAGATCCAAGGTATTTGAACTGGTCCTTGCGCTCGACCTTGTCTCCGCCTATGCGAACGGGTGTTGGATCTGTAGAGTTACAGGCCAGGTACTCGGTCTTCGCCACATTGAGTTTCAGACCACCGCTCTCAAGCGACTGCTTCCACTCGTTCACCCGTCTCACCAGCCTGCCCCTGTCCGCGTCCACCAGTGCGATATCGTCAGCATACATCAGCAGCCATGGTGGCTGCTCATGTGAGTCTCTGATGCTGTCTGACACAACGTCTAATATCACACTGAACAGAAACGGACTGAGGACGGAACCCTGGTGTACTCCGACGGTGATGGGGAACGGTTTGGTGTCGCCAACAGCGGTCCGAACCATAGAATCGGAGCTGCGGTACATGTCCCGAATAATGTCAATATATGCCTCGGGGACCCCTTTGGATCTCAGTGCCCACCAGATCACCACTCGAGGGATACAGTCGAAGGCCTTCTGCAGATCAAGAAAGAGAAGTGCAGAGGCGTGTTCTTCGCCCTGTATCTCTCTATGACGGTCCTTAGGGCGAAGACAGGGTCCATAGTACCGTTGCCAGGACGAAACCCATATTGACACTCCGAGACATCACACTCCTGTCGGATCCGGGAGTCCACAATCCGCTCAAGGAGCTTCATGGTGTGGGACAAGACCTTTATACCGCGGTTGCTGCACTCTTGCACTGATCCCTTGCCTTTGAAGACCGGAGTAATAATACTCATTCTCCATTGGCTCGGGATCAGCCCGCTTAAGAGTATGCGGTTGTAAAGGTAGGTTAGGATGTCCACACCAAGAGGGCCCATCGCCTTCCAGGCTTCGATTGGGACTCCATCGGCTCCGACAGCTTTACGATTCTTCATGCGGCGAAGAGCAAACTGGACTTCTTCAGGCGTTACCGGTGGTACTAGTCCCTGATTCGGAGGGAGGTCCGGTGGCTGCACCTCTTTGTGCTGCTTATTCAGCAACTCGTGGAAATAAGAGCGCCATCTCTCCTTCACCGCGAGGTCCTTGCATAGCAGGTTGCCCCCAGGGTCTTTAACACAGCGACACTGGGAAATATCCTGTGCCGCTTTGACCCTGGAGCGCGCTAACTAATCTATAAGCTTTTGCCCCTCAGACGATTCCAACTTGTCATAGAGCGTATGAAAGTTGTCTCGCCTGGCTCTGGCTACAGCTCTCTTAGCAGCGCGTTTTGCACCCTTGTACGCGTCGTGGTCTTCAGGAGATCTGGACGCTTGCCACTTTTTAAAGAGGGCTTTCTTCACCCTAATCTCCTCTTGGACTGAGTCGTTCCACCACCAAGTCTCCTTGTCACATTTGCGACCGCCCTGAGATAAGCCAAGCACCGCTTTCGCTGCATCAGTGACGGTTGCCTGAATCCTATCCCAGTATTTTTGGACTGGTTCGCCATCACTACCGTCGCACTTGTCGCCGATAGTTGAGGCGAACTTCTGGGACGTGTCTTTATCAAGCTTCCACCATCTGATTTGGCGTCGGCAGCGCTCGATACGCTTGATCTTGGGCTTTACGCGGAGATCCATGACAAGTAGACGGTGTTGTGCAGCGAGACTCTCACCGGGTATGACTTTGCAGTTGGCCACTTTACTGATGTGGTGTCTCCTGGTGAGTAGGAAATCGATCTGAGTGGCGTGCCTCCCGCTCCTGTAGGTGATAAGGTGCTCGGTTTTCTTTTTGAAATACGTGTTCACAATGGCAAGGTCAGCAGCCGCACACGTCCTGAGGATATCCCCACCTTCTGCATTACGACCACCGTACCCATAACCACCATGAAGACGCTCAAACTCCTCACACCGTTCACCCACATGACCGTTCAGATCGCCACCCACAACAATCCCCTGCGACAACGGGATACCGCTAAGCACTCCACCAAGCAGACCCCAGAACGCCATTCTCTCAGCCTCGCCACAACCGGCCTGTGGCGCGTAAGCACTTATCAAGTGGGTGACAACCCCTTCGACAAGCACCCCCACGACCATCAGCCGATCGCTGTAGCGTTTCACTTCCAGAATGTCGTTCTGCAATCCTTCGGAGAGGACCACGGCCACCCCATTCGCTCCACCAGGTGCACCCGTGTAGATCAGTTTGTAGCCATTCCCAATTAACCGGGATCTGCTGCCTTTCCACCGAGTCTCCTGCAGGAACGCCACGTCCACCCTCCGCCTGAAGAGTACGTCGGCCAGCTCCCTCGCGCGTCCGGTTGGCGTGCCAATATTTAAAGTTGCGAAGCGGAGTGTGGGGTGGGTGGTGGTGTGGGGCTCGCGTCTTTGGCCGTGCCCGCCCGTGGCACGGTAGCCCTAGCCCACTTGTCACAGGAGTCGGGCGATGCTCCTGCGCGCCGTTTTGCGGCGGCGCCCTATCGGTGACAATCTCTGTTCTTTTTCGCACCATTATTGTGTGGCAGGGTTGGCTTTTACAGGAGCGACTGCCGTCCGACCCCCCAACCCCGAAGGGAAAGCCTGCACCAGAGCCTCGTCCGTTGTTTGGCAGGTGCACCGACTGGCAGGTGAGGTTGGCTTGGGCCCAAAAGGTCTTGGTTGGGCCCCTTACACCCTACCCATGCTTGTGCTGTATGGAATTGTTTTAATATTTCAAACCTTGGTGACTATACAGATTTATACTTGAAAACTGATGTGTTGCTATTATGTGATATTTTTGAAAAATTTAGAACTACGAGTCTGTTATATTATAAACTGGATCCCGCTTATTATATTACATCACCTAGTCTGAGTTGGGATGCGATGCTTTTTCATACGAATGTCAAATTAAATTAAAATGTATTCTTAGCTTTAGACTAGATTGTTTTTTGAAACCATACATAGACCTTAATACTTCTTTAAGACAATCGTCAAAAACAACGTTTGAAAAAGACTTTTTTAAGTTACTTAATAATTCAATTTTTGGCAGAACTATTGAAAATAAACGCAAACAAGTAGATATAAAATTAGTAAATAAATGGAACGATACTCAAAATATAACTAAGAAACATTTGACTGCACAGAAATTAATTACAAAACCTAATCTAAAAAGCATACATGTATTTTCAGAAAACTAAATCATCATCAATCATCATCATCCAGCTAAATCATGAAAAAGTTATGAACCAATATATATTGGTTTTTCAGTTTAAGAATACGCAAAACATCATATGTATCAATTTCACTATGACTTTATAAAAGATAAATATAAAGATAAGGCGCAGTTGTGCTACACAGACACTGATAGTTTGTTATATTTAATTAATACTGAAGATTTCTATAAAGATTTGAGAGACAATATTTCATATTTTGATAGTAGTAACTTTGACTCAAGTAATGAATACAGCATCCCCAAAATGAATCAAAAAGTTCCTGGATTATTCAAAGACGAAATGGGTGGTGATATCATTACCGAGTTTGTTGGGTTAAGAGCTAAATTATATTGTATTTAAAGCTTAAAGTCTGATATTAAAAAAGCGAAAGGTATTACAAAAACTGTAACTCAGAAGTTACGAATGATTGATTACAAAAATACTCTGTATAATAAAATCAGCACAAGATGTAACATGCGATTGATAAGATCGATTAAGCATATTTTATACACGCAGCAAATGAATAAACTACTGTTTAATGGAAATGATGATAAAAGACAGGTACAAAAGGATAACATTCATACAGTTCCATGGGGTCATTGTAATTCTATATACTGAAAATAAATAAATACAATATTTTTTATACTTGTATAATGAATTATAGTAAAATAATGTAAAATAGTAAAATAATGTATTAATTAAAATATGTTTGTAAGTTTTTGTTTATTGTGATTGCTTGAATAGTAAATATTTAAATAAAACTAATATAAGCATTTTTATTTTTTTTGTCCTAATTTTAAATGTTTTGCGTAATTAACGTTTATATAATTTAACAATACAACCTCTATTTATGTGTAAAACGATGTCCATTATCGTGTTAAGAACTTAAAGATGAACATACGTATATAAAAGGATGTACTTCAGTTTTTCTTTCATATTTAAAATGAAGTTCATCAAACAATCCAACACTTTAGAAGTGAACAATATAAAAACAGAAAATAATCCTTGTATCACAAAACATAGTGTACTGCTACCTAATACGATTCGATGTATAATATGTGGTCCTTTAAATTGTGGAAAAACAAATGTAATGATAAATTTGCTACTACATGAAAACGGTCTCAGATTCAAAAACATATACCTGTATTCCAAGACATATTATTTTCAACCAAAATATCGTTATTTAGAAAATGTTATTACTCATGTTCCTAATGCAAAATTATTTATTTTTAATGAAAGTAAAGACGTAATTCCGCCAAAAGATGCTTTGAGAAATTCAATTATGATATTTGATGATGTAGCCTGTGAAAATCAGGTAAATATTCGTAACTATTTTGCTATGGGTAGGCATAGGCAGAAAGACTGTTTTTATTTGTCTCAGACCTATTCCAAAATACCTAAACAATTAATTCGTGATAATGTTAATCTTTTAATTGTCTTTAAACAAGATGATGTTAATTTAAAACATATTTACAACGAACATGTAAATACAGATATGGAATGGTTGGAATTTAAGCAGATTTGTCGCACAATATGGTTGGATCAATTTAGCTTTTTAACCATAAATAGACTGTGCTCAGAATAGAGGCAGGTATAGACAAGGATTCGATACATTTATTTATTTACAATAAAACGCTTGTTAAAAAAATCTGATATCGAAAAGGTTTTGACATCATCATCATCATTTCAGTCATAGGACGTCCACTGCTGAACATAGGCCTCCCCCAGTGACTTCCAGATTGGCCGGTTGAAAGCGGCTCGCATCCAGCGGCTTCCTGCAACCTTTATCAGGTCGTCTGTCCACCTTGTAGGTGGACGTCCTACGCTGCGCTTGCCGGTACGTGGCCTCCATTCCAGAACCTTTCTGCCCCATCGGCCATCAGTTCTACGTGCTATGGGCCCCGCCCACTGCCACTTCAGCTTGCTTATCCGTTGGGCTATGTCAGCAACTTTTGTTCGTTTACGAATCTCCTCATTCCTGATGCAAAGAAACGCCGAGCATAGCTCTTTCCATAGCACGCTGTGCAACCTTGAGCTTTCTTATGAGGCTCATAGTGAGAGGCCACGTTTCAGTTCCATATGTCATCACTGGTAACACACACTGGTTGTAGACTTTCGTCTTTAGGCACTGAGGTATTTTGGACGAGAAGACGTTACGTAGTTTTCCGAACGCTGCCCAGCCGAGTTGGATTCGACGATTGACCTCCTTCTCAAAATTTGACCTACCCAACTGGATCACTTGTCCCAGGTAGACATATTTGTTAACAATTTCGAGAGTAGAGCTCCCAACTGATACTGGGTAGGGCGCAACATGGGCATTGGACATGATCTTTGTTTTGTCCATGTTCATCCGAAGGCCTACTTGTTGGGAAACTCGACTAAGGCCATCGAGCATTGTGCCAAGGTCTTCAAGCGATTCTGCCATGACCACGATATCGTCGGCAAACCGAAGGTTTTGACATAATATTTTCTAAATTTCAATGAATTATATAAATAGCATTAATGTAGAAAATACGTCAATTGAAGAGAAATATCATCTGCCAACGGTTGGCTGTAAAAAAAATGAATAATCCGATTGAAGCATAAATAAAATAACAACTGATAACGTCAGTTGATAATATCAAAATAAAATAAAACAAATTCATAATGATGAAGAAGTAGCTAATTTGAAATTTAAGAAGGTATTTAATCCTATCACTGATAATTTGGAGACAATGATCTTAGCGAATCATACAAATAAACCTACACTAAATGTTTCGATAGATATGAACACAAATAATACCTTACAAGATTTTAACTTGTCTTCAGACTATGATCATTTTAGCAAGAACATACATGCAAATTCAAGTGAAAGTTTAGAATATGTAGATTTAGATAGTGATGATTGTAAAAGTTCATGCAAAAATATTAGCGATACGTTAATGTCACTAGATAAGGATGAAATAATGGACATATATGATAATGACATTAATATACCCTTCGGAATACGAAGTCAAAACAAAAAGTTGATGATGGGTAATCAAGAAGTTATTATCACTTCCAGGAGCAATGCATTAACATCAGATAAAAGCTATGTAGTAAGCATAGGTAACAGAGACTATGAATTAACTCCAGTTTTGAAAGAACTCCTTATTCGAAATAAACCGAATATTAAAGTTATAAGTGAAACAGATAAAATCATTTATAAAGATATACTTCAGTATACAAATGCTCATAAACGAAAATTTTGTCCTAACGGACAAATAAAGGGTGACAAAGGTTTAAAATACTGTAAAATTATCAAACCATTAATTTCCAATGAAGGTAGAGTCAAAAACAAATATTCATATATACAAATAGTCAAAACTGACAGAGGTAAAGCTGCCTTTGACGATGTAAATAGTGCTCTCTCTCAAGTAGTACGCTGGTTTACAGCTAACAACCTGTTGCTAAATGCAAACAAAACTAAATGCATTAAATTCACTATGCCTAATGTGAGGCAGGTCAGTACGCATATTAATATGTCAGACGATCATATAGATGCAGTCGATTCCACAATTTTTTTTGGGAATTACATTAGACTCCCGGCTCCAATGGGGTCCCCATATAGTTGCCCTGTCAGGAAGGCTCAGTTCAGCGGCTTATGCAGTGAGGAAAATAAGGCTTTTAACTGATGTCGAAACGGCAAGACTAGTATACTTTAGTTATTTTCATAGTTTGTTGTCGTATGGTTTACTGCTATGGGGCTCTGCTGCTGACATTGAATCAATCTTTGTGTTGCAGAAAAGAGCCGTACGTGCAATATACTGTCTTGGACCTCGTGACTCTCTGAGGGAGATTTTTAAAGATATTAATATATTAACAGTAGCCTCTCAATACATTTTTGAAAATATTATGTACGTTCGAAAAAATCTAAGTTTGTTTAGCTTAAAAAGTGATTTTCATCATTATAATACTCGTAATAAAAATAAACTTGCCGTTCCGAGCTTCAGACTTCACAAAGTTGGTAGTTCATTCTTGGGGAAATGTATTAAATTTTTTAATAAAGTTCCACAGACTCTTGTTGAACTACCTGTACATGAGTTCAAAATTCACATTAAAAAAAACCTTATGAAAAAAGGGTATTATAAGGTAGACGATTTTTTGAACGACAAGAGTGCATGGACTTAACCTGCTTAGCTCGCACTTACTTCATGTCTTGTAATTGTATTTCCTGTAAAAAAGGCTGACAAAGGTGACTGAGTTTGTTGCGCCGTTTCTTCTCATCACCAGCCGATATGTAGTCCCGAAGCGGTGGTAGGGTAAAGCTATATTTTGGGACGTGTATAAGTGCCCGGAAGAGGGCCTATATACTGAATAAATGAGTATTATTGAGTATTATTGAGTATTATTCGTATAAAACATTGAAGACAAAAAGAGGTGGGTATATACCAGCATACAAAAAATATAAAAGTGATACAGATTATATATTTTGGGATGACCCAAACGAATTAATCGAAAGACTTAAACTATTAATCGCTTCACAAAGTGCTGGCAACACTAATCATGATAATGAAATATTATCAATAATTGAAGAATTAAAAGAAGCTTCCATTATAAAATAATAAAAACGTTGGAACAGCATACTTAACGATTAGTTGTAGAAAAAACATTGACGATGCATGTAGGCAAATACAATCTTACTGAACCAACGTTTAACGTTTTCTTAAGGTTAAGCGAATTAGACAATTTTACTAGCACTAATAAGGATAATATTAATAAATTGAAAGTTGAAATCTTAGAAAATATTGCAAACATCAATAAATGTGTTAAAGTATTAGCCGACAAAATAAGCAATATTGAAAAAAGCATTGATATTAGAGATCTCGCAGGAAAATTAAATAAACGAAATTTGTAAAAATGCTAGGATTAATTATCCTCGAAGAAATGTTATTATAAAAGATATAGACGATCTATGGCAAGCAGACCTAATAGAGATGGGAGCAATGTCGCAAGCTAATAATGGTAATAAATATATATTAGCCATTATCGACTGTTTTACAAAATTTGCATGGGCTATTGCATTAAAGCAAAAAAATAAAGAGTGTGTATCACAAGCTTTTAAAATGTTATTACAAAATGGACGAATTCCGAAAAATTTACAAACTGATCACGGAAAAGAATTTTATAACAATAAATTTAAAAACGTTGTGAATAAGTACAATATAAACCATTACTCCACATATTCTACAAAAAAAGCTTGCATTGTTGAAAGATTTATTAGGACGTTGAAGGTTAAACTGTACAAAGCGTTTAACTTAAACGGAAATTATAAATGGAACAATAGATTACTTTAAAAAATCGTACATCAATACAATAATGAAGTGCATAGAACTGTAGGTCAACCTCCTGCAACAATTTCTCATGAAAACAAAACAAAAGTATTACAAAGATACATAAATCTAATAAATAATCGGAAAACCATTACACATAAAAAGTTTCAAGTTGGTGATTACGTAAGAATAAGCAAGCATAAAGCTTGTTTTGATAAAAGTTATACACCTAACTGGTCGACAGAAATATTTAAAATCGTTAAAGTACAAGAAACAAATCCTCCAACTTATTTGATAGCAGACTCAAAATCTCGCCCGATACTAGGAGCATTTTATACCCCAGAACTTCAGAAAACTAAATTTAATGACATTTATTTAGTGGAAAGAGTCTTAAGAAGAAAAGGAAATCTTGTATATGTCAAATGGTTGGGCCTACCAAATAGGATAGGAAGTAATAGTTGGATAAAAAAAACTAATGTATTGTTGCTAGTTTGTATTCCGCCACTTGATTTTATGCTTAGTTAAATTCATTGCTTGTTGAAATTGCTTCACTTTGTATTTGTTCTTTACACGATAAAGACTTCTTACTACATTAGAGTCCCTTTTTCAGCATTATCACTTTAAATTTTAATAAAATGAAAAGAAAACGAACTACTAAAGCTTTATGTAACTTAGATAACAAAGACGGATACAATGTAAGAAATAGAATACCATCTAGTGGAAGTGTAAAGAAGACATTCAAAAACATTGTTTCACTTACGAAAAAACATATTAATAAGATAAAACCCAAATGTAAAAAAGCTTTACTGCAATTAGCATGCGCAACAGCACAAGAATTAGCATCAGACTCGTCTGTTAATATACCTAGAATTATACCTGTACCAAAAACTGGAGGGTTTTTCCCTTTAATACCAATATTTGCCGGCTTATCTGCTGCAGGTAGTTTAGTTAGAGGTGCAGCCGGAATCGCGAAAGCTATAAATGAATTTAAATAAGTGAAAAAACAATTGTCAGAACTCGTAAGACACAATAAGCATATAGAAGCAGTATGCATTGGCAAAGGATTACATGTGAAACCATATAAAGATGGTTTGGGAATTTGTGTCACAAAGAAAAAAAACTAAATTATAGGCTACCCAAAAGAGCTTTAACTAATATCGATATTATAAAACACTCTAATAGTATTCCCTTTTTTCGAGGTGTATATATGAGAGATGAGCTACCACCTAAACCTTTTCCAATAGAATGTTGTGTCATAAATCTCGACACAGCTAAAAACTCTGGTACTCATTGGGTAGCCTACGCAAAATTTAATGATGATATAGAATATTACGATAGTTATGGTAACTTAAAACCTCCTAAGGAAATAATTAATTATTTAGGACAAAATTTAAATTATAACTATGACAATTTACAAAAAAATAATGTATATAACTGCGGTCATCTATGTTTAAGTTTTTTAAAGTCATTCTGGAAGAAAAGATTACAATAAAGTTTTTTTCTGTTCTGGCTGGTACACATAAATAACAGTCACAATATTACCATAAGTACACTCTCTCATCATCCTTTATAGGAACTATAACACTATTGCTTTGCTAGTTGTAGTAAGTTTATAATTTATTATTGTCATTATATAACAAAGCATGATTGTATTCAATAAAAGTCTGGTTGTTAAAAGCAAACGTGATATTCCACCTTCTTTATCGAAGGGTATAAGACGTGTCAGCACAACAAAAACAAGAAAAATTACTGAAGAAAATAAAAAGTTTTTACAATATCTTGGTTTTAAATTACAAAATGTTGCAAATCAGTGATTTACCACAACATGATAACTCAATCGAAAGTTATGAAGTGCATAGTTACAATCCTTACAGTACTGGCTTTAAAAATAATGATGAAATTAGAATACCTATTCATCAGCAAGATATATATGTGCTGCCGTCTGCTAGTTCTATTTACATTGAAGGTTATGCAAGCATGACTTCTAAGGATTCAACAGGAAAAGCAATACATAAGGAGATCAGTTTTATAAACAATCCTATCTCATATTTATTTCAAGATATTAGGTATGAATTAAATGGTGTAGAAATAGATCGCATCAAAAATGCTGGAGTCACAACATCAATAAAATCCTACATCTCTATGAATGAAGGGGAAAATAAGGCTGCAGCGGTATGGGGTTGGAATTTAAATGGAACGAAACAGAAGGATGGACATTTTAGTGCTATTGTCTCATTAAATAAAATATTGGGATTTGCGGAAGACTATAACAAGATCATTATCAATTGCAGACATGAACTTATACTACATAGAAGCAGCTCTAACTTAAACTGTGTACTTATGGAGAACAATGATAGTTTAGAAATAGAAATCCATAAAATTCAGTGGCGAGTTCCGCATATTAAGGTTTCTGATCGCAATAAATTATTGTTACTAAAACATTTGGAAAAAAATCGTGCACTGCAGTTAGCCTTTAGAAATTGGGATTTGTACGAATATCCATTATTACCGAAAACTACTAAACATTCTTGGTCAGTCAAAACTGCCTCGCAGTTAGAGAAACCAAGATATGTAATTTTTGCCTTACAGACTAACAGAAAATCTAATAAAGCTAAAAGTTTATCCTTTTTTGATCATTGTAATGTTACAAACATAAAGCTATTTTTAAACTCACAATACTTTCCATACGATTCGCTTAATCTGAAATTCGATGAGGGTAAATATAATATATTATATGAAATGTATGCTAACTTTCGTCCGTCGTATTACGGCATTGGTATTGATCCGTTGCTTAACTTTATTCAATTTAAAAAAAAGGCTCCGCTGTTCGTAATCGACTGCTCAAGACAAAACGATACACTCAAAACTGGACCTGTTGATGTTCAGTTAGAAATTGAATGTTCTGAAACGATACCAGATAATACAACTGCTTACTGCTTGATTATCAATGATCGCATTTTTGAATACAAACCTCTAAGTAACATTGTAAGAAAATTATCATGAATGTGATCGTTGATGTACAAGGATTAAAAAACGAACAGAATGAATTCATTCCAAAAGAAATAGCTATATTGGGGAATAGATGTATTTTTGTCCTGTTAATAAAACCACCATGCCCATTTTATTATTTAACAAAAAAAGAACGCTTACAAGTAGCTTGGATAGAGAAAAACAGAGGTCTTCTGGAATCAGGGAAATGTGGCTTTTTCGGATTATAAAAATATTATTGAAGACTTTTTAAAGAACAAACACATATTTACTAAAGGATATGAAAAAGTGTTATGGATAAAAGATATGGTTAATCATGATAACGTATATAATGTAGAAAATAGAAATTGTCCTAGTTTAGTAAAATTGTATGAACAATATTCAAATTGTTTAGATATCATAAGCTGTATATATCACAACAAAATCTGTGCTTTGAAAAATGTATTCTGTTTAGATAAATGGTATGGTTATGTTTTACTTTTTATTACCCTTTCATCCAAAAAGTTAGTAAGTAGTAGAGTAGTAGTAAAAACTTTAACATTGTATTATTAAACTAAGATACTTAATAAAAAATGAATAGTGCAATTATAATAAAATGAATATATGAAAACTTGAAATGATGAAAGTGAAATGATGAAAAGTGAAATGAAAAGTGAAATGATAAAAAGTGAAATTGGGGGTAGCTGGATCTCTCTTGATCCAGGTCCCCCAATTTCTACTACTCCTATTAATTCAGCAAGCACACGAATTAACCTTTCACGGACTTACATTAGCAAATATGAGACAAAAATATTGGTTAATAAATGGATACATGACCATCAAAAAGTATATAAGACAATGTGTTACGTGCAAAAAACAAGAACCCATTAGGCACTACCAGCTTATGGGAGATTTACCAGCATCCCGCGTAAATCCTGAAGATGCATTTCACCACTATGGCGTAGACTACACAGGTTTCGTGGAAATAAAGGCAAACAAAGGACGCGGGATAAAAACGACAAAGGGCTATATAGCGATCTTTGTCTGCATGGTCACTAAAGCTGTTCACATAGAGCTCGTATCTGAGTTGAGCAGTTCAGCTTTTTTAGCGGCCTTGAACAGGATGGCAGCTCACCGCGGCACCCCGTGTCACATATACAGTGACAACGGGACCAACTTCGTAGGAGCAAACCGAGTGTTACAGGAGGAGTTTCAGCACTTGGAAAACGTGTTCAGTGACAGCTTTTTATCCGAAATCACGAAAATGGGTATTGAATGGCACTTCAACGCACCTTCTTGGCGTTGAGTTATTGGAACCCAAAAACTGACTTACGAAGAGTACTCCACGCTCTTGGCTAAATTAGAAGCTTGTATTAACTCCCGACCACTGTGCTCTCTTACAGAAGATCCTGAAGATTTAGCCTTTCTGACACCAGCCTATTTTCTATCTGCAAGACCAGAACTAACCATAATTGAAACAGAACAGGATGCCAGAACCAGGTGGCACTTAACTATCAAGATATTTCAAGACCTGTGGAAGAGATGGAAAAATGAATATTTAACTCAATATTTGCTAAAAGACACTTCAAATACATGGCTTTGCATCTTTACAATGAACTACTACTGGCAAACAAAGACCGAAGAAGAATTATAGCTTAAATAAGTTTAGGGGTCATACATTTGAGTGGCTATCAACGTTTGACTTCAACAGCTTAGAAGATGTAATCCACGCAATTGTAAGTTTTTCATAAAATGTAGGTATACGTAGAATACATAACAATAATCACACTCGTACCCAAATCCACATCCACACACACACACACACACACACACACACACACACACACACACACACACACACACACACACACACACACACACACACACACACACACGCACGCACGCACACGCACACGCGCGCGCGCACACACGTAGTAAAATTTTTAATGTCTTTAGTCTTTAGCTTGTTATATTATTAACTGCACTTACTGTATTGATCAATTTGTAAAGAGAAGCCTGCCTCTCGTAACACAGGGCAACCTTATATGAGAGCAGTTCAACCAATGTGTAATTAATAAAGAAATTTTCATTTTTCATTTTTCATTTTCATTTTCAACAGCTGTCTGCAAGAAATAAATGGATGACGTCACAAAATAATATTTGTATGGGCGATCTCGTTGTTATACACGATGAGAACTTACCTGCGGGAAAGTGGGCAATGGGACGCGTCATAGAGCTGCATCCCGGTGATGACGGATTAGTAAGGGTTGTAACACTTAAAACAAAAAATGGAATGATGAAACGACCAATTGTTAAGTTATCTGTCTTACCAATCAACCACAACGGCGTACCAGATAAACTGACACAACTTAACACCACAGTACCAGAAGAAATAAACACGACTAAACCAGACTGAAGAAGAGTACCAAAGAAAACTTCATTTGCTACAATAGCAACTGCAGTAGTGTTTTTTATGGCGTTAATAATACTATCACACGGAACAGAGATCATTCAAAGCATAACTAGTAACCAAACCTTGTATTTTGACCCTATCACCAAAATGCAAATAATAAGAAACAAGTGGACCTTAGTGGTTTACTACGATCTTAAACCATATTGGACCGGCCTTGAAACTTACAATAAAATAACAAATTATTTAGAAACACTGCACGACCATAAATAAACAATGTAATTGTAACATGGTAATACTGCAATTACGGCACGAGTTCCAAGAAATCGAATACTACAATGAACTTATAGTAACGCAGCATTTTAACGTCCACGCCAGATGCCGGCGTAGACGCGGGCTTATCAACGGCGTCGGGTATCTAGCTAATGACCTTTTCGGTGTATTGGACTCTCGGTTCGCAGAGAAATATACTGAGGAAATAGCAACAATACAGAACAACGAAATACATTTATTAAGTCTTTGGAAGAACCATACATCAATTATAGAAGCAGAATTCAATCTTATAAAAATAATGGAATCCAATATAGAAAAACAACATAAAATTATAAACAAAAAATTGATTGAGTTGGAAACAGCTAGAAACAGTCTACAAAAAGAAATCCAAAATATGTCATATGTTCAAGACTTTACTTTAACTGCCATGGCCGGAAATAGTTTACTACAAAATTTGAAACGGTTGCAAGATACACTGCTTGATACCATAACAGACATTTACCAAGGACAAATTAGTGTGCATCTATTAACATCAGCTCAAATTAAAAAAGAACTTCAAATTATCTTAGGTAAGGCACCTCAAGATCTTACATTACCTATTTCCAATATTGAAACAGATCTTCAATACATATATAAACTATTAAAAGTGAAAGCTAGAGTAACACAGACCTACCTTATATTTGAAGTCACGTTCCCTCTAATAGACAGAGAAAACTTTCAACTGTACAGATTAATACCAATTCCGCAACAAATCAATGAAAACATGGTCAACATATTACCTGTGTCAGAATACGCAGCGGTTAACCTTCAAAAAGATGCATATTTTACCATTACTGTACCAGAGCTGAACGGATGTCTACACCATGGGGAAGGATACACGTGTCAATTGTCTAAACCAATTATAAACCTAGAAAACGTCGAAAGTTTTTGCGAAAAATCTCAAACCAACCACAAATGTGTAGTTCTTAACTCTACATGTACAAATAAATGGACAGAATTACACACGTCACAACAGTACCTATATTTCTGTTGCGATGTATTTTCCGTTAAAATAGTTTGTGATGACAAAGTTACTATTCGAAAACTATCAGGTGCTGGATTCATTAGCATGAACGAAAAATGCATTATGAAAAGTAAAGATTTAACATTGCATTTTACTGAGAAAAAAGAAAACCAGATAAATTATTCACCCAGCATTTTCATTCCACAATTAGACCAAATTAACCACATCATTAACATCCCGATTCCAACTGAAATCAAATCACCACGAAACGATGATAACTTAAAGGCGGCTCTGACCAACTTAGAAAATCAAATTAACAACCTGAAATCGAGTAAATCTGAACTTGATGACATATCTTCACATGATATTCATCATTACACTATTAGATACGGGATCATGGTAGCAGCACTCTGCGTGCTCATATTCTGGATTTGGAAGAGCAAGCAATGTTGCTCCCGTATAAGGGCAGCGTGCCGAATGGTCGCATTCGGCAAAATAATCCTTTATTAAATTTAATTTATGTTATTTATTTATGGTACAGCAACAGAATAAAAATCACTACTTACACCTATAAACATTATTACAAAATACATATTTTAAATTAAAAATTAATGGAGTAATAGAATCTAGTGTGAACTGTAACGTTAAATGTGATCGGTAGTTGTGTTGTTTAGGTTAACCTCGTCATCATCATCATAATCTGCCTACGTCAGTCCACTACTGAACGTATAGGCCTCTCCTAATGCACGCCACTGATCCTCGGCTATTTTTTTCCATCCACTGCCAGCAGCCTCCATCTTGTCGGAAGGCGCCTCACGCTATGCTTGCCTAGTCGCGGTCTCCACTCAAGAACAGGTCTACCCCATCGGTTAATGTTTCTACGGAAAATGTGACTAGCCCACTGCCACTACAGTTTGCTAATTCTTTTAGCTATATCGATTACTTTAGTTTTCTGTCGGATAACCTCATTTCTATCATTATATTCTTCAGAGAAATCCCGACCTTAGCTCTTTCCATAGCTCATTGAGTAACTCTACCTGATGACAGGCAGTACTCACTCGTTAAAGACTTTCGCCTTCGCCTTTGAGGGATTGACGATAGAAAGACGCAATTGTGAGATGTACTCGCCGTTAATATTAATACCGTTTCTCTTCCAGTTTAAGGTCTTAAACATTTATCCTTCAGGGCATTTGTGAACAATTTTGGAGAGATTTAGTTCCCCCTATCTTACTTTGTGATACAGGTGGACTGCTGCTTTAGACTGCTGATTTTGCACTTGGACCGTCATAGTTGTAGCGTTACTCAAGCATCTGAACACTTGGATATATCGCCTTGGCACCGCTGTAACGATTCTAAGACTAACTATGTTTCTATAGAGTCAAAGGCTATCTCATAATTTTCAAATGCTAAGCACAGGGACTGATTATATTCTTTGGTCTTCTGAATAACCTGCCGCACTGTGTAAATGTGATCTATGGTGCCATATCCACCTCGGAAATCAGCTTGTTCAGGAGGTAAGAAATCGTTGAGTCTATGCGCCAGACGATTTGTTATGACCATCAAAAAGAGCTTATAGACATGGCTCAGAAGGGAAATTGGTCTAAAATTGCTTAGAAAGATTTCATACCTTTTTTGGAAAACAAAATGACCACACTTCTTCACGCTTTTGGAGTTCTCCCTGAAAAGATAGCGGAATTTAATATGCATTGTAGTTGTGTAAGAGACGGTTTCCCTCCTGCTTTTAGCAGCTCCGTAGTAATTCCGTCCTCACCTGGGGCTTTTTCATTTTTAAGTTGTTCAATTTGGTTTAAGCTGACTTTCGGCAGCTCTTCGGTATAGTGGCGAATTAGTGTGCCCTAGGATCCTCATCGACATGTTGGGGGTGAAATGCTTGTGAGGCATATAGCCTTCTGTAAAAAGCTTCAACTTCCGCCAGAATCTCCGGCCTAGAGACGACAGTTTTCCCAATTGAAAATTCTACATGAAGACTTTTGACCCCCGATTTTGCTCTATAGCTTTCTGTCTTACCAGTTTTGTGATTTTCCTGTTCAAAGCCAGCTGTTCAGTAGAAGTGACAGCAGCGTTTTCTCTTTGTCTCTTTATAAGCTGCAAAGAATCTCCCGAAAGATTAGATTTTCTTCCGGTATGCCACATCTCACAAAATTTGGACCCTTCTTCCCGGAGGATCTCCACCACATGTTCGAATTCCTGGTCAATGTCAACGTCGGTTGTAGTTTCAGATCAGCAAATCGGTTCTTTAGTTTTAACTGAAACGTTTCAGACCCAGCTACTCTTTAAAGCCAAAGCCAGCCAATATTTTGATTTTTCGGAACATATGTACCCATTTATTCTCGGCGTTAAGGGAAAAACAACTTGAGGAAATGTTTAAACCACATTTAGATCACACTGGATATGTAGCCATGGTCCATAGTATTGTTAGTCTAAGAATCTCGGAGGTCTGATGGCAATTGTGATGCGCTAGGAAAAAGAGAGACAAGGATATTGTTAATTATGTAAAACAGCTAGACATTATCATTATCAGCCCTCGTCAGTCCACTGCTGGACATAGGCCTCGCTCAACGCACGCCACGGTGCTCGATCCTCGGCTATTCTTTTCCATCCACTGCCAGCAGCCTTGTATATATTGTATAGTATGTAACTAATATTTATTTTTGTGGATAAGGATTAAATATGAAAAATGTCTTTTAAATAAAATGATTAGATGCTATTAGTTTTCGATAAGTGTATTTTTTCAATTTTATTTTGCAGAATAAACCTATCGAGTTGGCTTTGCATTTTTTTTTTTTTCTTCTAAATCTCAATAAGCTGAAAGCGACTACGCTGATGGTCGCATTCCGCTAAAACCTCTTTTTTGAAAACGTCAATTTTACCTAAAACGACCATAAGAAAATACTCTATTTTAATACTAAAACATATTTATTTAGCAATAAAAAGTATTTTGTATATTAGCTACTAACACAAACTCATATTTTTCATTCATTGTTTTACAATTTTCGTCGTATATTTCAAGCAGTGACGAAAATAACTAAAACTGCTCATATCTCGAAACTGCTTTTTTGGCGTTGGTCGCATTCTGCTAAACGACGCTCAATTTACAACAACAATTTACCAAATGTATCGTTCAATAAACAGTCGTGGTCTCATTTACAACACATACAACTGGCTGATCCGAGGTACAACGTGTCTAGGCCTATTGACTTGTTACTGGACGCAAGCATATACTCTAACATTATCATGAATGGTCTCATCAAAGGTCCAAACATGGCACCTATCGCTCAACAAACGAGATTGGGCTGGATACTCTCAGGCAACGTGCAAACGTTTCAATGTCACGTTGTAGTTAACAACTTGTCAGAAATATCTCAATATTGGGAGCTCGAAGACATCAATGACGCAAGTTCTGATCTGACACAAGATGAACAATACTGCGAGCAACACTATCAGTCTACAACAAGGCGCCTATCATCTGGAAGATATGAAGTCGCTATACCGATGAAACCTGGATTCGAACAAGATCTGGGCCAATCAAAATGGAAAGCGATCGCACAATTCTTCAATTTAGAACACAAGATGTCAAAAAATAAATAATTCTCTGAAAGCTACAAAATTTTTTTTCGAGAATACGAACAACAAGGTCATATGTCTCCAGTTACGCAACACAGTGAACCATCATGCTATCTCCCTCATCCGAAAACCGAAAAAAAAAAACCGATTCCACTATGACAAAGCTACGAACCGTCTTCAATGCATCATCAAAAACATCATCTGGACACAGCCTCAATGATTTAATGGAACAAGGTCCAAATCTTCAACAGGACCTCCAGCATCTCATTTTAGTATGGCGTCAACATAAATACGTCATAACTGCTGACATTGCGAAGATGTTTCGCCAGATAATCATTCGAGAACCTGATCAACACCTACAATGCATAATTTGGAGAATCACACCAGAGGAGCCCCTGAAAGAGTATCGGCTTACAATTGTCACCTACGGTACAAAGGCGGCTCCCTACCTTGCAATGCGTAACTTTGAAGCAGTTAGCTATGGACGACGTAGACAAGTTCCCTCTGGCTGCTGCTGCATTAAAAACATCTTTTTACATGGATGATCTGCTGGAAGGCTGTGACAGCATATCTCAAGCTAAACAGCTGCAACAAGAGATAATTGACATATTAAAAGGCGCGGGAATGAACATTCGAAAATAATCTAGTAACACTAACGAACTTATTGAAGATTTATCAGCTGATCAACTGGACATGCCACTTGACTTCAAGTGCTCTGAGAACCGAAAGACCTTGGGTCTACGTTAGAACCCCACTTCAGACGCTTTTACCTTTAAAAACTTGTTTCAAGATGAGTTAACTTGTTACAATAACAAAGCGACAGTTGCTGTCACACATCTCTAAGATCTTCGACCCGCTGGGATGGCTATCTCCACTCACTATACGCGCAAAACTTCTATTCCAACGAACGTGGTCTGAAGAAACAGCTGATTGGGATACTGATTTATATCAAGACATCAACAATGAGTGGATACAACTAAGGCGTGACTTTCAAAATCTAGAAAATTTTAAAATCCCTAGATACTTGGGAGATAAAAACGATTATGCACTTCACGGTTTTTGCGATGCGTTGGAAAAGGCATACGCCTGCGCCATTTACGTCATCACACAAAATTCTAAGGGCGAGTTCACATAGACGCTTGTGACTGCTAAAACAAAGTTGGCACCTTTAAAGAATAAGTTATCACTACCTAAACTGGAACTTTATGGCGCACTTCTACTATCGCAACTCATGAAGAAAGTGAAGGAAACATTACCAGAAAATATTCAGATCCACGCATGGACAGATTGCATGGTGGCGCTAGGTTGGCTTCACGGAGACGTGAACAGATGGAAACAGTTTGTGGCAAACAGAGTTCGTACAATACTCAACACTATCCCATCATCATCCTGGCATCATGTGCGATCTGAGGAAAACGCGGTAGACTGCGCTACGAGAGGTTTGACATCGCTACAATTGTCAGAGCATCCTTTGTGGTGGCAAGAACCGCAGTGGCTTTCTACATTTGATCCGAACACGATCAAAGATAGCATATACCAACCGCCGACATTAGAAGCCAAGAAAACCAGTGTGAACGCGGCCGTAGCTTACAATAAGTTTTGGAGTCGGTGCAAACGAAAACATCGAATCTCTTGTCGACTAGCACCGACTCCAAAAGTAACTGATTAGGTACTTAAGTGTTAAGATTATTTTTAGCGTTTTATTTTTTGAAGTCGTTTTTATTTTTTTTTAAATTAACTTATTTCATCCATTTCAGTGATAAATCCTAATCAAAACAAATCTTAGGAGTGCAAACATAATTTAACTGCTGAACACAGATTTCATTTCCTATTTTTCCACCCTTAGGGGTGAATTTATTTCCGAAAATGTTTTAATAGAGTATCTTTGAAGTATAAGCTATTCATTAAAAAAAGAATCATCAAAATCGGTTCACATTTGGCAAAGATATTAGGTAAGATAGATACTAAAATCAGTTGGCGTGGTACGGAGTTCATGCAATGTTTCATGATTTTCGTATAGATTTCATCATCAGAATTTAACCAAATTTATATGGGACCATTCTGAAAGTATTACCTTTCAAACAAAAAAATAATTATTGAAATCGGTCAACGCAGTAACGAATGATCGCTGAACATACATTAAAAAAAAAAAAAAAAAAAAAAATCCGACGAATTGAGAACCTCCTCCGTTTTTAAAGTCGGTTAAAAATGATTTAATTATTCGATTATTATATGAATGCAGCTCGACACGGCGCATAACAACTACAATCGGCTGGCTATCACGTTTCACACAGTGGTTGCGCAGTAAACAAATACCTCAACAAAGTTATTTGTCGACATCAGAAATGCAACATGCCCTCAATTTAATTATAAAGACTGTTCAATCTATCGAATTCGAAGAGGACATTGATCTGTTACAAAAACAAGGGAAATTAAAGGGCAACAGTAAATTGTTAAGCCTTAACCCCTTCATCGATGCCAGCGACGGACTGCTCAAGAGAAGCGGTCGGCAGAAGATTAAATAATTCTTTGCTTAGCCAGTCAGCTAAGCATACCATAATTTTACCGAGTCACAGCAAACTCACTGAACTCATCATACGTCAAGCTCACTGTACCACGCTACACGGTGGACCAAGCTTGACACTATCATACATCCGAGAGAGATATTGGATACTCAGTGGACTTCGTACAGTGAAGAGAGAATTACGCAAATGTGTCACGTATCGTCGCTTTAAAGAAGAAAAGAGAACACAGATTATGGCAGATTTACCAAAGCCTCGTGTTACGCCTTCGCGCTCATTCAGTCATACTGGAGTCGATTTTACTGGTCATTTTGACATCAGAGCAAACAAAGGCCGTGGCGTACGGGTCCACAAAGGATACGTTGCAGTATTCGTCTGCTTGTCGACAAAAGCCGTTCATCTCGAGCTGGTATCCGATCTCAGCACACCTGGGTTTCTGCCTGCATTTCGACGTTTCTGCGCTAGAAGATCTGTGCCCAGCCATGTATACAGTGATCAAGGAAGAAACTTTATTGGAGCAAACAAAGTATTGAAGAAAGAATATAAAGAGATCCTTCAAACAATCGATGGAGATGTTATGACCAAGATCAACGACTACGACATTCAATGGCATTTAAACGCGCCAGCCTTTCCGTCAGCAGGAGGGCTATGGGAAAGTGCCGTTAAAAGTTTTAAACATCACCTACGACGAGTCATAGGAGAACAGAAACTCACATACGAAGAGTTCATCACGCTACTTCATCAGATTGAGGCCTGCCTAAACTCACGTCACGACCCCTACTGTCTTTGAGTGAAAGTCCAGATAATGAATATTTATCACCAGGACACTTCCTAGTTGGAGGATCACTAGTTTCAAGACCACAAACAGATCCCGAACATATGAACTTGAGCACTAGATGGCAGATGATTCAGACTATGAACAAACAATTTTGGAAGAAGTGGTCATCTGATTACTTACAACAGCTTCAAGTTCGTACTAAGTGAAGAACACCCTCTAAAAACATTGAGGTTGACGACATCGTTTTAATTAAAGACGAAAACCTACCTTCTGGCAAGTGGGACATGAGTAGAGTCATCGATGTACATCCTGGTAAGGACGGATACGTACGCGTGGTGTCCCTGAAAACCAAGAACGGGATTTTGCAAAGGCCAATTTTAAAGCTATCCGTTTTACCTGTCAAGGATGAACACGCACAACAACAAACAGGTGATGACACGCAATCATCGACATGTGATGACGTCACACCAGTCGACACGCAAACAAGTCAACAACGACCAAGGCGTACGACAAGAAAGCCTTTGGGAACGTTTATTTCGATGGCAATGATTCTGTTCACGTTTCTCTTCACCCCTGCAGAGTGCTCATACAATATTACAACTGTTAAAGACAACCAAAACATTTATTTCGATAAGATGTACGACATTAATCTTATTCGAGACGAGTGGAAGTTAATTGTTTACTATAATATGAGTACCTATTGGTCAGCGTTACGTCACGTGCCGAATTACGTAGGTCACTTGGAAGAGGACCTACACACTACCGCACTTCCAACTCAATACAAGAGTATCATAAATCAAATGCAGCACGAGTTATCGGAAATTGAACATTATAATCGAATACTCAAGAGTCGAGCTAATAAATGACAGAAAAGAGGCTTGGTTGACGGTGTAGGCTATATAAAAAACTCATTATTTGGTGTCCTGGATGAGCGTTTCGCGAAAAAATACGAAAAAGACATAGAGAAAATCTCTATGAAGGAGAACCACTTACAACTTCTACTGAAAAATCAGACATGTGTGATCGAAGCTCAATACAATATCTTGCAGAGAAACGAAGCCATTATGAATAAGCAGTTCGGAATGGTACATGAATATCCAAAAAATATAACAGTCGGTACCAATCGATTGCAAGCAGAAACGAATAAAGAGCTACACATCCTATCATCATCCATGTCTGCTATGATCATCATCACGAACATTCGAAACATGCAAGAAAATGTTATTAATACCGTGACAGACCTCTCGCATGGTCATATGGATTCACATTTCTTGCCACCAGAACAATTAGAAGAGGAAATGAACATCGTATACAGTCACATACCAAACGACCTGACATTACCTGCCGACAAACATGATTTTAAGGAGTTGTATAAGTTGTTGAAGATCAATGGTGATATAGGCTCATCGTACTTAAGAATAGAAGTCAAAATTCCACTTGTGGATAAATAAGCCTATGAGCTGGACAAAGTAATAAGTCTTCCTCAGCAGTCCTACATCGTAGAATTCATTGCACCCTACATCGCATTCAATCTGCAAAAAGACTTGCTCCTTATTTTAACAGAAACAGATGTTCAAAGTTGTGTTCATACACCAACAAACAAACTGCTGTGTTCTATAAATAAACCGATTTACGAGCTACAAATAATAACACAGTCGATTTGTTCCGGACGTTTTATAGTTTTATAGTTCGATTATTGTTAATTACTTTTGTAAATAAAGATTGGCAATCATAACACTTAGATATAGGTACACAACCCCGCTGGGGACATAGGTGTATATATATAGTATAGGTACTTACCCTCTAAAAGAGGTTTTTATGTAAAATAGAACGGCTCTCATTAAGGTATTGCCTTTTACGAGTAGATATCATGATGCTATCTCACTCACACTATAGCTTTCGCTCGCACCTCGCTCCGTCCTTGTCGTGACTCGGACCTCTCTTTCATAAGGAAAATTACGCGCGGTAGTCACTATTTCGGAGCAGGGAAATGTTATATAAGTAGCGCCAAAACAGGCTAGATCACTGTACTGAACACAGTCCAGTCGTTAGTATACAGTCCACTCAAAAACTCAAGAACAGCAACAAATAGCAGACTAGTGCAGGAACACCTTCAAACTGAGAACATAGTGCAGGAAGACCAACACATAGGAAAAATAGACAGCTTTAGGAAAGATTGCCAAATTGGAACCTCCTAACCTGTTTCATTTCAACACGTCCTCCTCGTACAACATAGAATTCTCAACATAACAACGAGCGATCAGTAACAACATAGAAGTCTAGGCGCAATCCAGCGATAGGTGCACAAGGGATAGTTGACAGAATAGAACATCCCGCACATTTTGGTCCTTCGAGCCGGATTTCGCCAGACACAGAAATAGAACAGAAAAATGCCCGTTACAAGATCACAAAGTGGAGGTTCCAGAGCCCGCGCAACACCAATAGAAGAAAGTACTTCGTCAGGAACGGAGTATACAGCGTCCACGGCTCCGGATACATCAAGGACTAGTCAAGAAACAGAAATGTCCTCGGCGCAGCACCCTGCGTCAGTGGACAAGGGAGAGCGCACACAGGCGCCCCAACAGCCCACGTCGGAACAACCACCGCCGTCTGAACAGCATGCAAGAGCTGACGAGTGGCCATTGTTGACGTCGGAACCGAGACCGCTGCCACCAACTCGACAGGAGCAGCGGCCGGTTGAACTACAGAAGCCACAGTACTCGCATCGGAAGACAGCACCGCCCAAATCTAGGGTATCCACTACTGCGTCAAAACGCAACTCTCGACTCCTGAAAGCAAAAGAAGAACTACTCCAACTACAAGTCAAGCTTGCCGCCGTGAAGATAGCAGCTATAGAAGCCGAAACAGATTCAGAAGAAGAACCTGGACACAGTCATGGAAGATACGGATCACCACAGGAAAGTCAACACCTGGCTGAACAACAGTATACCGCCGCCGTTAGCCATCACCAACGAGCCACATCATCAGCCAGAAGCCTCGCCGCTACCTGAGAAGCAAATAGAAGATAAAAGGCCTACAGCCATAGAAGCATCTCAAGTACCGGCGGGAGTCAACGTGACCACAACAACACCGAACAACTCCATCAACTTGTCTGACCTAGCCGCCGCCATCACTCAAGCAGCTAGATCCGGTCAACACACTTCAAGAATGTTCAGCGAGCTACCGTACTTCAGAGGAAACCATCAGGACTGGCTTTCATTCAGGGCTGCCTACGTCGAGTCACAAAGCGGGTTCAGCAACCTCGAGAACTTGACCCGCCTACGTAAGAGTCTCAAAGGAAAAGCCAAAGAAGCCGTTGAAAGTTTGCTGATCTACAGTGCAAATCCAGAAGACGTCATAAAGATCCTAGAAGCAAGATTTGGAAGACCAGATGCGATTGCCATAGCGGAAATAGAAAAGATCAGAGGCCTGTCTCGCTTGACAGATGCCCCACGTGACCTATGCATCTTTGCCAGCAAGGTCGCCAATATAGTGGCAACATTGAAGACCATCGGAAAACAGCAGTACCTTCTCAACCCTGAATTAGCCAAACTCACCATCGAGAAGCTGCCGCCTGCCCTCAAGTACCGATGGTATGACTTTGCGGCTGAACAGTCAACAGAAGAAGCGGACATAGTGAAACTGGCGCGCTTCCTTAATAGCCAAGCCGAAATCTGCGGCCCTTACGCGCAGCCAGAGGGAGTTCAGGAGGCCACAAATAGAAAAACACAGAAGACCTTTAACACCCAGAAGTCCAACGAACAGCGAGAACAGTCACAAAGTCAACAAGAACCAACGCAGAAAACAGTAAGTACCTGCCTAATATGTGATAAAACGGGGCACAGTACAGCGGAATGCGAAGACTTCAGGAAAGCTGACTCTTCGACTAGATGGGATATAGCAAAAACGAAGAGACTATGCTTTCGCTGCCTTCGGTACCGCAACAGGACACATAGCTGCCGAATAACCAAGTGCGGAATCGACGCCTGCAACAGTTGGCACCACCGAATGCTTCATTTCAAACGAGAAGAAAAGAATGAAGTTGTCGGTTCCACTTGGACAGGAAAAGGAACACAAGCATTCCTAAAGATAGTTCCTGTGCAGATCTATGGTCCTAGAAAGAAGATAGACACATACGCTCTACTAGATGACGGGTCAACAATCACCTTGATCGACGAGGACCTGACACAACAAGCCGGCCTACGAGGACCCAGAGAGCCACTACACATAGAGGCAATAGGAGAAGCCAAGGTAGAAACATCCTCATCAAGACGGCTCAACATCCTCCTCGGCGGGTCTGACAACAAGAAACACAGAATACAGGCGCGTACGATCAAGAGTCTGAAGTTGTCACCACAAACCATCAAGAGTGAAGATATAGACAAATGTGAACATCTTTACGACATAGCCGAAAACATCGTAAACCAAGGGGCAAGACCGCAAATGTTAATAGGCCAGGACGATTGGCAACTGCTCCTTGCTGCAGAACAAAGAATAGGAAAGAAGCATCAACCCATCGCATCACTAACACCGCTCGGCTGGGTACTGCACGGTGCATGCAGCCGCGCCATAGGACATCGAGTGCATTTCGTACAACGGACAGAAGACGTCGACCACCTCGACTCGGAGCTGAAGAACTTCTTCTCGCTGGAGGCTCTCACCATAACCCCAAAACAGCCTCGCAACGACCCTGAAGCCCGAGCACTGAAGATGCTGGAAGATAAGACTACGAAGCTGGAAGACGGAAGATTTCAAACTGCACTCCTATGGAAGAATAAAGATGTGAAGATGCCGGACAACAGAGAATACGCCTTGAAGAGGCTGGAAGCAACAGAAAAAAGAATAGAGAAGAATCCAGAAATAAAAGCAAAGGTCATAGAACAAATGGAAGCATTAATAGAAAAGGGGTACGCCGAGCCTGCGTCAGAAGATAGAAAACAGAATAGAACATGGTACCTGCCGTGTTTTCCGGTATTCAACCCTCAGAAGCCAGGAAAAATACGGATGGTGCACGACGCGGCAGCTACGACCCAAGGAATGTCGCTCAACGACGCGCTACTCACCGGACCAGACCTTCTCCAATCTCTTCCCGGCGTACTGATGAAGATGAGACAGCACAAGATAGCGCTTTCGGCAGACATAGCCGAGATGTTCCTACAAATCAAGATCGACCCGGAGGATAGAGATGCAATTCGATACCTTTGGCGAAACTGTGACAGAAAAACACCACCAAAGGAATTTAGAATGACGTCGCTAATATTCGGCGCGACGTCATCTCCGGCAACAGCGATCTACGTCAAGAATAGGAATGCTGAAGATTACAAGAAACAATACCCAACTGCATCTTCAGCCATAAAAACAAACCACTACATGGATGACTACATACAGAGTTTTGAAGATGAAGATTCCGCCATCGAGACAGCAAGTCAAGTTCGTCATATCCACAGCCAGGCGCACTTCCACTTAAGAAAATGGGCGTCTAATTCAGCAAGAATCCTGAGTGAATTGGAAGAAGAAACAGAAAAGGCCGAACTCTCTATCGGCCCGAAAACAGAAAAAGTCCTCGGGATGATTTGGCAGACCTCAACGGACACCCTGAAGTACAACCTGGACCTCTCAAGACTGCCGGAAGATATCCTGCAACAGAAGCCTACCAAGAGGCAGGCCCTACAGATTGTCATGTCACTCTTCGATCCGTTGGGGCTCGTCTCTCCAGTAACAGTAAAGGCCAAGCAGATACTACAGGAGATCTGGAAGAGAAGTACCGGGTGGGATAGCCATTTAGATGAAGATCTCGCAAAACAATGGGAAAAATGGATACAGCAGCTGGAAGCTCTCAAGAACATCGCAATACCAAGATGTTATCCGAACTACAGCCGAGGTAAGAATCTACAACTTCATGTATTCGTCGATGCAAGTGAAGTCGCCTACGCTGCAGCCCTCTACTGGCGAGTTGAAGATGAAAATGGAGAGATACATACCTCCCTGATTCTTGCCAAGAGCCGGGTTGCACCATTGAAGACCACCTCAATCCCCCGCCTGGAACTGCAAGCGGCAGTCATGGGCGCCAGAATGGCAAGGTGTGTCATAGAAGAACACGACAGAAAGCCAGAGTTACGGATGTTTTGGACAGACAGCAAGACAGTCCTGACCTGGCTAAGAACAGGCGCGCGGTCTTACAAACCCTTCGTCGCGCACAGAATAGCTGAACTAGAAGAAAACACAAAAACAGAAGAATGGCGCTGGGTCCCTACTAAAATCAACGTAGCTGATGACGGAACTCGGGACGTGCCAAAGGACTTCAACGAAAACCATCGTTGGTTCAGCGGTCCCAGTTTCCTTAAAGAAGATCCAGCAGCATGGCCAACAGAAACCGTGACACCGAAATTAGCCTCGGGAGAAGAAAGAACGCTGAAGATAGAAGAAAAGAAAACCTCACTCCTGTCAGCAATCCCCGACCCCAACAGATTCTCCAGATGGGAAAGGTTCGTGAGAACCACAGCCAGAGTTCTGCAATTTATAGAACAATGCAGATCAATGAAATGTAAATCAGCATACGCAAGAACAAAGGCGAACAAAATAGCGGATCCCACCTGGGGAAAACAGCAAGAAAAGAAGACGGGTCGCTGCAAGAAAATAGAAGAAATAAAAGACAGATTTAGAGGAATACCAGCAGAACTCCTTCTACGAGCCGAAGACATCATCGTCCGAGCAATTCAAGAAGAAAGATTCACGGACGAGATTGAATGTTTGTCACACAGTCGCCGCGTCAACAACAACAGTAAGCTGAAGAAAATAGCTGCAGAAATAGTCAACGGAGTCATCGTAGTGAAATCCAGAATAGAAGCAGCAACAGGCATCCCGGAAACAGTGAAGCGACCCCCCATCTTAGATGGCCGCCACCACATTGCTCGGCTATACATCGAGCACATTCATCGCGTCGGTCATCACCAGGGAGTGGAAGCGACTATCAACCAGTGTCGCCAGAGGTTCCACATCCTGGGACTAAGAACAACGGCACGCAGCATCATCCACCGATGTGTACCGTGCAGAAGAAGAAGATGGGCGCCCCCTGAGCCACCGACCGGCAACCACCCTGCTGGTCGGCTAGCTCATCACCAACGAGCCTTCACCTACACAGGAATAGACTACTTCGGACCATTGCTCACCACAATAGGACGAGCAACCAAGAAGACCTACGTAGCCCTGTTTACATGCCTTACCACAAGAGCAGTTCACCTGGAAATGGCAGCATCACTCACTACGGACTCTGCAGTCATGGCCCTGAGAAGATTCATTGCTCGACGCGGATGCCCCAAGACCATCTGGTCCGACAACGGGACCAACTTGCGTGGCGCCGAAAAAGAACTTCGACTAGCAATGAACGCAGCAACAGAAACTGAAGCGGCGAATAGAAGAATTACGTGGCGCTTTATACCTCCTGGGGCCCCGTTCATGGGTGGTGCCTGGGAGCGCCTCGTAAGAACAGTAAAAACAGCCCTAGCAGCCGTGATGAACAGCAAGCCAACATCGGAGGAAACCCTCGCCACCTTACTCGCCGAGGTCGAAATGACCGTCAACAGCCGCCCCCTCAGTCATGTCTCTGTTGACCCCGAAGACCCGGAGACGCTGACCCCCAATCATTTCCTTCTGTTGGGACCAGCCTTCGAACCACCGATGGGCGAATCAACACCGCAAGACCTCCAAGGAAGACAAAGTTGGCGGACGGCGCAAAGGCTGGCAGATATGTTTTGGGCAAGATGGGTGAAAGAATACTTGCCGGAACTACAGTACCGGCGGGAGCCCCACGGCAAGGGACCATCACTTCAGCTCGGAGACGTCGTCCTGATAGCAGACAACACCCTGCCTCGCAACACTTAGCCGCTGGGAAGAATCATAGCCACATACCCCGGCCTTGATGACATTGTGCGGGCAGTGGACGTACAGACCAAAGGCGGCGTCCTACGAAGACCAACCAAGAAGCTGGTGGTACTACAGACAGCAGAACCGGAAACAAACGTCCTACCCACGGAATAATGCGTCGTGACTTCGGCACTACATCATGACGCACGGCGGGAGAATGTTCCGGACGTTTTATAGTTTTATAGTTCGATTATTGTTAATTACTTTTGTAAATAAAGATTGGCAATCATAACACTTAGATATAGGTACACAACCCCGCTGGGGACATAGGTGTATATATATAGTATAGGTACTTACCCTCTAAAAGAGGTTTTTATGTAAAATAGAACGGCTCTCATTAAGGTATTGCCTTTTACGAGTAGATATCATGATGCTATCTCACTCACACTATAGCTTTCGCTCGCACCTCGCTCCGTCCTTGTCGTGACTCGGACCTCTCTTTCATAAGGAAAATTACGCGCGGTAGTCACTATTTCGGAGCAGGGAAATGTTATATAAGTAGCGCCAAAACAGGCTAGATCACTGTACTGAACACAGTCCAGTCGTTAGTATACAGTCCACTCAAGAACTCAAGAACAGCAACAAATAGCAGACTAGTGCAGGAACACCTTCAAACTGAGAACATAGTGCAGGAAGACCAACACATAGGAAAAATAGACAGCTTTAGGAAAGATTGCCAAATTGGAACCTCCTAACCTGTTTCATTTCAACACGTCCTCCTCGTACAACATAGAATTCTCAACATAACAACGAGCGATCAGTAACAACATAGAAGTCTAGGCGCAATCCAGCGATAGGTGCACAAGGGATAGTTGAACCGATAGAACATCTCGCACATTTTGGTCCTTCGAGCCGGATAACCGCCGCAGCGATCGAAAGTGCCGCACATTTTGGTCCTTCGAGCCGGATAACCGCCGCAGCGATCGAGTCCCGCACACGATTTGTAAGTTGAGTATTCATAACAAAATAATGTGCAGTGCAAAGGAGGCGCCGTGTCACGAGCGATGGATCAAGTTACACCACGATAACAGGTGGCTATTTTCATGCTGTGCGAAATATTGTCCGAGTCGTCTGTTCTGAACTCCATTTTGAACTCTTCGGGATTCGAACAGTTTACACCCGAAGACCATGAAGATGAGTGTCGCCATATGAAGACTCAGATCACAACCCTTAAAGATCAAGAAAACGCACAACTCTCCATACATGATGTACATCAGTACTCAGTTTTATACATAACACTAGGACTGATTATCATCGCAGGGTGCATCTACCTGTTCATGCGAAGGCGTAAAAACAAGGGAGCCCTAAACATGGAAACTATGAACGCCCGGGCGGGTTCTGCGGGTTCTGCGATCTCAATCACGATGGCAGCAGTCGCGAGCGTCGACCAGGACATGGCTACTCCTCCTAGGACCCGACCGCGATCAGTGCGACTGGATATTCCTGTTACAAGTGTAGTGCAGTGATAAAATATTTAAGCTATTTTACATAATTTTATTTATACATTACCTTTATTTACATTTGATTTGTTATTTATGTAGGTTTAGGTTTAAAGAATTTATTCTCATAAGAACTTACCTATTACAGTTCACTTAAAATGAGATATAAAATAACTTAAACATATTATGTTTAAAGTGAAATCTGGCGCAGCGCAACTAGTTAAATAACTTAGCTTATAAAAACAAACATTCCTAAAACAAAAACAAAAACATCAAGTGCGTATGTAACTTCATTTTACACTTGTAGTTATTTTATATTTTAGTTCCGGTCACGCGTCTGTCGTGATTAGATGTGTAATACGGATGCGCTTCCGGCTTCCGCGCGCGTCGTGGTATCGAAAATTTTTCATTTATTAAAAACACTTCGTTCTGTGATAGTAAGTCAATGTAGAACTATCCAAATATCTAAATGTGAGTGTGTGTGTTATTAGTCAGTGTAATAAAAAATGTAGGAACTAGAATACCTAGATCTTGAATTATGATGATGATGAATGTAATCGTTTTTATTTTTAATCATGCTAAGTTCGATTTTCGATAATAAGGAACAGTGTGTAAATAAACCATCGCTGTAGAGAGATGATTCAAATTTTTAAACACGCCGAGTTATCATAAAATTATGTTATTTTAAATTTCATTGAGTTAAAATAATCTAACTAATCGTTTTCGTTACCTTTCTTGATAATAAACTTGCATACCTAATACACTAAATCTTAACATGATTTTGGATAGCTCGTCAGTCCACAGCCTGAGAAAGTGTGATGGAAAATTTGAATTACTACCTAGTCTGGAAACACACTCCCCTGTCAGGGAGGAGAGGGGAGGGAGTCCCTGAAGATCAGTGTAGGTATATAGGTATAGGATAACACTCTGCAACACCTTCCCCTTTCTTTAATGGTTGTCCTCTACCTAAAGGTTGTCTGGAAGAGATCGCTATTAGCGATAAGACCGCCTAAATTGTACATCTTTCTGTAAAAATCATGTGTATTTTACTTGTATGGTGTGCAATAAAGAGTATCTATCTATCTGTAAGCTGATAAGAGGGCCGTTTTACCATAGGTAAGCTTCTAACTTAACATTTACTTACCTAAGATTTTTCATTATTATGTTTTCATTTGTTTATTTTAAATGATGTACCTTGATTTTCAAATAAGAAAATTTGCACTAAGCTAAATTTAAGCCAAATTTTTGAATTAACAAGGTTGAAGGTCATTCCCCCTGAGTTATTCAAGCCAAACATCTGACCGTGTAGGTATAAGTTTATGAATGAACTCCTGCCATTTTTCAAGTCTGTTAAGTCTTTCTCGCTCTGTACAAGGGGAAGGAATAAGACAGATGATCACAGATGGTTATACGTACTAAAGATAGGACGAGTTTATGCAATATGAAGTCAATGTTGTTGATTTTGACTGTGTTTTTTAACTTTTTTAGTTTTTATGGTACACATTTGAAAGTTGGTTTTTACGATTGCTTTTCACCTTTATAGTCACAGGTTAGCGGGATGTACACTAATAAAATAGGACCTTATATAACCACAAAGATGAACAATACATAGATATTTTGAAAACTTTGAGTGAATTTGAAAATTCTTCTCGCTTTGATAGAAACAACGCTGATCAATTAAAAGTTGGAATATTTAAAAAAAATGCAAATATCAATAAAAAGTATTGAAATTTTATCTGATAAAATAAAAAAGATTGAAAGGAGTGCTGATATTAGAGATCTCGCAGCTACCTTAAATAAACATTATGGACAAAGCAGAATTAATTATCCGAGAAGAAGAGTGATTTTAAAAGATATTGACGATTTGTGGCAAGCAGATTTAGTTGATATGCAAACAATGTCACATGTCAATGGTGGTTATAAATACATATTAGCAGTTATAGATTGCTTTTCAAAATTCGCATGGGGTATTCCATTAAAGCAAAAGAACAAAGAGCTTGTATCAAAGGCATTTATAAAGTTATTGCTAAATGGTCGGATCCCAAAAAATTTGCATACCGACCGTGGAAAAGAATTTTATAACGACAAATTAAAAAAAAATACGAACGAGTACAATATTAATCATTGTTCTACGTATTCTACTAAAAAAGCTTCAATAGTTGAAAGATTTATTAGAACGCTAAAGAGTAAATTATACAAAGAATTTAACCTAAATGGGAATTATATATGGACTAACGGATTACTTAGTAGAAAAGTACACGAGTACAATAATGATGTGCACAGAACTATTGGTCAACCACCGGCAACTATATCTCATACGAATAAAGTAAATATTATGCGGAGATACATGAAACTGGCTGCTGATAAGAAAGTAAAAGAATACTAAAAAATTCAAATCGGTGACTATGTGAGAATTAGCAAACAAAAAGCTTGTTTTGATAAGAGTTATACACCTAACTGGTCAACGAAAATATTTAAGATTTTTAAAGTACAAAATACAAATCCTACGACTTATTTAATAAAAGATTCAAACTCACGTCCAATACTTGGTGCATTATATTCCCAAGAACTTCAAAAAACTAAATATCATGACGTTTATTTAGTTGAAAAGGTTTTAAAAAGAAAAGGTAACCTTGTGTATGTGAAATGGCTTGGGCTTCCAAGTAACGAAAACAGTTGGATAAATAAAACAAATGTATTGTAGTTGCTATTTTTCCTTGACAACATTTAATTGTGTGCTTATTTAAAGACATTTCTTGTTAATTATTCTTCATTTTATATTCGTTCTTAAGACAAATAGTCTATTACTTATTTAATATTCACAGTTATAACTTTAAAATTTAATAAAATGAAAAGTAAACGACGTACTCTAGCTTCAAAGAAAAAAGATGGATCTAATGAACTATAAAGAAAACCATCAGCTAAAAGTTTAAAGAAAACGTTCAAAACCATCGTTTCACATACTAAAAAACACATAAATAACATAAAACCCCAATGTAAAAAAGCTTTGATGAAATTAGCTTGTGCAACCGCACAAGAGCTAGCTTCAGATTTGTCTATTAAAGTGCCAAGAATTATACCTGTACCAAAAACTGGTGGATTTCTCCCTTTGATACCAATGTTTGCTGGCCTTTCTGCTGCTGGCAGTTTCGTAGGGGGTGTTGCTGTAGTCGCTAAAACTAATTTAAATCAGCCAAAAAACAATTATCAGAACTTGAAAGACATAATAAGCAAATAGAAGCAGTGTGCATCGGAAAAGGATTACATCTGAAGCCTTACAAAGATGGAATCGGAATTTACGTTTCCAAGAAAAAAACTGAATTGTAGGCTACCCAAAAGAGCTCTATATAATATTGATATAATGAATCACTTATATAGTATTCCTTTTTTTCGAGGTGTATTTGTAAGAGATGAGTTGCCAAATAAACCTTTTCCAATCGAGTGTGGTATCATAAATCTTGACATATCTAAAAACTCTGGTACGCATTGGGTAGCCTATGGAAAACTGAATAATTTCATTGAATATATTGATAGTTACGGTAACCTGAAACCTCCTAAAGAATTAATAATATATTTAGGGAAAAAAAATAACTACAACTATAAAAATGTACAAAAAAACATTTATGTAACTGCGGGCATTTATGCTTAAAATTCTTTAAAAAAGTTCTGGGTGAGAAACAAGAAAAAAAGAGTTGATTGCTGAGTTTGATACTTTAACGTAATCCAGCATTTATAAATAAATATAACAACAGAATTAAATGAACATTATACCATCGTCTGTGATTGAAACTACTAATGCCCTATCGTATTATTTAAATAATTTATATTTTTGCTCGTTGTTAAATAACACTATTTTATATTTTTAATATTGGCCTAAAAGTACCATGATAATATTTAATAAAAATCCCATAGTGAAAGATAAACGTAATATTTCACTATCTTTATCGAAAGGCATTAGACATGTCAACGCGGTAAATAGGAAAAAAGATACTAAAGAAAATAAAAGATTTTTAAAATGTCTCGGACTGAAGTTACAACATGTTGCAAATAGCAGATTTACCGCAGCATGGCAACTCGATTGAAAGCTATGAAATCCATAGTTACAATCCATATAGTAACAGCTTTAAAGATAATGATGAAATCAGAATACCTATCCATCAGCAAGATATATAAGGTGTTAAAAAATCAGTGTCAAATATTTTAAGGGTAATGAGTTTACGTTGTGACTAACAATTTTTGTATGAATTTTTTTTTAATTTAAGCCTTAGTTTTCGAGAAAAACACGATCGAAAGTTTGATAATAAACTCAAATATCAACATCCTATAACACCTGATCACTACTACGGACAAACTACTCCGTACAGCAAGTAACGCTCGCTTGTGTGCGTGCTACTATGATTTATTGCCAAAATCTGCCGAAGGACGAACGACTTTTATTCAATTATAAACTCTAATTCGATGTAAATCGATTTAAATTTCAAAATTTTAGTGTAAAGGCGGCATTTGTCCAAATGCGAGTCAAAGATACCGCTTTAAAAACAGTCGATATTCAATTTTAGATTCTAATTCGTTATCATAAGGTTGATTTTATTTTTTAAGTTTCTGAGGGCGGCGGAACACACACGATTTAGGAAATGCCGAAAGACCGAGAAAGTACTGTTAACAAAAACAGTTTCTTATTTTACATTTCCTATGAATTAAAAAAGGATTGATGGCAAAGTGCTTTTAGGGTAAGGTTAAGGTCTTGGATCCGATCCCCGGCAAACTAGTTATGTTTCGGAGTACTCTTACTGACCTTGATCTAAGGTTAAGGACGAGTACGCTTATCTAAAATAAATAACAATTAATTTGAACCTGCTTTTTAGATGATTTTTTATGCTTTGTGTTGTGCGTTGGTTTATTTACTAAGAACTAAAAGTAAAGTCAATGAGCCAGACGTTGCGTAGGTACGCAATAATTTATAGGTATCAATAAGGTTAAACTGGGGTATACCCTGTACAACGAAACTGTTATTCGTCTCCCAAACACTCAAACGGGGCATAATTTAACACATTTTTCTGAATCCCGTCTGGAAGTTGACTGCGACTACTTCACCACATGTAGATACATAGTAAATTTACATGATAAATGCATTTTAGTGATTAGACAGATACATTTTTGATTGCTGTTTATTCAACGTAAAGGATAAAATGTTGAATACTTGTACTTACAGTATCCGGCGGTAGGGAATGCACGCACATGGAGCTAAAGAGGGAGGGAGGGAGGGTACAACTGGCTAGTACCTTCAAAACTTAAGATTGCTAAGCTACTAGTTAATACCAATTATAACAAGTTAAATAATTAGTAGGTACAATACGCGGCGCTAGAATGAACATCAAGCTAACGAGTAAGATAATCGGTTAGTTTCGGCTTTCATAGAACGTCGTTTCTGTCGCACGGATTATCTCTCTTTTTAGCTCGATGTGCATACTGCATACTACCGCCGCGTACTGTACCTATTATTTGATTTGGTATCACTGGTAAGAACTAGTAGCAATCTTAATTTGTAGTTTAGCATGGTAATACAAGATTCGAATTGATAAGTAAAAAATAATTACACCAAAAAAACAATAACACCAAATAATTGAGTGATTTTTTTTTGCTAACGCTACACTTACACGTGCCATAGGTATGCGCTTTTTATTTATTATTACTCCTGCAAATTGCAAAACAGTCACAACAATCAATCAATCGGCGCTAGACCTTCTCTTGTGTTTGACGTTAATTGCGAAGTCTCACCATGCCATACAGGTATTCGGACTCTGATTACCTCAACATGGTTATGTGCTACCATGAGGCAAACTACAGTTTAGTGGAAGCAGTAAGGCTGTTCCACGAACGGCACGGTGTGCGCGTGTGTCCACGCACAATCTTAGGGGCTGAACAACGGTTTCGTGAAAGTGGTAGGTTCATGCCTTCTGGTGACGCTGGCAGACCTCGCACTTCAGTACAGCTTGAAGAGGACGTGCTGAATTTCTTCGAGCTCCACCCGACCGCCAGTACGAGGGATGCTGCTGCCGTTTTCAACACTAACCATGTGTACGTGTGGAAAGTGCTGAAGAGGGAGCGAAGACACCCCTACCACTTCACGAGAGTGCAGGAGCTGATGCCGCAGGACTACGCGCCACGCGTGGAGTTCTGTCAGTGGATCCGGCGTAACAGCCTAGCCAACATATTGTGGACGGATGAGTGCACCTTCACCAGAGTGGGCATGTTCAATATCCACAATGCTCACTACTGGTCTGAGGAGAACCCACATCTGGCGCGTCCAGATCATTTTCAGACGCGGTTCAGCGTGAATGTTTGGGCTGGGCTACTAGGACATCAGCTGATAGGACCAGTATTTTTTAATCGGCTGAATGGCGCCGTTTACTTGGAATTCCTTGAAAGAGAGTTGGAGGAGTTGTTAGAAGATGTGCCGCTAAATCTTATGCAGCAGATGCACTACCAACACGACGGCGCGCCCGCGCATTACGACCGCCATGTCCGCGAGTACCTGACGGCACGTTTTCAGGATCGGTGGATCGGACGCGGTGGGCCTATTGCTTGGCCAGCACGCTCGCCAGACCTGACGCCGCTGGACTTCCACGTCTGGGGCCGTGCTAAGGATCTCGTGTATGGTCAAGATGGCCACACCATCACCAGTGCCGAGCAATTAAAAGCACGAATCATTAGTGCTTTTGAAACAATGCGCGGCGACAGTGAAAGTTTAGTGCGTGTGCATAGGCATATTTTAAAAAGGGCTGCGCTTTGCAATCAGGAGAATGGGGGGCACTTCCAACAACTATTGTAAATAATTTTGTAAATAAGTGACTGTGATTTTGTACATAATAATGAACTACCTTTAAACACGCCAAGTAAGAGTAAGTAAACCTTGTTATCTGCATTGACTGATAGAAATAGCCTAGTAGTACCTATCTCCATAGAATTATGTTGCATTAAATCAGGTGATGAGTAATAAATTATTTTACGCTTACTTGCTAGTCCAAAGCCTGGAAAAGTGTGATGGGAGGTGGAAATTCTTTATTTGTTTTGTGTTCTTAAAATAAAAGTGATATTTTTAGTAATAAGTGTATTTATTAATTGTCAACATGTGTAATTTAATTAAAAATGTTTTTTTCAATTTAACTGTATTTTTATTTTACCGTAAGAACTGATAGAAGTAATTAACATTAAAATTACAACATAAAGTGACAAACTGTCAGTTGCTGAAGAATGTATTATCTTTAAAGACAGCATTAACACTTATTTTTCTATTTTGTGTACGAACGTTATGTTACAGACCTGCATTATAGCTATAAGTCGTCTTTAAAGATAATAAGGCCCAGTTTCAATACTTGCTGATAAGTTCTGGATAACCTATCTGGCACTTGTTTTGACAGATAACCCATACAATTAGCTTTCTTAAGCCTTTTTGCAACTCGCGGCAATTATCTAAAAGGAGTAGGTACGTCGCACATGCACACACACACACACACACACAATCACAATGACATGAAACGAGTGAGACAGAAATGATAACAGTGTTTCTATCTCAAAGAAAATTCATTCATACACACACACCCAATGTCTAGCATGAGCTTGTGTGTCGTATGATTTTATGTGCGCATGAATGAGATCCTAGGGATTATGAATGGGTTTTGACTAGTATTAGCATCGTGCGAGAGTGTTTGTTTGCGTTTGTGGGAGTTTGCGATCATGTACAGGATGATATAAATTATTTATATCAATAAACATTTTCTTTTTTCGATTTATTCAAATCCGTTCTATAGTTTTAAATTTCTCTTAAATATGATCCATGTGGTAGTCTCAGTTACCCCTTAAAATATTTGACATTGATTTTTTAACACCTTATATATGTGTTACCCTCAGCAAGTTCTATTTACATCGAAGGCTATGCTAATGTCACTTCTGAAGATGCAACAGAAAAAATCTAAAAAAAAGATAAACATTTTATTAACAACCCAATGTTATACTTATTTCAAGATGTACGATATGAATTAAATTGTGTTGAAATTGATCGCGTCAAAAACGCTGGAATCACTACAACAATCAAATCTTACGTTTCTATGAACGAAGGCGAAAATAAAGCTGCTGCAGTGTGGGGTTGGAATTTACATGGTGTAAAACTAAAGGGTGGACAATTTAGTGCTATTATTCCATTAAGTAAAATGGGTTTGCGGAAGACTATAATAAAATTATAATAAATTGTAGACATGAGCTTATACTGCAAAGAAGCAGCTCTGTTTTAAACTGCGTAATAATGGAAAATAATGATAATATAGAAATGGTGTTGACGCGAATCGAGTGTGTGCGTATGTATCTACGACGCACGCACACATTAAAGACGGAGCGACCGGTCCTAGGCGCCTGCGAAGAGGCTACGCCCGCCGCCGCTCGCGACACTCTACATTCGGTCTCTAGCTACCAACCATATTGCCGTGCTCTGTAAATCCATTTATCAAATATTCTTTCAAGTTAATAAACATTGTAATTATCTATATTAGGTCACATAAAATTCAGTCATCACTATAGGTCTCGGCTACTCATTTTCCCTCCTTGGTTAGACTTTCTTCACCCAAGTTCGAGCCGGATGCGACTTTGGAGCGGCTACAGGCATACCAGAGGACGCAACACAGAGGTCACGTCAAGGACGGGCGAGGCAGCGTGGCAGTCGAGTAACATAAACTCGATTCAAGGAAACCCTGAAAAGGGGCTTGCAGTGCAATTTCGTGAGTTCGTTCCAATCAAAACGCATTTTCCATTTTTCACATTTTTAAATAAGTACCTTTTGTACCAACCTTGTCCTAGTTACCTACAAAAATATTTTTATTCAATTACCTATTTCTCATTCCTCTTTTTAATGTTCATACCTATTAATTAAAAATGACTTATCAATATCTAACTTCAGAGGCATCTAGATACAATTTATTTTCTTTCTACCCAACCACCAATCTTAAGTTCGAATTTATGTTCATGTTAATCCAGTGTAATTTTTGTTACATTCCAGTTATTTTTCTCGTGAGTGGCGAGTCCGGGACCGGCCACGCGTCGCATGACCGCTGGTACTCGGAAGGTCCTATACCCACGTGCGCACCACGTGCACGGTTTTCACTGCTTCAATTGCTTCAATTCTTCATTTTGAATTTAAGTATCTTTCCATCAGCTTCTATTTGATTTTCTTCACCTTTTCTAAGCTGGCTAATTTGAATTTAGTTGACCTTACATTTCATTAAATTTGCTTTCTCTTTATCTATTTTAGCATTTCATCATTTCATTATTTAAAATGGATGACCTTAAATCACTAAAAAGAACTAGAGCATCCCAAAAGGCAAAGCTTACTATTTTTTTTTTAATTCTTGAGCCACTTTTGTCTTGCAAAGAATTGAATAGATTACAAATTCACGAAGTTAATACTCGTCTTACTAAAATCCAAGCCTTATATGAGGATATTGATACAACCCAAAATTTGCTCGAAATTCCAGATGAAGAGTACACTGAACGCGAGAACTTCGAAAGGTTCTTCTTTGGCACCATCGCTGCCGCACAGAGTCTGCTCAGCAAGCACTCGGAGGAGAGCTCCAGCCATGGGGGCCAATGACTTCGCGTCGGTGGCAGGCTCGAATGTGGCAAGTGCTATACCAAACATCAGATTACCAACAATTAACATACCTACCTTCACTGGATGCTATCAGGACTGGTTAGAATTTCATGAAACATACGTATCTCTAATTCACACAAATTCATCCATTCCAAACATACACAAATTTCACTATTTGCGTGCTTCATTGCGAGACAATGCAGCACTAATCATTCAATCTTTAGATTTTTCATCAGATAATTAAAGTGTTGCTTGGGATCTGTTGTGTAACCGTTATAATAATAATTGAATTTTAATTAATAATCATGTGCAGGCACTATTCAATATTGGTCAAATTACTAAAGAGTCTGCAAGGGCCTTACGCAATATTATAGATGTTGTGAATAAAAATCTAAGATCATTGAAAACACTGAATGTACCTACAGAGCACTGGGACATTCTTATCATACACATGGAATCGAACAAGTTAGACCCGGCTACCATCCGTGATTGGGAAGCCCAACGTAATTCAGTAAAAGAAATGCCAACTTTAAAAGATTTTAATGATTTTTTAAAAAACCGGGCAGACTTGTTGGAAACCATGGGAGAAGGACCGACAACCAGTTTTCGATAACTTTCGACAGCCAGCACGTAGACACAGTGACATTACACATGTTAGGCCAAAAACCTTTATAACTAATCAAACTCCCTCAAAACAAACACACACACACAGCTTTCATGTCCTATTTGTAAGAATTCTCATTCCATATATTATTGTATGAAATTCAAGTTATTACCTATTGAAAAACGTATAGAAAGGGTTAAACAATTGAATCTTTGCACAAACTGTTTGCGTGGTGGACATGATGGAAGGAGGTGCAAATATGGGTCATGCAAATTGTGCTTACGTAGACATAACACTATGTTACACATAAATAAGCAACATACAGTACCCCAACCTCATTTACAATCACAAACTGAGTGCGTAGTACTACCTGCGATGCAAGAACAAGAGACCGAATCGAAAACAATAAATAATCAGTTGGATACAAATAAAATCACACTTTCTGCAACGCATCAAGGTCAGGTATTACTATTCACAGTTCTAATTCACATCACGGACAATAATGGTCGTTAACATAAAATCCGTGCCCTTTTAGACAGCGGCAGCACTTCAAGTTTTATAACTGAAGACTTACAAAACAAACTATATATTCTTCAATAAAATACTACTTGGATAAAAACATGTAGTAATGTCAAACTCAAACAATTTGTTTACAACAGAGTAAATGAAATCACACAAAACTCCGAACCTTCTGCATGGTACTACATACCTACCGATTCAAATCCTGCAGACATAGGGTCCAGAGGCTTAATCGCGTCTCAACTCAAAGATTCAATTTTGTGGTGGGGAGGTCCACAGTTTCTTCATCAAATTAAAATTACTATACCTACACAACCTCAAAATACACATATTGAAAACTTACCAGAATAATAAATAATAAATAAATAGTGGACAACATCACATACATTGCTCTGATCCTATGATAAGTAGCTAAAGCACTTGTGTTACAGAAATCAGACACAACGACGGTACCACAACACCCAGACCCGAGACAATATAGAAAATAATTTTTACTACATTGACCGACCGGGAATCGAACCCGGGACCTCAGAGACAGCGACACCATGTCCGGTATGCTCGCTTCTCGGCTACGGAGGTCGCCAGAGCCACGAAACAAGACACCAATGACATTTGTCGTCGAAAAAACCCCACAAAAATACTTTCACAAGTACTTTTTCAAATTACAGAAAATTACAAAGAATTACAGCATATTTAAAGCAATTTGTTCATAATTGCAAAAATCCAAATAATAAATTCACAGGTCCACTAATGACATTGGAGATTGAACTTACTACACAAACACTTTGTAGAATAGTACAACAAGATATGTTCTGCAAACAATATTCAATTTAAAAAAATAATCAAACACTTCCTACTAAAGACAAACTTTTAAGTTTAAATCCATTTTTGGATGAGACGAATCTAATAAGAGTTGGTGGCAGATTGACAAATTCAAATTATGACTTAAATACGAAACACCCAATCTTATTACATGCGTCTCACAATGTTACAAATTTAATTGCTAAACACTACCTATACTTTTGTTGCATGCACAAATTCTGGATAATTAATGGACGTAATTAAACAAGAAAAATAACACGCAACTGCCTAAAATGTTGCAGGTGAAAATGATGACTGCGCACTGTGGCGCGGCGATTTCGCAATGTACGTAAACCGTACATACTCCCGGGCGGGACAAGATGAGATAAAAGTATGGTGGTTGTGCTGGTGAAATGAGGTGTGGTACAAGGTGATAAACAATAGTTTTGGTGCATAATAAGATGATTGGGCATTAGTTCTTATATAAAGTGTGAAGGGATTCGGTTTAATAGTTCACAAATTGGTGACGTGCATTTGGCGACGTCGCTTTATCAACTCGCGCACGATTTTTATTTACGGAACCACTTTCACTAAATTGTTGTTCACTAGCACTAGCACTTACACTCGCACTGTGTGGTTAATTTTTTACGCTAACGCATTGTACACTCGAAGCACAAACCGCGCCTACGTCGCTGCGGGCAGCGGCGCGCCGCCCCGCGCGGCGCCTGCGCACCCGGCAGCATCCCCAAGCGGTGACTCCTAGTACTACGGCTCCGATACATACGTAAATGGCTACGTACTGGTGGACGTCGTGGTAAGATATTTGACTAATATCAGCTTGCTGTTCCTTCAGCTGATTAATCTGGTTTCCGAGACCTTGTAGATCTTTTTCGATTCCACTCATACTTGAAATCGAACCGTCGAGCGTGGTATTGGGCACGGACACATTTATTATATTGTTGATCGGCGGGATAGAATGCGTCATAACATCTGGTTGAATATCGAAGCGATTACTAAACTGCTTATGCGACACTATGGTAAACGAGTCGCCCTTGATGACGCAGCTTTCGTCTAGAGTGATAACTCCGGCCTTGCTGAGTCGTTCGCTCACGATCATGTTTCCGCATATTATTCTTATCTGGCACTGACCGCAACAAGAGAACAGGTAGGTATTAATTTTGTGTAATTGTGTCCACGTTTGTTTACAGGAATCAATATTTGTTTTGCAGTTCTGTGGAGTTGGACCTTTTGCGCATCGAGACTGATCATTTTTCAACTGGTATAGAGGGCTGTGTAAATAGCACAGATGTATGGTTTCATCATCAAGGAGAAGACACATTTGAAAATCGTAATCAGATAAAGGCAAATACACGTCCTTTTGTATGTTCATTGCAACATGAGTAGCAATTGGCACTAGGGTGACCATGCTTCCGTTAATTTCTCGGGATATTGGTATAGTTTTATAGATGTCGTAATGGTCTCGACTGACTAGTGGTATTTTGATTTCAAAGATCACATATTCCTCGGTAACTCTTGCTTTAATCTTTAAAAGATGGTAAATTTTTGCTAAATTGTTCTGTATGTTATCTACAGGCAATGACAAATCCTTGGTGAGATGTCCAGATATGATGTTGAGCTCTCGAAGTAGTTGTTCTGGCTTTAGAAGGTGAATGTTGATGTTCCCGTGAAATATATTGGTGATGGTTTCGAGTAACGTGTCTTGAAGGTACCTCAAATTATTCAAAATGTTGGTAGCAATAATGGAGGACATAGCAAAGTCGTTACTGTTAATAACGCCTTGAATCCCTGTTTTCAATTCGTTAGTGGCTTTTTCTAGCGAATTGAGATGTTGGTTGAAGATTTTGTGCTGCTTGTTCATGGTACTTTCTGCTCTCTTTAATAGATTGTACTCGGCTTCGACGACCGACGTCTGGTTCTTCCACAATGTTGCGAGGTGTTGTTAATTGGTTTGTAGTAAGTTTATATCCTTTTTATACTGTTCAGCGAAATCTTCGTCCAGGACTCCGAATCAACTATGGGCAATCGAGCCAATGCCGTTTATTAACCCACGACGCTGTCTAGACGGAGGTGCTAGCCGCTGATTAGGCAAAATAGTATTATAGTAATCGTATTCCGCGTATCCATATTGTAATTGGGTCAATATAACGTCACACTGCGATTTTATTTTCGAATTCAAACATATGGTTTGTAAGTGATCGAGGTATTTATTAAACAATTCATTTCCTTGTCGGTATGGTTGTAGATTATAGTAAACGATTAGTTTCCATTCATCACAAACGAGGTACATGGTCGAAATTTGGTCGAAATAAAACATATTGTTTTGGTTTTGAAGAGAGGATACGTGGTAACTTCCGCTGATTAGCAACATAAACATCATTAGTACGAATGATAAAAAGTTGCAAGACTTTTTGGTTCGTTTATTATTATTTTGGACGTCCGATTTGAGTTCTGGTAATGATTCTTTTTTCGTTTGTTGGTTAGGATGAACAGGTAGTTTAGATAATTTTACTATTGGTCTTTTTATAGTTCCATTCTTGGTTTTATTAGTCACTACTCGGACGTATCCATCTTTACCAGGATGAAGCTCTACAACTCTGCCTAGCGCTCACCTTCCAGCTGGTAAGTTATCGTCGTGAATTATAACGACGTCATTTATTCTAATATTTTCCTTTGGTTCTAGCCACTTGGTTCTAGTAGTCAACTGAGTTAGATATTCAGCTTGCTATTGCTTCCAAATATCTACAAATATTTTTTGGGTAAGCTGCCACCTAGTTCGTTCGTCCTTTTCTGTTTCAAAAATGGTAAGCAACGGTCCGCTGTTAAGAAAGTGGGATGGTGTTAAATAATTTAGGTCGTCAGGATCTTCAGTGAGTGGACATAGGGGTCTGGAGTTTAGGCAAGCTTCGATTTGAGCTATGATGGTGGTAAACTCCTCATAGGTCAGCTTGACTGCTCACCGACAACACGTTTCATGTGGTACTTGAGGCTCTTAACAGCTGATTCCCAAAGTCCTCCAGCCGGGGCGTTGAAATGCCACTCTATGCCCATTTCAGTGACCTCTGACAGGAATTCGTCCGTAAAGATATGCTTTATTTCTTCGAATTCCCTGTTTAAAATGCGACTGGTTCCTACAAAATTCGTCCTATTGTCGCTGTAAATATGGTGTGGTAAGCCTCTTCTCGCCACCATTCGTCGGAGCGCAGCCAAAAACGACGACGAGGTCAGGTCTGACACTAGTTCCAGGTGTACAGCCTTGGTCACCATACACACGAACACGGCCACGTAACCCTTGGTAGTCTTGACTCCTCGTCCCTTATTGGTTTTAATAAGGATGCTTCCCGTATAATCGACTCCCGTGTGGTAAAAGGGTCGAGATGGGTTGCTCCTGGAGGCTGGTAAATCTCCCATTAACTGCTGTTGTTTCTCCGGATTCGTTTGTCTGCACTTAACACAGAGACGAATCTGTTTCTTGGTAGCCCGATTTCCGCCCACAATCCAATACTTTTGCCTAAGGTATGCTGATGTTACCCTGGCCCCTCCGTGAAAGGTGTATTTGTGCGCATGGTCAATTAATAGCTCTGTTAACTTGCTAGTATGTGGAATTATGGCAGGGTGCTTCATCTCATCGTCGATGTAGGCGTTTTCGAGCCTACCTCCAACGCGTAAAATGCCAGATTTATCTAAGAATGGTCTCAGGTTAACAATTTTGCTCTTCTTGTCTATGAATTCTCCACCTTTTAACTTGTTAATTTCATCTGAAAACTCTAAGGCCTGTGTATCTTTGATAATCATTTCTTTCGCTTTCTGTAATTCAGGTAAAGCTAAATAAGGTGTTTGGTTTCGATTACGCGATAACGCTCGCAAAGTCCATGCTAAGACGCGCACGGCTCGCGTAAATAAGCTGTATTAATTAATTAATTGTTGTATAATGTTGTCATTTGGTCTCGTGATAACATTAGTTTGCGCGGATTTTTTGACTTCAACCTCGGTGGTGTAAATAGGTTTATGTTCTTGGTCAGAATGTATTGGTAGCCACTTTGGTCCTTGCCACCATAGTTGGTGATGGTTTAGTTGGTCTGCGCTGAGACCACGGCTTGCGCAATCTGCAGGGTTTTCTTCAGACTTGACGTACTGCCAGCAGCTGGGCGGCATGATCTCAGTAGTTTGGCTCACTCTGTTCGCAACGAATGGTTTCCAGCGATTTGGTTCTCCGTGTAGCCACCCCAAAACGACCATGGAATCGATCCAGCCATATATCCTGATGTTGTAGCCTGTTAGGCATCCCATAACCTTGTCCATGAGTTTGGACAAAAGGACCGCGCCACACAGCTCTAGTCGTGGTAACGTTATGTTCTTGCTAGCGGGTATAAGTCTCGCCTTTCCGGCTACTAAAATGACGGACGATGACTCATTTTTTCCTACTTTACAGTAAACAACTGCTGCGTATGCTTTGGTAGATGCGTCACAGAAGCCATGTAGCTCTATCAGATCATTCTGTCCCATGCCGAGCCATCTTGGTAATTGTAACTGGTCAATCTGGTTGATGTCAGCTAAGACCTTCATCCATTCTGCACGGATGTCATCTGGTAACTTCTCGTCCCACTCAATATTTAGTTGCCAAACATTTTGAAATATTAATTTCAATTTAGTAGTAACAGGTGCTAACCATCCTAGAGGATCGAGGATTTTAGATATGTCCGATAGTAATGACCTTTTAGTTGGATGAGCGTTAGTTGGTATTATTTTTGATTCAAACATAAAAACGTCAGCTTTAGGGTCCCAACGAAGTCCTAAAGTTTTAATGGTTTCTGGCTGTTTAAAATTAAAACATTCTTGGTTTGCGTCATGGTTTGGTATTAGTTCTGGTATATTGGAGCGCCATTTTCGCAAATTAAATCCGCCAGATTTTAAAATTTGAATTAAATCCGACTGAATTTGTTTAGCTTCTTGTACGGATTGACTTCCATAGAGTAAATCATCCATATAAAATGATTTATCTAAAACCATTGGCGCCTTACTAGCTTGATAATTTGGTTTTTCATCACTGGCTAATTGTTTTAATGTCATCATTGCTAGGAATGGCGCTGCCTTTGTGCCATATGTGACGGTGGTAAGCTGGTATTCTTTTAACATATCTTGTGGTGAATCTCTCCATATGATCTTTTGGTATTTTTGGTCGTCAGGGTGAATCCAGATCTGGCGAAACATTTTTTCAATGTCCGCAGTGAAAGCGTAATGGTATTGTCTCCACTTTAAGATCAAGGATTGCAGATCCTGCTGTAAATTAAGTCCTGCTTCCATTAGGTCGTTTAAGCTATAAATAATTGGTAATCTTTCGCTATAGTCAGATTGTTTGAAAATTTTCTTTCTAATTGCCGAAATTGCGCAACGGCCATGGGTTTAAAGGGTCCCAATTTGTCTTTTAAGTTAGGCTTCAGAGGAAGTCTCACTGTGTATCTTCCTTCTTGATTTCTCTCGGTGGTAGATAAATAAAACTTAAGACATTGGTCGTCTGCGGCCGACATATTTGTGTCAGGTGTTATATCTTCAATTTCCCAAAATCTTTGAAGATCTTCTGTATTTCTTAAGACAACATTGCACTGATAAGTTTTAACATTGCCGCACAAAATCCAACCAAACTGCGTTTCCTGTGCCACTGGGTAGTGGGGATTGAGTTTTATTATTCCACTCAAGATAATAGACGCGTATACGTCGGCCCCTAGTAACATGTCTACGGGACGACTATTATAGAATTCGAAATCGGCGAGTTGAATGGTGTCTAAATATGGCCAAGATGGTTTTTGAAATGAAAGGTTTGGTAACTTGTTAATTAGTGTGTTCATAATAAAAACGTCTGCCGCCATGGTAAAGTCGTTGTGTAGGGATGACAGTGTTATATTAAGAACACCCTTGCAATTGTTCTCCTTTGCGCCCACTCCATATATGACGCCCTTGCAACGATGACGTGGTAGATGTAATAACTAAGCAGCGTTTTCAGTTATTATTGAGGTATGTGACCCCTGGTCGATGAGAGCTCGCATTTTATGGTAAGTTCCATCAGCAGTCTGAACGTTAACATAGGCAGTCGCTAGAGGAATTTCGGCTATATTCTCTTGAGATACATTGCATTTCTTTTGGTTAGCTTCCGAATTTGGTGTATTGTTAGGCACTTCGCTTGACGTCACAAGTGCATCGTGCAATAACGTATTGTGCTTAGCGTTACATTCTCGACACGTTTTCGTGGATAAGCATTCTTTTCCTTGGTGATTGAAAAGACAGTTTTTGCACAAATTGAATTTCGCAACTGTTTTCCGTTTTGCGTCTGACCTAGATTCACGGAACGACTTGCAAAAGTAAAGCGGATGATTTTGATTGCAAAATACACATTTGTGTGTTTCTTTCTACGTGTAATGTTTTAAATGTTGATGATGGTTTGAATGATGGTTTATTGAAGTGGTTATTGGTTCCTTGGTATAAGTTTGGTTTCTTGAATCTATTTTCTTCTTGCGTTGTGCCATCTTGCTTACGCCTAAAGGCTTCTAAAGATGTAAATTTGGATTCGAGAAAGCTTAGAAAATCGTCTATTGTTGGTAGCTCCCTCTGTGTTCTAATTGATAACTGTTTTTATGACATAAATGAATTTATAAAATTTTGCGGTGATGGTCACTTTAAGCAAATTGCAATCGATTTCTGAGTTCTTCTGACATATTAAATTGTCAATTTGCTTATTTACAAATCATTATTAATTTTTGGGTTGACATGTTTTTTATTTTTTTTATTATGGACCAATCCCGCTCTATATGTAGAGCAGTGATTCTGCCAATGTCAAGTATTTGTGGGAGACACGTAGGAGATTGGCCGGTGTTGTGAAGGGTTTATAAGCAATATTCGTGAGCCTTTTATCCATTTCACCACCTAAAAAAAAAAACAACACAACAATAATAATTGACAACACAAGTGTTAGTGGGCGGTGGGAGAGTTAATTACAATTTGATATTATAAATAGAGCAATATTTACAGATATATTTAATGCTACAAGAAAGAGTTAGTAAATATGGGAAATTGAGAGGACGGGGGATATCAGAGGGAAGGAGGTCATACAGAGAAATAGAGTACTTCTGGCAGTTGAAAAATATGTGTTCTAGAGTACCCTCCTCTTTGCCACATTCACACATTGGACTATCTAGGACATGAATTTTGTTTAAGAAAACAGGAGTGCAGGCATGGCCTATTCGCAATCGACAAATTGTTGACATTGTGTGCTTAGTGATGTCTTTGTGATTGGAAAACCATGGACGTCTAGGAATCAGTGGCTGGATGTTTGCGTAATGACGCCCTTTAGTTTTTGATAGTTCATTAAAGCGGCTTTGCCAGCTTTCAATGAGGCACTTTGAGGCGAGGGGCAAAATGTCACAGGCGTAGTTTTCGCGTAACAGGGAACCAAGAGTTATAGCGTCTTTAGCCCAAGTATCTACTTGTTCATTGCTCCGAATGCCGCTGTGGCCTGGGATCCAGGCAAGAGCCACTTGTATGCCTTCAAGATTACAGCGAAATAAAAGATTTTTAATGTTTAAAATGACAGGTGAGGTAAATTTTGATTTGAACATGTTTCCTATTAGTGCATGCAGACAACTTTTTGAGTCCGACAATAGATTGACTTATTTATCTTGTGGGATAGAATGTATGAAATTGCTCCAATAATTGCCACCGATTAAGGGTTGACATGATTATTATTACTATTCTGACAGTCTGCATTATTATGACACCTGTAAAGTTTTATATAATCCATTGACTTCGCACTGTTTTATTTAATGATTGAAATGCTTGTAATTATAAGGTTGATGAGATTATTTTGTTACTCATTTGACATTTTGCATTTTGACTTTGCCTGTATAATTTGTATAAGTACCTCTCATTGACGTTGACATCTTACTGTTTGATACTAAAATGCTATAATTGTAATTTTGTAGACCTAAATTGATATGATATTTTGTTTATAAGTAAGATTCAATTGCACGACGACGAAATGTTTGCATATCGATAAATCGGTAAAACATGTTTGTTTATATTATACCTATTATAAGACCTAAGATTGTACCATGTTTTTCGCAAATAAATATATTATCTTATCTTATCTTATCTCGGTTTTTGAAGAGACTCGATATAGTCATTATGGGAGTCAGCGTCCAACTTTTGAGCCAATAAATGTACCAAAAGCGGACCCCATGTCGATATATCGACTCCTAACTTTTGAATGGCGTGCAAACATTAATTGGTAGTGTCGTGCAGCCTCTTAATGTGAGATGATGATTGACTCTGCATTACTGGTAAATTTAGTAAAGTATTGACGTGAGATGTAAATATTAATTTGGTGTTGTTAAAGCGATGATTAAGTATTTCCCACGCTACTTGGTAGGTTTCTGAGCTTATGTTTAAATGTTGCACAAGTTTTTCAGCGTCTCCCTTGATTTTACTTTTTAAGAATTGAAGCTTTTGCGCACTAGATAGCGAAGGGTTGTTGTGTATAGCTTCTTGAAACAAATCCTTAAAGGCTGTCCATTGCTGGTAGCTTCCGGCAAAAACTGGTATATCCATTTGTGGCGTCATCTTTTCGCGATGCGAAACCGACCACATTTTGGTATTGATCGCTTTTTTCATGTCATTGAAAGTTTTTTCGTGGAGAGAAAACTCAAGTTCATACCTCGGATTTTCGCCATCTAATTCGCTGTCGATTTCCCAATGTAGCAAATCGATTACATTCCATCGCGACTGTAAGGTTTTCAAGACATCTTCAAATTCCCATTTTTCGGCGAGCGAAGGTAAATTTATGTTGGATACCGTACGGGAAAATGCCTTGAAGTTGCTAGTTTGCTTCCGTAGCATTTCGTCCAGTTTGCTGCTGGTACCCTCCGACTTCCTTAAGGAAGTAACCGGAGGTTGCTGGTTGCTAGTTTAAGGTAATGGTGTTGCTGGTTTGAGAAGAAGTGGTGTAGATGGTCTACTAGTTGCTGTTTGGTAGCTTGCAATAGTTTGCCTAGTCCGATTATAAAAGTCCTTTGTTTTTCATAATCGTTATCCTTGAAGTACGCATAGTTCTGGTCCCCATGAGCACACAAAGATACATGGTTAGTATGAAACTCTTGCCAGTAAGAGTCTAAGGTCTCCAATTTTCTCTTAATCATTTCTAGTGTTTTACGATCGTGGCCATCCTTTTTAAAATTAGTCAAAAGTTGGTCCATGCCCATCATCAATTGATTTTGTGTTTCCAACAATGCCTCCATGGTGTCGAAGATGTTGGAAAAGTGAAAAATAAAATGGAAAGATCTTACTGGTTTTTTGATGAGTGGCTGGTGGAGCGAGTCTGCCTGACTCACTAATGCTGGTATAGCAAGTCTACCTGACTCACTACTGTTGCTGGTTACTGGTTGTGGTAAGAGAACTGGTAAATCCAATGGTACTGGTTGGTACAGAACACTCCTCGAGCTTGTAGTTAATCACTATAGCTTGTGTCACTTTTCACACATTAAAATTTACGGTTAATGTCCACACATTTAAAGAATGTTGGTAGATAAATGAAAGTCACTGGTATGAAAGATTTTTAACTATATTCACTTTAACTACTACGCTATGATGGTTGAATGGTAATGGTATGAATGAGCACGCGCGATATGTTTGGTGATTCGTCGAGTACTGGTCAAATAATAAAATTATACAAAAAATGCAATATTCATTCGATGCGTGAAAATGATGACTGCGCACTGTGGCGCGGCGATTTCGCAATGTACGTAAACCGTACAATACACTTAAAATGTTATTCGGATTTTATCTTAGGTAAAATCCTTTGGGGACTATATTTCTTGTCACCAATATTTATATTTGTCATCAAGTTGAATTACCTAATAAATAGATCTATCGCCACGAAATATTTTCGTTCTCAGATAAACAAAAAGTGTTCCCAGGTATGAATTATCAAATTAATGTTAATATATGTGTAAAATAAGAGATAAATTACCAATAAAATTGTAATTCATTAGATGAATTTAAACTTCGTTCTTATAATAATAGTTTTATTACTTAAATGATAGCTTTGAGCTCAGAATGGTAGATCTGTCACCGAATAAATCGATTATCGATCCCTGACTGCGACTCCTTGTTATTTTTTATTTTGTCACCAATACAGTAGTTACATTTTATTTCGTTCAGTTATTAAAATAATAGTATTCGTTACTAATTTAATACAATTTATTTATTACAATTATTTTAATAAAAACATGTTTACAGAGGCGGAGACAAATTGGCGCGCTTTTAAAAATTGACTAATCCGGTCTCAACTATGGGTCAGCAAATGGAGAGAGAGATGTACCGCACAATATTGATTGGATGCAAGGGAAAAGCAACTGGCCTGCGTTTTACAAAAAACATATGAGCAAACATATTATCGGATTAGCCATACGCTTATAGCCCCAAAAGGAACCAGACGAAAAACCAGAAGCAAAAAATGTGCTTATCGGCCAGAAAAGAAAAAGGAGGCGCCCTTCAAACCAGCGCTGATTAATCAGAGATTATTATTTTTAACAATAAATATTGATTATTTTTACTTTAATTAAGTGTTTTATTTACTATTCTGCTAGAAATTTTATTTAAATGTATTTATACTACCTGTGGAAATTAAGATCCTTGGGGGAGGCATATATCAAGTTAAGTAGTAGACTCTTTTAGTTGAAACGATGATGACGACAAGCGTAAATGTTTTTTGGAACTTTATGAAATTTTCCAGTGACATAATATATGATTTATTGGTGATCTCTTTAAATTAGTTTGCTTAAATACTTATTAGGACAAACCTATTATAATACATACAAAAACATTTATTTGGTACTAGACCCTATATCTCCATGGTTTTAGGTGGTTTATTGTGGAATTGATTTTATATTGTTTGGTGACTACATTTTGGTGACAGATCTACTAGTTTGCGGGCCAACCCTACTATTTAAGTAACAAAAAACTAATTAAATTGGCGATAGCTTAAATGATACCCAAATCCTTTTCTAAGAGAAGGGGTACTGTAACGTTGTGTATAGTACTCACGTTCTCACTTAAAATCATTGTTATAAATCATATAAATTATAAAACATTATCTATTTTAAAACTATGATATTAAATAAAATAAACCTTAATTCTAAATTATACCTATTATTAGAATAAAATATTAAACACTAAAACAAACAAACATTATATAATATTAAATAGCGCCGAAATACGGAACCTTTGATATCCGAACCCAAACGCAATGGTTTTTACATACGCGGATGCAGTTCCACGGATCGCTAACATGCTGATGTTGCAAAACTGGCCGGCCCGCTGCAGCTATGCACGACGCGCGGGCATTCACGATCTACACCTTAGCCACTCAGACGTGTTACCGATTGCGCTGCTATTCGCTTGCGCCTCTCAGATTTTTTAAATATTACGTACGCTTAGCCGTTACATTCATACTAATGTGTACTAAGATAAAATCCCTATTGTGATTCCCATACTGGGAATACCGCTTGGGTCAGAAGGTGCCCCTCTGCCACTGCGGTCGCCGCGTACTGCGAAGGACCCCCCTGGACCTGGGAAACTAAAGCTGGAGCCTGGAGACGGTAGGCCGAGGAGAGTGCGGTATTTCTAGACCAGAGCGGACGGATGCTCGAGTTGTGACCTAGGCATTATACCCACTTCATACTATTTACTAAATAAATTCTTATTTGCCGCGTTTACAGTTCTTTTATTTATAGTAAGCGGGACAATGGCGCCCATATACGTGGTTTAAAGGTCATAATTCAAGCTACTTTGTCCGATTTCTGCTTACTATTTGGTTTGGCATTAAGGTGTGGGGTTTAGCTTGGTGTGACGCTATATATTGTAAAGACGATTGTGCTTATCAACTGGTGTGATTAATTGAAAGAAACCACAATTGTAAAATTAACTAAACTGTATTTTTTTACCTCTACTGGGGTTAGTCGGTAGGTTAATATTTTTTCTTCTCAGTACTCACACTAGTTGATTATTTTTTTGAAAACTTTTTCTCTAGGTTGCTGCCGATATTTCTGGAAAGGCATGTCACCATTTCCACCAAATCTTCCTTAGTCTCATTCTGCTTCTTTGGGACATTTTTAATCTCAACATTTGATTTACGTGCAGACATTTGCATTTCCTCAATTTGTTCATCCAGCACAGTGATGTATTTCTTGTCTTCTTTTTGCTGGTTTCTAGTGAGTAGATTTTCCTTTTATATTCTTCATTTTGTGATATTAATAGTTCAATAGAGGCCTGAATGTTATTATTACTGTGTTGAATATCAGCCAAAATTTTTCTAAATTCCTTCTCTTGTGTTAAGATCATGGACTTCATTTCCGCTTTAAAATCTTTCCACTCCGATTAGTACTCATTTTCTCGTTTTCTAAATCTTGAAAATACATACCCAGTAGGTGTTTTCTCTAGTCCAATTTCATTAATTTCAGAATCCGAAAACGATTTGTCTGTAATATTTGCCATTATATTATAGATGGGTACCCAGAATCCGCTAACGCTTCCGCTTATGGATTATGGCAAGCAGCGTTCCGCTAGTCACAGTGACGTAGTATGCGAGGACCTTACAGCGCGTGCGTTTAAAACAGGTTACGTACGAGTGGACACGTCCGACGCGCTTATGCGGTACGAGGCGAAGATTGTCGATTAAAGAACATGTATAGCTATATTTAAATTATAAAAAGGACAACTCACCTTTTTTATTAATAAAAGTTCTATGCCATCATGAAAAAAGAATAAATTATAAATGCAAACCTTTTTTGATGGTTGCATTTGCTAACAATATATGATAAGGCATTTGAATTAAGTAAAAAAAATAAAGTTCTATTGTTACCACAACGAAAAAAACATAACGGAGAGACACTTTTTGAAAATTATTCGTATGTAAAAAGAGTAGATTTCAATCAAATATAACATTGAACCGTGTAATACTAACAATAAATAGATTAAAACGCATTTAAGATTTATTAACTGCACTAAATTTAATTTACGAAAATGATACGACCTTATTAACGATTTCATTATAATTATTCCAATTATACTTTATTGCTTCCTGTAATATTAACTTAGGTATATTACAGACCCAAGCTAATTGAAGTCTAGCCACAAAAACATTAAAAGTTCTTGCCACCATAAACATAGATTCCCTGAACAAATTTTAAATGCAAACCTTTTTGATAGTTGCATTTGCTAACAATATATAACAAGGCATTTGAATTAGGTGATAAAGAAAAATATTATGTTCTAATGTTATTACAATGAAAAAACGTGACGGGAGACGCTTTTGAATTTTATTGGTATGTTTAAAGAGTGGTTTTGGATAAAATATGACATTGAACATTGTAAATAATACTTACAAAAATGGATTTGAATGCTTTTAAGATTTTTAAACTGTTAATTTATGTAAGCGTTTTTTTTATTTTATTTAACTTTAATGCACTGAAAGTACAAATGATGGGCTTAATGCCATAGGGTAATCTCGACATATAGGAAATGCAGTCAGCTAAATCAGTGGTAGAGTTTGACCTATGAATTGCGACATTAATAAAATAAATGAAATAAAGTTTTGTATCCAGTCTATGTATGAAGAGCGCGTCATAGGGTACATTAAGGTGTTACTATAACATATTTATAACAAATTAATAATTGTCAGAGCATTTTTCTGTATTCAAGCGAAACCGTCAAAGGAATACGATGAAGTATATACTGATAAATACATAGTCTGATTTACCTACGTAGAAGGTTTGTTTGTAAGTAAATAAAAATCATTTAAGATAGACTTAGAATTACACATGCAAAGCCGGGGCGAGTCATTAGTCATACATAATATTTCATTCATTTATTAATTATTTTCAATAACGAGTAAGAAGTTACAACGGTATCTTATTACCATATCCGCCTGTGCGCTGACGCAAGTAATGCGGCTCGCTCTGTCAACAAGAATGTGTCTACGATGCAAAACTATCATAATTTAATTAACAAATAATAAATTATATTTTTCAATAGGATAGTCGCGTAAGCAGTTGTTCTAGTGGTACAGTCAGCCTAATAAATATGTATACACTTTTAACTATAAATAATGTTGATGAAACGCTAAAATGAAAACATGTTTTTGATGCTGGCTGTACGTCACGGAGTATCATATTTTATTCAACGATAGTTATTCATTGATCAATTGGCACGAGTAGGTACAGATTATGACGTTAGTAACGCTCTCATATTGCGAAACCCACCCGGTGCATTGTTGACACAATAACTTCAAACAACCTATTATAATGATAAATAATTTTGTGTTAACCGATTAAAAAATATAATAAGGTTTTACAACTTTGTTCTGATACCTCGTGAGGTGGCATCTGGTGTTCTTCTCGCAATGTCAAAAAGGTTCGCTTGTGGCACTAACCTGCAGAACACCACTGACGTCATGCTTACGTCGAGTCGCGTTCAAAAAATCATAGGACGGTGACAGACGGGAGTCTCAACCGTGTATCGCATACCAAAAAAAAGTTCAGAGTACTGTCAATAGATTGAAAGGGTTTCTATGATCTCTGCGCGTAAGGTCTGTTTAATCTGTGCGTGCAAAGTTCACCATATGATTCTGACATTGCGTGTTTGGGTGCGTGTTGTTAAATAATTTTGTTTGATCAATGTTTAAGTGAAAATACATGAGAATAGTGCTTAAATCGATAAAGTGAGTGTGTTTAGATGGATTTGCAGCATTAGTTTGCATAATGGAATGATATTTCAAGGTAAATTTTATAAAATGTAAACAAATATTTTGGCGGCCGCCATTGCTCGAGATTTTTGGTTAGTTTCAATGTCAAAGTCAAAGTCAAAGTCAAAGTCAAAAATCATTTATTCAGTTTAGGGCAGAAAAATGCCACTTATGAACGTCAATAATAACATTATTGGCCCATATGGGGCAGAACATGTCTCCTTATTTTTTGGGCCCTACTAATATTAATTCGATAAATTCATATCAAATAAAGCTTTGATAAATCTATTTATAGAGTCAGCAACGTAATTAATCTAATAGATTTGTTTTAATAAGCCATAATTACTTACAATATCGAAATATTTAGCGCGACGGCACTTGACAACGAAAATGTATGATTTTGTTGGTCATTTTTAGAATATCAAAGTTTAATCCTTATCCTTTATTTTATGATAAATCTAAAGTAAATTTGATAAGCTTTATGAATACATATTTACTTTTTAGGAAAAATAAATGAGTTTTGTTCTACACACCATTTGTTCGAGGTACCTACCGATTTTAGGGTGATTTTGCAGCGGTATTTTCATTTACCTTAATTACGTATTAATTATTTACTTTTCTGACATTATTATTTCAAGAATAACAATATTATGAATCATTCTTTGTAATTCAGTCGTTTTTTTGAGGCTAATTGGCCAACTTAATTTTTTGCAAAAATTTATTTTCCCGTGTTGGCGGGTGGTCTGCAAAAGACTTTTGCCAAAAAAAGCCATTATTTAGCAAAATTTTTATGGAGTTGACTTTTTGTTTGTTTGTGCTTAAAATCCATTATAAATTCGTATTGATGAATAATGAAATAAATGAAAGGCAATCTCTCGATAGAATATTGTTTATTTGGTAGATAATTACCTTTTTTTGCAAAAATCGGGGAAATTTAAGGTCAGCTGAATTCATGTCGCTAATAAATCGCGTAGTTAACTCGAATTGCATAATTTAATACATAATAAAATAGGTTGTTTCCTAAGGATTCCAAAGGTATACAATACAACCCCCTTACGTGCCGGCTAAGCCACCATATGTTAGTTTGACCCAAAACGCGTCATTATCTGCGTCATGCGCTGCTCACCTGTGCCAATTGTAAGGTGAAAGTGATTTATTACCGTGCCAAAGGAAGGGGTATACTTGAAGTGATATGATAGTGATACTTGATACCAGTATATGTCGATATCTAATGAGTATCAAACATCTTCATAACGTAAGGTCACCTTATGCTGTTGAATGTTGATTGTAGTATGGAATTGGACGCTTCTATATCCTCTGGAGTTCGCCCGACGACGCTCGGGCGAGCGGAAGATGATATAGAAGGTACAATTCCATACTACTACCGCCCATATCTTCTAGGACATACACCAATGGAGAACGTTTTGCAGTAATTAGGCATTTCTGATATTTAGGAGCTATTTTCTTACTAAAATGGGCATCTTTGTCACTTTGGAAGTAGCACTTCTTCCAAACAACATTACCTATATTAAACTCAAATTCTTTTCGACGTAGATTGTAACGCTCAGTGTTTTTATTGAGGGCGTGCCATAATGCTGTTTGCACCTTATCGAAAACAACTGACAAGTGACCCAAATTTTGACCCAATAAAATCAGCAGAATCGCTGTCACTATCCAGGTAATGGGAACCACAAGTCACCAGTTCTCTACCGTATACTAAAAATGCTGGTGTAAATCCTGTACTTTCAGTCACTGAATTATTTATCGCGAACTGAATTTGGGGTAGATTCACATCTCATGTTCTATGATCGTTGTTAACGAAAGTTGATATAGCTGTGACAATAGTTTTATTATATCTTTCCACCGTGTTCATCTGTGGTGTATATTTGGGGGTAAAATGTATTTTAGGTACCTTGTATTTTTTAAAGAGTCTGTCTAATTCGTGACTTATGAATTGACAGCCATTATCAAGAATGACAGTTTGGGGAATACCATGAACAAGAAAGACGTCATTCTCCATGTGCCTGGATACCAGAACAGCTGTTGCTCTACGAAGGGGAAAAATTAAACAATATTTGGAAAAACAGCAGGTCACGACAAAGATGTAATTATTCTTCTTTCTAGTGTTTGGCAATGGTCCGACCAAGTCGATAGAAAGGACTTGAAAAGGCCGGGAGACGTCTTTAGGCCTGCCCATCCTTCCTAGAGTGCCATGTGATGGTAATTTATAAGCAAGGCAGGTATCGCAACGAGATATGAAGTCCACAACATCACTGTACATGCCAGGCCAATAAAAGCGAAGTGCCAAGCGCTTATAAGTTTTGAACACGCCAAAATGCCCAGCAGTAGGCTCTGAATGACACTGACTCAAAGTTTGTTCTCTTAACTCTTTTGGAACTACCTCCTGCTCTACTACTACTCCTTCCTGTCAAACTCTAAGGTTAGTACATTCTTATTCTTCATATATCTGAATAAAACACCCTTTTCAACCCTATAGTTTGGAAAGCTAATTGGCAAGTCTTGACAGTCATTAAATATTAAATATCTGTGGTGTCAAGGAAAAAGGAGATGAGTCATAAAATTTGAAAAAATAGATTTTTGCACTTTTTGTATCAAAACATTAATATGTGTCAAGGCATTATGGAGATGAGTCAATAAATTGAATATTTTATTTCCACACACCTACGTACATAAAGGGACTAGTCATAACAACAAAATGTTAAAATGAGTAAGGAGAGTTTATTCGAGTTATCTCAGTATCGCGCATTTTACCGCCAATAATTCAGATAAGCATAGTGAGATGAGTCGATTTGTACCTAAAGTACACGACGATATTTTGCATCAGTTGTGCCGTGTGCGTGGACTCGTCGTGTGTTGCTCTGATAGAAATTGTGTATAGAATTAGTTTTATCACGTTATCACGTTATAAGTGTTGATACACATCAATATGAAGAGAATTAATAAGATAATGTCATTAGCCTTAAAAGAGAGAGCCGTAGAACGTAAGTATTGCGTATTTTTATTTATTTTGTATGTAACTGACAAAATATTCAAAATGCCTAGATCAAAACATTTAAGTTAGTGTTTTGCATCGTTTTAAGACAAGCTGTTCTTTCTATGATTATTTTGGTCTATATGAAGGAAATATCTAATAATATATTTTATCATAGGTAGGTAAGTACCTTGTGGGAGCTGTGCGCGCTGTGATGTATAACATACCTACGTACGGTGCTCATGCCGCGCGATTTTTGTTCGTTCATTTCTAATATACCTACTTACTACTAAACTATTAAATGGTTAATAAATTATAATTCAACCCGTGTTATTTTATGTTTATTTTAGAGGATAGACGTGTAAATACACATTATTGTGTATAAGTAAGTAGTGCTGTTAGTGGAATTTGCGGCGTGCGGTTTTTTATTGTTATGGGTTGTAATATCTACTTACTAAACTACTCGTTTATCTATTACAGTATCCGAACGATGTTCCTTGGATAATAATACCAGTACGCTGTCAAACACGTCTGAAATTAGCAGTGGGCTCAATCAAGAACAAAAGGAATTTGCTGAATCTTTAGAAGATTTGATAACTCTTTCAGATTTAGGAATGACATCAAATGACAGAACTGATAATGTTAATGAGCCGCTCTCTACAATTGATATAGACAGTCCTGGACCAAGTTTTAATTTGGAGCCAACTGAACCATCTGATTTTGATTCTGACGACAGCTTACGCGATGAAACATTCAATCCAAGATTAGAACAAAGTTCATCATCCGAAGACAGCTCAATCTCTTCTGAGGATGAGGTGAATAAAGAAAATACAAATAATAATGATGTCATTTTAAATACAACAAGAAAACGAAAAGGAAAAAATTTACGCAAGATTATACAGGTTAAACGAAATAAAGGCCAATCACATAAAACTAAAAAAGGAAAAACAATTCCGGCAAGAAAAGTTACCGCTTTATCAGATTGTCGTAAAAAGTGTTCTACTAAAATTACCTTAGAAATCCAAACGACACTCTTTGATGAGTTATGGGCATTGGGAAATTACAATAAACGTTCTGCATATCTATCATCCCTCATTTTAGATGCACCAAAAAATCACAGCGTATACGGAATACTGGTGGAGAGCCTAAACCAAGAACTATAAACCACAAATATCATTTGAAAGTAAATGGCGAGTTGGTTAAAGTTTGCAAAGTTTGTTTTGTGAAAACATTTGCGATTTCTAATAAATGTAGGTATAGAGGTGATAATCAAGAAACAATCAAAGAGGATATCTGGACTTACAAGCCCTGACAAACGCGGATCGCTTGTTCCATCTAATAAATTTGGTGATGATGTACTGCAATCAATAAAAGATCATATAAATTCATATCCCCTCTATGAATCACACTACAGCCGAAGTCATACAAACAGGCGACACCTACCATCGGGACTTTCATTGATTCTAATGTATCAAATGTATAAAGAAAAGGTTACTAACAACCCAGTTTCGTATAAATTTTTTGGCAATGTATTTCGCACTATGGGTCTATTTTTTAAAAAACCGTCATTAGACACTTGTAATATATGTGACTCGTACAAAATGAAAATTAAATTGGCTTCACCGCAAGATGCAGAAACTCTAAAACAAGAACTTGAGGCCCATCAATTGGAAGCAGATTCAGCCTATGCAATGAAAAGGAAAGACAAGGAGGACTGTAATGATGGGAAGAGAGTTTATTGTTTTGACCTCCAGCAATGTCTTCCAACACCCTTCTTGAAAACAAATGTTGTATTTTATAAGCGGTAACTATGGACCTTTAACCTAACCATATATGATTGCTTTACCAAAAAAAGTTTCTGCTACATGTGGCATGAAGCGGATGGAGGCCGTGGAGCAAACCAAATAGCTTCCTGTCTGTTTCTTTTTTTAAAATCACTTCCTTCTAATATAAAAGAAATTACTTTCTACTCGGATACATGTGGTGGACAAAACAAAAATAGCCACGTCGCTGCTATGTTTCTTTGCATAAGCAAACTTATACCAGACATGCGAATTGATCACAAATTCTTAACCCCTGGACATACTCACATGAAATGCGATTCTATTCACGCTCAAATAGAGCGAAAAAAGAAACACACTGATATATCCATACATTTGCCTAGAGATTGGTACAATTTAGTTAGATTGACAAGTCCAAATATTACAGTAATTGTCATGAATAATTCTATGTTCCTAGATTTTGCAACTTTGTACAAGGGTCCGCTTCAGTTAAGGAAAGTCGATTCATCAGGACAAAAATTTATATGGCATGATGTGAAATGGTTTCGGTACAGTGGCGAAAACGAGTCAGGTGTGATACAATTTAAAACCACCTTAGACTCTACTGAATTCAATGATATCTCTTTTTGCAGAAGAGGCAAAGCAAATGAACCGTTAAATCCCCAGAAATGTTACGATAAACCATTGCCTGTAAGTCATGAAAAGAAAAAAGATCTTCTGAGTATTCTTCATTTGATAGACAGTGATTGCCACGACTTTTATAAGAATTTAGACACCAATTCAAATGGTCATGATGTAGACCCTGATTTAGAAGAGTTTAACGATCTCTAAAATGATTCTGTTTGACAGTTTAAATATATACAGTTGCACCATTTGATATGTAATAACGAGATATGTAATTAAATTAATTTTTTTGTTTTTTTTCTCGATAAGGTAAAACGGGACATGTCAATTATTTTAATATAATATAAATGTTTTTTATTATTTTTTCAACTAAAAACGTCGTATAACTAACAATTGTTTAAATAAATACTAAAAGTGCTATGAAAATTAATTGAACATTAAGTAAGTTACAATTTTCCTATAAGACACTTAAGTTGTTTTCTTAATTTGCCCCTGGTGAAAAGTTCAAGTGTATGTACTTATCTCCTTTTTCCTTGACACCACAGATATATTGAGATACCAACTGTCCTGAGTTGAATGATTGGCAGAAGCGTTACTATCTAATATAGCATCTATAGGTACGCATCTAGATAAAGCATCAGGGATGACGTTGTCTTTTCCGCGACGGTGTTCAATCTTAAAATTAAATGAAGAAAGACGAACACCCCACCTAGCTAGTCGCCCAGTAGGATTTGATAAAGACATAAACCATTTCAGGGCAGAATGGTCCGTAAAAACATTGAATGTTTTTCCGTTTTCTAGGTAGCACCGCCAATGCTCAAGAGCAGTCAGCACTGCCAAGGCTTCGCGTTCAGTGGTGCTGTAATTTTGCTCCGGCTTTGTCAACGATCGGCTCATGTAAGCAATCTTACAGGGAATCTTGGACTTGCCCATCCTGTAGCAATGTCACTTGCAGACGACTTAACAATGCCAACACTCCAGTTCGACAGCGCCAGATACCTATGGGTGACAACTCAATGAACATGTCATTTGATATCCCTGACGATAGCAATGTATCAGTCTCGTGCGCAGACGGCAGCACATCTCAGAGTAATGAAGTAACGATGGAAAAAATTAGTACCCTTTTCGATGAAAAAATGAAAGCCTCCCTTTCGTCTTTTATGAATAACTTTCGTATGGCACTGAAGGAGGATGTTGCCAAAATGGTTCGTGCTGAAATGGGTGGTGTGATGCAAGAGTTTAAGAACGACCTTAATGCTGCTACCGACTTCTTAGCTTCACAGCAAGAAACATTGAAATCCCAGATAGCCAAAAAAGATGCTACTATTAAAATATTGGAGGCCGACTGCGAGCGGATGCATGCAGATCTTCACAGATTGACTACTCGTATGTCAGCTATAGAGAAAACCACGCGTAGTTACAACGTCGAGATACAAGCGGTGCCCGAGACTCGAAATAAGAACGTGACGCTTTTATTTAAAAAAATATGCGACATAGTCAACCTTCCTATCGAAGATAACAGTATTTTAGCCTGTCGCAGAGTTGCTAAAATGGATAGTACTTCTAAACGCGCTAGGAATATCTTGGTTACTTTGGCCTCTCCTCGGCTGAAGGATTCATTACTGTCTGCAGTCCAGCGTTACAACAAGGCACACCCCAAGGATACCCTAAACTCACGGCATCTAGGAGTATCTGTACAATCTGAAAAAATATACGTTGTCGAACACCTATCCCCTGAATGCAAACAGCTGTTTGCTGCTGCCAGGAAGTTTGCTCGTGATAATCAATTTAAATACGTATGGGCCAAATATGGAAGAGTTTACCTACGCAAAGACGACAAGAGTGGTAGCATTTATATTAGAGATTATAGCACTCTGGAAAACTTGTAGCTATAATATATATTTTTTTAAGTTTCTCTCTAATTTTAACGTTTTTCTTTTTTGATGCATGCGCTTTGTTTCCTCTGTAGTTTCATTATGTTATTATTTTATCAGAATGTAAACAGAATTCGATCGAAAATCACTGATGTATATCTTAACGCATTGACTTGTAATTACGACATAATTTGTCTTACTGAAACGAACCTTAATAATAGTGTGTATGACGCTGAGTTACTGGACTCTCGATACAATATTTACCGTCGCGATCGCTCTACTACCGCTGTAAGGAAAACTGAAGGTGGTGGTATTGTTATTGCTGTTAAAAAGGATATCGAGGTAATTAGACAGGTGTCGTGGGATAGCGTTGTGGAGGATTTGTGGATTACTGTTTTGTCTCGCAGTGGTAAGAAAATAAATATATGTCTGTGCTATTTGCCTCCGGATCTACCATTTGATTTACTTGAATTATTTTATAATAATTGTCATGAAATAATTTTAAACTCTAGTTTTGACGCAGATTTTGTTTGTATTGGCGACTATAACACTCCTAGTTTACATTGGCAGAAAGAACCTGACTCTACAGCCTTGAACTTTAGCGCACCTTCTGATCAAAAGGCTCGTCTTTTATGTGAGACTATGTCACTATGTCAGCTGAAACAATTTAATAGTATATTAAATAAAAATGGCCGCCTTCTTGACCTTGTGCTATCCACGATCGACATTCAGGTATACGGTGTAGATCCTCTTAGTCGTTTAGATAATCATCATCCTGCTTTGGCTATGGACATGGGAACTAACACTGGAAATTCGAAATGCATAAAGAGCAATTCTCGCAGAAGTTTTAACTTCTTTAAATGCAAGTTTCTTGATGTACAATCTGAATTGTCGAAGGTCGATTGGCACGCTGTGTTGTCGTCTAACGATATTGACATAGATCTTGGAAAATTTTATGTTGTAATAAATGATATAGTTGGTAGAAATACGCCTTTGTCAGGGAAAAACGATCACAATTATCCGGCTTGGTTTAGCCCTGCCCTTAAGCATAGTATTAAAATGAAAATGAAATATCATAAGCTCTATAAAAAGTTCGGCAATCCTCGCGACTACGACGAATTCGCTTATTATAGAACAAAAACTAAGCATTTAATAAAAACTTGCCATAAGAAATTCCTATTATCGGTAGAGAACTCGCTGAGCACTGACATAAGGGCATTTTGGAGATTTGTCAACAGTAAAAAAAATGTTAACTCAATTCCTTTAGCAATGAAATTTGGGAGTGTTACATCGAGCAACCCCTCCGAAGTTTGCGAGCTGTTCTCGAAATATTTTAGCTCGGTTTATGAGGATGATACTTCTCCGATCGCCAGTGCTCCGGTTGAATGTGGATGTTCTGATGCCTTGTGCAGCATAAACATAAGTGGTGACATGATATTGAGAAAAATAGAGAAGATTGATACGAACAAAGGTTCCGGCCCAGATGACATACCTGCTCTATTTGTTAAGAACTGTACTAAGGAAGTCTGTTTACCTCTAGAGATACTCTTTAATAAATCGATTAAGTCAGGGACCTTCCCCACCTTCTGGAAAGTGGCTCATGTCATTCCGATCTTTAAATCAGGTGATAAGTCTGACTGTAGCAATTACAGACCTATTAGCATTCTATCTTGTCTATCTAAACTATTCGAAAGTGTGGTGTATGATGTTTTGTATGTTCATGTAAGCCCCTTTCTACATGCACGACAGCACGGATTTGTGACCGGCAAGTCTACCACATCCAACCTTCTTGAGTATAAGAACTACCTATGCAGCGCTTTTGCTAAAGGAATGCAGGTGGACTCTGTCTATACTGATTTCGCAAAAGCATTCGATAAGGTCAATCACACAATACTTTCCAGAAAATTGGCTGTTCTTGGTGTCAACGGTTCACTTCTTCGCTGGTTCCAGTCTTATCTTAGTCGTAGGAGTCAGCTTGTCGCATTAAAGGGTCACATTTCGGAGCCAATCTTCGTCACATCCGGAGTTCCTCAAGGCAGTCACTTGGGACCGTTGCTGTTCGTTATCTTCATAAACGACCTTGTTGACACCTTGTCCTGTCCATGCCTACTTTACGCGGATGACCTTTGTTATGTATATGGGGGGTAGTTTTAAGTTGGTAAACCTACATTTGATTATTGTCATTTCGAACCAGTCTGAATTATACGCCGTTAATGTTAACACGTTGTTTCGCTGATCCCAAGACTCCTAGTTAGGCATTCCATAGTAAGACTATCCAATATATTACAACCTTAAGGTATTTACCACTGTCAGTAGTAGTTCAGACGCCTCTAGATTGCAGTCAGATCTAAACACCCTATCTGACTGGTGTGATCGAAACCATATGCGACTTAACATTGGAAAGTGCTGCGTAATATCTTTCACCACGAAAAAGCAAAAACTTATTTTCGACTATTCCCTTAATGGTAGGGTTCTTGCCCGCAATCAGTTGGCCAGAGATCTGGGTATAATCTTCGACGACAAGCTTACCTTTAGAGAACACTACAATAATATCGTAGAGCGTAGCTATCGTCTACTGGGATTTATAACCCGGACCACCAAACAGTTTCGACAAAGTAAGAGTTTAATTTACTTATATTACTCGCTCATTCGTAGTGTTCTTGAATATAATTCAGCTATCTGGTCTCCCTTCTATAAGGTACATAGTTATCGTTTGGAGGGTGTCCAGAGGCGTTGTCTGAGAATCCTTAGTTATAGATGCGGCATGGGCCGAAAACTCGGGTCCTACAAAGAACGCTTAAGCTATTTCCACATAAGTCCTCTATACCTGCGCCGACAATTAATTGACCTTGTCTTGCTCTATAAAATACTGCACCATCAGATGGACTCCTCTAATCTTCTTTCTTTGCTGATTTTCAACACCAGATTTAGAGTCCGCAATCGTAATTATAATATTTTCTCTCTTGAAGTCTTCTCTAATAACACCTCTTACTACAACCCTATAGTCCGGATGTGCCGCCAATACAATGAAATTCTAGCAATAAACAGAGAAATGGATATATTCCATCTCACACCGCCTCAGTGTCGGAGACAATTAAACACACATTTAAGTAAGATATGTTTATAAGTAAGTATCTAATTAATTAATTAGTTCTCTTATTTTGTTTTCCTGGATTTCGCAATAATTCCCAACAATTTTTTTTTTAAATTTTAACTTTCGCACCTTTAATAATAAACTGAAATAATCCAAAATTCAAGATTGTTGGGGAAACGCGTTTAAAGTTTTGCGTGTATGACCCGGTCCACATTTTTGCAAACTAACAAAAGAGTTAATACGATACAGTGATTATATTAAGTGATTTGAGTAACTAATGAATTTATCTATCGAAAGGTATAACAATATTGTTAATACTGTTAGTATTATTTTAAATACAGTACTTTAAACAAAACATTGTAGATGTCGGAGAGGGGTTAGACATCAGAAGTAAACCACAGCCAGGATTCCAATTCTAGAGTTTTATTAATTAAATGACGTTACAGTATTCATTATTAATTATTTGAATTATAATTATGCCGACAATCAAATAACCTATATAGCATAGGTATCTGGCAGAGTGGCAGAGAGGGGGCAGTGCTAGTTCACAGAGACAGTGATCCGTGCACCGAGACGCAACCGAAGTGAATGCGTGCCGAACTGAGGCGACAGTCGCTTATAAAGCCGCACGCCCGGCTTGGCTGCAGTGGTGGGAGTAGTGGGGCGATCCGATTACGTCCGGTGCACGTTTCACTAGCGCCATCTAGCGCCGTCTCTTTAAACCGCTTCCGTTTCCGTCACGGCCATTCTGACAATATGCCCGACCTCGGGCATTTATTCCCGAATGCCTGAGTAAGAAACGTTTTACACATTATTCAACAATCAAATGCTGGTCTAGGTCATTATCCACTGCGTAGACAAGACCCCTACAGCTATCTAACGTTGGCCTAGATCATCATCTATAAGCAGATGAGACCCCTTCAACTCTCAAATACTGGTCTAGATCTTCATCCACTTGAGTAGATGAGACCCCTTCAGCAACAATAAGCGCCTAGATCATCATCTATGAGCAGATGAGACCCCTTCAACTCTCAAATACTGGTCTAGATCTTCATCCACTTGAGTAGATGAGACCCCTTCAGCAACAATAAGCTAACTCATAACATCACATAGATACAGCAGATAAAGTTTCGTCTGAATCGACCGTCAAGGTTTCAGAACCAGCGGATAAGGTATCTGAGTTGACTGAGAGAGTATCAGAAGCATCATTACACAAAATTTGAGACAAATCATTACCATTATTATCAGACTGTACATTATTATCAACGTCCTCTATCTCAGACAAAACATCATCTATAGTTGCTTGCTCATTGTCATCGTCATTATCAGTGGTATTACTATAACTATCGGCTATTTCAAGAAAACCTTTTTGACCTTCAGGTACTTTTCTTAAATTTTCGCGAGCAAATTTATAAGTTCTGTTTGACCCATTGATGTGTTTTAGCTCATAACGGTCATTATCTAAAACTTATTATTTTATAAGGTTCTTTTAACTTCTTGTCAAATTTACTTTAATGCCTCTCTTCACATTTGACAAAAGCAAAATCTCCTTCCAAGAAAGGTCTTATTACAGCTTTTCCTATATTAAGTCTACAGGTATCAGTTTGAGCAGATCTTTGTGATATTTTCTGATGCCAATGAACGAGCTTCCGAAAGGTTAATTCTATTTGGTTCAGATGAACTGGGAGACAATCTAGCTAAGTTTAATGAATTAGCTTGTACACCGAACATCTGCTCAAAAGGCGTAAAGCCAGTAACTCTGGAGCGTGTACTATTGAGAGCAAGCTGAATATCTCCCAGTTGATCCTGCCATACATTATTGGAATGACATTCAATTACAACCAAAATGTTTTTTAAAGTTCGCATGACCCTTTCCACCTGACCGTTAGCTCTACTGGAACCAGTGGCTATTAGATAAAGTTCTATGTTATTATCCTTACAAAAATCTTTGAAATCGTTACAATAGTAGTATCGACCGCGATCGGCGATAATACGTTTCGGGGCTCCAACTAGTTTAACTGCCTTTTTTATGGCTTTCATTGCGTGAGAAAAGCTTTGGGCTGAACCATATTCAAGAAGTACGTACTTAGTAAAAGCGTCTATTAATACTGAACAATATTCGTTTCGTTCGCTTTTGTCACACTTAATTTTCCTGCTAAGTTTAAATGTACCGTAAGCCAAGGTATTGTGTCCTTTGGGATAGAATGCAGCTGCACTTGTTGTGCGCCAGCGGGGCCTTATAGGTTTTGCAAATGACACAGCAATCAATAAACTTTTTTACAAATTTAGCCATATTGGGGAACCAGTAAAATTTCGTACAGCTTATCCAAAGTTTTGTCAAAACCTAAATGCTTAATCTCATTATGGACATGGCTAATTAAGGACCATACGAGGGAACGAGGTATAATGGGCAACTAACTAGTAGTCCTATAGCGCTCAATTTTTCTATATAGTATTCCTTGTCTAACTTCATATGTACGGGCTATTTCATCCGGTAATTGATTATTGCGAATTTTAGAAATGCTATCTGAAAGTTCTGAATCTCGTTCTTGTTCAACAACCAACCAGCCTTTGTAGAGTTCAAGGAAATTTACACTGCGGGGCTTGTTACTGCAATTTTCGGACACATTACGGGATAGAAAGTTTGCGTGGGCCATTTTACGGCCTTCTTTATACATGATTTCAAAATCGTAAGCTTGAAGTATAGCCCACCATCTATGTACTCGAGGGGTTAGATCACGTTTTGAATAGGAAGCCTTAAGGGCATTATTGGTTGCTCTTTGAAATACCTGGAAGCATGAAAAGCATTGCGAGATATTCGTATTGACCTTTAGGGGTAACAAAGGCGGTCTATTTTACGGAGTCCTCATGGACGGGTAATTGATGAAACCGTGAGGCCATATCGATTGTACAAAAATAGTGTGCACCATGCAGTTTATCAATTTGATAGTTACTCAAAGGTAGTGGATAGTTGTCTGATTTGGTGTTGCCAACTCAACTCCCTATAATCTACAACCATTCGCTTACTAACATCCTTTTTTTTTTGTACTAGCAATATGGGACTAGAAAATGGGGATGAACTCTCCTGGATAATTTTGGCTTTCATTAATTCGCCTACGATTTCGATACGATTCGCGATAATCTATAGGGTCGTCTATGTAGTCTTTTGTGGATCAATCAGATCAATTTTTATTTCGCCTGTTTGGATTCGGGAAGTAGGCAAGTCTTCGATAAAGTGGGCAGAATATTTTTCTAATATGAGGAGTAATTTATCTTCATCTGAGCCGGTTAAATCTGTATCAACTAAATCAAATTTGAAAGGTTTTTTCAGACTTTAAAAACATGCTAGCTTCCTTGGATTGTTTTACGGTGAAGCCGTCTTCGAATATTTTGGGTTAGGATATCTCGACCCAATAGAACATCGTCCCGAAGTTATTCATCAGCAAGAACATGAAAAACAACCTTAATTTGAATTTTTTGAACGATAATTTTGCAAGGAATCTGTTCAGTACTATCAACCCTACCATTGCCTATTTCTGTCAAGTGGACAATATCATACGATCTCTTTCCCTTGATTAATCGTAAAACACTCTTCTTAATTAGACTACATTCGGAACCAGAGTCAAATATAAGGGATAACTTAATACCATTGCACTCCAGGTTGTCGCACGCTGTTCTGGAGCAAACGTTGACTTCTTTACTGTTGGCAGCGGGTTGTTCTCTTCTTATGTTGTTAGCTCGCGTTGGGCAGCAACATGGCCCGGTTCGCCGCACACGTAGCAGGTCACTTGAGGCTTCTGAGTTGATTGATGAGTGTCTGGAATGCTGACTCCGTGATGTGTTATAACGGACTTCTTTTTGTCACGACATTCGATAGCTCGATGTCCAATTCTGCCACAATTGTTGCAGTTCCCACGGAAATTAATTGAAAGTCGTGAGTTTAGGATCAGAATTATCTACTTCGGCATTCTCATTTTTACGTTTAAGAGAAATACCTCGCAAAGTTCGGAATAGCTGTGCTTTATTATTTATTACAGTGGAATTTAATTCTCGGTGTATCAGATTATCACACTGAGATAATATTGAGATAATGAAGCCTATGGTCACGTTCTCAGGCAGATTGGTATCGGGAATTCTTTCAATTAGTTGCCATAACCGCAAGCAGGCTTTTGCGGGTGATTCTGTTGGACTTATTTGAAATTTTAAGATTTGACCAAAATGATCTTGTATAAGTATAGGTCCATTCAAACTGTTCTGGGTGTATTTTGGTTAGGTACGTGGCAGCACGTCCTTTTAGACAATGGGTTAAGGCTAAATCTATCATAAGGAATTTAGAATAAGGTCTATCCCTCTTAGATTTTTGCTCTTTATTATAGCCTCATGTTATTGGCACCACCCTTCTATTTCAGAGTTAGGGTCGTCAGGGTCAAAGGGCACAAGGGCAGTAAATGACTGGGTGGAACTAGGTCGATGTGATAGGGCTTCAGTCATTTTGGAAAACATAGTTTCCATAAACAGGGTCATTTGGTCTTGCATCACGCTGCCAGCTAGATTTCTAGAAGTGGGCCGAACTTCGTATCCCACTTCTGATGTCGGAGAGGGGTTAGACATCAGAAGTAAACCACAGCCAGGATTCCAATTCTAGAGTTTTATTAATTAAATGACGTTACAGTATTCATTATTAATTATTTGAATTATAATTATGCCGATAATCAAATAACCTATATAGCATAGGTATCTGGCAGAGTGGCAGAGAGGGGGCAGTGCTAGTTCACCGAGACAGTGATCCGTGCACCGAGACGCAACCGAAGTGAATGCGTGCCGAACTGAGGCGACAGTCGCTTATAAAGCCGCACGCCCGGCTTGGCTGCAGTGGTGGGAGTAGTGGGGCGATCCGATTACGTCCGGTGCACGTTTCACTAGCGTCATCTAGCGCCGTCTCTTTAAATCGCTTCCGTTTCCGTCATAGACATATTTCGTTTTATGATTAAAATATTGCATATTATTTAAAATATTATGTGTCACAAAACACTTTAGTGCACTTTGATATTAAAACCATTTTTATTGTGTTTGCGTATTTAGGTTTAATGCTTTATCAAAATATTTAAAAGAAAGTGTTTTGCTCTATTACTTAAATAAGCTGTTCAATATTAAAAGGATGATGGCGATTTCCAAGAAAACTCGTTTTTATCAGGAATTAATTATAGGTTTATTAATTAATAAGGAGATTTTTCTTAAATTGTAGCTACCCTTTATTGGGAAACTAAAACAGAAAATAGTTTTCTTTTGTTATAAACTAAAATTTGTACTCGCACGTAAAACATATCTAATCCAACATTAAATTTCTTAATACTAACATAATGTTTATTCTCTCAATCACACTTAGTTTAATTTAGTTTGCGCTTTATTATTGCTTAGGATAAAGTAAATAACAAATATAAATCATCTTTAAAAGAAACTTATCGTGGCATGGCATACCTACTTACTTAATTACTCAGTCTTCTGTTTAAACAACCTCTAAAATGTAAAATTACGAATTTGGTAACAATATTCATAAACTCAACCTATACTGGGTGTACAAAAGAATAGGACACTCCTTTAAACCACGTGATCACCTGCTCATATAGAACAACTTTTTCTATGGAACCAACATTGATATGTCATAAAAAAAAAACACCTCTTCATACAAATTGATGTCAGCTAGTCGCCGGTTTAGTATGGGGAAGCTAATTTTAGTTATACGATTTCGATGTTGGTCCCATAGAAAAAGTTGCACATGACCAGGTGATCACGTGATTTTAAGGGTTGTCCTATTCTTTTGTACACCCTGTATTTAACTAGGGTTAAGCGACGATAAAATAAAAAAATCACAAAGATACACTGTACCTTACTACTAGAAAATAAAGATCTTACAAAATGTTCTTAAAACAACCAAAAAAAAGCGATCTGACAATATTTCCCTTAACATACTAAAAAAAATGAGATCTTACAAAATTGAGCTATAAAAAAAATCGTAATAAGAAGGTATCAATCCTTTTGTAAGAAGTTCCTTTAGATCCTTCTTTTTATTAGTACTTAATATTTGTCTTTCTGTGTAAGCCTGCTTAATTACAATGTCGGACTCGTTCTTCATTTTCTTTCTTTTATTTCTTACATCTACTTCTTTAAAAGTTGCATCCTTATAGGAATTTTTATAATAAAATGTAAAGGGATTTCCCTTGCACATCTTAAGCTGTTTTATGTCGTTCCAATTGACAGTTTGCCCATCAGTGTTAATATTAAAGTTATATCCCCATTCTTCTTGCAGATCTTTAAGATCCATAAACATGTTGTGCGTCATTGCGTAAACATTAACAGGCGGGTTACTTTTTTTGGCAGATTTAATTAAAGTCACATATTGGTCAGGGGTGTAAATTGGCCCCGATTTCAAATTTTTCTTTACTTCCTTTTCAATAAGGCTGTGAACACTATCCGCCTCATTCTGAGTATGACCTCTTATGAGGAATTTATGAGTGATACTATTTATATTCAATGTTTGTACTGCATATAAATAAAGTGTTGTAATATATTTGTTTTTATTTTGCCCGCAGCAATTATCAGAATAAAAAATAATATTCCTTCCGTTAGTCTCTCCTTCGCCGTTTATTTTCTTTAAAAACTCCCAAACACATGTACCTATTTCAATCGCTCCACGTTTGGCCTCTATTTCAGCCCAAAAATAGCAGTAAACATTATCATACGCATTTTTAGTGTCTTTATTATTAAGTTCTGTCATTGTGAGATTGTAGCTATTAATTTTTGATTTATAATAGAAAGCCGACGTTACCCCTCTAGGACATTGTAAGACAGCTTCTAAGTCATAGACTACTACTTTATTATCATTATCAACCTTCAGTCTATCATTTAACTTTTCTTTCCTACTTAACTCTTTCTCTTTCAAATGCGCACGGTATTTGGCTTCTATGAGCAATTTTTGATTTTGATCGGAATTCTCAAAGCTGGTGCATAGATCACACTGATCTTTTTTAGGACAGTAAAAACTTAGGTTATACTCAGTGGTAAATATCTTGTAATAAGTTATGTAGTTTCCGGTGTCTTTACCATCTTCCGCTTGTGACTTTGAGAAATCTCTATAAAGGTCTTTTATGGTCTTTCCACCAGGAATATATTCTTTGGTAGTTTGTGCCCTTAGGTAGTGGGATTCCATTCGAGGAATAGACTCGATATGCCTCTTTATATCTGTCACTAATTCTGGACTTAGTATTTTATTATTGCCGTGTTTACCACGCCTTTCTTCCAGTACAAAACCATTCTTGTTAGTATTTATCCTTATTGTATGTATCATACGGTCTGTTATGTCTAAAGTATTTTTGTAAAAGGTTTTACAGACTCTAATCTTCTGGCCTTTCACAGTCAAGAAAAATGCTTTATTAGGGCGACGTGGATTTTCAGCATTGGTATATTTATATTTTGGCTGAATATCGATCATACAAGAATTGATATATAACCTTTGCTTGCTCAGATCTCCCAGTTTCCAGAAGTTATTAAAAATGTCATATCTCTCCGTATTATCTATTTTTTGAGAACAGTTTAGCTTACAATTGGTGCATGGTAGTTTCAAGTAACGAGCTGGGATGATTTTGTTTGACTTCGCTAAAGATTTGTAAGACTCACCTTCATTGCGTAATTTCTTAGCTCGATTTTGTTTCCATTTGTTAGGATGTTTCTGCCTTTTTCGTCCCTTTTTGGTATTCTGATCAGATGAGTCAGTGTCAGAACTAGAGTGGTTCAAATTAACCGGGAACAAATAGTTACGAGTATGACGAGAAGCATAAGCAAATTTATCCTCGAAGTTGTAAGTCGGATCAGTCACGTCGTCGTCAAGGTCACTCTCATCTGTATACTGGGGAGATACTACAATTGGCTCATTTGTTGCACAAATTCTTTCAGGTCTCCTGCTACTTTCATACTGGGTCTGAAAATAAAATATTTTTATTTGAAAAAAAAAAAATTTTTTCTTGAATTTGAACAAAAAGTAATTTTAAATGAATGAATGTATAATAACTTAAAATTTATAATAATATTACATCAACTTGGCTGTCATCTTGAGCGGTGGTTATCTTGTTAACGTCTGACTCAGGGGTACGACTAATTAAATCGACTTCATCTGTTTGTTGTCCGCCACTAGCCTGCGATTGTTCAATAGGTTCGGGTTCCAATTCCGAAGATGATGAACTGCTGGACTCTGAATCTGAAGATGAGCTTGATGAATTTGAGGTAGAAGACGATTTTCGCGTAACTGGTGCATTTGTGTTACCATCATCAGCATCAAAGAAAGTTTCACTGTCATAGTTCGGCACAAGACTAATTTTAGTTTCGATGACAGTGTTCTGTGCATCCTGTAATAGAATATAATATTCTTTACTAGTGACCCGCTCTGGCTTCGCACGGGAAGAAAATTGAAGCTTAAAGATATAACAAAAAGCTCTTGGTGATTGTGATAATCTATTGGTAAAATTATTTCTGAAATCGGTCCTGTAGTTTTTGAGTTTATTGGTTACAAACTTAATTTTATAATGGTGAATTCGCGTGGTGAAATACCTTAACAAAATAATCTCGATACAAAAAGGTAGAATGTGTACTAACATTACTGTAAAACGTTACACCTATCGAGTAAATTAGCTTTAGAGACTTTACATAACAATACTTCTATTAATTTTACTTACAGCGTTATTGGTGCCCTCTTCAATGCATTCCGAAATAGGTGGCGCATCAATTGATTCGCATTGATTGATTGATTCTTTTCTTTGAGACGCACCATCCTTTGTAATTAGCTCAACAATCCTTCGACCTCTCCACGACGACGTCATAACTAATGAAAACTGGTATCCGATTAATCAAAAAAAGAACTAATTTTAATAAGTAAAACACAAAGTTACCTTTAAATTTACAATAAAATGCAATAACGCTTAAATTAAATGTGAATGTAAAAAAATTTTAGTAACAAACTAAACTAAACCTGAATATATCTATGAACATTCGTAAATGTTTAATAATAAAACGTAACAAATCATACAAATACGAACAATATGCCAAATTCTTTAATCATAAAATGAACTAAGTATAACTTTTGCGTATTGAAATTAACAATATTTAAAAAGAAAATGCAATAGTTCGAAAACATTCACTTTAATATTTAAATCCACGCAAAGTAAGCGCTTACCTGTTAATGATAAAACGCACTAATAGGTTTTACACAGCCTCCTCCTTATCCTCCTCGAAACTCTGTCGGCGTAACACTGAATGGCGCCACATTTCGACTAGCTAATTGGCCCGCTCCGTCAAAACGAAAGAGACGGACGATCATCTATTTAACTTCTACTCGTGTAAATCGAGCGTTTGTAAGACTGATCGTGATTTATTCACCGGTTTTAATGCGTTTTATGATGAAAAGTCAGAACCCCGATTTTTTAACTTATTTCGGTTTATTATTAAAGGTGCGTTGTGTATTTTTTTTTCTAAGTTTGGCATTGTTTCTTATGTGTAGCGCTCTTTAGCGCATAAATATATAAAATCAAACTGTAAGCTTCTAGGCATACATATTTTTGGATTATGATCTAGATCTGTACTATATGCATGATATAAGATATTCACTTTGATTGTAATCTGTTTTGTGTGCTATGAATAAATAAAATAAAATAAAATAAAATGTAAGCGATTTGATGTTCGATACCATCAATAGTTTGTGCCAACATAACGCCAAAAACAAAGTTACTAGCGTCGGTATGCACTTCAAAAGGATACTCGAAGTTAGGGCAAGCTAGCACTGGTGCTTGGACCAAACGAGATTTTAACTAAAAAAAAGCCTTATCAGCATCAGAAGTCCAAAAAAATGCTGGAGAAGTTTTCTTAGTTGATGTAAGTTTGTTTAGAGGTCCTGCGACAGTACTGAACTGTGGTATAAAACGTCTATACCAAGACGCAGTACCAAGAAAACGTTTGACCTCTTTCTTGTTATTAGGTGTGGGATAATCAAGTATTGCCTGTACTTTTTCTGGATCAGTCCGAAGGCCCTGTGCGTCTACGACATAACCAAGATACCGCAGCTTGTTTCTAAAGAAATTACATTTGTCAAGATTTCTAGTTAGATTTGCGGCACTAAGCTTCTCAAAGACTCGATGAAGAAGAGATGGTACTCCCTTTTTTCTCCTAACATTGTTTGTCCGAAAATCATTATCCATAACACGTTTGCAATAAACTTCAGTAACCATAATGTTCAAAAATTCGAAATTTTGTGTTATATAATTATCTTTAGTCCTAAAACTATTCTGTCATAATTTCGATTACTATAATAGTTGAATCTACTAATTTTACATGAAATAAAGTCAAATGTCCTAAGTATTGTATTATATACTGTGTATTATTCCGAATGTTCATTTACAATATTATTGTTAGTCCTAAAACAATAGCTAAAAATTAGGTTTTTAGTGACAGAAACGAATTGCCGTAAATCCGACTCCACGTAGTCTTGTCTGCCCTACCCCTAGAGTGTAATTCAAAATCGCGTAGGCGCGGAGGGGCGAGGCGGCCCGCGGGCTGAGGAGCAGGAGGCTGGCAGCGAGCCGCCGCGGCTGAGACTGGCCGGCTTGGCCGGCCAGCAAGCCGAAGCTGCAGTGGTGAGCGAAAGCCGTCTGCGACGATTAGCACGCGTGGGACCGCCAGAGACACGCAGCGCCGGAGCTGTGACAGAAGCCTTGCATGCTGATTGCTTGCCTGCATGCATGGTGCATGCTGCTTGCTAGCATAAATGGTGCATGCATGGTGCATGCTGCTTGCTTGCATGCCTAGTGCATGCTGCTTGCTTGCATCATGGTGCGTGCTGCTTGCCAGCATGCATGGTGCATGCTGCTAGCGTGTATGCATGGTGCATGCTGATATCATGCATGATGTTTGCATGCATGCATGGTATATGCTGCTGCCTGCATGCATTGTACTTGCTGCTTGCGTGCATACATGGTGCATGCTGATTGCTTACATGGATGATGTTCGCATGCAAGCATACTGATTGCTTGCCTGCATTCACCTGCATGCATGGTGCATGCTGCTTGCGTGCATGCATGGCGCATGCTGATTGCTTGCATGCATGATGTTTGTATGATGTTTGCATTAATGCATGGTGCATGCTGATTGCCTGAATATTTATGACAAATAAATTTAGGGCATATTATATTTAGGGTTTTTAATTTTATTGCATGTAATATTATGTGACATTAAGTTCGGGCAAGTTATCATTCGGACAAATGATGATTAGGACAAAAAAAATTATTACACGTTAGATTATGGATAAAAAATTTAGGGAACAAAATAGAGAACCAGAAGAGATACATGCTCGTTAAAGGTCTGACTAATAATTATTATGTCATCAAGGTACGCAAACACCTTGCATTCGAATTCCGGACCAAAAAGGAGATCAACCAATCTCTGTTGAGTGGCGGGGGCATTGGTCAGACCAAAGGCAGTAGTCTTGAACATAAAAGTGCCTCGACTAGGAACATAGAACGCGGTCTTCTCGCGATCTGGCTCATCTATTAATATCTGCCAGAATGCTTTGGATAAATCTATGCTAGACAGAAATCTAGCATCCTTAAGATTATCCAGAATCTCAGACACATATGGCAGACTGTAAGCATCTTTTTTAGTTACCGAGTTTAGCTTTCTACTATCCAGACAAAAGCGAGGTTTTCCGTCTTTTTTGCCAACCACCAGCACAGGAGAAGACCATAGACTTTCACAGGGCATAATGACATCCAGATCCAGCATCTCGTCCACCTGCTCAGTGATAATCTTAAGTTTATCTGGTGACATTCTATAATAACGCTGTCGAATTGGCTCTGCATCGCCCGTATTTATACGGTGTGTAATCAGATGCGTTCTGCCTAAACCCTTCTCAGCAAAAGAGATGTCTTTAAAATTTTTAGTGATGTCATTAGCAATTATTTTCTGCTCATTATCAAGATTTTCATATGAATGTAAGTGTAAATTAGGGAAATTTGAGATTTCTGATAAACCCGGATCATTATCAAAAAGATTCTCGGTATTGGTCAAATACTTTGGACAAATTTTGAAAGTATTCCAGAAGTCGATTCCTAGAATCAGCGTGTTATCAATCTCCGGAATAACATGCGGTTTAATAATCGAAAATCTATTCTCAAATGTCACCGGTAGAAGGATATAACCAATTGCTGATATTTTATGACCACCTGCAGCGGTGACATTAATTTTTTGGCTGGTACGAGTATCTGTGTATGAGAATTGTTACCTAAGATGGTTACAGAGGAACCCGAATCAAGCAATCCATACATGCTAAGCAGATCATTATTTATAGAAATTTTAACATAAGGGCGAGGATCTTCTGTTGGTTTTATGTTGAAAATTGCAGAAACAGAAATAGAATAAGAATTTGAATTTTTTTTTAGATAAAGTAACCAATCGTTTCAATCGGCACTGTTAAAGTGGTTGGGTATAGATTTTTTGCAATTTTCAGATTAGTTTTTTGGACCAGAGTTAGAAGTTGCTAACTTCGTACATTTTAGATAATCTGGTTTGCGAACGTCCTTCTCACCACACCCAAAACAGAAAATCGTTCGCTCAGCCGTGCAGTCCTTCATCGAATGAGTATTGTCGCGGCAACGAAAACAATAAGGTGTCGAAACTTCAGCAACTCTCAACTCTGGACGCTTGGTCTGAAAGTCATTTTTTAAAAGGTTTGGATGCATTGGAAAAAGTACTATGAGTAGTAAATGAATTGGGAAGTCTAGCTCAAGAACGCTGTTTTCAACCGCTCGCAAGCTCGCTAACGGCGCGGCCTGCCGCGCCTTTGAAATACATCGTCTTGATCTAGCCTCCCCAATTCATGAGTAAAAAGGGTTTGGCATTAATATGTTAAATTATTTTGTTGAAACCCATTGATCTAAACGGTCGCGTATAAATAATGAAATTTCTTAAACAAAAAGAATCTCTTAAATTGGAATGTATCTGTCCTGCTCCAACGAGTGAGGTTAAACGTCATGGAAATTTACTACCAAGTTCTATTCGCAGTATTGTTTGTGGTCCATCAAACTGTGGAAAGACTAACTTAGTAATCAGTTTGTTGTTACACAAGAATGGACCTCGATTTCGTAACCTATATGTTTATTCAAAATCTTTGTATCAACCTAAATACGTATTTTTGGAGAAAGTATTGGAAAATGTAGCAAATTCGTCCTATTACAAATATAATCATAACAGTGAAATTTTAAGTCCACACGAGGCATTACCGAACTCGATAATCATATTCGACGATGTTGCTTGTGAAAATTAAAACAATATACGAGACTACTTCGCTATGGGTCGGCATAAAAATATTGACTGTTTCTATATAAATCAAACATACACAAAAATACCAAAACAACTAGTAAGAGATAATTCTAACCTCATTATATTATTTAAGCAAGACGATATCAACCTGGAACACGTTTATGATGAGCATGTGGGATCTGACATGACATGGTCTCAGTTTCGGGAAATGTGTTCAACTGTTTGGAGTAAACCTTTCAATTACGTTGTAATTAACAAAGATTGTGAACGAAATAAAGGTTGTTACAGAATGAAGTTCAATACATTTATAGTTGTGGATTGAACGATTTAAATAGCTGCTAAGTTATTAATCAATCAGTTTCATATAAGAAGCCAAACAGAGTGGAACCTTCTACAATGGAACGAAGTCTCAAGGAGCAAATTGTAAAATCTGCAGCAGCTGTAAAAAGAAAAGTAGAAATGATAAAAGATTCGAAAAATACAAATGATATGGCTCTCGAAACAATATTTAAACCTATTGTTAGCCCACTTACGCTGTTAACAAATAAAACTGATAACAAACGTCACACAGATGAAGAAATGTAACAAAACCAATTAATAAAAAGAACAAAAAATACCGACAGTGAGTCTTCAAATAATTTGGAAAAGGATTTCGATTACTTCAACAAGGTTGTTCAAAATGAAGAAATCTCGGATGATGATGATGTTAGTAGAACACCTAAAACTCTCACTTCATCACCCGCCGAAGAGCACGATAGCCCTGATAGCTCATTCAAATCACTTCAGTCATTACCAAGTGTTGACAATGATTCTTTATCATGGTCGGTGACATCTGAAGCAATACAAGATTCAAATATACCTTATGGTGTAAGAGTTGTTAATGGAAAACTTATGCTCGGTAAAACTCGTGTTCATGATTATGATGATTGCATTCTGAAAATAGGGAAGCGAAGTTTCAAAAAAACTCAAGGCTTAAAAGAATTATTATTTAAAAAGATACCAAATTTGAAATTTGTTACAGTAGAAGACTTAGAAAATTATAAAATAATACTTACGTACACTAATGTGCACAGACGAGACTACAATCCAATGAATCCAATAAAAAGCAACAAAGGATTTAAATATATGAACGTGATCAAACCATTGTTTAAATTTTCTAGACCACATACAAGCAGTGTAGAAAATCTCCCTCAAGGGGAAGGTATCGAAATTTTAAAAGAAGTTAAAAAAGATACTGATTTAGTTTATTGGGATGATCCAAATGAGTTAGTGGAACGGCTAAAATTATTACTAGCTTCATGTGCTGCTGGTAATACTGGAGTACAAAATGAAATATATTCAATAATAGAAGAACTGCACGAAGCTGGTCTTATAAAACAAGTGAAATATATAAAGCTTCCATCGGGAGGATTAGGCAGTATCATTGCGCTAAAGAAGCGGACTGGACGACAATGAATATTGATAAGTTCGGTCACCACGTTCATAAACGTCTTCGACAAACCGAATTCACTGACATTATTTCCGAAACATTGATAAGAACAGACAAAGGTGATTTTTATTTAAAATTATCAAGATTAACAGGACTACAAATTCCCGAGAAAGACGATGAGGCTGTGAATAAAAAATACATAGATAATTGTGTTCAAGACCTAAGAAATAAAATGAAAAAAATTCAAAGTGATATTAAAAAATACCTTAATAATCTTGAAAAATTTACTTCTGTCAGTTTGAGTAAACTGTATTACACAAAAAAAAAAATGATGACATAGTTGCACCAAAACCTGTTAAGAATGAGTAAACAAGAAGTAGTAAATGATAAAATGAGCTTCATAAAGCTGTAAGAAGAAATTACGTTCGTTGATGTACGATCATTAAGGGATTAGATGATCTATGGCAAGCTGACCTAATGGATTTTCAAAAATTCTCCTCATTTAATAAAGGATTTAAATATGTTCTTGTCGTAATTGATGCTTTATCAAAATACGTGTGGGTGAGACCGTTGAAGTCAAAATCCAAGCAATGTGTTACAAATGCAATGAATAGTGTATTATCCGTATCTAAAAGAAAACCAAAAAATTTACAAACAGACCTAGGCAAAGAATTCTACAACGATTTATTTAATCAGTTAATGAAAAGATATAATATAAATCATTATTCCACATACTCTGTTAAGAAAGCTTCTATTGTAGAGCGTGTGATTAGAACTTTAAAATCACACCTTTACAAATTGTTTAGTCTGTGTGGTAAATATCAATGGGTTCAGAATAATTTAGATTCAGTTGTGCAACACTACAATAATACTGTGCATCGCATTACAAAATTTAGGCCAAATGACGTTAATCAATCGAATGAAAGTAAAGTAAAATCTAACATTAATAAAACCCATCAGCTAAAAATACGACAAGGACCTACCTTTCAAATTGGAGACTTTGTTCGTATAAGTAAATACAAAGGTGATTTCTATAAAGGTTACACTCCTAATTGGTCTACGGAAATATTTCGTATTGCAAAAATAAATCAAACAAATCCCCAGACGTATCAATTAGAAGACAAACACAATCAGTATATTCTAGGTTCTTTTTACGGCTATGAACTACAAAAAACAAAATTCCCAGACGTTTATCTTATCGAAAAGGTTATTAAAAGAAAAGGGAACAAACTGTTTGTAAAGTGGTTAGGGTTAAGTGATGAAGAAAACAGTTGGGTTAACAAAACTGAATTAGTCAAATATGTATATAAACAACTCTAATACTTCTTAAACTCACTTTATGCCTATCAATGAAGGGAGGTAGTGGTATAATTAATAGCTGGATAGATCATTTACCGTTTGAAGTTCATTTACCTGGCTATCAATTTTGCGGTCCTGGAACTAAACTTCAAAAACGGATAAGTAAAGGTCAACGAGGAGTGAACAAATTAGATGAAGCCTGCATGTACCACGATATTGCATACATTAACAAAGACTCGAGCGCTCGACGTATAGCTGATTTAAAACTTTTGGATATGGCTAAGAAGAGGTTTAAATCAAAGGAAGCTGGTAAAGGAGAAAAAATTGCCTCTTGGATTGTAAGAAATGCTATGAAAGCCAAAATAAGGGCAGGCAGTGGTATAAAATGTTTTAAGAAAGGCGTTAAAGTAATTCAGTCTCAATTGAAAAAAAGTAAATACAAGGACCACCATTCTGCAATAAAATATGCTTATGCAGCTGCAAAAAAACTATTTAGTAAGAACAAAGGAATACGCTTGCCCCGTTGTATTCCACTTCCAAAATCAGGAGGCCTTTTACCACTTATCCCTATATTTGCGGGATTGTCAGCATTAGGTTCACTTGCTGGAGGAGCTGCTGGTATAGCAAAAGCTGTGAATGATTCTAAAGCCGCGCAAAAGAGTCTTCAAGAATCTGAAAGACATAACAGAACGATGGAAGCGCTAGCTCTCGGAAAAGGATTATACATTAAACCTCATAAAAAAGGAGCGGGTTTATACCTAAACCCTTAAAAGTAATAAACCGGTTACTCAGACGTGCACTTACTAGCCTAGATATATTAGAACATTCCAGTGATATTCCACAATTTCGTGGCGTTTACATGAAAGATACATTGCCCTTGAAACCTAGAAAAATTTAATGTGGAATACTGAATTTAGATAGCATCTCAAATCCTGGCACGCATTGGGTAGCCTTTGTAAAGAAAAACAATTACGTTCAATATTATGATAGTTTCGGTGATTTAAAACCGCCTTTAGAATTTATAAAGTATATGAATAACATGCCTATAAACTACAATTATACAAGACATCAATCTTTTGGCACTGTAAACTGTGGCCACCTATGTCTTAAATTTTTAAGAAACTATTGGAAAAAATATTTATATAATAAGTGACTGAAATAAAAAATGACATTATAAAAATGTCTTTCACTGTGTCTATAACTGGGAGCGGAGCCTCTTTGTCTACAAACTATTCCCTAACTTTGGAACTCCGAGGAGACTACGAATGTGGTCTGGTCTATTTTTCAACGTTCAATTCTATTCCTAATATAGATGAAAGAAACAATAAGTTTTATTATGGTGAAAATGAAACTATACAAATTCCTGAGGGATCTTATGAGCTTCAAGATATATGTGATTATTTAAAAAGTAACATTAAAAACAGTGTGTTAAAATTGACCTGCAATAACAATACATTGAAAACGAATATATTTTGTTCCAAAGAGATCCATTTTAATAAAAAGAATCATTGGGTAAAATATTAGGATTTGGAATGGAAACTGTTATGTAGGTATACTGAGAAATACCGTGGCTGCGTCCACCGCTCTGTTTAGTTAATAAACCAGTATGAATTTGGCTGTCGGTCTTGTCTCTCGTGCCCCTTTCTCCAAATACATATCAGTGGCGACGAGGAGGATTTCTACCCACAAAACAAGGAAAAAATGAGTTCTCAGAGCCCATTTGGTCTCATATCTGGTTTTGACCATCAAAACCAAGATTGGCGAACCTACAGGAGCAGATTAAATCAATGGTTTATTGCAAACGATATAACGACGGAGTCTGATAAAGCGGGTACTAAAAGACGAGCCATTCTACTCAGTGCACTCAACGAGTCAACATACCAGCTTGCAAGTAATTTAGCTTTACCAGAAGACTTGGAAACTAAGAAGTACGATGAAGTTGTCAAGTTACTTGATGATCACTTTACACCGAAACGATGTGTGTTTGCAGAACGTTCGCATTTTTATTCGGCGGTACAACGCGTCGGCGAAGGTCACGCTCAATGGGCGGCTCGCATACGTGGTCTGACGGCGCACTGCAGTTTTAAAAACCTCGAAGATGCATTACTTGACAGATTCGTAATGGGTATGACTCCAGGTTCCGAACGAGAGAAGCTTTTCACACAAGAGCCGTAGCGCTCTCTCGCTAACAAAAGCCATAGAACTGGCTGAGAGTTCTCGCTGCTCACGGGAGGCAGCCATCGCGTCGTGCGGATCGTCAGCTGCTGCGCGGGAAGCCGTTTTTAAGATAGACGACGTTAAGCGCTCGGTCCGTGATAAGTGTTCGGTGTGCGGCTATTCTAATCATAAAACCAGTGAATGTCGGTTTTCAAATTACAAGTGCAAAAAGTGCAATAAGAAAGGTCACTTGCGTCGTATGTGTAATAGTGTTAAGTACATGCAAACGACGGAAGCGAGCGCTAGTGGTAGTGATGATGACGGTGAGTTTTTTAATATTCGGTCAATAAAAGGTTCGCCTATGTTTGTGCATGTAAAAATAAATAATCTGGATTTGAGGTTCGAAGTGGATAGTGGTTCTGCCGTAACAGCCATGTCAGAATATACGTATAAACGACATTTTAAAGATATATTTTTATCACCCTGTCGTAAAAAGTTTATTAGTTACTCTGGAACAGGCATACAATGTGTAGGTATAGCAAAGTTACCAATATCCTATCAGAACCGCTCCGAAGTGCTCGATGTTTATGTTATTCCAAATGGCGGCCCGTCAATACTTGGCCGAGATTTTGTCTCCATTTTTGAGTTGCACCTACAACCGATTAATTTCTGTGATTTTATTGTAGCAAATAATCATGACGTCATCGAAAAAATTATATCTGATAATCCGGAGTTATTCTCAGGAAAATTGGGCTGTTTTAAAAATTTTAAAGTTAAATTGCCATTGAAAGCAGACTCAAAACCAGTTTTTATCAAAGCCCGGCCGATTGCGTTTGCACTCAAAGATAAGGTAAACAAAGAAATTGATCGGTTAGTTGAGTTAGGAATACTCGAATCAATCCTGTACTCCGAATGCGCATCTCCAATCGTACCAGTTTTAAAGCGCGACGGTTCAGTACGTATTTGTGCAGATTATTCGCAAACTATAAATAAACAACTTATCGTTGAAAAGTACCCACTACCTACTATCGAGGATTTGTTCTCTAAGTTACATGGTGGAGAACAATTTACGAAATTAGATATGTCTATGGCATACAATCAGTTGCAAATAGAAGACAATGAAAACATAACTTGTATTAACACCAATCGTGGCCTCTATAAGTATAATAGGTTGGTATTTGGGTTGTCTAGTGCCCCAGCCATTTTCCAACGGGTACTTAACAGTATTTTAGGTGACATAGAGGGTGTCCTAATATTTTTGGACGACGTGTTAATAACTGATAAATCAAGGGATGGACACATAGAAAAATCGTATTTAGTTCTTCAGCGCTTACGGGATGCTGGTCTTACCTTGCATAAAGATAAATGCTCATTTTTTCAGGACGAGATAAACTATCTTGGCTACAATATTAATAAACATGGCCTCAAAAAATCACCAGAAAAGGTAGAAGCAATCTTAAAAGCGCCAATTCCTAGTAATTTATGCCAGTTACAATCATTTCTAGGTTTAGTCAATTTGTTGGTGTTTTTGCTACAGTCTACTAATCGAGGGAATTCCTCGATTAGTAGACTGTTTTGCATAGGTTTTTGCTGTGAAAGGTTGTAGAGTTACGCGTACAAGCAAATCAACTTACAGGTTATGGGACTTACTTGGGAGTGGTTTCTTCTTTGAATATGTTGTCCAGATGTTAGTTTTCTTTGTTTTACTCACATTGGATACGGTTCTTAGAGTATTCACTGCATAGATGTAATTATTGTAGGAGCGCGAGTTGGCCGGCCGGCACAGTTTTTGAGTGAGTTTTTGTAACTGATGAATGATGACGCGCGATTACTACGTCACACGTTCGTTCCGTTCTTCATTCACGAGGAATACAGGAAGCGGAAATAGGAGCGGGAAAGTGATGTGCTTGATCAAACATTTCTGCCCCCCCGCTGGCGCATATGAAGCCAGATAAAAATTAAAATGGTTCACTCAAGCCATCCACAAGAGTGACTGATAAGTTTGATTGGTGTTTTGATATATAGAAACATGATAAATATGATATAAGTTAAAGTTTAATGTGAAGTTAAGTTAAAAAAAAATAAACATATTATTCCCATCCCTCAGGGACTGGGCAAAGTTTTACAAGAGGTCTACTAATGACGCCTTGCAATGTGTGTACAGTGGCGGAGCGGGGTATACCATCACGCCCATAAAATAAATCAGCGATTCTACCGAACCGCCATTTCAAAGGATGAGTAGATTCATCTTTAATGATAACGATCTGACCCACTTTAACATCACGCGTGGGTTTAGTCCATTTCAAGCGTTGCGATAATGTGGTTAGATACTCAGTGTGCCATCTAGTCCAGAAATCTTGATGCATACGCTGAAGCAGTTGCCATCGCGTAAGGCGATTGATCTTTACATTAGTGTAATCTGGTGTTGGTACTGTGGTAAGTGGTGCTAATGTTAAAAAGTGTCCTGGCGTGAGAACGGAAAGATCATTTGGATCTGAGCTTAACGGACAAAGTGGCCTCGAATTTAGGATGGATTCAACTTGAGCCAGCAAAGTGTTAAGCTCCTCGTAGGTTAAGGTTTGATTACCTATCACGCGGAACAAGTGTGTCTTAACAGATTTAACTCCTGCTTCCCAGAGGCCTCCCTGATGCGGAGCTCCTGCAGGATTAAATTCGAAAGAAATACGTTCTGTTTCACATGCTTCTTTCATTAAGTTGACTAATTGGGATTGAGCCCCTTTGAAATTGGTGCCACGATCACTATGAACAGTGTTACATCTACCGCGGCGTGCTATAAATCTCCGAAGAGCTGCTAAAAATGATTCGGTTGAAAGATCGGATGCTAATTCTAGATGGAGTGCTTTTGTGGCAAAGCACACAAAAAGACACAAATATGCTTTCATAATGCGAGCACCTCGATATCTTTGAACTGAAATGTTAAAAGGACCTGCATAGTCACATCCAACTGATTGAAATGCTTTGATTTGTGTGATACGTGCTTTTGGAAGATCGGCCATCTTAGGCTGAAGTGCTATTGGCTTGTAACGAAAACAACGATAACAATTTGAAATTACTTGTTTGATTGCTCGACGAGCTGATAAAATCCAAAAGTTCTGAAGAATCAAAAAATGTAAGGTCTGTAGACCTGGGTGAAAGTTTTCATTATGAACACATTGAATGATAAGATAAGTGAGACGATGTTTACGTGGGAGCAGAGCAGGGTGTTTTGTTTGATATTCGAGTTCTGAACGAGCTAACCTACCCCCCACACGAAAAACGCCAGTTTGATCTACAAATGGGTTAAGTTTTCTAAATTGTTTTGATAACAGACGTCCAGAATTAATAGTTTTTATCTCCTCACTGAATTCGGAGTGCTGCACATGTTTGACCAGAGCTATCAGACTGTCATGTAACTCTGTCTCAGTAAAATGATCAGAAGGACGTTTGTTTTTACGCATGGCGCTGATGAAACGATAGCAATACGCCAAGACACGTTGGATCTTGCGCAATGATGAGAATTTTGTGATGAGTTGATCGAATATGCTGTCACAACTGGAGTCACCATTAGTGGTAACTGTTAAAACTTTGCTACGTTTTTCGGATGAAATTTGTTCATTTGCTTCTAATGTTGTAGTTTCTGTGACAGGTTCGTCGGGCCATAGCTGCTGATCCTGGACAAGCCACTGAGGACCAGTCCACCATAGATGATGATTAATGAGTTCGTCCGGAGACAAGCCACGACTGGCGGAATCTGCTGGATTCTGCTTACCAGGTACGTGTTTCCAAGTTGCATTTGGTACTTTTCGTTGAATGTTTGAGATACGATTCCCGACAAACGCCTTGTAATTTGATGATTTTGATTTGATCCAAGCGAGAACAATCATGGAATCCGACCACGCATGTATGCTGTCTATGTTTATGATGTTTGCAATCTGATCTAGAACAAATCTCATGAGGTCTGCGAGCAACAACTCAAGCATAACTCAAGTCTTGGTAAGGTTCTACGCTTGGTTGGTGCCACACGAGATTTAGCAATTATTATTGCAACATGATGATTTTGATTGTTAGTGGAGCGGAGGTACACGACAGCTGCGTAACCAGCCTCGCTAGCATCGCAGAAACCGTGGATCTGATAGGAGACTGCGTCATTATGAGTGATGCGTCTTGGTATTTGAAGCTGCGATAGATGGGGCAGCTGCTGCGTATACTTCGTCCATGCTTGATTAATTTCTTCGGGCACTGGTTCGTCCCATGACGTTCCCAGAAGCCACAAGCGTTGAATTAAATGCTTGGCTAAAAATGTTAATGGTGTAAGAAGACCAATGGGGTCATAAATCCGCGCTAGCTCCGAGAGCATTGTTCGCTTCGTGCAATCACGAGGTGTTTGATTGACTTGATAATTTAAAATATCCTCTTGTGAGTTCCAGGCTAATCCGAGAACCTTTACAAAGTTGCTGTCGCTGTCAAAAGTAACATCGGGTACCGCCTTATGATGCTCAGGTATGTCTTGCAGAACAGCCGCATGGTTGCTAGACCACTTCCTGAGTTCAAAGCCTGCTGACGCCATGATGTCAACGAGCTGCTGCTTAATTTCCAACACCTGACAGGAGTCTTGCGCACCGGTCACGACGTCATCTACGTAAAGATCGTGACGCAACACCTCTGCTGCCAGTGGGTATGATTTTTCCTGATCGTTGGCCAACTGCTGCATGGTACGGATGGCCAAAAAGGGGGCTGATGATACGCCAAACGTAACGCGTTGAAGACGGTACTCTTGTATTGGTTTTTCTGGTGAACTTCTGAACAGAATTCGTTGATAATCCTGATGACCTTTAGTGATGATGATCTGCCGATACATCTGTCGTACGTCGGCAGTGAACACAATGGCATGCAGCCTGAAACGTAGCATGATGATGCTGATGTCTGCTTGAAGCTTGCAACCGGTCAACAAATTGTCATTTAATGAAACGCCATTCTGATCCTTGGCGGACGCGTCATAGACAACACGGAGCTTGCGATCAAGTTTCACAACCGCGTGGTGCGGGATGTAGTAGGCGGAAGGAGACTGACACTCTTCTTGAGGCACCTCTTCCATTTGTCCTGTTGATAAATATTCCATGATATGAGCTGCATACTCTTGATGAAATGTTGGATTTTGAATCAAACGCTTCTCCAGCTGATTGAAACGCCGAAGAGCCACATGGTATGAACCCTTGAATGTTGGTTCTTGATCACGAAATGGTAGCTGCACGGTATAGCGACCGTCAGCGTCACGTTTGTGTGTTGCTTGATAAATCTCTTCACATCGAACATCTTCCTCGGAGAGGTTCGACTTTGATGATGATGGTATGTTGTCTATCTCCCAAAACTTCTGAACCGCAACATCCAAATTTACGTCCAGTGACAAATGATTTACTGATAATGGAGAAGACTCATTGGATGATGATAATTTTTTGCCCATCAAGACAAAACCAAACACTGTGTTGATTGCCGTTGGTGTGTTGTTACCGCCATCTATCTTGCTTGGCAATAAGATGTGCGGAAATATCTCGCCGCCGATCAGTAAATCGACTGGCCGAGAATGATGATAATGCTCGTCAGCGAGCTTGAGATTTACCACATGTTGAAATTGATGTTGATTGATAGTATGAGAAGGCATGTTGCCACAAATTTTGCTTAGTGTCACCGCTTCTGTTGTAAACGATGGCTCAGATTTTCCGATTGGACGAATTTCTAAAAAGACTTTGCTATTTGATTGACTGGGTATTCCACCAATACCCGACATTGGAGTGTTTGATTTGAAACGTGTTAACCCTAATCGATTTACACACGAATTTGTTATGATTTGACTTTGGCTACCGGGATCTAACAAAACTCGGACCTTTTGGAACGAACCCCTGCCATCTTTAACTTCGACCTCTGCCGTAGCTAGCATCACAAATGATGTTCCCGACCCACCGCCGGACACATTGGATAAAGATGTCACTGGAGTGACCACATTCTCCACAGTACTTGATGTGGCCTGCGAAGACAACTGTTGTTGATTTGATTGTTTAGATTGCTTGTTATTTTGTTTGTTTGATGAAATATGTAATAAGCTGTTATGACGCATATTACATGTTTTGCATGTATGTGTTGAGGCACAATTTTCATATGTATGGTTGGAACGCAAACAGTTAAAGCACAATTTGTTTTGTTTAACAATTTTGATCCTATCTTGAGGTGATTTTGATATAAAATTTGGACACCAATAAAGAGCATGATTTGACTTATAAAGCACACAACTAATACCAGCCGACTGTGCTAATAACATAGTTGGTGGTTTTGATTGATGTGACTTTGGCTGTGATTGAATTTGATTTTTATTTGGGTTTTGAATATTTGAAGTGGAATTATTCGACAAATTAGAACGCTCTAAGGCACTACATCTGTCCTCTATAAAACTTTTCAATTGATCATAACGGGGAAACACATCACCCTTACATGAAAGTTCGAATGCTTCTCTTGAACCTTTGTCTATTTTTATGAGTAATGAATGAAATAAAACGAAATCCCAGTTTTGAGTAGGGAGCCCAAGCCCATTGAGCATAGCAAGATTTTCGTTAAATGTGTCCAAAAGATTTCTCATTTGTACAGCTGAACCACTGTTCATGGACTTTAAATTATTAATTTGTTCCCAACACATAAATGCCAAATATCGTTTATTATCGTACCTATTCACTAAGGCCGAATATGCACTGACATAATTTGCTTCTGATATAGGATATGCTCTAATGATATTTACCGGCTCACCAGAGAGAGAAGTTTGAAGGTATTGAAACTTTTCAACATTTGACAAATCTGTCCTATTATGTACAAGTGTGTTAAACAAATCTATATAACCAGGAAAATCTTTGAAATTACCAGAAAAAGTAGGCAACTTAATTGGAGGTAGTTTACTGTTTGACTTTGATTCGGATTTAATTGATGTTAATTTTGGCAAAGACTTTTCTTCGGGCAACAGCTCTCGTTTTGATTCTAATATTTCAAAAAACATGTCATCTGCTTGTTCTTGATATTTTATTTCATTTTCAATTCTCTCCTCTGTGGCCTTAGACTTTTTTAGTTCAGCAATTAAATTTGTGTGAGCTTCATTGAATGAATCTATGATAATGTCAAGACGTGAACACCAGGTTTCAAAACGAGGTAAAACTGTTGAATCTTTTACACATTTTCGCGCACAAGTTACGGCATCCTCGAGACGCTTGTGTGCTAAGTTACGTTTTGTTTCAAAATGGGCAATTAGTGATTCACTCATTTTGACTATAAACTTGATAAACAGTTGATAAGGTAGCAAATGATAACTTTTCGCAGCACTATTACGTTAGAAATGATTAATGTTTGATAAACTACAATGTCTTGACACACTATAATTTTGTACACAAAGTTACACAAAACTTTTTTAAAGTTACACAATCGGTACGAATTTTTATACACTGGTATGCTTTTTGTGATGGCAACACCGAATGAATGAGCAAATCTTTTTACTAAAATTAAAATAAGTTTGCTAAATGTTTTTAGGTTGTTTGATGATGCGAAGGACCTTTGATAAAATACACTTGTTATATTAATTTAACACAATGCTCAATGTATGTTTTTGATACACACTTGTTAATTAAAATGATAATAATATTAATCATAGATTAACCTTGTTTTGGTTATTATGACAAAATGCGTTATATGTTACGCCACAAAATGATACAGCGACCCCTAGAATGATGAATTTTGACTCAAAAATGAATAATGTGTTTACGCTATATGTTACGTAGAACACCACAAAATGATGATTGATAATTTGATAGGTTTAAGTGTTAATGTTGCACTAAACCGTCACAAGTTTTATGTGCTGTATGTTACACAATGACACAACGCTTGAAATGTTAAGTTTGCGTAGGTCCACCGACCGCACGAAACAAAACACGATTTTTAAGGGCCCTGATTAATGGCCGCCACTCGCACTGTACAAAATAAATTGTTGAATTTCGAACTTATGGCAAAGTACGAAATACACTTTGAAATGTTATGTTAAGTATGCTACTACATAGATAAATGTTTGCTAAGTATGTTATAAATAATGTTAACGATTTTTTGATAGTGTGAATGCTTGTTTTTTGTTAATTTGTTGATGGCTCATGTGAACAAACATGGACGCCGAAAATTTTCACAACAAAATTACGGTACAAATATAGAAATCCGGCTCGAAGGACCAATAAATGTTGGTGTTTTTGCTTAATTCCCTCGATTAGTAGACTGTTTTGCATAGGTTTTTGCTGTGAAAGGTTGTAGAGTTACGCGTACAAGCAAATCAACTTACAGGTTATGGGACTTACTTGGGAGTGGTTTCTTCTTTGAATATGTTGTCCAGATGTTAGTTTTCTTTGTTTTACTCACATTGGATACGGTTCTTAGAGTATTCACTGCATAGATGTAATTATTGTAGGAGCGCGAGTTGGCCGGCCGGCACAGTTTTTGAGTGAGTTTTTGTAACTGATGAATGATGACGCGCGATTACTACGTCACACGTTCGTTCCGTTCTTCATTCACGAGGAATACAGGAAGCGGAAATAGGAGCGGGAAAGTGATGTGCTTGATCTAACACAATTACTATAGAAATTTCGTGCAAGGGGCCTCGACAATCCTAAGTCCATTATACGACCTGCTTAAAAAAGGAGCCAAGTAGTCGTGGTCCTCGGCCCATGAACAATCGTTTAATGAAATGAAACAATGTTTAGCTTCAGACCAAGTTTTAGCGCATTTTAACCCAAATGCTAAGCTTATTTTAACTGTTGATGCGTCGCCGCAAGGTCTAGGAGCGATTTTGTCTCAAATCGGGTTAGATGGTGTCGAGAAACCTATTTCGTTTGCATCACGCACTTTAAACGCGGCTGAGAAAAAGTATGCTCAGATACAAAAGGAGGCGACTGCCATTATCTTTGGAGTAAAACGATTTCACACATATTTATATGCTAGATCAGATCCTTTTGTGCTTAGAACGGACCACAAACCCTTAATCTCAATATTTGGCCCACATCGGGCCCACAGCGGCGACAGTCGTACAGCTGGTTGTATTCGTCAAACGGGTAATCACTGCGTACCTAAACCTATTGACAGTGCATCTTACGTCAATTTTGTAGCTATTGGAATCATGCCGGTAACTTTAGTTGATTTACAACGAGAAACCGCAAAGGATGATGTTTTAAATAAAGTAATCGATTACGTAACTAGGGGTTGGCCACGGAAAGTGACAGATGTAAGTTTAAAGCCATATCATCAATGCAGATTACAGCTAGCTTATGAAAATGGATGTTTAATGAGAGGTCATAAGGTAATCATTCCACCTAAATTAGTTGACCAGATCTTAGCAGAGTTACATAGCTCGCACTTAGGCATTGTTAAATATAAGGCGGAGGCACGGTCTCGATTCTGGTTTCCGGGTATCGATGCATGTATCGAGAAATTAATTTTAGAGTGCAACATTTGTTCAAAATTACGTCCTTCTCCACCGAGGGTACCGCTTGAATCATGGAAGCAACCTTTAAGTTGCTTTAAAAGGTGTAGCAAACGCACCACAACAATAAAAAATACGATTGGTGGCTTCCTACTACACCTGGATCAGATTAAAATCCGCCAATAAAATATATCGATGTTCTGAACGTTAGGCACGCAGTAACAAAATATGATGCACTCACGTACCTTTGAGAAGATCGCTGACTTTCCGCTGTTCGAGATGGGCACACCAGCTGCTGTTGGGATTTAGTACATCACCGAGAGTCTATTTGGAGTTTTATGTTCACCAGTCTTCACATCCCACAGTATGGAAAGCACGCGGTGGCGATTGCACTCGGTTAGAAAAACGTGCGTTCACGCCGCGGTCAAATGTGCAACTCTTCTTGCAACTACCCTCAAGCTTCTGCCAAAAATCAACTCGCGGGCAGAGAGCGCATAACAGCTTTTGAGGGCTGTGTTTTGTCACTGCATAAGCCTACTTATACAGAACATCGATATAATGCGTTTAACAATACGATAAAATTAAGAAACGTAATGATGACGGAACATCCCGCCCACCAAAATAGCTATGGTATTTTCTGGTTAACTTTGACTAAATTGCGATGAACGGTGCGACATGTAAAACAAGACTATAGAATAAACTACGCTAAAGAAACTTAAAACGAGATGATTAAAACTACGAGTATATAAGTTCCAATGGAAGCTAGTCCTCTATTGGCAAAGGGCATAACTTAACCAATGGCCGCTGAATTACGCTATGGGTTGCAGTTTTAACCAAGGCAATTCTAACAACTCCGTCAGCTCCAGCGAGAAGCTGCTGTACCCGACCAAGGGTCCATTGTAACGGAGGGCGGTTATAATCTTTGATGATGACCATCGATCCTACAGTTAATGGTTTTGAATCCTTGGTCCATTTGGTGCGTTGCGTTAATGAATTCAGATATTCGTGTTTCCATCTGGACCAGAAATTCTGATGAAGCGACTGTAATAGCTGCCACCGATGAAGCCGGTGAACGTTAATAGAAGATAGATCTTCATCGGGGACTGCGGTTCACGGTTCTAAGGTCAAAAAATGACCTGGAGTCAGTGCTGACAAATCGTTAGGATCAGCACTTACGGGGCACAGGGGTCTCGAATTCAAAACAGCTTCGATCTGAACAAAAAGTGTTGTGAACTCCTCGAAAGTTAATACTTGGTCACCAACAACTCGGTATAAGTGATTTTTGGCCGCTTTTATCTGTATCTCCCAAAACCCTCCGAAGTGAGGCGCCGATGGAGGATTGAATTTAAATTCAATTTTCTCCGCATGAGAAGCATTTTCCATAAAGGAAGTGAGTTGATTCCGAGCACCAACAAAATTGGTTCCACAGTCTGCGTGAATGACATTACAACGACCGCGTCGTGCTACAAAGCGACGAAGAGCAGCCACAAAGCCATCTGTTGACAACGTGGAGACGACCTCCAGATGGACCGCCTTTGTGGCAAGGCAAACGAACAAACATAAGTAGGCCTTGTCAATTTTAGCGCCACGATGTGGACCTAGCTTGATTCGGAACGGTCCTCCAAAATCTACACCCACTACAGAGAAAGGCTTCACCTGATTGACGCGGTATGAAGGGAGATCGCTCATGAACGGTTGCAATGGTTGTGGGTGCAATCGGTAGCACTTCATGCATTTTGCAAGAACGCGACGTACTGTACGTTTAGCTCAGATTATCCAAAATTGCTGTAATAGCAAAAAGTTTGTTGAATTCACACCCAGGTGACAGTAACTACGATGGATGAAATCGACAATTAAATATGTGAGCTGATGGTCAGAGGGCAAAAAAGCAGGATGTTTGTGTTCATACTCTAACCCCGAGCGAGAGAGCCTGAGGATACCGCAATCGTCGATGAACGGATTGAGTTTACGGAATAGTTTTGCTATCGGTTGTTTAGCTTTCAAGTTCGAAATTTCATCAGAAAATGCTTGATTTTGCACGTGTCGCACTAATTGAGTCAACGCATTATGACGTTCGACATTGTTTATGAAAAGATTTTTATTTTCGTTACCGCGCTTTCTAATTGAATTTATAAAGCGATTGATGTACGATAAAACGTTTAAAAGTTTTTGTAACGATGAAAAACGATGTATTAAATCAGTTAAAAGATCGGAATTATCGCTTTCACTTTCCTGTACGGTCATCAATGTAACTGATTTACGAGCTTCAGCCTGGATTACATCCTCATCTTCTTGACTATAGGTAAAATCATGAGATGGCCATGAATCTTTTTGCTTGGAAAGCCAACCTGGTCCCGCCCACCATAGCGAATTATTTAAAATTTCAGTAGGGAAAAGTCCGCGAGAACAGATGTCAGCTGGATTATCTCCAGAAGAAACATGGTGCCAACTTTCAGGTGGAGTAATTTCTTGGATATGACTCACACGGTTTGCCACAAAAGTGGTCCATCGCGAAGAATGGGAACGCATCCAGGACAGAACGATAGTGGCATCTGACCACAAGAAGACAGAATTGATTGGAATGTGCGAACAGTAGGTATCAAGAACATACTTGTATAGATCAGCCAACAAGACTGCCGCGCAGAGTTCTAATCTAGGCAGTGGAATGCGCTTTAAAGGGGCAACTCTAGCTTTAGAACAAACAAAAAAGATCTGAATTCCACCAGCCTCATCAATTACACGTAAGTAAATCACAGCACCATAAGCAGCTTCAGAGCTGTCACAGAAACCATGCAGTTCGTACGATTTTGACTTTAAACAGGTAAGTTTACGCGGTATACGAAGTTCAGTTAGTTTTGAAAGTTGATCCGAATAAGAAGTCCAAGTACGGACAACTTCGATGGGTGGCGTTTCATCCCAATTTACACCGAGAATCCAAAGTTTTTGGATCAAGCACTTAGCTTGGATTGTGATTGGTGATAGAAAGCCTAATGGATCAAAAATCCGAGCAAGTTCGCTTAGAATTACGCGTTTAGTGCATGTTTGGTTTGTGGGTTTTACCGAAAACAGAAATGAATCCGATGAAGGATCCCATTTGAGGCCAAGGACCTTCAGAGGCGAGGGCTCAGTGTGATCAAGAGATACTGATCCTTGTAAGTGATGTTCGATGGGTATGTCAGATAAAAGCTGTGCATCATTACTAACCCACTTTCGGAGTTGAAATCGTCCTAGATTGAAAAGTTTGATAAGCTGAGTTTTAGCCTCTTGAGCTACGTTAGAATCATGAAAACCGCAGACAACGTCATCGACGTATACATCCGATATAATGATTTGTTTCGCCAGAGGATACGCGTCTCCCTCACCGTCAGCAAGCTGTCGCAAAGTACGGCAAGCGAGATAAGGGGATGAGGCTACACCATAAGTAACCGTATTCAAACGATACTCTCGAAGAACGTCGTGAGGCGACGGTCTCCAGAGAATACGTTGATACTCTCGGTGGTCACTCGGAACTCGGAAACATTTGGCGTACATCTGCCATGATAACGATTTGATGCTCTCGAAAATGTAATAGAATTTTTAGAATATCAGGCTGCAATTTAGGACCGATTAATTGCGTATCGTTGAAAGAGTGACCGTTAAGATCCTTTGCAGAAGCATCGAACACAACGCGAAGACGAGTCGTTGTGGAGTCAGGACCTAAAACACAGTGATGTGGGATGTAATATTTACCCATACCCATTTGTTCGAGAGGCACTAGTGACATGTGATTGGACTCGATATAATCTGACATGAATTCGCAGTATTGAGAGGATAATTCATGATTTTGTGATAGTCTTCTTTCAATCGCATGAAACCGTCGTAGTGCCACCTCACGAGAGCCGTTAAAAATAGGTTTAGAATCATTTTTGAACGGATATTTGACTACATATCTGCCCGAAGTCTCGCGGGAGTGCTCTGCCACAAAATTTTGCTCACAAAGCTGTTCTTCCGGCGTCAATGGAGTCGCTTTTGGTACGATGTCTAATTCCCAGAATCGATTTACTAGCGTATTTAATTCAGTATCGATACTGGATGGTAATGAAGATGTTAGTAATGCCGTGCTAGAATTTAGATACGTTTTACCAAGGAGAAGCCAACCGAATAACGATTTAAAAGCAGTAGGTTGATTTTGACTACCCTTGATTTGCTGACCTAATAGCGATTCGGCGAAAACATCAGCAGCAAACAGTATGTCAACTGGTCCAGGAATATCAAAACTGGGATCCGCTAAAGTCAACGATTGAATGTGCGACCATCGAGAAGAATTCAATTCGGCTATTGGTTGATCGCTACAAATTTTAGAAATAACGTGCATGTTCAATTTAAAAACGATTTTATTTTGTGTACCTACGCAACAAGTGACGTCACCACTAATGGGAGCAAAAGCTTCTCCGAGTCCGCTAACGCTAGCCGAAGTTTGGTTAGGTTCTAATTGTAAGCGTTTAACTGCCGACTCCGTAATAAAGTTACTTTGGCTACCGGTATCGAAAAGTGCTCGAAAAGATTGCATATTACCACGAGCATCTCGAATCTGCACGATAGCAGTTGCGAGTAATACGGTAGACTTTGACTGCGATCTCGTGAATAAGGCTGCTGAATTCACACTCTGTTGTGGTTTGTCGGTTCGATCACGATGGAGCAGGCTGTGATGTTTGCGCTTACAAGTACGACACGAAAAGAAAGAGTAACAGTTCTTTAATTGGTAAGAGGATTTTAAACAATTATAACACCACTTCTTCTCCTCGGCTACCTGTATACGTTCGTCGATCGATTTTTTAAGAAAATCGGCACACGATGTGATTGAATGCGATTCATTACAATAAGCACACTTTTTTGAATAAGATAAAGGCTTATCATTGTTAACTGTAGACATAGATGGTTCACCTTTTGCAGCCACTAAGGCGTGCGACACACTGAGACGTTTATTTGTATTTTGAAATGATTTATTCGATTTAGACAAATCTGAGAAATGTGTATCGCGCATTAAAGCTTCACATTTAGATTGCAAGAATAGTTTTAATTGATCATAAGTTGGGAATTCGATATCAGAATGTTTTTCTTCAAAGCTACGACGCATTTCGGTATTTAATTTAGATAAAATATGATACACTAAAATAAAGTCCCAACCCTGAACTGGCAGATTTATTGTTTTTTGTATAATTAAATTTTCATCTAAGGCGTCGAGAGATGTACGAAAATCCTTCGCGTCCCTACATTTGAATTCAATGTTAAGAATATCGCGCCAACATGTAAATGCAAGATCGCGTTTATTTTTATATCTGCCACATAAGGCCTGGTATGCATTATTGTAATGTTCATGAGTTAAAGGAAATGCTTTAACTACAGATAATGCATCGCCGCTAAGAGATGACACTAAATAGTGAAACTTTTCCGTGTCAGTGAGTGAAGATGAGTTATGAATTAAAGCGTTGTGTTTGGGCCACTTCAAGTCTTTCCCACCTTTTAAATCGAGGCGACCATTTGAATTGGGAAGCTTTGAAATACGCGCCGTTCGAATTTTGAATGTGCGCGCAAAAGGGAGACCTAGCCGTTGACCAATCACGGCATTGCTCTGTTCCGTTGGGCGCTTGAATCGTGCCGCGTGCTCTCTGCTAATATTTGTGAAATTTAGGGAAAATAAGTGGATTTTTCTAGTGCTGCTTAACATTATTCTATCCCATAAGACTTTATTTGCCTGTGAAACTATCGGAAAGGTGGGCCCACCCGTCGTTGACTAAAATCAAATGCGTGCACCGAAGACGACTCCGAATACCTGAAGCTGCCTGAAGCTAACACATGTAAGTTCTCGATTCTTTGGTTAGCTAAACATTTGAATGGTGTTGATGATAGGAAGTGGCCCGTTTTATTCGCCCTCTTGATATTTTCATAATCGCATAATCTACCTTTGTACCCCGCAAAACTATACTGCAAAATATAACTGCTTATGTCCTGTGGGTAATAACGCATTTGGCCCCCACAGAGCTGGTCCTTATCGAGCCATGTTGGCCTTGGTTTACATCCATAATATTGTAAAATCAATTTTTCTACACTTGTTTCCAACAAGTTGCACATTGTAGGTATACGCATATTTTTCGTTTCTACCGCACCGCACTTAGTACGTAATTATTTGGTACTAAGGAATATCCTTAAATAAATTATTATCATACTCTTACTGCAATTATTTCCTCCTTTCTTAAAAACGTATACCTACGTTCTTAATTCATTAGTAACGTTTCATCACAATATTGCCGCACTGTTTGAATGTACCATTTTTAACTACATACCTATTCCAAAATCAATAATAAACTAGGAAGCAAAGTTTGTTGTCTTGACCCATTTTAGATCAACTTATATAATTACATAACGTACTCGCCCTTAAAACTTCAAGTTAACGCCCAATTTCGCTTACGCATGCATCAGTGTTTCGTTGAGTACCTATCTACTACGTACTAACTTACGACTACAAAGTACGTAATTGATAGCACCAATTCGCACGATCAAGAAAAATTATTTACTACAACCTATTTATAATCTTTATCGCTCACCCACGGAATAGCATATACTCATAGAATTATAACAAATTCTATGCATATGTCGCAGCCAACTAGCTTAATCAGCCGTTCAATTAACAGCCTAGCCTCTTTATTAAATGGCGCCGTTCAATCAACGGCCTGAATGATGTTCAGCCATTTGATGAAACAGCTAGGCAAATGACTTGGAGCGATGACGTTTAACTACTTGTCTAGCCTGTTGATGAAAGAGTGTAGTGACAGTAACAATGTGAATTCAACTTTGACTGAGTCGAGCAACTTAATTTTTAAATCTAATTTAGAGCGAAAACTTGTTGAATATGACGAACAGCATCCAGGTAAGTTTAAGTTTGTTTTTCGTAATTATTTTTTATTCAGCGAATTGTTTACTATGTTTATTACTAAGGGTTTATAGTTAATGTGATTTATCTTTATCTTTGCAGGATCTAATAGAAAAGCTTGGACATCAGAAATATTTTAAGAGGTTATGATCGATATAAAAAAAAAGCTCAGGTAACCATGAGTTCTGACCAGCGGAGACCGGCTATGGATTATTACTGGATGGGCAAGTACGATAATATTACAACTGCAAATGAAGATTGTTTAATATTTAAAAGACTCACGGTCACTGCTCCTGTAGTACGCATTTTACCAAGAGAAAAGTATTTTGATATCTAAATTTAATTTAATTCCCAAATTATAGTAATTTGTTACATCTTAATTATTATATTAAATGAAAAAAACTTATTTTGAAGTGTTTCATCTTTTTTCCATTCCATGTTCACCCTATCGTACGAATGGCCTAAGCGTTAGCCAGCCGGTTTATTAAATGTTGTAATAGAGGCTTCGGCTGAACATCATTCAGGCATTTAATTGAACGGCGCCGTTTAGTAAAGAGGCTAGGCTGTTAATTGAACGGCTAATTAAGCTAGTTGGCTGCGACACATACACTATACCTCAACATACGTTCATACTGCATTGGTTTACTGCTTAAACTAATTTGCTAAGTTACTACTTTCATCTGCTGCTTAAATCTGCTATTGCTTAATACAACAAAATGAGTAAAGCAGTAAATACTTCGCCTTTGTCACCACAGATAAAATTGGCTGAAGCTCGCGTTCAAGCATTTTTTATGTGTTTACAAAATATTTATGACGCTTCACGTAATATTACATCAACAGATTTAAAAACTCGCTTTATTAACTGCGCATCTAATATCGAACAGTTAAGATCAGACTACTTGAAATCCGTTGATAACTTCAATTTAGAAAGAATAAAGGATGATTCCGAGTTTGTACCGGATTATCAGTATTTTGTCGCATTTGAAAATATGTACTCTTAAATTAAGGAAACCTTAAATAAATTAAAAATGAATAAACCCGCTATAAATGTGACAGAAAGGTCTAGACTGCAATTACCGCCAATAAACTTGCCGACTTTTAACGGTGATTTAAAAGATTGGCCTACATTTTTTGAGTGTTATAATAATGCTGTACACAACAACACAAATTTAAGTAACTCTGATAAGGTATTTTATTTAAAGGGTGTTTTGTCGAATTCCGCACTAACATGTATATCCGATATACCGCTGACAGCGGATAACTATGGTTTGATTTATTCCACTTTAGTTGACAAATATCAAGATGTTCGCACGCTTGCCACAACATACCTACAACAAATTATGAGCATGAAACCGCTTACTTCAGCATCGGCTGATGGCTTAAATCTTTTTTTGGATAAATTTTCTGCATCAGTTTGTGCTTTCGACAGATTAAATATTACAGATAAAAAGGATTTTATATTTTTGTTTTTAGATTTGCAAAAAATTGACAGAGAAACTGTTCAATTGTTTGAAAATTCAGTACGTGCAGAAAAGCTGCCTACTTACAAATGTTTAATTAAATTTATTAAGGAACAAGTTAAAATAAATGAAAGGTCGGGGTCATTACCGATTTTTTTCGCTAACAAAAACAACAGTAATAAAGGTTCTATGCCAAAAAGAAATAACTCTAAATATACAAAGTCTTTTGTGACTGCTAATAATAATAATACTGGGTGTCCGTTATGCTCGAAGTCAGGCCACGAGCAATTTTATCGTTGTCCTGAATTTTTAAAATTAAATACAAAAGAACGCTTTAATATTGTTAAGCAAAATAATAGTTGCTGCAATTGTCTCAGTTTTAATCATAAAACTTCTGCTTGTAACTCGACTAAAACTTGTGCTACTTGTCAAAAGATGGGACACCACTCACTATTGCATTTTAGCAATAATACTGCATCGGAATTCGAACCCCGCGTACTGCGCCATAACCTGCCGTCCACCGCGACATCAGTCTATGTACCTACAACGCATCCGCCTACCGCCGTCGAGCGCGCACACCTTGTTATGACGAATGACGTCAGCGGGCCGGCTCAATGCAGTCGTAGCGCTGAGATACCTACTGCGCGACCGGCTGACTCGCCGCTAGAACCATCTTTGTGCACTCACACTACATTGCTGCGTTATAAACATAATCCACACACCGTGCTGTTAGCTACTGCTCGCGTTATAATAAAAAGGTCGGACGGAACGCAATACACAACGCGCGCTTTACTGGATAATGGGTCAATGAATGATTTCGTTACCAAAAGATTGTGTGAACGCTTGTCATTAAATATAAATATACTCCCCGAGCAAATAACCGTAAGCGGTTTCGGTGGATCTGCTAACTCTGTAATGGGTATTACAAATGTTGTTATACCTTCCCGCTTTGACGTTATATTTCTTTTCAATTGCATCCACTTGTTGTGGATAATATTACGGACAACTTACCTACGTTGCCTATAGATAGGTCGATGTTAGGATATCTCGCACGCACCCCACTCGCTGATGATACGTTCTCCGATCCTGGTGAGGTAGACATGTTGATCGGCGCCAAATTATTTCCTCGCTTACTGCAACGTGGTCGTATCAGTGGACCACCAGGTACTCCTCTCGCTTTACAAACGCCCCTCGGCTTTGTGTTAATGGGTGACGCTCCTGTGGCGTGTACTCCTGCTCGCACCTCTCATACTCAACCCGCTCGCTCCCAGCATACTCTGTGCGCCTTCACGGCTCAGCCGCTTGATAGTCTTATGAGAAGTTTTTGGGAAACTGAGGAAGTTTTTGCTCCGCGCTCCGATCTGCTTAGTCAGGAAGAGCAAGATTGTGAAAATATTTACAAGTGTTCTACCACTCGAGACTCCTCTGGTTCTTATGTTGTCGCACTACCATTTAAAACTGACCCTTCAGTATTGGGTGACTCAATTAATAGTTCGAAAAATAGACTATTTTCGCTAGAGAAACGTTTTCTCAAAACTCCGCACTTCCGATCCGCGTATGATGATATTATGGTGGATTATTTGGATAGAGATTATATTACTCCATTACCTGCAACTGATGACGTATCTGTTTCGTCTGGTTACGTCATTCCACATCACGGTGTCATCCGTGACGATAAGCTGACTACGAAAATTCGCTTAGTGCTTGATGCAAGTGCTAGTACGGATACAGGTGTGTCTTTGACTTAATGACATATTGCACTCAGGGCCGAACTTACAATCAGATTTATTTTTAACACTTTTAAATTTTCGACTTTTTCCCATCGCACTGTGCGCGGATGTCGAACAAATGTACTTACGTATTAAAGTTCATTCAGATTTTTATAAATATCAACGCATATTATATCGTTTTGACAAGTCGGATCCTGTGCAAATCTTCGAGTTTAAACGCGTATGCTTTGGATTAACGTCGAGCCCGTACTTAGCATTACGAACATTGCATCAACTCGCCGAGGATGAGAAAAATAATTTTCCTCTCGCATCCGAGGTCATTGACCGAGGATTTTATTACATGGATGATATATGCCTATCAATCAACGACGAATCTTCGGCGGGTGAAACCGCATCTCAGCTTATAAATATGTTTGCCGCTGGAGGTTTTAAGCTTCACAAATGGTCAAGCAACTCCACTGCGGTTCTTTCAATTTTACCGTCAGATTATTTGCACCCGCAAGCTGTTAGCTTTGATACAACCGCAACGCAAAAGGTTTTAGGTGTCAATTGGGACCCTCATTGCGATCGCTTTTATTTTGTAACTCGCCGGCTCGCAGAAGTTTTGTGCACCAAGCGCAACATGCTTTCAGTAATCGCGCGCTTATGGGATGTTATGGGCTTCGCTGCGCCCTTGATTTTATATGCCAAGTTGTTAAATGAGGAGCTTTGGTTGCTAAAATTAAATTGGGACGACCAACCACCGCAAAACATAATAATTCAATGGAATACGTTTCAACACGAACTACCCCATCTGTCCAAGTTGACCATACCTCGTCACATCGGTGTGACTGAGACATGTAACGCTAGCCTCATCGGATTTTCAGATGCTTCTGAAAAGGGCTACGGAGCCGTACTCTATGTTCGCGTTCAATCCGACAGTGGTATTTCTGTTCACTTGTTATGTGCGAAATCTAAGGTTGCTCCTGTGCAAGTCGTCAGTCTCGCACGCTTGGAATTGATGGGGGCTCATTTACTAACAAAATTAATTCGCGTCGTTCTCGAAACTTACGAAAACCGCTTTACGTTTAATAACGTTTTTGCTTTCTGCGATTCTACTATCGCTCTTAACTGGATATATTCTAGTCCACACCGCTTAAAAACTTTTGTGGCTAATCGAGTCGCAAAAATTCAGGAGATTCTTTCACCACATAATTTTTACCACATCCCGGGAAAAGAAAACCCGAGTGATTGTCTGTCTCGTGGGATGACACCCGCTAAATTTATTGAACACTCTCTTTGGATAACCGCTCCAGTGTGGATTAAAGATAATATTCCTGATTGGCCAGTAAAGCCTTTCATGGCTACAGATAAAGGTGTACCTGAATTTAAATCGGTGACTTTATCAAATACGCTCTCACCCTCTAATGCAGAGTCTCCTTTGCACGCTCTAATTGACCGTGTCTCCCGTTGGTCAAAATTACTCCGTGTAATAGTATACGTGTTGCGATTTACAAAACTTTTAAAGTCGCGTGGTAACATATCTGCTGATGATCTGAACGTGGCCGAATTAACGGTTATAAAGGCTGTTCAGAAATTGCATTTTTCTGGTTTAATTAACGCAATTCAGTCAGGAAAACAATGCCCTCCTGCATTTCGAAAATTAAGACCCATTCTTGTGGATCGTGTTGTTCGAGTTGGTGGTCGATTGGGAAATAGTGACCTGACTTTTGATCATAAACATCCCTTTCTTATGCCTAATAAGGATAGGGTAACAGATCTGTTAATTGATCATTTGCATCGCATCTCTTGTCATGCCGGACCGCAACATTTGCTCTCTCTACTGCGCCAAAATTCTGGATTCTTTCTGCTCGTCGCAGGGTGCGTTCAAGGATTTATTCTTGTGTGCCATGTTTCAGAGCACGGCCTAAGCCTGCTCAATCGCCTGTCATGTCCAATTTACCTTCATGTAGGTTGCAAATATCAAAACCTTTTGCTCATTGCGGAGTTGACTATGGCGGACCGCTTTACATTACTTTATCAAGAAGGCGTGGACAAAAAAGTCAAAAGGCTTATATTTGTGTTTTTATTTGCTTAACTACTCGAGCTGTCCACATAGAGATAGCTCCAGATTTAACTACTGAGTCGTTTTTAAATGCATTTAAACGATTTATATCGCGTAGAGGTCCGGTGGAACGACTTTATTCGGATCACGGTACAAATTTTGTTGGTGTTAAAGCTTATTTGCACGAGATTCAACAATTCTTAACTTCTGACGCTTTCTCATCCGAATTTACAGCCGAATTGGCTAATAACCGCATTTCATGGGAGATGATAGCTCCTAATGCGCCACACTTTGGAGGCGGGTGGGAGGCTACAATTAAATCTTTTAAAACGCATCTTTCTCGTGTCATTGGATCACAGATTTTAACTTACGACGAACTGTTGACCGTTTTAAATCAGATCGAAGCGATCCTTAATTCGAGACCTCTCGGTATTCTTAGTGAGGACCCTTTGGAACCAATGCCTTTAACACCTGCTCATTTCTTAAATACAACGCCTTTGGTTTATCTACCTTCTGTTAATGTTTCGGAGATGAGTCAAAATTTACTTTCGCGGTATATGCTACTGGATAGGCTTGTACATTCTTACTGGCGAAGGTGGAGTGACGAATATTTGCACACTCTGCAGCTTCGCGAAAAATGGAACACTGATGCTTGCCCAGTGAAAGAGGGAATGATAGTGCTTATTCGTAACGATAATACTCAGCCTCTGCACTGGCCGATAGGTGTCGTACAACAAACTTTTGCTGGTAAAGACGGCTTAATTAGAGTTGTTTTAATTAAGACAAAAACTGGTACATTTAAACGTCCGGTAGTACGTGTATGCCCACTACCAATTAATAATTAACTTTCTTTATGGTTTAATTCTTAATTTAGTTTGTAACTCTCATATCTTATAAATAGGACAATAACTAAATACTGCCTTAATTTTTCTATTATATTCAATACTGCATCTCATTGAAAGCTTTTATGACCTTTCAAGGCGGGGGAAGATGTTTGGGCCACTTCAAGTCTTTCCCACCTTTTAAATCGAGGCGACCATTTGAATTGGGAAGCTTTGAAATACGCGCCGTTCGAATTTTGAATGTGCGCGCAAAAGGGAGACCTAGCCGTTGACCAATCACGGCATTTCTCTGTTCCGTTGGGCGCTTGAATCGTGCCGCGTGCTCTCTGCTAATATTTGTGAAATTTAGGGAAAATAAGTGGATTTTTCCAGTGCTGCTTAACATTATTCTATCCCATAAGACTTTATTTGCCTGTGAAACTATCGGAAAGGTGGGCCCACCCGTCGTTGACCATCATCAAGTGCGTGCACCGAAGACGACTCCGAATACCTGAAGCTGCCTGAAGCTAACACATGTAAGTTCTCGATTCTTTGGTTAGCTAAACATTTGAATAGTGTTGAGGATAGGAAGTGGCCCGTTTTATTCGCCCTCTTGATATTTTCATAATCGCATAATCTACCTTTGTACCCCGCAAAACTATACTGCAAAATATAACTGCTTATGTCCTGTGGGTAATAACGCATTTGGCCCCCACAAGTATAATAAATGCTAGGATAGTAGCAAATAAGTAAAGGACACTAAAAGCATACCTACTTTTTCGTCGTAGGCAGCTTTATTGTTAAGTTTATTAGTATACGAGTAAGTTCAGCATTTGTCGAATAAGTACCTAGTAAACAAACTGAGTTATGTTTTTAACCCCCTCCCCCCAAAAGAGGGGTGTTATAAATTTGACTTGTCTGTCTGTCGGTATGTGTGTCTTTCTGTCTGTATGTGTGTCTTTCTGTAGGTTGTTGTCTGTGATATCGTAGCTCCCAAATGCCGATTTCGATGAGGTATTTTTTAACCTAACGTGATTGATAAAATTACAAATATTTAATACTAGCCCCTCACAAAAATGAAGATAACTGATAAGTTAATTAAGGATAGGACTAGGTTTAAAGTAGGTGTGTAACAGGTTGTCCCTGGCTAATTCGTTAATTAAAAGATTATCAATTACTAAGTTATTTTTCTTTTTTTTAGATATCTATTGACCGGTGCAGTGTTGAAGGATTACGTTACCGTTACCGAAATACCAGTACCTACTTAAAGAAAAGGTAAATTGAGTTATAAGTACCTACTGACAGGCATAGTTGTTTACCAAACCAAATAGATTATGAAAAGAATATTGGTTAATACCCACGCATACAAGTTTTTTTTTAAACTACCTATACTAGGTACCATTCAGAATCTTTGTACCAAAAATCAATTAAATAGGAGCAGTAGTTTAGTCGCAAATGTTTTAAGTTTTTCTCCGTTTGAACACGATGTATCTTTCCTAACAGCTGATATGCGTAGGTCATGAATCTTATAACGATAAATCTGAGTTTGATAAACCTACAATGCGCTGCTCACGCCATTCACAAGGAAGGAACAATTAAAGCATAAATTATTAATAGATCAAGAGCAACCAAAAAAGCGAAAGATTGAGATTTTGGAAGATGGTTTGTACAACAAAGATGGAACGAAAATAAAAGTGGTCGAAAAGAAAATATTGTCTAACCACTCATCGCTTCCAATAACTCCTCACCAGCCTAAAGTAGCTACAATAGATGTTAAAGACCTTACCCCCACCTTTCGCAACCCTAAATGTTACATGTCTGAAACAAAGAAATTTTTTGAAAATAATGATATGTCTTCAGTTTCACAAAATTCTTGCACGTCTTTAATTCATAGTACAATACAGGAAGGAACAAAAACTGACGAGTTTCCTTTGATTTCATCAGACGGTGAAACTGATTCAAATATTATTAACAACTTATCCAGCACTATTCAAAATGCAGGCCACATAATTAATGAAATTCTAGTGACTGCTGATTCCGAAGAATATTTGGTACCAAACAATGTCAAAACAGAAGAATCCTAGCCGGCGACCCATCAAAATTCTTTCAACGCAGTTGAAGTCCCTGAAATGAAAGTATACTTACCTGTTTACAGCCCCATTAGTCCTAGCGCCACAGAAAGCCTTTCTATTATGGAGAAATGTTTACCAGTAACCGATCAGAAGAATCCCAGCTCCGCTGAAGTATACCCTGAAATAGAAGAGTGTTCAATAGGTACTGATCTGAAATCTCCTAGCACCACTACTTAGGACACTTGTCCTACCGAAAATGAACATTGCTTACCTGCTCCCAGCACCAGTGATTATTCCTCAATAAATTTAAGTGCTCTAAATAATGAAATTAACACCTCTCCTGATAATCCTCCAGTAAAAGAATATTTAGTTAGAACAGATACACATATTTCTTCCGCCTCTAAAGAATCAATTGAAAATAAAGATTACCTACCTGTGATAATGCAAAAGTGTCCAAACACCGCTAAAATTACGCCTGAAATAAAAAAATGCTTTCTTGCTATCGATCAGAAAGGTGCTGCAAATGCAAAAGTTACTCCAATTCCAAAAGATACTATTACTGAAGCAAGTACTAGTAATGATACTCAAAAATATATTTCCCCTGAAAAAAGACGCATGAGTAGAAGTCTACTAAGGAATTGTAAAAAGAAATTAAATTTTGATATTATCAACTGCAAACCTTATCTTGATTTTATTGAAGAAGATGATGCTGCCACCTTATTGCTTAATGAGGCATTCCCGTCAGAAGAGTCCAGCTGTTCATTCAGTGATAACGAGTCATCCGATGATTCAGCATCCAGCAAAACTAAAAAAAATAAGAACAAGAAAAAACGGAGCAAGGTACTGAAAAAGAAAGAGAAAAAAGTTAATATGAAACAAACGAGTAAGTAAAGTGAACACAATACAGATCGGGAATTGCAAGTAGAAGAAAACGTCTTAACACCAAAACCTAAACCTAAGAAATCTGTTAAAAAAGAAAATAAAATTAAAAGAGCTCACGGTCAGACTTACACTAGCCAAAAAGGAGATGAAATTGCATCTAAATGCATGAAAACTAATCCCTGCAAAGAAGTTGCTTGTAAACGAAACTGTGGAGATATACCCGATACAAGACGTCAACAGTTATTTAATTTTTATTGGAATCTTGGCAGTTCTCAACGCCAAAGAGACTGGATATCTAAATGCGCTATAAAAAAGAAAGTTGCTCAACATACAACAGATAAGGGTGATTCATCCAGAAGAAATGTTACATATGATTATTATATAAATGAAGGAGATGAAAGAAGACAAGTATGCCAAAAATTTTTAATAAATACTCTTGATGTATCGCAAAGGTTTATTTTATATACTCTTGATAACACCATCGAAGGATTTGCAAAGAAAGATGAAAGAGGAAAAAATGGCGGTGGGAACAGAACTGCAGAAAATATAATAAACCATGCCAAACAGTTTATGACATCCATACCTTTGGTACCATCTCATTACTGCAGGATGGATTCCAACAAGCTTTATTTACCGGATCACTTCAAAAATATATCAAACTTATATCGCATTTACGATAAGAACTGTAAAGAAGAAGGCGTAAAGAGCATGTCTTTCAAGGTTTTCTCAAATTGGTTAAAAGACAACTATAATATAGGGTTTCATGTTCCCAAAAAAGATAAATGTATGGTGTGTATGGCACAGACATTTGATGTAAAAAATTATGATGAGATGGCAAAATTTGATAATCACATGCAAGAAAAAGAAGAATCCTATAAAAGGTTTTAATTTCACCAAAAACTTAATGCTATGGATCCTAGCGTAATATGTGCAAGCTTTGATATGCAAAAAATTCTTAACACACCATACGGTGAAAACATGGCGCTGTACTACTCCAGAAAGATAGCTGTTTACAATTTAACAATATACGAAAGTAATACTCAGATGGGTTATTGTAATCTATGGTCAGAAGTTAATGCTCGTCGTGGGGCTAATGAGGTTTCAACATGTACAATTATCTTCAAGAGGTGGACAAACGTGGAAACGTAAAGACAGTACTGTTGTACTCTGATTCACAATTCTTTGGACAAAACAAAAATAAGACTATGTTGAGTATGTTGAGATATTTTTTGTCCATTGCTGCTAATTTGGAGACAATCCAAATTAATTATCTCATTCCTGGCCATACATTCATGCCAGTTGATAGCATGCATGCTACAATAGAGCGCGCTGTAAGAAAAACTACTATCTGGGCACCTTCTCAATGGCCTACTGTCATAGAACTGGCACGTAAAAAACCAACCCCATACCAAGTGTCCATTTTAGAGGGCAAAGACTTTTTAGGATTCGATGAGATTATGAGCAAAACTTTTAAAACTAAAACTAAATTTCAAATATCTAAATTGTGCATTGCAACATTTAAAAAGACGAATCCCGATGTTCTGTTTATTAAAAATTCTATGCTCACAGATGCTTTAACAACTTCAGTGCCCTTGGGTAGTTTGAACAATACTCAACCAAAATTTAATTTGTATTCAACTAAACTCCCTGTTTCAATTCAAAAATATAATGACCTCAAGAAATTAGTCGAGAAACAAATAATACCCAAATGTTATTCTCATGAATATTTGCAATTAAAACTCGACAAAAAAATAAAAGATACTCTAGGTGAGACTGATGAAGAGGACGAAGTGTAGCAGACTGAATGTAGAAACCATATAAGATGATGCTCGGCAGACCAATTTATGAAAATAATGATGAAGAGAAAGTGCATACAAGAGACTGATTATAGATATTAATAATTAAGACAAAGTATAAGTAAGTGATTGTTGAAAGCAATAAAGAGAAGGTATAGCAGACTGATTTATGTAACTAATGAACAAAGAAGGAAAAGTAACATGATGATTATTTTTATTTAGTTTAAAAACAAATACTGAATTTAGCAGATTCAGAAACTAATGAAGAAGAAAAACTATGGCAGGCTGATTGTTAAACTATTGAAGAGAAAGTGTATACTTATTAAAATAAATGAAGAAGAGAGATAAGAACAGACTGAATTTATGTAACTAATAAAGAAGAAGATTTTTTTCGGACTGATTATTAAAATTAAAAAAGAATAAAAAATATTGCAGACTGATTTTTTTGTGTCATTACATTCTTTAAATTAAAATAAAACAGTTAAGAAAAAGATACAGTATTTTATTGTTTTTACATCTCTGACTCTTATTGTATTTAAAACATTTCAAATGTAGAAAGTTATTTCATTAAAAGTTCATACAGCTAAATAGCCCTGTAGAGTTTATCGTTTCTTTGAGATACAGCAGATGCGCTGCATGGAAACTGAAGTCCACTTAAATAAGCCATATATTATATCTTACTGATACAACATTTCTGCAGCTCGATATTAAAAAATCAATTGCTGTAACTAGTCAAAAGTCAATGAAGTAGTAATTATTCTAGAATTCCAATCACCTTTATTAAATAAAGTTTAATTAGTACAAAAAACATGTAAAATTTCACCTTTCTAACTTTCTTAATTTAAGAGTTATTAATTTTTAAAATAGTTTTTTTGCTCTGGTGTAAAATCGGACTTTTTGAGATACGACAAAATCGCTTTCTTCCGTCGATATAAACAGACCTGTAAAATCGAATATAGTTATGTTCAGCGATGAAATAGGAAATAATATGGGCCTCTTATTAAGCACATATTTAGGACAAAGTGCTATTAACCACTGCATGCCAGATTCCTCATATTTTGACATTATAAATAGTATAGTTAATTACAAATTTGACAAAAATACAACTTTAATAATTTTGATAGGAAATAGGGGCAATGTAAACAAAAAGGAATTAATAAAATATTTTGACTCATTGCAATTGTTAAACGTAGATAAAATTGTAATGTTTACATTCCCTTACAGTAACAGTTTGCCACAGGAAGAAAATTCTATTCGCTACAAAATGAATTTATGTTTAAATACCTTGACATACAATTGTAATAAAATTCATATTATTGACATGAATAATTATATAACAAGTAATTTTTATTTGACCAGAGATAAATATTATTTCAGCAGTAAAATTAAACGACAGATAGCTATATCGCTATCCTTTTATATTATACATACAGCCAAGAACTTGGCTACCCAATCTGTCTCTATTGAGCAGAATAATGACATGGTAATTCACACCTTGGAATCAGTTCCAACATATAATAATTTAAATTGAATATTACGACAATAGAGGAAATCTCTAGCACTCCAATTATAGCGACTAAGGAAAAGTCTAACTCCCTTAATATTGTTCATCAAAATATACTAGGCTTTTCCGGCAAAGAACTAGAAATCTCTTTATATTTACAAGACATGAATATACATGTCCTTTGTGTAACTGAGCACTGGCTTAAAAAATGTGAAGTGCTCATAGGTATTGAAAAGTGGGAAGTCATTAGCTTGTTAAGTAGAGAGTCAGCTATTCGAGGGGGGTCACTTATTCTAATTAAACAAAATCTTAAGTCCAAAGAACGCAAAGATATTGTGGAACTCTCTATTGAACAAACTATTGAACTAGCATGTGCAGAGCTAGAGCAGTATATTATTGTTAGTGTCTACAGACCCCCATGGCTGGGGCCAGTACATATGCTGACGAGGAACTCAGGCTGAGCTAGCTGAAAGGGTTCTTCGTCACATTGGCGCCCAAACGAAAAAACCCATATAAACCCCAGGGAATAGGGTCCGAGTCCGAGTCCGGTACCGAGCCGTCGCACCCAGGCTAGAAACCGAAAGAGAGCGACGCCTCGGTAGTAACCAGAATTAAAATATTGACCAGAAACCGAATCTAATGCCCACGTCCTGGATATACAACCTGAAAAAGCAAGAATTGGAAGAAGAGTGCAAAAGAAGAAACCTAAACACCGAAAACTCGACAGTGCGTGACCTGAGACAAAACCTCGCACAAGTGGTAAGGGCAGAAACCCCATCCACGTCACAAACCCGACCAGATAATACGGACCAGCCCTCCAGCGTCACCGAAGAAGACACAGACAACTCCGACACAGAGTTCGAGGACACAAAGATGTCACACGAAGAAAAAAACCCAGAACAGACGAAATGTGGCAACCCACGAACAACTAACGCAAGTGAGTGCATAGTATCAAGGTGGAACATACACTTCGATACACACGACGACCCCGTGGAGTTCCTTGAAAGACTGGAAGAGCTGTCAGAGACAGGGGAAATAGAAAAAACGAACCTACTAAAAGTAATACCAAGACTGCTAAAAGGTAAGGCTGTGTTGTGGTACCGTAACAACAGAGACTCGTGGACAACATGGGAAGAATTTATTGAGTGTTTCTCTATAACATTTATGCCAAAAAATTACGAAAATGAACTCCTCCGAAAGATAGTAACATCAAGACAAAACTACAAACAAAAGTTCACCGATTACCTAATCGATCTACAAACTTTAATGAGAAGATACACAAAGATGTCAAAAGAGGAAAAGTTAAACAGAATATACGATAATATGAACCCAAAATACAAGTACTACATAAAAAGAACAGAGTTTACCACGGTACAGCAATTAACACAACTCGCAAAAGACTACGAAAGTGTCACAGAGGACCGCCAAATGAGCTTCAACCGAAGGTTCGAGAACAGAAGCAGTACAAACACACAAACAAACACGAAAATATACAGGGAAGCACAACCCGCACAGGCACTATCAGAAACCAGACAAGCCAGAGAGACGGCGAAATACATCTATAATTACAACCCAAATACATGCTGCTGGAGTTGCGGCAAACCCGGACACACATCAAGAGAGTGTAGAGGAAGAAAAGTGTTATTTTGTGGAGGGTGCGGAAAGATCGGCGTACTAAGCATCAAGTGTTGCAGGGAAAATAAAAACATAGTACAATCCATGATAATAGGCACAGAAACGAAAAACGGAGACAACCGCCCATACATACAAATAACCGTGTTAGACACAGTATACCAAGCGGTAATCGACACAGGAGCAACAAGATCATACGCAAACCAACAGATATACGAGGAATACCTAAAGAGAAAGCACAAGCCTAAAAATGTGTCAGAAAAGGCAAGCACAGCAAATGGAACAACACTAGAAATCACGCAAGCCCTACCCCTACAAATCAAAGTAAGAGAGAAACAAATAAACCACCAAATGTTATACCACCCCCAGATTACAAAAATAATAATCGGGATGGACATACTAAGCAGAATAGGGGCAAAAATAGGTTGGACAGACGAAGATACCAGACAAAACAAGGAAGAACAAATAGAGACCATCACAAACGTCGACAACGAGATAAAAACAGAAAATATGGACCCAACCCTCACAAAGGAACAAAAAATCCGATTACAAAAGACCATAAGCGAAGAATACGAGAAATGCGACAGAAGCCCAAAAGGGAACACATGGACGGCGCATGAAATAAAACTGAAACATGACCAACCGATAAAACAAAAATATTATCCGAGAAATCCGAAACTCCAAGAAATTATCAATCAACATGTAGATGAAATGCTAAAAAACAACATCATCGAAAAATCAAATAGCCCGTACAGCTCACCAGTAGTACTAGCAAAGAAGGCAAACGGAGAATACAGATTCTGCGTAGACTTCAGAAAGATAAACCAGATATCACACAAAGATGCATACCCGATACCACAGATAGATAACACATTAGAAAAGTTGAGAAACGCCAAATACTTCTCGAAAATAGACCTGAAAATCGGATACTGGAACGTGAAACTAAAAGAAGACAGCAAACCCGTAACTGCGTTCACCGTACCAGGTAGAGGACTATTCCAATTCAGAGTAATGCCGTTCGGACTACACTCAAGCGGAGCTACATTCCAAAGGCTACTCGACACGGTGATAGGACCGGAGTTAGAACCACACGCATACGTGTACTTGGACGATATTATCGTATGCAGCCCATCATACGATCGGCATATAAAGCACTTAAAAGATATATTCAGAAGAATAAGAGAAGCAAAGCTTGAAATAAACAAGAAGAAAAGCGAATACTGCAAAACCGAAGTCGAGTATCTGGGACACATAGTGAACAGAGACGGAATAAAAATGAACGAAGAGAAAATACGAGCAATCACGTAACTGAAACCACCCTCAACAGTAAAAGAAGTAAGAAGACTAATAGGCATGACATCGTGGTATAGGAAATTTATACCCAACTACACAGAAAAAATGAACCCACTGCTAAAACTCTTGAAAAAAGACACAAAATTCACATGGGGCACAGAACAAGAAAAAGCATTTACAGAAATCAAACACACCGTCACCCAAGACCAACTACTCAAAAGAGCAGACTTCAGAAAGCCGTTCACACTGCAGACAGACGCAAGCGACGTAGGCCTCGGAGCCGGACTCCTACAAAACCAAGACGGATCAGATTACCCAATAATGTACGCAAGCAGAGCATTGAAGCCAGCCGAAAAGAAATATACTACATCCGAAAAAGAATGCCTAGCCGTGGTATGGGGAATACGCAAAATGAGACCATTCCTAGAAGGATATCAATTCACAGTCATGACCGACCATCAAGCACTAAAATGGCTAAACACAATCAAAGACCCATCAGGGCGACTAGCCAGGTGGGCACTAGAACTGCAACAGTACGATTTCAATATAGAATACAGGCCAGGAACGCTAAACAAAATAGCAGACGGACTATCTAGAAACCCAATATACGAAATCGGAAGAGATAACATAGACTGGACAAAAAAAAACTAAAAGAAATTAACCAGACAGAAAATACCGAATATAAATCCGAAAACGGTAAGCTATACCGAAAAATCATAAACTACGCCTACGGCCCGAGACTAAACCCGACCTCAGAATGGAGACTATGCGTACCTGAAACAGAAAAACACGACGTTCTAAAAGAAAACCACGACACACCGACAGCAGGCCACCTCGGAACGGCAAAAACACTAAATAGAATATCACAACGATATTACTGGCCGGGGATGTATAAGGACGTCGCAAGATACGTGAGAACGTGCAAAACTTGCCAAGCACACAAAAAACCACAGCAAAAACAAGCAGGATTAATGCATATACAAGGTCCAACAAAATCAACTGCGTTCCTTTAAAGGGGGGTATCTATACATCATACTGAATGCGATGACAAAAAATAAGGTATTGTTTTATAGTCATTTTTAAAAGTTATGTTTTCTAACAAAATAAATAAATTAAAACGCAGTCAAAAATGAAACACTCTGTATCTTTTCTTACTCATGCAAACTGTAGTTCTCAGATGATGTGTACGTACACAGCGCACACCAGCATTTTATTACCAAAGATCGTTGTGTGCATCACCCTTGTCAAACCAGCTGATCTGCGATTGGTCGAGTGGCACAGCTGAGCTTTTTCGACCAATCACAGATCAATTGCAACGAAGAATAGCTTCATACACACATGTTAGTACACTAGTGTGTGTAGAATGCACTTTCATGATAATAATGTTTTCGATAACAAACAAAACAAACGATGTCAACTAAATTAATAACCAACATCGTTTTTTTGTTACTTCAAGGCTCTAAGGAAAGATAATTTCTATGTTTTATGAGTTAGATTAAATCTTAGTTACTTAGGAACTAGGTAGGTATTTACTTACTTTCTTGTAATTGTTGTTGTAGGTACGTAATTCGTTTATTTACCTCTCGAAGCTCTTTAGAATCACTCCTAGCAGAATGGCAAGGTGGATAGAAATAAAGGAAAATAAAGCGGTTTTAAAACATTTATTAATTTAATTCTGACTCTGACTGACTCTATCACACTTTCACAGGCTTTGGACTAACAAGTAGGTTAGCGTAGTAAATAATTTATCTGACTAACAAAAAAATTAAACAAACAAATTAATCAAGTAGGTACCACTTACTCTCAATCTACGCTTACTTGGCGTGTTTAAGTTCATTATGAGGTTTACAATCTTTACAACAAATTACATTGATCATAATCACATTTAAATAAACATTGCACAGCAATGCGACGTGCACTTTTACGCGAAATAACAGTCTCTGTCACTTTTTATGTTTTAAAGCGTTCACACGGTTTGCAATAAAATTCGCTGTCGTAGTTGTGTCGCACTTTCAATGTTATAATCACCTTCACAATACACTAAGTCCTACACTTAGCCCCACACATGGAAGCCCAAATGTTCAGGCTACTGCTACATCTAGTCTGAAAATGATCGGGCCGAACGGCGCCAATAGTAGGCGCCGCGGCGTAGAGGTTAAACATCCAACCACTGGTGAAGCTTCTCTCGTCTGTCCAGAGAATATTGCAGCTTCTGCGACTTCTGCAAAACTGGACTCGTAGTGTGAAGTCATGCGGCTTCAGCTCTTGAACTACTGTAAAATGACACAGGCGCCTGCCCCTCGTCTTGCGTCTCGCCGCAGAATTCGCAATAATGACGCCTGCGCCCATGAGCGCTTGGCGAAGACGGACGCTGCATCAGTCGCGCTTGCGATTGGGTTGCCGATCAAAAATCTGCATCACACTGTCTTCTTATTGAACAGGCTGGCGTGGCCTTCCCTGGTCCCCGACGGGCATAAACAATCTCACTCCAGTCCCTGAACCGCTCACGAAAACGCCCTTAATATCAGCGTAAAGGCGCGCTGCTTTAGCACAAATTAAAGTTGCGATCCTGGTAGCACATAACCCTGGACTGACACCGTTGCGGCGTCGCACACGCACGCCGCACGGAAGCGAATTAGAGACTGCGCGGCGCGGGCGCCCGGGCGGTCGTCCTGCAAAAGCCGAAAAGGCTCAAGCTAGGGATGCGCCTAAGATGGGATCATAATTTAAAGGATACTAAAAACTAAAACATACCGGATAACGGATCGTGAATTGGGAACTGACACCTCGCATTTAATTAAGTATTATGGCGAGGTAACCTACTACTTAAACGAAATCGTGAGTGCGACACAAGTTTTTGTACCTTAGCTTTCAACTCGCCAATCTAGTTAAGTGTAACTCTTGTTTTTAGAGTAAAATTATTTTGTCCAAACCGGTAATAAATGTTCTAAAGTGTCAGTTTAAGACAGACAAAGACTGATAAAACATACAACGACTGAATTTAAAAAGTCACTAAGAATTATTTTTAACGAACTAACTAGGCCATAGCATTTAAACTCGGACATATCGTACTTTATCTAGCAGTTATTTCTTAACTGACAGTCGCAAAATTACCAAAATGTATTTTTAAAATGCTTATTCACATAACTACTTACTTGAGTTACTGTAAGTGGCAAAAAGGAAACAACAGCGAGAGAAATCAAAACACTAATAACATGTATTACTTACTTAATATGAAATATGCGCTAATAAGACTATTTTTCGAAACTCATAAAACATTGTTATCGTCTCAATAACTTAGTTAAAATCAAATAAAATCAAATTTTAGTTTAAACAAAAATAAAATCTTAATTAGTAATGTAATGAATGAATGATCCGATCTCGTAAAAAACTATGAGCCTAGAAATCAGATCAAATGTGGCACATCCCTATCTATCCGCATGCACACTTTGATTGACCCCGACACGTGCCCGACACCGGCCTTTCGGCTCGAGCGGCACAGTCAGCAGTTTGCGAGTACGGTAGGGCTTCCACGTTAAATAAATATCTAGGACTCTAGGATTACGATTTTACACGAATTTTTGAGTAGGTTTATTAAAACAATCCATAACATTTTTTATTTAATTATTTTAAGCAAAACAATTATAATCGTGTTTAATTGAACGAAATATCACATTTTAATACTTTTCTTATTGTAATATTGCGACAGATTAAGAGTTAAATTTTAGGTAAGTTTTGAAGCATTTTTTGAAATGAGTTTGTCCCGTGGTTTGTCAAGTTAATATCAACTTTTACGCTGTCGATTTCATTATCTAGACGGCTAGTCAAGAATTAATTACAAAATAGCAAAATCTTTTTATTCCAACAATTTTCCTTATAAACAATAATAATATCTCAAATGTTGAAACTTAAATAATAAGTAAAATGTATTTCAGTTCCTAAAATAGCAAAATCTTTCATTTCCTTACGAATACCTACGATCTTATCTTAGCTAAACAAAATGCTTGTCACCCTATCCAAGATACCGACAAACACGGCGGGGTACTTTTGTCGGGGCCACCTTTGAAACTTGGTCTTGCTAACTCCAAAATAATTTTACCCCCAAAATTAATAAAAAAATAAATGAGAATTAAAGAAGGCGAGAAATTAGACTTTAATGACCTTGTTATTTTCAGTTTAAACAACTCGATTGTAGTTTTGTTTGTAAAATTTAATTTAATTTAATAGCACATTACACGACGAGTTTACAGCCGGACTTGGGAACGGTTAGACGTAACGTCGTACAGCCATTTTTATTGAAGCTGAATAGAAAAGTGCATTGATCGAAATTGTCGTTGTCTCCGCGGTATCTTCGTTTTTTTATCAAATATTCACATATCAAATGATATGTGAATACGGCTTTGGTTACTACGAAAACTGGTGAGTCGTTGAAGTTTTGTTACGTAAATTAGGTCACAACAACACAGTCACACTCTCCGGTCAGTTCGCGAACAACGCACTCTGCGGTCAGCTGTTCGTAGTATCTTGATCGATTATGAAGTACCGCCAACTTTTGATTCTCTTGACGTCGGTTCGGTTACGTGACCGCAAAAATCAACAACCAATTAAAACCCCTAATTCCTAATTCTCTAATTGCGAAACACATAATTCTACTCCAATCCGTAGTGAAAAAAATCCTTATAAACGAAAACCCACAAACTTTATTTTACCCTAAAATCAAGGTAATTCTTTCATGTTGGTATTTCTGAGTCGCCGTCGCCGCACCGCGCTGTTCTCTTGAGTGTGTGCATGTGGGTCACGTTTGCTTGTGTGCGTGCGTAGTGTGTCAATGTAGTAGTAAACAGCTGTAAAGGGTGTAGATTTTCGTAGTTACGGAATGAGATTGTTATGATCAATATCTCTGTAACTAGCCTGAATTTTTGGCTCAAATTTGGTGAGCCTGCTCAGCTCGTTGTACAGATACCCCCATTAAAAGGAATGTAGTTGATTTTGTTAGACCTTATATACAACGCACAGTCACCCTAGAGCATCATGTCAACGGACCTCATAGGCCCCTTACCAAGATCGTCAAACGGATTCACATGGATAATAGTTTTTCACGACAAATTCACGAAGTGGACAGAAGTAAAACCACTACGAACGGCAACCGCTACTACGGTGACAAAAGCATTCAAAGAATGCATCGTCATGAGGTACGGATGCCCGGAGGTATTAATAAGCGACAATGGCAGACAATTCACGAGCAAAATATTCGAGGAAGAATTTAAAAAGTATGGTACCAAGCACAGACTGACCGCACCATACTCACCACAAGCAAACCCCACCGAACGGGTAAACAGAACATTAGAAACAATGATGGCAACCTATATAAGCAACAACCACAAAAAGTGGGACGAATACCTACCGGAACTTAACTTCGCTATTAACACGTCAACCCATGAATCCACAAAATACACACCAGCATTCCTTTTATTTCCTATTCCTAGAACAAAAAGAAACACTAATAGAAGTCCACGAAATCGTTAAAAACAACCAACAAACAGCCTCAATACAACAAAAACGACACTACGACAAAAATAAGAAGGAATGGAAACCGAAACACGACGAAAAAATTATGAAACGAAACTTCACATTATCAGACGCAAACAAACATTTTTGCGCAAAATTGGCACCTAAGTACAACGGCCCATACGAATATTATCTAGTAAGTCACCAGTCATCTTCGAATTACAAGACCCGACCATAAAAAGTAAAAGTACAGCTCACATAAAAGACATAAAACCATACTACGAATAAGAATAAAGGAAAAATTAATCGTTATCAAACCTCATGAAAACCACGAAGATAGAATAATACACACAAACCATCTTTTTTTCACCCGCAACATGCTACGAAATAGACAAGTAACGCCATCTATCGGCACCTCAAGACAAGAACCCGGCCGCGAACAAAAGGCCCTAAGGAGGATTAACAAAACTTACCTACAAAATCAATGAGAAAACCGTCATAAATAAAATACCTGGAAGACAGAGACAGGACTCATTATCAAGCGAGCAGCCATGGCAGAACCTTGGGCGAGAACGAAAACACAACCTAGGCCACTACCGACGACAGGGCAACCGGGACGTGTAGTTTTACGTGGGAAGGCCTGGCAGATCAAGATAGACAGGAAGATCAGACCAGCAACGCCAGGCCCCAACACAGAAACGCCCGGACCATCGCGGCCAACAAACTCGCACCCGCAGAACCCGGAACCAGGACAACACGCGGCGTATACCGAGGAAGAATTGGAGCCAGGGGGTTGGTCCGAATTATTAGGAGTCGATTATTTGAGCGACGTAGAAAGGGATCCTCAAATAAACGCGCTGGATCTACTAGACAATGCCGAGAACGAGCTGGAACGGCCACGAAAGAAAGTCCACAAGAGAGGTAAAAGAAGGAGGCGCACCGGGAAACCAAGAAAACAGGACAGACCGGAAAACGGGAAGGACTAGGTCATAAAAAAAATTTTTTTTTTCTTTTTTTTCTTTTTCTTTACCTAACATTAAACTAACTTAGAATCAGTAACACAAACAGTAAATTCCAGTTACATAAATAATAACTAAGTAAATTCACAGAGAAACAATTAGTAGATAATCCTCTTGTACAGTAACGTAAATGTAAGGTGCTTAACCGATTTAGATAAATGAGACTTAGAAAAACATAATATAATTGTAATCCGTTATATATTATACCGTAAATTTAAAATGCTTAACCGATTGTGATAAATGAGGTTTAGCAAAACATAATTATAATCCGTTATATATTATACCGTAAACTTAAAATGCTTAACCGATCTTGATAAATGAGGTTTAGCAAAACATAATTGTAATCCGTTATATATTATACCGTAAATTTAAAATGCTTAACCGATTGTGATAAATGAGGTTTAGCAAAACACAATTATAATCCGTTATATATTATACCGTAAACTTAAAATGCTTAACCGATCTTGATAAATGAAGTTTAGCAATACATAATTGTAAACCTGTGATAGGTAATTTTACGGTGAAATAATTAGAAATCGGTAACCTAATACTATACAGCAAAACAAAATTATAATCCGTTGTATAGTATACAGTAAATTTAAAATACTTAACCGATTTTGATAAGCGAGGTCTTGCAAAACGCATTTATAATCCGTTGTTAAGCGATTTCAAGGCGAAACAACTAGAAAGTAATAATATAATACTGTACAGTAAATGTAAAATGCTGAACCGATTTCAATAAATAAAGTTTAGCAATACATAATTATAAACCTTTGATAGGTAATTTTACGATGAAGTAATTAGAAGTCAGCAAGCTACGACTATATAGCAAATGTAAAATGCTGAACCGATTTCAATAAATAAAGTTTAGCAATACATAATTATAAACCTTTGATAGGTAATTTTACGATGGAGTGATTAGAAGTCAGCAAGCTACGACTATATAGCAAATATAAAATGCTGAACCGATTCCGATAAATTAGATATAGCAAAACATAATTATAAAACGTTGGCAAGGAAATGCACAACGAAACAATTAACAATCCACTGTTTTGCACAACAACTAGAAGATAAAGTAAATAAAAAGCATTCAGGAACTGATAAATAATGTATTAAATAAAAAGTAATTGCTATTTCATAAGGAGATAAATCGGATAAAACAAAGAAAAATAACCGATTAATAAGCTCCAAAACAGTAAATCAGATAACATCGAAAGAATGATAACATCATAGTCAAAATATACATAGACACAACAAAACAAAATAAGTCTATGTAATGTATGTCAAAATAAATACACAAGTGAATTCTCAAACATTCATAAATAAGTAACTTATCAGTCCGAAGAAATGACATAGATACAAACACTATATAATAAATCTATATCATTTAGAATTACCAGTTAACCAGATCAACATATAATATTGAAAAATAAATTGAACATAGGATCCAGCTAGGTATTTTTGTGTATAGATTGTATACCGGATCTTGTGATTTTTACAGGTAAAAATCTCCAAAGGCGGGGAGGAAGTGTGACGAGGATCCGGCGGCGAGACATCCCTAACACGCGAACCGATGTTCGACAACCCTACGCGCCCGCAAGCGCTCGCGCACCAATATATAAGGCGTGGTGGGAGGCAGCCCCGCGACAGTCGTCCGAGTTCTACGGCCCTGGCAAGACGTCTTCGCGCGCGCACGTCACCCATTTCCATTGCCTTGGCACAGCGTAACTCTGACGATTTGTTGACCCGTGTTCCCTACTAACTTAGTTAAGTTACCCGATCCACCTCCCTAACCTTGACCGCGCTCCTGCGGTGAACCCATCCCCGGCCCGGATGCTCTTGCGGCTTAGTGTCGCATACGACTCCGCATGCCAGCCTTCATTTCCCGTAGTGAGAACGTAGATACAGACTAACCAAACACCCGCCACGCTCCGCGTCGATATACCTACCGCGTAGGACGCGATCTCGTTACCGCTCCAGAATCCGTCCCGTAGAGAACCGCGTAGATCCTCGTCGCCCTATCTCGCCGTCCAGCCGTGACGGCAGTCAGACAGCAGTCATAGCCTAGGCTTAGGTTAAGTGTTAGGAGTGCATTAACATTAAGTAACTATTGTGGAACTGTTAAATATATAGTGTGAAAACGTCACGTTGGTTTCTCTGGTCAATCCCTGGTAGGTTACCCCAAATTAGGTACACATCCCCTCACCGCACGCACGGCGGGCTGGGGCCAGTACATATGCTGACGAGGAACTCAGGATCAGCTAGCTGAAAGGGTTCTTCGTCACAATTTGTCTAAGGCTTTCGATTGTGTAGATCACATGACATTATTAATGAAATTACGGCATTATGGTGTTTCAAATGATTCTGGAAAATTGTTACAGTCATACCTCACAGACAGAATGCAAAAAGTGAATGTTAATGGAACTGACTCTTCTGGAGCTCCATTACGCATGGGTGTGCCCCAGGGCTCTATATTGGGACCTCTATTATTTTTAATCTATATAAATGACCTTCCTTACTTTACTAAAGACCTTTGTGAGATGGTATTGTTTGCAGATGATACATCATTGCTTTTTAAAACTGACAGCGGTAAAGCTACCTTTGACGATGTAAATAGTGCTCTCTCTCAAGTACTACGCTGGTTTACAGCGAACAACCTGTTACTAAATGCAAAAAAACTAAATGCATTAAATTCACTATGCCCAATGTGAGGCAGGTCAGTACGCATATTAATATGTCAGATGATCATAGAGATGCAGTCGATTCTACCACTTTTTTGGGAACCACATTAGACTCCCGACTGCAATGGGGTCCCCATATAATTGCCTTGTCAGGAAGGCTCAGTTCAGCGGCTTATGCTGTGAGGAAAATAAGGCTTTTAACTGATGTCGAAACGGCAAGACTAGTATACTTTAGTTATTTTCATAGTTTGTTGTCTTATGGTTTACTGTTATGGGGTTCTGCTGCTGACATTGAATCAATCTTTGTGTTCCAGAAAAGAGCCGTACGCGCCATATACTGTCTTGGACCTCGTGACTCACTGAGGGAGATTTTTAAAGATATTAATATATTAACAGTAGCCTCTCAATAAATTTTTGAAAATATTATGTACGTTCGAAAAAATCTTAGTTTGTTTAGCCTAAAAAGTGATTTTCATCAATATAATACTCGAAATAAAAATAATCTTGCCGTTCCGAGCTTCAGACTACACAAAGTTGGTGATTCATTCTTGGGGAAATGTATTAAATTTTTCAATAAAGTACCACGTACTCTTGTTGAATTACCTGTACATGAATTCAAAATTCACATTAAAAAAAATCCTTATGAAAAAAGGATATTGTAAAATAGACAATTATTTAAACGACAAGAGTGCATGGACTTAACCTGCTTGGCTCACACTTACTACATGTCTTGTAAACTGTATTTCATGTAAAATAAGGCTGACAAAGGTGACTGAGTTTGTTGCGCCGTTTCTTCTCACACCAGCCAATATGTAGTCCCGAAGCGGTGGTAGGACTAAGCTATACTTTTGGGACGTGTATAAGTGCCCGGAAGAGGGCCTATGTACAAAATAAATGAGTATTATTAAGTATTATTATTCAATACAAGCGCGCTTTGATAGTAAACAAGTTGTTGTAATAAATACCGGGAAAATAATTGATGACAACACGAATATCGTTTAATGCAATTTATTATTTATGAACAAAATTGTTCGTGGTTTCAACCTTACAACTCAAAGGATTTGTTTATGATTATTCGAACTTGTAACTTCCGATATTACAAATAACTTATGTTTGTATTTGTTGAATGATGGATGACGTTAAAGTAGCTTCACCGAGTTAGCCGGTGCGTAAGTTTCGAGAAGTTTCGAGATCAACGGCTGAACGGTAGGTAGGCGAAGCGTAATATATCTACCCGAAAAATTAAAAATGTTAATTGATTACGTAAATTGTTACAGGAGAATTACAATATCATTTGCAGATATTGTACGATACTAAACGGTTAATGAATACGATATGATGAACGAAAACAAATGATTTGATTAAGTTGTGTCTGAAATACAAATTAATGTAAGTCGATAGGTATATTAAGCACCGAAAATGAATGAAGATTGCTTAATTTGATCTTACAAATAATTCAAGACAAAACTAAACGATGATTTTACGAAATGTATCGATAAACTGATTAGCCCGTAAGTACTGATACTGAGTAATTTCACGATTAGTAATTTCTGATGAAATTTAATTAACTCTGCAACCCAGAACGATTATTAAGTACCTAGATTTTTCCGAATTACAAAGAATATCAACCAGAAATACCACAACTGAATTGGTACGCAGTACAGTACGTGTAGGTAGTTAGCAGAAAGTCCCGGGTTTCGGCACCAAAAATGATGTAGCAAACGCACCACAACAATAAAAAATACGATTGGTGGCTTCCTACTACACCTGGATCAGATTAAAATCCGCCAATAAAATATATCGATGTTCTGAACGTTAGGCACGCAGTAACAAAATATGATGCACTCACGTACCTTTGAGAAGATCGCTGACTTTCCGCTGTTCGAGATGGGCACACCAGCTGCTTTTGGGATTTAGTACATCACCGAGAGTCTATTTGGAGTTTTATGTTCACCAGTCTTCACATCCCACGGTATGGAAAGCACGCGGTGGCGATTGCACTCGGTTAGAAAAACGTGCGTTCGCGCCGCGGTCAAATGTACAACTCTTCTTGCAACTGCCCTCAAGCTTCTGCCTAAAATAAGCCTACTTATACAGAACATCGATATAATGCGTTTAACAATACGATAAAATTAAGAAACGTAATGATGACGGAACAAAAGGTTACATATGGATTTTCTCGGCCCAATTAATGACCATATGTATTTGGTGATTGTAGATGCGTATTCAAAGTGGGTTGAATGTTACGATATGAAGAACAGCATCACATCGGCAAGATTAATTGAAAAGATGAGCGAATTTATGTCAAGGTTTGGTATTCCCGATTGTATCGTAACTGATGGCACATCGTTCGTATCCGGAGAATTTGCTCATTTTTGTCACCGAAATGGGATTAGCCACATGACCAGCCCTGTATACCACCCCGCGAGTAATGGACAAGCAGAGTGCTATGTCAAAATTGTCAAAAAGGGCATAAAAACCAGTTTGTTATCGGGTGATTCTAAAAACATTATTATAAATTTAAATAAGTACCTATTTGACAACAGAAACTCTGAACACTCCACGACAGGGCACTCACCGGCAGAGCTACTCTTCGGTCGAACGCTTAAGTCTAGATTAGATTTACTTATTCCTGAAGAAAACTCACCCTTATCACCCCAACTCGCTAATAATGTAAAACATAAACAGTCCTTGCAGAATAAATATTTTGGTGGTAGAAATAGACAATGTTTTCAAGCGGGAGACTTAGTTTTATATAAAAATTACATTAATAAAAATAAATTTAGTTGGTGCCATGGAACCATAATTACACGGCTCGGCAAAGTCCTTTATCTTATTGAAGACCTCAACTCTAAAGTAAACATAAAAAGACATCAAAATCAGATAATTAGAGGAAGAGCTCCTGATATTGAAAAATTAAGTCCTGATTCTCCTGAAACTCAGATTGTCAGGGAGGACGGCAAGAGGGAGAAAAGTATGTGCCCATTCCAGTTAATCATAAGCCCCAGGACAGCGAGCGTCGCGCCCCAGGGAGAGGCGCCCGCTCCGCCCGCAGCGCTCGCACCCGCGCCCGCACCCGCCGCGGCACAGACAGATTTACTCGTAGATGCTCGTCCTCGGACGCAATTACGGGATTTACCGAGAGTAGATTATAAGAAATATTTGTAAGAATTTATTGTTAGTTAGAAGGGAGGATTGTTATATAGGTATACTGAGAAATGCCGTGGCTGCGTCCACCGCTCTGTTTAGTTAATAAACCAGTATGAATTTGGCTGTCGGTCTTGTCTCTCGTGCCCCTTCCTCCAAATACATATCAGAAACAATAAAAGCAAATATAAGTACTGAATCGCAATATCCTGTTAGCATTCTATCAACAACCATCGTGCGGATTGAATGCGATGTAGTTAGTGGTTCATTTGTTAATGGAAAAGCAAGCCACATAATTTATGAATTTGTACCTAACGTGCCACCTGGATACCGGATAATTGAAATACCTAAAAATTTGATTTATTTTCCTGTAAATCAAAATTCTATAAGTGCTATCAACATAAGGCTGTTGGACGTAGACAATAAAGAGATAAATTTACGAGGTGAAGAAGTGCAACTATATTTTAATTTTAAGAAAAAATGATAAATTTTAATAAAAACCCCAGCACAAAGACTTTTCAAGACAGTCTTCAAAGATCATCTCACAAAGGCACATCGCTTCAACTTAAAAAGAAGCTTACCAAAGCCAACAAAGATTTCCTTAAGCTAATTGGGTTAATAAAATGAATATTTTAAATATATCTCTACAAACGTCATATGACAATACCATTGAAAGTTTTGAGTACCATTCTTACAAACCATACGTCTCAAGTTTTAACACGAATGATGAAATAAGAATTCCTATCAACCAGCAAGACTTGTATGTGTTGCCTTCACTTAGTAGCCTATACATCGAAGGAAAAGTAAATGTGTACGACAGCACTTCTAAAGCAGGAGTTTCAAATGTACATTTTGTTAATAATTCAATTCTGTTTTTATTTCAAGACGTGAGATATGAATTAAATGGAGTAGAAATTGATAAAATTAAGAACGCTGGTGTTACTACTACTTTAAAATCTTATCTATCTTTAAATGAAAATGAATCAAAATATGCACGAGTTTGGGGCTGGTCGCCTGAAGGAACAAATAATGTCACTGGTGGAGCATTTTCCGTATCAATCCCGTTGAACAAAATATTGGGATTTGCAGAAGATTATGAAAAAAATATAATGAACTGCAAGCACGAGTTAGTGTTACTAAGAAGCAACTCAAATCTTAACACGGTTAAATTCAGGAGAAGTTATTAGTGATGTTACAATAAGTAAGATAATTTGGAGAGTACCACACATTAAAGTATCCGATCGTGAAAGAATAAATTTATTAAAACATTTAGAGAAAGATCGAGCTATTCCATTAGCTTTTCGTAATTGGGATCTGTATGAATACCCGTTACTGCCCAAAACACGTAAGCATACTTGGTCTATCAAAACTTCTTCCCAAACAGAGAAACCACGATTTGTTGTGATTGCCTTTCCAGAAATATCGGCAGCAACCTGGAGAAAAGCGATATAAAGGACATTTATCGAGTTAAAACTAAAAAGATTGGCGCCCAAAATGCACCAATTATTGTTGAAACCTCATCTACCATATTGAAATCTGAAATCCTGAAACTGAGCAAGTCTTATAATATCAAACATAAAAACAAACTTCGTGCCCTACATCTAGGATTTAAATCATCAGAAGACACACCTATCTTTGTCTCCGAACACCTTACAGCCAAAGGGTCACGTCTGCACTTCTTGGCTCGTGATCTTTCCAGGTCAGGGAAATACAAATTCTGCTGGACTGCATATGGCAAAGTATACATATGTGAGAAAAGAAGAGAACTCGCCAATAGTAACAATTCGCAGTGAGGATCAAGTACAAAACCTAATGCAAGGTATATGACTGGTACCATTTGAGTTACTCATTCTTAATACTTTTTTAAATTGTAGGATTTGTTATTCTTCTTTTTATTTCACTTTTTTTATTAGATTGCTTTCTACGCTTACATCACCACTCATACACATTTTGCTACTCGAAAATACAAACACACTTCCCACACACCACAGTCTTTATTTACCTAGAAATCTTAAGTGATACTAACGATTGCTTATCATATTGCTGTATAAAGAACACCTACAGCTTATTTGATTATGAAAATGCCTGGTTGTCTTGAGATTCAGGAGTTAGTAGATGAGCTTCAAATAGCAAATGCAGTTAGTTGCGACATCCAAGATGTCGCGCGACACATAACTGTTACACAACGCGATCTTACAATAATATCTCAAAATATTAGAAGTGTTTATAGTAACATTGACGATTTAAATGTCACGCTTAGCTTACTTAAATTTAGCCTAGACATAATAATATTAAGTGAATGCAGAATCGATTCCAGTAAACGCATTCCCTCGATACTTAATTACAAGTCATATTCAACAAACAATCATATTAATCAAAATGACGGCGTCATTGTATACATAAAAACAAACATTAATGACACCAACGTTAAGGAAATACTACTCCAGCAAGCGTCTTGTATACAAATTGATATAAAAAATACCGCAATTTTAGGCATTTACCGCTCTTCATCAAATGCTAATGCGAACCAGTTTATTCATTCACTCAACTTACATCCAGATACTTTAAAAAAATATCAAAATATTATACTAACTGGCGATATCAATATAAATATTATTTCAGGGGAATGTAAAAACTGTTACGAACAAAATAATAAATGTCAATATTTAGAAACGTTAGCTGTGCACGGTTTGTTGCCAGGACATACACTCCCAACTAGAAAATTCAATTGTCTTGACCATTTTATGCTAAAATTAGATAGAAACAAACTGTCAGCAAATATTGCCGTACTAAACACCTCCATTACTGATCATGCAATGATACTCTTGAGCCTGTGTTTTAATAAAACTCTAAACAATATAAACACTAAAATAAAAACTGTCGTTGATTACGATAAAGCGCTAGTTAATCTTGTTAAAAAAGAGCTATCCGAACTACTACTGTACGATGATCCTAACATTGTAACAGAGCATTTATTAACTAAAATTGCAGAATCTCTCCAAGAAAATACAACAACTATAAAAGTTCCTAAATGCAAACGTGCCATAAAACCATGGATAACTACTGGCATGTTAAAATGCATACAAAATAGGAACAAACTCCAAAAAATGGTACAACGCGATCCATTTAATGAAATACTAAAACTAACATACAAACGGTATCGAAATTATTGCTGCAATTTAAGAAAAAATTTAAAAAGGAATTTTGAAAAAGAAATGTTGCAAAAATCCTCTGGCAACCCTAAACAACTATGGAGAAATATAAATTCTATTGTTGGTGGATCATCTAAATCTGAAAACTCTAAACTTCTAAATGTTATGACTTCCCCCATAGACTCAGTCAACCATGCTAACAAATACTTCACAAATATAGGTAAAAAGCTAGCTGAAAACATTTCTCAAAATGTAAATACTAACTTACTGAGGTACAATTATAGTGAACAAAATAAGCAGCCAAACTCTTTCGTTCTACTAGAAACAGATCCTGTAGAAGTAAACGAAGTGATAATGAACTTAAAATCCAACTCAGCGCCTGGTTGGGATAACATCCCAACAAGTTTCATCAAACTTGCTAAAAATGAATTGATACCCAATATTTGTCACCTAACCAACCTCTGCTTTAGAAAAGGAATTTTCCCGTTTCTCCTAAAAAAAACAATTATAACTCCAGTTTACAAGGGTGGGGACGAAGAAATACTAGGTAATTATAGACCAATCTCTGTCTTGCCATCAATCTCAAAAATATTAGAAAAACTTTTAAATAATAGACTAATTAACTTTCTAGAAAAATACAAAATTCTATTTAATGCTCAATATGGTTTTCGACATGGAAAATCAACTGAAGATGCTATATTAGACCTTACTTTTTTTATTGTTAGTAAATTGGATTGTGGTAAAAAATGTCTGGCTGTATTTTTAGATTTGCAAAAAGCATTCGATACAGTATCCATACCCACTCTTGAGCGAAAACTGGAAATGATAGGTATTAGAGATGCCGCGCTACAGTTATTTAAAAGTTATTTAAGTAATCGAACACAAAGAGTCAAAATCGGAATAAACGTAAGTGAAGATGCATCTATTTCCTTTGGAGTTCCGCAGGGAAGTGTCCTGGGGCCTACTTTGTTCATAATATATACGTTAAGTCTAAAACCGAACTAGGTCTTTCAAAAGTGTCTGGATGGCTAAGAGCTAATCTTCTGACATTAAATACGTTAACAACTAACTTTATGTGCTATTCCATTTACAATCGATCCCAACCGGGTACAGATTACAGTGTTAAGCTGCACTTAAATGAAAACTTATCACTATGCAAAACAAATTGTAACTGTCCCTTTATCAATAAAGTAAACAAAACTAAATATCTAGGTATCTATTTGGATCAGAGATTATCTTGGCATCCACAAATCGAATTCGTAAGTAATAGAATAAGAAAATTAATTTGGGTTTTTAAAACTTACGGCACGTTGCTAATGAAGAGTTACTGTCTACGCGCGAGCGCTTCTCCGTATATCTAGTTTTTATATGTATAGATAGGTAGTTCCTAGCAAATTAATATTGTATAGCTTAAGCTTAGTAGTTGTACTTGTATCGAAAAATCACCTCATGCATCATACGATTGTTCTAGTCAACCACAGCTTTCCTTTCACCTTTAACCTTGAAGCCCACAAGTGGGATACTCTGAACTTCGTTTTTGCTTCTTATTCTAATTTATATAGGGTCTAAATTGGTTATTGCCTACAAACAGTAGTTAAGATTGAACTCTCGATGTTACACTTCACATTTAGTCGCTGTCGCCTTAGCACTGTCCCTTGTAAAATTATTATGATATTTAAATACATTAAAAGGAGTATTTTAAAGTTTAAATAAGCTTTTATTCCTCCCTTTGTTCGAGTAGCGAACAAAATTTGGCGACCGTGACAGGACAGTGCCTAGTTTTGAAGCGATTTTTGGAGTTTTACAGAACCTTTGCCTCCGGTTGAGGACGGATAGAGGTCATCACCACGTCAATCGCCACATTGAGTATCACCGAGGGTCCTGGAGGGTATCCGGCCTTATCCTGTGCTGTGTGTGCTGACGTGGGGTCCGAATTCTACGTGTTCATCGTGAAAGTCTCCGAAAAAACTCGTGAAGTCGCAACTTAGGAAGACGAATCAAGGTCTCGCCGACGCAGCAAGAGCACTTTAAGGGCGCAGAATACCTAGGACTGCGCTGCCACTTCTCCTGTCTGATTGTCAAGTGAGCCCGTTCCTTTATTTTCCTTCCAATTTCCCCCTTAATTTGTGTATTCAGGGGTTAGTTTTTTAAATTTGCCAATATTAGTGCTAAATAAGAACCTATCGCAATACCTATTCGTGCTTTTATTTCTTGTGTAGCTTTCTATCGCCTTAAGCTGTATTAACTAGGTGCTTTCCTTGCGCACAAGCCTATTTCAAGCACGCCTATGCATCATTGGCCTAATTTCCCTAAATAATTAATTATGTTTTTAGATTTACAATATCTGTCCGTGCCTTTTATCTCTTGTGTTGCTATCTGCCGCCTTAAGCTGAGCTAGCTAGGTATTTTTTTATTAGCACACAAGCCTACAGCAAGCACGCAGACGCATTTAGTATTTAAATCCCCAAACGTTTTTGTTTTTTGTTTTATAAGTCTAATTGCCTTCAATACTTACATATTTTATTTGGCAATCCATTTTTCAACTTTTCACTATCACTTTATCACTAAACATTCACTACATTGCCCATTTTGAACGCACCAAATCACAGCGAACATTTGCTGTTATTTACGTCCTTTCTTAAAGCTACTCTCATCAGTACTGGTTACTATTTGCTACGAAGCGCATTCCTATACCTTTATTATTCAATAGGTACTAAACATCTTTTAATATTCATTATTTCTAATCTCCTTGCCCCGTGCATTCCAGCTACTCAGCGCTGCGTTTCTGTCGCTACGCTCGCACCACTGCTGGCGGCTACATCGCTGCAGCGCTTACTTGCGGCGTGCACTGCACTGCGGTCAGCAGCTGTTTACCCTGGTGACAAATAAGAGACGTGCGTACTGTACAGCATTTATTACAAGACTAGTTTATGATTACCCGCGTTACAAATATATACCAACACCTTTACCCTTAATTAACACTATATAACTAATTACCTAATTATTAAGTTTGTCTGTAGACAGTCTCAAGACTAACTGAAAGTTACCTTACATTGTTACTTATTCTAATAGCTACTTTTATACTTGAATTATATTGCATTATAAACATGTTTACAAAAATATTTAAAAATATTCATCCACACCGTAACGAATAGGGGGTTTAATTACATGCCTGCCAGTTCTTACATTAGCTGGGGGCAGAACATTACTCTCGGGTACACTGGGTTGCGATTCGATTGTTTGTTTCGGTGATCTCGTTACGATAGGTGACGCCGACGCCATCTCTCCCGTGGAAATAGAGGAGCGCTCCTCTGGTACACTCCCTTCCGCCACAGGGACCACCAGGGAACTTGCCCTGCGCGTTGGAGGCTTAGGTGGTACATCTATATGTGTCCTACCAGGCAACCCTGATAGCCTACGCCTTAATTGGTCTACATGCCGGTGTACCTCGGTTCCATTATCACATTTTACTTTATAATTGGTATTACCTAATTTGACAGAAACCTCACCTGGGACCCATTTGTCTCTTGAACGAAAATCACGACACCAAACATCGTCGCCCTGATGGAGTTGACGTTGTCGTACCGGGCCCGCCTCACTGCCAATCTTCACTTGCTTTTCAACTACTCGTTGCGAGCGGTCCGGTTTTAGTCTATCTAAACGCATGCGTAGACTCCTACCTATGAGAATTTTCGCGGGGCTGTCGCCTGTCGTATAATGTTCAGTATTTCTATAAGCGAGTAGAAATCTGTTTAGGGCCGTATCTATATCTACTTTCTGTTTTATAGCCTTTTTTATAACACGTTTACATATCTTAACAGCATTTTCAGCAGCTCCGTTGGAGGCTGGGTGATAAGGTGCTGAAAATATATGATCTATGCCATTATTCTTTAAAAAGCATTCAAATTCAGTACTCGTAAACGGGGGGCCATTATCACTTACCACCTGTTTTGGTAAACCGAATCTGGACCACATGTCGCGTAAAACTGCGATAAGTGCCCCTGCGGTAGTACCCTTCATTTTATAGCCTCGATCCACTTTGAGCATGCATCCACTACAATTAGGTAAGTCGTGCCTAACATGGGCCCTAAGAAATCAAGATGCAACCTAGTCCATGGGCGGTCTGGCCATGGCCAGGGACTCGGCGCGTGAGCTGGCGGCGCGTCCGCGACGCTGGCGCATACCTCGCACTCTCGGCACGCCGCCTCCACAGCCTCATCCACTCCAGGCCACCACACGTAGCTGCGTGTTAATGCTTTTGTCTTTACTATGCCCATGTGTGACACATGCAGCTCATTTACTACTCTATTTCTACACGTAGATGGAATGACAACGCGGTGACCCCACATTATACAACCTAACTCACAATATAATTCATTTCTCCTATTAAAATAGGGTTTAAGCTCTTTTATTTCTACGTTTGCTGGCCATCCATCTGTGATATAACTCCTCACCCTACTCAGTACGGGGTCGGATAAAGTTTCTTTTTTTAAAATTTTATAGTCTAATAAAAGCGCTTCGGTGGCAAAATGTAAATACGTTTGTTCGGGAAGATCTTCCTCGGTAGCAATTGTTCCGTCTTTGTGAGTTTTAATTAAACGCGAAAGAGAATCGGCAGTGTTTTTGTCAGTATTAACATATTCGATTTTGAAATCATACGCTGAAAGTTTAATAGCCCACCTTTGTAGACGGCTTGCCGCCGTGGTAGGTATTCCTACATTTGGGCCGAAAATGCTGACGAGAGGTTTGTGGTCTGTGCGTAAAATAAATCTTCTCCCGTATAAATATTGATGAAATTTATCTATCGAAAATATAATAGCTAGTGCTTCTTTATGTATCTGGCTATAATTTCTTTCCGCGGAAGAGAGGGCTCGCGACGCATACGAGACTACCCTTTCCGTCCCGTCCGGGGCGCGCTGCGCCAGCACCGCGCCGACTCCGTGTGCGCTGGCGTCGCACGTCACTACCGTCGGCCACGCCATATTGTAGTGTACTAATACGCTCGTACTACACAATAGTTTTTTAACCCTCAAAAAGGAATTATTTTGCTCTCTTCCCCAGAAGTAGTGCTTCCCTTTCTTTAATAAATCATAAAGTGCAGATAAATCTGATGAAAGGTTTTTAATAAATTTCCCATAAAAATTTACCATGCCTAAAAATGATTTTAATTCTGTTGTATTTCGTGGTGGCGGCATATCAATTATAGGTTTGATTTTATCGGGATTTGTCCTTATGCCCTTCCTATCTACAATAAATCCCAGGTATTCTACTTGTTCTGATAAAAAATGACATTTACTTTTTTTAATTTTAAGCCCGTTGCTCTGTAAAATTTCTAGAACCTGCTCAACCGTTTTCAGGTGACTATTTATGTTTTTGTTTTTATTAAAATATCGTCATAAAAGATTATTACATCAGACATATCTTTAAATAGATTTTCCATAAACTTCTGAAAAATTCCCGGGCTTGAAGAAAGACCGTACACTAAACGGTTATATTTAAATAACCCTCGATGGGTGTTAATAACTGTATAATTTCTAGATGAGTCATCAAGAATCAGCTGATTATAGGCCTGAGAGAGGTCTAATTTCGTAAAATATTCGTTTCCACATAGACTACTAAACAAATCCTCTACCTTTGGAACCGGGTACCTATCGACCAATAAGACACGATTTAGGGTTACCTTATAGTCCGCACATAGACGTATACCGCCGTCCGGTTTCCTTGCGATCACCAGAGGAGTGGCCCAGTCGGAGCGCTCCACGGGCTCGATGACGCCGGCGCGCAGCATGGCGTCCAGCTCCGCGTCCACGCGCGGGCGCAGCGCGTACGGCACGGGCCGCGCCCGGCAGAACACCGGTTCAGCCCCCTCGCGCACGTGCAGCTTCACTGGCTTTTCAGAGTAGCGTCCCAGTGTACCGTCGAACAATGTCTCATGCCTGGAAATTATTTCATTCAATAATTTATTTTTGTTCTCCTTAGCGATGTTTACATTATATACATTAATTTTGGGTATTTCCATATTTAATTCCGAAAGCCATTGACGACCTAAGAGAGTAGTTGTGCCCTTGTCTATCACATACAAGTCTAATATTTTCGTTATATTATTATATTTTACTTCTACCCTAATATAACCGAGCGGTTGAATAATGGAACCATTGTAAAACTTTAACTTTAATTGACAAGGATACAAAGGTAAATTATTATAATAAGTCTGATAAGTACTCGAACTAATACGGGACAAGGCGGAACCGGTGTCAATTTCCATGTTTATAAGCTTATTATGTACTAACAAAGTTATACATACCGGTCTGTATTTACTTATAGACATTTGGTACATTGGTTCATCATCATAGTCATCGCTTTCTTTATCATCGACATCGACTCCCGACCCCGACGCGTGACAGCCGTCGTCGTTGTAATTATCTTCTCTAGCGTGATCCAAATATGCGCCATTGTACTGGTTCACCCAGTGCGTATCCGCGTTTCGGTCACTTCTGTAAGCGCGCCCTGCTTGGCCGCGACCCCTTCCGCGCACCGCGCAATTGCCGCCACGCTTAGTACGCCACCCTCCGCGACCATCTGCACCATTGCCATTAAAAGATACTCCCCGAGGTTGATAACTGCTGGTCGCCCTCGCCATTTCGAATCTTGCACTTTCACTTTTCTCCGGACACATTCTTCTTAAGTGGCCCAAATTCTTACAGAAACTACACTCGAAGTTTTTATATCTACAGTTGTCCGTCTTATGTCTGTTGTCTCCGCACGCCATACACTTTAAGTTATTCTGGATCTTATTTACAGTGACCGTAGAACTAGTACCGCGATCGACAGTGCATGCATTTTTTTCGGCCGTTTCCAATGTTACCGCCAACTTGATCGCCCGATTAAATGTTATATTGTCGTCTTCCGTAAATAGCCTTTGCCTCGTGATTTCACTTGTTATTCCACAAACAATTTGGTCACGTAAATTTTCTTCTAGGGTCGAACCGAAATCACAAGTTTTGGCTAATCTTTTTAGCTCGGTGACGCAATCAGCAACTGTTTCTCCGACTGCCTGCCGCCGTTGACGAAATAGGTATCGTTCCGCTAAAATTGATGGCTTAGGTTGTAGATGATTCTTCATCAAACTCACTGCTATTTCATAAGTTAACGTAGCTGGTTTTTGTGGACTCGATAATGTCGACAGTAACTGATATGCTTCTTCCCCCATCACCGCAATCAAAGTAGGTAATTTGACACTATCTTCAATTTTGTTCGCGAGGAAATACATTTCAATCCGCTCACAATACACCGTCCAGTTCCCGGTTTTCACATCAAATTCTTGAATTTTCCCAACGCCCCCCATGCTAACACAATATTGCCGTAATAGCCCAAACGAAAGTAGGTACTAAACACTTCCCGCCCGGGTTGTTCGTGACGTGAGTCCGTCCGTTCGTCGCCAGTGACAAATAAGAGACGTGCGTACTGTACAGCATTTATTACAAGACTAGTTTATGATTACCCGCGTTACAAATATATACCACCTGGCTTCTCAGCACTTCGCACCGGAATAAACGAGGAACGTATCGCATGCGATTTTAGTCCTTTTTCTTGTTTGATTTGGTTGTTCCTTGTAAATAATGCCTGAAACTGATGCTTCGAAGTCTGAAATGAGTCTCAAAGATTTGCTTGCTAAATGCAGCTCAGTTAAGGGGCGCGTAACGAGATTTAAAAACTATTTAGATTCTTTAAGCAAATGTGATAGCCTTCCGCCATTAGAATTATTTAAACTTAAAAGTAAATTGTCTAAATTCGAAGCATTGTTTACAGAGTTTGATGTAGTGCAGGAACAGATAGAAGTGATTAATGTTTCTACTCAGAATGTCGAGTTAAATACGAGGGAGTTGTCGAGCAGGATTTTTATAATTATTTAGCTCAGGCACAGCAAATTGTTGACGCGAATAGTGATGACTACAAGTCTACCTCGTCGCGACGGTCCAGCGTTCAATGCCCGGGTCATGATGACAGTGAAGTTCTAGGGTTCAAGTTGCCTGTCATCAAGATACCTACTTTTGACGGAACTTACTTTAAATGGTTGGAATTTCGGGATACGTTTGTGTCGCTCGTTCATGAACGAAAAATTAGGGACGTTCATAAATTCCATTATTTAAATTCATATCTCGAAGGGGAGGCGGCGCGAGTTATTAGTAATTTAGAGGTCACTGATAACAACTATGCTGAGGCTTGGAAGCTTTTATGCGATCGGTACAATAATAAACGCCAGCTGATTAATAATCACTTAAAATCTTTATTCAGTCTCGAATCCGTGTGTGAAACGGAAAGGTCGTTAAGGTTTATTATTGATCATGTGTCTAAGAACTTACGTGCTCTGCACACTTTAGGTTTGCCTACAGAAAAATGGGACGTATTAATTATTTACATTGTTGTGCAAAAATTAGACTCAAAAACATGTTTTAAATGGGAAGAACACCGTAATTCGTTAAATGAAATACCGAACCTAAAGGATTTTTTCGATTTTCTGAGAAATCGTGCCGATGTTATTGAAACGGTTGATCGTAGTTCACAGCCGGCTAAACACGGTTCGTCCTCTAATAACACAGGTAGGCAGCGGCCACAGACTAAGGTCATGTTGGGTACTTCTTTGGAGGGCTCATCCCCACCACCACAGCCGTCTTCTTCGAAGTCTTGCAATGTGTGCCAGAGTTCTCATCGCGTTTTTAAAAGTCCTGTTTTCAAGGCTAAATCTATTGACGATAGAATGTCTACAGTCGAGTCTTTGAAGTTATGCCACGTTTGTTTACGGCAGGGTCACAAGCCACAGCGATGTAAGCTTCCTGGTGGATGCAAAACGTGTAAGCAACGCCATAATACATTACTTCACGAGCGTTTGTGTAAGGAGGAGGGTCCGTCTACGTCGCGACCTGTCACATCTATGTGTGCGTTGTCGGCTTCCGAAGCGTAAGCGTAAGCGTAAGCTTCTTTGTACGGCTGAAGTCGATTTGATCAACCCTGTTACTAATGCAACAGCGCGAGCGGTGCTCGACAGCGGGAGCCAGTCTTGTCTCATAACATCTCGTATGAGAGATACCTTGCAGCTGACTTCTCAGTTTTCGGACAGGGATTTAGTCGGTATAGCCGCTACTCTAATAGCTAATAAAATTGAGCGCTGCGCGGTGCGCCTGCAGTCTAAGTGTAGTTCCTTTGGCACCTTACTCTCTTGTATTGTCTTACCGATTATTTCAGATAAATTACCAACGCGCTCTTTTAGCAGGAACCATTTAAATTTGGCAGGCATTCAGTTAGCCGATCCTCGATTTAACAAAGCATTGGATGTCGATTTGCTACTAGGTGCGGAATTATTTTGGGGCCTACTAGGAACGGAGCAGCGCTCGTTGGGTGATAATAATCCAGTTCTGCGAAGTTCTAAGCTCGGTTGGCTTGTCACCACTCCTGTAGCCTCCGATAATTCGGACTCTGATAGCCTTCATTGTAATTTGTCGCGAAATAGTGATACGAGTATTATTGATTTAAACAATAATTTATCAAGGTTTTGGGAGTTGGAAAAGGTTCCCAGGAAGTCAATTTTATCCGAGGAAGAGGCGTCGTGCGAGCAACACTTTCTTGCTAATACTTCTCGTGATACCGACGGCCGGTTTATTGTCAAACTTTCACTCCATACTGAAAGGGATTGTTTAGGAAACTCGTTACAACTGGCTAAGAAGCGATTCTTCAACCTGGAATCTCGTTTAAAGAGACAGCCTTTGCTGAAGGAGCTTTATTTTGATTTTAAGCGTGAATACGCTGACTTAGGTCACTTATCAGACTGTGGTGAAGTTCATCGGTCTCCTGAAGTAGATTTTTTTTTGCCCCACCACCCAGTTTTGAAAAGTAATAGCGAATCCACCAAACTTCGAGTGGTCTTTGATGCTTCGGCTCGTACAACATCTGGAATTTCAGTCAACGACATCCAGATGACGGGTCCTACTATTCAGGACTCGTTGTTCAATATTTTAACTCGTTTTCGTTTATATAAATACGTCGTCTCCGGAGATATAGAGAAAATATACCGGCAAATTAAGGTTCACCCTGACGATCGTAGTCTTCAGCTTGTTTTATGGCGCGACAATGAGTCTCAGCCATTACGCACCTTGATGCTTAATACTGTTACGTACGGATTCTCGAGTGCTAGTTTTCTGAGTACACGTTGTCTCTGGCAATTGGGTGAAGAGACTACTGATCCTCTCATAAAGGATATCATTCAAAGAGATTTTTATGTGGACGATCTTTTGACAGGGGCTCAAACAGAAAATGAACTGCGTTATATTCAGCAATCCGTCGCTGAAGCTCTAGCTAAAGGAGGGTTCCATCTCAGAAAATATCGATCAAACTTGCCTTCGGTGCTTGAACATAGTTCCACGGAGTTTTCGAGCGATCTTATGATCAGTAACGCGACAAGCACTCTAGGTATTGGCTGGATGCCTAAATCAGACGAGCTACATTTTCCTATTGAGCTACCCTTGGTCGACGTCGTCACAAAGAGATCGATTTTATCTTCCACCTTTAAGGTTTTTGATCCGCTTGGTCTGCTGTCCGTGTGCACTATACGGCCAAAGATGTTACTCCAAGAGCTTTGGGCTGAGCACAAGCTAGGGTGGGATGATCCTGTGCCAGAAAAAATTAAGTCTTCCTGGCTCACATTTGCTAACGGACTCAATAGTATCGCGGAGCTAAAGTTGCCTAGATATATTTTAATTGATAAGCCGGTGCGTATAGAAATGCATTGTTTTTGTGATGCTTCACAAAGAGCTTATGGAGCATGCATTTATTTAAAATCTGTTAATGAGCGGGGCGAGACTAAAGTAAGCCTGCTTTGTTCTAAATCACGTGTCACGTGTGGCGCCGACTACTATTCCTTGTTTAGAGCTGTGTGCTGCCTTGCTAGGAGCCGAACTTTCTGCGGTGGTAGCGCAAGCATTGCGAGTGAAAATTGAGCGTTGCTTTTATTGGTCCGATTCGAAGGTCGTTTTGAGTTGGTTGCATACAACCAAGGGCATGAAAACCTTTGTTGCTAATAGGCAGGGGCGTGCATTGGGTTTAGATTAGGGTAGGCTCATACACATTTCAAGTTAGCAAAAAACGGTGTTTCTATAAATCTGTAATTTGTAAGTTATGTTTAAATACAAAGTTTTTTTCTAAACAATCTCTAGCTAGACCAAAATAATTGAACCCTATATCTTGTACTCGCATTTAGTGCTACATAAAAACTAAATAAAAATTGAGAAACGCGTCTATCTTCTTAAAAAAAATTAAACCATAATTTTACTCGTCCACAAATCTGGGTAAAACCAAAATTTGAATAAACAAATTGAGTATCACTTCTTCAGGCCATTTTAAAATTGTGGCAGATAAATAAATTACACGCAACGCAACAAGATTTTGCTATGCTATTCCGAACTAGCGCCATCTCGGTAAATTCGGTAATCATTAAGCAGAACTAAGTTAAAAAATACGTTATTGGATGTTGCTTTGCTTAATGTTTAGATAAGTGAAATAATCATAGATGGCCCTTTATATGATAAAGTATGTTTGTAACATAAATACAAGCACACTCGCAAAAAATGAACATTAAAGCTGAAAAATTAATAATAATTCCTTACCAGGGACCTGAGTTTCTCTTGCAAAACGGTGAATGGTGTGTTCTGTATGTTTGTTGCTATATTTCACCACCACAGATATCACAAAAATGAATGAAATTAGAACACGTCATTTAACAGATATCCGTAGTGGCTTTGAGAAAAGCCGTTATTTTGGTCACTTTGACTACCACCACACAAACAGTTCACAAATAAAAATAGAAGTTGATAAAAAAAAAATGTTGAGTGCATTATATACAATGAATAAACGCGAAATATCATCCACTATGTAAGAAGTTTCTATAATTATTTGTATACAAGATCGACACGTCTGTCTTTTTGCAAATAAATATCTAAGATATCTTTGTAAAAAGTTCCAGATCGTTGTAAAGAACATAAAAGTCCTTTTTCTATAGAAATCAAGGACAGCTCCGAGAGGCGTTTCTGTCCTTGCGTGTTACGCAAATAAGAGTGGATTCGTTTCAAACATGAAAAAGATCGTTCGGCTGACGCGCTACTGACGGGGATTGTTATCATTAATTTTGCTAACTTCAGGAAAAAGCTGAAACATATTGTTCAGACTTAAAGTATCAATCAAATCTAAATTCGGCATTCCCGTAAATGCATTTAAGCTCACTACGCAAACGGTCGAAATTAAAATTAAATGTTGCCTAACGACGTTTGAAATCATTAAAAGCGTTTTCCGGAAATTCAATGGCATATCTTGCATAATTTTCCTTAGAAAACAATTGAAAGAATATCAGGTTTTAATGTTACTGTATCTATTTCGCATAGGCATAGCCAGTATCATTCCATACAGTTTTTATTGTTGAAAATAAAATGCACGGAAAACAAAATAATGAATTTGAGTGAGAACACCCGGCGAGCCAACCGTAAATATCGTAATATTTTGAATTAAAATGTTTCACGTATGAGGCGCCCTTTTTCTGCGTTAACGTTAAGTTAGGTGTAGGTCTAGGAAATGATACTATTTTTGCCTTATCCACAAATAAAAATTTACTAAAGGGATTGGCGCGTAATTTGTCTAAACAAATAGAATGCTCATTACATACTGTACATTGCAGTTTCTCCATTGTATAAGCACAACAACACAGCACTGAACTCCGAAAATTATAATAGCACTCAAAATAAATAGTGTACGATCAGTAAGAACATAAATAATTTTCCAAAACACTCGCGCGATGAAAGCCAAAGCAAACTAATGAAAAAAAAAATGGCTGATCAAAACTTACTATCAAAACAATGTTTACATTACTTTTAAAGAAAACAATTTTGCAACCAGTTTATTAATCGTTTTTAAATGTTTAATTCGTCACTGTGAATACAATTAGGATGTTATTATTTAAAATTTCATTTAAACAATTAGTAATGTAAAGTTTACATAAAATACGACATATTTTGACTGGACGCGGAAGTATTTCTCTAGTGCGCCAATGCATGCGCTACTAGCGCCGTCTGGTGTGAGAAGCACAGGTAGCGGAGCCTACTACTGGAAAACTTTGCTAAATGCGAATGACTACATCATCTAACTGTCATGTATGAAAAGTGTGTCATTTTGATTTTGGTCGGGTTTTCAATATTGAAAAAAAAAAGATTTTTCAAACCGTGTTCTTATGCGTACAGAATACGTAGGTGTGTGTTAAAATTAAGGAAATGTGCGTGAATTTATAGGCTCTCTTGCCGCTGCCTACTATAGGTATATTGCATAGAAATGATCGAAGTTGCGCGCGAATTGCGTGCATTAGTTACGAATAAGTTATGTAGACGAAAAAAATATTACATATACTTTAGTAAAGAGGTAGATTGACAAATAAAAAAGATGGTTAGCTGTTCTGTAGGATTTACTAAGGTAGGCTCTGCATAACAGCCTATATGGAATGCACGCCACTGCTAATAGGGTAGGTACAATAAAAGAACTGACTGATCCGTGCGCCTGGCGCTATGTTCCAACCTCTCAAAACCCCGCTGATCTTGTATCGCGTGGTATTGACTCCACAGAAATTAGTAGTTCTGCGATGTGGTGGCAAGGTCCTTCTTACTTGCAGCTTGAAGAGTCTTCCTGGCCGCCCTCGGATTTTGAGGAAAAGCCAGAGTTGCCGGAGATCAAGGTTCTTTCTGTTTTGGTGGGGGATGCTCCTCTCGATCTTTCTAGAATCTCTAGGCTGTCCATTTTACAACGAGCTTACGCACGTATATTGAGGTGGATTCATAACTCAAAACAGATAAATAAAAATAATAAACTGAGCGGTCCATTGCAAGCATCAGAAATTGATAGCGCTACAAAGGCGTTAATCAGGATTTCTCAAAGGGGTTCATTTAACAACGAGATTGGATTGCTTTCACTAAATAAGGGTTTGAAGGCTAAATCCAATATCGCTTCATTAAATCCTTTTCTAGACTCCGATGGAATTGTTCGTGTTGGTGGACGTATTGCTGCTTCGTCATATGAGTTTGACAAAAAACACCCCATTTTGTTGCATGCCCGTTGTCATTTTGCTAAGCTTCTCTTTCGACAAGAGCACACACGGCTCTTACATGCCGGTCCTCAGCTTCTTCTCGCGTCCATTAGAGATCGATATTGGCCGTTAGGTGGACGAAATCTAGCTCGCAGCGTTGCTAAGAATTGTGTCGAGTGTCATCGTTTTAAAGGACAGCACATGACTAACATAATGGGCAATTTGCCGTCCGAGAGAATTAACCCCGACATCCCATTTTCCAATGTAGGGACCGATTTTGCTGGCCCATTTTTAATTACTGATCGTAAGGGTAGGGGATGCAAAATTACCAAGTGCTATTTGTGCATTTTTATATGTTTGAACTATAAATGCATTCACTTGGAAGCTGTCAGTGAGCTTTCCAAGGATGCTTTCATGTTGTCGCTTAAACGTTTTATTGCCCGTAGGGGATTGCCAAAAAAGATATTTTGCGACAACGGTACAAATTTCGTTGCCGCTGCACGCGAGATTAATTATTTTTTAAAGTCAGAGGAAAATATGGATTTTATTTTAGACTTTGCAGCTCAGCATGGCATTGAATTCAAGTTTTCGCCTGCGTACGCTCCTCATTTTGGAGGTTACTTCGAAGCTGGGGTTAAATCAGCCAAACATCATTTGCGTAGGGTAATGGGGGAAGCACACTTACCCTTTGAAGAGCTGTGTTCCTTGTTTACACAAATTGAGGCCATCCTTAGTAGCCGACCTCTTTGTCCTCTCAGCCCTTCACCCACAGACCTACAACCTCTTACCCCGGGTCACTTTTTAATTGGCAGGCCAATGACAGCGCTGCCAGCTCCTGCCCTGATGGAGTGCAACGCTCACCGCTTGGACCGCTACCAACGCTTGGAGCAGATGCGCCAGCATTTTTGGAGACGCTGGTCTAGCGAGTACGTCTCCGAACTACAGCAGCGTACAAGATGGAAAACCCGTTGCAGGGATCTGCAAGTGGACGACCTCGTATTGCTGAAGGATGACGCCGCTCCGCCTCTCTGTTGGCGCCTCGGCCGCGTGGATAAGATTTTTCCCGGTTCAGACGGTGTGCCCCGCGTTGCAGACGTAACCACATCCCGTGGCATTGTGCGCCGCGCTCTTAACCGACTCTGCCTCTTGCCGACCGCGGACGAAAGGAAGACTTGAAGGCTATGCTATGCCTTCAACGCCCCGGAGGATGTCTACGCGCGAGCGCTTCTCCGTATATCTAGTTTTTATATGTATAGATAGGTTGTTCCTAGCAAATTAATATTGTATAGCTTAAGCTTAGTAGTTGTACTTGTATCGAAAAATCACCTCATGCATCATACGATTGTTCTAGCCAACCACAGCTTTCCTTTCACCTTTAACCTTGAAGCCCACAAGTGGGATACTCTGAACTTCGTTTTTGCTTCTTATTCTAATTTATATAGGGTCTAAATTGGTTATTGCCTACAAACAGTAGTTAAGATTGAACTCTCGATGTTACACTTCACATTTAGTCGCTGTCGCCTTAGCACTGTCCCTTGTAAAACTATTATGATATTTAAATACATTAAAAGGAGTATTTTAAAGTTTAAATAAGCTTTTATTCCTCCCTTTGTTCGAGTAGCGAACAGTTACTAAGAAAGATTTATTTGGCACTGGGCCAGTCAGTTCTGGGATATTGTATTACGATATGGGGTGGTACTGGAAAAGCGAAGTTCCTTGAGGTCGAACGAGCTCAACGCTCACTACTAAAAGTTATAAACTTTAAGCCGCGTAGATATCCAATACACCTGCTTTATGATAATACTCAGTTATTATCTGTACGAAAATTGTACATTCTACTTATAATCCTAAAAGTCCACAAAACTTTGCAACATGATGATAAAATCCTGAGTAAAAGAAGGAAAGATAAAGTAGCAATAGTAAATGAACGCAAAACTTATGAAAATGAAAAATGAAAATGAAAATTATTTATTTGCTTAAAACATGGTGATACAAAGATGTTATTTTAGTGCATGTTCTCATGTTTAACAATATTGTCATGCAAATATTTATATAAATTAAAATGTCATTATTTGAATTCAATTGAAAGATAATTAATCGCAGTCACAATTATATTAGTCTTATAATTTTAATAAAGTAAAAATGAATAACGTCAAAAATAATTACATAATGTCACAAAATTCAATTCAAAATTATTTTACATCTAGGTATTCCTGAATAGAGTAAAAACATTTTGTCAGTAGCCAATTATGTATATGCCTTTTAAACATTAGTAAAGGCAGGTTTTTAAAACTTTCAGGCAACTTATTATAAATTTGTATAGCCATGCAATAGGCACTGTTTTTAAAAAGTTTCAGCCTTGTATTGGGTATCATGAGTCTACCTTGATGTCTTGTTGACTTATTTTTATGTTCCCCTCTTGTGACAAAATATTTAGGGTATTGTCGGACAAATATGCATATCTGTTTTATGTATAGGCACGGCAATGGTAGAATTTTAAGCTTTTTAAATAAAGGTTTACAAGATTCAAGGAAATGAACTCGGCAAATGGCCCTAATACACTTTTTTTGTACTATAAAAGCCCTTTTTACATCTACAGAATTACCCCATAACAAAATACCATAGCTAAGCAACGACGAAACATAACCATGATATGCAGATGTTGCAGTTTCAATAGATGATATGTTACTCAGTCGTCTAAGTGCATAAACAAATCTATTTATTCTTGTACACTCTCAGGCAGATTACAAACAGTAAACGTTAATGGTACTAACTCTTCTGGCGCCCCGCTTCAAATGGGAGTGCCCCAGGGCTCAATATTGGGACCGTTGCTATTTTTGATCTATATTAACGATCTCCCTTTCTATTCTAAAGACTCCTGTGAGATAGTTCTGTTTGCTGATGATACTTCTTTAATCTTCAAATTAAAAAGAGGCAAAGAGGTATTTGACGATGTACGCGGAGCTCTCTCTAAGGTATTAAATTGGTTCACAAGTAACAACTTACTTCTTAATACAAAAAAAACCAAATGTATTAAATTTACTATGCCTAACGTGAAACAAGCTAACGCAGTAATTTTACTAAATGGTGAAAAACTTGATCTATCAAACTCCACTGTTTTTCTGGGCATTACATTGGATTCGAAGTTGCAATGGGGACCATATGTTGACACTCTGGCTGGGAGACTTGCTTCGGCTGCCTTTGCGGTTAGAAAAATTAGACATCTAACTGACGTTGTAACGGCAAGGCTGGTGTATTTCAGCTACTTTCATAGTATTATGTCTTATGGTCTTCTCTTGTGGGGTTCTGCTGCGGACATCGATACCATCTTTATTTTACAGAAAAGAGCTATTCGTGCTATATACAAACTTAGTCCGCGTGAATCCCTGAGAGATTTCTTTAAAGAAATTAACATACTCACTGTGGCCTCTCAATACATATTTGATAATATCATGTACGTACGCAAAAATTTAGATTTTTTTATAAAGAAAAGTGATATTCATTCATATAACACCAGAAACAAAAACAAACTTGTAGTCCCAAACTTTAGATTGGCCAAAACAAGTAATTCATTCTTGGGAAATTGTATTAAATTTTTCAATAATATACCTCACAATGTTACCAAACTTCCTATTAATAAATTTAAGTCACATGTCAAAACTACACTGATGTCTAAGGGGTATTATAAAATTCAAGACTATCTTGATGACAAGAATGTATGGTCAGTCCAGCCTGCACTAAACTGATGTACCTACCTGTTTATTTTGATTTATATTTTTTGTGTGGCAGCTAGTGGTGACTGAGTTTGTTCCGGCGTTTCTTCTCAGCACTTGCCAGATTGTCTGTGTCTTGTCTCGAAGCGCTAGTAGGGCCCAAAAAAATAAGGAGACATGTTCTGGCCCCCTAGGGGCCTATAATGTTGTTATTGACGTTCATAAGTGGCAATTTTGTCCTGAATTGAATAAATGATTTTTGACTTTGACTTTGACTTTGACACATATTTTCAATGTGAGCCTTCCAATTACAGTGCTTGTCAAGAGTAAATCCTAAGAAAATTGTTTTATCTACTATTTCAATAATATTATTATCATACTTGACTAACACATCCACTGGTCTTGCGTTGTAAGTTGAGAATTGAATACATTTTGTTTTATTTATGTTCACTTTAAGATTGTTCAAGTTTAGCCATTCTATAATACTTTTTATTGTTTTGTTTATGTCATCATTAAAGTTATTTAAATTATCACATTTTATCACAACTGTGGTATCGTCTGCAAATAAGAAGCACTTGTGTTGTATAATGTTCGGTAAGTCATTGATAAATAGCAAAAATAATAAAGGTCCCAGAACACTTCCTTGTGGAACTCCACATGGAATTATACGATATTTAGATCTGAAAGTGCAACTTTTAGACTCAATTACTTTAGTTATTTCAGTACATTGCTGTCTATTTGATAAGTAACTTCTTAACCAGTTTTGCGCATTACCTCTTATACCGTATCTTTCCAATTTGTCTAGTAATCTTTTATGTGGGACAAAATCAAAGGCTTTACTCATGTCTAGAAAAAGAGCCATGAGTGGTATCCTGTCATTAATGCTTTTTGTAATTAAGTGCATCAGATTATAGCAAGCCAAAGTAGTAGAACTGCCTGTTCGAAAACCGTATTGCTCATCTTTTAGTAAATTATTTGATGTAACAAAATTGTATATACGTTTATAGATGATTTTCTCATATATTTTAGAAAATATAGAGATAAGTGTAATAGGTCTGTAATTATCAATTTTAGCTTTATCATCCTTTTTAAACAGTGGCTTTACAATACAAAATTTGAGAACATCAGGAAAATATCCTTGCTGCATTGACAAATTTATTACGTAGGCAAGAGGTTGGCTTAGATACTTAGCGCATGATTTTATAATATGAGTGCTTATGCCATCATGACCTACTGCGTTACTATTTTTAAGAGACATGATAATTGATGATATCTCAGTATCATTTGTGGGTATTAAGAATATTGAATTTTTGTGAAATGGAATATGAATTGATTGATTACTATTTAATTGATCGTCCTTTGAGTTCGTCATATCTATAAAATAATCATTAAAAAGTTCACAAATTACATTAGGATCACTATAAAGTACGTCATTATTACCTATTACGTCAATTGTATTATTTGTAGCGTCATTGTTTAAATTATCATTTATAATATGCCATGCTGCTTTGCACTTGTTAGAAGCATTATTTATGAATTTTTGATTTTCCAGCTTTTGAGCGTTATAAATACATTTTTTGAGAATTTTGTTGTATTTTTTATAAGTATATTTTTTTATAGTCCTTTGATTGTTTTTACTTCTTGTATACTGGATATACAGATCTCTTTTTTTTCTGCAAGCTCGTTTAATCTCTTTGCTTAACCATTTTTGATATTTAAACTTATTGCGGTTTTTTACGAAAATTTTTGGAAAACAAAGTTTACTAAATAGTTCAATTAAGCTATGTAATTCATTGAACGCTTCATTAGCATTATCATTATTAAAAACTTCTATAAATGATAGTGCAGATATGCATGCGATAAATTTAACAATGTTTTCCTTGCTGTAGTCAATTTTCTCTATGGTAAATTCTTTTGTGAGAATGTTTAATTTAAATGATAATGTCTGAGCTGTTTCATGATCCGACAGACCAAGGACATGAATATCTGATTTGACCCTGTAAATGTTACTAGCTATTTGGTCTAAACATGCCTTTTTGCGGGTCGGAACGTTTATATGCATTCTTAAATTAAAGTTTTTAAAAATGTCTGTCAAATCCTTTGTTGTATTATTGATCTTCAATATATCTATATTCCAATCACCAGTCAAGACTATTTTATGCTTGAATTTATTCTTGTTAAGCTGATGAAGAAATTCTTGAAGTTTTGTTAAAAACAAGTTAACATTAGAATCTGGAGTTCGATAAATATTGACGATTATCAATTTATACTGGGGAATTTCTATGCCGCAACATTCAAAACTGTTGCATACAGACAGCTCTTTACATACGTTAAGAATTTTAAAGTCAAAGTCTTTTTGAACTAATATCATAGAACCGCCTCGTTTTTGTGTATTTCGTGAGAAATACGCACCTATTTTATGATTGGGTAGTTTTAGGTTCGCTTCGTCACCGCTTTGAATAAATGTTTCACATAAGCACAGTACATGTATAACCAGCTTTTTATCTATTAAATCTTCTAATACTGCTTTTAGGTGGTCTACTTTATTAAGCGCTCCGGCTATATTTTGGTGCATTATAGTAAAATTATAATTCACGAAAAAACTGCGTATCCTTATTAGATTTTAGTGTTTATGGCGATTTTTGTGAAGCCGCGTCTACTTCAGAGTTGTCAATTAGTTTTTTTGGCGTACTAAATACTAAGTTATGGTCAATATTTATGGAATGATTAAGAGAGACTTTACTATTACGTTCACCATTGACACAAGATTTTTTCGTTATTCCAACATCGATGTAGTCCTTTTTATAGGTCAAGAAGTCTATTTCTATATTTATTTTAAATGTCAGCCTTTGCAAGTATGATCTAAAATCTTTATTATTGTTACTATCAATAGTCAAGTATGTACAGTTATCATAATTCCTAGTTAACATTTCAAGTTCAAAATTAAGTTTATCTATATTCAAATGTCGGTTTTTCCTTACTTTTATTACAAATATCTTACAGTAATCAAAATTACCTAAAACATTACATACATTAGAATATAAAAGGTATGGGTTTATATCATTAGATCCTATTGATAAAACAATCACATCATCCTTATTAATAACATAAGAGTTGAGACTCGTTAAAATATCACTACTTTGTGCCTGAGGCTTAATTATACTGGTGACGTTGTACTCGTCGTTCCATTTCCCAATTCGAGTTTTCAGCAATTTTAGCGCCAACCTACGAATTTGTTGGTCTCCGAAGATGTATATATTCTTTTTTTCTTCACTTCCCTTAACTGGTTTACCTTCTTTCGTCTCTTTCTCATCATTTTTATTTAATTCTTCAAAACTTTGGTTTGCGGCAGATGGAGATCCTGGTTCAGATTTTTCTTTACGTTTTTTTTATGGTTTTCGACTAGAGCTACATACTTGTTTTAAGCAATTTATTTTTAATTCACTTTCTGCTAACTTTTCTCTCAAATTATTATTGTCTAAAATAAGATTTTCTATTTCGCTTTCGGCAATATTTAATTTTGATTGTAGGTTCAGTATCTTTTGCTTTAGCTCCTCCAAATCTTCTGCTCTGGTAGTCGACAAATCTGGGCAGCTTCTATTTAGTTTATTATCTTGGAAAGTTGAATGGGTTTCATCATCGTCATCATCAATCAACGACAGATAAGAAAGAAGAAATTATTTCGCAGCAAGTCAATTTACTAAACAGTCTGCTCATACTTACAATAATATAAACAAAATACTAAATATTTACCCCCTACATTACTATGATTGTAAAAAGAAAGTGACTGAATGGCTAAATACAGTCAGCTATGAAGAAACAGAATTGCTTCTAAAATATGTAAGGTAAAAATAAACACATTTATCAGTACACACTACACTAACATACCACACATACGCTCTCTCTCTCTCTCTCTCTCTCTCTCACACACACACACACACACACACACACACACACACACACACACACACACACACACACACACACACACACACACACACACACACACACACACACACACACACACACACACACACACACACACACACACACACACACACACACACACACACACACACACACACACACACACACACTGGAAAGCATTTCATCATTATTGTATTTGTAATTTATTAAAAAGACAACCGCCATATCACAAAATACTAGTAGTAAAGCGTAATTCAATTTGTTACCGGTACATCGTCTACCAACAAATGTTCAACATCTACCCCCGGAATTTGGAGCTATATTGTTGTATTAAAACCGATTGTTGGTCTTATTGTATTGTTAATTTTCTTTACTTGAACTAACTGTAACTAGTAGTTTTTTAGATTTAGAGAGATAGATTTTATAGATTTTGTGTAACATAACTTTTAGCTAAGAAGAGCCATACTTCCTGGCACAGGTATATTTTTACCTAAAAGGAGGTATTGGTCAATGTGTTTATTACAGTAACTATATTACATGAAATAAATGATTTAATTTGATTTGAATCATGACGTGAATATATTAAATATCCGTTTGGCGTACTTATTTTTTATAATAAAATACCAATAAATAAAATTATGCTAAACTCTTACAGTATCATGGAATATTTCAAAGCCAGGTTGTGTAAGAGGCACGTGGCTAAAAATGCAAGCAAACAATTTGCGCGGTAGACTAGGGTTGGCAAAAATAATTAACAAGTGAAACACTTTAACGAGACGGGATCGTCTTGGTGTAGTGTTTCGCGCTCCGGACTACAAAGCCAAGTGGTTTGCGAATTCGAATCTCGCAAGGGCAGATGTTTGTGTGATGAGCATTGGCATTTGTACCTAGGTCAGGGATGTCTTTAAAACGTATTTATGTATGTTTATCCGTTATCTAGTCGTCATAGTACAAGCTCTGCTTAGTTTGGAGATAGATTATTAGTGTGATTGTTGAAACAATATATTGATTTTTAAATGTTTAACATTATTATAACTACTACTATAATTAAGAATAACATTAAGGAAATCCATCTAATTATTTGTTATTACTTGTGTTTAAAGCTTATGGTTGGACAAACTTATATAAAAAATATCTCGCTGCGATCAAAAGAGCCTGATTTCTCTGCTGAAACATATAATAATACTTATGCTACTTGTTTTTAGTTTTTTTCTTTTTACTCATTATCTATTTTGTCTTTTTCGCATTGTAAATTGCAACCTATAAGATGTTTTGTGTATTTAAAGTAAAATTTTACCCAACGTAGTTTATTTTTAAGATTAACGACAGTATTTTCATAGAATACAATCTATCTCTTTGTCGAATTTTATCGAAATTTGTTTAGCAGTTCAAGCTTGAAAGTTAGCAACCAAACAGACAGAACTGAATTTGTATTTTATTGAAATGAGTATTTTTTTACGTCCTTGTTACTATGGATTGTTAACCACAACAATCTGACAACCCTATGAACTTTAGCATATTCGACAAGATTTTGACTATAAATTCGTGTGTTTTATGGAATATCGCTTCAGTTCTCGCTCCAATTAGTAAGTGCTCCAAGCTCGCCTACAAGTGCCTCATACTGCAAATTGTGCTCCGGAACCTCCCAAGGTAAAATGTGAGTTTGGCTATTTATTTTTTATCTTTAAATTATTTAGTGTAGAGGCTATTACAATGTTACAAGAGCTCGCTGTAGACGAGGCTACTGTTCACTGCACCGCCACCGCCGCCTACACCGCGCCGCTCGTCATTAACATGTGCAGCAGCTAACTGCTAGCCAGCTAACCCTGCCGCAGCTGGCGTGATGCAGTGGCGATGGCGGTGCAGAAGCAGCATCGTTATACCCGAAGTCTTATTTAATAGTCGTCCACTCATCGAGCAAATCACGTAACTTAGAATTTTTATGTTGAAAGATTGACTAGTAGAAAATCCCAAATGGCATTAAGTCCGCTTTTGTACAACTTTACTTTGTGCTAATAAAGTTTAAATATATGTGTTATCTATCTTTGCAGGTCTGACTCTGAATTAGATTCTGTATTGGGTAGGTGCTCCACATCAGTCCCGCGAAAAAACATCAAGAAGAGGAAGACAGCTTCAAGGTAAGAGCGCTATCGTGTTAAGTAATTAAGTACAGACATGATATCCCAATAATTCCATGCATGCTGATGTGCGACGCGTACACATCATGCGCTAACCTCTCCTTAAATCTCGATCGATTTCTGTGCCATCATTTAAATAAATAAATAATTAAACTTTAATGCTTGCTAAATATTTTTTCTTCCTTAGGTCTTGATTCTATTTGTTTTCGATACTGCTAGTTTAGTAATTTTTTAATTTTGTTTAATAGATCTGACTCTGAGGGTGAAACTGTTCTGCCAGCACCAGCATCAAAAAAGAAAGTCGCCTCCAAATCCCGGTACGTGTATGTTTAGATTATTGTGAATAGTTCAGAGCAGATTGTATTTGTCTGCGTATTTGTTTGTGTGTAGGTAGGTGTAGTACTTAGGTACAGTGGTTTTCTACAATGTTATTTTTATTTTCAGTGCTCCTTCAAAGAGTACCAGAGATTTGTTCGGGCTGCTATCCGACGAGGACGAGAGTCTGGCGGTTGAGAACGCTCAACGTCGGAGTACGAGCCAGCAAAGACTCGATAGCAGCCTCACTACCAAGGTGGCTAATGGTTCGGTGCGGCGAACTGCGCAGCTGAAAGGAGCGTACTACGTAGAGGTACGAGTATACAACACCTGTGACGCGCTCAAGACGCTTCCCGAGGAGCGTTACAAGAAGGCTTTGCTCACCCTGAAGACCCAACTGAACAACGAAACATCAGAGTGGCGGGATCTTCAAAAATTTCTCAAGAACTCCAAATTATTGTTTGAGGATATAGATCCTATATTTTATAGCAATAAAATAAATTTTAAATAATGTATCTCTTTTTAGTTAGCGATAATTAAATATTAAATTGTGTTTTTAATTACCTTATTTTTTTAATTTATCTTGCATAGTTTAAGAGTAAGTATATCCTACAACATATCAAGTCACACTCGGTAATTGGTTTTGGTTGGTTAAAAGAGGTAACCGGTATAGAGGTAATATATAGGTGTACAAGTTCTGGTAACTAGGAAAGCGGCTGAATGGTTCAGAGGTACCCGCTGTCTGGTTACAATTACAACTAAGAGGACTTACGTCTGATATACGTGAAGTGATTTTAATTGAGAAACGCGTAATTCATTTTAGCACATAGCGTTAAGTTAATTTCATTTTGCTATCACTATCCTAAACTTGATGTGTGGTGACTATACTAAGCGTTGAATTAAGTTTTCTTTCCTAGCTTATTTTAGTTGTATTTTAGTAGTTCCTGTTACCCATAATATCAAAGCTACAAGACGTCACTGTACGTAGCTATTGTACCTACTTATAAGTTTGTTATTCCAGTTTAAGGTAAAGCGAATTGAATACTTATTAACTAATACCTACCATACCTTTTTGTAGTGCTTGTTCTGCACGTGTAGAAAATAAAAAGTGGGTAGGTCACTTGAGGAGTAGTTCGCATAGAATAAATGTGCAGCTCCGGTAGAAGACGGCGTGGTTAGGGTTGCCTCTGCTTTTAAAGGCCGTATCTCTTCCTACAGAATACTAGCGACCGCGGAACATGACTTATCTTTACCGAATATGTTTTTGAACAGTATACGCTGCAAATTGTTCAACCGTATAGAACAATCATTATTAAAATACGTAAGTATTAATTTAGAATATTTTGCTAATTTTATTTTATTAACTAAGGATTCTCAAGATATGAAATCATTTGCTACTAAGAATATAACTACACATCGTAACTTTGATTACGACCAGGTGTTTGACTCTATTGTCGGCATCTTATGTAAAAAGGTTGAAGAATTTCAGGAACGTGACAGTGGTTGGACCTTTTTAAATAATATGTATGTAGAAATCAATATTAATAAATATGATCCTCTAAGAGGTTCGGGTTCGACTTATACGGATTTGCCATTAAATATAAAAAAGAAAAAAGGATGTATTAATATTCAAAACAAGGATAACTTTTGTTTTTTGTGGAGCATTGTCGCAGCACTTTATCCCGCAAAACAAAACTGTGATCGTACATCGTGTTATCCTCACTTTCGGGACGTGTTAAATATTGATGAATTAAATTTCCCTGTTACTTTCATTGATATTAGAACATTTGAAAAAAACAATCCAAATCTAAGCATAAATGTATATTCCTTAAAACGGAATCGCGTTGTAGGACCTATTTATCGATCCGAGTTCAAAAGAAATATCAGGATAAATTTATTGTTACTTGAAAAAGGAAATAAATCCCACTACGTTTTAATAAAGAACTTATCACGTCTCGTTCGTTCTCAAATAACAAAGCATCATAGTAAGATATACTTTTGTGATGATTGCTTGCTTTTCTTCTCAACTGAAAACAAACTTAATGGTCATATTTGTAGTGGCGTGACCACTGTTCTTCCGGAACGGGGGAGTTTTCTTCGCTTTCAAAATTTTGATCGAAAACAAGATGTTCCATTTGTGGTGTACGCCGACTTTGAAAGTATACTTAAACCAGTAGATACTTGCGAGCCGGATCCCACTTGTAGTTTCACACTAAATCATAAACAACACATTCCTGTGGCTTTTGCTTATAAGATAGTCAGCTCATTTGATGACAATCTAAACCGTTTTGTATTGTATCGCGGGCGAGACTGTGTTCAAAAAATTCTTAAATATCTTTATAAAGATGTAAAAAATATTTATGAAATTTTAAATTTTGAGGTGCCTATGGAGTTCAATGAAAGAGATGCAGAAATGCATGCCAGGGCTGAGGTCTGTCACATATGCAATAACCTCTTGCTGTTTGACAAGGTGAGAGACCACTGTCATTTGACAGGTAGCTACCGAGGTGCTGCTCATCAGCAATGCAACTTACAGTACAGTCTGCCTAAACTAGTTCCTGTTTTCTTTCATAATTTGGCAGGATATGATTGTCACCTGTTCATTAAGGAATGGCTGAAAGCTTAGGCCCCATAAAAGTAATACCCAAAAACAAAGAGAACTATATTTCTTTTACAAAATTTTTAAAGGTTTCTGATAGTCAATATGCTCAAATAAGATTTGTAGACTCTTTTAAGTTTTTAGGTACAAGCTTAGATAAATTGGCAATAAAATGGCATAAAAGAGATTTTATACACTTAAAAAAATGTTTTCCTTTAGAAGACGAATTTTAATTAATGACTCGTAGAGGTGTTTATCCCTACGATTACATGAAATCTTGGAGAACGTTTTCAGAGAGACAACTTCCATCTAAAGAAAGTTTTTATAATTCTTTGACTGATGAAAGTATCACCAATGAAGATTACATTCACGCGAAAGTAGTTTGGGATACGTTTAATATTACTGATATGGGTGAATATATAGATCTCTATCTAAAAACAGACGTTTATTTATTAACAGATATATTTGAAAATTTTAGAACAGTTTGTAAAAAAAACTATTGCTCGGATCCTGCGTTTTACTTAACAGCTGTTGTTGTTGTTATGTTGTTGAAAACAGGAGTCGAGTTGGAGCTATTATCTGATTTAGAAATTATTCGCCTCATACAGAAAGGAATACGAGGTGGAATATGTTTGTGTTCCACCAGACATGCTAAGGCAAATAATATATACATGGATAATTATGATAAAACCAAGTCGGATTCTCTCCTCATGTATATAGATTGTAATAACCTTTACGGTTATAGCATGTGTCAATCTCTCCCAGTATCAAATTTTAGATTTTTAAATCAGTTTGAAATTTCTCAATTACAAATTTTGAACGTACCAGATGACGCAGATTACGGATTTATTCTAGAAGTTGATTTATTATATCCCAAAAGTAGTAGTGTATTATTGGGCATTCTGTCCCCCAGTCGTTCGCTTCGCTTCCGACCGTTCGCTGCGCTCACTCGGTTGACAGAATGCCCAATAATACACTACGAATGGAGTGTTGAATAAATCTAAAAAAGTATCTTGATCAAAACATTCGGTTGAAGACCCGTGGTAAGTATCTTCAGAGAGACCCGTGGCAAGATTCTCTCACCGAACGCCCTGCCTAATATGACACAGACCACTCAGGACCCATGGTAAGATTCCTTTGCTGAATGTATCACCTAACACGTTCGGTTGAAGACCCGTGGTAAGTATCTTCAGAGCGACCCGTGGTAAGATTCTCTTACCGAACGTCCTGCTTAATATGACACAGACAACTCAGGACCCATGGTAAGATTCCTTTGCTGAATGTATCGCCTAACACATTCGGTTGAAGACCCGTGGTAAGTATCTTCAGAGAGACCTATGGTAAGATTCTCTCACCGAACATCCTGCCTAATATGACACAGACAACTCAGGACCCATGGTAAGATTCCTTTGGTGAATGTATCGCCTAACACATTCGGTTGAAGACCCGTGGTAAGTATCTTCAGAGAGACCCATGGTAAGATTCTCTCACCGAACGTCCTGCCTAATATGACACAGACCACTCAGGACCCATGGTAAGATTCCTTTGTTGAATGTATCACCTAACACGTTCGGTTGAAGACCCGTGGTAAGTATCTTCAGAGAGACCCGTGGTAAGATTCTCTTACCGAACGTCCTGCCTAATATGACACAGACAACTCAGGACCCATGGTAAGATTCCTTTGCTGAATGTACCGCCTAACACATTCGGTTGAAGACCCGTGGTAAGTATCTTCAGAGAGACCTATGGTAAGATTCTCTCACCGAACGTCCTGCCTAATATGACACAGACAACGCAGGACCCATGGTAAGATTCCTTTGCTGAATGTATCGCCTAACACATTCGGTTGAAGACCCGTGGTAAGTATCTTCAGAGAGACCTATGGTAAGATTCTCTCACCGAACGTCCTGCCTAATATGACACAGACAACTCAGGACCCATGGTAAAATTCCTTTGCTGAATGTATCGCCTAACACATTCGGTTGAAGACCCGTGGTAAGTATCTTCAGAGAGACCCGTGGTAAGATTCTCTCACCGAACGTCCTGCCTAATATGACACAAACAACTCAGGACCCATGGTAAGATTCCTTTGCTGAATGTATCGCCTAACACGTTCGGTTGAAGACCCGTGGTAAGTATCTTCAGAGAGACCCATGGTTAGATTCTCTTACCGAACGTCCTGCCTAATATGACACAGACAACTCAGGACCCATGGTAAGATTCCTTTGCTGAATGTATCGCCTAACACATTCGGTTGAAGACCCGTGGTAAGTATCTTCAGAGAGACCTATGGTAAGATTCTCTCACCGAAAGTCCTGCCTAATATGACACAGACAACTCAGGACCCATGGTAAGATTCCTTTGCTGAATGTATCGCCTAACACATTCGGTTGAAGGCCCGTGGTAAGTATCTTCAGAGAGACCCGTGGTAAGATTCTCTCACCGAACGTCCTGCCTAATATGACACAGACAACTCAGGACCCATGGTAAGATTCCTTTGCTGAATGTATTGCCTAACACGTTCGGTTGAAGACCCGTGGTAAGTATCTTCAGAGAGACCCATGGTAAGATTCTCTTACCGAACGTCCTGCCTAATATGACACAGACAACTCAGGACCCATGGTAAGATTCCTTTGCTGAATGTATCGCCTAACACATTCGGTTGAAGACCCGTGGTAAGTATCTTCAGAGAGACCCATGGTAAGATTCTCTCACCGTCTGTTCTGCCTAACACATTCAGCTCAAGACCCATGGTAAGATTCTCTTACTGAATGTCCTTCCTAACACAAACGGTTGAAGACCCGAGGTAAGTATCTTCTGAGAGACCCATGGTAAGATTCTCTTGCCGTCTGTTCTGCCTAACACATTCAGCTCAAGACCCATGGTAAGATTCTCTTACTGAATGTCCTTCCTAACAGAAACGGTTGAAGACCCGAGGTAAGTATCTTCAGAGAGACCCATGGTAAGATTCTCTCACCGTCTGTTCTGCCTAACACATTCAGCTCAAGACCCATGGTAAGATTCTCTTACTGAATGTCCTTCCTAACACAAACGGTTGAAGACCCGAGGTAAGTATCTTCTGAGAGACCCATGGTAAGATTCTCTCGCCGTCTGTTCTGCCTAACACATTCAGCTCAAGACCCATGGTAAGATTCTCCTACTGAATGTCCTTCCTAACACAAACGGTTGAAGACCCGAGGTAAGTATCTTCAGAGAGACCCATGGTAAGATTCTCTCACCGTCTGTTCTGCCTAACACATTCAGCTCAAGACCCATGGTAAGATTCTCTTACTGAATGTCCTGCCTAACATATTCAGCTGAAGACCCATGGCAAAATTCTATCTCTAAATGTCCTTCCTTAATTAATTACTATTACCTTTACTTACTGTTTACCGTTACTTACCTTTTTACCTTTACCATTTTTAGCATAACCATACATTTACCTTTATGTAAAACTATACCTTGAGATTTTTTATTAAAATAAAAGAACCACAACAACCATAATTTATTATAAATTGAAATAAATGGAGACCTTTTTTACTATAATTATTTATAAAATAAATCAATTCTTCTACTCGTCGAAGTTTCATGGTCACGGTGCAAATAGTTTATTTATTAAATCATGTCGTGGGGATCTGAAAAAAATAAAATAAAACATTAAATAAAATTGTGGAAAATTAAAATACAGAACCGAAACTTTTAACAATACAACAAAATAATAAATAAATAAAAAGGTTACCTGTTTTAAACAAGATTCGTAACAATGTGTTCTGCATATTATTGTAGATATTTAATTGCCTTGATGAGCAGTAGGTACTCCTGAAATAAAAAACACATATGTGTTATTCATCAATAAAATTTGTAATAAACATTAGCAAACAATTATCTATTGTTTTTTGGTAGCTAAAGGATTTTTATTTGTGATATATTTCATATTTCGAGTAACACTATAATCAAAGCAAAAAAAGTCAACTTTTTAAGTTATCAATGAAAAAATGATTTATTATTTATTATTCAACCAAAACACGTTTAGAAAAGAAAAAGGCTTGATAATCTTATATATTAGATATCTATAGTTGTATGAAAGAAGAAAAAATACTGCACTGACCCCAAACAGCCTGGAAACAGCAAGCATGTTAAGAAGTATCAAAAATAATAATCTCTCTCGGAAGATTAACGAAAATAATAATCCGTAAGTTATCCTTTACACATAAAATATTTTCTGTTTCAGACAAAAAGTATATTTATATACACTTACATTTTTTGGAAATACTGCACTGGTTTCACAGAGTTTTTTAAATGTTCACCATAATTTTCAATTATTACGAACTTATTGAATAACTTGTAGGTGTTCGATGAAATCCTATGTCACACTGTATGTTGCATCGCGTGGATCGTGGGAATGTGCGAGCTGCAATTTATAGTCCAAGAGAAGGATCGGTACTTGTTTCGGACTACTATTTTAGGTATTTTTCTGTAAACCTGTTTATTTTTAAATGGTTTAAAACTTTGTTTTGTGTCGAGTTTTTGACATTGTCATACTATTTAAATTTAAAAAAATGTCATATTATAAATACAATTATTCATTAAAATTAAAAATATTCCTTCAGACTATAAAAACAATTACCTACTCAACAACCAATTATTTAACATTTTTCTGAAATACATTTTCTTGAAGCACTTCAAGTCTTTTGAGTAATTTATTATATATTGCTATCGACATATTATAAATATTTTTCTTATATATAAGTATCCTGGTGACATCGAGGTTGATTGATATTATGATAACGTTGATTTAAACATCTCGGCTCCTGGTCTAACACAGCTTACTTGCAGATTAAGCATTAAATGCTTTGTTGAATGAGTGTGTACGACGTGTAACTTTAGATTTTTATTGTTTACTTCATGTTGCATTGCAAGTTGGAACTGATAATTATTTTTATCTTTCTAATTGACCTGAATGCTGGCTGATAGAGACTGCTTCTATCGTTAAGTCCGCTTTTATAAAAGTATGTGCAATAAAGTTTTTTTAACCTTGTGACAAAAATTTATAAAATCGATAAGTAAATTAATTTTTAGTTGAAGGTAGACTCAAATCAATGTAGTAATAATTATCAATTTTACTCTTTACAAATGGAATAATGGAAATTTGCTACTTGGAAGACCTCATAATTAGTATTTGACTAGCCATTAACTTATATGCATTACATACTGATTTCACTTGTACCGCAACACAGTGTAATATAATCATATTTCTTTTGAACGTTACATCAAAGTATCTGTCATATTCTAATTCAAAAGGTAATAAGTTATTTACTTGCTACTGAAGTTTTTTTTCTGTGCTTATCAAACATAAATAATACGGTCTAAATTTGTATATCTTTTTATTGTAACTTTGGTTACAACAAATTAGCTTTATTTTTGCTGACAATTTATTATTGATCACATAAATACGGATTTTCACTGCAAAAAAATCAATTACTTTGTGAGATTCTTTGTGAATATCAAGAAACAAGCTCCCCATTGTGCAAAATGTAAGTAAGTACTAATATACATTTATTTTATAGTCAGTTTGTTTCAGCAAATAATTTTAAAGTAACGTTTTCTTTACTGTTGTATTAGTGTAAAGATCCGCGAAGTGTTCTGTTAAGCTAATTGATCAATGAATTGAGTGGTCGCGGGTTCAAATCCCGCAACCATCAATGTATGTAGCTAGCGTAGTAAGTACGTATGTTTGTACCTATTTGTAGTGTATTTAAATGTGTTATTACCGTACCTAGACATTACAGAACACTGTGCACGTAGTTTTCCTTTCCTTAGTTAGATAGTGGTTATGATTATTGGGAAGATAAACTAATTATGATTATTATTTTATAGGTCGGACTCTGAGTACGCATCCAGCATTGAAGACGTGGCTCCATTAGAGGTGGTGCTACCTCGCCCGAGCAAGAGCAAGCCCAAAACCAGCGCGTCGTCGACCTCAACCGCTTCTACGCCTGCGCCTGCGCCTAAGCCGAGGAAGCGAAAGCCTACCATCAACCCAGTTGTGAACGTTGAAGCCCTAACTAGGTAAATTTCCTCCTTTTATAATATTTATAATAATATTTACCAAACTCACTCGCAATTATTGTACTAGCACTTAATTGTAATATTTGATAAAAAGGTAAATTTTTAATAATTTACAATGAGTATTTACGAGTACAAGTAAAATAGTAAATGATCGAAGTACAACAAAACTAACAAAAAAAAAAAAAAGATTTATCGATAAAAATATATGTTACTCAAATAAATATGTTTATTGTTCACAGACCAAAGAAAAAAACGAAGAGTTTGTTTGCAATCATCAATAAAGACGAGCAGGCAAGTACGAAGAAGACAACTCGTAGCATTGCATCGAGCTTCACGTCACGGGTGTCTTCGGGCCAGTGTCGTCGCACTGCAGTCACCAGCGGCGAGTTCTACATAGATTTGAAAATCTACCACACCGACGATGTTAAGAATGTTCCAGCCGAGGAACGCTATAAGAAAGCGCTTGCAGCGGTAAAACTCCAATGCGGTGAACAATCCCAGGAGTGGGAGGCTCTACAAGGGTTTATAAGTAGGGCTTATGTAATTTTTGAAGAGTGCGAACCAACTTATTATAGCAATAAAATAAACATAAAATAATTTGTAATTTTATACTTGTAAATATACATGTTATACAGTTTTTTTTTTTTACATTTCAATTATTCGTCATTATTTCTAGTAGATTACGAGTCTTTATTGTTTATTAACTAATTCTTGGTTCTAAAATGCCTTTCTGCACTATTTGTAACGTGTCCATAGGTTCTACCTCTTGGGTAGGTCACTTGCGGAGTCGCTTGCACAAGCAAAATAACTCCACCCAGCCACACAGTGATGGTGTGGAAATCGTAGCATCTGCATTTCGCTCTCGTATCATTTCTTACCGATTAGTTGCAATTGAACTTGATCAAACTTCTATAGATATTTTCTTTAATTCTATTCATAACAAAATAAAATCACTTTTAGATGAAGCTTTAAGAGTACATACTTGCATTAAAGTGAATTTTGAATTATTTAGCATTTTCCTGTTATTCAAAAATAATATGCAGGAAATCAAATCCTTTGTTACAAAGAATTTTATACTTTACCACAACTATGATTATGATAATTTATTTTCTAAACTAGTGAGTATATTGAAAAAGAAAATGGAAGAATTTGAGGAAAGCGATAGTGGTTGGGCATTTTTGAGTAATTCACATTTAGAAATAAATGTAAATAAGTACCAGCCATTAGGTGGGTCATCTTATTTAAAATTACCTAAATTTATTCAAAGTAAGAAAGCGTGTATAAATATTCAAAATAAAGACCAGTGTTGCTTTTTATGGAGCGTAACAGCAGCTCTTTACCCGGCTCGAAATCGAGCGAGTCTCGAGAACGAGTCTCGTCTTATCCCAATTTTAAAGATGTTCTTAATGTCAATGGGATATCTTATCCTGTCACATTCTCAGATATTAAGATTTTTGAAAAAAACAATCCCAAGTTAAGTTTTATCATTTACGGTCTAAAAAATTCTAAAAACATTATTGGCCCCGTATATAAATCTGAAAATACGAAAAACAAAAAAACGATTCATTTGCTATTGTTAGAAAACAACGCGACGTCACATTATTGTCTTATCAAGGACTTGTCGCGGCTTCTCAGAAATCAAATAACAGCACATCATGGTAAAATTTATTTCTGTGATACATGTTTAGTGTTTTTTACTACTTGTGAGGAACTAGAAAATCATATATGTAGCGGGATCGTCACTGTATTACCTGAAAAGGGGTCCGTCATAAAATTTAAAAATTATGATCGAAAACAAAACGTTCCATTTGTAATTTATGCAGATTTTGAGACAATTTTAAAAGTGCACGAGGACAAGTCTGATTCTGATACTCAAAATACAAAAACGCTGCAGCACCATATACCCTCAGCGTTTGCTTACAATATAGTCTGTACTGTAAACACTAGCTATAATCGCTATGTATCATATCTAGGTTCTGACTGTGTTTCTAAATTTATAGAATCTCTTTATCGCGATGTTCGTGAAATTCATGCTATCTTATCCAAACATTTGCCTATGATTTTTACCGAAAAAGATGCATCCGAATTTTCGCAAGCCACTCGCTGTCATATATGTGATCACTTCTTATTTTCAGACAAAGTGCGAGATCACTGCCACATAACAGGATTATATCGTGGTGCAGCACACAGATATTGTAATTTACAATACAAAACACCTAAGTTTATTCCTGTCTTTTTTCACAATTTAGCAGGTTATGACTGCCATTTATTCATAAAACAATTAGGTGAAATACCTGGAAATATTAAGATTATACCTAAAACTAAAAGAAAATTATGTGTCATTTACAAAATTTGTCCCGATTTCCGATCAAGAATTTATGCAATTGCGCTTCGTAGATTCATTTAAATTTCTTGGCACTAGCTTGGATAAATTAGCAAAAACTATTAAAAAAGAAGAGTTTGAACATTTACGCATGCATTTTCCAATACCTACCCAATTTAATTTACTTACTCGCAAAGGTATATATCCCTACGAATACATGGATAACTGGGATCGCTTTAAAGAGCGATGTCTACCAGAAAAAGAAGAGTTTTACAGTTCCCTTACAAATGAGCATATTACAGATGAAGAGTATGAACATGCTCAATTAGTTTGGTCGCAATTTAACATTAAAAATCTGGGTCAATACACTAAATTGTATTTAAAAACAGACGTTCTCTTGTTGACTGATATTTTTGAAAAGTTTAGAAAAACTTGTAAATTTCATTATCAATTAGATCCTGCTTTCTATGTAACCGCTCCTAGTTTATCATTTGATGCAATGCTTTATAAAACTGGAGTCGAGTTGGAGCTCATAGATGACCTTGCCATAGTGCGTATGATTCAATCAGGCATCAGAGGAGGTGTATGCACGTGTTCGCACAGGCATGCCAACGCCAATAACAAATACATGAACGAATACGATCCCTTAAAACCAGATACCTTCATAGTTTACATAGATTGCAATAACTTATACGGATTCAGTATGTGTCAATTTCTACCACTATCGAATTTTAGATTTTTAAACCAGGCAGGCAGAAATTGAATGTTCCTGCTGAGGCTAATGTTCCTGCTGATGCTGACTATGGTTTTATTCTTGAGGTTGACTTAAGCTATCCAAAAAAGTTGCATGACGGACACAATGATTTGCCATTTTGTCCTGAGAAATGCATTCCCCCCGGGGGTAAGACTTTTAAGCTCGTGCCTAATCTTTACGACAAGTACTTCTACGTTATCCACTATGTTCACTTAAAAACATGTTTAAAACATGGGCTGGTATTAAAAAAAATACACCGTGTCATAACGTTTCAACAAAGTCCTTACTTAAAACAATATATCGATCTAAATACGAGTTTAAGACAACAGGCTCAATCTACATTTGAACAAGACTTTTTTAAGTTGCTCAATAACAGCATTTTTGGGAAAACCTTAGAAAACAACGAAAAAAGAGTGAATGTACATTTAGTTAACGAATGGAGTGACCACAATAATATAACAAAAAAGAAAATAACTGCTAATAAATTAATTTCAAGTTCTAGTTTTCACAGTGCTTCAATTTTCACTGAAAATTTAGTTGCGATACAAACAAAACCTGAACAAGTGATTTTGGATAAGCCAATATACATAGGGTTTACGGTGTTAGAGTTATCTAAAAGCCACATGTATGACTTTCATTATTCAGTTTTTGAACCATCGTATAAAAACAAATTACAAATGTGTTACACGGATACGGATAGTTTCGTGTACCAAATTGAAACCGAAGACTTTTACAAAGATTTAAAGGAAACTTTCCTACATTATTTTGATACAAGCAATTTTTTCAAGGAAAATTTATATGGCTTACCCCTTCTAAATAAAAAGATTCCTGGACTTTTCAAGGACGAAATGGGAGGAAACATTATAACAGAGTTTGTCGGATTACGTTCAAAATTGTATTGTATAAAGACCAATAATACTACAATTAAAAAAGCAAAGGGAGTAAAGATGAGTGTTGTTCGCGATATACAAATATCAGACTACAAAAAAACCTTGTATCATGGCAATATAGTGCGAAAAACGAATGTTTTATTTAAGTCTATCAAACACGACATTTTTACTCGTAGTCTTAACAAAGTAGCGCTATCCAGTAATGATGACAAGCGTTTTGTTTCGGGTGACAAGGTATCAACGAGAGCTTGGGGGCACACATCCATTCTAAACATTTAGATAAGCATAACATTGAACCAAGAATTAGGTAATTACAATTAAATTATAATACTTTCCTTAGATGTAAGATTTTCTTTATTATAATAGATAAACAACCTAATTAAGTTAATATTAAGTTTCAAATATGTAAATTAATTATTTAGGTACGTTGTTTTATTTTGTAATAGAAATAAATGATGACAAATAATTTACTTGGGTTTTATTTCTTATACGTAAAGACGTTCACATTAACTCAATACATCATGTTTAGACATGTTTTAAAATGTGATGGTAATCATCGCGTAGAAACGGTGAAATCCTATGACATCGGTCACACGTTGGGAATCAATTTACTACATTTAGGTATTTTGCAACGCAGATAAAACTTTACAGGTTGACATGACATGAAGTTAATTAATAGCACGTGGCATAGCCGGCTCGTCTCATATTACCTATTTGATATAAGCAATCAGTAGATTTTATTTAGTTATCAATTCGACTTCGTTGCGTTCAAACTTGTTTCGGTTAAAAGTTAAGATGGCTCAACGTAGTCACAGTCACCTTCTCACCTCACCACAAGCCAGCTACGTTCTTTCAATCAATAGTAGAGTAGCCAAGCACGTAACTAAAATTGAGATCATGGAAGCAGTGGAAGTGTCAAACGATGAAGTGGACATTCAAAGTCGTGCAAAAACTCAATACATTGTGTACGAAAATTGCGATGATGTGTATTTTAGCACGCTACAGCTGATGTCACACATCAGTTCCAAGTTGCGAGACCGCAACGAAAGACCTACCTTGTGAGTGGGAAACAATTAATTTTCAATCAGGTATGTAGTATTTTAATATTTTTATTTTATTTTGTGTGATGAACTATTTACATACTTATTCGTTCTAGGAACTATTACAATTTATTCACTTTATTCTATAGATAAAATCGACAGATTTCATTGTTTTTTTTTTTTTCTTTTACAGAGAATGACTGACGTATATGATGATTTTCCTCAATACGCTCAAGACCCGTTACAAGACTTCACTCAGCAATACAAAGATTAATTTGGTGTGCAATCGTCGGAAATTAAACAAAAACGTAAAAAACGAGTTCCTCCAAAAAATAATAAGCGGAAAACTCCGAAATCTTTTGTGGTATGTAACGAACAGGAAGGCCTCAAGATGATCCAGATAAAAGTGGTGGACCTGGTCTGCGAGCATGACCGAGTGAACTCGATCTCATCGTCAACGACGTCGGATGCTGACAGCGAGTGCGTGTTGCTTAGTGCACAATATGTGGTTCATGACACAATGGATGAAATTATGGACATGACTGAATGTGTAATTAAAAAGATTTCAAAAAAGTTATGTGGTTGTAGCTTCTAGTTTATTTAATATTTTATAAGATTTTGTTATCGAAATATAATAAAATAAATAATATTGAAATCAGTGCATGCTTTTTATTTCCATTTGGGGATATTTCGTGTCAAAGTAAAGAAAACACTTAATTAAATGATACAACTTTTATTTAATTAAAACAGAATTAATAAAATAAATTATTTTCTAAACACCATTTTTTTATACTTAAAACATTGCGTAATGCACAATATTTCTTATGATTAAAACAATTAAATAACAATATATCTTTACAATAGAGTTCGTTAAGATTTTTTAGATTAGGAGCACCCTTACAAGTAATGTCTGAAACACTATTATGATCACACAACTCTCGCATCCATTTTACTTTTTCTTCCCCTTTCACAATTATATTTTTATCCTTAAAAAAGGTTTGGATCATTCTTTGAAATTCTCTGTAGTCTATATAGCCCTCGCTCCATTGGTAACCTCTGTTTCTTTCTATCCAACGAACACATTTTTTTTCTTCATCACTCAGTGCAGAGAATGGATATGGAGGTTTTATTAAAAATACATGGGTGTACTTTGAAGTGGCTACTGCCATTTCCTTAACCAAAAATTCATTATTGACGTTTTTGAATCCTTGTAAATCAATGATTATTGTATTATAAATATTCATGATATTTTCTTTACTATGTTACTCAAAGGTTTGTATTCGAATAAACAATCATTCAAAATCAAGCAATAAGCAGCTGTTTGATCAGGTATTTCTTGATCTGTTTCAATTTCGACTATTACGTCAATAGATCCTTTCAGCGTTTCGTGTTGTCGTGAACAGTCAATAACGAATAAAGGGGCAACGTCTCTAAATTCTTTTAAACTCAGCAACGGCTCTGCACGACGTCCGTGGTACGACTGCTGAAATCTTGTATATTGTTCGTATAATAAAGTAAACTTGTCATCTGAGAAACTGACGTTCAATCCTTCATATGGATAATATGATGAATTTAAAAAGACTCTTATATCACGTACGTGACAATGATCAAACTCTGCCATTGACAATTGACTGTTGTGTTTGCGGTTGGTTTGTAAGGCAATTACAACAAATCGCGGTTTCTCTGTTTGGGATGAAGTTTTGATAGACCAAGTATGCTTACGTGTTTTAGGAAGTAATGGGTATTCATACAGATCCCAATTACGAAATGCTAGTGGAATAGCGCGATCTTTCTCTAAATGCTTTAGTAAATTTATTCTTTCACGATCTGACACTTTAATATGTGGCACTCTCCAAATAATTTTACTAATTATAATGTCATCTACAGTTTCTCTTGTATTTAATTTAATAGAATTAAGATTCGTATTGCTTCTAAGTAACACTAACTCGTGTTTACAGTTCATGATTATTTTTTTATAGTCTTCTGCAAATCCCAATATCTTGTTTAACGGAATGGACATGGAAAACGCTCCACCTCCAGTATTGTTTGTTCCCATAGTTGACCAACCCCAAACTCGTGCATATTTTGATTCATTTTCATTTAGAGATAGATAAGATTTTATTGTTGTAGTTTTGCCTGCATTTTTTATTTTATCTATTTCTACTCCATTTAATTCATACCGAATATCTTGAAATAGAAACAATGCAGGATTATTAATGAAATGTACATCCGATATTTTTGCTTTAGTTGTGGTGTTATATACATTCACCTTCCCCTCGATATACAAACTACTAAGTGAGGGCAGTACGTATAGATCTTGTTGATTAATAGGAATTCTTATTTCATCATTCTTGTTGAAACTTGTCACGTATGGTTTGTATGAATGATATTCGAAACTTTCGATACTGTTGTCGTATGATGTTTGTTGAGATATATTTAGAATATTCATTTTATCAACCCGATTAGCCTTAGGAATTCTTTATTGGTCTTGGTTAGCTTCTTTTTTAGCAGAAGCGGTGTGCCTTTGGGAGATGATCTTTTAGGACTGGCTCGGGTATACGATTGAGAAGGGTTTTTATTAAAATTTATCATTTTTTTCTAAAATGTAAATACAGCTGGACTTCTTCACCTCGCAAATTAACCTCTTTATTATCTGCGTCCAAAAGTCTTATGTTAATAGCGCTTATTGAAGATTGATTAACGGGAAAATAAATCAAGTTTTTAGGTATTTCAATTATTCTATAACCAGGTGGCACATTCGGTACAAATTCATAAATTATATGGCTAGCTTTCCCGTTTACAAAAGAACCACTAACTACATCGCATTCGATTCGTACGATGGTCGTTGATAGAATGCTGACAGGATACTGGGAATCAGTACTTATATTAGCATCGATTGTTTTCATCCCAAAACCTAAAATTTTAGCTAATGATTCACTTTTATTAAAATGAACATCTTTAGAACAAAAAAATATTGGTTTTCAATGTATTATTATTGCAAGTTAGTTTTAATATTGTGTTCTTTATGTTGATTTTTAAATAATCACTAATATCTTGAAACTCGTAAGATCCTTCAGGAATTTCAATGATTTCATTTTCACCATAGTAAAACTTATTGTTGCGTTCATCTATATTAGGAATAGAGTTGAAAGTTGAAAAGTACAAAAGACTACATTCGTAGTCTCCTCGAAGATCCAACGTAGGCGAATAATTTGTTGTTATGGAGGCGCCTCTCCCAGTTATTGACACAGTGAAAGACATTTTTATACTGACACATTTATTTATCTCGTTTGTTATATAAATGCTTCTTCCAATAATTTCTTAAAAATTTTAGACACAAATGGCCACAATTTGTAGTGCCGAATGCTTGATGTCTCACATAGTTATAGTTTATCGGCAAGTCGTTCATATATTTAACTAATTCTAACTGTGGTTTTAAATTACCAAAACTATCATAATATTCTACGTATCCATTTTGCTTCACAAAAGCTACCCAATGCGTGCCTGGATTTATGTTGCTATCCAAATTCAATATTCCACATTCTAGTTTTCTTGGTTACAAAGGTAACGTATCTCTCATGTAAACACCTCGAAAGTAAGGAATATCATTCGCATGTTCTAATATATCTAGGTTTGTGAGTGCACGTCTGGGTAGCCGCTTATTTAGTTTTTTGATGGGCTCAGATATAAACCTGCTCCTTTTTTATGAGGTTTAATATATACCCCTTTTCCAAGAGCCACCGCTTCCATCATTCTGTTGTGTCTTTCAGCTTCTTGAAGATTTTTTTGTGCAGCTTTAGAATCATTAACAGCTTTTGCTATCCCTGCTGCTCCTCCAGCCAGTGAACCTAAAGCCGACAACCCCGCAAATATCGGAATAAGTGGCAAAAGTCCACCACTTTTAGGAAGAGGGATACAACGTGGCACGCGTATTCCTTTCTTATTTCCAAATAGTTTCTTCGCGGCTACATAAGCATATTTTATAGCAGAGTGGTGATCTTTGGTTTTTTTTTTTTAAATAGGTTTTAATTTTTTTAACTCCTTTTTGAAATGATTTGATGTCACCGCCTGTTTTTATTTTTGCCTTCATAGCATTTTTTACTATCCACGACGCAATTTTTTCTCCTTTGCCAGCATCTTTAGATTTCAATCGTCTTTTAGCCATATTCAAAAGTTCTAAATCAGCCTTACGTCGAGCTCCTGAATCTTTATCAATGTATGCAATATCGTGGTGCATGCAAGCTTCATCCAATTTATTTACTCCTCGATCACCTTTTAGTATTCGTTTTTGAAGTTTTGTACCAGGACCACAAAATTGGTACCCTGGTAAATGTAACTCAAACGGTAAACGATCTTTCATTTTATCAATTATACCACTGCCCTTCTTCATCGATAAACAGTAAATGTGATGAAGGAGTGATTATGTGTTATTTATATACCTATCTACTACATCACTAATTCAGTTTTGTCTACCCAACTGTTCTCTTCATCACATAACCCTAACCATTTTACAAATAGTTTGTTTCCCTTTCTCTTTATAACTTTTTCAATTAGGTAAAGGTCTGGAAATTTTGTTTTCTGTAACTCATATCCGTAAAAATAACCAATGATAATTTGATTGTGTTTGTCTTCTATTTGATACGTTTGAGGATTGGTTTGTCCAATTTTCACAATGCGAAATATTTCGGTGGACCAATTAGGGGTATAACCTTTATAAAAATCTCCTTTAAATTTACTTATACGAACAAAACCGCCAACCCTAAAAGTTGCCCCTTGACGTACTATCTTTGCTTGCTGCGTTTTAATAATGTTAGACCTAACTAAAATCTCATTGGAACGATTAACAGTGATTGGTTTTAATTTTGTAATGCTGTGGGTAGTATTGTTATAGTGATGTACAACAGAGTTTAAATTACTTTGAACCCATGCATATCGTCCACATAAACTAAATTCTTTGTAAAGTTGAGATTTTATAGTTCTAATTACGCGTTCTACTATGGAGGCTTTTTTAATAGAATATGTGGAATAATGGTTTATGTTGTAATTTTTCATTAACTTTTTAAAAGAATCATTATAAAACTCTTTACCTAGATCTGTTTGTAAATTTTTTGGCTTTCGTTTTGTTACAGATAATATACTATGCATTGCATTCGTAACAGATGTTATAGTTTTTGCCTTCAACGGTCTAACCCATACAAATTTAGATAAAGCATCAATTACTACTAAAACATATTTATATCCTTTATTGACAGATGCAAATTTTTGAAAATCCATAAGATCAGCTTGCCACAAATCATCAATTCCTTTTATGATATTATGCCACCGAATGAAATTTCTTCTTGCTGGCTTGTGAAGTTCGTCTTGTTTACTCATTATTAGCAAGTTTTGATGGTAACATAAGATCTATTTCTTTTTTTGTATAATACAATTTACTGATATTGGCAGTAGTTAATTTTTCTAAATTGTTGAGATATTTTTTTATGTTACTTTGAATTGTTTTCATTTCATTTTTTAGTTCTTCAATACATTTATCCACGTATTCGTTATTCACAGCCTCGTCGTTCTTTTCCGGAATTTTTAATCCTTTTAATCTTGATGATTTTAAATCAAATTCACCTACGTCTGATCTCACTAATGTATCGCTAAGAATGTTTGTAAACTCAGATAGTCGTAAACGTTTATGAACATAATGACCAAATTTGTCAATATTTGTCATTGCCGTCTTGTTGGTTTCCGTAGTTTAATGATACTGCCCAATCCTCCTGATGGTAGCTTTATATATTTAATGTGTTTTATGATTTCAGCTTCATGCAGTTCTTCTAATATTGCATAAATTTCATTATATACCCCAGTGTTACCAGCTGCCCATGATCCAAGTAATAATTTTAACCTTTCCACTAATTCATTGGGATCATCCCAATAAACTAAATCGGTATACTGCTTAACTTCTTTTAAAATATCGATACCTTCACCTCGTGGGAGACTTTCCACACTACTTGTATGACTTCTAGAGAACTTAAACAATGGTTTAATCACGTTCATATATTTGAATCCTTTGTTACTGTTTATTGGTTTAGATGGATCAAAGTTACGTCTGTGTGCATTGGTATCTATAAGTAGTAACTTATAATTTTGTAAATCCTCCTCTGTAATAACTTCAAAATTTGGTGTCTTTTTATACAATAATTCTTTTAAGCCTGGAGTTTTTTTCAGGCTCCGGTTTCCAATTTTCAAAATGAGGCCATCGTCATGAACACGCGTATTGCCGAGCATTAGTTTTCCTTTTATATTTCTAACACCATAAGGTATATCTTCTTTCATTACTTCAGATGACACAGACCATGATAAAGAATCATTTGCAATACTTGGTGATGACTGAAGAGATTTAAAGGAATTCTCATGCACTGTATCATGATCCTCACAGGGTAATGTGGTGAGGGTTTTGTTAGGTGTTTTACAATCTTCATTTCCTGAGTTTTGATCATCATCATCATAACTTTTGAAGTAATCAAAATCTTCATCTGAAATATTTGATGACTCGCTGTCGGTGCGTTTAGTTCTTTTAACTGAATGAGTTTTGTCTGTTTCTTCTTCTTTGTAGCGTTTGTCGTCAGGTCTACTAGTTAATAGTTTAAGGGGGTTCACAATAGGTTTAAATATTGTTTCCAAAGCCATGTCATTTTGCTTTTTAGAATCTTTTATCATTTCTACCTTTCTTTTCACAGCTGACGCTGACTTTACAATTTGTTCTTTGAGGTTCCGCTCCATTGTTAAGGATTCCACTCTGTTTGACTCCTCAATTTAAACTGGTTCTATGAAATGTAAGTATTAGTTACTTATATATGGTTTACTCCACACGGTTGAGCACATCTCACGGAACTGAGACCACGTCATGTCAGACCCTACGTGCTCATCGTAAATGTGTCTTAGATTAATGTCGTCTTGTTTAAATAATATGATGAGGTTGGCATTATCTCTTACTAGTTGTTTGGGTATTTTTGTGTAGGTTTGATTAATGTAAAAACAGTCAATGTTTTTATGACGCCCCATGGCAAAATAATCGCGTATATTGTTTTGATTTTCACATGCAACATCGTCAAATACGAATATTGCGTCAGACAAAGCTTCGTGTGGACTTAAAATTTGTTTATTATCATTATACTTGTAGTAAGATATGTCTGCAACTTTTTCCAATACTTTCTCCAAAAACACGTACTTAAGTTGATACAAAGACTTTGAATAAATAAATAAATAAATAAAAAAACATTTATTTCAAAAAACCAGTTTACAATAATTTTGCAGAGTTTTCCCGGTTAGTAGTCAAAGACACTTGTAGTGGGAATAACTCGCTACTTCCCATAATGTTATCTAAACTAATGGTTCATTAAGCAAAACAGACATATTGAAATAATATACATGCTAAAAATGTGAAAATATAATACTGGTACAACTATGGTACTATACAGAAAAAGAGAGGACAATGCTCGTAAGTATGTAATGTATGGATGCATGAGTGTGAGTGTATGTGTGTATGTAAGTGTGTGTGTTTGGGGATGTGTGTGTGTGTGTGTGTGTGTGTGTGTGTGTGTGTGTGTGTGTGTGTGTATGTGTGTGTGTGTGTGTGTGTACGTATTAGTATGAGTTTAGTGCTGACGTTTGTGTGTTAGTCAATGCAAAAATAAGTATACATTTGATCATAGGTGCGACCTGTAAGCCCTACGGAAACAGCTCCTTGGGATCGGTATGAGTTCACCACATACAGGGACCATGATGATGGGTGTGAGTTCTGATTTTAAGTGAAAAAACCTTTAGGACGTTCTTATGAGTAGACTTTCAACTTCCTCATAGCATAGAGAGCGCAGCCATTCAGATATGGTTTTCTTACAAGTGAGAAGTAGCATAGGGTATATTTTGAGTATTTTATTTATTTTGTTATAGACATGGGCTGACTGGCTCCTATATTGCCTTCTGGCAAAGGCTGTACGAATTATAGGGACCGGTGCCACTGTATCTTTCCTTCTTTTATGGGAAAGATCGACATAAGTCAGAGATTTGTGGCACTCTTGAACAAGGCTGAGAACATAAAGTTTTCTGACTGAGAGTAAGTCACTTATTAGATATAATGTATCCGTAGGGAAACGATAGGGTTTAGAGTACATGACCTTGATGAGGGATCTCTGCGCTTTCTCCAATTCAAGGACATGAGTCTTACCAGCACCCCCCCAGATCGGGATACAGTATGTTAGGACTGGTTGAGCCAGGGCTATGTAGGCTTTGTTTAGCAGTGCGTTTGTCATAACCTGTCGAAGTGACTTGAAGACCCATATGAACTTTCTGGTTCTATTAATTAACAGCTCCATATGTGGTTGCCAGCAAAGCCGTTCATCAAGTATGATACCAAGATATTTGGTTTGGCTGACTTTGTCAATAGAGGGACAGGTGCAGTCTAGATTGGCAGAGTTTAGACAGTTGTGAATTTTAATTTCGAAAAGGTTATTTGGCTGTGATTTAATAGACGGAGTAAAGCATATATAGTTCGTTTTTTGAATATTCAATGTAAGAAGATTGTCGCAAAGCCAGTTTGAGATAGTGTGTAAACCCTTCTCAGCAAGTTTAAAAACCAATTCCCAGGTGTCACCAGCAAACACAGCTGCAGTGTCATCCGCGTAAGAAAAGATCCTCCCCCCAACATCCCGGAGATTGCATAATTCGTTTATGTATATCAAAAATAGAGTCGGGCCGAGGACACTTCCCTGAGGGACTCCAAAAACAACAGTTTCTTTTTCACTAAGGAGGCCATCAATTTTCACTTGCTGTGTTCTGCCGTGGAGGTAACTTTTGAAAAGCTGGAGCGGGGTGCCTCTTATACCTATGGTCTCAAGCCTGTGCACAAGAATAGATACAGAGACGGTGTCAAAAGCTTTTTTTAAGTCTAAAAAGATTGTAAGACATTTTTTACCACCGTCAACCTCATTGACTATAGTTGAGGTGAGATCCAGAGTAGCGTTTTGTGTTGAGTATCCCTTCCTAAAGCCATATTGGGAGTTTGAAATTATTTTAAATTTATCTAGGAAGTTAATCAATCTATTATTTAGAATTTTTTCTATAATTTTGGAAATCGAGGTAAGAATAGAGATAGGCCTGTAATTGTTTACATCCGCTCTGTCCCCACTCTTGTACACAGGGATGACGATGGACCTTTTCAGTTGACTAGGAAAAACGCCAGTCCTGAAGCAAAGGTTAGTAAGACTACAGATCAGGGGAACAGCGAACACTCTTGCATGTTTTAAGAATGCGGTGCTAACACTATCCCAGCCGGGCGAGCTTCCCGAGTCTAGATTCATCAGGACGCTTTCAACCTCCCTAACATCGGTTTCCTGCAGGACGAAGGAAGACGAGAGAGTATGATTTGTAGAGGTAACAGATTCTAGATTTCCTCGTCCAACCCGTCTGGTAATGATATCAGCTAAGTTTGCGCCAATACTGACGAAAAAGTTATTTACGTGATTGATAGAGGCTTGTGGTACAGGCTTAAGATTAAGTAGGGCTACATTGGTAGTTTTTGGCGCTTTATACTGAGAGATCTCATTTATTGTGTTCCAAAATTTTCGTGAATTGTTTACAGTTTTGTTAATTAGTTGTCTATGATATTGTCGCTTAACCTTTTTTATTAAGTTTGAGCAGAAATTACGAAAACGTTTGTAGGTGATTTTTAAGATTACATTTTGGGGGTCCTTTGCGAGTTTTAGTTGCATATTATTTCGTAGTTGGATGCATCTCAGAACACCAGGAGTTATCCATGGCTTTAAAATCTTTTTGTTACTTGAGTAGTTTATTTGTTTTGAGTTTTCTTTTATAGCTGACATAAATACACCAATAAGTGAATCAGCGAAGTCCTCTGGATTGTTACAGAGTTCCAGACGTGAAATATCTGTGGATGTTAGTGTTTTTAGCGCTCCATCAAAATCCGTTATGAATTTAGATTTAGTGACAGGTTTACAGGTCCGAATGTTAGATAAATTAAGCAACACCATACTGTGGTCAGTGATTGAGGTGTTTAACACGGCTACAAAAGCCGCTTTGACTTTGATGTCAAGTTTAAGCATGACATGATCTAGACATGACGCTTTCCTCGTCGGTAAGATGTGAGCAGGTAAGATCCCATGCAAAGACAGTACATTTAGATAGCCAAGTCTGTTTCGCCGATATTGAGGTCGTTCCTGATCTGTGGGAATTAGGTTTATATTTATGTCACCCACAATCGATACATTTTTGACATGACTAATAGTATATAAATGTGTGTCAAGAGTGTTTATGAAATTATCAGCGTTGAGTATTGAGGGCGATCGATATATGCATAAGAAGGCATAATTATCAGTTACTATCTGGAGCCCGGTGGCGTCTGAGAGGTAAAGGTCAGTAACCTTTGCTTGAAGATTATTTTTGATGTAAACAACCACACCGTCGTTCTGGTTTAAGGGTTTGGTTGATTGATAGGAAGTATAATTTGAAAGCAGCGGTATTTGTTTATTTGTGTCTAATCTACATTCCGTAAGTATTAAAATGTCAACTTCCAAATTTAGTACCGAAAGGGACACAAGTAAGTCATTAAAGTTCTTATAGATACTTACAATGTTTTGTGTCACTACTATTAGGTTATTATTACGCGATAGGTTTAGGCAGTGGCTAGTTACGTCCTGCATGTTACACTTAACCGAGTGAGATACCTGTATACAGTCTAATTCTTGAGTGGCGTGATGTTGACTATCCATATAGGAAGTATTTAGTGCATAGGTCATTACTGAAGTTATTTATAAGTGCAGAACGGAATAATAATATTATAAACATATTCAAATAGGCACGTGAGTAAGATGTAGGGGTGTAGAAGTGTAAAACATGTAAAAAGTAGTTAAAAATTAAATGTGTATGTATCTCAGTTGTGAGATGTGTATATAAAGTGTTAGGGGTGGCAATGTGTTGTAGTATATGATTTATTGTAGGGGTTAGTAATTTGGTTGTAGGTATGTAGTACGAGCTAACAACCATTTTAGGATTTATGTTATTTATCTTACCTAAGACAACAAGGTAATAGATATAGTTGCAGTAGCACAAATAGGACATAAAAATCAATAAAGCTAGTCACGTTTCTTGCAGGAGCTGGTTAACCTGGGCTTCGTGTTGGATCCAGATAATTTTGGATTCGTCATCTTTCCTTACCAGAACTTTACCAAAAGCCGTCCAGCAGTACTTATACTTGTTTGTTCTTACGAGGTCTCGACACAGGAAGTACAGGCGGGCGGCCCTGGGCGTCAGCTGTTCGGAAATGAAGACTGGGCAGTCCGCACTGGTAGTTAGTCCAAGATGCTTTGCTTGTAGTTTACATTTATTTCTGAGGTTAAAGTCCTTTGTTTTTTTTTAGCAAGTCTGTTTTTAGGATTGTGGACCCTAGTTCCACAATGATGGGGGGGCTGGATTCCCTGCCGTTACGCGCCTTCAGACGATAGATATCTTTTATGTCCCGCGTAGATAGTTCAGAGTTCACAGTTCTAGACAGGCAGGTTATCATGTTAATTAACTCACCCCTGTTCTCAGACGGTTTACGAGGTACATTTTTTAACTCTAGACTCGCTTTACGAGATGTCCTCTGCAGGTCCTCGATTTTATCTTCTAACGTATATATGTACTCGCGATCTTTCTTGACTTGAGTTTCCAATTTTTCAATTTTCTTTTGAAACTCAATGTTCTGCGTAGTTAGAAGGGAAATACTTTGTTCGATACTAGAAGTCGTTAGCTGAAGGGACTTCAGCGAGTTGTTTATATCATCACTAGATTTCTGTTGTACACTTATAAAAGATGTTATTAGCTTTGTCATTTCCTCCTTAAAATCAAGAAATTGGGATGGTGAAAGCTCTTCTCGCGGTCTTCTATTTCGTAAAAAGACATAGCTAGGAGGAGTGTGGTCATCCGGGCCAGCCGTCACGGCCTCGTTCTGGTCCTCCGTATCGATATTCGAATCAATTTGCTGCCTTAGGGCTGCCTCTATCGGGTCCACAGAGGGTGTCATTCTTTGAGTCGACATTGCGCGCTCTGTGTAGGCCTAAATGCGATGCAAAGCCGAGAATATATTGAATATTTTATATTGAATACACATATAGGTTCCGAAAACGGGGTCCATCCTGGTGTAGCAACAGACTAATTACTAAGTTGGTCTTTCCACAGTTTGAGGGGCCACAAACAATGCTCCGAATAGTATTGGGCAATAAATTCCCATGACGTTTAAGCTGATTTGAGGATACTGGACAAATACATTGCAATTTAAGGGATTCTTTTTGTTTCAAAAATCTCATTACAGTTGATATTTTTTTATTTTTTTACTCAACCGCTCTTTTTGATGGCTTTTAACGGAATGATGGAAACATTGTCGAGTTATTAAATTAAAAGGTTTCTTAAAACATAAAGATACTTGATGCAGCTCATCAACCAAATTTTTGATTAACATATTATTCACTTGTATTTAACACCATCCATTCGTAGTGTATTATTGGGCATTCTGTCAACCGAGTGAGCGCAGCGAACGGTCGGAAGCGAAGCGGACGACTGGGGGACAGAATGCCCAATAATACACTACTCCCAAAGAATTGCATTGTAGTCATAATGATTATACTTTCTGTGCAGCAAAATATGTGCCTGAGCGAGTAACTACTGCTAAATTAATACCAAATTTATACTCAAAATACCAATACGTAATTTATTATGTTCATCTAAAGACCTGTTTAGACCATGGACTAATTTCGGGTTGTAACTTTTAGAAAAAGTAAACTTTTAGCGGAATATATTAATCTTAATACAGAACTGAGAAAGAAGGCAGTAACACCATTCCAACAAGACCTATTTAAACTTTTGAATAACTCAGTTTTCGGGAAAACATTAGAAGATAATGAGCGTAGGGTAAACGTGCAATTAGTAAATCAGTGGCAGGACGATTCTAATCGGACGAACCGATCGCTATTAGCTTTAAAATTAATTTCTCGACCAAACTTTCATAGTGCTACAATTTTTTCTGAAAATTTAGTTGCTGTTCAAATGAAACCGGAAGCAGTTGTAATAGATAAACCAATTTACATAGGTTTTTCTGTATTAGAGCTTTCTAAAAGCCACATGTACCAGTTTCATTTTTATTATGTGATGTTTTGTTTTAGAATAAAAGATTTTTACTTTGTTAAAATAAGTAGTTTTATTACTAGAGATTTCCACAGACAAGATAAATGCCACATAGACTATGTAAAGATTAACACCGTAGTGTTGTGCTAGATAGGTTCCAACAGAGTTGTCATCAATCGATAAAGACAAATTTTATTAATTCAACACTTTCAAATTTGAACTCATATCAATGACTTAATATTAAAGTTATATGGGACAACTCTGACAACATTGAATTACTTTCACCTAAATTAACCTATTGTATAATACTATATAAATTCTACACCATTAATCTAAAACAAATTGAAAGTTTATAAACTACACAATTCTTTATTAAACGAAATTTATGTTAACTTCTTGAATTTATGTTAACTTTCTGAACTCCAATTTTACTTCTAAGATATTGAAATCTGATTCTAGAAAGAGCTTTGGTAAATATGTCAGCAAACTGCTCTTTAGTACAAACATACTTTAAATTTATTTGTTTCTCTACAAATTCCTCTTTAATGAAATTATATTTAATATCAATATGCTTGCATCGTTTGTGGTAGTCTACATTTTTAATTAATGAAATTGCACTTTGATTGTCTATGTTTAGACATATAGAGTCTTGTTTAAATTCATTAATGTCCATCAACAACCTTTTTAACCATATAGCTTCTTTTGTCGCAGAGCATGCAGCCATAAATTCTGCTTCGGTGGTAGACAATGCAACACTCTGTTGGCGTTGTGTTGCCCAGGTTATGGCGGCTCCACTCTTTATAAACACATATCCCGTCAAAGATCTACGTGTACTTGTATCCTTAGCATAATCTGCATCGCTATAAGCTTGAAGTGTGTTTGGTTGGGATGATGAGTAACACAAACCATAGTCTTTGGTTTCTTTTAGATATTTCATTATTTTCTTGACAGCATTCCAATGGGTGTGATCAAAGTTATTGAAATATCTACTCACCAGACTGACTCCATACATAATATCAGGCCTGCTCACTACCGCCAGATGCATTAATGACCCGACAGCCTCTCGGTACGGAATATTCTTGTCCGGATTTCCAGTGCTGATCTCCAGTGTAGTATGAGGGTCAACTGAAATGTTATTGCAGTTAGCATCTTGCATATTAAATTTATGTAATAATCGCTCTATGTATTTGGACTGGTGAATGAAAAATATAGTCTTTAGATTTTTCAATTTGTAATCCTACAAAATTCTTGGGATCACACTGCTTTATTTCAAAATTATCTTTTCGTTTATTAATTATTAAGTCGCACATTATTTTATTCAATGAATCTTTTGAATTTGACATACGAAGTCCATCGTCCACATACAGTACACTTTGTTTTTGTTTACATTTCCAATATACACACATCTATCTGCATGACTGTTTATAAAACCAAATTTCTTTAGTAAACTATCAAATTTTTGATTCCAGCACCTTGGTGCTTGTTTTAGACCATAAAGGGAACGGTTAAGCTTACATACCAGATTTTGCTGAGCATCCAGACCTTCAGGTGGTTTCATAAAATTCTCGTTATTCGTAAATTTCTTCTTTTACATCTCCATATAAAATTGCAGTTTTGACATCGAACTGGGAAACTTCTAACTTATGTTAAGCAGCTTCTGAAAGTAAAACTCGAACTGAATCATATCTCACTGTAGGAGAGTAAATTTCAGTGTAGTCAACACCTTGTTTTTGACTACATCCTTTGGCACAGAGTCTTGATTTATAAAGCGGACCACATGTCTCATCTTTTACTCTGAACACCCATTGACAGCCAATTAACCGTGCCCCTTCTGGTTTTTCGACTAAGTTCCAAGTGTTATTTTTTTCATGTGCTTTAAGCTCATCTCTAATTGACTGTTTCCATTTTTCTGCATTTACATTCTCTGATGATATTGCTTCACTGTATGTTTCTGGGACATCCTGTTGTTCTATAACGTCATTCACACATATGTATGTATTAGCTTGCATTTTAGCCAATCTTGGTTTTGATCTTGTTGTTACAGTTTGTGTTAATTCTGATAAATCTATGCTTTTTTCAGGCTCATATAAAGATCCTTCATCGGAGTGAAAGGACTCATCACTTGTTTCATATTTCGCTGTTTTGCTTTGTTCTGACACAATATCTGATGTAATGTCATTGTTATTAGAAGTTTCTTCATTTATGATAGGTTCTGAAACTGACTCTGATAATGGTATTATAGCATAATCTCTCTTGACAGAATTTTCAAGGAAAACCACATCTCTGCTAATTATTACTTTTCTTGTCTTTGGATCATAAAGCCTGTATCCTTTTGTCTCCTCACTGTAGCCAATAAAAATCATTTTACCTGCCTTTGGGTCCCATTTCTTGGCTTTTTCTTTTGGAACATGTACTCACTGCATCGCATCCAAAGATTTTCATATGAGTAATGTTTGGCTTTCTACCACTCCACATCTCTTCAGCAGTTGAAAATGCTAAAGCTTTTGTTGGGCATCGGTTTGTGATGTAAGATGCCGTGGCCACTGCTTCTGCCCAGTAGTTTTTCTGTAATTTAGCATTTATTAGAATGCACCTTGCTCGTTCCAAAAGAGTTCTATTCATCCTCTCCGCTAAGCCGTTTTGCTGAGGAGTATAAGGTGCAGATGTTTGATGTAAGATTCCTGATTTCTTAAGGAATGCTTTAAATTCATTACTTAAATATTCTCTACCATTATCTGTTCGAAGAGTTTTTATAGTTAAATTAAGCTGATTCTCAACTGAAACTTTAAATTCTTTGAATTTCTCAAACACATCTGATTTGTTATTAACTATGTAAACAAATACTTTCCTGGTCAAGTCATCTATAAATGTGACAAAGTAGCGAGCTCCTCCAAGGGACGGTACCTCCATTGGCCCGCAGATATCTGAATGAATAAGTTCTAGCTTGGCTTGTGCTCGAGAACCTTCTGATGGAAATGAATTTCTTGCTTGTTTCCCTTCTTGACAGGAAATACATATCACTTTCATCTTATTTTCTGGTTTAAGTCCTGCAGTTTCAGATAATTTTCTTAGATCTTCAAAATTCAAATGTGCCATTCTTTGATGCCATAGATAACAATAATTTTCTCTTGATGCAGATATGTATGCTGGAATACTGTGTGTATTTAGCCTGTACATGTTGTTGATCATTTTGGCATCTGCAACTTGTGTATTGTTTTTGTATTTTGCATCCTTTTGAGTCAAATTTCACTTGACAGCCATTACTTATTATTTGACTGACGGAAAGAAGATTGGTAGCTAACTCAGGAACATAGAGAACATTCTGTACTTTGATTGTATCCATTTTGCCATTTTTATTGATCACATTTAAATTCACTTTTCCGCAGGCTTTTACAAAAAGCTTCTTATCATCGGCCACCTTGATAGTACTAATTGGAGAGGTGATTTCATCATAGAGCCAGACACGGTGCATTGTCATATGCATTGATGCTCCTGAATCAATATACCAACCGTTGTCATTATTTGTTGTTGCAGAAAACACAGCAACATATCCATTGTTATCATCAGACTTCTGTGGTTTTTTATTTCGACAAATTTTACTTATGTGCCCATACTTATTGCACACATAGCACCTGGGACCTTTAGACTTATTAGTTTTATCTGAAGCTTGTTTAGCATTCTGTGACTGATTTCCTTTGCTTTTGTTAGCATATAGTGCTGTTGACTCAGAGTTCCTCACATCCTGAAGAAGCTTAGTCTTGACAGAATCAGCTGTAATTGCCACACCGGAGCTTTCAAGGGCCATTATCATTGGTTGATAAAACTCGGGTAAACCGGCCAGTAATAAGGTTCCAAGCCATTCATCGTTTACATTAAAACCAATGTTTCTGAGTTTATGAGCTGTAGACATTATTTTGTTTACATAATCTTCAATATTTTGACAACTTTCAAGCGTTGTGGTTATCAGATCTCTTAGTAAGCCAACTCTTCATGTCAGCCCTTTATCATCGAAAGCTTTCTCTAGGTTAGTCCATACTTCTTTAGCACTTTTCGCTTCTTGTATATGTACATAATTGATGGGATGAACCAATAAGATAATTTTGGACTTTGCTTGAGTATCTTGTTTGATATCTACTTTTTCTTCTGAGGTGACACAATTCCATAAATTTTTATGTTCGAGGTAAGTTTGAACGGCAAATTTCCACGTGGGATAGTTTTCTCTTCCTATTAGTTTATCAATCAGTACCATGGTATTGTTGCTTGAAGACATTCTGCTTTTAATGAGTTTGTAATTCTAAACTAAAGTTGGTTTGAGGTTACCTCGAACAATTTTCGTGATATTCAAAACTTTTATCACTTTATTTGTTTGGCAACTACACTTTACTGCAAGTAACAATCAGGGGGACTGGGCCCATAACCTGATGTTTTGTTTTAGAATAAAAGATTTTTACTTTGTTAAAATAAGTAGTTTTATTACTAGAGATTTCCACAGACAAGATAAATGCCACATAGACTATGTAAAGATTAACACCGTAGTGTTGTGCTAGATAGGTTCCAAGAGAGTTGTCATCAATCGATAAAGACAAATTTTATTAATTCAACATTATGTTATACAGATACTGACAGCTTTATTATCTATACAATACAAACCAAAGATTTATATAAAGACATAAAACAACATTTCTTAAGATATTTCGATACCAGTAATTATGTTGAAAATAATCAATATAACCTTCCAATTAGGAACAAAAAGATACCCGGTCTATTTAAAGATGAACTTGGTGGGCGTATTATGACTGAATTTGTAGGATTGAGATCGAAATTATACTGCATTAAAACTAATTCTGACACCATTAAAAAGGCAAAAGGAATTAGGAAAAATGTAATAAAGCATTTAGAGGCATCTGATTACAAAAACGTATTACTGAATGATGAAATAGTGCGTCGAATAAATATTATGTTTAAATGTATTAAGCATAATATTTTTACCCAGACAGTTAATAAAATTACTTTGTCAAATACGGATGACAAACGTTTTATAATGGCAGACAAAATTTCCACAAAGGCTTGGGGGCACAGCTCTTTGCTAATAAACGCAGATCATGATTCTCATTTACATTAAGCTGAAATAAGCAACTTATCCTTAAAAATAAGTTAGTAATAAGAAATTTATATTTAGAATATTATAACGGTAAAATTATGTGTAATATGTTTTATCTAGTAGATATAATTTGTTTAAAATAAATAATATTAATTTACCTAAGGTATGTTTTTTTCTAACGAAACCCTCTTCAAATAATATATATAAATATATTATTTAATTAGTAGAAAATTTAGAAGACGAAAGATCTAATAACATTAATTATTGTGTAACTTAATTTTACATAATTTGCAATTAGGTACAAGACATCGATGCGCTGTAGTTCGTGCACGTGCTCACATTTTGCAAACTAAACAATTTCGCAATAATGTTAGAAATACCTATACTACTACGTACGAAGTCAGACAGGTCTACGATACACTCACCTGTAAGTATAATCAAGTATTCGTATTTTACAAATTTATTACATGTCTTTTTTTATGAGAACCACTAACAATATTACTGTTTCTTTTCAGACAATGCAAAACTCTGATGATACCACCATCATGCTGTCCCAGTTTACGTATGATCCCTGGGAGGGCTTGACACAAGCGTGCCAAGACGTATTGAACCGGGAGCAGACAAGCGGTGAGGGTCAAGTACCGCGGGGAAAAAAAAACAGGCGAAAAATTGAGCCAGCAAAAAAGAAGGCACGAAGAAGTTCGGCTAAATCGTATGTGATCAACAGGGAGCGAACTAAAGGCATACGAATAATTCAAATTAAAGTGTGTGACCTGACGAGTGAACCAGCCTGTTCGATGGGGCAGCAATCAGACGAATCCAGCGATGATAGGGACAATGTGGTGCTCAGTGCGCAGTATGTGGTCTCTGATCCGGTAGACGAAATAATGGACATGACCGAGACAGTGATTAGAAAGATATCAAAAAAACTATGTAGTGATAATTTTTAAGTTTAAGTTAGACTTTTATAATATTTTATTAATTTGTAAATAGTTTGTAATAAAATTAAAACATAGAAATTGTTTTATTTATTCTCATTCAGTTAAAAAATAAAAAAACCTATAGGTCGCTAAATAAAAGATAGGTTAATTTTAATTTGAGTTTATTGAAAATCACAAAGTTATTTTATTTTCCACACACCATTTCTTAATACATAGAATATTTTTTAGGGCACAGATTTTCTTATGAGTGAAACAATTATAAACGATATTGTCCTTACAATAAAGTTCACAAAGAGTATTTAAATTCGGAACACCTACATAACTAATGTCTTCTATATCGTTTTCCACACACAGATCTTTTACCCATTTAATCTTTTCATCTCCTTTTACAATAATCTTTTTATTTTTTAAATAAGGCTTGATAATTTTGCAGAATTCTCTATAGTCCACATATCCCTCACTCCATCGATATCCTCTATTTTTTTCGATCCAATAAACTTGTTTTTTTTCTTCAATAGTTAAATAAGAAAATGGGTATGGTGGTTTTATTTAAAAAATGTACGTATACTCTTGGGTGGCTATAGCTAATTCTTTTATTATAAATTCATTTTTACTAGTTTTGAATCCTTGAAGATCTAAGATTATTGTGTTAGTATTCATGATAATTTCTTTACAATATTACTCAAAGGCTTATACTCGAATATACAATCGTTTAAAATCAAGCAGTAAGCAGCTGTCTGATCCGGTATTTCTTGATCTGCTTCGATTTCAACTCTAACGTCGATTGATCCCTTTCAAGTTTCGTGTTGTCGCGAACAGTCGATTACAAATAAGGGGGCGATATCTCTAAATTCTATTAAAGTCATCAACGGCTCTGGTCGACGTCCATGATAAGACTGTTGAAATCTGGCATACTGTTCGTATAATAAAGAAAACTTATCTTCTGAAAAATTTACATTCAGTCCTTCATAAGGATAATACGATGAATTTAAAAATACTCTTACATCTCGTACTTGACAATGATCAAACTCAGCCATTGACAATTGAGCGTTGTGTTTGCGGTTGATTTGTAATGTAAGGTAATTACAACAAATCGTGGTTTTTCAATTTGCGAAGAAGTCTTTATGGACCAAGTATGTTTACGTGTTTTGGGTAGTAATGGATATTCATATACTCGTAGATCCCAATTACGAAACGCTACAGTAATAGCTCGATCTATCTCTAAATGTTTTAATAAGTTAATTCTTTCACGATCTGATACCTTGATATGTGGGACTCGCCAAACAATTTTATTGATTATAATATCATCTACAATTTCGCCTGTTTTTAATTTAACAGCATTAAGATTAGTATTGCTTCTTAGTAACACTAACTCGTGTTTACAGTTAATAATGATTTTTTCATAATCTTCTGCAAACCCCAACATCTTGTTTAATGGTATCGAAGCGGAAAATAACCCATCACTAACATTAGTTGTTCCTGTAGTTGACCAACCCCATACTTTAGCACACTTAGATTCGTTCTCATTTAAGGATAAATAAGATTTCATTGTTGTCGTAACACCTGCATTTCTAATTTCATCTATCTCTAGGCCATTTAATTCATATCGTATGTCTTGAAACAGAAATAATGCTGGATTATTTACGAAATGTACGTTTGATATTTTTTCCTTGGTAGTGCTGTTATAAACATTTACTTTTCCTTTTTTAAATAAACTACTGAGGGAGGGCAACACGTAAAGGTCTTGTTGATTAATAGGTATTCGTATTTCGTCATTCTTGTTGAAACTTGTCACATAAGGATTGTATGAGTGGTATTCAAAACTTTCAATGCTGTTATCGTATGTTGTTTGTTGAGATATATTTAAAATATTCATTTCAACAAGCCTATTTGCCTAAGGAATTCCTTATTGGTCTTGGTAAGCTTATTTTTAAGCTGAAGTGGTGTGCTCTTATGAGTTGTTCTTCTAGAACTGACTTGAACACCAGACGATGAAGGGTTTTTATTGAAATTTATTATTTTTTTCTAAAATGTAAATACAGTTGTACTTCTTCACCTCGTAAATTGATCTGCTTATTTTCAGCATCCAATAACCTTATATTAATAGCGCTTTTTGAACTCTGGTTTACTGGAAAATATATTAGTTTTTTTGGTATTTCAATAATTCGATAACCGGGCGGTACATTAGGTACAAACTCGTAAATTATATGACTTGCTTTCCCGTTTACAAATGAACCGCTTACGACATCGCATTCAACCCGCACGATGGTTGTTGATAAAATGCTGACAGGATACTCTGATTCAGTATTTATATTTGCATTTATTGTTTCCATACCAAAACCTAAAATTTTACCAAGTAAATCACTTTTATCGAAGTAAACATTTTTCGAACAAAAAATGCTTGTCTTCAGTGTATTGTTGTTACAAGTCAATTTTAATGAAGTGTTTTTAATGTTACTTTTTAAATAATCGCAAATATCCTGTAGTTCATAAGATCCTTCAGGAATTTCGATGACTTCATTTTCACCATAATAAAATTTATTATTTCTTTCATCTATATTAGGAATAGAATTGAAAGACGAAATATACAAAAGACCACATTCGTAGTTACCACGTAATTCCAATGTTAGTGAGTAGTTTGTTGTCAAAAAAGCTCCTTTCCCAGTTATAGACACAGTGAAAGACATTTTGGTACTGACATATAATTTTATTTCATTTCTTATATTTATCCAATATTTTTTTTAAAACTTTAAACAAAGATGACCACAATTTGAAGTGCCAAACGTTTGATATGGCACATAGTTATAATTAATTGAAAAGTTTTTCAAATATTTAATCAACTCTAACGGTGGTTTTAAGTTACCGAAACTATCAAAGTATTCAGCGTAGTTGTTATGTTTGATATAGGCTACCCAATGTGTTCCAGGATTTTCAGAACTGTCTAAATTCAATATTCCACATTCTATCTTTCTCGGTTTGGAGGGCAACGAATCTTTCATGTAAACACCGCGATAAAATGGAATGTTGTTATTATTAACATGCTCTTATATATCTAAATTAGTAAGTGCACGCATGGGTAGCTGCTTATTTAGTTTTTTGGAGGGTTTAAATATAAACCTGCACCTTTTTTATGGGGTAATTCCATCATCTTATTATGACGTTCGGACTCCTGAAGACTTTTTTGAGCCGCCTTTGAATCATTGACAGCTTTTGCTATACCTGTAGCTCCTCCAGCCAATGAACCCAAAGCTGACAATCCCGCAAAGATTGGAATCAACGGTAATAATCCACCACATTTCGGTATAGGTATACAGCGCGGTAAAGTTATTCCCTTTTTATTTGTGAATAATTTTTTTTGCGGCTGCATATGCATATTTGATAGCTGAGTGTATGCCTTTGGACTTTCGTTTTTTTAATTGTGATCGTATGTTTTTTACGCCTGTCATAATTTTTTTTGCACCCGCTCCTGCTCTGATTTTAGCCTTCATAGCATTTTTAACTATCCATGAGGCAACTTTTTCTCCTTTTCTAGCATCTTTTGATTTTAATCTCCTTTTGGCCATGTTTAAAAGTTCTAAATCAGCTTTATGTCGAACACTCAAGTCGTTATTATTATAAGCAATATCGTGATACATGCAAGCTTCATCCAATTTGTTTATGCCACGGTCTCCCTTGAGTAAACGTTTCTGAAGTTTTGTCCCCGGTCCACAAAATTGATAGCCAGGTAAATGTAACTCAAACGGTAAATTATTAATTAAGCTATTAATAATACCACCACCTTCCTTCATCGATAGGCATAAAGTGAAGCAAAGAAGAATAATGCGTTATTTATATCACTAATTCACTCTTATCGATCCAGCTGTTTTCATCTTCGCTTAAACCTAACCATTTCACAAAAAGTTTGTTTCCTTTCCTCTTTATAACTTTTTCAATAAGATACAGGTCTGAAAATTTAGTTTTTTGTAATTCGTATCCGTAAAATGAACCAAGAATTTTTTGACGGTGTTTGTCTTCTATTTGATACGTTTGGGGATTTGTTTGGTTAACAACCGCAACGCGAAATATTTCCGTAGACCAATTTGGGGTATAACCTTTATAAAAATCTCCTTTAAATTAACTTATACAAACATAATCACCAACTCGAAATGATGGTCCATTACGTACCATTGGTTTTTGGGTTTTAACAATATTAGACATGACTAAAATCTCATTAGATTTATTAACATCAGCTGGTTAAAATTTTGTTATTCTATGTTTAGTATTATTATAGTGCTGAACAACAGAATCTAAATTATTTTGGTACCATTGATATCGTCCACACAGACTAAAAAGTTTATACAAGCGAGATTTTATCGTTCTTATTACTCGTTCCACTATAGATGCTTTTTTGACAGAATATGTGAAATAATGGTTTATTTTATACTTATTCATGAGCTGCTTAAAAGCTGCATTAAAAAACTGTCCCTCGATCTGTTTGCAAATGTTTAGGTGTTCGTGTTGTTTTAGATAAATACTTAGCATTGCATTCATAACACAATCCTTCGATTTTGATTTTAATGGTTTAACCCATACATACTTTGATAGAGCATCAATTACTATTAGAATGTATTTATAACCCCTATTATATGATGAATATTTTTGATAATCCATAAAGTCAGCTTGCCATAAATCATCTATTCCTTTTATAATTGTGTGCCGTCGATAAAAGTTTCTTCTTGCTGCTTTGTGAAGCTCGTTGACAATGTCTTGTTTACTCATTTTTAGTAGGTTTTACTTTAAACATGAGGTCGATTTCTTTTTTGTGTAAAGCTGTGTACTCATATTGCTAGTAGTAAATTTTTCTAAATTGTTTAAATACTTTTTTACTTTATTATTAATTGTTTGCATTTAATTTTTTAGTTCTTGAACACATTTATCCACGTATGATTTATTCACTGCCTCGTCGTTTTTTTCAGGAGATTGCAAACCTTTTAACCTTGACGATTTTAAATCGAAGTCCCCTGTGTCTGATTTTACCAGTGTATTGTCCAGAGTATCAATGAATTCAGCTAACCGCAAACGTTTATGTACGTGGTGACCGAATTTGTCTATATTCATTGCAGTCCTTATGCTTTGTTTACTGTAATGAGACTGCTCAATTTTCCCGACGGGTGCTTTTTATATTTCAAATTTATAATACCAGCTTCGTACAGCTCCTCAATTATAGCACTAATTTCATTATTTACTCCGGTGTTGCCAGCAGCCCATGATGCAAGTAGTAATTTCAATCGTTCTACTAACTCGTTTGGATCGTCCCAATAAACTAAATCTGTATACTTCTTTACCTTTTTTAATAAGTTCATACCCTCTCCCTGAGAAAGATTTTCCACACTACTTGTTATATCTCTTGCGAATTTAAACAATGGTTTAATCACATGCATATATTTAAAGCCTTTATTACTTTTAATCGGTTTTGCAGGATCAAAATTACGTCTATGAGCATTAGTATCTATTAATACTAATTTGTGATTTCGTAAATCTTCCTCTGTTACATGCTCTAAATGTGGTGTCTTTTTATATAATAATTCATTTATCGCAGGTGTTTTTTCTAGACTAAGATTCCCAATTCGCAGAGTACGAGCATCATCATAAACACGAGTTTTGCCAAGAAAAAGTTTTCCTCGTTCATTTCTCACTCCGTAAGGTATGTCTTTCATTACTTCCGATGACACAGACCATGACAAAGATTCATTAGCTATGTGAAGATGGAATCGATTTAAACGAACTCTCGCGGACATCATAATCCTCAGAGGGTGATGTGGTTAGGGTTTTGTTGGACATTTGATAAACCACATCATCATTTTCTTCCTCGTTTTCAGTTTCCTCGTAATCTTGACTTGAAGAATTTGATGACTCGCTGTCACTGTACTTATTTTTTTTTACTAAATGCTTAGTTTCTTCTTCCTTTTTATGTAACCTATCATCAGTTTGGCTTGTTAAAATATTTAGAGGGTCGACAATAGGTTTAAATATTGTTTCTTAAGCCATATTGCTTGTATTTTTAGCATCTTTTATCATGTTGATCTTCCGTTTTACAGCAGTTGCAGATTTTAAAATTTGTTCTTTTAAATTTCGTTCCATTTTGTTCATATATCCACTCGGTATGAAATCACAAATTTAACTGATTTGTTGATATTGTAACAAGCATTTATGAATGCTAGTCCATCACTATGAATGTATCAAATGCCATTCTATAACATCCTTTGTTTCTTTCACAATCTTTATTAATTACAACATAACTAAATGGTTTACTCCATACAGTTGAGCACATTTCTCGAAACTGAGACCAAGACATGTCAGACCCTACATGTTCATCGTAAACGTGTCTTAGATTAACATCGTCTTGCTTAAACAATATAATAAGGTTAGAATTATCTCTGACTAGTTGTTTAGGTATTTTAGTGTAAGTTTGGTTAATATAAAAACAGTCAATTTTTTTATGACGACCCATAGCGAAATAGTCTCGTATACTATTTTGATTTTCACAAGCAATATCATCGAATATGATAATTGAGTCAGGCAAAGCTTCATGAGGACTTAAAATTTCACTATTATGAACTTGTTAAAAGATGTTTCTTCAACCATATTTAAAACATTTTCTAAAAAAATGTATTTAGGCTGATATAAAGACTTTGAGTATACATAAAGGTTGCGGAAACGTGATCCATCTTTGTGTAACAACAAACTGATTACTAAGTTGGTCTTTCCACAATTTGATGGACCGCAAACTATGCTACGTATAGTATTTGGCAATAAGTTTCCATGGCGTTTAACCTCATTTAATGATTCAGGATAGATACATTCTAGTTTAAGTAAATCTTTTTGTTTCAGAAATTTCATAACTGGTTTTATAAATTTGACCGTTGTTGTTCGTTGCTTCCGATAAAATGATGATATCAGCATCGCGTCAATCGTTTAAAAGCTTGCAATCACAACTGTGCTGTACTACCATTCGTAATATTATGAATTCAAAATTAATGATTGAGTGCATGTTAATAGCCTTACTGCGGAATTGGACGCTTCTATAAGTGGTGAGAGATACTTGATACCAGCAGTGGCGTGCATTCCATATAGGCTGTTATGCAGAGCCTACCTTAGTAAATCCTACAGAACAGCTAACCATCTTTTTTTATTTGTCAATCTACCTCTTTACTAAAGTATACGTAATATTTTTTTCGTCTACATAACTTATTCGTAACTAATGCACGCAATTTGCGCGCAACTTCGATCGTTTCTATGCAATATACCTATAGTAGGCGGCGGCAAGAGAGCCTATAAATTCACGCACATTTCCTTAATTTTAACACACACCTACGTATTCTGTACGCATAAGAACACGGTTTGAAAAATCCTTTTTTTTCAATATTGAAAACCCGACCAAAATCAAGATGACACACTTTTCATACATGACAGTTAGATGATGTAGTCATTCGCATTTAGCAAAGTTTTCTAGTAGTAGGCTCCGCTACCTGTGCTTCTCACACCAGACGGCGCTAGTAGCGCACGCATTGGCGCACTAGAGAAATACTTCCGCGTCCAGTCAAAATATGTCGTATTTTATGTAAACTTTACATTACTAATTGTTTAAATGAAATTTTAAATAATAACATCATAATTGTATTCACAGTGACGAATTAAACATTTAAAAACGATTAATAAACTAGTTGCAAAATTGTTTTCTTTAAAAGTAATGTAAACATTGTTTTGATAGTAAGTTTTGATCAGCCATTTTTTTTTTCATTAGTTTGCTTTGGCTTTCATCGCGCGAGTGTTTTGGAAAATTATTTATGTTCTTACTGATCGTACACTATCTATTTTGAGTGCTATTATAGTTTTCGGAGTTCAGTGCTGTGTTGTTGTGCTTATACAATGTAGAAACTGCAATGTACAGTATGTAATGAGCATTCTATTTGTTTAGACAAATTACGCGCCAATCCCTTTAGTAAATTTTCATTTGTGAATAAGGCAAAAATAGTATCATTTCTTAGACCTACACCTAACTTAACGTTAACGCAGAAAAAGGGCGCCTCATACGTGAGACATTTTAATTCAAAATATTACGATATTTACGGTTGGCTCGCCGGGTGTTCTCACTCAAATTCATTATTTTGTTTTCCGTGCATTTTATTTTCAACAATAAAAACTGTATGGAATGATACTGGCTATGCCTATGCGAAATAGATACGGTAACATTAAAACCTGATATTCTTTCAATTGCTTTCTAAGGAAAATTATGCAAGATATGCCATTGAATTTCCGGAAAACGCTTTTAATGATTTCAAACGTCGTTATGCAACATTTAATTTTAATTTCGAGCGTTTGCGTAGTGAGCTTAAATGCATTTACGGGAATGCCGAATTTAGATTTGATTGATACTTTAAGTCTGAACAATATGTTTCAGCTTTTTCCTGAAGTTGTACGATTAGCAAAATTAATGATAACAATCCCCGTCAGTAGCGCGTCGGCCGAACGATCTTTTTCATGTTTGAAACGAATCCACTCTTATTTGCGTAACACGCAAGGACAGAAACGCCTCTCGGAGCTGTCCTTGATTTCTATAGAAAAAGGACTTTTATGTTCTTTACAACGATCTGGAACTTTTTACAAAGATATCTTAGATATTTATTTGCAAAAAGACAGACGTGTCGATCTTGTATACAAATAATTATAGAAACTTCTTACATAGTGGATGATATTTCGCGTTTATTCATTGTATATAATGCACTCAGCATTTTTTTTTATCAACTTCTATTTTTATTTGTGAACTGTTTGTGTGGTGGTTGTCAAAGTGACCAAAATAACGGCTTTTCTCAAAGCCACTACGGATATCTGTTAAATGACGTGTTCTAATTTCATTCATTTTTGTGATATCTGTGGTGGTGAAATATATCAACAAACATACAGAACACACCATTCACCGTTTTGCAAGAGAAACTCAGGTCCCTGGTAAGGAATTATTATTAATTTTTCAGCTTTAATGTTCATTTTTTGCGAGTGTGCTTGTATTTATGTTACAAACATACTTTATCATATAAAGGGCCATCTATGATTATTTCACTTATCTAAACATTAAGCAAAGCAACATCCAATAACGTATTTTTTAACTTAGTTCTGCTTAATTATTACCGAATTTACCGAGATGGCGCTAGTTCGGAATAGCATAGCAAAATCTTGTTGCGTTGCGTGTAATTTATTTATCTGCCACAATTTTAAAATGGCCTGAAGAAGTGATACTCAATTTGTTTATTCAAATTTTGGTTTTACCCAGATTTGTGGACGAGTAAAATTATGGTTTAATTTTTTTTAAGAAGATAGACGCGTTTCTCAATTTTTATTTAGTTTTTATGTAGCACTAAATGCGAGTACAAGATATAGGGTTCAATTATTTTGGTCTAGCTAGAGATTGTTTAGAAAAAAACTTTGTATTTAAACATAACTTACAAATTACAGATTTATAGAAACACCGTTTTTTGCTAACTTGAAATGTGTATGAGCCTACCCTAATCTAAACCCAATGCACGCCCCTGGATACCAGTATAAGTCGATCGTTAGGTCACCTTCTGCTGTTGAATGTTGATTGTAGTATGGAATTGGACGCTTTTATATCCTCTGGAGTTCGCCTCGGGCGAGCAGAAGATGATATAGAAGGTACAATTCCATACTACTGGTGGTCACAACCTAGGCGTTTGGCATATAAATGACCTCAAAATAGTTGGTTCCCAACAAAAATAATTTATAATTGAATGGAAATAGTAATACACTTATAATATTATTCGGATTTTATCTTAGGTAAAATCCTTTTCTAAGAGAGGGGGTACTGTAACGTTGTGTATAGTACTCACGTTCTCACTTAAAATCATTGTTATAAATCATATAAATTATAAAACATTATCTATTTAAACTATGATATTAAATAAAATAAACCTTAATTCTAAATTATACCTATTATTAGAACAAAATATTAAACACTAAAACAAACAAACATTATATAATATTAAATAGCACCGAAATACGGAACCTTCGATATCCCAACCCAAACGCAATGGTTTTTACATACGCGGTTGCAGTTCCACGGATCGCTAACATGCTGATGTTGCAAAACTGGTCGGCCCGCTGCAGCTATGCACGACTACGCGCGGGCATTCACGATCTACACCTTAGCCGCTCAGACGTGTTACCGATTGCGCTGCTATTCGCTTGCACCTCTCAGATTTTTCAAATATTACGTACGCTTAGCCGTTTCATTCATACTAATGTGTACTAAGATAAAATCCCTATTGTGATTCCCATACTAGGAACACCGCTTGGGTCAGAAGGTGCCCCTCTGCCACTGCGGTCGCCGCGTACTGCGAAGGACCCCCCTGGACCTGGGAAGCTAAAGCTGGAGCCTGGAGACGGAAGGCCGAGGAGAGTGCGGTATTTCTAGACCAGAGCGGACGGATGCTCGAGTTGTGACCTAGGCATTATACCCACCTCATACTATTTACTAAATAGATTCTTATTTGCCGCGTTTACAGTTCTTTTATTTATAGCAAGCGGGACAATGGCGCCCATATACGTGGTTTAAAGGTCATAATTCGAGCTACTTTGTCCGATTTCTGCTTACTATTTGGTTTGGCATTAAGGTGTGGGGTTTAGCTTGGTGTGCCGCTATATATTGTAAAGATGATTGTGCTTATCAACTGGTGTGATTAATTGAAAGAAACCATAATTGTAAAATTAACTAAACTGTATTTTTTTTACCTCTACTGGGGTTAGTTGGTAGGTTAATATTTTTTCTTCTCAGTACTCACACTAGTTGATTATTTTTTTGGAAACTTTTTTCATCCTACTTTTACGAATTCTACTTTCCTGAGAATTACTTAATTATTAAAATAAAATTTAAAAAAAAAAATGAAAACGCTTTCGTTCTGTAACAAAGTTGATTGTTGTAACAGAACGGTATAGGTGTTGGCTTTTCTATATATTACGTCTTCTCAAAATTTATTTATTATAGGTATTTAAAAGCACTTGCACAACATAATTTAAAATGTCTTATCTAATTAAAATTTTTACTATTACAAAAATCTGAGCTGAGCTATGAGGTTGCTATTCGTGGAGAATTTCCTACTGAAAATGTTGCGGGTTTGCGACGACAAGTCACAAAGTTGACTCAGTTATATCGTTCCGAAGAGATTCTGGAGTCTGTGTTTGAATTCTCTGAAGATATCAAAGGTTGCATCGAGACACTAGATAAAGTAAAAAATAATTTTGATTCCCTCAAGGCTGCTTACAATGATTCTCTTTGCAATAGAACAAAATCCTTATTGAATAATTTACATTATAGGATTCAGAGAATTCAAACTCCTGATAATTCTGAGGACTCCGCCTTACTGTCAAAGCTGCACAAGAGCTTTGACAAGCACTAGAATATATTAATTTCGGTACTATCTCCAAAATGCGGAGATGTAGGCGACACAAATTCTTCTAGCTTAAATGTATCTGTTACTTGTGATCGTGGTATTAATAATGATCTTACAAAATTAAAATACGATGGTAAAACATGCGTCTGCGCTTTCATCCAGAGAGCTGAAAAGTTTCGCGTTTCGAAGGGCGTGTCGGAAAGTAGGATGATGCAATCGGCAATTGACATATTCACCGGTGATGCTTTGCATTGGTATCGTAGCGTCAATAATATACACAAAGATTGGGCTTCTTTGATCGCTCAACTTAAAGACGATTTCGATGTACTTGATTTCGATTATCGAATGACATCGGAAATTCGTGACCGCACACAAGGGGATGACGAGAGCATTATTGTCTATCTTTCCATAATGGAAGGTATGTTTTCCCGACTTAGTAAATCGTTATCTGATGAAGATAAACTTGAAATTATACTTCATAACATTCGGTCATATTATTCAAATATAATTGCTGCAAGTCCAAATATCAAATCAATTTAGGACTTGCGTAATGTTTGCAAGAACTATGAGCGAATCAAGGTTCGTTCTGATAATTAACGTGAACCACCTACACTTAATTCAAAAATGCTGGCCCCTGAATTTTGTTACCAACCGCACAAACGTAAGGAACAAGGAAAAGGTATCTATGGTCATAGTACTTTTTCCAATGCATCCAAACCTTTTAAAAATGACTTTCAGACCAAGCGTCCAGAGTTGAGAGTTGCTGAAGTTTCGACACCTTATTGTTTTCGTTGCCGCGACAATACTCACTCGATGAAGGACTGCACGGCTGAGCGAACGATTTTCTGTTTTGGGTGTGGTGAGAAGGACGTTCGCAAACCAGATTGTCCAAAATGTACGAAGTTGGCAACTCCTAACTCTGGTCCAAAAAACTAATATCTGAAAATTGCAGAAAATCTATACCCAGCCACTTTAACAGTGCCGATTGGAACGATTGGTTACTTTATCTAAAAAAAAATTCAAATTCTTATTCTACTTCTGTTTCTGCAATTTTCAACATAAAACCAACAGAAGATCCTCGCCCTTATGTTAAAATTTCTATAAATAATGATCTGCTTAGCATGTATGGATTGCTTGATTCGGGTTCCTCTGTAACCATCTTAGGTAACAATTCTTATACACAGATACTCGAGTATGGTCTAACATTATGTACCAGCCAAAAAATTAATGTCACCGCTGCAGGTGGTCATAAAATATCAGCAATTGGTTACATCCTTCTACCGGTGACATTTGAGGATAGATTTTTGATTATTAAAGCGCATGTTATTCCGGGGATTGATACCACGCTGATTCTAGGAATCGACTTCTGGAATACTTTCAAAATTTGTCCAAAGTATTTGACCAATACCGAGAATATTTTTGATAATGATCCGGGTTTATCAGAAATCTCAAATTTCCCTAATTTACACTTACATTCATATGAAAATCTTGATAATGAGCAGAAAATAATTGCTAATGACATCACTAACTAAAAATTTTAAAGACATCTCTTTTCCTGAGAAAGGTTTAGGCAGAACGCCTCTGATTATACACCGTATAAATACGGGCGATGCAGAGCCAATTCGACAGCGTTATTATAGAATGTCACCAGATAAACTTAAGATTATCACTGAGCAGGTGGACAAGATGCTGGATCTGGATGTCATTATGCCTTGTGAAAGTCCATGGTCTTCTCCTGTGCTGGTGGTTGGCAAGAAAGACGGAAAACCTCGCTTTTGTCTGGATAGTAGAAAGCTAAACTCGGTAACTAAAAAAGATGCTTACAGTCTGCCATATGTGTCTGAGATTCTGGATAATCTTAAGGATGCTTGATTTCTGTCTAGCATAGATTTATCCAAAGCATTCTGGCAGATATTAATAGATGAGCCAGATCGCGAGAAGACCGCGTTCTATGTTCCTAGTCGAGGCACTTTTATGTTTAGACTACTGCCTTTGGTCTGACCAATGCCCCCGCCACTCAACAGAGATTGGTTGATCTCCTTTTTGGTCCGGAATTCGAATGCAAGGTGTTTGCGTACCTTGATGCCATAATAATTATTAGTCAGACCTTTAACGAGCATGTATCTCTTCTTCATCGAGTCTTTGAGAAGCTTAGTGCCGCAAATCTAACTAGAAATCTTGACAAATGTAATTTCTTTAGAAACAAGCTGCGGTATCTTGGTTATGTCGTAGACGCACAGGGCCTTCGGACTGATCCAGAAAAAGTACAGGCAATACTTGATTATCCCACACCTAATAACAAGAAAGAGGTCAAAGTTTTCTTGGTACTGCGTCTTGGTATAGACGCTTTATACCACAGTTCAGTACTGTCGCAGGGCCTCTAAACAAACTTACATCAACTAAGAAAACTTCTCCAGCATTTTTTTGGACTTCTGATGCTGATAAGGCTTTTCTTGAGTTAAAATCTCGTTTGGTCCAAGCACCAGTGCTAGCTTGCCCTAACTTCGAGTATCCTTTTGAAGTGCATACCGACGCTAGTAACTTTGGTGTTAGCGCTATGTTGGCACAAACTATTGATGGTATCGAACATCCAATCGCTTACATGAGCCGATCGTTGACAAAGCCGGAGCAAAATTACAGCAGTGCTGACTGCTCTTGAGCATTGGCGGTGCTACCTAGAAAACGGAAAAACATTCAATGTTTTTACGGACCATTCTGCCCTGAAATGGTTTATGTCTTTATCAAATCCTACTGGGCGACTAGCTAGGTGGGGTGTTCGTCTTTCTTCATTTAATTTTAAGATTGAACACCGTCGCGGAAAAGACAACGTCATCCCTGATGCTTTATCTAGATGCGTGCCTATAGATGCTATATTAGATAGTAACGCTTCTGCCAATCATTCAACTCAGGACAGTTGGTATCTCAATATATTTAATATTTAATGGCTGTCAAGACTTGCCAATTAGCTTTCCAAACTATAGGGTTGAAAAGGGTATTTTATTCAGATATATGAAGAATAAGAATGTACTAACCTTAGAGTTTGACAGGAAGGAGGTAGTTCCAAAAGAGTTAAGAGAACAAACTTTGAGTCAGTGTCATTCAGAGCCTACTGCTGGGCATTTTGGCGTGTTCAAAACTTATAAGCGCTTGGCACTTCGCTTTTATTGGCCTGGCATGTACAGTGATGTTGTGGACTTCATATCTCGTTGCGATACCTGCCTTGCTTATAAATTACCATCACATGGCACTCTAGGAAGGATGGGCAGGCCTAAAGACGTCTCCCGGCCTTTTCAAGTCCTTTCTATCGACTTGGTCGGACCATTGCCAAACACTAGAAAGAAGAATAATTACATCTTTGTCGTGACCTGCTGTTTTTCCAAATATTGTTTAATTTTTCCCCTTCGTAGAGCAACAGCTGTTCTGGTATCCAGGCACATGGAGAATGACGTCTTTCTTGTTCATAGTATTCCCCAAACTGTCATTCTTGATAATGGCTGTCAATTCATTAGTCACGAATTAGACAGACTCTTTAAAAAATACAAGGTACCTAAAATACATTTTACCCCCAAATATACACCACAGATGAACACGGTGGAAAGATATAATAAAACTATTGTCACAGCTATATCAACTTTCGTTAACAACGATCATAGAACATGGGATGTGAATCTACCCCAAATTCAGTTCACGATAAATAATTCAGTGAATGAAAGTACAGGATTTACACCAGCATTTTTAGTACACGGTAGAGAACTGCTGACTTGTGGTTCCCATTACCTGGATAGTGACAGCGATTCTGCTAATTTTATTATCTTACCACGAGACGCTTATGCTGAAAATTTGGGTCAGTTGTTTTCGATAAGGTGCAAACAGCATTATGGCACGCCCACAATAAAAACACTGAGCGTTACAATCTACGTCGAAAAGAAGTTTTTGACTCCCATATAGAGTACTTCATCAAATTTCTTGCCGATTATGGCGGCAGCACCTGATAAAGCTTTGAAATTGGTACCATATGACCTTGCAGACCAACATCCGCCGACATAGACGTCAATTATGGGTATGCCATTTTTTGTCCTACCCTCAGCAATGGCCGCCTCCTTTTCGCGCATAGCCGCAGCTTCCATGGACTCGGCAGCTACCGTTTCCCATTTCTCATAAACTTGTTTTTGAAGTTGGGCAATTTAGTGGAAAAAACCGGAACATCCATTGCTGATAATATTTCTTCAAATTGAGAATACCTAATTCCAGAAGCTATAATGCCACTAGTAGCGGCAATGTTGGCATTTACTTTTTCCGTGCTATCAACATCTTCTGAATTAATAACAATAATTTCATGGCACATGTTGCATTTAAATTTAAATTTTGAAATCAATCCCAACCTCTTCTCACCTACTAGCTTAAAATTTTCTGTTTTACAATCAAACAGACCATTATGACGTGCTTTATCTTGCAGTTGGTTTAGGAAATAATTTAGGTCAATCAATCTCCTTCCATCTATTTTTTGAAAATCTTTATCATCAGAATCACTGAAAGATAGAACAATAATTTTATAAAATGTTTGGCTGACATCATAATATAATTTTTATAATTTAAATTGGTTTTAGTGTAGTACGTGTGTATGTCTGCGTACCTATGTGATTTTATGTGAGAGAGACAGGTGTGACAGAGTGCAGGTTCCACAACTCGAGCGTCGAGATAAAGGTTGGTGCTTTGAATACCTACTTTACTTTTGACACGAAAATGAAAAAATATGAATTAATAAATAAGTGCAGACTTACTTGACACAAGGAGCAATATGACTTGGTGTTACCAAAGATGTCGCACTTAGTTCGTCACTCCCACTAGTTGCAGTATTCGGTTGGGTTCTACTCACATCTAACATCCTGAAAAGGAGTAGTAGTAGAAGGGTAAAATTGTAGTAGTAAGTACCTATTTAGCAAATGTGTATAAATAAATAAATTCGTGCTTTAGTTACTTACTCGACACTAGGGGCAACATAATTTAGTGTGACCAAAGTTCTTGCACTAAGATCGTCATCCTCGCTAGTTGCAGAATTCATTTGGTTTATACTATTATCTATAGTCCTGAAAAGCAGTAGTAAAATAATTGTAGTAGATTTAGTATCAGTTTTTCCTACTAATATTGTAAAACCGAATAGACGTAGAGTTGCCTTGCCTACCTTTCAACGCAACAAGATTTTGCTATGCTATTCCGAACTAGCGCCATCTCGGTAAATTCGGTAATAATTAAGCAGAACTAAGTTAAAAAATACGTTATTGGATGTTGCTTTGCTTAATGTTTAGATAAGTGAAATAATCATAGATGGCCCTTTATATGATAAAGTATGTTTGTAACATAAATACAAGCACACTCGCAATTTATTGCGTAAACCTAAAAAATAAAACAAAAAAATGAACATTAAAGCTGAAAAATTAATAATAATTCCTTACCAGGGACCTGAGTTTCTCTTGCAAAACGGTGAATGGTGTGTTCTGTATGTTTGTTGATATATTTCACCACCACAGATATCGGATGAAATTAGAACACGTCATTTAACAGATATCCGTAGTGGCTTTGAGAAAAGCCGTTATTTTGGTCACTTTGACTACCACCACACAAACAGTTCACAAATAAAAATAGAAGTTGATAAAAAAAAAATGCTGAGTGCATTATATACAATGAATAAACGCGAAATATCATCCACTATGTAAGAAGTTTCTATAATTATTTGTATACAAGATCGACACGTCTGTCTTTTTGCAAATAAATATCTAAGATATCTTTGTAAAAAGTTCCAGATCGTTGTAAAGAACATAAAAGTCCTTTTTCTATAGAAATCAAGGACAGCTCCGAGAGGCGTTTCTGTCCTTGCGTGTTACGCAAATAAGAGTGGATTCGTTTCAAACATGAAAAAGATCGTTCGGCCGACGCGCTACTGACGGGGATTGTTATCATTAATTTTGCTAATCGTACAACTTCAGGAAAAAGCTGAAACATATTGTTCAGACTTAAAGTATCAATCAAATCTAAATTCGGCATTCCCGTAAATGCATTTAAGCTCACTACGCAAACGGTCGAAATTAAAATTAAATGTTGCATAACGACGTTTGAAATCATTAAAAGCGTTTTCCGGAAATTCAATGGCATATCTTGCATAATTTTCCTTAGAAAGCAATTGAAAGAATATCAGGTTTTAATGTTACTGTATCCATTTCGCATAGGCATAGCCAGTATCATTCCATACAGTTTTTATTGTTGAAAATAAAATGCAAGGAAAACAAAATAATGAATTTGAGTGAGAACACCCGGCGAGCCAACCGTAAATATCGTAATATTTTGAATTAAAATGTCTCACGTATGAGGCGCCCTTGTTCTGCGTTAACGTTAAGTTAGGTGTAGGTCTAGGAAATGATACTATTTTTGCCTTATCCACAAATGAAAATTTACTAAAGAGATTGGCGCGTAATTTGTCTAAACAAATAGAATGCTCATTACATACTGTACATTGCAGTTTCTCCATTGTATAAGCACAACAACACAGCACTGAACTCCGAAAACTATAATAGCACTCAAAATAAATAGTGTACGATCAGTAAGAACATAAATAGGTAATTTTCCAAAACACTCGCGCGATGAAAGCCAAAGCAAACTAATGAAAAAAAAAAAAATGGCTGATCAAAACTTACTATCAAAACAATGTTTACATTAATCGTTTTTAAATGTTTAATTCGTCACTGTGAATACAATTACGATGTTATTATTTAAAATTTCATTTAAACAATTAGTAATGTAAAGTTTACATAAAATACGACATATTTTGACTGGACGCGGAAGTATTCCTTTAGTGCGCCAATGCATGCGCTACTAGCGCCGTCTGGTGTGAGAAGCACAGGTAGCGGAGCCTACTACTGGAAAACTTTGCTAAATGCGAATGACTACATCATCTAACTGTCATGTATGAAAAGTGTGTCATCTTGATTTTGGTCGGGTTTTCAATATTGAAAAAAAAGGATTTTTCAAACCGTGTTCTTATGCGTACAGAATACGTAGGTGTGTGTTAAAATTAAGGAAATGTGCGTGAATTTATAGGCTCTCTTTCCGCCGCCTACTATAGGTATATTGCATAGAAATGATCGAAGTTGCGCGCGAATTGCGTGCATTAGTTACGAATAAGTTATGTAGACGAAAAAAATATTACATATACTTTAGTAAAGAGATAGATTGACAAATAAAAAAGATGGTTAGCTGTTCTGTAGGATTTACTAAGGTAGGCTCTGCATAACAGCCTATATGGAATGCACGCCACTGGAACCCGGGACCTCAGAGATGACGCAACGCCAAAGTCCAGTCCGCTCGCCTCTCAGCTACGGCGGTGGTTATAAGCTGACTATTAGTCCTACTACTCCTTTTTATGCTATGGTCAAAATAAACTCCTTAGTAAATAATTATCCCCTTATCTTAGAGCACCTGTATTACTCAAGTCATAAACGACGAAAATACCTAGATCCGAGCCGATATAGGAAAGTTCGGTTTTCCACATAGAACCCAATTGGGAATCGAACCCGGGACCTCAGAGATGGCGTGACGCCGAAGTTCGGTCGTTATAAGTTGGCTATTGGTCCTTCTACCCCTTTTTATGCTATGGCCAAAATTTCGTCCTAAAATTGTTTCTAGTAAAATTCATATCTTCCGATACTCGTTACTCGTTAGTATAGTTATAAAGGCTGAAGTTTTATACAATATTGATATAGGATACTTGGGTAACTTACCATTTCATTTGTAGCGTTTTTTATGTGCTCTTGGTTTTATTTTCTGCCCTTCACCGATTTTTGCTTGTTCCCCATTATGATTTTAATTCACTTAATAATATTTACAATAATCGTACTTATAAACTACTAATTAAACCTTATTAATTAAACAAAATTATTTAGACAATAATTAACTTGTATATTTACAACTTAATTATTACTAGATTGCAATATAGTAACACAAATCAAGTGCGTTCAGGAGCGGAGCTGGCGCAGAGCGACGTGACCGCACTCGGGGACTCCTAGGCGAGCACTGGAATACTAGCGAGCGGCGCGAGCGCTAGCCGACCTATTTCATTTGACAGTTTTTCGCTTATTACGTATAATGTACAATAATAAATATAAAATCTATAACTCCCATTTTTTAGATAATGTCAAGCTGAATCTAATGGTATAGTTTTTATATCGTTTATTAATTTATATTGTAAGTAAAATCGATTTAAAGGTTTTATTTAGATCTATCTTTGAATTTTTATTCTATCGAATGAAGTACCGTCAATCATGTTTTGGCAACTACGATCTTATAGGTAATATCCTTAACTATAACATACATGAATTTCAGGACTTTAAGTCTTTTAATCGTGATGATAAATACGAATGAAATACCCCAAAAACTGGAATAGAACGCCTTAAGGAATATACATTTATGCTTAGATTTGGATTGTTTTTTTCAAATGTTCTAATATCAATGAAAGTAACAGGGTAATATTATTATATATTGTACCTATTACAAAAAGGAAACAAAAAGGTTTCCTTTTTGTTACCTTTTTTTTGTTACCTACAAAAAGGAACACTGTAACAAAAAAATAACAAAATGGAAACAAAGTAGATTTCACATGGGTAATAAAAAATATACTTTTTAATCAAGTAAGTAATTTTTATTTTAAATCAGTCTCAAACGATACATTTGTGTTTACATAATTTTAATAACTATAAACGAGATCTCAAAACAGTCTTTTGTAAATATCGAAGTTGCATTTTACAATTTCACTAGCACAATAAAATGATTTAGAGCCACTGAATTCTATCTAAGTACCCCATTGTTTTATTGAATTTAATAATTTAAAATACCTAATCTTTGCGAACAACTGTTGCAATAATGTTTTTTTAATAAGTGTAAGTGAATTTGTAAAAGGCTCCCTAAATAACAGGAATCACAAAACATCCAAATGTAATTTTTTTTATAATATATTGTAGTATACGAAATCAAATAAACAACAACAAAAACATCAAAATAAAAAGGATATAAATCAACGAAACTGGAGCTAAACTATTGGCGGCGTAGCGTAATACTGTGTCGGTTTCTTTTTAATTTTCATAATTTTTTAACACAGTTTATAAGATGTGAAAAAGGCACAATTAAAAATATATATTATTATCTTTGTACGGTCAGTCACAACGACAAGACAACCTATCTATCCCAGTATAAAACAGACCTTGATTTACTACTTAATAATACCAAAGGCGTGGTGTGTCAGCTTATAATGGAAATGTTACACCGACGGTGTAGTTTAGTGTACAACTATCCTTTTGTGGAGTGATTCACACTCAACAACTTCCCTCAAATAACATAGACTGAAATATAAAAAAACTCGGGTCTTCCCATGTAAAATTTATGATCAGCTGATCAAACTATGGATATGTAATATTTGGGAGGAATGTTGTAATAATATAATATGGATATTATGATATAGATAATAATATGGAAAGTTCTTTAGTATGGATTGTAAAATCACACCACAAAAGGATTTTAACCTGTTTCTTTTTACAAATTATATTTGAAAAAGAAACACAACTTTTAAAAAATTATAATCTAGCAAACATGTTATTATTGCGGTAACAATATTAATATAACAGAAATAATCTATGAAAATTATTATCACATTAAAACACACACACACTCACACACATACACATTACACACATCTCACACAGGCACACACACACACACACATACACATACACATCTCTTCATCTTTACCACATTTTTTTTTAATCACATTAACCTTAAAATACGAGATCAACAATTAACGATCACCTGAAATTAATTATAGCCCCTCAGTTTTCATCACTGTCGCTGCTATCAAAAAATTTTGACTTTGGTGGCTTAATGTTTTTCTTTACCTCAGATGTAGTTGCAACCAGTTCCGGAAAGTCATTCTTGATATTATATGAAGACACATTACAACGTTTTGTATAATTTTTTAAAATAGTTGCTAACTTGTCACCAGCATACTTCAACTTTGACGTCAGACAAAATTGTCACTGGTTTTTTGGTTAGATTCAGTAAAAGCTTCAGACTTTACTTTTCGGGTTGGTGTAGCGGGATGGAGCTTTTGATTGAGTATAGGAGTGGACTTCGCAGGTATACGCAGGGCTTTGTTCTATAAGCTTGTTTCTGGATTTAGCAAAGATTCGACGTGATTTTGATTGCATTCTAGTAAATTTTTTTGTCTGTAAACTTTCTTCCTTAGCGTTGCAATTACTTTTGTCTGTTTTTTTATCAGCTTCTCTTGTTCTTTTTTTTAAATTGTAATAGTTTTTTAGATGAACTTTTCAAGTTTTAGTTTTCTTCTCCTTGTGATTAATACCCCTTTTTGATTTCTCTTTATTCGCCGCCAATTCTTTCTCTGAATATTTTTTTGGGATTCTGTTAATTTCGAAATTTTGTCATATTTGCTTTTTATACTGTTTACATTTTGTACACGCAATTCTTCATATTTTGTAGGATTTTGTTCTTTCAGTCTCTCTCTATATCGTCGTTGCCGCTCTGCTACTGTGAGTAGCATGGTCTACAGACAATAGAAACAATACGCATCAGATATTTAAAAAAACGATATATTTTTACATATTTCGAGAATCATACATTTGGGACCGGTGGCGGTGCTGCGGTTAGCGATAAATTTTCTTCAATAATATACACATTATTTTTATATAAATATTTACACCTACAAAATTTATCACAGTTAAGTAGGTACGTACTTAAAAAAATAAGACGAACAATAATTTGGACAATATGATATCACCTTTATGTCCTTTTTGTTACTTCAGTTTTGTTACGTTACAAAAAAAAGCAACAAAATATAACAAAAAGGAAAAAATATTACGTGTTTAACATAGCCTAAAAACAATATAAAATAGATACAGTCTACATCTTCCCAGTTTGCACCACATAAACTATAATCAAAAATGACTGTCCACAATCATGCGTAGAGTATTAAATATAAACTTACCACAATCTTCACAGAAACAACACCAAATAGAAAAAAATAATGTTGAAAACGCTCACTACGCAAACAAACACGTCTGACGCCAAATCAAGTGGATCAACAAAATGGCCGATAGTCGATACTAGCGACATCTGAGTAGACGTTTCATTGGTTGTAATGTTGCCAGATTTGGTAAATAAATTTGGTCAAAATGTCGTTGTTACAAAATGGAATAACAAAATGTTTCCCGTTTGAGGTCATGATGTTTTTTTTTATTATATTGCATTTATTTATATAAATTAAGTTAAATCTTAGTCTTGATAATAAAAATAGTTGTCTGTGTAAACAGCTGAACAAATTAATTTAAATATTATTAGGCTAGATACATTTTTCTCTTGCTTTTTGTAACGATCATACTAAAGAGGACAAATAATTTTGTATGGAAAGTTTTACAATTGGATAGTATTTTAATTTTTTTCTTCTAATATTGCTAATAAATTACTTTAAAAAGTGTGTTAATTATAGCAGGGAATAATAACTTAAATATTATAATGATTCTCATCATCATAAATAATACTTTTTTCGAAATATTTAAGAAGACGTTTCACTTTCCCAAAAAGTACAAAATATAATAATATTACCCAACAGGGAAATTTAATTCATCATAAATCTGTGGTGTCAAGGAAAAAGGAGATAAGTACATACACTTGAACTTTTCACCAGGGGCAAATTAAGAAAACAACTTAAGTGTCTTATAGGAAAATTGTAACTTACTTAATGTTCAATTAATTTTCATAGCACTTTTAGTATTTATTTAAACAATTGTTAGTTATACGACGTTTTTAGTTGAAAAAATAATAAAAAACATTTATATTATATTAAAATAATTGACATGTCCCGTTTTACCTTATCGAGAAAAAAAACAAAAAAATTAATTTAATTACATATCTCGTTATTACATATCAAATGGTGCAACTGTATATATTTAAACTGTCAAACAGAATCATTTTAGAGATCGTTAAACTCTTCTAAATCAGGGTCTACATCATGACCATTTGAATTGGTGTCTAAATTCTTATAAAAGTCGTGGCAATCACTGTCTATCAAATGAAGAGTACTCAGAAGATCTTTTTTCTTTTCATGACTTACAGGCAATGGTTTATCGTAACATTTCTGGGGATTTAACGGTTCATTTGCTTTGCCTCTTCTGCAAAAAGAGATATCATTGAATTCAGTAGAGTCTAAGGTGGTTTTAAATTGTATCACACCTGACTCGTTTTCGCCACTGTACCGAAACCATTTCACATCATGCCATATAAATTTTTGTCCTGATGAATCGACTTTCCTTAACTGAAGCGGACCCTTGTACAAAGTTGCAAAATCTAGGAACATAGAATTATTCATGACAATTACTGTAATATTTGGACTTGTCAATCTAACTAAATTGTACCAATCTCTAGGCAAATGTATGGATATATCAGTGTGTTTCTTTTTTCGCTCTATTTGAGCGTGAATAGAATCGCATTTCATGTGAGTATGTCCAGGGGTTAAGAATTTGTGATCAATTCGCATGTCTGGTATAAGTTTGCTTATGCAAAGAAACATAGCAGCGACGTGGCTATTTTTGTTTTGTCCACCACATGTATCCGAGTAGAAAGTAATTTCTTTTATATTAGAAGGAAGTGATTTTAAAAAAAGAAACAGATAGGAAGCTATTTGGTTTGCTCCACGGCCTCCATCCGCTTCATGCCACATGTAGCAGAAACTTTTTTTGGTAAAGCAATCATATATGGTTAGGTTAAAGGTCCATAGTTACCGCTTATAAAATACAACATTTGTTTTCAAGAAGGGTGTTGGAAGACATTGCTGGAGGTCAAAACAATAAACTCTCTTCCCATCATTACAGTCCTCCTTGTCTTTCCTTTTCATTGCATAGGCTGAATCTGCTTCCAATTGATGGGCCTCAAGTTCTTGTTTTAGAGTTTCTGCATCTTGCGGTGAAGCCAATTTAATTTTCATTTTGTACGAGTCACACATATTACAAGTGTCTAATGACGGTTTTTTAAAAAATAGACCCATAGTGCGAAATACATTGCCAAAAAATTTATACGAAACTGGGTTGTTAGTAACCTTTTCTTTATACATTTGATACATTAGAATCAATGAAAGTCCCGATGGTAGGTGTCGCCTGTTTGTATGACTTCGGCTGTAGTGTGATTCATAGAGGGGATATGAATTTATATGATCTTTTATTGATTGCAGTACATCATCACCAAATTTATTAGATGGAACAAGCGATCCGCGTTTGTCAGGGCTTGTAAGTCCAGATATCCTCTTTGATTGTTTCTTGATTATCACCTCTATACCTACATTTATTAGAAATCGCAAATGTTTTCACAAAACAAACTTTGCAAACTTTAACCAACTCGCCATTTACTTTCAAATGATATTTGTGGTTTATAGTTCTTGGTTTAGGCTCTCCACCAGTATTCCGTATACGCTGTGATTTTTTGGTGCATCTAAAATGAGGGATGATAGATATGCAGAACGTTTATTGTAATTTCCCAATGCCCATAACTCATCAAAGAGTGTCGTTTGGATTTCTAAGGTAATTTTAGTAGAACACTTTTTACGACAATCTGATAAAGCGGTAACTTTTCTTGCCGGAATTGTTTTTCCTTTTTTAGTTTTATGTGATTGGCCTTTATTTCGTTTAACCTGTATAATCTTGCGTAAATTTTTTCCTTTTCGTTTTCTTGTTGTATTTAAAATGACATCATTATTATTTGTATTTTCTTTATTCACCTCATCCTCAGAAGAGATTGAGCTGTCTTCGGATGATGAACTTTGTTCTAATCTTGGATTGAATGTTTCATCGCGTAAGCTGTCGTCAGAATCAAAATCAGATGGTTCAGTTGGCTCCAAATTAAAACTTGGTCCAGGACTGTCTATATCAATTGTAGAGAGCGGCTCATTAACATTATCAGTTCTGTCATTTGATGTCATTCCTAAATCTGAAAGAGTTATCAAATCTTCTAAAGATTCAGCAAATTCCTTTTGTTCTTGATTGAGCCCACTGCTAATTTCAGACGTGTTTGACAGCGTACTGGTATTATTATCCAAGGAACATCGTTCGGATACTGTAATAGATAAACGAGTAGTTTAGTAAGTAGATATTACAACCCATAACAATAAAAAACCGCACGCCGCAAATTCCACTAACAGCACTACTTACTTATACACAATAATGTGTATTTACACGTCTATCCTCTAAAATAAACATAAAATAACACGGGTTGAATTATAATTTATTAACCATTTAATAGTTTAGTAGTAAGTAGGTATATTAGAAATGAACGAACAAAAATCGCGCGGCATGAGCACCGTACGTAGGTATGTTATACATCACAGCGCGCACAGCTCCCACAAGGTACTTACCTACCTATGATAAAATATATTATTAGATATTTCCTTCATATAGACCAAAATAATCATAGAAAGAACAGCTTGTCTTAAAACGATGCAAAACACTAACTTAAATGTTTTGATCTAGGCATTTTGAATATTTTGTCAGTTACATACAAAATAAATAAAAATACGCAATACTTACGTTCTACGGCTCTCTCTTTTAAGGCTAATGACATTATCTTATTAATTCTCTTCATATTGATGTGTATCAACACTTATAACGTGATAACGTGATAAAACTAATTCTATACACAATTTCTATCAGAGCAACACACGACGAGTCCACGCACACGGCACAACTGATGCAAAATATCGTCGTGTACTTTAGGTACAAATCGACTCATCTCACTATGCTTATCTGAATTATTGGCGGTAAAATGCGCGATACTGAGATAACTCGAATAAACTCTCCTTACTCATTTTAACATTTTGTTGTTATGACTAGTCCCTTTATGTAAGGTAAGGTCACCAAATAAGGCCTACCTTATTTTTTTGATTATCTAACTAGCAGGTTTATAATAAAAATGCACTGGTAATTCGAAATACTTATATTTATTTATTAAACTTTGTAATAAATGAAACAAAATTGCTTTAGAAACAAAAATCACACTTTTATGAACACAAATAATTAAAATGACACTTTGGCCTTATTGGGAACCCTGTGTCTTAATAAAGCCTTAATAAAAACAAGTAAACATTCAACTTCTTAATTAATATAAAACGTTGTCAATACTTATATTAAATCTAATGAGATCTTATTAATTACTTTTGGTCATTTTAGATCAGACTTAACGAGTTTCTCATCATGTAAAAGTACTATATTAATCAGCCGTTTTCATCTTTTTTTTTAAACAATCTCCTGAACTGTAAAATATTTTATCAGCAGGTGTGAGTCCAACACACAGCTCATGATACCAAACGCCACAAGTAAGACATTGTCGCATATCATCAACTCGATCTTCACAAGCTGGACAGTACCACGAAGGTTTATTATCGTGACGTTTTACTAAGGCCTCTACTGAGGTTCGCTTTCGCGTTGCAGCAACTGCAGGTTGTGCAGATGTACAGCCAGTAACTGACGCTTTATCATGGAAGAAGTGCCAGGAACATCTTCTTCTCGTGACGTCATCACCGTCATCATTTCAGCCATAGGACGTCCACTGCTTAACATAGGCCTCCCCCATTGACTTCCAGATTAGCCGGTTGGAAGCGGCCTGCATCCAGCGTCTTCCTGCGACCCTTACCAGGTCGTCTGACCACCTTGTGAGTGGACGTCCTACGCTGCGCTTGCCGGTACGCGGCCTCCATTCTAGAACTTTCTACCATTTTAACAGCGTTTTCCATCTGTTGCGAAGTCCATTGAGCCCTTTTTTTCCTTGTGGTAGAAGCTGGTGATCCATTTTCCATGATGTTACTGAAACAAGGGTTTACTATTTTACTGTGATACTTTTCTAACTGACATAAAACATTGTCCTAATAAGGCCTGTACCTGTGCCGTTATAAGGCCTACACATTTTTTTTAAAGGCTTTATTAGGGCATGGCACATGGGTAAACAAAACAACAATTAAATGGAATGCACTGATATTACTGCTTTTTCACTTATGTGAGGAGATGGCTAAACGTATAATTATCCTATAGACAAAGCACAGCACACCGTGTACAAATAAAAATAAAAATACTTACTGTTTGCTCTGCCAGAATTTTATAAAAACAAGCGTGCGCTCCACGTCGTGGTTGTTTTCGACTGCAGGTTCCAACACGCTCGCGGCACGGGCCGCTCGCTGTGTTTATGTGTGTTAGTTAATGTACACGCACACTTCTACAAACATTGGCGGCCATTTGAAATCGCGAAGCGGGAAATTTTAAAAATAGGCCTTATCAGGACGTAGGCTTTATTTGGGTCACCCACCTTACGTAGGTGTGTGGAAATAAAATATTCAATTTATTGACTCATCTCCATAATGCCTTGACACATATTAATGTTTTGATACAAAAAGTGCAAAAATCTATTTTTTCAAATTTTATGACTCATCTCCTTTTTCCTTGACACCACAGAAATAACACGTCCCGAAAGTGAGGATAAGACGATGTACGATCACAGTTTTGTTTTGCGGGATAAAGTGCTGCGACAACGCTCCACAAAAAACAAAAGTTATCCTTGTTTTGAATATTAATACATGCTTTTTTCTTTTTTATATTTAATGGCAAATCCGTATAAGTCGAACCCGAACCACTTAGAGGATCATATTTATTAATATTGATTTCTACATACATATTATTTAAAAAGGTCCAACCACTGTCACGTTCCTGAAATTCTTCAACCTTTTTACATAAGATGCCGATAATAGAGTCAAACACCTGGTCGTAGTCAAAGTTACGATGTATAGTTATATTCTTAGTAGCAAATGATTTTATATCTTGAGAATCCTTAGTTAATAAAATAAAATTAGCAAAATATTCTAAATTAATCTTAATACTTACGTATTTTAATAATGATTGTTCTATAAGGTTGAACAATTTGCAGCGTATACTGTTCAAAAACATATTCGGTAAAGATAAGTCATGTTCCGCGGTCGCTAGTATTCTGTAGGAAGAGATACGGCCTTTAAAAGCAGAGGCAACCCTAACCACGCCGTCTTCTACCGGAGCTGCACATTTATTTTTATGCGAACTACTCCTCAAGTGACCTACCCACTTTTTATTTTCTACACGTGCAGAACAAGCACTACAAAAAGGCATGGTAGGTATTAGTTAATAAGTATTCAATTCGCTTTACCTTAAACTGGAATAACAAACTTATAAGTAGGTACAATAGCTACGTACAGTGACGTCTTGTAGCTTTGATATTATGGGTAACAGGAACTACTAAAATACAACTAAAATAAGCTAGGAAAGAAAACTTAATGCAACGCTTAATATAGTCACCACACATCAAGTTTAGGATAGCGATAGCAAAATGAAATTAACTTAACGCTATGTGCTAAAATGAATTACGCGTTTCTCAATTAAAATCACTTCACGTATATCAGACGTAAGTCCTCTTAGTTGTAGTTGTAACCAGACAGCGGGTACCTCTGAACCATTCAGCCGCTTTCCTAGTTACCAGAACTTGTACACCTATATATTACCTCTATACCGGTTACCTCTTTTAACCAACCAAAACCAGTTACCGAGTGTGACTTGATATGTGGTAGGATATACTTACTCTTAAACTATGCAAGATAAATTAAAAAAATAAGGTAATTAATAACACAATTTAATATTTAATTATCGCTAACTAAAAAGAGATACATTATTTAAAATTTATTTTATTGCTATAAAATATAGGATCTATATCCTCAAACAATAATTTGGAGTTCTTGAGAAATTTTTGAAGATTCCGCCACTCTGATGTTTCGTTGTTCAGTTGGGTCTTCAGGGTGAGCAAAGCCTTCTTGTAACGCTCCTCGGGAAGCGTCTTGAGCGCGTCACAGGTGTTGTATACTCGTACCTCTACGTAGTACGCTCCTTTCAGCTGCGCAGTTCGCCGCACCGAACCATTAGCCACCTTGGTAGTGAGGCTGCTATCGAGTCTTTGCTGGCTCGTACTCCGACGTTGAGCGTTCTCAACCGCCAGACTCTCGTCCTCGTCGGATAGCAGCCCGAACAAATCTCTGGTACTCTTTGAAGGAGCACTGAAAATAAAAATAACATTGTAGAAAACCACTGTACCTAAGTACTACACCTACCTACACACAAACAAATACGCAGACAAATACAATCTGCTCTGAACTATTCACAATAATCTAAACATACCAGGGGCGTGCATTCCATATAGGCTATTATGCAGAGCCTACCTTCATAAAAAACCGACAGCTAATCATAATTATTAATTACGTATTCAACAATAAACAATTAATAATCTGTAACCATTTTGTCGTCTACCTGTACTTATTCCTTACTAAAACGCGCAACTTAGTTTGTTTCTGTGCAAATTAACCGCCGCGAGATCGCCTACTGTTTCACGCAAACTTACTAAATTTTCACTCACAGCCTACCCCCATCTGAAACCAATGCACGCCCCTATGTTTACGTACCGGGATTTGGAGGCGACTTTCTTTTTTGATGCTGGTGCTGGCAGAACAGTTTCACCCTCAGAGTCAGATCTATTAAACAAAATTAAAAAATTACTAAACTAGCAGTATCGAAAACAAATAGAATCAAGACCTAAGGAAGAAAAAATATTTAGCAAGCATTAAAGTTTAATTATTTATTTATTTAAATGATGGCACAGAAATCGATCGAGATTTAAGGAGAGGTTAGCGCATGATGTGTACGCGTCGCACATCAGCATGCATGGAATTATTGGGATATCATGTCTGTACTTAATTACTTAACACGATAGCGCTCTTACCTTGAAGCTGTCTTCCTCTTCTTGATGTTTTTTCGCGGGACTGATGTGGAGCACCTACCCAATACAGAATCTAATTCAGAGTCAGACCTGCAAAGATAGATAACACATATATTTAAACTTTATTAGCACAAAGTAAAGTTGTACAAAAGCGGACTTAATGCCATTTGGGATTTTCTACTAGTCAATCTTTCAACATAAAAATTCTAAGTTACGTGATTTGCTCGATGAGTGGACGACTATTAAATAAGACTTCGGGTATAACGATGCTGCTTCTGCACCGCCATCGCCACTGCATCACGCCAGCTGCGGCAGGGTTAGCTGGCTAGCAGTTAGCTGCTGCACATGTTAATGACGAGCGGCGCGGTGTAGGCGGCGGTGGCGGTGCAGTGAACAGTAGCCTCGTCTACAGCGAGCTCTTGTGACATTGTAATAGCCTCTACACTAAATAATTTAAAGATAAAAAATAAATAGCCAAACACATTTTACCTTGGGAGGTTCCGGAGCACAATTTGCAGTATGAGGCACTTGTAGGCGAGCTTGGAGCACTTACTAATTGGAGCGAGAACTGAAGCGATATTCCATAAAACACACGAATTTATAGTCAAAATCTTGTCGAATATGCTAAAGTTCATAGGGTTGTCAGATTGTTGTGGTTAACAATCCATAGTAACAAGGACGTAAAAAAATACTCATTTCAATAAAATACAAATTCAGTTCTGTCTGTTTGGTTGCTAACTTTCAAGCTTGAACTGCTAAACAAATTTCGATAAAATTCGACAAAGAGATAGATTGTATTCTATGAAAATACTGTCGTTAATCTTAAAAATAAACTACGTTGGGTAAAATTTTACTTTAAATACACAAAACATCTTATAGGTTGCAATTTACAATGCGAAAAAGACAAAGTAGATAATGAGTAAAAAGAAAAAAACTAAAAACAAGTAGCATAAGTATTATTATATGTTTCAGCAGAGAAATCAGGCTCTTTTGATCGCAGCGAGATATTTTTTATATAAGTTTGTCCAACCATAAGCTTTAAACACAAGTAATAACAAATAATTAGATGGATTTCCTTAATGTTATTTTTAATTATAGTAATAGTTATAATAATGTTAAACATTTAAAAATCAATATATTGTTTCAACAATCACACTAATAATCTATCTCCAAACTAAGCAGAGCTTGTACTATGACGACTAGATAACGGATAAACATACATAAATACGTTTTAAAGACATCCCTGACCTAGGTACAAATGCCAATGCTCATCACACAAACATCTGCCCTTGCGAGATTCGAATTCGCAAACCACTTGGCTTTGTAGTCCGGAGCGCGAAACACTACACCAAGACGATCCCGTCTCGTTAAAGTGTTTCACTTGTAAATTATTTTTGCCAACCCTAGTCTACCGCGCAAATTGTTTGCTTGCATTTTTAACCACGTGCCTCTTACACAACCTGGCTTTAAAATATTCCATGATACTGTAAGAGTTTAGCATAATTTTATTTATTGGTATTTTATTATAAAAAATAAGTAAATCTTATCAAAAAACATTTGGTATCTTGCAATTTAAAAAGTAAATAGGTTTGTTTTACCTATATTGTTGTACCTATTATTTATTTTGGTTTTTCTACTTTCATAATGTAATATTTACATTTACCTTTTTTTAGAGTTATTTGAAAAAGTATTACTTACCTAAATGCGTTAAATAAGTAAACATTAAGACAATAACTTGCCAGGTACTTAAAAATAATTTTAACTTATTTCTCATCCTTGAATATTCATATTAAACCAAAACTATTATTTAGAATAATATGTGTTTCAACACACAGAATAGCTCGCACCTACGGTGTGTTAGCTAACTAGGTTTTTACCAAGGGTGTAACCGGAAATCGAACCTGGAAGGAAAAATCACTATATCCTTACGCCAAACGGATATTTAACATATTCACGTCATGATTAAAGAACATGTATAGCTAGTATATTTAAATTATAAAAAGGACAACTCACCTTTTTTATTAATAAAAGTTCTATGCCATCATAAAAATAGAATAAATTATAAATGCAAACCTTTTTGATGGTTGCATTTGCTAACAATATATGATAAGGCATTTGAATTAAGTAAAAAAAATTAAGTTCTATTGTTACCACAACGAAAAAAACACAACGGAGAGACGCTTTTTGAAAATTATTCGTATGTAAAAAGAGTAGATTTCAATAAAATATAACATTGAACCGTGTAATACTAACAATAAATAGATTAAAACGCATTTAAGATTTATTAACTGTACTAAATTTAAATTTACGAAAATGAGACGACCTTATTAACGATTTCATTATAATTATTCCAATTATACTTTATTGCTTCCTGTAATATTTACTTAGGTATATTACAGACCCAAGCTAATTGAAGTCTAGCCACAAAAAACATTAAAAGTTCTTGCCACCATAAAAATAGATTCCCTGAACAAATTTTAAATGCAAACCTTTTTGATAGTTGCATTTGCTAACAATATAATTAGCAATTTAGACTATTACTGCTTAAAAAAATATCACTCCGACAAAAACATTTATTAAAATTATTACAAAGATACAAATATTCTCAGTGCTAAAATTAAATAATCCGTAATTAAACAATGCTAGTGAACGTCCGTCCGATCCGATGGTAGCAAGCAAAAGAGGCCGATGCCCTGCCGGTGTCCCCGCTCGCCAGGTTGCGCTCCCCTCTCCGTCTCGTACCACCATCACGCCACTATGACGTCACAGCCGAAGACGCTTTTGAATTTTATTGGTATGTTTAAAGAGTGGTTTTGGATAAAATATGACATTAAACATTGTAAGTAATACTCACAAAAATGGATTTGAATGCTTTTAAGATTTATAAATTGTTAATTTATTTTTAAGCGTTTTTTTATTTTATTTAACTTTAATGCACTGAAAGTAGAAATGATGGGCTTAATGCCATAGGGTAATCTCGACATATAGGAAATGCAGTCAGCTAAATCAGTGGTAGAGTTTGACCTATGAAACTGTGAATTGCGACATTAATAATAAACGAAATAAAGTTTTGTATCCAGTCTATGTATGAAGAGCGCGTCATAGGGTACATTAAGGTGTTACTATAACATATTTATAACAAATTAATAATTGTCAGAGCATTTTTCTGTATTCAAGCGAAACCGTCAAAGGAATACGATAAAGTATATACTGATATATACATAGTCTGATTTACCTACGTAGAAGGTTTGTTTGTAAGTAAATAATTTTTATTTAAGATAGACTTAGAATTACACATGCAAAGCCGGGGCGAGTCATTAATCATACATAATATTTCATTCATTTATTAATTATTTTCAATAACGAGTAAGAAGTTACAACGGTATCTTATTACCATATCCGCCTGTGCGCTGACGCAAGTAATGCGGCTCGCTCTGTCAACAAGAATGTGTCTACGATGCAAAACTATCATAATTTAATTAACAAATAATAAATTATATTTTCAATAGGATAGTCGCGTAAGCAGTTGTTGTAGTGGTACAGTCAGCCTTATAAATATGTATACACTTTTAACTATAAAATAAGGTTGATGAAACGCTAAAGTGAAAACATGTTTTTGATGCTGGCTATACGTCACGGATCTTTTTAATGCTCCGCCCCATGACGTGATGCAATACTGGATTATGGATTGACATAAGGCCAGGTATACTTGTGTAATTAATTTTGGATCAGCAATTGATCTAAGTTTTTTGAAAACGTATATTAATTTACGGACCCTGTTAACTAAATTTTCAATGTGAGGTATGAAAGAGAGTGTTTCGTCTATTATAATTCCTAGATATTTCAAGTTATCAGTGCTAAGGATAGTAGGACAGTTACATGTGTTGACTACTGGGTTTTGGCAGTGATGTGCATTTAATTGAAAGTTATTAATATTACGATGGCGGTTGCGCATGCAGAAGTGTATGATTTTTGTTTTGTCAGTGTTTAAGGTTAGTAGGTTACAGTAAAGTGTAAAGCCAATTATTTACCATATTAAAGCCTAGCTGTGCATTTTCATATAACTCCGTGCAGGTTTTGCCTGTAAATATAAGCGCAGTATCGTCGGCGTAAGATATGATTTAACCATGCTCTATATTAAGGTTGCACAGGTCATTTATGTACACCAGGAACAGGGTTGGGCCCAGGATACTGCCTTGAGAAACACCAAATCCAGAGATTTGTTGATCATCACTTGTAGTATTTCCTATTCTTACACATTGGCTCCGATCATGCAAGTAGTCCGAAAGGAGTTGTAGCTGTGTTCCTCTTACACCCAGTGCCTCCAGTTTATTTAAAAGCAGAGAAACTGATACCGTATCAAAGGCTTTTGCTAAGTCTAGGAAAACTCCTAAGGTTTGGTTTCCCCTGCCAAGTTCCTGAGTGACAAATTCCGTCAAACTGTGCACTGCATCTGCCGTGGATAACTTGGCTCTAAAGCCAAATTGCATGGGTGAAAGATAACCATGCTTTTCTAAATAGTTCACTAGTCTATTGTTCGTCCGGGAGTGTACTAGCGAGCGCACGCATACTTCGCTCCGTTATAATTTAGTGTTGTGTATAACAGTTATCCCTATCGATATCGATTTGCATTGTGCGTACAATGCTTTGCATAGTCATTGAAAATGGATAAGTTCCTAGTCAGATCATCATCAATTCCAAATATCTCGTCAAAGCGGCAAGCTGATGACCCTTCTTCAGCAGCTCGGACAGCGAAGAGGCTGGCATTTGCTCGTTCTGTAGATAAGGGACGTCCGTCCTCCATATTCCACAAAAACAGCTTTGAGCCCCTTCAGACTGATGTCGAAACTGACTCCGATGTTGAAAGTATTGAAAGACCATCCATGGCGCAAAAGACTGGTCACATACCTCCAATTGTGTTATTAATCGATAGACTGGACTCATCAGAAAATCAAAGACGTAATATCCACATATACAAAGTCCTTCCACCTCAAATATCGTGGCAAAGGAAAACTAGCGGTCATATGCCACTCCTCAACAGCTCACCAGGCTCTCAAAGAAGGTCTGTTTAAAGAAAATGTAAATTTCCTAACCTATTCAAGGAAAGATGAAAAAACCCCTTAAACTCGTCATCTGCGGAATCCCGTCGACGGTGTGCGAAGATTTGCCCGCTGAATTGGCATCCATGGGATTTAATGACTCCAAAGTATCAGTAATGAAGACTAAAAGCCCTGTTGACTGTCCTCCTCTCCTAGTCAAGCTGGCTCCAGGATCTGACGCTAAAAAATTTCGGCAGATTAAATTCATCCTTGACTGCGTGGTCAGCATAGTAAGATATCGTCCCAACCGTACCCCCGGCACCCAATGCTTCCGCTGTCAGGCGTTCGGATATTCTTCAAAGAATTGTAACATGCCACCTCGTTGCATCAAATGCACTAACCAATATGCTGTCGGCGAGTGCCCTAAGAAGACCCGAAATGAGCCTGCAAAGTGCGTTAACTGCAATGAAAACCATCCGGCTAACTATAGGGAATGCAGTGCAAAGCTGGCCTATCTCCAACGCATTCGCGACCTTCGGGATCAGCAAAGAAAACCACGACAGCTTTTTATGGCCACGCAGGCTAACAAATCATGGGCTGATATTCTCAATACCCATAAGAATGTCCCGATGCCAAATCTTGTTAAAAGCCCCCAAATAAAACCTTTGATGCAGGAAACTATCCCTGTACACACCACCCAAGAATCTGTCACCGTCCCAAATGCACTAAATTATGATAATAAAACAAGTCCTCCGGAGCAACATACATCACCTTGCTATGACACGGCTACAAAGGAAATAATGGATATCCTGTCTACAATCAGGAAGATTAAATGTCAATTTGTCAACTGCAATTCAATGTTAGACAAAGTCATGCTGGTGCTAACGCACCTTGGTCACTGTGTGTAATGGTACTTGCTTTCTAAAGCTTCTGTGTTGGAACGCCGATGGTATCCGTTCCAAGATTCACGAGTTACTACACCTGGTAGGTGCCATTAACGTAGATATAATAGCTATAAGCGAATCTAGACTTAATCCAAACATTCGTATTTCAACGCCTGGATATGTAACCTACAGGCAAGATAGACATTGCATGACAGGTCGGGGGCAGGGTGTTATTTTAATGATAAAAGACAACATAAAACACTCCCCTATAGACCTGCCGAATACCCAACATCTCGAGGCTGTAGGTATCAAGGTCTCCATTTCGGGCATTGATTACATAATAGTGTCGGCGTATCAGTCACCAAATCTTCCGTTCATAACTAAAGACCTAGATAATATTCTAGCCATTGGCAGTCGAGTTGTAGTCATGGGAGACCTCAATGCTAATCATGACCTATGGATTCCTGGCATAAATAATGCCCACGGGAGGAAACTATTTGGGCACATGTTGTCGAATGACTTCCAAATCCACGCAAGTGGCACGCCTACTCTCATTCATTACCGGAGTGAATTAACACCCACCAATCCTAACCTAGTTATCACTCAAAACATAAATAACATTAGCACGATTGAGGCCATGAATTCACTGTCATCGAATCATTTACCTCTGTTCTTCGCCATTGAAGGACAACCATCCGTGAAACCACCAGTAACGTTCTTTCAGTACAATAAGGCTGATTGGAAAAAGTTCCATTCCCATCTTAATGATAAAATCACACTTAATGCAACAACCTTTGTAACTACGAAGGACATCGACTCCTCTCTTGACTCCTTCAACCAGGCCTTAATTGAAGCTAGAAATGTATGTGTTCCTAGGAAAATACTCAGCATCTCCAAAGATTCTAAGCTGCCATGGTATATACAGAAGTTAATTAAACTTCGAAACCGGCTTAGACGAGGAAGACGGGAAGAAAGAAAGTTCCGGAACCACAGCACAGCCTTACTTTGTAGGAACCGGGGTAAAACTTTTAGTACTCTGTCTAGTTCTACCTCACTTGATGCTGTTAGTTCGTCCAGCCGTTCCAGGAATTCAACTGAGTCGTTGTATGTGTTGAAACTTAGATTCCACTTGGACATTATATTATCGCTCTGTTCTGCGTTGTTTGACATGTTTGGCTTGTTATTTATTGTTTCTTCGTCTACCTTTTTGTCTTGTGACATCTGTGCGTCTTCAAATTCTGTGTCTGGTTCGCTGGTCGAGTTTTCAGCGGGTTGGATTAATATCTGCGGTGGCGACGTTGGCTGGATATCTGTCCTTATCGCCTCGGCGAGATCGTGCCGTAGATCTCGTACTGTCAAGCCTTCGGTTTGTAGATTTCTTTTTTTACACTCCTCTTCGAGTTCGTGTTTCGTCAGGTAGTAGATCCACGACGTGGGTGGATTGGACATGCGGTCAGTCGGTCGTTCGTTGGGTTATTGGTCAATGTAACCTAATTTGGTCACTCCCTGGACGTTGCGCTCTTTCGGCAGTCTGCCTGGGTGCGACGTCCTGGTAAGCGGCCTTTCCCCGAAGGTTTTTTATGAGTTTTTCCGTTGGGCGCCAATGTAACGGGGTACCCTTACGGCTAGCTCACCTGAGTAGCCCGTTAACATGTAGGAACTAATTTAGGCCATTGTCCGCGGCTTGCGGTAAGGGATGTGTGCCTACTTAAGGTTATCCTACGGGGAATATTGACCAATGGAAACACACGGTTAAATAACAACAAACGGTAATCTATATTTTTCTTTCCACAAAGGTTTTTGCTTATAACTAGGTTCACTCTTAGATCTAGGCGCGACGCGGTTTCGCGATTACTGCGAGGGTAGGAGTATGACGCCAGAGGGGCGTTTACTGACGCGCTTCGAAATAGGGTTACGGTCGGCGGCGGTACGGTAGGCGTTAGTGCGGACGTTGGATTCGGGATAGTTCGGGAAGGGGTAGGTTAGGGATGCGAACGAAGGACTGCGCGCCTCGGAGGGCCGGCTACAGTCGCGGTCGAACGCAGGGTTGGGGAAGGATCGGGAGAGGGTAGTTTAGGGATGCGAACGAAGGACTGCGCGCCTCGGAGGGTCGGCTACAGTTGCGGTCGAACGCAGGGTTGAGGAAGGATCGGGAGAGGGTAGTTTAGGGATGCGAACGAAGGACTGCGCGCCTCGGAGGGCCGACTACAGTCGCGGTCGAACGCAGGGTTGGGGAAGGATCGGGAGAGGGTAGTTTAGGGATGCGAACGAAGGACTGCGCGCCTCGGAGGGCCGGCTACAGTCGCGGTCGAACGCAGGTTTGGGGAAGGATCAGGAGGGTCGGTACGGTACGGTAGACGTTGCGCGGACGGACGTCTTGCTAACGCAGTGACTCCCGAGCGAATGCACACCGGACTTTTTTTTTTTTTTTTTGTATGGACGGACCTATCGCTGAGTGCCTTTGAGGAAGACATTCGTCAGCTTAACCCGGGCAGTTGTGGCGTGCGCTGAAGGCGCACAGCCTAGGTCCGCCCCGCTAGCGGTCGCCGCGACTCGGCCGAGTGTGAGCCCCATAATAGCAGGCGTGATCAGGCCAATGTGGAGTGCAAAAGGCTACCAAGCGGCGAACCCGCTAGTGGTGGCGCCGACGGGATCGGAACTGCCGAAACAGGCCGGACCGCTGCCGGGCTCCTTTCTAGTGGGCCCGATCTGGGGGTGAGTCGGACTCTGGCCTCAAGGGCGCCTCTATAGGCTCGGACCTCGGCTTGGGCCGTCGTCCGTAGGGTGGGCAGGGGAAAAACGGCCAGGCACATGTCTGTGTCGGCCGAAATGAAATACGGGACCTCGCACCCTTCGGCGGGTGCGGTGATGCGAACTAAAATGTTGTGCAGTACTTGAAGTGCTTAAGGCCGTGTTGGCTGTTGTTCTACAGTACGCGGTGTAGGAATCGTCAGGGTCGTCCAGAACGTGCCGAGGCCGACGGAGTCGGGCAGCCACACCGGACTGGCCGCTGCAGTGCCTTATATAGGCCTTGCGGCGGTCGCTTCAGTATGGCAATCGGATTCGGTAGGGTTATCGGGTGGCTTCGTAACTTGGACGGGTTGTCATGCCGCCGGTCTACGTCACAGTTTCAAATAGATATATTGCAAGAAGTATTAATGTTTTTTTTATTTCTACTATATGACTGATTATTAGAGCTCTCAAACTATAATTTAGGCTACAAAAAAGTAACGAAAAGAAGAAATGAAAATTTGCCACCGTAATTAGGCAAAAATCGATATTGTTGAAATTGACCCATACATTGTCTGTGGTCTGAACTAACGCGTTTTATTAGGTTATGGGCCCAGTCCCAGATTTTTTCAAAAATTAAAGTAAAATTCGGTAATGCGCGGTCTTAAAAACTGAACAATAACTTTTCAGTGTCCAAACAGTGTGTGCGTAAGAAAAAATTGAAAGTTGCTCGAAAAATTGTACGTGTTGCACGCTACTCGTTTCCGCAACGTTTTTTTCCACATGGCGGGAAGTTACATCGTTTGCCAAAATATAAAGTTTTATAACAAACTTAAAGGGTCTTGTCTATATTCTGGGTGATATTAATCTTAATAGCGCATCGCTAAATGTTTGTAACTATTATTGTTACTTTACTTCGTTCTGTAATTTATCTGATCGAAATAATATTCATAGCACATATGGAGGAAAACTGGATGTCGTGTTGGTCCGGGAGTGTAGTGATACGGTAGATGTGCAGGGTTCGGAGGGTGGAGGAATAGTGCGCGTGGATCCATACCACCCGCCGCTCGACATTACAATACATTTCGCACCGTCTGACAGTGTCAAACCTATTCCAACCAGCAACGTGGACTCCACTAGGGATTGGAATTTTAACAAATGTTAGGTTTATTGATATTTAACTTGAATTTTACTCGATATTTGGTTTCTGAACGAACCTATAGGAAATTGTTTATTTTTACTGGCAACACCGAATATTGAAAGACAAACGGTTTTGACTAAAATGGCGAATCGGGTCACTGACTCACTTTTGCTCGGGCGCTCGTCGTGGACGGACGACTGGAGAAACTGTACTAGTGTTTGATTGTAGAAGAAATAAACTACACCTTTGGAAATTAAATGTGAGTATTATTACAATTCAGAAGTGGGATACACCTACTTGCTAATCTCGTTTTAAAATAACTTTGGAGTAACGAAAAGTGACTTATCTTCTTTTTCAATATGAAATTAATTAATTCTTAGTTGATTTTGAACGAATAATGTCTGCGTTTATCTATATTTCTTACAATATACGAGTAATTAAATTTAGCAACGATTATTTATCATTCATCGTTTTACTCTAAATATTGTCATTCTAACCTCGCCTAAGTACTGTGTCAACCCTCGACGAAGGTTTGTTGAATATCAATAGTTTAAATCCTGTAACGTTTTCCTGGGATTATGCGTGGGGTCTACGGGGGCCAAAATTTTGTTATTTTTGAGCTAGGACGCATCGTTTTCGAGGTTTTTGATTTTTAAATAATACCATTCATTTTTACGCTTAATAATGTCGTTCTACCCTCGTTGATAATATAGTTTCAACCCCCGATAAAGATCTGTTGAAGATCATTAGTTTAAATACGGTTTACGTGTTCCGGGCATCACGTGTGGGGTCTACGGGGGCCAAAATTTTGTTATTTTTGAGCTAGGACGCATCGTTTTCGAGATTTTTGATTTTTAAATAATACCATTAATTTTTACGCTTAATAATGTCGTTCTACCCTCGTTGATAATATAGTTTCAACCCTCGATAAAGATCTGTTGAAGATCATTAGATTAAATACGGTTTACGTGTTCCGGGCATCACGTGTGAGGTCTACGGGGGCCAAAATTTTGTTATTTTTGAGCTAGGACGCACCGTTTTCGAGATATTAAATTCTTAAGTAATACCGATATTATTATTACCCCTATTCATGAATATGATCAACACAGCTTATGTTTTCGAGTTTCAGAATAATGCCGCACGAAGAGGAATTACCACCGCTGCGACGTCTAGCTACGCCTGAGAGACAGAATGCGGGCAGTAGCCGAGAATCGATACGGCGAAGCCGCAGCGGCACACGGCGTGAAAGCTATGGATATCGTAGCCGAAGCAGACTACGAAGTGTGGATCGACATCAAGGGCGTCACAAAAGCTTACTGGAAAAGGAGCTAGACCTGGATCGTGAGCATCAACGACTTCGCGAACGAGAAGATGATTTGAGGAGAGAACGAAGCCTTCTTCAACGCGTAGAACCTGAAAGGGAGCAACCGGGACGCAACGAGCAGCGGCATCGCGAACGACGAGAGGAGTCACGGCGCACTTTGGGCACCCAACGGTCCCGCAGTCCGGAGGTTCGACGAGCACGCAGCAGGCGGGTCGAGAAAGACAACGAGCAGGCGCGAAAATCTAAACGGTCAGTCAGTCCTACTTTCTCAGCGTCAGACGTCATTAACATGATAAAATCTCTTAGTAATATTAAAGCTCAAGTTCAGCCGCCCACGTTGGCCACTCAGACTCATAATAATAATAGCATCAGTTCCAAAAATATTTTGCTAGATTTCGACCCTTCTTCAAAGTGTCAACGTATAGACGTTTGGCTAATGAAAGTGAATGAGTGTGCCACCGTGTACGGATGGGACGAAAAGACGATAATTCACTTTGCCATGCAAAAACTCCAGGGATTGGCTAAGACGTGGTATGAAAGTCTCAATTTAATACTGTTTACATGGTCCGAATGGCAGCAAAAGCTGTTAAACGCCTTTCCTTTTGAGCAAAACTTTGGCCAATCCCTGGAGGACATGCTAAGGCGAAGGAGTAGGTACAACGAACCCCTCGAAATATATTATTATGAAAAATTGGCTTTACTGAACCGGTGTGACATCGATGGCAAACGCGCGGTAGAGTGAATTATACACGGCTTAAATAACAAAACTATGCGATCCGGTGCTAATGCGTTGCGATGTACCCAACCAGACCAACTACTACCGTTCTTAATGAGCAACAAAGAGGTCCAGCAACCATTTGATCGTAGTAATAATCGGGGTAGGCCTGGCAATGTCGGAAATAACTCGATTGTCCGCCTGAGTAGGACTAATATGAATAATAATCCGGATTTATATTGCTATAACTGTAAGGAGAAGGGACACCCTTACCTTAAATGCCCAAAACCTTTAATTCAGTGTTCAAAGTGCCGTAAGTTTGGTCACAAGTCGGAACATTGCATGATTAGATCTGAGAAGGTTAGTGTCAATAATAATGATGCCACAGTACGTAAAACAATGCAAATTTTAACGTCGGGAGCGAATTCTAAATTTATAAGAGAATGCAAAGTAAACAATGTCCCATTCAAATCATTTATAGACTTCGGTAGTGAGGTTACCCTTCTTGCCCGATCGGCTGCCTTAACTTTAGGGGTAACGTGTGACAATCATCCTATACCCCTAAAGGGTTTTGGTAATGACGTTATCCAGTCTTCAGGGGGCGTTGAGGTAGAACTAGAAATTGATGGCGTAAATGCTAAGGTACTATGTCAGGTAGTTGATGATAAGTTTCTCGACTTTCTATTGCTGGTAGGGCTGTCTTATACCGAACAGCCTCATATTGTCGTGTATAAAGATGCAGAACAATTAAAGTTCTCAAATGTTAACCACGAACTACCATTTCCGACATTTGACGAGTCGCAAGACTTGACTGTTAAAGTGTACGCTATGGCTGATACCATTATTTATGGCTCGGCCGTTATTAAAGCTTTTACCAATCCTATAATAGATGGGAACATTGTTTTAAATGGAAAGGTTATAGGCAAACCTAATCAACAGTTTAGTGTTCATGGGGGTATTTATAAAGTTAGGGAAGGGCAGCTTAACCTGCTTATTACCCCTCTGGTGAAATGCTGTCAACTTTACGAAGGAAGCATTTTGGGTAGGGGCACAAGGGTTAATATAGTTAATCGAGTTTGCGAAGCAGCCGAAGATATTCGACAGCTAGATTGCGAGAACATAAATGCAGGGAAGGTTCACATAGGCAGTTCGGTAAGCGAAGAGAATAAAGAAAAACTACTTAAGCTATTAGGGGACTATAAACACTGTTTTGCGTCAACTTTGAAGGAACTGGGATGTACTCACGTAACAGAGATGCAAATAGAGTTAAACAGTAAGAAGCCCGTGGTTTTTCGTCCCTATAGGTTGTCGCATAAAGAGCGTGAACAGGTTAGGGAGATGGTAGGGGAAATGCTAGAGGCTAGCATTATCCGAGAGTCGGTTTCTGAATATGCAAGCCCTATAATTCTGGTACGAAAAAAGGATGGCAGGCAGAGGCTATGCGTTGACTATAGACTTTTAAATTCTGTCACAGCAAAAGAGCGCTACCCTATGCCTGTCATTGAGGACGAGGTTGCCAGATTATCAGGGCAGGCATGTTTCGTTACCTTAGATATGTCCTCTGGCTATTATCAAGTCCCCATAACAGAAGACTCTAAGCACCTTACGTCGTTTGTCACCCCGGACGGCCAATATGAGTTCAATCGGATGCCGTTCGGGTTGGCTAACGCACCAGCTGTTTTTCAGCGCATGATAAATAAGGTACTAGGGTCTGCCAGGTTTACGGAAGCAACTGCTTATATCGACGATATTTTGATATACGGAAAGAACGAGGACGAATGCTTGGCGAGATTGGAAAAAGTATTGCGTTTGATTGAGGAGGCAAATTTGAAATTGAACCTATCAAAGTGTAGTTTTCTTCAGGACAAAATTATTTATCTAGGCTATGAAATCAGTGCGGCAGGTGTTCGTCCCGGCGATAAAAAGATTCAATCTGTTATGGATTTCCCTCGTCCTACAAATGCGCACTCAGTTCGTCAGTTCCTTGGATTAGTAGGGTATTTTAGGAAATTTATAAGGAACTTTGCAACGTTGGCACACCCATTAAATAAATTGCTTAAGAAAGACGCAGATTGGGTTTGGACCCATAAACAGGAAGTGGCATTTCAAAATCTTAAGGAAAGGTTAGTCAAAAGGCCCATATTGGCAATTTACGACCCTGGCGCTGACACAGAATTACACACCGACGCTAGTAAGGTCGGAGTTGGTGGGATTCTGTTGCAGAAGGCTGCGGGTAGTGAATGCTTCCAGCCCGTAGCATACTACAGCCGTCAGACGTCCCCGGAAGAAAAGAATTTTCATGCTTTCGAACTGGAGACTCTTGCTGTAGTATGTTCCTTTAGGAAATTTAGGGTTTATTTACTTGGTCTGAACTTTAAAATTGTCACGGACTGTAGCGCTCTACGCTCGACGTTTTCTAAGCCCGATTTGATTCCACGCATAGCTCGCTGGTGGCTTTTGCTGCAGGAATTCCAGTGTTCTATTGAGTATCGAGCGGGAATCAAAATGGCACACGTAGACGCGTTGTCCCGAAATCCCACCCTCGAAAATAGCGTTGGAGTTGAATCTGAACCATATCCGAGTGTAATGACAATAAGTAGTCATGATTGGCTTCACACGTTACAGTTAGGGGACTCTGAGCTTTGTCGAATTCGAGGCATTCTCGGTTGCAATATGGATGCCGATAAATTAAAATATATATGGGATAACTACGTGATGAAAAACAATGGCCTGTATAAGTGTGTAGATGGGGATAAGGAAGATTTGCGTTGGGTTGTGCCAAAGGGCGCAAGGTGGCAACTTTGTCGCATGAACCATGACGATATTGGTCATTTCGGAGTTGAGAAAACTCTGGAGCGTCTTCGCAAAACCTATTGGTTTCCCGGGATGTCCAAGTTCGTCAAGAAATACATTCAAGCGTGTATCCAATGTGCGTATGCTAAAAAGTCCAATAAAAACGAAGGGCATCTACACGTGATAACCGAAGTGGAAGTGCCATTTCATACTATACATGTTGACCACCTTGGGCCCTTTGTAAGATCAAAAAGGGGGAATTCTTACATACTCGTTATAGTAGATGCGTTCACAAAATTTATTTTCATCAGACCAGTTCGTAACACCAAATCCCAAATCGCGATTAGGGTACTTGACGACATATTTTATACTTTTCGCAACCCAGACCGTATAATTAGTGATCGGGGGTCATATTTCACGTCACACGCTTTTAAACGATTTTGTTTGGATAAGGGCATACGTCATGTATTAAACGCCGTGTCTAGTCCGAGGTCTAACGGCCAGGTAGAACGTTGTAATCGCACAATACTAAATTCATTGACAGCTCAGAACTTAAATTTTGACGAAAAGGACTGGGATGATAGGGTGGGCAGGGTACAATGGGGGATGAATAATACGCGCCAGAAAACGACCGGTAGGACACCGACCGAGGTTATGTTCGGAACAAGTATGAACGCTGAAATAGATCCAAGAATGAACGAAGTTGTACATGAGACTCGCGAGAATGTCGATTTAGTAACTATGCGTGAATGCGTCAAAGATAGGATAGACGAGGAACAGGAGAAGCAAAAACTCACCTACGACAAAAATCGACGTCCCGCTAGGATATATGCGGAGGGCGAACTCGTCAAAATTACTAGAACTTCTTTTGCTAATGACGGCAAGAGCAAAAAGCTCCTTTCTCCCTTTATAGGACCATACCGTGTAATAGCCGTTTTGGGTAACGACCGTTATAGGGTGGCTGCAATACCTGGGTTGACTAGCACCAAAAGTAAACGCCAAACCACCGTTGCTGCCGATAGGATGTCACCCTGGGTTCATGTGGCCGCTTTAGATGTCAATCAGAATAATTGCGAGGAACTTAGTTCCAACTCTAGCGATACAGATAGTTAACTTGATTAGTAGGCTTTAACGTTATCCTTGTACTCGTATATTATGATTTCGTATGTATCTTGTAAGATTAAAACTAATGCTTAAATATATAATTTGTTTATTATCGTCAAGTGTTAAAAGTATCATGTTATTAAATATAATAAAAACTGTAATTAAATAATATTTAGGGTTGTATTTATACAATGCTAGTATATTTACAGAATTAGTCTACACTGTATATTGTGTTTAGGTTCATAAAAGTAATACAATTAGGAACTTGACCGAATTGCATAATAATAACAAGATGGTTGTGTAATGATTTTTATTATTTACGAAGGCTATTAGAATTGTTGGATTATAAGTTAAAATGCATAAAAAATATCTAAGAGTTTATTGTGTTAATTTATACGTGGGTGTTAACTTACTTATTTTGATATGGTTAAAGCTGGGTTATTAGGTTTTTAAAATTTTTTATGTTGTTCGTCTTGTGTTAATGTCCGAGTAACCAATACAATACAATGTATTAGCAGTTAGAAAAATAAATATATTGAAGAATTAATGGGTTCATAGATAGTTCATGCAAGGAAAGTGGTTTGTGTGTGTGACGACCATGAGAAGGAGGGTTCATGGTCTTAATTGTTCTCTTTGTTAAAAAAAAAAGAACCTTGCAGGAAGGAGGGTCTGCAAGATGTAGAATGTGTAAATAGTCGTAAGAAGGAGGGTTTACGACTAAGCCTGGTTTTTTTTTACAAGATGTAACTTGCAAGAAGGAGGGTTTGCAAGAGTCATGTTGTTGTAGCCATGAAAGTATTTTTTTTTAAGCAGTTAAATTATTACTTTTTTTTTTTTGTAAAGTGACTCGATTAGCCAAATGTTAGGTTTATTGGTGCATGGGGACATGCACCACGTCAGGATGGACGAATGTTAGGTTTATTGATATTTGACTTGAATTTTACTCGATGTTTGGTTTCTGAACGAACCTATAGGAAATTGTTTATTTTTACTGGCAACACCGAATATTGAAAGACAAACGGTTTTGACTAAAATGGCGAATCGGGTCACTGACTCACTTTTGCTCGGGCGCTCGTCGTGGACGGACGACTGGAGAAACTGTACTAGTGTTTGATTGTAGAAGAAATAAACTACACCTTTGGAAATTAAATGTGAGTATTATTACAATTCAGAAGTGGGATACACCTACTTGCTAATCTCGTTTTAAAATAACTTTGGAGTAACGAAAAGTGACTTATCTTCTTTTTCAATATGAAATTAATTAATTCTTAGTTGATTTTGAACGAATAATGTCTGCGTTTATCTATATTTCTTACAATATACGAGTAATTAAATTTAGCAACGATTATTTATCATTCATCGTTTTACTCTAAATATTGTCATTCTAACCTCGCCTAAGTACTGTGTCAACCCTCGACGAAGATCTGTTGAAGATCATTAGTTTAAATACGGTTTACGTGTTCCGGGCATCACGTGTGGGGTCTACGGGGGCCAAAATTTTGTTATTTTTGAGCTAGGACGCATCGTTTTCGAGATTTTTGATTTTTAAATAATACCATTAATTTTTACGCTTAATAATGTCGTTCTACCCTCGTTGATAATATAGTTTCAACCCTCGATAAAGATCTGTTGAAGATCATTAGATTAAATACGGTTTACGTGTTCCGGGCATCACGTGTGAGGTCTACGGGGGCCAAAATTTTGTTATTTTTGAGCTAGGACGCACCGTTTTCGAGATATTAAATTCTTAAGTAATACCGATATTATTATTACCCCTATTCATGAATATGATCAACACAGCTTATGTTTTCGAGTTTCAGAATAATGCCGCACGAAGAGGAATTACCACCGCTGCGACGTCTAGCTACGCCTGAGAGACAGAATGCGGGCAGTAGCCGAGAATCGATACGGCGAAGCCGCAGCGGCACACGGCGTGAAAGCTATGGATATCGTAGCCGAAGCAGACTACGAAGTGTGGATCGACATCAAGGGCGTCACAAAAGCTTACTGGAAAAGGAGCTAGACCTGGATCGTGAGCATCAACGACTTCGCGAACGAGAAGATGATTTGAGGAGAGAACGAAGCCTTCTTCAACGCGTAGAACCTGAAAGGGAGCAACCGGGACGCAACGAGCAGCGGCATCGCGAACGACGAGAGGAGTCACGGCGCACTTTGGGCACCCAACGGTCCCGCAGTCCGGAGGTTCGACGAGCACGCAGCAGGCGGGTCGAGAAAGACAACGAGCAGGCGCGAAAATCTAAACGGTCAGTCAGTCCTACTTTCTCAGCGTCAGACGTCATTAACATGATAAAATCTCTTAGTAATATTAAAGCTCAAGTTCAGCCGCCCACGTTGGCCACTCAGACTCATAATAATAATAGCATCAGTTCCAAAAATATTTTGCTAGATTTCGACCCTTCTTCAAAGTGTCAACGTATAGACGTTTGGCTAATGAAAGTGAATGAGTGTGCCACCGTGTACGGATGGGACGAAAAGACGATAATTCACTTTGCCATGCAAAAACTCCAGGGATTGGCTAAGACGTGGTATGAAAGTCTCAATTTAATACTGTTTACATGGTCCGAATGGCAGCAAAAGCTGTTAAACGCCTTTCCTTTTGAGCAAAACTATGGCCAATCCCTGGAGGACATGCTAAGGCGAAGGAGTAGGTACAACGAACCCCTCGAAATATATTATTATGAAAAATTGGCTTTACTGAACCGGTGTGACATCGATGGCAAACGCGCGGTAGAGTGAATTATACACGGCTTAAATAACAAAACTATGCGATCCGGTGCTAATGCGTTGCGATGTACCCAACCAGACCAACTACTACCGTTCTTAATGAGCAACAAAGAGGTCCAGCAACCATTTGATCGTAGTAATAATCGGGGTAGGCCTGGCAATGTCGGAAATAACTCGATTGTCCGCCTGAGTAGGACTAATATGAATAATAATCCGGATTTATATTGCTATAACTGTAAGGAGAAGGGACACCCTTACCTTAAATGCCCAAAACCTTTAATTCAGTGTTCAAAGTGCCGTAAGTTTGGTCACAAGTCGGAACATTGCATGATTAGATCTGAGAAGGTTAGTGTCAATAATAATGATGCCACAGTACGTAAAACAATGCAAATTTTAACGTCGGGAGCGAATTCTAAATTTATAAGAGAATGCAAAGTAAACAATGTCCCATTCAAATCATTTATAGACTTCGGTAGTGAGGTTACCCTTCTTGCCCGATCGGCTGCCTTAACTTTAGGGGTAACGTGTGACAATCATCCTATACCCCTAAAGGGTTTTGGTAATGACGTTATCCAGTCTTCAGGGGGCGTTGAGGTAGAACTAGAAATTGATGGCGTAAATGCTAAGGTACTATGTCAGGTAGTTGATGATAAGTTTCTCGACTTTCTATTGCTGGTAGGGCTGTCTTATACCGAACAGCCTCATATTGTCGTGTATAAAGATGCAGAACAATTAAAGTTCTCAAATGTTAACCACGAACTACCATTTCCGACATTTGACGAGTCGCAAGACTTGACTGTTAAAGTGTACGCTATGGCTGATACCATTATTTATGGCTCGGCCGTTATTAAAGCTTTTACCAATCCTATAATAGATGGGAACATTGTTTTAAATGGAAAGGTTATAGGCAAACCTAATCAACAGTTTAGTGTTCATGGGGGTATTTATAAAGTTAGGGAAGGGCAGCTTAACCTGCTTATTACCCCTCTGGTGAAATGCTGTCAACTTTACGAAGGAAGCATTTTGGGTAGGGGCACAAGGGTTAATATAGTTAATCGAGTTTGCGAAGCAGCCGAAGATATTCGACAGCTAGATTGCGAGAACATAAATGCAGGGAAGGTTCACATAGGCAGTTCGGTAAGCGAAGAGAATAAAGAAAAACTACTTAAGCTATTAGGGGACTATAAACACTGTTTTGCGTCAACTTTGAAGGAACTGGGATGTACTCACGTAACAGAGATGCAAATAGAGTTAAACAGTAAGAAGCCCGTGGTTTTTCGTCCCTATAGGTTGTCGCATAAAGAGCGTGAACAGGTTAGGGAGATGGTAGGGGAAATGCTAGAGGCTAGCATTATCCGAGAGTCGGTTTCTGAATATGCAAGCCCTATAATTCTGGTACGAAAAAAGGATGGCAGGCAGAGGCTATGCGTTGACTATAGACTTTTAAATTCTGTCACAGCAAAAGAGCGCTACCCTATGCCTGTCATTGAGGACGAGGTTGCCAGATTATCAGGGCAGGCATGTTTCGTTACCTTAGATATGTCCTCTGGCTATTATCAAGTCCCAATAACAGAAGACTCTAAGCACCTTACGTCGTTTGTCACCCCGGACGGCCAATATGAGTTCAATCGGATGCCGTTCGGGTTGGCTAACGCACCAGCTGTTTTTCAGCGCATGATAAATAAGGTACTAGGGTCTGCCAGGTTTACGGAAGCAACTGCTTATATCGACGATATTTTGATATACGGAAAGAACGAGGACGAATGCTTGGCGAGATTGGAAAAAGTATTGCGTTTGATTGAGGAGGCAAATTTGAAATTGAACCTATCAAAGTGTAGTTTTCTTCAGGACAAAATTATTTATCTAGGCTATGAAATCAGTGCGGCAGGTGTTCGTCCCGGCGATAAAAAGATTCAATCTGTTATGGATTTCCCTCGTCCTACAAATGCGCACTCAGTTCGTCAGTTCCTTGGATTAGTAGGGTATTTTAGGAAATTTATAAGGAACTTTGCAACGTTGGCACACCCATTAAATAAATTGCTTAAGAAAGACGCAGATTGGGTTTGGACCCATAAACAGGAAGTGGCATTTCAAAATCTTAAGGAAAGGTTAGTCAAAAGGCCCATATTGGCAATTTACGACCCTGGCGCTGACACAGAATTACACACCGGCGCTAGTAAGGTCGGAGTTGGTGGGATTCTGTTGCAGAAGGCTGCGGGTAGTGAATGCTTCCAGCCCGTAGCATACTACAGCCGTCAGACGTCCCCGGAAGAAAAGAATTTTCATGCTTTCGAACTGGAGACTCTTGCTGTAGTATGTTCCTTTAGGAAATTTAGGGTTTATTTACTTGGTCTGAACTTTAAAATTGTCACGGACTGTAGCGCTCTACGCTCGACGTTTTCTAAGCGCGATTTGATTCCACGCATAGCTCGCTGGTGGCTTTTGCTGCAGGAATTCCAGTGTTCTATTGAGTATCGAGCGGGAATCAAAATGGCACACGTAGACGCGTTGTCCCGAAATCCCACCCTCGAAAATAGCGTTGGAGTTGAATCTGAACCATATCCGAGTGTAATGACAATAAGTAGTCATGATTGGCTTCACACGTTACAGTTAGGGGACTCTGAGCTTTGTCGAATTCGAGGCATTCTCGGTTGCAATATGGATGCCGATAAATTAAAATATATATGGGATAACTACGTGATGAAAAACAATGGCCTGTATAAGTGTGTAGATGGGGATAAGGAAGATTTGCGTTGGGTTGTGCCAAAGGGCGCAAGGTGGCAACTTTGTCGCATGAACCATGACGATATTGGTCATTTCGGAGTTGAGAAAACTCTGGAGCGTCTTCGCAAAACCTATTGGTTTCCCGGGATGTCCAAGTTCGTCAAGAAATACATTCAAGCGTGTATCCAATGTGCGTATGCTAAAAAGTCCAATAAAAACGAAGGGCATCTACACGTGATAACCGAAGTGGAAGTGCCATTTCATACTATACATGTTGACCACCTTGGGCCCTTTGTAAGATCAAAAAGGGGGAATTCTTACATACTCGTTATAGTAGATGCGTTCACAAAATTTATTTTCATCAGACCAGTTCAGACCAGAATTCAACCCCGATAAGCAAGATTCCGATGCACAATCGTGGTGCACAATGGCTGACTTGTGTTTGGATGAAAATGCAGTGCAAGGCGGCCAGCTTATTTTGATGATCAGCAAGGCGTTAAAAGGCTCAGCATCAACGTGGCTATCGCAGATAACCTATCCAGGTATGACTTGGGCCCAATTTAAAGAATTATTTATGGCCCGATTTGTTAGTTTGGAAACATCGGCGGCTACCCTCATTAATTTGAGTAACGACAAACCGAAAGAAAATGAGACCTATGCCGCCTACGCCAGTCGTCTTGTTACGTCATTGCTTAGCCGATGGAAAAATGCGAGCATTGAACAAATTGCAGTGTCGACAGTTGTCTCTCATTTGGCACAAATTGATACTCGCCTGCAACGACTTGCTTTCACAACGGAGCTTACAACACGTCATCAATTGCAACAAGAGCTTCAAGCTTTCTCCTACCTGAAGCGGAAGATCCCTATGGATGCCCGGCCAGACGTTTCTAACGAAAAACGACCGAAGTTTACATCGCAATCGCAGATCAAGTGTCATGCCTGTGGCAAACTGGGCCATAAGCAAGCGGATTGTCGTACGAGGAAGACTGAAGCGAAGAAACCTATTCCTGCGCCAGCTGCAACGAGTGCTGTTCAACGCCAACAACCCAGTGGCAGCTCTGTGGTCTGCTACAAGTGCGGTACCCAGAGCCACATCGCCAGTCGCTGCACAGCCGGCGGTTCCAGCGTAGCAGCCCCGGCGGATAAACGAGTCGACCTGTGCGAGGTCGAGCCCCCATCCGGAACATTGAATCACTTTGGTGAGTGTTTCAAATTTGACTTTGACTCTGGAGCTGAGTGTTCGTTAATTAAAGAGAGCGTTGTATGTAAATTTAGAGGCAAACGAATCAATAATTTGATTTCATTAATCGGTATTGGCAATAAAAATGTAAACAGTACTTTGCAAATATTATGTCAGGTAGAAATTAATAATTTCGCGACTGAAATTTTATTCCACGTCCTGCCTGATGCTTATTTACGTAGTGATATTTTAATAGGCCGTGAGGTTTTAAATAACGGGTTTTGTGTAAGCATGACTGCAACTGAATTTACTTTGACGAAAGATAGGAATGTGAAAGCGTGTAACGCAACGCAGGTATGTACGTCTACGAATAATTTCGATAGAATTGAGTATGACACTGATATCTCGGCCGATAGGGTATGCGAGTTTGAAAATATTTTGAAACAATATTCTGAATATTTAATTAACGGTTTCCCAACTTCTCGCGTAAATACTGGAGAGTTATTTATTAGGCTGGTAGACCCTAGTCGTACAGTACAAAGACGTCCGTATAGGTTATCGCCGGATGAACGTCAGGTTATGCGCGATAGGGTTGAAGAATTATTACAAGCTAAAATAATTAGACCTAGCAATTCGCCTTTCGCTAGCCCTGCTCTTCTAGTAAAAAAACATGACGGATCTGACCGCATGTGTATAGACTACAGGGAATTGAATACGAATACTGTACCAGATCGTTATCCACTGCCTTTAATTTCTGACCAGATCTCACGATTACATGGTGCTAATTTCTTCACAAAACTCGACTGCGCAAGTGGCTTCCATTTAATACCTGTCCAGACGGAATCGGTTGAGCGCACTGCCTTCATCACACCTGATGGGCAGTACGAGTTTTTGACTATGCCCTTTGGGCTCCGTAATGCAATTTCTGTTTTCCAACGCGCAATCATAAATGCCTTAGGTAATCTTGCTAACCAGTACGTGGTGGTATACGTTGATGATATTTTAATCGTTTCTGAGTCGGTGGAACAAGGTCTAGAAAGGCTGCAGGTTGTGCTTGATAAGCTCACAAAGGCTGGATTCTCGCTGAATCTTAAAAAACGCTCTTTCCTTAAGACGCGTGTCGAATTCTTGGGGTATGAGGTAGAAGCAGGTGAGGTTAAACCAAATAAGCGCAAGATAGAAGCCCCTATCATCATTGCCTTCACCCCAGACAATTACGCAGGTAAGACAATTTGTAGGGTTGGCTACTTACTTTCGCCAGTTTGTGCCTAACTTTTCTCGCCTTTTGGGACCGATCTATAAACTCACCTCGGGTAAGTGTCCTTTTGAGTGGACGCCCAAATGTGAGGAAGTGAGGCAGAAGGTGATTGACATCTTGACCAATGAGCCCGTGCTCATGATTTTTGACCCACAGTACCCAGCTGAGCTTCATACGGACGCAAGTGCCGAGGGCTATGGAGCGATATTATTCCAAAATGTAGATGGTAAGCGGCGGCCAGTGGCTTATTTCAGCAAACGCACGACGCCGGCTGAGTCAAGATACCACTCATACGAGCTGGAGACACTCGCCGTTGTCAACGCGGTAAAACAATTCAGGCAGTATCTCCATGGTCGCAAGTTTACAGTCGTAACCGACTGCAACTCTTTGAAGCTGTCACGTACCAAAATCGATCTGACGCCAAGGGTTCACAGGTGGTGGGCTTTTTTACAGTCATTCGATTTCGACGTGAAATATAGAGTTGGTAAGCAAATGGCATACGCTGATTTCTTCTCCCGTAACTTGCTACCATCTGCCGCTACGAAACAGCTGGTTGACAAAATAGCGCAGAAGCGAGTGAATGTGGCTGAATTGTCCAGTAATTGGCTTTTTGCAGAGCAGCAGCGAGATGAAGAAATTAAGAAATTAGTTTCCAATCTTGACCAAGGACAGCTCAATGACGACGTAGCTAAAACTTATGAGGTAAGATCAGGCATACTTCATCGTAAAGTACAGCGAAATGGCCGGACGAGATGTTTGCCCATCGTTCCTCGTGCAATGCGCTGGTCGGTCATTAATAATGTACATGAATCACTTATACACCTTGGATGGGAGAAAACATTGGAGAAGCTGTATAATCATTATTGGATCGAGGGCATGAGTCGGTATGTAAGAAAGTTCGTTGACAGCTGCGTGACCTGCAAAATAGCAAAGTCTCATTCAGGTAAGGTACAAGTCGAACTTCATCCTATACCGAAAACGGCTATTCCATGGCACACTGTGCACATTGATGCTACTGGAAAGCTGAGTGGAAAGAGTGACAAAAAGGAGTACGTGTTCGTAATGATAGACGCGTTTACAAAGTACGTATTGCTTTATCATACCAAAAACATAGACACCAAGAGCAGTATCAAAGCAGTGCAGGATAGTGTGGCTTTATTTGGTGCTCCCGTACGTATAATCGCGGACCAAGGTCGTTGTTTCGCGAGCAAAGAGTTTCGAGATTTCTGTGATAGTAAAAACATCCATCTTCATCTTATTGCTACAGGATCATGTCGTGCAAATGGTCAAGTTGAACGAATAATGAGCGTGTTAAAATCCATGTTAACTGCGGTAGAATCTGACAAAGATAAGTCTTGGCAAGACTCCCTGGGAGACGTGCAACTTGCTCTAAATTGTACCGTCAATCGTGTGACAAAAGCTAGTCCGTTAGAGCTTTTAATAGGGAAAGTAGCACGTCCTTTAGATTTGATGGCTAACGATAGTGATGATGTCATAGATCTCAGTGAAATCAGACAGTCAGCATCTGATGGCATAGAGAAATCTGCCAGTTATAACAAAGCACGTTTTGACAGCAATAAGGCAGGCGTGAGTAGATTTTTGGTCGGCGAATTTGTTTTGATTGAAAATGAGGAACGTAATCAAATGAAATTAGATGCGAAGTTTAGAGGGCCATTTCAAATAATTGAAATCTTAGATGGAGACCGATATGTTTTAAAATCGCTAATTAACAAGCGTACTTACAAGTATGCGCACGATCGTATTAGGAGGATGCCCGAGGGCCAGGTACCTATTGAGATTGTGAGTGATGAGGAGATAGATGAAGAAGTAGCATCTAGTTAATTTCATGCACAGGTTCTCGATTCGTTAGGCCGGAGACTGTACCAGAATATCGTAGCCGTAGCCTAGTAGAAATCGGTGTCTGCTCTTTGAGTAGTCCGTGGGTAGGCGGTAGGCGGTAGTTCTGGGTAGTACAGTCGGATCTTGCCTTGTAGCGAAGATCATAGAGTCAAGGGTTGACTTGGACTTCCCGTTAGGAAGTGTGTATGGCAGATGTTTGCTAGAGCTATTGTGATAACGATGGGCTCCGAATGTGATACCTGATGCTTGTTCAAATTCAAATTCAAATTCATTTATTTACATGCTGTTGTTTAATTCATTTTGATTAAAGTGAGTTTGTTTTGTGGAATAAATGATGCTCAATGGTACGTGGTCCTGTGATCCTCAGTGTTTTGATACAAGCTGTAGTTTCAGGCTATTAGCTAGATAGTTTGTAGTTGATAAGCTATGTTTACTGTTTGATTTATGATTCTAGTGTTAATAGAATGGTTTTTGTTAAAAGTTTAGATACAATTTGTGTTGATAAAATAAACAAGCTAGAATTAGACCATACTTTTATTTTTGAGATAAGATAAAAGTTGTTGCTTATAGGAATGGCCGAACGGAAACTGTGCTGTTCTTCTCCTATTTCAGATTAACACACGAGGACGTGTGTCGCGCAGGATGGCCGTGTCGTAACCGGTCATTAGTACAGACACTAAACGGAACGCAAGCGCGCCACCTAGCGGTGTAGTCTGCACAACTACGGTTTCCGCGCGCTTCGACAGAGTCGTGGCGTTATCGGCGGACTCGACCGATCGGGTCGCCACGCAGTGAAGTCGTCGTCACGGAACTGTCCCACGTTTCAACTAGTGCCTACTTTGAATACTAGAAGTGCTAAGTTTTACTAATTGTATTGCTCTAAATCCATTATAGTAAACTACTGTGTTAAAATCAATTGCATTATCATTGCACGATACCCAAGTCCGCCCACACGATGTCTGAAGGTTTGGATCTAAATCCTGACGATCCTACATATATATATATATATGTATATTGTATGTATTTAATATTATATTATATATTATTATTGTTATGTATGTAAGTATATTGTTATGTTCATTTCTATCTGGACTTATATATTTATCCTTTAGGTATATTAAATTTTACACTAAGCTCTCCGCACCACTTTCCCCTTTCTTCTTATCTGTCCTCTACCTGAAGGTTGTCTGGAAGAGATCGCTTTTAGCGATAAGACCGCCTAAATTGTGCATCTTTCTGTAAACATAAATTGTAACTTCTTTGTATGGTGTACAATAAAGAGTATCTATCTATCTATCTATCTATATAGCGTGCGCGCGGGCGCTTGCGGGCGCGTAGGGTTGTCAAATATCGGTTCGCGTGTTAGGGATGTCTCGCCGCCGGACCTCGTCACAACCTTCCAGACAGGGATACTTCCAACACAGATTGTTTGAGAGCAAACCAAAATGCGCGTATATCCTCTGCACAGTACAATGAAACTAAAGTTGAAAAAGAAATCAAGGAGCTTAAGCCAACACGATCTATAGGTCCCGACGGTATACCGGTGTTATTTGTTAAGCTCTGTGGCTAACTACTTAGCTTACTTATCTGTCATATAGTTAACCTTATCATCACGACATCAACCTATCCGCCTGAATGGAAAATAACTAAAGTTACACCGATCCCGAAATCTAGTGATAAGTCGTCAGTTGAGGAGTATCGTCCCATTGCAATTCTCTCAGTTTTTGCTAAGATATTTGAGGCATTGTTATATAAAACCATATACAACCAAGTTCAGCCTTACCTTCATGAGGGGCAGCACGGTTTCAGGGCTCAAAAGTCAGTAAATACCAACTTGTTGACAATTGTGCAATATATATCTGCTGGTTTGGATCTGGGCGGGCAGGTCGATGTTCTGTATTTTGATTACCGCAAGGCATTCGATCGAGTGGATAACAGCATCTTACTATTACAGCTCGATGCTATGGGATTTACTCCGCAACTGTTACAGCTCTTAAAAGACTATCCTCCAATCGTCACCAATTAGTAAAATATGGTTGTTTTGTCTCAGAACCGTATGCTAAGCCCTCTGGTGTTAATCAGGGGTCTATCTTGGGTCATTTACTTTTTATACTCTTTATTAAATATGTTGTCAAGGTTGTCAATGTCTTTTGTATGCTGATGATCTGAAGATATATATGGAGATCAAGGATGAAAATGATTGCCGGCTAATGCAGGAGGACATCGATGCATTACTCGAATGGAGCCATCATAATGGGATGGAATTGAATATAGCGAAGTGTTTTGTAATGTCGTTTTGTAGGCGGCACGCGCCAATTAGTTACAAGTACCGATTGGGGAATAATGATATTACTCGTACCAGAACAATAAAAGATCTAGGCGTTACTTTTGACCCGGCCTTAACTTTTAACGAGCACATTACCGACTTAGCTAAATATTCGTTTTGTCGTTTGGGTTTTACACTGCGCAATATGCGAGAGTTCCACAATCCCCATGTGATGAAACTTATTTATATGGCAATTGTAAGAAGTAAATTGGAGACGAGCGCATGTGTGTGGAACCCACACGAAGTAAAATACAAATTAATGCTCGAGAAGGTTCAAAAGGGTTTCTTGAGGTACCTCTATAAAAGGACATATGGATATTATCAAAGTCAAAGTCAAAAGTCAAAAATCATTTATTCAATTTAGGGCAGAAAACTGCCACTTATGAACGTCAATAATAACATTATTGGCCCATATGGGGCAGAACATGTCTCCTTATTTTTTGGGCCCTACTAGCGCTTCGAGACAAGACACAGACAATCTGGCAAGTGCTGAGAAGAAACGCCGGAACAAACTCAGTCACCACTAGCTGCCACAAAAAAAAGGAAAAGAAAATAATGTATACCTGTGCGAGCAGGGCAGTATTTAATTCCAGACATTTTTGTCATTTAAATAGTCATTAACAGTATAATATAATAATAAATAATAACTAATAAATAAATCGTTTATTAAATAATAGGAAGCAGTTACATTTGGTAAAACTTAAAACTAAACAGTGCAAAAAAATTGATACTTTGCCTGAACTAGGTAGAACCTGTGCTTCAGGTGAGAGTGTTCTTACGTGTATTTAAATTATATAAATTAACAATAATAAACTTTAGTAGAACTTAATTACTTAGATAACTACAATTTCGAGTTGTCTGAGATACAACTAATCTATCTTTATTTACAAGCTACAAGTAATTCTTCTGTTTTGTCGTAGGACAAGGTTTTTAAATATTTATTAAGTACTATTTTACAGTTATAATAATTTAGTTCATAGATATTAAGAGCTTTATTTATTCTATTATACAGAAATGAGCTTATATATGTAAAAAACCTATTTGTGAAAATATATTGTGACGTTAATTGCATAATGCAGACTATATCTTTCCGTCTCTTATTAGTAATGTATTATAAGGAAGCATAGCGTGTTTTTTTAGTAATGTGTGCATTATAAAAAGCTGGCGGACAGTCAATACATTGCAGGCCTTATATAGGAGATGTGTAGGGTAGAAAAGGGGGAGGGAGTTAGCTACTTTTAAAATTGCTCTCTGGGGTCGTTCAAGTGGGATCATAATAGTTTTTAGTGCTCCACCCCATGACGTGATGCAATATTGGATTATTGATTGGCATAGGGCAAGATATACTTTTGTAATTAGTTTAGAATCCGCGATTGATCTAAGTTTTTAAAATACGTATATTAATTTACGTACCCTGTTAACCAAATTTTCGATGTGGGGTCTAAAGTAAAGTGTCTCGTCTATTGTAATTCCAAGATATTTTAGGTTATTAGTATTGAGGATAGTAGGACAGTTACATGGATTGACTGCAGGGTTTTGACATTGATGTGCATATAATTGATTAACAACATTATGATGACGGTTGCGCATGCAGAAATAAATGTATTTTGTCTTGTCAGCATTTAATGTTAGTAGGTTGTAGTGAAGCCAGTTATTTACCAAATTAAAGCCTAGCTGTGCATTTTCGTATAACTCCGAGCAGGTTTTACCTGTAAATATTAGCGCCGTGTCGTCGGCGTATGTTATGATTTTACCATGTTCTAAATTAAGATTGCACAGGTCGTTAATATACACCAGAAACAGGGTAGGGCCAAGGATACTTCCTTGGGGAACCCCATATCCAGACGGTAGTTGTTCATCACTCGTAGTGTTTCCTATTCTTACACATTGTCTTCGATCATGTAAGTAGTCTGCGAAGAGTTGCAGCTGTGTTCCTCTAACACCCAGCGCCTCCAGTTTGTTCAAAAGTAAAGGTATAGACACAGTATCAAATGCTTTTGCCAAATCAAGGAAAACAAGGAAAGTTTTGTTCTCTTTGCCAAGTTCTTGAGTAACATATTCTGTTAATCTGTAAACTGCATCTGATGTGGATAACTTGGCTCTAAATCCAAATTGATTGGGTGAAAAATATCTATGTTTTTCTAAGTAGTTTACTAGTCTACTGTTGATGATCTTTTCCAGTTACCCGATTTATAAATAGGGATTACTACAGACTTTTTTAGGCACTTGGGAAAAATACCTCTCGATAGGCAGATTCGAAATATATGAGTTAAGGGAGTGTTTTATATGAGAACATACGATATAAATGAAACCACCATTAATACGAGACTGTTTTATTGAGTACCCGCAATAACAAAAGATAATGCTTTAGCAAAACTACCTACCTTATTATTAACATACATAACATCTTCACACCTCTGTTTAAAAGCAATCTTACAATCGTAATCACTTAACCTATGAGTATGTTAATAATAAGGTAGGTAGTTTTGCTAAAGCATTATCTTTTGTTATTGCGGGTACTCAATAAAACAGTCTCGTATTAATGGTGGTTTCATTTATATCGTATGTTCTCATATAAAACATTTGGCGACGATTAAAGAACCCCAGCGTATTTATGTCGATAAAAAACGATAGCCAGAAGTGTGAAGCAAGTGAAGTGACTATGAATATCAATCAACTACAAGAATTCAAGTTAAATGTCGATCGGTGGCCTACATACGTTAGCAGGTTGCGAGCATGGTTCGCAATACACGGCATCAAACCGGCGGAGTACTCGAAGTACCTAGTGGCAGTGGTGGGCACTGAACCATTAGATCTTATGATTGATTTGTGTTTTCCGGAAAAACCCGAAAATACAGATTTCGACGAGTTGGTCAGATTGGTGGAAGTTGACTTGGCGCCAAAGCGGTCGGTCATAGCCGAACGAATGATTTTCAGGTCATACAAACAGACTGAGTCACAATCGGTAACAGAATACTTAGCGCAATTAAAAAAACTCAGCAAGACGTGCGTCTTTACAACTACAGAAATACTCAAAGAGAATTTACGAGATCAATTCGTGTTCGGATTGAGGAGTGACAAAATCACACAGAGGTTATTAACAGAGGCGGAATTGACTTTCGATCGAGCAGTGGAGTTAGCATTATCATTAGAAGCCGCCGTACGAGACTCACAGGAGACGGCAGGGGCCGTCAGCAACGCTAGCTCAGCGGAGAAAGTGCACGCCGTGAACGGAGGATACGGCGCGGGCCGAGGCAGAGCGCAGCGCGGCCAGCGCACGTTCGCGGACAGAGGCTGCGGTCGCGCAGCGCCGCAACAGCGGGGCGCGCCGCCCGCCGCCAACAGGAGCAGCGGCAGCGGGCAGCAACATGCTGGCTGTTTTCGATGTGGTCAACTTCATCGTCAGGAGAACTGTCCGTTCGTGAATGTGGAGTGTTTTGTTTGTGGCAATCGCGGCCACATAGCTAAGGTGTGTCGGTTTCGTAAGCGTAGTAGCGTGCACAAGGTAGCTTCTGAGGCGGAATACGAAGATATGACTTCTAGCGAGGAAGAAGGAAACCAGGTGTATCAGTTGAGTGATAACGAAGAGGTCAAAAGATGGATCTTGAAAGTAATAGTTAACGGGAGGCCATTAGTGATGGAAGGCGACACTGGTGCAGGAATGAGTATCATTAATAGAAGTACGTACTTAAAATATTTTAGTAATATTGAGTTAAATCGGCATAAGTCGTGTTTGAAGATGTATAATGGTCAAAAGGTGTTACCGAGAGGTGAATTTAAATGTAGCGTTCAGTTTAACAACAAAATTGTTCATGGCTTAAAATTAATTGTGATAGATAACGATGACGGCAACTCGTTATTCGGTCGCAAGTGGATGCGTGCGTTTGGCATACAATTTCCCTCGGTTCCAGACACAAAGCGTTCAGTGGCTCATGTTGACAATACGAGTAATAGTTTTAATAATTCGAAGGCTAGTGATCAGTTGGTAAACAAGTTTCCCGAGGTGTTTTCAAGCAGCGTAGGAGCGTTCAACAAAGGTACGATCGAGTTGGAGTTGAAAGCGGGCGCTTACTACTTAGGTTGATACAAAGACTTTGAATAAATAAATAAATAAATAAAAAAACATTTATTTCAAAAAACCAGTTTACAATAATTTTGCAGAGTTTTCCCGGTTAGTAGTCAAAGACACTTGTAGTGGGAATAACTCGCTACTTCCCATAATGTTATCTAAACTAATGGTTCATTAAGCAAAACAGACATATTGAAATAATATACATGCTAAAAATGTGAAAATATAATACTGGTACAACTATGGTACTATACAGAAAAAGAGAGGACAATGCTCGTAAGTATGTAATGTATGGATGCATGAGTGTGAGTGTATGTGTGTATGTAAGTGTGTGTGTTTGGGGATGTGTGTGTGTGTGTGTGTGTGTGTGTGTGTGTGTGTGTGTGTGTGTGTGTATGTGTGTGTGTGTGTGTGTGTACGTATTAGTATGAGTTTAGTGCTGACGTTTGTGTGTTAGTCAATGCAAAAATAAGTATACATTTGATCATAGGTGCGACCTGTAAGCCCTACGGAAACAGCTCCTTGGGATCGGTATGAGTTCACCACATACAGGGACCATGATGATGGGTGTGAGTTCTGATTTTAAGTGAAAAAACCTTTAGGACGTTCTTATGAGTAGACTTTCAACTTCCTCATAGCATAGAGAGCGCAGCCATTCAGATATGGTTTTCTTACAAGTGAGAAGTAGCATAGGGTATATTTTGAGTATTTTATTTATTTTGTTATAGACATGGGCTGACTGGCTCCTATATTGCCTTCTGGCAAAGGCTGTACGAATTATAGGGACCGGTGCCACTGTATCTTTCCTTCTTTTATGGGAAAGATCGACATAAGTCAGAGATTTGTGGCACTCTTGAACAAGGCTGAGAACATAAAGTTTTCTGACTGAGAGTAAGTCACTTATTAGATATAATGTATCCGTAGGGAAACGATAGGGTTTAGAGTACATGACCTTGATGAGGGATCTCTGCGCTTTCTCCAATTCAAGGACATGAGTCTTACCAGCACCCCCCCAGATCGGGATACAGTATGTTAGGACTGGTTGAGCCAGGGCTATGTAGGCTTTGTTTAGCAGTGCGTTTGTCATAACCTGTCGAAGTGACTTGAAGACCCATATGAACTTTCTGGTTCTATTAATTAACAGCTCCATATGTGGTTGCCAGCAAAGCCGTTCATCAAGTATGATACCAAGATATTTGGTTTGGCTGACTTTGTCAATAGAGGGACAGGTGCAGTCTAGATTGGCAGAGTTTAGACAGTTGTGAATTTTAATTTCGAAAAGGTTATTTGGCTGTGATTTAATAGACGGAGTAAAGCATATATAGTTCGTTTTTTGAATATTCAATGTAAGAAGATTGTCGCAAAGCCAGTTTGAGATAGTGTGTAAACCCTTCTCAGCAAGTTTAAAAACCAATTCCCAGGTGTCACCAGCAAACACAGCTGCAGTGTCATCCGCGTAAGAAAAGATCCTCCCCCCAACATCCCGGAGATTGCATAATTCGTTTATGTATATCAAAAATAGAGTCGGGCCGAGGACACTTCCCTGAGGGACTCCAAAAACAACAGTTTCTTTTTCACTAAGGAGGCCATCAATTTTCACTTGCTGTGTTCTGCCGTGGAGGTAACTTTTGAAAAGCTGGAGCGGGGTGCCTCTTATACCTATGGTCTCAAGCCTGTGCACAAGAATAGATACAGAGACGGTGTCAAAAGCTTTTTTTAAGTCTAAAAAGATTGTAAGACATTTTTTACCACCGTCAACCTCATTGACTATAGTTGAGGTGAGATCCAGAGTAGCGTTTTGTGTTGAGTATCCCTTCCTAAAGCCATATTGGGAGTTTGAAATTATTTTAAATTTATCTAGGAAGTTAATCAATCTATTATTTAGAATTTTTTCTATAATTTTGGAAATCGAGGTAAGAATAGAGATAGGCCTGTAATTGTTTACATCCGCTCTGTCCCCACTCTTGTACACAGGGATGACGATGGACCTTTTCAGTTGACTAGGAAAAACGCCAGTCCTGAAGCAAAGGTTAGTAAGACTACAGATCAGGGGAACAGCGAACACTCTTGCATGTTTTAAGAAAGCGGTGCTAACACTATCCCAGCCGGGCGAGCTTCCCGAGTCTAGATTCATCAGGACGCTTTCAACCTCCCTAACATCGGTTTCCTGCAGGACGAAGGAAGACGAGAGAGTATGATTTGTAGAGGTAACAGATTCTAGATTTCCTCGTCCAACCCGTCTGGTAATGATATCAGCTAAGTTTGCGCCAATACTGACGAAAAAGTTATTTACGTGATTGATAGAGGCTTGTGGTACAGGCTTAAGATTAAGTAGGGCTACATTGGTAGTTTTTGGCGCTTTATACTGAGAGATCTCATTTATTGTGTTCCAAAATTTTCGTGAATTGTTTACAGTTTTGTTAATTAGTTGTCTATGATATTGTCGCTTAACCTTTTTTATTAAGTTTGAGCAGAAATTACGAAAACGTTTGTAGGTGATTTTTAAGATTACATTTTGGGGGTCCTTTGCGAGTTTTAGTTGCATATTATTTCGTAGTTGGATGCATCTCAGAACACCAGGAGTTATCCATGGCTTTAAAATCTTTTTGTTACTTGAGTAGTTTATTTGTTTTGAGTTTTCTTTTATAGCTGACATAAATACACCAATAAGTGAATCAGCGAAGTCCTCTGGATTGTTACAGAGTTCCAGACGTGAAATATCTGTGGATGTTAGTGTTTTTAGCGCTCCATCAAAATCCGTTATGAATTTAGATTTAGTGACAGGTTTACAGGTCCGAATGTTAGATAAATTAAGCAACACCATACTGTGGTCAGTGATTGAGGTGTTTAACACGGCTACAAAAGCCGCTTTGACTTTGATGTCAAGTTTAAGCATGACATGATCTAGACATGACGCTTTCCTCGTCGGTAAGATGTGAGCAGGTAAGATCCCATGCAAAGACAGTACATTTAGATAGCCAAGTCTGTTTCGCCGATATTGAGGTCGTTCCTGATCTGTGGGAATTAGGTTTATATTTATGTCACCCACAATCGATACATTTTTGACATGACTAATAGTATATAAATGTGTGTCAAGAGTGTTTATGAAATTATCAGCGTTGAGTATTGAGGGCGATCGATATATGCATAAGAAGGCATAATTATCAGTTACTATCTGGAGCCCGGTGGCGTCTGAGAGGTAAAGGTCAGTAACCTTTGCTTGAAGATTATTTTTGATGTAAACAACCACACCGTCGTTCTGGTTTAAGGGTTTGGTTGATTGATAGGAAGTATAATTTGAAAGCAGCGGTATTTGTTTATTTGTGTCTAATCTACATTCCGTAAGTATTAAAATGTCAACTTCCAAATTTAGTACCGAAAGGGACACAAGTAAGTCATTAAAGTTCTTATAGATACTTACAATGTTTTGTGTCACTACTATTAGGTTATTATTACGCGATAGGTTTAGGCAGTGGCTAGTTACGTCCTGCATGTTACACTTAACCGAGTGAGATACCTGTATACAGTCTAATTCTTGAGTGGCGTGATGTTGACTATCCATATAGGAAGTATTTAGTGCATAGGTCATTACTGAAGTTATTTATAAGTGCAGAACGGAATAATAATATTATAAACATATTCAAATAGGCACGTGAGTAAGATGTAGGGGTGTAGAAGTGTAAAACATGTAAAAAGTAGTTAAAAATTAAATGTGTATGTATCTCAGTTGTGAGATGTGTATATAAAGTGTTAGGGGTGGCAATGTGTTGTAGTATATGATTTATTGTAGGGGTTAGTAATTTGGTTGTAGGTATGTAGTACGAGCTAACAACCATTTTAGGATTTATGTTATTTATCTTACCTAAGACAACAAGGTAATAGATATAGTTGCAGTAGCACAAATAGGACATAAAAATCAATAAAGCTAGTCACGTTTCTTGCAGGAGCTGGTTAACCTGGGCTTCGTGTTGGATCCAGATAATTTTGGATTCGTCATCTTTCCTTACCAGAACTTTACCAAAAGCCGTCCAGCAGTACTTATACTTGTTTGTTCTTACGAGGTCTCGACACAGGAAGTACAGGCGGGCGGCCCTGGGCGTCAGCTGTTCGGAAATGAAGACTGGGCAGTCCGCACTGGTAGTTAGTCCAAGATGCTTTGCTTGTAGTTTACATTTATTTCTGAGGTTAAAGTCCTTTGTTTTTTTTTAGCAAGTCTGTTTTTAGGATTGTGGACCCTAGTTCCACAATGATGGGGGGGCTGGATTCCCTGCCGTTACGCGCCTTCAGACGATAGATATCTTTTATGTCCCGCGTAGATAGTTCAGAGTTCACAGTTCTAGACAGGCAGGTTATCATGTTAATTAACTCACCCCTGTTCTCAGACGGTTTACGAGGTACATTTTTTAACTCTAGACTCGCTTTACGAGATGTCCTCTGCAGGTCCTCGATTTTATCTTCTAACGTATATATGTACTCGCGATCTTTCTTGACTTGAGTTTCCAATTTTTCAATTTTCTTTTGAAACTCAATGTTCTGCGTAGTTAGAAGGGAAATACTTTGTTCGATACTAGAAGTCGTTAGCTGAAGGGACTTCAGCGAGTTGTTTATATCATCACTAGATTTCTGTTGTACACTTATAAAAGATGTTATTAGCTTTGTCATTTCCTCCTTAAAATCAAGAAATTGGGATGGTGAAAGCTCTTCTCGCGGTCTTCTATTTCGTAAAAAGACATAGCTAGGAGGAGTGTGGTCATCCGGGCCAGCCGTCACGGCCTCGTTCTGGTCCTCCGTATCGATATTCGAATCAATTTGCTGCCTTAGGGCTGCCTCTATCGGGTCCACAGAGGGTGTCATTCTTTGAGTCGACATTGCGCGCTCTGTGTAGGCCTAAATGCGATGCAAAGCCGAGAATATATTGAATATTTTATATTGAATACACATATAGGTTCCGAAAACGGGGTCCATCCTGGTGTAGCAACAGACTAATTACTAAGTTGGTCTTTCCACAGTTTGAGGGGCCACAAACAATGCTCCGAATAGTATTGGGCAATAAATTCCCATGACGTTTAAGCTGATTTGAGGATACTGGACAAATACATTGCAATTTAAGGGATTCTTTTTGTTTCAAAAATCTCATTACAGTTGATATTTTTTTATTTTTTTACTCAACCGCTCTTTTTGATGGCTTTTAACGGAATGATGGAAACATTGTCGAGTTATTAAATTAAAAGGTTTCTTAAAACATAAAGATACTTGATGCAGCTCATCAACCAAATTTTTGATTAACATATTATTCACTTGTATTTAACACCATCCATTCGTAGTGTATTATTGGGCATTCTGTCAACCGAGTGAGCGCAGCGAACGGTCGGAAGCGAAGCGGACGACTGGGGGACAGAATGCCCAATAATACACTACTCCCAAAGAATTGCATTGTAGTCATAATGATTATACTTTCTGTGCAGCAAAATATGTGCCTGAGCGAGTAACTACTGCTAAATTAATACCAAATTTATACTCAAAATACCAATACGTAATTTATTATGTTCATCTAAAGACCTGTTTAGACCATGGACTAATTTCGGGTTGTAACTTTTAGAAAAAGTAAACTTTTAGCGGAATATATTAATCTTAATACAGAACTGAGAAAGAAGGCAGTAACACCATTCCAACAAGACCTATTTAAACTTTTGAATAACTCAGTTTTCGGGAAAACATTAGAAGATAATGAGCGTAGGGTAAACGTGCAATTAGTAAATCAGTGGCAGGACGATTCTAATCGGACGAACCGATCGCTATTAGCTTTAAAATTAATTTCTCGACCAAACTTTCATAGTGCTACAATTTTTTCTGAAAATTTAGTTGCTGTTCAAATGAAACCGGAAGCAGTTGTATTAGATAAACCAATTTACATAGGTTTTTCTGTATTAGAGCTTTCTAAAAGCCACATGTACCAGTTTCATTTTTATTATGTGATGTTTTGTTTTAGAATAAAAGATTTTTACTTTGTTAAAATAAGTAGTTTTATTACTAGAGATTTCCACAGACAAGATAAATGCCACATAGACTATGTAAAGATTAACACCGTAGTGTTGTGCTAGATAGGTTCCAACAGAGTTGTCATCAATCGATAAAGACAAATTTTATTAATTCAACACTTTCAAATTTGAACTCATATCAATGACTTAATATTAAAGTTATATGGGACAACTCTGACAACATTGAATTACTTTCACCTAAATTAACCTATTGTATAATACTATATAAATTCTACACCATTAATCTAAAACAAATTGAAAGTTTATAAACTACACAATTCTTTATTAAACGAAATTTATGTTAACTTCTTGAATTTATGTTAACTTTCTGAACTCCAATTTTACTTCTAAGATATTGAAATCTGATTCTAGAAAGAGCTTTGGTAAATATGTCAGCAAACTGCTCTTTAGTACAAACATACTTTAAATTTATTTGTTTCTCTACAAATTCCTCTTTAATGAAATTATATTTAATATCAATATGCTTGCATCGTTTGTGGTAGTCTACATTTTTAATTAATGAAATTGCACTTTGATTGTCTATGTTTAGACATATAGAGTCTTGTTTAAATTCATTAATGTCCATCAACAACCTTTTTAACCATATAGCTTCTTTTGTCGCAGAGCATGCAGCCATAAATTCTGCTTCGGTGGTAGACAATGCAACACTCTGTTGGCGTTGTGTTGCCCAGGTTATGGCGGCTCCACTCTTTATAAACACATATCCCGTCAAAGATCTACGTGTACTTGTATCCTTAGCATAATCTGCATCGCTATAAGCTTGAAGTGTGTTTGGTTGGGATGATGAGTAACACAAACCATAGTCTTTGGTTTCTTTTAGATATTTCATTATTTTCTTGACAGCATTCCAATGGGTGTGATCAAAGTTATTGAAATATCTACTCACCAGACTGACTCCATACATAATATCAGGCCTGCTCACTACCGCCAGATGCATTAATGACCCGACAGCCTCTCGGTACGGAATATTCTTGTCCGGATTTCCAGTGCTGATCTCCAGTGTAGTATGAGGGTCAACTGAAATGTTATTGCAGTTAGCATCTTGCATATTAAATTTATGTAATAATCGCTCTATGTATTTGGACTGGTGAATGAAAAATATAGTCTTTAGATTTTTCAATTTGTAATCCTACAAAATTCTTGGGATCACACTGCTTTATTTCAAAATTATCTTTTCGTTTATTAATTATTAAGTCGCACATTATTTTATTCAATGAATCTTTTGAATTTGACATACGAAGTCCATCGTCCACATACAGTACACTTTGTTTTTGTTTACATTTCCAATATACACACATCTATCTGCATGACTGTTTATAAAACCAAATTTCTTTAGTAAACTATCAAATTTTTGATTCCAGCACCTTGGTGCTTGTTTTAGACCATAAAGGGAACGGTTAAGCTTACATACCAGATTTTGCTGAGCATCCAGACCTTCAGGTGGTTTCATAAAATTCTCGTTATTCGTAAATTTCTTCTTTTACATTTCCATATAAAATTGCAGTTTTGACATCGAACTGGGAAACTTCTAACTTATGTTAAGCAGCTTCTGAAAGTAAAACTCGAACTGAATCATATCTCACTGTAGGAGAGTAAATTTCAGTGTAGTCAACACCTTGTTTTTGACTACATCCTTTGGCACAGAGTCTTGATTTATAAAGCGGACCACATGTCTCATCTTTTACTCTGAACACCCATTGACAGCCAATTAACCGTGCCCCTTCTGGTTTTTCGACTAAGTTCCAAGTGTTATTTTTTTCATGTGCTTTAAGCTCATCTCTAATTGACTGTTTCCATTTTTCTGCATTTACATTCTCTGATGATATTGCTTCACTGTATGTTTCTGGGACATCCTGTTGTTCTATAACGTCATTCACACATATGTATGTATTAGCTTGCATTTTAGCCAATCTTGGTTTTGATCTTGTTGTTACAGTTTGTGTTAATTCTGATAAATCTATGCTTTTTTCAGGCTCATATAAAGATCCTTCATCGGAGTGAAAGGACTCATCACTTGTTTCATATTTCGCTGTTTCGCTTTGTTCTGACACAATATCTGATGTAATGTCATTGTTATTAGAAGTTTCTTCATTTATGATAGGTTCTGAAACTGACTCTGATAATGGTATTATAGCATAATCTCTCTTGACAGAATTTTCAAGGAAAACCACATCTCTGCTAATTATTACTTTTCTTGTCTTTGGATCATAAAGCCTGTATCCTTTTGTCTCCTCACTGTAGCCAATAAAAATCATTTTACCTGCCTTTGGGTCCCATTTCTTGGCTTTTTCTTTTGGAACATGTACTCACTGCATCGCATCCAAAGATTTTCATATGAGTAATGTTTGGCTTTCTACCACTCCACATCTCTTCAGGAGTTGAAAATGCTAAAGCTTTTGTTGGGCATCGGTTTGTGATGTAAGATGCCGTGGCCACTGCTTCTGCCCAGTAGTTTTTCTGTAATTTAGCATTTATTAGAATGCACCTTGCTCGTTCCAAAAGAGTTCTATTCATCCTCTCCGCTAAGCCGTTTTGCTGAGGAGTATAAGGTGCAGATGTTTGATGTAAGATTCCTGATTTCTTAAGGAATGCTTTAAATTCATTACTTAAATATTCTCTACCATTATCTGTTCGAAGAGTTTTTATAGTTAAATTAAGCTGATTCTCAACTGAAACTTTAAATTCTTTGAATTTCTCAAACACATCTGATTTGTTATTAACTATGTAAACAAATACTTTCCTGGTCAAGTCATCTATAAATGTGACAAAGTAGCGAGCTCCTCCAAGGGACGGTACCTCCATTGGCCCGCAGATATCTGAATGAATAAGTTCTAGCTTGGCTTGTGCTCGAGAACCTTCTGATGGAAATGAATTTCTTGCTTGTTTCCCTTCTTGACAGGAAATACATATCACTTTCATCTTATTTTCTGGTTTAAGTCCTGCAGTTTCAGATAATTTTCTTAGATCTTCAAAATTCAAATGTGCCATTCTTTGATGCCATAGATAACAATAATTTTCTCTTGATGCAGATATGTATGCTGGAATACTGTGTGTATTTAGCCTGTACATGTTGTTGATCATTTTGGCATCTGCAACTTGTGTATTGTTTTTGTATTTTGCATCCTTTTGAGTCAAATTTCACTTGACAGCCATTACTTATTATTTGACTGACGGAAAGAAGATTGGTAGCTAACTCAGGAACATAGAGAACATTCTGTACTTTGATTGTATCCATTTTGCCATTTTTATTGATCACATTTAAATTCACTTTTCCGCAGGCTTTTACAAAAAGCTTCTTATCATCGGCCACCTTGATAGTACTAATTGGAGAGGTGATTTCATCATAGAGCCAGACACGGTGCATTGTCATATGCATTGATGCTCCTGAATCAATATACCAACCGTTGTCATTATTTGTTGTTGCAGAAAACACAGCAACATATCCATTGTTATCATCAGACTTCTGTGGTTTTTTATTTCGACAAATTTTACTTATGTGCCCATACTTATTGCACACATAGCACCTGGGACCTTTAGACTTATTAGTTTTATCTGAAGCTTGTTTAGCATTCTGTGACTGATTTCCTTTGCTTTTGTTAGCATATAGTGCTGTTGACTCAGAGTTCCTCACATCCTGAAGAAGCTTAGTCTTGACAGAATCAGCTGTAATTGCCACACCGGAGCTTTCAAGGGCCATTATCATTGGTTGATAAAACTCGGGTAAACCGGCCAGTAATAAGGTTCCAAGCCATTCATCGTTTACATTAAAACCAATGTTTCTGAGTTTATGAGCTGTAGACATTATTTTGTTTACATAATCTTCAATATTTTGACAACTTTCAAGCGTTGTGGTTATCAGATCTCTTAGTAAGCCAACTCTTCATGTCAGCCCTTTATCATCGAAAGCTTTCTCTAGGTTAGTCCATACTTCTTTAGCACTTTTCGCTTCTTGTATATGTACATAATTGATGGGATGAACCAATAAGATAATTTTGGACTTTGCTTGAGTATCTTGTTTGATATCTACTTTTTCTTCTGAGGTGACACAATTCCATAAATTTTTATGTTCGAGGTAAGTTTGAACGGCAAATTTCCACGTGGGATAGTTTTCTCTTCCTATTAGTTTATCAATCAGTACCATGGTATTGTTGCTTGAAGACATTCTGCTTTTAATGAGTTTGTAATTCTAAACTAAAGTTGGTTTGAGGTTACCTCGAACAATTTTCGTGATATTCAAAACTTTTATCACTTTATTTGTTTGGCAACTACACTTTACTGCAAGTAACAATCAGGGGGACTGGGCCCATAACCTGATGTTTTGTTTTAGAATAAAAGATTTTTACTTTGTTAAAATAAGTAGTTTTATTACTAGAGATTTCCACAGACAAGATAAATGCCACATAGACTATGTAAAGATTAACACCGTAGTGTTGTGCTAGATAGGTTCCAAGAGAGTTGTCATCAATCGATAAAGACAAATTTTATTAATTCAACATTATGTTATACAGATACTGACAGCTTTATTATCTATACAATACAAACCAAAGATTTATATAAAGACATAAAACAACATTTCTTAAGATATTTCGATACCAGTAATTATGTTGAAAATAATCAATATAACCTTCCAATTAGGAACAAAAAGATACCCGGTCTATTTAAAGATGAACTTGGTGGGCGTATTATGACTGAATTTGTAGGATTGAGATCGAAATTATACTGCATTAAAACTAATTCTGACACCATTAAAAAGGCAAAAGGAATTAGGAAAAATGTAATAAAGCATTTAGAGGCATCTGATTACAAAAACGTATTACTGAATGATGAAATAGTGCGTCGAATAAATATTATGTTTAAATGTATTAAGCATAATATTTTTACCCAGACAGTTAATAAAATTACTTTGTCAAATACGGATGACAAACGTTTTATAATGGCAGACAAAATTTCCACAAAGGCTTGGGGGCACAGCTCTTTGCTAATAAACGCAGATCATGATTCTCATTTACATTAAGCTGAAATAAGCAACTTATCCTTAAAAATAAGTTAGTAATAAGAAATTTATATTTAGAATATTATAACGGTAAAATTATGTGTAATATGTTTTATCTAGTAGATATAATTTGTTTAAAATAAATAATATTAATTTACCTAAGGTATGTTTTTTTCTAACGAAACCCTCTTCAAATAATATATATAAATATATTATTTAATTAGTAGAAAATTTAGAAGACGAAAGATCTAATAACATTAATTATTGTGTAACTTAATTTTACATAATTTGCAATTAGGTACAAGACATCGATGCGCTGTAGTTCGTGCACGTGCTCACATTTTGCAAACTAAACAATTTCGCAATAATGTTAGAAATACCTATACTACTACGTACGAAGTCAGACAGGTCTACGATACACTCACCTGTAAGTATAATCAAGTATTCGTATTTTACAAATTTATTACATGTCTTTTTTTATGAGAACCACTAACAATATTACTGTTTCTTTTCAGACAATGCAAAACTCTGATGATACCACCATCATGCTGTCCCAGTTTACGTATGATCCCTGGGAGGGCTTGACACAAGCGTGCCAAGACGTATTGAACCGGGAGCAGACAAGCGGTGAGGGTCAAGTACCGCGGGGAAAAAAAAACAGGCGAAAAATTGAGCCAGCAAAAAAGAAGGCACGAAGAAGTTCGGCTAAATCGTATGTGATCAACAGGGAGCGAACTAAAGGCATACGAATAATTCAAATTAAAGTGTGTGACCTGACGAGTGAACCAGCCTGTTCGATGGGGCAGCAATCAGACGAATCCAGCGATGATAGGGACAATGTGGTGCTCAGTGCGCAGTATGTGGTCTCTGATCCGGTAGACGAAATAATGGACATGACCGAGACAGTGATTAGAAAGATATCAAAAAAACTATGTAGTGATAATTTTTAAGTTTAAGTTAGACTTTTATAATATTTTATTAATTTGTAAATAGTTTGTAATAAAATTAAAACATAGAAATTGTTTTATTTATTCTCATTCAGTTAAAAAATAAAAAAACCTATAGGTCGCTAAATAAAAGATAGGTTAATTTTAATTTGAGTTTATTGAAAATCACAAAGTTATTTTATTTTCCACACACCATTTCTTAATACATAGAATATTTTTTAGGGCACAGATTTTCTTATGAGTGAAACAATTATAAACGATATTGTCCTTACAATAAAGTTCACAAAGAGTATTTAAATTCGGAACACCTACATAACTAATGTCTTCTATATCGTTTTCCACACACAGATCTTTTACCCATTTAATCTTTTCATCTCCTTTTACAATAATCTTTTTATTTTTTAAATAAGGCTTGATAATTTTGCAGAATTCTCTATAGTCCACATATCCCTCACTCCATCGATATCCTCTATTTTTTTCGATCCAATAAACTTGTTTTTTTTCTTCAATAGTTAAATAAGAAAATGGGTATGGTGGTTTTATTTAAAAAATGTACGTATACTCTTGGGTGGCTATAGCTAATTCTTTTATTATAAATTCATTTTTACTAGTTTTGAATCCTTGAAGATCTAAGATTATTGTGTTAGTATTCATGATAATTTCTTTACAATATTACTCAAAGGCTTATACTCGAATATACAATCGTTTAAAATCAAGCAGTAAGCAGCTGTCTGATCCGGTATTTCTTGATCTGCTTCGATTTCAACTCTAACGTCGATTGATCCCTTTCAAGTTTCGTGTTGTCGCGAACAGTCGATTACAAATAAGGGGGCGATATCTCTAAATTCTATTAAAGTCATCAACGGCTCTGGTCGACGTCCATGATAAGACTGTTGAAATCTGGCATACTGTTCGTATAATAAAGAAAACTTATCTTCTGAAAAATTTACATTCAGTCCTTCATAAGGATAATACGATGAATTTAAAAATACTCTTACATCTCGTACTTGACAATGATCAAACTCAGCCATTGACAATTGAGCGTTGTGTTTGCGGTTGATTTGTAATGTAAGGTAATTACAACAAATCGTGGTTTTTCAATTTGCGAAGAAGTCTTTATGGACCAAGTATGTTTACGTGTTTTGGGTAGTAATGGATATTCATATACTCGTAGATCCCAATTACGAAACGCTACAGTAATAGCTCGATCTATCTCTAAATGTTTTAATAAGTTAATTCTTTCACGATCTGATACCTTGATATGTGGGACTCGCCAAACAATTTTATTGATTATAATATCATCTACAATTTCGCCTGTTTTTAATTTAACAGCATTAAGATTAGTATTGCTTCTTAGTAACACTAACTCGTGTTTACAGTTAATAATGATTTTTTCATAATCTTCTGCAAACCCCAACATCTTGTTTAATGGTATCGAAGCGGAAAATAACCCATCACTAACATTAGTTGTTCCTGTAGTTGACCAACCCCATACTTTAGCACACTTAGATTCGTTCTCATTTAAGGATAAATAAGATTTCATTGTTGTCGTAACACCTGCATTTCTAATTTCATCTATCTCTAGGCCATTTAATTCATATCGTATGTCTTGAAACAGAAATAATGCTGGATTATTTACGAAATGTACGTTTGATATTTTTTCCTTGGTAGTGCTGTTATAAACATTTACTTTTCCTTTTTTAAATAAACTACTGAGGGAGGGCAACACGTAAAGGTCTTGTTGATTAATAGGTATTCGTATTTCGTCATTCTTGTTGAAACTTGTCACATAAGGATTGTATGAGTGGTATTCAAAACTTTCAATGCTGTTATCGTATGTTGTTTGTTGAGATATATTTAAAATATTCATTTCAACAAGCCTATTTGCCTAAGGAATTCCTTATTGGTCTTGGTAAGCTTATTTTTAAGCTGAAGTGGTGTGCTCTTATGAGTTGTTCTTCTAGAACTGACTTGAACACCAGACGATGAAGGGTTTTTATTGAAATTTATTATTTTTTTCTAAAATGTAAATACAGTTGTACTTCTTCACCTCGTAAATTGATCTGCTTATTTTCAGCATCCAATAACCTTATATTAATAGCGCTTTTTGAACTCTGGTTTACTGGAAAATATATTAGTTTTTTTGGTATTTCAATAATTCGATAACCGGGCGGTACATTAGGTACAAACTCGTAAATTATATGACTTGCTTTCCCGTTTACAAATGAACCGCTTACGACATCGCATTCAACCCGCACGATGGTTGTTGATAAAATGCTGACAGGATACTCTGATTCAGTATTTATATTTGCATTTATTGTTTCCATACCAAAACCTAAAATTTTACCAAGTAAATCACTTTTATCGAAGTAAACATTTTTCGAACAAAAAATGCTTGTCTTCAGTGTATTGTTGTTACAAGTCAATTTTAATGAAGTGTTTTTAATGTTACTTTTTAAATAATCGCAAATATCCTGTAGTTCATAAGATCCTTCAGGAATTTCGATGACTTCATTTTCACCATAATAAAATTTATTATTTCTTTCATCTATATTAGGAATAGAATTGAAAGACGAAATATACAAAAGACCACATTCGTAGTTACCACGTAATTCCAATGTTAGTGAGTAGTTTGTTGTCAAAAAAGCTCCTTTCCCAGTTATAGACACAGTGAAAGACATTTTGGTACTGACATATAATTTTATTTCATTTCTTATATTTATCCAATATTTTTTTTAAAACTTTAAACAAAGATGACCACAATTTGAAGTGCCAAACGTTTGATATGGCACATAGTTATAATTAATTGAAAAGTTTTTCAAATATTTAATCAACTCTAACGGTGGTTTTAAGTTACCGAAACTATCAAAGTATTCAGCGTAGTTGTTATGTTTGATATAGGCTACCCAATGTGTTCCAGGATTTTCAGAACTGTCTAAATTCAATATTCCACATTCTATCTTTCTCGGTTTGGAGGGCAACGAATCTTTCATGTAAACACCGCGATAAAATGGAATGTTGTTATTATTAACATGCTCTTATATATCTAAATTAGTAAGTGCACGCATGGGTAGCTGCTTATTTAGTTTTTTGGAGGGTTTAAATATAAACCTGCACCTTTTTTATGGGGTAATTCCATCATCTTATTATGACGTTCGGACTCCTGAAGACTTTTTTGAGCCGCCTTTGAATCATTGACAGCTTTTGCTATACCTGTAGCTCCTCCAGCCAATGAACCCAAAGCTGACAATCCCGCAAAGATTGGAATCAACGGTAATAATCCACCACATTTCGGTATAGGTATACAGCGCGGTAAAGTTATTCCCTTTTTATTTGTGAATAATTTTTTTTGCGGCTGCATATGCATATTTGATAGCTGAGTGTATGCCTTTGGACTTTCGTTTTTTTAATTGTGATCGTATGTTTTTTACGCCTGTCATAATTTTTTTTGCACCCGCTCCTGCTCTGATTTTAGCCTTCATAGCATTTTTAACTATCCATGAGGCAACTTTTTCTCCTTTTCTAGCATCTTTTGATTTTAATCTCCTTTTGGCCATGTTTAAAAGTTCTAAATCAGCTTTATGTCGAACACTCAAGTCGTTATTATTATAAGCAATATCGTGATACATGCAAGCTTCATCCAATTTGTTTATGCCACGGTCTCCCTTGAGTAAACGTTTCTGAAGTTTTGTCCCCGGTCCACAAAATTGATAGCCAGGTAAATGTAACTCAAACGGTAAATTATTAATTAAGCTATTAATAATACCACCACCTTCCTTCATCGATAGGCATAAAGTGAAGCAAAGAAGAATAATGCGTTATTTATATCACTAATTCACTCTTATCGATCCAGCTGTTTTCATCTTCGCTTAAACCTAACCATTTCACAAAAAGTTTGTTTCCTTTCCTCTTTATAACTTTTTCAATAAGATACAGGTCTGAAAATTTAGTTTTTTGTAATTCGTATCCGTAAAATGAACCAAGAATTTTTTGACGGTGTTTGTCTTCTATTTGATACGTTTGGGGATTTGTTTGGTTAACAACCGCAACGCGAAATATTTCCGTAGACCAATTTGGGGTATAACCTTTATAAAAATCTCCTTTAAATTAACTTATACAAACATAATCACCAACTCGAAATGATGGTCCATTACGTACCATTGGTTTTTGGGTTTTAACAATATTAGACATGACTAAAATCTCATTAGATTTATTAACATCAGCTGGTTAAAATTTTGTTATTCTATGTTTAGTATTATTATAGTGCTGAACAACAGAATCTAAATTATTTTGGTACCATTGATATCGTCCACACAGACTAAAAAGTTTATACAAGCGAGATTTTATCGTTCTTATTACTCGTTCCACTATAGATGCTTTTTTGACAGAATATGTGAAATAATGGTTTATTTTATACTTATTCATGAGCTGCTTAAAAGCTGCATTAAAAAACTGTCCCTCGATCTGTTTGCAAATGTTTAGGTGTTCGTGTTGTTTTAGATAAATACTTAGCATTGCATTCATAACACAATCCTTCGATTTTGATTTTAATGGTTTAACCCATACATACTTTGATAGAGCATCAATTACTATTAGAATGTATTTATAACCCCTATTATATGATGAATATTTTTGATAATCCATAAAGTCAGCTTGCCATAAATCATCTATTCCTTTTATAATTGTGTGCCGTCGATAAAAGTTTCTTCTTGCTGCTTTGTGAAGCTCGTTGACAATGTCTTGTTTACTCATTTTTAGTAGGTTTTACTTTAAACATGAGGTCGATTTCTTTTTTGTGTAAAGCTGTGTACTCATATTGCTAGTAGTAAATTTTTCTAAATTGTTTAAATACTTTTTTACTTTATTATTAATTGTTTGCATTTAATTTTTTAGTTCTTGAACACATTTATCCACGTATGATTTATTCACTGCCTCGTCGTTTTTTTCAGGAGATTGCAAACCTTTTAACCTTGACGATTTTAAATCGAAGTCCCCTGTGTCTGATTTTACCAGTGTATTGTCCAGAGTATCAATGAATTCAGCTAACCGCAAACGTTTATGTACGTGGTGACCGAATTTGTCTATATTCATTGCAGTCCTTATGCTTTGTTTACTGTAATGAGACTGCTCAATTTTCCCGACGGGTGCTTTTTATATTTCAAATTTATAATACCAGCTTCGTACAGCTCCTCAATTATAGCACTAATTTCATTATTTACTCCGGTGTTGCCAGCAGCCCATGATGCAAGTAGTAATTTCAATCGTTCTACTAACTCGTTTGGATCGTCCCAATAAACTAAATCTGTATACTTCTTTACCTTTTTTAATAAGTTCATACCCTCTCCCTGAGAAAGATTTTCCACACTACTTGTTATATCTCTTGCGAATTTAAACAATGGTTTAATCACATGCATATATTTAAAGCCTTTATTACTTTTAATCGGTTTTGCAGGATCAAAATTACGTCTATGAGCATTAGTATCTATTAATACTAATTTGTGATTTCGTAAATCTTCCTCTGTTACATGCTCTAAATGTGGTGTCTTTTTATATAATAATTCATTTATCGCAGGTGTTTTTTCTAGACTAAGATTCCCAATTCGCAGAGTACGAGCATCATCATAAACACGAGTTTTGCCAAGAAAAAGTTTTCCTCGTTCATTTCTCACTCCGTAAGGTATGTCTTTCATTACTTCCGATGACACAGACCATGACAAAGATTCATTAGCTATGTGAAGATGGAATCGATTTAAACGAACTCTCGCGGACATCATAATCCTCAGAGGGTGATGTGGTTAGGGTTTTGTTGGACATTTGATAAACCACATCATCATTTTCTTCCTCGTTTTCAGTTTCCTCGTAATCTTGACTTGAAGAATTTGATGACTCGCTGTCACTGTACTTATTTTTTTTTACTAAATGCTTAGTTTCTTCTTCCTTTTTATGTAACCTATCATCAGTTTGGCTTGTTAAAATATTTAGAGGGTCGACAATAGGTTTAAATATTGTTTCTTAAGCCATATTGCTTGTATTTTTAGCATCTTTTATCATGTTGATCTTCCGTTTTACAGCAGTTGCAGATTTTAAAATTTGTTCTTTTAAATTTCGTTCCATTTTGTTCATATATCCACTCGGTATGAAATCACAAATTTAACTGATTTGTTGATATTGTAACAAGCATTTATGAATGCTAGTCCATCACTATGAATGTATCAAATGCCATTCTATAACATCCTTTGTTTCTTTCACAATCTTTATTAATTACAACATAACTAAATGGTTTACTCCATACAGTTGAGCACATTTCTCGAAACTGAGACCAAGACATGTCAGACCCTACATGTTCATCGTAAACGTGTCTTAGATTAACATCGTCTTGCTTAAACAATATAATAAGGTTAGAATTATCTCTGACTAGTTGTTTAGGTATTTTAGTGTAAGTTTGGTTAATATAAAAACAGTCAATTTTTTTATGACGACCCATAGCGAAATAGTCTCGTATACTATTTTGATTTTCACAAGCAATATCATCGAATATGATAATTGAGTCAGGCAAAGCTTCATGAGGACTTAAAATTTCACTATTATGAACTTGTTAAAAGATGTTTCTTCAACCATATTTAAAACATTTTCTAAAAAAATGTATTTAGGCTGATATAAAGACTTTGAGTATACATAAAGGTTGCGGAAACGTGATCCATCTTTGTGTAACAACAAACTGATTACTAAGTTGGTCTTTCCACAATTTGATGGACCGCAAACTATGCTACGTATAGTATTTGGCAATAAGTTTCCATGGCGTTTAACCTCATTTAATGATTCAGGATAGATACATTCTAGTTTAAGTAAATCTTTTTGTTTCAGAAATTTCATAACTGGTTTTATAAATTTGACCGTTGTTGTTCGTTGCTTCCGATAAAATGATGATATCAGCATCGCGTCAATCGTTTAAAAGCTTGCAATCACAACTGTGCTGTACTACCATTCGTAATATTATGAATTCAAAATTAATGATTGAGTGCATGTTAATAGCCTTACTGCGGAATTGGACGCTTCTATAAGTGGTGAGAGATACTTGATACCAGCAGTGGCGTGCATTCCATATAGGCTGTTATGCAGAGCCTACCTTAGTAAATCCTACAGAACAGCTAACCATCTTTTTTTATTTGTCAATCTACCTCTTTACTAAAGTATACGTAATATTTTTTTCGTCTACATAACTTATTCGTAACTAATGCACGCAATTTGCGCGCAACTTCGATCGTTTCTATGCAATATACCTATAGTAGGCGGCGGCAAGAGAGCCTATAAATTCACGCACATTTCCTTAATTTTAACACACACCTACGTATTCTGTACGCATAAGAACACGGTTTGAAAAATCCTTTTTTTTTCAATATTGAAAACCCGACCAAAATCAAGATGACACACTTTTCATACATGACAGTTAGATGATGTAGTCATTCGCATTTAGCAAAGTTTTCTAGTAGTAGGCTCCGCTACCTGTGCTTCTCACACCAGACGGCGCTAGTAGCGCACGCATTGGCGCACTAGAGAAATACTTCCGCGTCCAGTCAAAATATGTCGTATTTTATGTAAACTTTACATTACTAATTGTTTAAATGAAATTTTAAATAATAACATCATAATTGTATTCACAGTGACGAATTAAACATTTAAAAACGATTAATAAACTAGTTGCAAAATTGTTTTCTTTAAAAGTAATGTAAACATTGTTTTGATAGTAAGTTTTGATCAGCCATTTTTTTTTTCATTAGTTTGCTTTGGCTTTCATCGCGCGAGTGTTTTGGAAAATTATTTATGTTCTTACTGATCGTACACTATCTATTTTGAGTGCTATTATAGTTTTCGGAGTTCAGTGCTGTGTTGTTGTGCTTATACAATGTAGAAACTGCAATGTACAGTATGTAATGAGCATTCTATTTGTTTAGACAAATTACGCGCCAATCCCTTTAGTAAATTTTCATTTGTGAATAAGGCAAAAATAGTATCATTTCTTAGACCTACACCTAACTTAACGTTAACGCAGAAAAAGGGCGCCTCATACGTGAGACATTTTAATTCAAAATATTACGATATTTACGGTTGGCTCGCCGGGTGTTCTCACTCAAATTCATTATTTTGTTTTCCGTGCATTTTATTTTCAACAATAAAAACTGTATGGAATGATACTGGCTATGCCTATGCGAAATAGATACGGTAACATTAAAACCTGATATTCTTTCAATTGCTTTCTAAGGAAAATTATGCAAGATATGCCATTGAATTTCCGGAAAACGCTTTTAATGATTTCAAACGTCGTTATGCAACATTTAATTTTAATTTCGAGCGTTTGCGTAGTGAGCTTAAATGCATTTACGGGAATGCCGAATTTAGATTTGATTGATACTTTAAGTCTGAACAATATGTTTCAGCTTTTTCCTGAAGTTGTACGATTAGCAAAATTAATGATAACAATCCCCGTCAGTAGCGCGTCGGCCGAACGATCTTTTTCATGTTTGAAACGAATCCACTCTTATTTGCGTAACACGCAAGGACAGAAACGCCTCTCGGAGCTGTCCTTGATTTCTATAGAAAAAGGACTTTTATGTTCTTTACAACGATCTGGAACTTTTTACAAAGATATCTTAGATATTTATTTGCAAAAAGACAGACGTGTCGATCTTGTATACAAATAATTATAGAAACTTCTTACATAGTGGATGATATTTCGCGTTTATTCATTGTATATAATGCACTCAGCATTTTTTTTTATCAACTTCTATTTTTATTTGTGAACTGTTTGTGTGGTGGTTGTCAAAGTGACCAAAATAACGGCTTTTCTCAAAGCCACTACGGATATCTGTTAAATGACGTGTTCTAATTTCATTCATTTTTGTGATATCTGTGGTGGTGAAATATATCAACAAACATACAGAACACACCATTCACCGTTTTGCAAGAGAAACTCAGGTCCCTGGTAAGGAATTATTATTAATTTTTCAGCTTTAATGTTCATTTTTTGCGAGTGTGCTTGTATTTATGTTACAAACATACTTTATCATATAAAGGGCCATCTATGATTATTTCACTTATCTAAACATTAAGCAAAGCAACATCCAATAACGTATTTTTTAACTTAGTTCTGCTTAATTATTACCGAATTTACCGAGATGGCGCTAGTTCGGAATAGCATAGCAAAATCTTGTTGCGTTGCGTGTAATTTATTTATCTGCCACAATTTTAAAATGGCCTGAAGAAGTGATACTCAATTTGTTTATTCAAATTTTGGTTTTACCCAGATTTGTGGACGAGTAAAATTATGGTTTAATTTTTTTTAAGAAGATAGACGCGTTTCTCAATTTTTATTTAGTTTTTATGTAGCACTAAATGCGAGTACAAGATATAGGGTTCAATTATTTTGGTCTAGCTAGAGATTGTTTAGAAAAAAACTTTGTATTTAAACATAACTTACAAATTACAGATTTATAGAAACACCGTTTTTTGCTAACTTGAAATGTGTATGAGCCTACCCTAATCTAAACCCAATGCACGCCCCTGGATACCAGTATAAGTCGATCGTTAGGTCACCTTCTGCTGTTGAATGTTGATTGTAGTATGGAATTGGACGCTTTTATATCCTCTGGAGTTCGCCTCGGGCGAGCAGAAGATGATATAGAAGGTACAATTCCATACTACTGGTGGTCACAACCTAGGCGTTTGGCATATAAATGACCTCAAAATAGTTGGTTCCCAACAAAAATAATTTATAATTGAATGGAAATAGTAATACACTTATAATATTATTCGGATTTTATCTTAGGTAAAATCCTTTTCTAAGAGAGGGGGTACTGTAACGTTGTGTATAGTACTCACGTTCTCACTTAAAATCATTGTTATAAATCATATAAATTATAAAACATTATCTATTTAAACTATGATATTAAATAAAATAAACCTTAATTCTAAATTATACCTATTATTAGAACAAAATATTAAACACTAAAACAAACAAACATTATATAATATTAAATAGCACCGAAATACGGAACCTTCGATATCCCAACCCAAACGCAATGGTTTTTACATACGCGGTTGCAGTTCCACGGATCGCTAACATGCTGATGTTGCAAAACTGGTCGGCCCGCTGCAGCTATGCACGACTACGCGCGGGCATTCACGATCTACACCTTAGCCGCTCAGACGTGTTACCGATTGCGCTGCTATTCGCTTGCACCTCTCAGATTTTTCAAATATTACGTACGCTTAGCCGTTTCATTCATACTAATGTGTACTAAGATAAAATCCCTATTGTGATTCCCATACTAGGAACACCGCTTGGGTCAGAAGGTGCCCCTCTGCCACTGCGGTCGCCGCGTACTGCGAAGGACCCCCCTGGACCTGGGAAGCTAAAGCTGGAGCCTGGAGACGGAAGGCCGAGGAGAGTGCGGTATTTCTAGACCAGAGCGGACGGATGCTCGAGTTGTGACCTAGGCATTATACCCACCTCATACTATTTACTAAATAGATTCTTATTTGCCGCGTTTACAGTTCTTTTATTTATAGCAAGCGGGACAATGGCGCCCATATACGTGGTTTAAAGGTCATAATTCGAGCTACTTTGTCCGATTTCTGCTTACTATTTGGTTTGGCATTAAGGTGTGGGGTTTAGCTTGGTGTGCCGCTATATATTGTAAAGATGATTGTGCTTATCAACTGGTGTGATTAATTGAAAGAAACCATAATTGTAAAATTAACTAAACTGTATTTTTTTTACCTCTACTGGGGTTAGTTGGTAGGTTAATATTTTTTCTTCTCAGTACTCACACTAGTTGATTATTTTTTTGGAAACTTTTTTCATCCTACTTTTACGAATTCTACTTTCCTGAGAATTACTTAATTATTAAAATAAAATTTAAAAAAAAAAATGAAAACGCTTTCGTTCTGTAACAAAGTTGATTGTTGTAACAGAACGGTATAGGTGTTGGCTTTTCTATATATTACGTCTTCTCAAAATTTATTTATTATAGGTATTTAAAAGCACTTGCACAACATAATTTAAAATGTCTTATCTAATTAAAATTTTTACTATTACAAAAATCTGAGCTGAGCTATGAGGTTGCTATTCGTGGAGAATTTCCTACTGAAAATGTTGCGGGTTTGCGACGACAAGTCACAAAGTTGACTCAGTTATATCGTTCCGAAGAGATTCTGGAGTCTGTGTTTGAATTCTCTGAAGATATCAAAGGTTGCATCGAGACACTAGATAAAGTAAAAAATAATTTTGATTCCCTCAAGGCTGCTTACAATGATTCTCTTTGCAATAGAACAAAATCCTTATTGAATAATTTACATTATAGGATTCAGAGAATTCAAACTCCTGATAATTCTGAGGACTCCGCCTTACTGTCAAAGCTGCACAAGAGCTTTGACAAGCACTAGAATATATTAATTTCGGTACTATCTCCAAAATGCGGAGATGTAGGCGACACAAATTCTTCTAGCTTAAATGTATCTGTTACTTGTGATCGTGGTATTAATAATGATCTTACAAAATTAAAATACGATGGTAAAACATGCGTCTGCGCTTTCATCCAGAGAGCTGAAAAGTTTCGCGTTTCGAAGGGCGTGTCGGAAAGTAGGATGATGCAATCGGCAATTGACATATTCACCGGTGATGCTTTGCATTGGTATCGTAGCGTCAATAATATACACAAAGATTGGGCTTCTTTGATCGCTCAACTTAAAGACGATTTCGATGTACTTGATTTCGATTATCGAATGACATCGGAAATTCGTGACCGCACACAAGGGGATGACGAGAGCATTATTGTCTATCTTTCCATAATGGAAGGTATGTTTTCCCGACTTAGTAAATCGTTATCTGATGAAGATAAACTTGAAATTATACTTCATAACATTCGGTCATATTATTCAAATATAATTGCTGCAAGTCCAAATATCAAATCAATTCAGGACTTGCGTAATGTTTGCAAGAACTATGAGCGAATCAAGGTTCGTTCTGATAATTAACGTGAACCACCTACACTTAATTCAAAAATGCTGGCCCCTGAATTTTGTTACCAACCGCACAAACGTAAGGAACAAGGAAAAGGTATCTATGGTCATAGTACTTTTTCCAATGCATCCAAACCTTTTAAAAATGACTTTCAGACCAAGCGTCCAGAGTTGAGAGTTGCTGAAGTTTCGACACCTTATTGTTTTCGTTGCCGCGACAATACTCACTCGATGAAGGACTGCACGGCTGAGCGAACGATTTTCTGTTTTGGGTGTGGTGAGAAGGACGTTCGCAAACCAGATTGTCCAAAATGTACGAAGTTGGCAACTCCTAACTCTGGTCCAAAAAACTAATATCTGAAAATTGCAGAAAATCTATACCCAGCCACTTTAACAGTGCCGATTGGAACGATTGGTTACTTTATCTAAAAAAAAATTCAAATTCTTATTCTACTTCTGTTTCTGCAATTTTCAACATAAAACCAACAGAAGATCCTCGCCCTTATGTTAAAATTTCTATAAATAATGATCTGCTTAGCATGTATGGATTGCTTGATTCGGGTTCCTCTGTAACCATCTTAGGTAACAATTCTTATACACAGATACTCGAGTATGGTCTAACATTATGTACCAGCCAAAAAATTAATGTCACCGCTGCAGGTGGTCATAAAATATCAGCAATTGGTTACATCCTTCTACCGGTGACATTTGAGGATAGATTTTTGATTATTAAAGCGCATGTTATTCCGGGGATTGATACCACGCTGATTCTAGGAATCGACTTCTGGAATACTTTCAAAATTTGTCCAAAGTATTTGACCAATACCGAGAATATTTTTGATAATGATCCGGGTTTATCAGAAATCTCAAATTTCCCTAATTTACACTTACATTCATATGAAAATCTTGATAATGAGCAGAAAATAATTGCTAATGACATCACTAACTAAAAATTTTAAAGACATCTCTTTTCCTGAGAAAGGTTTAGGCAGAACGCCTCTGATTATACACCGTATAAATACGGGCGATGCAGAGCCAATTCGACAGCGTTATTATAGAATGTCACCAGATAAACTTAAGATTATCACTGAGCAGGTGGACAAGATGCTGGATCTGGATGTCATTATGCCTTGTGAAAGTCCATGGTCTTCTCCTGTGCTGGTGGTTGGCAAGAAAGACGGAAAACCTCGCTTTTGTCTGGATAGTAGAAAGCTAAACTCGGTAACTAAAAAAGATGCTTACAGTCTGCCATATGTGTCTGAGATTCTGGATAATCTTAAGGATGCTTGATTTCTGTCTAGCATAGATTTATCCAAAGCATTCTGGCAGATATTAATAGATGAGCCAGATCGCGAGAAGACCGCGTTCTATGTTCCTAGTCGAGGCACTTTTATGTTTAGACTACTGCCTTTGGTCTGACCAATGCCCCCGCCACTCAACAGAGATTGGTTGATCTCCTTTTTGGTCCGGAATTCGAATGCAAGGTGTTTGCGTACCTTGATGCCATAATAATTATTAGTCAGACCTTTAACGAGCATGTATCTCTTCTTCATCGAGTCTTTGAGAAGCTTAGTGCCGCAAATCTAACTAGAAATCTTGACAAATGTAATTTCTTTAGAAACAAGCTGCGGTATCTTGGTTATGTCGTAGACGCACAGGGCCTTCGGACTGATCCAGAAAAAGTACAGGCAATACTTGATTATCCCACACCTAATAACAAGAAAGAGGTCAAAGTTTTCTTGGTACTGCGTCTTGGTATAGACGCTTTATACCACAGTTCAGTACTGTCGCAGGGCCTCTAAACAAACTTACATCAACTAAGAAAACTTCTCCAGCATTTTTTTGGACTTCTGATGCTGATAAGGCTTTTCTTGAGTTAAAATCTCGTTTGGTCCAAGCACCAGTGCTAGCTTGCCCTAACTTCGAGTATCCTTTTGAAGTGCATACCGACGCTAGTAACTTTGGTGTTAGCGCTATGTTGGCACAAACTATTGATGGTATCGAACATCCAATCGCTTACATGAGCCGATCGTTGACAAAGCCGGAGCAAAATTACAGCAGTGCTGACTGCTCTTGAGCATTGGCGGTGCTACCTAGAAAACGGAAAAACATTCAATGTTTTTACGGACCATTCTGCCCTGAAATGGTTTATGTCTTTATCAAATCCTACTGGGCGACTAGCTAGGTGGGGTGTTCGTCTTTCTTCATTTAATTTTAAGATTGAACACCGTCGCGGAAAAGACAACGTCATCCCTGATGCTTTATCTAGATGCGTGCCTATAGATGCTATATTAGATAGTAACGCTTCTGCCAATCATTCAACTCAGGACAGTTGGTATCTCAATATATTTAATATTTAATGGCTGTCAAGACTTGCCAATTAGCTTTCCAAACTATAGGGTTGAAAAGGGTATTTTATTCAGATATATGAAGAATAAGAATGTACTAACCTTAGAGTTTGACAGGAAGGAGGTAGTTCCAAAAGAGTTAAGAGAACAAACTTTGAGTCAGTGTCATTCAGAGCCTACTGCTGGGCATTTTGGCGTGTTCAAAACTTATAAGCGCTTGGCACTTCGCTTTTATTGGCCTGGCATGTACAGTGATGTTGTGGACTTCATATCTCGTTGCGATACCTGCCTTGCTTATAAATTACCATCACATGGCACTCTAGGAAGGATGGGCAGGCCTAAAGACGTCTCCCGGCCTTTTCAAGTCCTTTCTATCGACTTGGTCGGACCATTGCCAAACACTAGAAAGAAGAATAATTACATCTTTGTCGTGACCTGCTGTTTTTCCAAATATTGTTTAATTTTTCCCCTTCGTAGAGCAACAGCTGTTCTGGTATCCAGGCACATGGAGAATGACGTCTTTCTTGTTCATAGTATTCCCCAAACTGTCATTCTTGATAATGGCTGTCAATTCATTAGTCACGAATTAGACAGACTCTTTAAAAAATACAAGGTACCTAAAATACATTTTACCCCCAAATATACACCACAGATGAACACGGTGGAAAGATATAATAAAACTATTGTCACAGCTATATCAACTTTCGTTAACAACGATCATAGAACATGGGATGTGAATCTACCCCAAATTCAGTTCACGATAAATAATTCAGTGAATGAAAGTACAGGATTTACACCAGCATTTTTAGTACACGGTAGAGAACTGCTGACTTGTGGTTCCCATTACCTGGATAGTGACAGCGATTCTGCTAATTTTATTATCTTACCACGAGACGCTTATGCTGAAAATTTGGGTCAGTTGTTTTCGATAAGGTGCAAACAGCATTATGGCACGCCCACAATAAAAACACTGAGCGTTACAATCTACGTCGAAAAGAAGTTTTTGACTCCCATATAGAGTACTTCACCAAATTTCTTGCCGATTATGGCGGCAGCACCTGATAAAGCTTTGAAATTGGTACCATATGACCTTGCAGACCAACATCCGCCGACATAGACGTCAATTATGGGTATGCCATTTTTTGTCCTACCCTCAGCAATGGCCGCCTCCTTTTCGCGCATAGCCGCAGCTTCCATGGACTCGGCAGCTACCGTTTCCCATTTCTCATAAACTTGTTTTTGAAGTTGGGCAATTTAGTGGAAAAAACCGGAACATCCATTGCTGATAATATTTCTTCAAATTGAGAATACCTAATTCCAGAAGCTATAATGCCACTAGTAGCGGCAATGTTGGCATTTACTTTTTCCGTGCTATCAACATCTTCTGAATTAATAACAATAATTTCATGGCACATGTTGCATTTAAATTTAAATTTTGAAATCAATCCCAACCTCTTCTCACCTACTAGCTTAAAATTTTCTGTTTTACAATCAAACAGACCATTATGACGTGCTTTATCTTGCAGTTGGTTTAGGAAATAATTTAGGTCAATCAATCTCCTTCCATCTATTTTTTGAAAATCTTTATCATCAGAATCACTGAAAGATAGAACAATAATTTTATAAAATGTTTGGCTGACATCATAATATAATTTTTATAATTTAAATTGGTTTTAGTGTAGTACGTGTGTATGTCTGCGTACCTATGTGATTTTATGTGAGAGAGACAGGTGTGACAGAGTGCAGGTTCCACAACTCGAGCGTCGAGATAAAGGTTGGTGCTTTGAATACCTACTTTACTTTTGACACGAAAATGAAAAAATATGAATTAATAAATAAGTGCAGACTTACTTGACACAAGGAGCAATATGACTTGGTGTTACCAAAGATGTCGCACTTAGTTCGTCACTCCCACTAGTTGCAGTATTCGGTTGGGTTCTACTCACATCTAACATCCTGAAAAGGAGTAGTAGTAGAAGGGTAAAATTGTAGTAGTAAGTACCTATTTAGCAAATGTGTATAAATAAATAAATTCGTGCTTTAGTTACTTACTCGACACTAGGGGCAACATAATTTAGTGTGACCAAAGTTCTTGCACTAAGATCGTCATCCTCGCTAGTTGCAGAATTCATTTGGTTTATACTATTATCTATAGTCCTGAAAAGCAGTAGTAAAATAATTGTAGTAGATTTAGTATCAGTTTTTCCTACTAATATTGTAAAACCGAATAGACGTAGAGTTGCCTTGCCTACCTTTCAACGCAACAAGATTTTGCTATGCTATTCCGAACTAGCGCCATCTCGGTAAATTCGGTAATAATTAAGCAGAACTAAGTTAAAAAATACGTTATTGGATGTTGCTTTGCTTAATGTTTAGATAAGTGAAATAATCATAGATGGCCCTTTATATGATAAAGTATGTTTGTAACATAAATACAAGCACACTCGCAATTTATTGCGTAAACCTAAAAAATAAAACAAAAAAATGAACATTAAAGCTGAAAAATTAATAATAATTCCTTACCAGGGACCTGAGTTTCTCTTGCAAAACGGTGAATGGTGTGTTCTGTATGTTTGTTGATATATTTCACCACCACAGATATCGGATGAAATTAGAACACGTCATTTAACAGATATCCGTAGTGGCTTTGAGAAAAGCCGTTATTTTGGTCACTTTGACTACCACCACACAAACAGTTCACAAATAAAAATAGAAGTTGATAAAAAAAAAATGCTGAGTGCATTATATACAATGAATAAACGCGAAATATCATCCACTATGTAAGAAGTTTCTATAATTATTTGTATACAAGATCGACACGTCTGTCTTTTTGCAAATAAATATCTAAGATATCTTTGTAAAAAGTTCCAGATCGTTGTAAAGAACATAAAAGTCCTTTTTCTATAGAAATCAAGGACAGCTCCGAGAGGCGTTTCTGTCCTTGCGTATTACGCAAATAAGAGTGGATTCGTTTCAAACATGAAAAAGATCGTTCGGCCGACGCGCTACTGACGGGGATTGTTATCATTAATTTTGCTAATCGTACAACTTCAGGAAAAAGCTGAAACATATTGTTCAGACTTAAAGTATCAATCAAATCTAAATTCGGCATTCCCGTAAATGCATTTAAGCTCACTACGCAAACGGTCGAAATTAAAATTAAATGTTGCATAACGACGTTTGAAATCATTAAAAGCGTTTTCCGGAAATTCAATGGCATATCTTGCATAATTTTCCTTAGAAAGCAATTGAAAGAATATCAGGTTTTAATGTTACTGTATCCATTTCGCATAGGCATAGCCAGTATCATTCCATACAGTTTTTATTGTTGAAAATAAAATGCAAGGAAAACAAAATAATGAATTTGAGTGAGAACACCCGGCGAGCCAACCGTAAATATCGTAATATTTTGAATTAAAATGTCTCACGTATGAGGCGCCCTTGTTCTGCGTTAACGTTAAGTTAGGTGTAGGTCTAGGAAATGATACTATTTTTGCCTTATCCACAAATGAAAATTTACTAAAGAGATTGGCGCGTAATTTGTCTAAACAAATAGAATGCTCATTACATACTGTACATTGCAGTTTCTCCATTGTATAAGCACAACAACACAGCACTGAACTCCGAAAACTATAATAGCACTCAAAATAAATAGTGTACGATCAGTAAGAACATAAATAGGTAATTTTCCAAAACACTCGCGCGATGAAAGCCAAAGCAAACTAATGAAAAAAAAAAATGGCTGATCAAAACTTACTATCAAAACAATGTTTACATTAATCGTTTTTAAATGTTTAATTCGTCACTGTGAATACAATTACGATGTTATTATTTAAAATTTCATTTAAACAATTAGTAATGTAAAGTTTACATAAAATACGACATATTTTGACTGGACGCGGAAGTATTCCTTTAGTGCGCCAATGCATGCGCTACTAGCGCCGTCTGGTGTGAGAAGCACAGGTAGCGGAGCCTACTACTGGAAAACTTTGCTAAATGCGAATGACTACATCATCTAACTGTCATGTATGAAAAGTGTGTCATCTTGATTTTGGTCGGGTTTTCAATATTGAAAAAAAAGGATTTTTCAAACCGTGTTCTTATGCGTACAGAATACGTAGGTGTGTGTTAAAATTAAGGAAATGTGCGTGAATTTATAGGCTCTCTTTCCGCCGCCTACTATAGGTATATTGCATAGAAATGATCGAAGTTGCGCGCGAATTGCGTGCATTAGTTACGAATAAGTTATGTAGACGAAAAAAATATTACATATACTTTAGTAAAGAGATAGATTGACAAATAAAAAAGATGGTTAGCTGTTCTGTAGGATTTACTAAGGTAGGCTCTGCATAACAGCCTATATGGAATGCACGCCACTGGAACCCGGGACCTCAGAGATGACGCAACGCCAAAGTCCAGTCCGCTCGCCTCTCAGCTACGGCGGTGGTTATAAGCTGACTATTAGTCCTACTACTCCTTTTTATGCTATGGTCAAAATAAACTCCTTAGTAAATAATTATCCCCTTATCTTAGAGCACCTGTATTACTCAAGTCATAAACGACGAAAATACCTAGATCCGAGCCGATATAGGAAAGTTCGGTTTTCCACATAGAACCCAATTGGGAATCGAACCCGGGACCTCAGAGATGGCGTGACGCCGAAGTTCGGTCGTTATAAGTTGGCTATTGGTCCTTCTACCCCTTTTTATGCTATGGCCAAAATTTCGTCCTAAAATTGTTTCTAGTAAAATTCATATCTTCCGATACTCGTTACTCGTTAGTATAGTTATAAAGGCTGAAGTTTTATACAATATTGATATAGGATACTTGGGTAACTTACCATTTCATTTGTAGCGTTTTTTTATGTGCTCTTGGTTTTATTTTCTGCCCTTCACCGATTTTTGCTTGTTCCCCATTATGATTTTAATTCACTTAATAATATTTACAATAATCGTACTTATAAACTACTAATTAAACCTTATTAATTAAACAAAATTATTTAGACAATAATTAACTTGTATATTTACAACTTAATTATTACTAGATTGCAATATAGTAACACAAATCAAGTGCGTTCAGGAGCGGAGCTGGCGCAGAGCGACGTGACCGCACTCGGGGACTCCTAGGCGAGCACTGGAATACTAGCGAGCGGCGCGAGCGCTAGCCGACCTATTTCATTTGACAGTTTTTCGCTTATTACGTATAATGTACAATAATAAATATAAAATCTATAACTCCCATTTTTTAGATAATGTCAAGCTGAATCTAATGGTATAGTTTTTATATCGTTTATTAATTTATATTGTAAGTAAAATCGATTTAAAGGTTTTATTTAGATCTATCTTTGAATTTTTATTCTATCGAATGAAGTACCGTCAATCATGTTTTGGCAACTACGATCTTATAGGTAATATCCTTAACTATAACATACATGAATTTCAGGACTTTAAGTCTTTTAATCGTGATGATAAATACGAATGAAATACCCCAAAAACTGGAATAGAACGCCTTAAGGAATATACATTTATGCTTAGATTTGGATTGTTTTTTTCAAATGTTCTAATATCAATGAAAGTAACAGGGTAATATTATTATATATTGTAACTATTACAAAAAGGAAACAAAAAGGTTTCCTTTTTGTTACCTTTTTTTTGTTACCTACAAAAAGGAACACTGTAACAAAAAAATAACAAAATGGAAACAAAGTAGATTTCACATGGGTAATAAAAAATATACTTTTTAATCAAGTAAGTAATTTTTATTTTAAATCAGTCTCAAACGATACATTTGTGTTTACATAATTTTAATAACTATAAACGAGATCTCAAAACAGTCTTTTGTAAATATCGAAGTTGCATTTTACAATTTCACTAGCACAATAAAATGATTTAGAGCCACTGAATTCTATCTAAGTACCCCATTGTTTTATTGAATTTAATAATTTAAAATACCTAATCTTTGCGAACAACTGTTGCAATAATGTTTTTTTAATAAGTGTAAGTGAATTTGTAAAAGGCTCCCTAAATAACAGGAATCACAAAACATCCAAATGTAATTTTTTTTATAATATATTGTAGTATACGAAATCAAATAAACAACAACAAAAACATCAAAATAAAAAGGATATAAATCAACGAAACTGGAGCTAAACTATTGGCGGCGTAGCGTAATACTGTGTCGGTTTCTTTTTAATTTTCATAATTTTTTAACACAGTTTATAAGATGTGAAAAAGGCACAATTAAAAATATATATTATTATCTTTGTACGGTCAGTCACAACGACAAGACAACCTATCTATCCCAGTATAAAACAGACCTTGATTTACTACTTAATAATACCAAAGGCGTGGTGTGTCAGCTTATAATGGAAATGTTACACCGACGGTGTAGTTTAGTGTACAACTATCCTTTTGTGGAGTGATTCACACTCAACAACTTCCCTCAAATAACATAGACTGAAATATAAAAAAACTCGGGTCTTCCCATGTAAAATTTATGATCAGCTGATCAAACTATGGATATGTAATATTTGGGAGGAATGTTGTAATAATATAATATGGATATTATGATATAGATAATAATATGGAAAGTTCTTTAGTATGGATTGTAAAATCACACCACAAAAGGATTTTAACCTGTTTCTTTTTACAAATTATATTTGAAAAAGAAACACAACTTTTAAAAAATTATAATCTAGCAAACATGTTATTATTGCGGTAACAATATTAATATAACAGAAATAATCTATGAAAATTATTATCACATTAAAACACACACACACTCACACACATACACATTACACACATCTCACACAGGCACACACACACACACACATACACATACACATCTCTTCATCTTTACCACATTTTTTTTTAATCACATTAACCTTAAAATACGAGATCAACAATTAACGATCACCTGAAATTAATTATAGCCCCTCAGTTTTCATCACTGTCGCTGCTATCAAAAAATTTTGACTTTGGTGGCTTAATGTTTTTCTTTACCTCAGATGTAGTTGCAACCAGTTCCGGAAAGTCATTCTTGATATTATATGAAGACACATTACAACGTTTTGTATAATTTTTTAAAATAGTTGCTAACTTGTCACCAGCATACTTCAACTTTGACGTCAGACAAAATTGTCACTGGTTTTTTGGTTAGATTCAGTAAAAGCTTCAGACTTTACTTTTCGGGTTGGTGTAGCGGGATGGAGCTTTTGATTGAGTATAGGAGTGGACTTCGCAGGTATACGCAGGGCTTTGTTCTATAAGCTTGTTTCTGGATTTAGCAAAGATTCGACGTGATTTTGATTGCATTCTAGTAAATTTTTTTGTCTGTAAACTTTCTTCCTTAGCGTTGCAATTACTTTTGTCTGTTTTTTTATCAGCTTCTCTTGTTCTTTTTTTTAAATTGTAATAGTTTTTTAGATGAACTTTTCAAGTTTTAGTTTTCTTCTCCTTGTGATTAATACCCCTTTTTGATTTCTCTTTATTCGCCGCCAATTCTTTCTCTGAATATTTTTTTGGGATTCTGTTAATTTCGAAATTTTGTCATATTTGCTTTTTATACTGTTTACATTTTGTACACGCAATTCTTCATATTTTGTAGGATTTTGTTCTTTCAGTCTCTCTCTATATCGTCGTTGCCGCTCTGCTACTGTGAGTAGCATGGTCTACAGACAATAGAAACAATACGCATCAGATATTTAAAAAAACGATATATTTTTACATATTTCGAGAATCATACATTTGGGACCGGTGGCGGTGCTGCGGTTAGCGATAAATTTTCTTCAATAATATACACATTATTTTTATATAAATATTTACACCTACAAAATTTATCACAGTTAAGTAGGTACGTACTTAAAAAAATAAGACGAACAATAATTTGGACAATATGATATCACCTTTATGTCCTTTTTGTTACTTCAGTTTTGTTACGTTACAAAAAAAAGCAACAAAATATAACAAAAAGGAAAAAATATTACGTGTTTAACATAGCCTAAAAACAATATAAAATAGATACAGTCTACATCTTCCCAGTTTGCACCACATAAACTATAATCAAAAATGACTGTCCACAATCATGCGTAGAGTATTAAATATAAACTTACCACAATCTTCACAGAAACAACACCAAATAGAAAAAAATAATGTTGAAAACGCTCACTACGCAAACAAACACGTCTGACGCCAAATCAAGTGGATCAACAAAATGGCCGATAGTCGATACTAGCGACATCTGAGTAGACGTTTCATTGGTTGTAATGTTGCCAGATTTGGTAAATAAATTTGGTCAAAATGTCGTTGTTACAAAATGGAATAACAAAATGTTTCCCGTTTGAGGTCATGATGTTTTTTTTTATTATATTGCATTTATTTATATAAATTAAGTTAAATCTTAGTCTTGATAATAAAAATAGTTGTCTGTGTAAACAGCTGAACAAATTAATTTAAATATTATTAGGCTAGATACATTTTTCTCTTGCTTTTTGTAACGATCATACTAAAGAGGACAAATAATTTTGTATGGAAAGTTTTACAATTGGATAGTATTTTAATTTTTTTCTTCTAATATTGCTAATAAATTACTTTAAAAAGTGTGTTAATTATAGCAGGGAATAATAACTTAAATATTATAATGATTCTCATCATCATAAATAATACTTTTTTCGAAATATTTAAGAAGAAGTTTCACTTTCCCAAAAAGTACAAAATATAATAATATTACCCAACAGGGAAATTTAATTCATCATAAATCTGTGGTGTCAAGGAAAAAGGAGATAAGTACATACACTTGAACTTTTCACCAGGGGCAAATTAAGAAAACAACTTAAGTGTCTTATAGGAAAATTGTAACTTACTTAATGTTCAATTAATTTTCATAGCACTTTTAGTATTTATTTAAACAATTGTTAGTTATACGACGTTTTTAGTTGAAAAAATAATAAAAAACATTTATATTATATTAAAATAATTGACATGTCCCGTTTTACCTTATCGAGAAAAAAAACAAAAAAATTAATTTAATTACATATCTCGTTATTACATATCAAATGGTGCAACTGTATATATTTAAACTGTCAAACAGAATCATTTTAGAGATCGTTAAACTCTTCTAAATCAGGGTCTACATCATGACCATTTGAATTGGTGTCTAAATTCTTATAAAAGTCGTGGCAATCACTGTCTATCAAATGAAGAGTACTCAGAAGATCTTTTTTCTTTTCATGACTTACAGGCAATGGTTTATCGTAACATTTCTGGGGATTTAACGGTTCATTTGCTTTGCCTCTTCTGCAAAAAGAGATATCATTGAATTCAGTAGAGTCTAAGGTGGTTTTAAATTGTATCACACCTGACTCGTTTTCGCCACTGTACCGAAACCATTTCACATCATGCCATATAAATTTTTGTCCTGATGAATCTACTTTCCTTAACTGAAGCGGACCCTTGTACAAAGTTGCAAAATCTAGGAACATAGAATTATTCATGACAATTACTGTAATATTTGGACTTGTCAATCTAACTAAATTGTACCAATCTCTAGGCAAATGTATGGATATATCAGTGTGTTTCTTTTTTCGCTCTATTTGAGCGTGAATAGAATCGCATTTCATGTGAGTATGTCCAGGGGTTAAGAATTTGTGATCAATTCGCATGTCTGGTATAAGTTTGCTTATGCAAAGAAACATAGCAGCGACGTGGCTATTTTTGTTTTGTCCACCACATGTATCCGAGTAGAAAGTAATTTCTTTTATATTAGAAGGAAGTGATTTTAAAAAAAGAAACAGATAGGAAGCTATTTGGTTTGCTCCACGGCCTCCATCCGCTTCATGCCACATGTAGCAGAAACTTTTTTTGGTAAAGCAATCATATATGGTTAGGTTAAAGGTCCATAGTTACCGCTTATAAAATACAACATTTGTTTTCAAGAAGGGTGTTGGAAGACATTGCTGGAGGTCAAAACAATAAACTCTCTTCCCATCATTACAGTCCTCCTTGTCTTTCCTTTTCATTGCATAGGCTGAATCTGCTTCCAATTGATGGGCCTCAAGTTCTTGTTTTAGAGTTTCTGCATCTTGCGGTGAAGCCAATTTAATTTTCATTTTGTACGAGTCACACATATTACAAGTGTCTAATGACGGTTTTTTAAAAAATAGACCCATAGTGCGAAATACATTGCCAAAAAATTTATACGAAACTGGGTTGTTAGTAACCTTTTCTTTATACATTTGATACATTAGAATCAATGAAAGTCCCGATGGTAGGTGTCGCCTGTTTGTATGACTTCGGCTGTAGTGTGATTCATAGAGGGGATATGAATTTATATGATCTTTTATTGATTGCAGTACATCATCACCAAATTTATTAGATGGAACAAGCGATCCGCGTTTGTCAGGGCTTGTAAGTCCAGATATCCTCTTTGATTGTTTCTTGATTATCACCTCTATACCTACATTTATTAGAAATCGCAAATGTTTTCACAAAACAAACTTTGCAAACTTTAACCAACTCGCCATTTACTTTCAAATGATATTTGTGGTTTATAGTTCTTGGTTTAGGCTCTCCACCAGTATTCCGTATACGCTGTGATTTTTTGGTGCATCTAAAATGAGGGATGATAGATATGCAGAACGTTTATTGTAATTTCCCAATGCCCATAACTCATCAAAGAGTGTCGTTTGGATTTCTAAGGTAATTTTAGTAGAACACTTTTTACGACAATCTGATAAAGCGGTAACTTTTCTTGCCGGAATTGTTTTTCCTTTTTTAGTTTTATGTGATTGGCCTTTATTTCGTTTAACCTGTATAATCTTGCGTAAATTTTTTCCTTTTCGTTTTCTTGTTGTATTTAAAATGACATCATTATTATTTGTATTTTCTTTATTCACCTCATCCTCAGAAGAGATTGAGCTGTCTTCGGATGATGAACTTTGTTCTAATCTTGGATTGAATGTTTCATCGCGTAAGCTGTCGTCAGAATCAAAATCAGATGGTTCAGTTGGCTCCAAATTAAAACTTGGTCCAGGACTGTCTATATCAATTGTAGAGAGCGGCTCATTAACATTATCAGTTCTGTCATTTGATGTCATTCCTAAATCTGAAAGAGTTATCAAATCTTCTAAAGATTCAGCAAATTCCTTTTGTTCTTGATTGAGCCCACTGCTAATTTCAGACGTGTTTGACAGCGTACTGGTATTATTATCCAAGGAACATCGTTCGGATACTGTAATAGATAAACGAGTAGTTTAGTAAGTAGATATTACAACCCATAACAATAAAAAACCGCACGCCGCAAATTCCACTAACAGCACTACTTACTTATACACAATAATGTGTATTTACACGTCTATCCTCTAAAATAAACATAAAATAACACGGGTTGAATTATAATTTATTAACCATTTAATAGTTTAGTAGTAAGTAGGTATATTAGAAATGAACGAACAAAAATCGCGCGGCATGAGCACCGTACGTAGGTATGTTATACATCACAGCGCGCACAGCTCCCACAAGGTACTTACCTACCTATGATAAAATATATTATTAGATATTTCCTTCATATAGACCAAAATAATCATAGAAAGAACAGCTTGTCTTAAAACGATGCAAAACACTAACTTAAATGTTTTGATCTAGGCATTTTGAATATTTTGTCAGTTACATACAAAATAAATAAAAATACGCAATACTTACGTTCTACGGCTCTCTCTTTTAAGGCTAATGACATTATCTTATTAATTCTCTTCATATTGATGTGTATCAACACTTATAACGTGATAACGTGATAAAACTAATTCTATACACAATTTCTATCAGAGCAACACACGACGAGTCCACGCACACGGCACAACTGATGCAAAATATCGTCGTGTACTTTAGGTACAAATCGACTCATCTCACTATGCTTATCTGAATTATTGGCGGTAAAATGCGCGATACTGAGATAACTCGAATAAACTCTCCTTACTCATTTTAACATTTTGTTGTTATGACTAGTCCCTTTATGTAAGGTAAGGTCACCAAATAAGGCCTACCTTATTTTTTTGATTATCTAACTAGCAGGTTTATAATAAAAATGCACTGGTAATTCGAAATACTTATATTTATTTATTAAACTTTGTAATAAATGAAACAAAATTGCTTTAGAAACAAAAATCACACTTTTATGAACACAAATAATTAAAATGACACTTTGGCCTTATTGGGAACCCTGTGTCTTAATAAAGCCTTAATAAAAACAAGTAAACATTCAACTTCTTAATTAATATAAAACGTTGTCAATACTTATATTAAATCTAATGAGATCTTATTAATTACTTTTGGTCATTTTAGATCAGACTTAACGAGTTTCTCATCATGTAAAAGTACTATATTAATCAGCCGTTTTCATCTTTTTTTTTAAACAATCTCCTGAACTGTAAAATATTTTATCAGCAGGTGTGAGTCCAACACACAGCTCATGATACCAAACGCCACAAGTAAGACATTGTCGCATATCATCAACTCGATCTTCACAAGCTGGACAGTACCACGAAGGTTTATTATCGTGACGTTTTACTAAGGCCTCTACTGAGGTTCGCTTTCGCGTTGCAGCAACTGCAGGTTGTGCAGATGTACAGCCAGTAACTGACGCTTTATCATGGAAGAAGTGCCAGGAACATCTTCTTCTCGTGACGTCATCACCGTCATCATTTCAGCCATAGGACGTCCACTGCTTAACATAGGCCTCCCCCATTGACTTCCAGATTAGCCGGTTGGAAGCGGCCTGCATCCAGCGTCTTCCTGCGACCCTTACCAGGTCGTCTGACCACCTTGTGAGTGGACGTCCTACGCTGCGCTTGCCGGTACGCGGCCTCCATTCTAGAACTTTCTACCATTTTAACAGCGTTTTCCATCTGTTGCGAAGTCCATTGAGCCCTTTTTTTCCTTGTGGTAGAAGCTGGTGATCCATTTTCCATGATGTTACTGAAACAAGGGTTTACTATTTTACTGTGATACTTTTCTAACTGACATAAAACATTGTCCTAATAAGGCCTGTACCTGTGCCGTTATAAGGCCTACACATTTTTTTTAAAGGCTTTATTAGGGCATGGCACATGGGTAAACAAAACAACAATTAAATGGAATGCACTGATATTACTGCTTTTTCACTTATGTGAGGAGATGGCTAAACGTATAATTATCCTATAGACAAAGCACAGCACACCGTGTACAAATAAAAATAAAAATACTTACTGTTTGCTCTGCCAGAATTTTATAAAAACAAGCGTGCGCTCCACGTCGTGGTTGTTTTCGACTGCAGGTTCCAACACGCTCGCGGCACGGGCCGCTCGCTGTGTTTATGTGTGTTAGTTAATGTACACGCACACTTCTACAAACATTGGCGGCCATTTGAAATCGCGAAGCGGGAAATTTTAAAAATAGGCCTTATCAGGACGTAGGCTTTATTTGGGTCACCCACCTTACGTAGGTGTGTGGAAATAAAATATTCAATTTATTGACTCATCTCCATAATGCCTTGACACATATTAATGTTTTGATACAAAAAGTGCAAAAATCTATTTTTTCAAATTTTATGACTCATCTCCTTTTTCCTTGACACCACAGAAATAACACGTCCCGAAAGTGAGGATAAGACGATGTACGATCACAGTTTTGTTTTGCGGGATAAAGTGCTGCGACAACGCTCCACAAAAAACAAAAGTTATCCTTGTTTTGAATATTAATACATGCTTTTTTCTTTTTTATATTTAATGGCAAATCCGTATAAGTCGAACCCGAACCACTTAGAGGATCATATTTATTAATATTGATTTCTACATACATATTATTTAAAAAGGTCCAACCACTGTCACGTTCCTGAAATTCTTCAACCTTTTTACATAAGATGCCGATAATAGAGTCAAACACCTGGTCGTAGTCAAAGTTACGATGTATAGTTATATTCTTAGTAGCAAATGATTTTATATCTTGAGAATCCTTAGTTAATAAAATAAAATTAGCAAAATATTCTAAATTAATCTTAATACTTACGTATTTTAATAATGATTGTTCTATAAGGTTGAACAATTTGCAGCGTATACTGTTCAAAAACATATTCGGTAAAGATAAGTCATGTTCCGCGGTCGCTAGTATTCTGTAGGAAGAGATACGGCCTTTAAAAGCAGAGGCAACCCTAACCACGCCGTCTTCTACCGGAGCTGCACATTTATTTTTATGCGAACTACTCCTCAAGTGACCTACCCACTTTTTATTTTCTACACGTGCAGAACAAGCACTACAAAAAGGCATGGTAGGTATTAGTTAATAAGTATTCAATTCGCTTTACCTTAAACTGGAATAACAAACTTATAAGTAGGTACAATAGCTACGTACAGTGACGTCTTGTAGCTTTGATATTATGGGTAACAGGAACTACTAAAATACAACTAAAATAAGCTAGGAAAGAAAACTTAATGCAACGCTTAATATAGTCACCACACATCAAGTTTAGGATAGCGATAGCAAAATGAAATTAACTTAACGCTATGTGCTAAAATGAATTACGCGTTTCTCAATTAAAATCACTTCACGTATATCAGACGTAAGTCCTCTTAGTTGTAGTTGTAACCAGACAGCGGGTACCTCTGAACCATTCAGCCGCTTTCCTAGTTACCAGAACTTGTACACCTATATATTACCTCTATACCGGTTACCTCTTTTAACCAACCAAAACCAGTTACCGAGTGTGACTTGATATGTGGTAGGATATACTTACTCTTAAACTATGCAAGATAAATTAAAAAAATAAGGTAATTAATAACACAATTTAATATTTAATTATCGCTAACTAAAAAGAGATACATTATTTAAAATTTATTTTATTGCTATAAAATATAGGATCTATATCCTCAAACAATAATTTGGAGTTCTTGAGAAATTTTTGAAGATTCCGCCACTCTGATGTTTCGTTGTTCAGTTGGGTCTTCAGGGTGAGCAAAGCCTTCTTGTAACGCTCCTCGGGAAGCGTCTTGAGCGCGTCACAGGTGTTGTATACTCGTACCTCTACGTAGTACGCTCCTTTCAGCTGCGCAGTTCGCCGCACCGAACCATTAGCCACCTTGGTAGTGAGGCTGCTATCGAGTCTTTGCTGGCTCGTACTCCGACGTTGAGCGTTCTCAACCGCCAGACTCTCGTCCTCGTCGGATAGCAGCCCGAACAAATCTCTGGTACTCTTTGAAGGAGCACTGAAAATAAAAATAACATTGTAGAAAACCACTGTACCTAAGTACTACACCTACCTACACACAAACAAATACGCAGACAAATACAATCTGCTCTGAACTATTCACAATAATCTAAACATACCAGGGGCGTGCATTCCATATAGGCTATTATGCAGAGCCTACCTTCATAAAAAACCGACAGCTAATCATAATTATTAATTACGTATTCAACAATAAACAATTAATAATCTGTAACCATTTTGTCGTCTACCTGTACTTATTCCTTACTAAAACGCGCAACTTAGTTTGTTTCTGTGCAAATTAACCGCCGCGAGATCGCCTACTGTTTCACGCAAACTTACTAAATTTTCACTCACAGCCTACCCCCATCTGAAACCAATGCACGCCCCTATGTTTACGTACCGGGATTTGGAGGCGACTTTCTTTTTTGATGCTGGTGCTGGCAGAACAGTTTCACCCTCAGAGTCAGATCTATTAAACAAAATTAAAAAATTACTAAACTAGCAGTATCGAAAACAAATAGAATCAAGACCTAAGGAAGAAAAAATATTTAGCAAGCATTAAAGTTTAATTATTTATTTATTTAAATGATGGCACAGAAATCGATCGAGATTTAAGGAGAGGTTAGCGCATGATGTGTACGCGTCGCACATCAGCATGCATGGAATTATTGGGATATCATGTCTGTACTTAATTACTTAACACGATAGCGCTCTTACCTTGAAGCTGTCTTCCTCTTCTTGATGTTTTTTCGCGGGACTGATGTGGAGCACCTACCCAATACAGAATCTAATTCAGAGTCAGACCTGCAAAGATAGATAACACATATATTTAAACTTTATTAGCACAAAGTAAAGTTGTACAAAAGCGGACTTAATGCCATTTGGGATTTTCTACTAGTCAATCTTTCAACATAAAAATTCTAAGTTACGTGATTTGCTCGATGAGTGGACGACTATTAAATAAGACTTCGGGTATAACGATGCTGCTTCTGCACCGCCATCGCCACTGCATCACGCCAGCTGCGGCAGGGTTAGCTGGCTAGCAGTTAGCTGCTGCACATGTTAATGACGAGCGGCGCGGTGTAGGCGGCGGTGGCGGTGCAGTGAACAGTAGCCTCGTCTACAGCGAGCTCTTGTGACATTGTAATAGCCTCTACACTAAATAATTTAAAGATAAAAAATAAATAGCCAAACACATTTTACCTTGGGAGGTTCCGGAGCACAATTTGCAGTATGAGGCACTTGTAGGCGAGCTTGGAGCACTTACTAATTGGAGCGAGAACTGAAGCGATATTCCATAAAACACACGAATTTATAGTCAAAATCTTGTCGAATATGCTAAAGTTCATAGGGTTGTCAGATTGTTGTGGTTAACAATCCATAGTAACAAGGACGTAAAAAAATACTCATTTCAATAAAATACAAATTCAGTTCTGTCTGTTTGGTTGCTAACTTTCAAGCTTGAACTGCTAAACAAATTTCGATAAAATTCGACAAAGAGATAGATTGTATTCTATGAAAATACTGTCGTTAATCTTAAAAATAAACTACGTTGGGTAAAATTTTACTTTAAATACACAAAACATCTTATAGGTTGCAATTTACAATGCGAAAAAGACAAAGTAGATAATGAGTAAAAAGAAAAAAACTAAAAACAAGTAGCATAAGTATTATTATATGTTTCAGCAGAGAAATCAGGCTCTTTTGATCGCAGCGAGATATTTTTTATATAAGTTTGTCCAACCATAAGCTTTAAACACAAGTAATAACAAATAATTAGATGGATTTCCTTAATGTTATTTTTAATTATAGTAATAGTTATAATAATGTTAAACATTTAAAAATCAATATATTGTTTCAACAATCACACTAATAATCTATCTCCAAACTAAGCAGAGCTTGTACTATGACGACTAGATAACGGATAAACATACATAAATACGTTTTAAAGACATCCCTGACCTAGGTACAAATGCCAATGCTCATCACACAAACATCTGCCCTTGCGAGATTCGAATTCGCAAACCACTTGGCTTTGTAGTCCGGAGCGCGAAACACTACACCAAGACGATCCCGTCTCGTTAAAGTGTTTCACTTGTAAATTATTTTTGCCAACCCTAGTCTACCGCGCAAATTGTTTGCTTGCATTTTTAACCACGTGCCTCTTACACAACCTGGCTTTAAAATATTCCATGATACTGTAAGAGTTTAGCATAATTTTATTTATTGGTATTTTATTATAAAAAATAAGTAAATCTTATCAAAAAACATTTGGTATCTTGCAATTTAAAAAGTAAATAGGTTTGTTTTACCTATATTGTTGTACCTATTATTTATTTTGGTTTTTCTACTTTCATAATGTAATATTTACATTTACCTTTTTTTAGAGTTATTTGAAAAAGTATTACTTACCTAAATGCGTTAAATAAGTAAACATTAAGACAATAACTTGCCAGGTACTTAAAAATAATTTTAACTTATTTCTCATCCTTGAATATTCATATTAAACCAAAACTATTATTTAGAATAATATGTGTTTCAACACACAGAATAGCTCGCACCTACGGTGTGTTAGCTAACTAGGTTTTTACCAAGGGTGTAACCGGAAATCGAACCTGGAAGGAAAAATCACTATATCCTTACGCCAAACGGATATTTAACATATTCACGTCATGATTAAAGAACATGTATAGCTAGTATATTTAAATTATAAAAAGGACAACTCACCTTTTTTATTAATAAAAGTTCTATGCCATCATAAAAATAGAATAAATTATAAATGCAAACCTTTTTGATGGTTGCATTTGCTAACAATATATGATAAGGCATTTGAATTAAGTAAAAAAAATTAAGTTCTATTGTTACCACAACGAAAAAAACACAACGGAGAGACGCTTTTTGAAAATTATTCGTATGTAAAAAGAGTAGATTTCAATAAAATATAACATTGAACCGTGTAATACTAACAATAAATAGATTAAAACGCATTTAAGATTTATTAACTGTACTAAATTTAAATTTACGAAAATGAGACGACCTTATTAACGATTTCATTATAATTATTCCAATTATACTTTATTGCTTCCTGTAATATTTACTTAGGTATATTACAGACCCAAGCTAATTGAAGTCTAGCCACAAAAAACATTAAAAGTTCTTGCCACCATAAAAATAGATTCCCTGAACAAATTTTAAATGCAAACCTTTTTGATAGTTGCATTTGCTAACAATATAATTAGCAATTTAGACTATTACTGCTTAAAAAAATATCACTCCGACAAAAACATTTATTAAAATTATTACAAAGATACAAATATTCTCAGTGCTAAAATTAAATAATCCGTAATTAAACAATGCTAGTGAACGTCCGTCCGATCCGATGGTAGCAAGCAAAAGAGGCCGATGCCCTGCCGGTGTCCCCGCTCGCCAGGTTGCGCTCCCCTCTCCGTCTCGTACCACCATCACGCCACTATGACGTCACAGCCGAAGACGCTTTTGAATTTTATTGGTATGTTTAAAGAGTGGTTTTGGATAAAATATGACATTAAACATTGTAAGTAATACTCACAAAAATGGATTTGAATGCTTTTAAGATTTATAAATTGTTAATTTATTTTTAAGCGTTTTTTTATTTTATTTAACTTTAATGCACTGAAAGTAGAAATGATGGGCTTAATGCCATAGGGTAATCTCGACATATAGGAAATGCAGTCAGCTAAATCAGTGGTAGAGTTTGACCTATGAAACTGTGAATTGCGACATTAATAATAAACGAAATAAAGTTTTGTATCCAGTCTATGTATGAAGAGCGCGTCATAGGGTACATTAAGGTGTTACTATAACATATTTATAACAAATTAATAATTGTCAGAGCATTTTTCTGTATTCAAGCGAAACCGTCAAAGGAATACGATAAAGTATATACTGATATATACATAGTCTGATTTACCTACGTAGAAGGTTTGTTTGTAAGTAAATAATTTTTATTTAAGATAGACTTAGAATTACACATGCAAAGCCGGGGCGAGTCATTAATCATACATAATATTTCATTCATTTATTAATTATTTTCAATAACGAGTAAGAAGTTACAACGGTATCTTATTACCATATCCGCCTGTGCGCTGACGCAAGTAATGCGGCTCGCTCTGTCAACAAGAATGTGTCTACGATGCAAAACTATCATAATTTAATTAACAAATAATAAATTATATTTTCAATAGGATAGTCGCGTAAGCAGTTGTTGTAGTGGTACAGTCAGCCTTATAAATATGTATACACTTTTAACTATAAAATAAGGTTGATGAAACGCTAAAGTGAAAACATGTTTTTGATGCTGGCTATACGTCACGGATCTTTTTAATGCTCCGCCCCATGACGTGATGCAATACTGGATTATGGATTGACATAAGGCCAGGTATACTTGTGTAATTAATTTTGGATCAGCAATTGATCTAAGTTTTTTGAAAACGTATATTAATTTACGGACCCTGTTAACTAAATTTTCAATGTGAGGTATGAAAGAGAGTGTTTCGTCTATTATAATTCCTAGATATTTCAAGTTATCAGTGCTAAGGATAGTAGGACAGTTACATGTGTTGACTACTGGGTTTTGGCAGTGATGTGCATTTAATTGAAAGTTATTAATATTACGATGGCGGTTGCGCATGCAGAAGTGTATGATTTTTGTTTTGTCAGTGTTTAAGGTTAGTAGGTTACAGTAAAGTGTAAAGCCAATTATTTACCATATTAAAGCCTAGCTGTGCATTTTCATATAACTCCGTGCAGGTTTTGCCTGTAAATATAAGCGCAGTATCGTCGGCGTAAGATATGATTTAACCATGCTCTATATTAAGGTTGCACAGGTCATTTATGTACACCAGGAACAGGGTTGGGCCCAGGATACTGCCTTGAGAAACACCAAATCCAGAGATTTGTTGATCATCACTTGTAGTATTTCCTATTCTTACACATTGGCTCCGATCATGCAAGTAGTCCGAAAGGAGTTGTAGCTGTGTTCCTCTTACACCCAGTGCCTCCAGTTTATTTAAAAGCAGAGAAACTGATACCGTATCAAAGGCTTTTGCTAAGTCTAGGAAAACTCCTAAGGTTTGGTTTCCCCTGCCAAGTTCCTGAGTGACAAATTCCGTCAAACTGTGCACTGCATCTGCCGTGGATAACTTGGCTCTAAAGCCAAATTGCATGGGTGAAAGATAACCATGCTTTTCTAAATAGTTCACTAGTCTATTGTTCGTCCGGGAGTGTACTAGCGAGCGCACGCATACTTCGCTCCGTTATAATTTAGTGTTGTGTATAACAGTTATCCCTATCGATATCGATTTGCATTGTGCGTACAATGCTTTGCATAGTCATTGAAAATGGATAAGTTCCTAGTCAGATCATCATCAATTCCAAATATCTCGTCAAAGCGGCAAGCTGATGACCCTTCTTCAGCAGCTCGGACAGCGAAGAGGCTGGCATTTGCTCGTTCTGTAGATAAGGGACGTCCGTCCTCCATATTCCACAAAAACAGCTTTGAGCCCCTTCAGACTGATGTCGAAACTGACTCCGATGTTGAAAGTATTGAAAGACCATCCATGGCGCAAAAGACTGGTCACATACCTCCAATTGTGTTATTAATCGATAGACTGGACTCATCAGAAAATCAAAGACGTAATATCCACATATACAAAGTCCTTCCACCTCAAATATCGTGGCAAAGGAAAACTAGCGGTCATATGCCACTCCTCAACAGCTCACCAGGCTCTCAAAGAAGGTCTGCTTAAAGAAAATGTAAATTTCCTAACCTATTCAAGGAAAGATGAAAAAACCCCTAAACTCGTCATCCGCGGAATCCCGTCGACGGTGTGCGAAGATTTGCCCGCTGAATTGGCATCCATGGGATTTAATGACTCCAAAGTATCAGTAATGAAGACTAAAAGCCCTGTTGACTGTCCTCCTCTCCTAGTCAAGCTGGCTCCAGGATCTGACGCTAAAAAATTTCGGCAGATTAAATTCATCCTTGACTGCGTGGTCAGCATAGTAAGATATCGTCCCAACCGTACCCCCGGCACCCAATGCTTCCGCTGTCAGGCGTTCGGATATTCTTCAAAGAATTGTAACATGCCACCTCGTTGCATCAAATGCACTAACCAATATGCTGTCGGCGAGTGCCCTAAGAAGACCCGAAATGAGCCTGCAAAGTGCGTTAACTGCAATGAAAACCATCCGGCTAACTATAGGGAATGCAGTGCAAAGCTGGCCTATCTCCAACGCATTCGCGACCTTCGGGATCAGCAAAGAAAACCACGACAGCTTTTTATGGCCACGCAGGCTAACAAATCATGGGCTGATATTCTCAATACCCATAAGAATGTCCCGATGCCAAATCTTGTTAAAAGCCCCCAAATAAAACCTTTGATGCAGGAAACTATCCCTGTACACACCACCCAAGAATCTGTCACCGTCCCAAATGCACTAAATTATGATAATAAAACAAGTCCTCCGGAGCAACATACATCACCTTGCTATGACACGGCTACAAAGGAAATAATGGATATCCTGTCTACAATCAGGAAGATTAAATGTCAATTTGTCAACTGCAATTCAATGTTAGACAAAGTCATGCTGGTGCTAACGCACCTTGGTCACTGTGTGTAATGGTACTTGCTTTCTAAAGCTTCTGTGTTGGAACGCCGATGGTATCCGTTCCAAGATTCACGAGTTACTACACCTGGTAGGTGCCATTAACGTAGATATAATAGCTATAAGCGAATCTAGACTTAATCCAAACATTCGTATTTCAACGCCTGGATATGTAACCTACAGGCAAGATAGACATTGCATGACAGGTCGGGGGCAGGGTGTTATTTTAATGATAAAAGACAACATAAAACACTCCCCTATAGACCTGCCGAATACCCAACATCTCGAGGCTGTAGGTATCAAGGTCTCCATTTCGGGCATTGATTACATAATAGTGTCGGCGTATCAGTCACCAAATCTTCCGTTCATAACTAAAGACCTAGATAATATTCTAGCCATTGGCAGTCGAGTTGTAGTCATGGGAGACCTCAATGCTAATCATGACCTATGGATTCCTGGCATAAATAATGCCCACGGGAGGAAACTATTTGGGCACATGTTGTCGAATGACTTCCAAATCCACGCAAGTGGCACGCCTACTCTCATTCATTACCGGAGTGAATTAACACCCACCAATCCTAACCTAGTTATCACTCAAAACATAAATAACATTAGCACGATTGAGGCCATGAATTCACTGTCATCGAATCATTTACCTCTGTTCTTCGCCATTGAAGGACAACCATCCGTGAAACCACCAGTAACGTTCTTTCAGTACAATAAGGCTGATTGGAAAAAGTTCCATTCCCATCTTAATGATAAAATCACACTTAATGCAACAACCTTTGTAACTACGAAGGACATCGACTCCTCTCTTGACTCCTTCAACCAGGCCTTAATTGAAGCTAGAAATGTATGTGTTCCTAGGAAAATACTCAGCATCTCCAAAGATTCTAAGCTGCCATGGTATATACAGAAGTTAATTAAACTTCGAAACCGGCTTAGACGAGGAAGACGGGAAGAAAGAAAGTTCCGGAACCACAGCACAGCCTTACTTTGTAGGAACCGGGGTAAAACTTTTAGTACTCTGTCTAGTTCTACCTCACTTGATGCTGTTAGTTCGTCCAGCCGTTCCAGGAATTCAACTGAGTCGTTGTATGTGTTGAAACTTAGATTCCACTTGGACATTATATTATCGCTCTGTTCTGCGTTGTTTGACATGTTTGGCTTGTTATTTATTGTTTCTTCGTCTACCTTTTTGTCTTGTGACATCTGTGCGTCTTCAAATTCTGTGTCTGGTTCGCTGGTCGAGTTTTCAGCGGGTTGGATTAATATCTGCGGTGGCGACGTTGGCTGGATATCTGTCCTTATCGCCTCGGCGAGATCGTGCCGTAGATCTCGTACTGTCAAGCCTTCGGTTTGTAGATTTCTTTTTTTACACTCCTCTTCGAGTTCGTGTTTCGTCAGGTAGTAGATCCACGACGTGGGTGGATTGGACATGCGGTCAGTCGGTCGTTCGTTGGGTTATTGGTCAATGTAACCTAATTTGGTCACTCCCTGGACGTTGCGCTCTTTCGGCAGTCTGCCTGGGTGCGACGTCCTGGTAAGCGGCCTTTCCCCGAAGGTTTTTTATGAGTTTTTCCGTTGGGCGCCAATGTAACGGGGTACCCTTACGGCTAGCTCACCTGAGTAGCCCGTTAACATGTAGGAACTAATTTAGGCCATTGTCCGCGGCTTGCGGTAAGGGATGTGTGCCTACTTAAGGTTATCCTACGGGGAATATTGACCAATGGAAACACACGGTTAAATAACAACAAACGGTAATCTATATTTTTCTTTCCACAAAGGTTTTTGCTTATAACTAGGTTCACTCTTAGATCTAGGCGCGACGCGGTTTCGCGATTACTGCGAGGGTAGGAGTATGACGCCAGAGGGGCGTTTACTGACGCGCTTCGAAATAGGGTTACGGTCGGCGGCGGTACGGTAGGCGTTAGTGCGGACGTTGGATTCGGGATAGTTCGGGAAGGGGTAGGTTAGGGATGCGAACGAAGGACTGCGCGCCTCGGAGGGCCGGCTACAGTCGCGGTCGAACGCAGGGTTGGGGAAGGATCGGGAGAGGGTAGTTTAGGGATGCGAACGAAGGACTGCGCGCCTCGGAGGGTCGGCTACAGTTGCGGTCGAACGCAGGGTTGAGGAAGGATCGGGAGAGGGTAGTTTAGGGATGCGAACGAAGGACTGCGCGCCTCGGAGGGCCGACTACAGTCGCGGTCGAACGCAGGGTTGGGGAAGGATCGGGAGAGGGTAGTTTAGGGATGCGAACGAAGGACTGCGCGCCTCGGAGGGCCGGCTACAGTCGCGGTCGAACGCAGGTTTGGGGAAGGATCAGGAGGGTCGGTACGGTACGGTAGACGTTGCGCGGACGGACGTCTTGCTAACGCAGTGACTCCCGAGCGAATGCACACCGGACTTTTTTTTTTTTTTTTTGTATGGACGGACCTATCGCTGAGTGCCTTTGAGGAAGACATTCGTCAGCTTAACCCGGGCAGTTGTGGCGTGCGCTGAAGGCGCACAGCCTAGGTCCGCCCTGCTAGCGGTCGCCGCGACTCGGCCGAGTGTGAGCCCCATAATAGCAGGCGTGATCAGGCCAATGTGGAGTGCAAAAGGCTACCAAGCGGCGAACCCGCTAGTGGTGGCGCCGACGGGATCGGAACTGCCGAAACAGGCCGGACCGCTGCCGGGCTCCTTTCTAGTGGGCCCGATCTGGGGGTGAGTCGGACTCTGGCCTCAAGGGCGCCTCTATAGGCTCGGACCTCGGCTTGGGCCGTCGTCCGTAGGGTGGGCAGGGGAAAAACGGCCAGGCACATGTCTGTGTCGGCCGAAATGAAATACGGGACCTCGCACCCTTCGGCGGGTGCGGTGATGCGAACTAAAATGTTGTGCAGTACTTGAAGTGCTTAAGGCCGTGTTGGCTGTTGTTCTACAGTACGCGGTGTAGGAATCGTCAGGGTCGTCCAGAACGTGCCGAGGCCGACGGAGTCGGGCAGCCACACCGGACTGGCCGCTGCAGTGCCTTATATAGGCCTTGCGGCGGTCGCTTCAGTATGGCAATCGGATTCGGTAGGGTTATCGGGTGGCTTCGTAACTTGGACGGGTTGTCATGCCGCCGGTCTACGTCACAGTTTCAAATAGATATATTGCAAGAAGTATTAATGTTTTTTTTATTTCTACTATATGACTGATTATTAGAGCTCTCAAACTATAATTTAGGCTACAAAAAAGTAACGAAAAGAAGAAATGAAAATTTGCCACCGTAATTAGGCAAAAATCGATATTGTTGAAATTGACCCATACATTGTCTGTGGTCTGAACTAACGCGTTTTATTAGGTTATGGGCCCAGTCCCAGATTTTTTCAAAAATTAAAGTAAAATTCGGTAATGCGCGGTCTTAAAAACTGAACAATAACTTTTCAGTGTCCAAACAGTGTGTGCGTAAGAAAAAATTGAAAGTTGCTCGAAAAATTGTACGTGTTGCACGCTACTCGTTTCCGCAACGTTTTTTTCCACATGGCGGGAAGTTACATCGTTTGCCAAAATATAAAGTTTTATAACAAACTTAAAGGGTCTTGTCTATATTCTGGGTGATATTAATCTTAATAGCGCATCGCTAAATGTTTGTAACTATTATTGTTACTTTACTTCGTTCTGTAATTTATCTGATCGAAATAATATTCATAGCACATATGGAGGAAAACTGGATGTCGTGTTGGTCCGGGAGTGTAGTGATACGGTAGATGTGCAGGGTTCGGAGGGTGGAGGAATAGTGCGCGTGGATCCATACCACCCGCCGCTCGACATTACAATACATTTCGCACCGTCTGACAGTGTCAAACCTATTCCAACCAGCAACGTGGACTCCACTAGGGATTGGAATTTTAACAAATGTTAGGTTTATTGATATTTAACTTGAATTTTACTCGATATTTGGTTTCTGAACGAACCTATAGGAAATTGTTTATTTTTACTGGCAACACCGAATATTGAAAGACAAACGGTTTTGACTAAAATGGCGAATCGGGTCACTGACTCACTTTTGCTCGGGCGCTCGTCGTGGACGGACGACTGGAGAAACTGTACTAGTGTTTGATTGTAGAAGAAATAAACTACACCTTTGGAAATTAAATGTGAGTATTATTACAATTCAGAAGTGGGATACACCTACTTGCTAATCTCGTTTTAAAATAACTTTGGAGTAACGAAAAGTGACTTATCTTCTTTTTCAATATGAAATTAATTAATTCTTAGTTGATTTTGAACGAATAATGTCTGCGTTTATCTATATTTCTTACAATATACGAGTAATTAAATTTAGCAACGATTATTTATCATTCATCGTTTTATTCTAAATATTGTCATTCTAACCTCGCCTAAGTACTGTGTCAACCCTCGACGAAGGTTTGTTGAATATCAATAGTTTAAATCCTGTAACGTTTTCCTGGGATTATGCGTGGGGTCTACGGGGGCCAAAATTTTGTTATTTTTGAGCTAGGACGCATCGTTTTCGAGGTTTTTGATTTTTAAATAATACCATTCATTTTTACGCTTAATAATGTCGTTCTACCCTCGTTGATAATATAGTTTCAACCCCCGATAAAGATCTGTTGAAGATCATTAGTTTAAATACGGTTTACGTGTTCCGGGCATCACGTGTGGGGTCTACGGGGGCCAAAATTTTGTTATTTTTGAGCTAGGACGCATCGTTTTCGAGATTTTTGATTTTTAAATAATACCATTAATTTTTACGCTTAATAATGTCGTTCTACCCTCGTTGATAATATAGTTTCAACCCTCGATAAAGATCTGTTGAAGATCATTAGATTAAATACGGTTTACGTGTTCCGGGCATCACGTGTGAGGTCTACGGGGGCCAAAATTTTGTTATTTTTGAGCTAGGACGCACCGTTTTCGAGATATTAAATTCTTAAGTAATACCGATATTATTATTACCCCTATTCATGAATATGATCAACACAGCTTATGTTTTCGAGTTTCAGAATAATGCCGCACGAAGAGGAATTACCACCGCTGCGACGTCTAGCTACGCCTGAGAGACAGAATGCGGGCAGTAGCCGAGAATCGATACGGCGAAGCCGCAGCGGCACACGGCGTGAAAGCTATGGATATCGTAGCCGAAGCAGACTACGAAGTGTGGATCGACATCAAGGGCGTCACAAAAGCTTACTGGAAAAGGAGCTAGACCTGGATCGTGAGCATCAACGACTTCGCGAACGAGAAGATGATTTGAGGAGAGAACGAAGCCTTCTTCAACGCGTAGAACCTGAAAGGGAGCAACCGGGACGCAACGAGCAGCGGCATCGCGAACGACGAGAGGAGTCACGGCGCACTTTGGGCACCCAACGGTCCCGCAGTCCGGAGGTTCGACGAGCACGCAGCAGGCGGGTCGAGAAAGACAACGAGCAGGCGCGAAAATCTAAACGGTCAGTCAGTCCTACTTTCTCAGCGTCAGACGTCATTAACATGATAAAATCTCTTAGTAATATTAAAGCTCAAGTTCAGCCGCCCACGTTGGCCACTCAGACTCATAATAATAATAGCATCAGTTCCAAAAATATTTTGCTAGATTTCGACCCTTCTTCAAAGTGTCAACGTATAGACGTTTGGCTAATGAAAGTGAATGAGTGTGCCACCGTGTACGGATGGGACGAAAAGACGATAATTCACTTTGCCATGCAAAAACTCCAGGGATTGGCTAAGACGTGGTATGAAAGTCTCAATTTAATACTGTTTACATGGTCCGAATGGCAGCAAAAGCTGTTAAACGCCTTTCCTTTTGAGCAAAACTTTGGCCAATCCCTGGAGGACATGCTAAGGCGAAGGAGTAGGTACAACGAACCCCTCGAAATATATTATTATGAAAAATTGGCTTTACTGAACCGGTGTGACATCGATGGCAAACGCGCGGTAGAGTGAATTATACACGGCTTAAATAACAAAACTATGCGATCCGGTGCTAATGCGTTGCGATGTACCCAACCAGACCAACTACTACCGTTCTTAATGAGCAACAAAGAGGTCCAGCAACCATTTGATCGTAGTAATAATCGGGGTAGGCCTGGCAATGTCGGAAATAACTCGATTGTCCGCCTGAGTAGGACTAATATGAATAATAATCCGGATTTATATTGCTATAACTGTAAGGAGAAGGGACACCCTTACCTTAAATGCCCAAAACCTTTAATTCAGTGTTCAAAGTGCCGTAAGTTTGGTCACAAGTCGGAACATTGCATGATTAGATCTGAGAAGGTTAGTGTCAATAATAATGATGCCACAGTACGTAAAACAATGCAAATTTTAACGTCGGGAGCGAATTCTAAATTTATAAGAGAATGCAAAGTAAACAATGTCCCATTCAAATCATTTATAGACTTCGGTAGTGAGGTTACCCTTCTTGCCCGATCGGCTGCCTTAACTTTAGGGGTAACGTGTGACAATCATCCTATACCCCTAAAGGGTTTTGGTAATGACGTTATCCAGTCTTCAGGGGGCGTTGAGGTAGAACTAGAAATTGATGGCGTAAATGCTAAGGTACTATGTCAGGTAGTTGATGATAAGTTTCTCGACTTTCTATTGCTGGTAGGGCTGTCTTATACCGAACAGCCTCATATTGTCGTGTATAAAGATGCAGAACAATTAAAGTTCTCAAATGTTAACCACGAACTACCATTTCCGACATTTGACGAGTCGCAAGACTTGACTGTTAAAGTGTACGCTATGGCTGATACCATTATTTATGGCTCGGCCGTTATTAAAGCTTTTACCAATCCTATAATAGATGGGAACATTGTTTTAAATGGAAAGGTTATAGGCAAACCTAATCAACAGTTTAGTGTTCATGGGGGTATTTATAAAGTTAGGGAAGGGCAGCTTAACCTGCTTATTACCCCTCTGGTGAAATGCTGTCAACTTTACGAAGGAAGCATTTTGGGTAGGGGCACAAGGGTTAATATAGTTAATCGAGTTTGCGAAGCAGCCGAAGATATTCGACAGCTAGATTGCGAGAACATAAATGCAGGGAAGGTTCACATAGGCAGTTCGGTAAGCGAAGAGAATAAAGAAAAACTACTTAAGCTATTAGGGGACTATAAACACTGTTTTGCGTCAACTTTGAAGGAACTGGGATGTACTCACGTAACAGAGATGCAAATAGAGTTAAACAGTAAGAAGCCCGTGGTTTTTCGTCCCTATAGGTTGTCGCATAAAGAGCGTGAACAGGTTAGGGAGATGGTAGGGGAAATGCTAGAGGCTAGCATTATCCGAGAGTCGGTTTCTGAATATGCAAGCCCTATAATTCTGGTACGAAAAAAGGATGGCAGGCAGAGGCTATGCGTTGACTATAGACTTTTAAATTCTGTCACAGCAAAAGAGCGCTACCCTATGCCTGTCATTGAGGACGAGGTTGCCAGATTATCAGGGCAGGCATGTTTCGTTACCTTAGATATGTCCTCTGGCTATTATCAAGTCCCCATAACAGAAGACTCTAAGCACCTTACGTCGTTTGTCACCCCGGACGGCCAATATGAGTTCAATCGGATGCCGTTCGGGTTGGCTAACGCACCAGCTGTTTTTCAGCGCATGATAAATAAGGTACTAGGGTCTGCCAGGTTTACGGAAGCAACTGCTTATATCGACGATATTTTGATATACGGAAAGAACGAGGACGAATGCTTGGCGAGATTGGAAAAAGTATTGCGTTTGATTGAGGAGGCAAATTTGAAATTGAACCTATCAAAGTGTAGTTTTCTTCAGGACAAAATTATTTATCTAGGCTATGAAATCAGTGCGGCAGGTGTTCGTCCCGGCGATAAAAAGATTCAATCTGTTATGGATTTCCCTCGTCCTACAAATGCGCACTCAGTTCGTCAGTTCCTTGGATTAGTAGGGTATTTTAGGAAATTTATAAGGAACTTTGCAACGTTGGCACACCCATTAAATAAATTGCTTAAGAAAGACGCAGATTGGGTTTGGACCCATAAACAGGAAGTGGCATTTCAAAATCTTAAGGAAAGGTTAGTCAAAAGGCCCATATTGGCAATTTACGACCCTGGCGCTGACACAGAATTACACACCGACGCTAGTAAGGTCGGAGTTGGTGGGATTCTGTTGCAGAAGGCTGCGGGTAGTGAATGCTTCCAGCCCGTAGCATACTACAGCCGTCAGACGTCCCCGGAAGAAAAGAATTTTCATGCTTTCGAACTGGAGACTCTTGCTGTAGTATGTTCCTTTAGGAAATTTAGGGTTTATTTACTTGGTCTGAACTTTAAAATTGTCACGGACTGTAGCGCTCTACGCTCGACGTTTTCTAAGCCCGATTTGATTCCACGCATAGCTCGCTGGTGGCTTTTGCTGCAGGAATTCCAGTGTTCTATTGAGTATCGAGCGGGAATCAAAATGGCACACGTAGACGCGTTGTCCCGAAATCCCACCCTCGAAAATAGCGTTGGAGTTGAATCTGAACCATATCCGAGTGTAATGACAATAAGTAGTCATGATTGGCTTCACACGTTACAGTTAGGGGACTCTGAGCTTTGTCGAATTCAAGGCATTCTCGGTTGCAATATGGATGCCGATAAATTAAAATATATATGGGATAACTACGTGATGAAAAACAATGGCCTGTATAAGTGTGTAGATGGGGATAAGGAAGATTTGCGTTGGGTTGTGCCAAAGGGCGCAAGGTGGCAACTTTGTCGCATGAACCATGACGATATTGGTCATTTCGGAGTTGAGAAAACTCTGGAGCGTCTTCGCAAAACCTATTGGTTTCCCGGGATGTCCAAGTTCGTCAAGAAATACATTCAAGCGTGTATCCAATGTGCGTATGCTAAAAAGTCCAATAAAAACGAAGGGCATCTACACGTGATAACCGAAGTGGAAGTGCCATTTCATACTATACATGTTGACCACCTTGGGCCCTTTGTAAGATCAAAAAGGGGGAATTCTTACATACTCGTTATAGTAGATGCGTTCACAAAATTTATTTTCATCAGACCAGTTCGTAACACCAAATCCCAAATCGCGATTAGGGTACTTGACGACATATTTTATACTTTTCGCAACCCAGACCGTATAATTAGTGATCGGGGGTCATATTTCACGTCACACGCTTTTAAACGATTTTGTTTGGATAAGGGCATACGTCATGTATTAAACGCCGTGTCTAGTCCGAGGTCTAACGGCCAGGTAGAACGTTGTAATCGCACAATACTAAATTCATTGACAGCTCAGAACTTAAATTTTGACGAAAAGGACTGGGATGATAGGGTGGGCAGGGTACAATGGGGGATGAATAATACGCGCCAGAAAACGACCGGTAGGACACCGACCGAGGTTATGTTCGGAACAAGTATGAACGCTGAAATAGATCCAAGAATGAACGAAGTTGTACATGAGACTCGCGAGAATGTCGATTTAGTAACTATGCGTGAATGCGTCAAAGATAGGATAGACGAGGAACAGGAGAAGCAAAAACTCACCTACGACAAAAATCGACGTCCCGCTAGGATATATGCGGAGGGCGAACTCGTCAAAATTACTAGAACTTCTTTTGCTAATGACGGCAAGAGCAAAAAGCTCCTTTCTCCCTTTATAGGACCATACCGTGTAATAGCCGTTTTGGGTAACGACCGTTATAGGGTGGCTGCAATACCTGGGTTGACTAGCACCAAAAGTAAACGCCAAACCACCGTTGCTGCCGATAGGATGTCACCCTGGGTTCATGTGGCCGCTTTAGATGTCAATCAGAATAATTGCGAGGAACTTAGTTCCAACTCTAGCGATACAGATAGTTAACTTGATTAGTAGGCTTTAACGTTATCCTTGTACTCGTATATTATGATTTCGTATGTATCTTGTAAGATTAAAACTAATGCTTAAATATATAATTTGTTTATTATCGTCAAGTGTTAAAAGTATCATGTTATTAAATATAATAAAAACTGTAATTAAATAATATTTAGGGTTGTATTTATACAATGCTAGTATATTTACAGAATTAGTCTACACTGTATATTGTGTTTAGGTTCATAAAAGTAATACAATTAGGAACTTGACCGAATTGCATAATAATAACAAGATGGTTGTGTAATGATTTTTATTATTTACGAAGGCTATTAGAATTGTTGGATTATAAGTTAAAATGCATAAAAAATATCTAAGAGTTTATTGTGTTAATTTATACGTGGGTGTTAACTTACTTATTTTGATATGGTTAAAGCTGGGTTATTAGGTTTTTAAAATTTTTTATGTTGTTCGTCTTGTGTTAATGTCCGAGTAACCAATACAATACAATGTATTAGCAGTTAGAAAAATAAATATATTGAAGAATTAATGGGTTCATAGATAGTTCATGCAAGGAAAGTGGTTTGTGTGTGTGACGACCATGAGAAGGAGGGTTCATGGTCTTAATTGTTCTCTTTGTTAAAAAAAAAAGAACCTTGCAGGAAGGAGGGTCTGCAAGATGTAGAATGTGTAAATAGTCGTAAGAAGGAGGGTTTACGACTAAGCCTGGTTTTTTTTTACAAGATGTAACTTGCAAGAAGGAGGGTTTGCAAGAGTCATGTTGTTGTAGCCATGAAAGTATTTTTTTTTAAGCAGTTAAATTATTACTTTTTTTTTTTTGTAAAGTGACTCGATTAGCCAAATGTTAGGTTTATTGGTGCATGGGGACATGCACCACGTCAGGATGGACGAATGTTAGGTTTATTGATATTTGACTTGAATTTTACTCGATGTTTGGTTTCTGAACGAACCTATAGGAAATTGTTTATTTTTACTGGCAACACCGAATATTGAAAGACAAACGGTTTTGACTAAAATGGCGAATCGGGTCACTGACTCACTTTTGCTCGGGCGCTCGTCGTGGACGGACGACTGGAGAAACTGTACTAGTGTTTGATTGTAGAAGAAATAAACTACACCTTTGGAAATTAAATGTGAGTATTATTACAATTCAGAAGTGGGATACACCTACTTGCTAATCTCGTTTTAAAATAACTTTGGAGTAACGAAAAGTGACTTATCTTCTTTTTCAATATGAAATTAATTAATTCTTAGTTGATTTTGAACGAATAATGTCTGCGTTTATCTATATTTCTTACAATATACGAGTAATTAAATTTAGCAACGATTATTTATCATTCATCGTTTTACTCTAAATATTGTCATTCTAACCTCGCCTAAGTACTGTGTCAACCCTCGACGAAGATCTGTTGAAGATCATTAGTTTAAATACGGTTTACGTGTTCCGGGCATCACGTGTGGGGTCTACGGGGGCCAAAATTTTGTTATTTTTGAGCTAGGACGCATCGTTTTCGAGATTTTTGATTTTTAAATAATACCATTAATTTTTACGCTTAATAATGTCGTTCTACCCTCGTTGATAATATAGTTTCAACCCTCGATAAAGATCTGTTGAAGATCATTAGATTAAATACGGTTTACGTGTTCCGGGCATCACGTGTGAGGTCTACGGGGGCCAAAATTTTGTTATTTTTGAGCTAGGACGCACCGTTTTCGAGATATTAAATTCTTAAGTAATACCGATATTATTATTACCCCTATTCATGAATATGATCAACACAGCTTATGTTTTCGAGTTTCAGAATAATGCCGCACGAAGAGGAATTACCACCGCTGCGACGTCTAGCTACGCCTGAGAGACAGAATGCGGGCAGTAGCCGAGAATCGATACGGCGAAGCCGCAGCGGCACACGGCGTGAAAGCTATGGATATCGTAGCCGAAGCAGACTACGAAGTGTGGATCGACATCAAGGGCGTCACAAAAGCTTACTGGAAAAGGAGCTAGACCTGGATCGTGAGCATCAACGACTTCGCGAACGAGAAGATGATTTGAGGAGAGAACGAAGCCTTCTTCAACGCGTAGAACCTGAAAGGGAGCAACCGGGACGCAACGAGCAGCGGCATCGCGAACGACGAGAGGAGTCACGGCGCACTTTGGGCACCCAACGGTCCCGCAGTCCGGAGGTTCGACGAGCACGCAGCAGGCGGGTCGAGAAAGACAACGAGCAGGCGCGAAAATCTAAACGGTCAGTCAGTCCTACTTTCTCAGCGTCAGACGTCATTAACATGATAAAATCTCTTAGTAATATTAAAGCTCAAGTTCAGCCGCCCACGTTGGCCACTCAGACTCATAATAATAATAGCATCAGTTCCAAAAATATTTTGCTAGATTTCGACCCTTCTTCAAAGTGTCAACGTATAGACGTTTGGCTAATGAAAGTGAATGAGTGTGCCACCGTGTACGGATGGGACGAAAAGACGATAATTCACTTTGCCATGCAAAAACTCCAGGGATTGGCTAAGACGTGGTATGAAAGTCTCAATTTAATACTGTTTACATGGTCCGAATGGCAGCAAAAGCTGTTAAACGCCTTTCCTTTTGAGCAAAACTATGGCCAATCCCTGGAGGACATGCTAAGGCGAAGGAGTAGGTACAACGAACCCCTCGAAATATATTATTATGAAAAATTGGCTTTACTGAACCGGTGTGACATCGATGGCAAACGCGCGGTAGAGTGAATTATACACGGCTTAAATAACAAAACTATGCGATCCGGTGCTAATGCGTTGCGATGTACCCAACCAGACCAACTACTACCGTTCTTAATGAGCAACAAAGAGGTCCAGCAACCATTTGATCGTAGTAATAATCGGGGTAGGCCTGGCAATGTCGGAAATAACTCGATTGTCCGCCTGAGTAGGACTAATATGAATAATAATCCGGATTTATATTGCTATAACTGTAAGGAGAAGGGACACCCTTACCTTAAATGCCCAAAACCTTTAATTCAGTGTTCAAAGTGCCGTAAGTTTGGTCACAAGTCGGAACATTGCATGATTAGATCTGAGAAGGTTAGTGTCAATAATAATGATGCCACAGTACGTAAAACAATGCAAATTTTAACGTCGGGAGCGAATTCTAAATTTATAAGAGAATGCAAAGTAAACAATGTCCCATTCAAATCATTTATAGACTTCGGTAGTGAGGTTACCCTTCTTGCCCGATCGGCTGCCTTAACTTTAGGGGTAACGTGTGACAATTATCCTATACCCCTAAAGGGTTTTGGTAATGACGTTATCCAGTCTTCAGGGGGCGTTGAGGTAGAACTAGAAATTGATGGCGTAAATGCTAAGGTACTATGTCAGGTAGTTGATGATAAGTTTCTCGACTTTCTATTGCTGGTAGGGCTGTCTTATACCGAACAGCCTCATATTGTCGTGTATAAAGATGCAGAACAATTAAAGTTCTCAAATGTTAACCACGAACTACCATTTCCGACATTTGACGAGTCGCAAGACTTGACTGTTAAAGTGTACGCTATGGCTGATACCATTATTTATGGCTCGGCCGTTATTAAAGCTTTTACCAATCCTATAATAGATGGGAACATTGTTTTAAATGGAAAGGTTATAGGCAAACCTAATCAACAGTTTAGTGTTCATGGGGGTATTTATAAAGTTAGGGAAGGGCAGCTTAACCTGCTTATTACCCCTCTGGTGAAATGCTGTCAACTTTACGAAGGAAGCATTTTGGGTAGGGGCACAAGGGTTAATATAGTTAATCGAGTTTGCGAAGCAGCCGAAGATATTCGACAGCTAGATTGCGAGAACATAAATGCAGGGAAGGTTCACATAGGCAGTTCGGTAAGCGAAGAGAATAAAGAAAAACTACTTAAGCTATTAGGGGACTATAAACACTGTTTTGCGTCAACTTTGAAGGAACTGGGATGTACTCACGTAACAGAGATGCAAATAGAGTTAAACAGTAAGAAGCCCGTGGTTTTTCGTCCCTATAGGTTGTCGCATAAAGAGCGTGAACAGGTTAGGGAGATGGTAGGGGAAATGCTAGAGGCTAGCATTATCCGAGAGTCGGTTTCTGAATATGCAAGCCCTATAATTCTGGTACGAAAAAAGGATGGCAGGCAGAGGCTATGCGTTGACTATAGACTTTTAAATTCTGTCACAGCAAAAGAGCGCTACCCTATGCCTGTCATTGAGGACGAGGTTGCCAGATTATCAGGGCAGGCATGTTTCGTTACCTTAGATATGTCCTCTGGCTATTATCAAGTCCCCATAACAGAAGACTCTAAGCACCTTACGTCGTTTGTCACCCCGGACGGCCAATATGAGTTCAATCGGATGCCGTTCGGGTTGGCTAACGCACCAGCTGTTTTTCAGCGCATGATAAATAAGGTACTAGGGTCTGCCAGGTTTACGGAAGCAACTGCTTATATCGACGATATTTTGATATACGGAAAGAACGAGGACGAATGCTTGGCGAGATTGGAAAAAGTATTGCGTTTGATTGAGGGGGCAAATTTGAAATTGAACCTATCAAAGTGTAGTTTTCTTCAGGACAAAATTATTTATCTAGGCTATGAAATCAGTGCGGCAGGTGTTCGTCCCGGCGATAAAAAGATTCAATCTGTTATGGATTTCCCTCGTCCTACAAATGCGCACTCAGTTCGTCAGTTCCTTGGATTAGTAGGGTATTTTAGGAAATTTATAAGGAACTTTGCAACGTTGGCACACCCATTAAATAAATTGCTTAAGAAAGACGCAGATTGGGTTTGGACCCATAAACAGGAAGTGGCATTTCAAAATCTTAAGGAAAGGTTAGTCAAAAGGCCCATATTGGCAATTTACGACCCTGGCGCTGACACAGAATTACACACCGACGCTAGTAAGGTCGGAGTTGGTGGGATTCTGTTGCAGAAGGCTGCGGGTAGTGAATGCTTCCAGCCCGTAGCATACTACAGCCGTCAGACGTCCCCGGAAGAAAAGAATTTTCATGCTTTCGAACTGGAGACTCTTGCTGTAGTATGTTCCTTTAGGAAATTTAGGGTTTATTTACTTGGTCTGAACTTTAAAATTGTCACGGACTGTAGCGCTCTACGCTCGACGTTTTCTAAGCCCGATTTGATTCCACGCATAGCTCGCTGGTGGCTTTTGCTGCAGGAATTCCAGTGTTCTATTGAGTATCGAGCGGGAATCAAAATGGCACACGTAGACGCGTTGTCCCGAAATCCCACCCTCGAAAATAGCGTTGGAGTTGAATCTGAACCATATCCGAGTGTAATGACAATAAGTAGTCATGATTGGCTTCACACGTTACAGTTAGGGGACTCTGAGCTTTGTCGAATTCGAGGCATTCTCGGTTGCAATATGGATGCCGATAAATTAAAATATATATGGGATAACTACGTGATGAAAAACAATGGCCTGTATAAGTGTGTAGATGGGGATAAGGAAGATTTGCGTTGGGTTGTGCCAAAGGGCGCAAGGTGGCAACTTTGTCGCATGAACCATGACGATATTGGTCATTTCGGAGTTGAGAAAACTCTGGAGCGTCTTCGCAAAACCTATTGGTTTCCCGGGATGTCCAAGTTCGTCAAGAAATACATTCAAGCGTGTATCCAATGTGCGTATGCTAAAAAGTCCAATAAAAACGAAGGGCATCTACACGTGATAACCGAAGTGGAAGTGCCATTTCATACTATACATGTTGACCACCTTGGGCCCTTTGTAAGATCAAAAAGGGGGAATTCTTACATACTCGTTATAGTAGATGCGTTCACAAAATTTATTTTCATCAGACCAGTTCGTAACACCAAATCCCAAATCGCGATTAGGGTACTTGACGACATATTTTATACTTTTCGCAACCCAGACCGTATAATTAGTGATCGGGGGTCATATTTCACGTCACACGCTTTTAAACGATTTTGTTTGGATAAGGGCATACGTCATGTATTAAACGCCGTGTCTAGTCCGAGGTCTAACGGCCAGGTAGAACGTTGTAATCGCACAATACTAAATTCATTGACAGCTCAGAACTTAAATTTTGACGAAAAGGACTGGGATGATAGGGTGGGCAGGGTACAATGGGGGATCAATAATACGCGCCAGAAAACGACCGGTAGGACACCGACCGAGGTTATGTTCGGAACAAGTATGAACGCTGAAATAGATCCAAGAATGAACGAAGTTGTACATGAGACTCGCGAGAATGTCGATTTAGTAACTATGCGTGAATGCGTCAAAGATAGGATAGACGAGGAACAGGAGAAGCAAAAACTCACCTACGACAAAAATCGACGTCCCGCTAGGATATATGCGGAGGGCGAACTCGTCAAAATTACTAGAACTTCTTTTGCTAATGACGGCAAGAGCAAAAAGCTCCTTTCTCCCTTTATAGGACCATACCGTGTAATAGCCGTTTTGGGTAACGACCGTTATAGGGTGGCTGCAATACCTGGGTTGACTAGCACCAAAAGTAAACGCCAAACCACCGTTGCTGCCGATAGGATGTCACCCTGGGTTCATGTGGCCGCTTTAGATGTCAATCAGAATAATTGCGAGGAACTTAGTTCCAACTCTAGCGATACAGATAGTTAACTTGATTAGTAGGCTTTAACGTTATCCTTGTACTCGTATATTATGATTTCGTATGTATCTTGTAAGATTAAAACTAATGCTTAAATATATAATTTGTTTATTATCGTCAAGTGTTAAAAGTATCATGTTATTAAATATAATAAAAACTGTAATTAAATAATATTTAGGGTTGTATTTATACAATGCTAGTATATTTACAGAATTAGTCTACACTGTATATTGTGTTTAGGTTCATAAAAGTAATACAATTAGGAACTTGACCGAATTGCATAATAATAACAAGATGGTTGTGTAATGATTTTTATTATTTACGAAGGCTATTAGAATTGTTGGATTATAAGTTAAAATGCATAAAAAATATCTAAGAGTTTATTGTGTTAATTTATACGTGGGTGTTAACTTACTTATTTTGATATGGTTAAAGCTGGGTTATTAGGTTTTTAAAATTTTTTATGTTGTTCGTCTTGTGTTAATGTCCGAGTAACCAATACAATACAATGTATTAGCAGTTAGAAAAATAAATATATTGAAGAATTAATGGGTTCATAGATAGTTCATGCAAGGAAAGTGGTTTGTGTGTGTGACGACCATGAGAAGGAGGGTTCATGGTCTTAATTGTTCTCTTTGTTAAAAAAAAAAGAACCTTGCAGGAAGGAGGGTCTGCAAGATGTAGAATGTGTAAATAGTCGTAAGAAGGAGGGTTTACGACTAAGCCTGGTTTTTTTTTACAAGATGTAACTTGCAAGAAGGAGGGTTTGCAAGAGTCATGTTGTTGTAGCCATGAAAGTATTTTTTTTTAAGCAGTTAAATTATTACTTTTTTTTTTTTGTAAAGTGACTCGATTAGCCAAATGTTAGGTTTATTGGTGCATGGGGACATGCACCACGTCAGGATGGACGAATGTTAGGTTTATTGATATTTGACTTGAATTTTACTCGATGTTTGGTTTCTGAACGAACCTATAGGAAATTGTTTATTTTTACTGGCAACACCGAATATTGAAAGACAAACGGTTTTGACTAAAATGGCGAATCGGGTCACTGACTCACTTTTGCTCGGGCGCTCGTCGTGGACGGACGACTGGAGAAACTGTACTAGTGTTTGATTGTAGAAGAAATAAACTACACCTTTGGAAATTAAATGTGAGTATTATTACAATTCAGAAGTGGGATACACCTACTTGCTAATCTCGTTTTAAAATAACTTTGGAGTAACGAAAAGTGACTTATCTTCTTTTTCAATATGAAATTAATTAATTCTTAGTTGATTTTGAACGAATAATGTCTGCGTTTATCTATATTTCTTACAATATACGAGTAATTAAATTTAGCAACGATTATTTATCATTCATCGTTTTACTCTAAATATTGTCATTCTAACCTCGCCTAAGTACTGTGTCAACCCTCGACGAAGGTTTGTTGAATATCAATAGTTTAAATCCTGTAACGTTTTCCTGGGATTATGCGTGGGGTCTACGGGGGCCAAAATTTTGTTATTTTTGAGCTAGGACGCATCGTTTTCGAGGTTTTTGATTTTTAAATAATACCATTAATTTTTACGCTTAATAATGTCGTTCTACCCTCGTTGATAATATAGTTTCAACCCCCGATAAAGATCTGTTGAAGATCATTAGTTTAAATACGGTTTACGTGTTCCGGGCATCACGTGTGGGGTCTACGGGGGCCAAAATTTTGTTATTTTTGAGCTAGGACGCATCGTTTTCGAGATTTTTGATTTTTAAATAATACCATTAATTTTTACGCTTAATAATGTCGTTCTACCCTCGTTGATAATATAGTTTCAACCCTCGATAAAGATCTGTTGAAGATCATTAGATTAAATACGGTTTACGTGTTCCGGGCATCACGTGTGAGGTCTACGGGGGCCAAAATTTTGTTATTTTTGAGCTAGGACGCACCGTTTTCGAGATATTAAATTCTTAAGTAATACCGATATTATTATTACCCCTATTCATGAATATGATCAACACAGCTTATGTTTTCGAGTTTCAGAATAATGCCGCACGAAGAGGAATTACCACCGCTGCGACGTCTAGCTACGCCTGAGAGACAGAATGCGGGCAGTAGCCGAGAATCGATACGGCGAAGCCGCAGCGGCACACGGCGTGAAAGCTATGGATATCGTAGCCGAAGCAGACTACGAAGTGTGGATCGACATCAAGGGCGTCACAAAAGCTTACTGGAAAAGGAGCTAGACCTGGATCGTGAGCATCAACGACTTCGCGAACGAGAAGATGATTTGAGGAGAGAACGAAGCCTTCTTCAACGCGTAGAACCTGAAAGGGAGCAACCGGGACGCAACGAGCAGCGGCATCGCGAACGACGAGAGGAGTCACGGCGCACTTTGGGCACCCAACGGTCCCGCAGTCCGGAGGTTCGACGAGCACGCAGCAGGCGGGTCGAGAAAGACAACGAGCAGGCGCGAAAATCTAAACGGTCAGTCAGTCCTACTTTCTCAGCGTCAGACGTCATTAACATGATAAAATCTCTTAGTAATATTAAAGCTCAAGTTCAGCCGCCCACGTTGGCCACTCAGACTCATAATAATAATAGCATCAGTTCCAAAAATATTTTGCTAGATTTCGACCCTTCTTCAAAGTGTCAACGTATAGACGTTTGGCTAATGAAAGTGAATGAGTGTGCCACCGTGTACGGATGGGACGAAAAGACGATAATTCACTTTGCCATGCAAAAACTCCAGGGATTGGCTAAGACGTGGTATGAAAGTCTCAATTTAATACTGTTTACATGGTCCGAATGGCAGCAAAAGCTGTTAAACGCCTTTCCTTTTGAGCAAAACTATGGCCAATCCCTGGAGGACATGCTAAGGCGAAGAAGTAGGTACAACGAACCCCTCGAAATATATTATTATGAAAAATTGGCTTTACTGAACCGGTGTGACATCGATGGCAAACGCGCGGTAGAGTGAATTATACACGGCTTAAATAACAAAACTATGCGATCCGGTGCTAATGCGTTGCGATGTACCCAACCAGACCAACTACTACCGTTCTTAATGAGCAACAAAGAGGTCCAGCAACCATTTGATCGTAGTAATAATCGGGGTAGGCCTGGCAATGTCGGAAATAACTCGATTGTCCGCCTGAGTAGGACTAATATGAATAATAATCCGGATTTATATTGCTATAACTGTAAGGAGAAGGGACACCCTTACCTTAAATGCCCAAAACCTTTAATTCAGTGTTCAAAGTGCCGTAAGTTTGGTCACAAGTCGGAACATTGCATGATTAGATCTGAGAAGGTTAGTGTCAATAATAATGATGCCACAGTACGTAAAACAATGCAAATTTTAACGTCGGGAGCGAATTCTAAATTTATAAGAGAATGCAAAGTAAACAATGTCCCATTCAAATCATTTATAGACTTCGGTAGTGAGGTTACCCTTCTTGCCCGATCGGCTGCCTTAACTTTAGGGGTAACGTGTGACAATCATCCTATACCCCTAAAGGGTTTTGGTAATGACGTTATCCAGTCTTCAGGGGGCGTTGAGGTAGAACTAGAAATTGATGGCGTAAATGCTAAGGTACTATGTCAGGTAGTTGATGATAAGTTTCTCGACTTTCTATTGCTGGTAGGGCTGTCTTATACCGAACAGCCTCATATTGTCGTGTATAAAGATGCAGAACAATTAAAGTTCTCAAATGTTAACCACGAACTACCATTTCCGACATTTGACGAGTCGCAAGACTTGACTGTTAAAGTGTACGCTATGGCTGATACCATTATTTATGGCTCGGCCGTTATTAAAGCTTTTACCAATCCTATAATAGATGGGAACATTGTTTTAAATGGAAAGGTTATAGGCAAACCTAATCAACAGTTTAGTGTTCATGGGGGTATTTATAAAGTTAGGGAAGGGCAGCTTAACCTGCTTATTACCCCTCTGGTGAAATGCTGTCAACTTTACGAAGGAAGCATTTTGGGTAGGGGCACAAGGGTTAATATAGTTAATCGAGTTTGCGAAGCAGCCGAAGATATTCGACAGCTAGATTGCGAGAACATAAATGCAGGGAAGGTTCACATAGGCAGTTCGGTAAGCGAAGAGAATAAAGAAAAACTACTTAAGCTATTAGGGGACTATAAACACTGTTTTGCGTCAACTTTGAAGGAACTGGGATGTACTCACGTAACAGAGATGCAAATAGAGTTAAACAGTAAGAAGCCCGTGGTTTTTCGTCCCTATAGGTTGTCGCATAAAGAGCGTGAACAGGTTAGGGAGATGGTAGGGGAAATGCTAGAGGCTAGCATTATCCGAGAGTCGGTTTCTGAATATGCAAGCCCTATAATTCTGGTACGAAAAAAGGATGGCAGGCAGAGGCTATGCGTTGACTATAGACTTTTAAATTCTGTCACAGCAAAAGAGCGCTACCCTATGCCTGTCATTGAGGACGAGGTTGCCAGATTATCAGGGCAGGCATGTTTCGTTACCTTAGATATGTCCTCTGGCTATTATCAAGTCCCCATAACAGAAGACTCTAAGCACCTTACGTCGTTTGTCACCCCGGACGGCCAATATGAGTTCAATCGGATGCCGTTCGGGTTGGCTAACGCACCAGCTGTTTTTCAGCGCATGATAAATAAGGTACTAGGGTCTGCCAGGTTTACGGAAGCAACTGCTTATATCGACGATATTTTGATATACGGAAAGAACGAGGACGAATGCTTGGCGAGATTGGAAAAAGTATTGCGTTTGATTGAGGGGGCAAATTTGAAATTGAACCTATCAAAGTGTAGTTTTCTTCAGGACAAAATTATTTATCTAGGCTATGAAATCAGTGCGGCAGGTGTTCGTCCCGGCGATAAAAAGATTCAATCTGTTATGGATTTCCCTCGTCCTACAAATGCGCACTCAGTTCGTCAGTTCCTTGGATTAGTAGGGTATTTTAGGAAATTTATAAGGAACTTTGCAACGTTGGCACACCCATTAAATAAATTGCTTAAGAAAGACGCAGATTGGGTTTGGACCCATAAACAGGAAGTGGCATTTCAAAATCTTAAGGAAAGGTTAGTCAAAAGGCCCATATTGGCAATTTACGACCCTGGCGCTGACACAGAATTACACACCGACGCTAGTAAGGTCGGAGTTGGTGGGATTCTGTTGCAGAAGGCTGCGGGTAGTGAATGCTTCCAGCCCGTAGCATACTACAGCCGTCAGACGTCCCCGGAAGAAAAGAATTTTCATGCTTTCGAACTGGAGACTCTTGCTGTAGTATGTTCCTTTAGGAAATTTAGGGTTTATTTACTTGGTCTGAACTTTAAAATTGTCACGGACTGTAGCGCTCTACGCTCGACGTTTTCTAAGCCCGATTTGATTCCACGCATAGCTCGCTGGTGGCTTTTGCTGCAGGAATTCCAGTGTTCTATTGAGTATCGAGCGGGAATCAAAATGGCACACGTAGACGCGTTGTCCCGAAATCCCACCCTCGAAAATAGCGTTGGAGTTGAATCTGAACCATATCCGAGTGTAATGACAATAAGTAGTCATGATTGGCTTCACACGTTACAGTTAGGGGACTCTGAGCTTTGTCGAATTCGAGGCATTCTCGGTTGCAATATGGATGCCGATAAATTAAAATATATATGGGATAACTACGTGATGAAAAACAATGGCCTGTATAAGTGTGTAGATGGGGATAAGGAAGATTTGCGTTGGGTTGTGCCAAAGGGCGCAAGGTGGCAACTTTGTCGCATGAACCATGACGATATTGGTCATTTCGGAGTTGAGAAAACTCTGGAGCGTCTTCGCAAAACCTATTGGTTTCCCGGGATGTCCAAGTTCGTCAAGAAATACATTCAAGCGTGTATCCAATGTGCGTATGCTAAAAAGTCCAATAAAAACGAAGGGCATCTACACGTGATAACCGAAGTGGAAGTGCCATTTCATACTATACATGTTGACCACCTTGGGCCCTTTGTAAGATCAAAAAGGGGGAATTCTTACATACTCGTTATAGTAGATGCGTTCACAAAATTTATTTTCATCAGACCAGTTCGTAACACCAAATCCCAAATCGCGATTAGGGTACTTGACGACATATTTTATACTTTTCGCAACCCAGACCGTATAATTAGTGATCGGGGGTCATATTTCACGTCACACGCTTTTAAACGATTTTGTTTGGATAAGGGCATACGTCATGTATTAAACGCCGTGTCTAGTCCGAGGTCTAACGGCCAGGTAGAACGTTGTAATCGCACAATACTAAATTCATTGACAGCTCAGAACTTAAATTTTGACGAAAAGGACTGGGATGATAGGGTGGGCAGGGTACAATGGGGGATCAATAATACGCGCCAGAAAACGACCGGTAGGACACCGACCGAGGTTATGTTCGGAACAAGTATGAACGCTGAAATAGATCCAAGAATGAACGAAGTTGTACATGAGACTCGCGAGAATGTCGATTTAGTAACTATGCGTGAATGCGTCAAAGATAGGATAGACGAGGAACAGGAGAAGCAAAAACTCACCTACGACAAAAATCGACGTCCCGCTAGGATATATGCGGAGGGCGAACTCGTCAAAATTACTAGAACTTCTTTTGCTAATGACGGCAAGAGCAAAAAGCTCCTTTCTCCCTTTATAGGACCATACCGTGTAATAGCCGTTTTGGGTAACGACCGTTATAGGGTGGCTGCAATACCTGGGTTGACTAGCACCAAAAGTAAACGCCAAACCACCGTTGCTGCCGATAGGATGTCACCCTGGGTTCATGTGGCCGCTTTAGATGTCAATCAGAATAATTGCGAGGAACTTAGTTCCAACTCTAGCGATACAGATAGTTAACTTGATTAGTAGGCTTTAACGTTATCCTTGTACTCGTATATTATGATTTCGTATGTATCTTGTAAGATTAAAACTAATGCTTAAATATATAATTTGTTTATTATCGTCAAGTGTTAAAAGTATCATGTTATTAAATATAATAAAAACTGTAATTAAATAATATTTAGGGTTGTATTTATACAATGCTAGTATATTTACAGAATTAGTCTACACTGTATATTGTGTTTAGGTTCATAAAAGTAATACAATTAGGAACTTGACCGAATTGCATAATAATAACAAGATGGTTGTGTAATGATTTTTATTATTTACGAAGGCTATTAGAATTGTTGGATTATAAGTTAAAATGCATAAAAAATATCTAAGAGTTTATTGTGTTAATTTATACGTGGGTGTTAACTTACTTATTTTGATATGGTTAAAGCTGGGTTATTAGGTTTTTAAAATTTTTTATGTTGTTCGTCTTGTGTTAATGTCCGAGTAACCAATACAATACAATGTATTAGCAGTTAGAAAAATAAATATATTGAAGAATTAATGGGTTCATAGATAGTTCATGCAAGGAAAGTGGTTTGTGTGTGTGACGACCATGAGAAGGAGGGTTCATGGTCTTAATTGTTCTCTTTGTTAAAAAAAAAAGAACCTTGCAGGAAGGAGGGTCTGCAAGATGTAGAATGTGTAAATAGTCGTAAGAAGGAGGGTTTACGACTAAGCCTGGTTTTTTTTTACAAGATGTAACTTGCAAGAAGGAGGGTTTGCAAGAGTCATGTTGTTGTAGCCATGAAAGTATTTTTTTTTAAGCAGTTAAATTATTACTTTTTTTTTTTTGTAAAGTGACTCGATTAGCCAAATGTTAGGTTTATTGGTGCATGGGGACATGCACCACGTCAGGATGGACGAATGTTAGGTTTATTGATATTTGACTTGAATTTTACTCGATGTTTGGTTTCTGAACGAACCTATAGGAAATTGTTTATTTTTACTGGCAACACCGAATATTGAAAGACAAACGGTTTTGACTAAAATGGCGAATCGGGTCACTGACTCACTTTTGCTCGGGCGCTCGTCGTGGACGGACGACTGGAGAAACTGTACTAGTGTTTGATTGTAGAAGAAATAAACTACACCTTTGGAAATTAAATGTGAGTATTATTACAATTCAGAAGTGGGATACACCTACTTGCTAATCTCGTTTTAAAATAACTTTGGAGTAACGAAAAGTGACTTATCTTCTTTTTCAATATGAAATTAATTAATTCTTAGTTGATTTTGAACGAATAATGTCTGCGTTTATCTATATTTCTTACAATATACGAGTAATTAAATTTAGCAACGATTATTTATCATTCATCGTTTTACTCTAAATATTGTCATTCTAACCTCGCCTAAGTACTGTGTCAACCCTCGACGAAGGTTTGTTGAATATCAATAGTTTAAATCCTGTAACGTTTTCCTGGGATTATGCGTGGGGTCTACGGGGGCCAAAATTTTGTTATTTTTGAGCTAGGACGCATCGTTTTCGAGGTTTTTGATTTTTAAATAATACCATTAATTTTTACGCTTAATAATGTCGTTCTACCCTCGTTGATAATATAGTTTCAACCCCCGATAAAGATCTGTTGAAGATCATTAGTTTAAATACGGTTTACGTGTTCCGGGCATCACGTGTGGGGTCTACGGGGGCCAAAATTTTGTTATTTTTGAGCTAGGACGCATCGTTTTCGAGATTTTTGATTTTTAAATAATACCATTAATTTTTACGCTTAATAATGTCGTTCTACCCTCGTTGATAATATAGTTTCAACCCTCGATAAAGATCTGTTGAAGATCATTAGATTAAATACGGTTTACGTGTTCCGGGCATCACGTGTGAGGTCTACGGGGGCCAAAATTTTGTTATTTTTGAGCTAGGACGCACCGTTTTCGAGATATTAAATTCTTAAGTAATACCGATATTATTATTACCCCTATTCATGAATATGATCAACACAGCTTATGTTTTCGAGTTTCAGAATAATGCCGCACGAAGAGGAATTACCACCGCTGCGACGTCTAGCTACGCCTGAGAGACAGAATGCGGGCAGTAGCCGAGAATCGATACGGCGAAGCCGCAGCGGCACACGGCGTGAAAGCTATGGATATCGTAGCCGAAGCAGACTACGAAGTGTGGATCGACATCAAGGGCGTCACAAAAGCTTACTGGAAAAGGAGCTAGACCTGGATCGTGAGCATCAACGACTTCGCGAACGAGAAGATGATTTGAGGAGAGAACGAAGCCTTCTTCAACGCGTAGAACCTGAAAGGGAGCAACCGGGACGCAACGAGCAGCGGCATCGCGAACGACGAGAGGAGTCACGGCGCACTTTGGGCACCCAACGGTCCCGCAGTCCGGAGGTTCGACGAGCACGCAGCAGGCGGGTCGAGAAAGACAACGAGCAGGCGCGAAAATCTAAACGGTCAGTCAGTCCTACTTTCTCAGCGTCAGACGTCATTAACATGATAAAATCTCTTAGTAATATTAAAGCTCAAGTTCAGCCGCCCACGTTGGCCACTCAGACTCATAATAATAATAGCATCAGTTCCAAAAATATTTTGCTAGATTTCGACCCTTCTTCAAAGTGTCAACGTATAGACGTTTGGCTAATGAAAGTGAATGAGTGTGCCACCGTGTACGGATGGGACGAAAAGACGATAATTCACTTTGCCATGCAAAAACTCCAGGGATTGGCTAAGACGTGGTATGAAAGTCTCAATTTAATACTGTTTACATGGTCCGAATGGCAGCAAAAGCTGTTAAACGCCTTTCCTTTTGAGCAAAACTATGGCCAATCCCTGGAGGACATGCTAAGGCGAAGAAGTAGGTACAACGAACCCCTCGAAATATATTATTATGAAAAATTGGCTTTACTGAACCGGTGTGACATCGATGGCAAACGCGCGGTAGAGTGAATTATACACGGCTTAAATAACAAAACTATGCGATCCGGTGCTAATGCGTTGCGATGTACCCAACCAGACCAACTACTACCGTTCTTAATGAGCAACAAAGAGGTCCAGCAACCATTTGATCGTAGTAATAATCGGGGTAGGCCTGGCAATGTCGGAAATAACTCGATTGTCCGCCTGAGTAGGACTAATATGAATAATAATCCGGATTTATATTGCTATAACTGTAAGGAGAAGGGACACCCTTACCTTAAATGCCCAAAACCTTTAATTCAGTGTTCAAAGTGCCGTAAGTTTGGTCACAAGTCGGAACATTGCATGATTAGATCTGAGAAGGTTAGTGTCAATAATAATGATGCCACAGTACGTAAAACAATGCAAATTTTAACGTCGGGAGCGAATTCTAAATTTATAAGAGAATGCAAAGTAAACAATGTCCCATTCAAATCATTTATAGACTTCGGTAGTGAGGTTACCCTTCTTGCCCGATCGGCTGCCTTAACTTTAGGGGTAACGTGTGACAATCATCCTATACCCCTAAAGGGTTTTGGTAATGACGTTATCCAGTCTTCAGGGGGCGTTGAGGTAGAACTAGAAATTGATGGCGTAAATGCTAAGGTACTATGTCAGGTAGTTGATGATAAGTTTCTCGACTTTCTATTGCTGGTAGGGCTGTCTTATACCGAACAGCCTCATATTGTCGTGTATAAAGATGCAGAACAATTAAAGTTCTCAAATGTTAACCACGAACTACCATTTCCGACATTTGACGAGTCGCAAGACTTGACTGTTAAAGTGTACGCTATGGCTGATACCATTATTTATGGCTCGGCCGTTATTAAAGCTTTTACCAATCCTATAATAGATGGGAACATTGTTTTAAATGGAAAGGTTATAGGCAAACCTAATCAACAGTTTAGTGTTCATGGGGGTATTTATAAAGTTAGGGAAGGGCAGCTTAACCTGCTTATTACCCCTCTGGTGAAATGCTGTCAACTTTACGAAGGAAGCATTTTGGGTAGGGGCACAAGGGTTAATATAGTTAATCGAGTTTGCGAAGCAGCCGAAGATATTCGACAGCTAGATTGCGAGAACATAAATGCAGGGAAGGTTCACATAGGCAGTTCGGTAAGCGAAGAGAATAAAGAAAAACTACTTAAGCTATTAGGGGACTATAAACACTGTTTTGCGTCAACTTTGAAGGAACTGGGATGTACTCACGTAACAGAGATGCAAATAGAGTTAAACAGTAAGAAGCCCGTGGTTTTTCGTCCCTATAGGTTGTCGCATAAAGAGCGTGAACAGGTTAGGGAGATGGTAGGGGAAATGCTAGAGGCTAGCATTATCCGAGAGTCGGTTTCTGAATATGCAAGCCCTATAATTCTGGTACGAAAAAAGGATGGCAGGCAGAGGCTATGCGTTGACTATAGACTTTTAAATTCTGTCACAGCAAAAGAGCGCTACCCTATGCCTGTCATTGAGGACGAGGTTGCCAGATTATCAGGGCAGGCATGTTTCGTTACCTTAGATATGTCCTCTGGCTATTATCAAGTCCCCATAACAGAAGACTCTAAGCACCTTACGTCGTTTGTCACCCCGGACGGCCAATATGAGTTCAATCGGATGCCGTTCGGGTTGGCTAACGCACCAGCTGTTTTTCAGCGCATGATAAATAAGGTACTAGGGTCTGCCAGGTTTACGGAAGCAACTGCTTATATCGACGATATTTTGATATACGGAAAGAACGAGGACGAATGCTTGGCGAGATTGGAAAAAGTATTGCGTTTGATTGAGGAGGCAAATTTGAAATTGAACCTATCAAAGTGTAGTTTTCTTCAGGACAAAATTATTTATCTAGGCTATGAAATCAGTGCGGCAGGTGTTCGTCCCGGCGATAAAAAGATTCAATCTGTTATGGATTTCCCTCGTCCTACAAATGCGCACTCAGTTCGTCAGTTCCTTGGATTAGTAGGGTATTTTAGGAAATTTATAAGGAACTTTGCAACGTTGGCACACCCATTAAATAAATTGCTTAAGAAAGACGCAGATTGGGTTTGGACCCATAAACAGGAAGTGGCATTTCAAAATCTTAAGGAAAGGTTAGTCAAAAGGCCCATATTGGCAATTTACGACCCTGGCGCTGACACAGAATTACACACCGACGCTAGTAAGGTCGGAGTTGGTGGGATTCTGTTGCAGAAGGCTGCGGGTAGTGAATGCTTCCAGCCCGTAGCATACTACAGCCGTCAGACGTCCCCGGAAGAAAAGAATTTTCATGCTTTCGAACTGGAGACTCTTGCTGTAGTATGTTCCTTTAGGAAATTTAGGGTTTATTTACTTGGTCTGAACTTTAAAATTGTCACGGACTGTAGCGCTCTACGCTCGACGTTTTCTAAGCGCGATTTGATTCCACGCATAGCTCGCTGGTGGCTTTTGCTGCTGGAATTCTAGTGTTCTATTGAGTATCGAGCGGGAATCAAAATGGCACACGTAGACGCGTTGTCCCGAAATCCCACCCTCGAAAATAGCGTTGGAGTTGAATCTGAACCATATCCGAGTGTAATGACAATAAGTAGTCATGATTGGCTTCACACGTTACAGTTAGGGGACTCTGAGCTTTGTCGAATTCGAGGCATTCTCGGTTGCAATATGGATGCCGATAAATTAAAATATATATGGGATAACTACGTGATGAAAAACAATGGCCTGTATAAGTGTGTAGATGGGGATAAGGAAGATTTGCGTTGGGTTGTGCCAAAGGGCGCAAGGTGGCAACTTTGTCGCATGAACCATGACGATATTGGTCATTTCGGAGTTGAGAAAACTCTGGAGCGTCTTCGCAAAACCTATTGGTTTCCCGGGATGTCCAAGTTCGTCAAGAAATACATTCAAGCGTGTATCCAATGTGCGTATGCTAAAAAGTCCAATAAAAACGAAGGGCATCTACACGTGATAACCGAAGTGGAAGTGCCATTTCATACTATACATGTTGACCACCTTGGGCCCTTTGTAAGATCAAAAAGGGGGAATTCTTACATACTCGTTATAGTAGATGCGTTCACAAAATTTATTTTCATCAGACCAGTTCGTAACACCAAATCCCAAATCGCGATTAGGGTACTTGACGACATATTTTATACTTTTCGCAACCCAGACCGTATAATTAGTGATCGGGGGTCATATTTCACGTCACACGCTTTTAAACGATTTTGTTTGGATAAGGGCATACGTCATGTATTAAACGCCGTGTCTAGTCCGAGGTCTAACGGCCAGGTAGAACGTTGTAATCGCACAATACTAAATTCATTGACAGCTCAGAACTTAAATTTTGACGAAAAGGACTGGGATGATAGGGTGGGCAGGGTACAATGGGGGATCAATAATACGCGCCAGAAAACGACCGGTAGGACACCGACCGAGGTTATGTTCGGAACAAGTATGAACGCTGAAATAGATCCAAGAATGAACGAAGTTGTACATGAGACTCGCGAGAATGTCGATTTAGTAACTATGCGTGAATGCGTCAAAGATAGGATAGACGAGGAACAGGAGAAGCAAAAACTCACCTACGACAAAAATCGACGTCCCGCTAGGATATATGCGGAGGGCGAACTCGTCAAAATTACTAGAACTTCTTTTGCTAATGACGGCAAGAGCAAAAAGCTCCTTTCTCCCTTTATAGGACCATACCGTGTAATAGCCGTTTTGGGTAACGACCGTTATAGGGTGGCTGCAATACCTGGGTTGACTAGCACCAAAAGTAAACGCCAAACCACCGTTGCTGCCGATAGGATGTCACCCTGGGTTCATGTGGCCGCTTTAGATGTCAATCAGAATAATTGCGAGGAACTTAGTTCCAACTCTAGCGATACAGATAGTTAACTTGATTAGTAGGCTTTAACGTTATCCTTGTACTCGTATATTATGATTTCGTATGTATCTTGTAAGATTAAAACTAATGCTTAAATATATAATTTGTTTATTATCGTCAAGTGTTAAAAGTATCATGTTATTAAATATAATAAAAACTGTAATTAAATAATATTTAGGGTTGTATTTATACAATGCTAGTATATTTACAGAATTAGTCTACACTGTATATTGTGTTTAGGTTCATAAAAGTAATACAATTAGGAACTTGACCGAATTGCATAATAATAACAAGATGGTTGTGTAATGATTTTTATTATTTACGAAGGCTATTAGAATTGTTGGATTATAAGTTAAAATGCATAAAAAATATCTAAGAGTTTATTGTGTTAATTTATACGTGGGTGTTAACTTACTTATTTTGATATGGTTAAAGCTGGGTTATTAGGTTTTTAAAATTTTTTATGTTGTTCGTCTTGTGTTAATGTCCGAGTAACCAATACAATACAATGTATTAGCAGTTAGAAAAATAAATATATTGAAGAATTAATGGGTTCATAGATAGTTCATGCAAGGAAAGTGGTTTGTGTGTGTGACGACCATGAGAAGGAGGGTTCATGGTCTTAATTGTTCTCTTTGTTAAAAAAAAAAGAACCTTGCAGGAAGGAGGGTCTGCAAGATGTAGAATGTGTAAATAGTCGTAAGAAGGAGGGTTTACGACTAAGCCTGGTTTTTTTTTACAAGATGTAACTTGCAAGAAGGAGGGTTTGCAAGAGTCATGTTGTTGTAGCCATGAAAGTATTTTTTTTTAAGCAGTTAAATTATTACTTTTTTTTTTTTGTAAAGTGACTCGATTAGCCAAATGTTAGGTTTATTGGTGCATGGGGACATGCACCACGTCAGGATGGACGAATGTTAGGTTTATTGATATTTGACTTGAATTTTACTCGATGTTTGGTTTCTGAACGAACCTATAGGAAATTGTTTATTTTTATTGGCAACACCGAATATTGAAAGACAAACGGTTTTGACTAAAATGGCGAATCGGGTCACTGACTCACTTTTGCTCGGGCGCTCGTCGTGGACGGACGACTGGAGAAACTGTACTAGTGTTTGATTGTAGAAGAAATAAACTACACCTTTGGAAATTAAATGTGAGTATTATTACAATTCAGAAGTGGGATACACCTACTTGCTAATCTCGTTTTAAAATAACTTTGGAGTAACGAAAAGTGACTTATCTTCTTTTTCAATATGAAATTAATTAATTCTTAGTTGATTTTGAACGAATAATGTCTGCGTTTATCTATATTTCTTACAATATACGAGTAATTAAATTTAGCAACGATTATTTATCATTCATCGTTTTACTCTAAATATTGTCATTCTAACCTCGCCTAAGTACTGTGTCAACCCTCGACGAAGGTTTGTTGAATATCAATAGTTTAAATCCTGTAACGTTTTCCTGGGATTATGCGTGGGGTCTACGGGGGCCAAAATTTTGTTATTTTTGAGCTAGGACGCATCGTTTTCGAGGTTTTTGATTTTTAAATAATACCATTAATTTTTACGCTTAATAATGTCGTTCTACCCTCGTTGATAATATAGTTTCAACCCCCGATAAAGATCTGTTGAAGATCATTAGTTTAAATACGGTTTACGTGTTCCGGGCATCACGTGTGGGGTCTACGGGGGCCAAAATTTTGTTATTTTTGAGCTAGGACGCATCGTTTTCGAGATTTTTGATTTTTAAATAATACCATTAATTTTTACGCTTAATAATGTCGTTCTACCCTCGTTGATAATATAGTTTCAACCCTCGATAAAGATCTGTTGAAGATCATTAGATTAAATACGGTTTACGTGTTCCGGGCATCACGTGTGAGGTCTACGGGGGCCAAAATTTTGTTATTTTTGAGCTAGGACGCACCGTTTTCGAGATATTAAATTCTTAAGTAATACCGATATTATTATTACCCCTATTCATGAATATGATCAACACAGCTTATGTTTTCGAGTTTCAGAATAATGCCGCACGAAGAGGAATTACCACCGCTGCGACGTCTAGCTACGCCTGAGAGACAGAATGCGGGCAGTAGCCGAGAATCGATACGGCGAAGCCGCAGCGGCACACGGCGTGAAAGCTATGGATATCGTAGCCGAAGCAGACTACGAAGTGTGGATCGACATCAAGGGCGTCACAAAAGCTTACTGGAAAAGGAGCTAGACCTGGATCGTGAGCATCAACGACTTCGCGAACGAGAAGATGATTTGAGGAGAGAACGAAGCCTTCTTCAACGCGTAGAACCTGAAAGGGAGCAACCGGGACGCAACGAGCAGCGGCATCGCGAACGACGAGAGGAGTCACGGCGCACTTTGGGCACCCAACGGTCCCGCAGTCCGGAGGTTCGACGAGCACGCAGCAGGCGGGTCGAGAAAGACAACGAGCAGGCGCGAAAATCTAAACGGTCAGTCAGTCCTACTTTCTCAGCGTCAGACGTCATTAACATGATAAAATCTCTTAGTAATATTAAAGCTCAAGTTCAGCCGCCCACGTTGGCCACTCAGACTCATAATAATAATAGCATCAGTTCCAAAAATATTTTGCTAGATTTCGACCCTTCTTCAAAGTGTCAACGTATAGACGTTTGGCTAATGAAAGTGAATGAGTGTGCCACCGTGTACGGATGGGACGAAAAGACGATAATTCACTTTGCCATGCAAAAACTCCAGGGATTGGCTAAGACGTGGTATGAAAGTCTCAATTTAATACTGTTTACATGGTCCGAATGGCAGCAAAAGCTGTTAAACGCCTTTCCTTTTGAGCAAAACTTTGGCCAATCCCTGGAGGACATGCTAAGGCGAAGGAGTAGGTACAACGAACCCCTCGAAATATATTATTATGAAAAATTGGCTTTACTGAACCGGTGTGACATCGATGGCAAACGCGCGGTAGAGTGAATTATACACGGCTTAAATAACAAAACTATGCGATCCGGTGCTAATGCGTTGCGATGTACCCAACCAGACCAACTACTACCGTTCTTAATGAGCAACAAAGAGGTCCAGCAACCATTTGATCGTAGTAATAATCGGGGTAGGCCTGGCAATGTCGGAAATAACTCGATTGTCCGCCTGAGTAGGACTAATATGAATAATAATCCGGATTTATATTGCTATAACTGTAAGGAGAAGGGACACCCTTACCTTAAATGCCCAAAACCTTTAATTCAGTGTTCAAAGTGCCGTAAGTTTGGTCACAAGTCGGAACATTGCATGATTAGATCTGAGAAGGTTAGTGTCAATAATAATGATGCCACAGTACGTAAAACAATGCAAATTTTAACGTCGGGAGCGAATTCTAAATTTATAAGAGAATGCAAAGTAAACAATGTCCCATTCAAATCATTTATAGACTTCGGTAGTGAGGTTACCCTTCTTGCCCGATCGGCTGCCTTAACTTTAGGGGTAACGTGTGACAATCATCCTATACCCCTAAAGGGTTTTGGTAATGACGTTATCCAGTCTTCAGGGGGCGTTGAGGTAGAACTAGAAATTGATGGCGTAAATGCTAAGGTACTATGTCAGGTAGTTGATGATAAGTTTCTCGACTTTCTATTGCTGGTAGGGCTGTCTTATACCGAACAGCCTCATATTGTCGTGTATAAAGATGCAGAACAATTAAAGTTCTCAAATGTTAACCACGAACTACCATTTCCGACATTTGACGAGTCGCAAGACTTGACTGTTAAAGTGTACGCTATGGCTGATACCATTATTTATGGCTCGGCCGTTATTAAAGCTTTTACCAATCCTATAATAGATGGGAACATTGTTTTAAATGGAAAGGTTATAGGCAAACCTAATCAACAGTTTAGTGTTCATGGGGGTATTTATAAAGTTAGGGAAGGGCAGCTTAACCTGCTTATTACCCCTCTGGTGAAATGCTGTCAACTTTACGAAGGAAGCATTTTGGGTAGGGGCACAAGGGTTAATATAGTTAATCGAGTTTGCGAAGCAGCCGAAGATATTCGACAGCTAGATTGCGAGAACATAAATGCAGGGAAGGTTCACATAGGCAGTTCGGTAAGCGAAGAGAATAAAGAAAAACTACTTAAGCTATTAGGGGACTATAAACACTGTTTTGCGTCAACTTTGAAGGAACTGGGATGTACTCACGTAACAGAGATGCAAATAGAGTTAAACAGTAAGAAGCCCGTGGTTTTTCGTCCCTATAGGTTGTCGCATAAAGAGCGTGAACAGGTTAGGGAGATGGTAGGGGAAATGCTAGAGGCTAGCATTATCCGAGAGTCGGTTTCTGAATATGCAAGCCCTATAATTCTGGTACGAAAAAAGGATGGCAGGCAGAGGCTATGCGTTGACTATAGACTTTTAAATTCTGTCACAGCAAAAGAGCGCTACCCTATGCCTGTCATTGAGGACGAGGTTGCCAGATTATCAGGGCAGGCATGTTTCGTTACCTTAGATATGTCCTCTGGCTATTATCAAGTCCCCATAACAGAAGACTCTAAGCACCTTACGTCGTTTGTCACCCCGGACGGCCAATATGAGTTCAATCGGATGCCGTTCGGGTTGGCTAACGCACCAGCTGTTTTTCAGCGCATGATAAATAAGGTACTAGGGTCTGCCAGGTTTACGGAAGCAACTGCTTATATCGACGATATTTTGATATACGGAAAGAACGAGGACGAATGCTTGGCGAGATTGGAAAAAGTATTGCGTTTGATTGAGGAGGCAAATTTGAAATTGAACCTATCAAAGTGTAGTTTTCTTCAGGACAAAATTATTTATCTAGGCTATGAAATCAGTGCGGCAGGTGTTCGTCCCGGCGATAAAAAGATTCAATCTGTTATGGATTTCCCTCGTCCTACAAATGCGCACTCAGTTCGTCAGTTCCTTGGATTAGTAGGGTATTTTAGGAAATTTATAAGGAACTTTGCAACGTTGGCACACCCATTAAATAAATTGCTTAAGAAAGACGCAGATTGGGTTTGGACCCATAAACAGGAAGTGGCATTTCAAAATCTTAAGGAAAGGTTAGTCAAAAGGCCCATATTGGCAATTTACGACCCTGGCGCTGACACAGAATTACACACCGACGCTAGTAAGGTCGGAGTTGGTGGGATTCTGTTGCAGAAGGCTGCGGGTAGTGAATGCTTCCAGCCCGTAGCATACTACAGCCGTCAGACGTCCCCGGAAGAAAAGAATTTTCATGCTTTCGAACTGGAGACTCTTGCTGTAGTATGTTCCTTTAGGAAATTTAGGGTTTATTTACTTGGTCTGAACTTTAAAATTGTCACGGACTGTAGCGCTCTACGCTCGACGTTTTCTAAGCCCGATTTGATTCCACGCATAGCTCGCTGGTGGCTTTTGCTGCAGGAATTCCAGTGTTCTATTGAGTATCGAGCGGGAATCAAAATGGCACACGTAGACGCGTTGTCCCGAAATCCCACCCTCGAAAATAGCGTTGGAGTTGAATCTGAACCATATCCGAGTGTAATGACAATAAGTAGTCATGATTGGCTTCACACGTTACAGTTAGGGGACTCTGAGCTTTGTCGAATTCGAGGCATTCTCGGTTGCAATATGGATGCCGATAAATTAAAATATATATGGGATAACTACGTGATGAAAAACAATGGCCTGTATAAGTGTGTAGATGGGGATAAGGAAGATTTGCGTTGGGTTGTGCCAAAGGGCGCAAGGTGGCAACTTTGTCGCATGAACCATGACGATATTGGTCATTTCGGAGTTGAGAAAACTCTGGAGCGTCTTCGCAAAACCTATTGGTTTCCCGGGATGTCCAAGTTCGTCAAGAAATACATTCAAGCGTGTATCCAATGTGCGTATGCTAAAAAGTCCAATAAAAACGAAGGGCATCTACACGTGATAACCGAAGTGGAAGTGCCATTTCATACTATACATGTTGACCACCTTGGGCCCTTTGTAAGATCAAAAAGGGGGAATTCTTACATACTCGTTATAGTAGATGCGTTCACAAAATTTATTTTCATCAGACCAGTTCGTAACACCAAATCCCAAATCGCGATTAGGGTACTTGACGACATATTTTATACTTTTCGCAACCCAGACCGTATAATTAGTGATCGGGGGTCATATTTCACGTCACACGCTTTTAAACGATTTTGTTTGGATAAGGGCATACGTCATGTATTAAACGCCGTGTCTAGTCCGAGGTCTAACGGCCAGGTAGAACGTTGTAATCGCACAATACTAAATTCATTGACAGCTCAGAACTTAAATTTTGACGAAAAGGACTGGGATGATAGGGTGGGCAGGGTACAATGGGGGATCAATAATACGCGCCAGAAAACGACCGGTAGGACACCGACCGAGGTTATGTTCGGAACAAGTATGAACGCTGAAATAGATCCAAGAATGAACGAAGTTGTACATGAGACTCGCGAGAATGTCGATTTAGTAACTATGCGTGAATGCGTCAAAGATAGGATAGACGAGGAACAGGAGAAGCAAAAACTCACCTACGACAAAAATCGACGTCCCGCTAGGATATATGCGGAGGGCGAACTCGTCAAAATTACTAGAACTTCTTTTGCTAATGACGGCAAGAGCAAAAAGCTCCTTTCTCCCTTTATAGGACCATACCGTGTAATAGCCGTTTTGGGTAACGACCGTTATAGGGTGGCTGCAATACCTGGGTTGACTAGCACCAAAAGTAAACGCCAAACCACCGTTGCTGCCGATAGGATGTCACCCTGGGTTCATGTGGCCGCTTTAGATGTCAATCAGAATAATTGCGAGGAACTTAGTTCCAACTCTAGCGATACAGATAGTTAACTTGATTAGTAGGCTTTAACGTTATCCTTGTACTCGTATATTATGATTTCGTATGTATCTTGTAAGATTAAAACTAATGCTTAAATATATAATTTGTTTATTATCGTCAAGTGTTAAAAGTATCATGTTATTAAATATAATAAAAACTGTAATTAAATAATATTTAGGGTTGTATTTATACAATGCTAGTATATTTACAGAATTAGTCTACACTGTATATTGTGTTTAGGTTCATAAAAGTAATACAATTAGGAACTTGACCGAATTGCATAATAATAACAAGATGGTTGTGTAATGATTTTTATTATTTACGAAGGCTATTAGAATTGTTGGATTATAAGTTAAAATGCATAAAAAATATCTAAGAGTTTATTGTGTTAATTTATACGTGGGTGTTAACTTACTTATTTTGATATGGTTAAAGCTGGGTTATTAGGTTTTTAAAATTTTTTATGTTGTTCGTCTTGTGTTAATGTCCGAGTAACCAATACAATACAATGTATTAGCAGTTAGAAAAATAAATATATTGAAGAATTAATGGGTTCATAGATAGTTCATGCAAGGAAAGTGGTTTGTGTGTGTGACGACCATGAGAAGGAGGGTTCATGGTCTTAATTGTTCTCTTTGTTAAAAAAAAAAGAACCTTGCAGGAAGGAGGGTCTGCAAGATGTAGAATGTGTAAATAGTCGTAAGAAGGAGGGTTTACGACTAAGCCTGGTTTTTTTTTACAAGATGTAACTTGCAAGAAGGAGGGTTTGCAAGAGTCATGTTGTTGTAGCCATGAAAGTATTTTTTTTTAAGCAGTTAAATTATTACTTTTTTTTTTTTGTAAAGTGACTCGATTAGCCAAATGTTAGGTTTATTGGTGCATGGGGACATGCACCACGTCAGGATGGACGAATGTTAGGTTTATTGATATTTGACTTGAATTTTACTCGATGTTTGGTTTCTGAACGAACCTATAGGAAATTGTTTATTTTTATTGGCAACACCGAATATTGAAAGACAAACGGTTTTGACTAAAATGGCGAATCGGGTCACTGACTCACTTTTGCTCGGGCGCTCGTCGTGGACGGACGACTGGAGAAACTGTACTAGTGTTTGATTGTAGAAGAAATAAACTACACCTTTGGAAATTAAATGTGAGTATTATTACAATTCAGAAGTGGGATACACCTACTTGCTAATCTCGTTTTAAAATAACTTTGGAGTAACGAAAAGTGACTTATCTTCTTTTTCAATATGAAATTAATTAATTCTTAGTTGATTTTGAACGAATAATGTCTGCGTTTATCTATATTTCTTACAATATACGAGTAATTAAATTTAGCAACGATTATTTATCATTCATCGTTTTACTCTAAATATTGTCATTCTAACCTCGCCTAAGTACTGTGTCAACCCTCGACGAAGGTTTGTTGAATATCAATAGTTTAAATCCTGTAACGTTTTCCTGGGATTATGCGTGGGGTCTACGGGGGCCAAAATTTTGTTATTTTTGAGCTAGGACGCATCGTTTTCGAGGTTTTTGATTTTTAAATAATACCATTAATTTTTACGCTTAATAATGTCGTTCTACCCTCGTTGATAATATAGTTTCAACCCCCGATAAAGATCTGTTGAAGATCATTAGTTTAAATACGGTTTACGTGTTCCGGGCATCACGTGTGGGGTCTACGGGGGCCAAAATTTTGTTATTTTTGAGCTAGGACGCATCGTTTTCGAGATTTTTGATTTTTAAATAATACCATTAATTTTTACGCTTAATAATGTCGTTCTACCCTCGTTGATAATATAGTTTCAACCCTCGATAAAGATCTGTTGAAGATCATTAGATTAAATACGGTTTACGTGTTCCGGGCATCACGTGTGAGGTCTACGGGGGCCAAAATTTTGTTATTTTTGAGCTAGGACGCACCGTTTTCGAGATATTAAATTCTTAAGTAATACCGATATTATTATTACCCCTATTCATGAATATGATCAACACAGCTTATGTTTTCGAGTTTCAGAATAATGCCGCACGAAGAGGAATTACCACCGCTGCGACGTCTAGCTACGCCTGAGAGACAGAATGCGGGCAGTAGCCGAGAATCGATACGGCGAAGCCGCAGCGGCACACGGCGTGAAAGCTATGGATATCGTAGCCGAAGCAGACTACGAAGTGTGGATCGACATCAAGGGCGTCACAAAAGCTTACTGGAAAAGGAGCTAGACCTGGATCGTGAGCATCAACGACTTCGCGAACGAGAAGATGATTTGAGGAGAGAACGAAGCCTTCTTCAACGCGTAGAACCTGAAAGGGAGCAACCGGGACGCAACGAGCAGCGGCATCGCGAACGACGAGAGGAGTCACGGCGCACTTTGGGCACCCAACGGTCCCGCAGTCCGGAGGTTCGACGAGCACGCAGCAGGCGGGTCGAGAAAGACAACGAGCAGGCGCGAAAATCTAAACGGTCAGTCAGTCCTACTTTCTCAGCGTCAGACGTCATTAACATGATAAAATCTCTTAGTAATATTAAAGCTCAAGTTCAGCCGCCCACGTTGGCCACTCAGACTCATAATAATAATAGCATCAGTTCCAAAAATATTTTGCTAGATTTCGACCCTTCTTCAAAGTGTCAACGTATAGACGTTTGGCTAATGAAAGTGAATGAGTGTGCCACCGTGTACGGATGGGACGAAAAGACGATAATTCACTTTGCCATGCAAAAACTCCAGGGATTGGCTAAGACGTGGTATGAAAGTCTCAATTTAATACTGTTTACATGGTCCGAATGGCAGCAAAAGCTGTTAAACGCCTTTCCTTTTGAGCAAAACTTTGGCCAATCCCTGGAGGACATGCTAAGGCGAAGGAGTAGGTACAACGAACCCCTCGAAATATATTATTATGAAAAATTGGCTTTACTGAACCGGTGTGACATCGATGGCAAACGCGCGGTAGAGTGAATTATACACGGCTTAAATAACAAAACTATGCGATCCGGTGCTAATGCGTTGCGATGTACCCAACCAGACCAACTACTACCGTTCTTAATGAGCAACAAAGAGGTCCAGCAACCATTTGATCGTAGTAATAATCGGGGTAGGCCTGGCAATGTCGGAAATAACTCGATTGTCCGCCTGAGTAGGACTAATATGAATAATAATCCGGATTTATATTGCTATAACTGTAAGGAGAAGGGACACCCTTACCTTAAATGCCCAAAACCTTTAATTCAGTGTTCAAAGTGCCGTAAGTTTGGTCACAAGTCGGAACATTGCATGATTAGATCTGAGAAGGTTAGTGTCAATAATAATGATGCCACAGTACGTAAAACAATGCAAATTTTAACGTCGGGAGCGAATTCTAAATTTATAAGAGAATGCAAAGTAAACAATGTCCCATTCAAATCATTTATAGACTTCGGTAGTGAGGTTACCCTTCTTGCCCGATCGGCTGCCTTAACTTTAGGGGTAACGTGTGACAATCATCCTATACCCCTAAAGGGTTTTGGTAATGACGTTATCCAGTCTTCAGGGGGCGTTGAGGTAGAACTAGAAATTGATGGCGTAAATGCTAAGGTACTATGTCAGGTAGTTGATGATAAGTTTCTCGACTTTCTATTGCTGGTAGGGCTGTCTTATACCGAACAGCCTCATATTGTCGTGTATAAAGATGCAGAACAATTAAAGTTCTCAAATGTTAACCACGAACTACCATTTCCGACATTTGACGAGTCGCAAGACTTGACTGTTAAAGTGTACGCTATGGCTGATACCATTATTTATGGCTCGGCCGTTATTAAAGCTTTTACCAATCCTATAATAGATGGGAACATTGTTTTAAATGGAAAGGTTATAGGCAAACCTAATCAACAGTTTAGTGTTCATGGGGGTATTTATAAAGTTAGGGAAGGGCAGCTTAACCTGCTTATTACCCCTCTGGTGAAATGCTGTCAACTTTACGAAGGAAGCATTTTGGGTAGGGGCACAAGGGTTAATATAGTTAATCGAGTTTGCGAAGCAGCCGAAGATATTCGACAGCTAGATTGCGAGAACATAAATGCAGGGAAGGTTCACATAGGCAGTTCGGTAAGCGAAGAGAATAAAGAAAAACTACTTAAGCTATTAGGGGACTATAAACACTGTTTTGCGTCAACTTTGAAGGAACTGGGATGTACTCACGTAACAGAGATGCAAATAGAGTTAAACAGTAAGAAGCCCGTGGTTTTTCGTCCCTATAGGTTGTCGCATAAAGAGCGTGAACAGGTTAGGGAGATGGTAGGGGAAATGCTAGAGGCTAGCATTATCCGAGAGTCGGTTTCTGAATATGCAAGCCCTATAATTCTGGTACGAAAAAAGGATGGCAGGCAGAGGCTATGCGTTGACTATAGACTTTTAAATTCTGTCACAGCAAAAGAGCGCTACCCTATGCCTGTCATTGAGGACGAGGTTGCCAGATTATCAGGGCAGGCATGTTTCGTTACCTTAGATATGTCCTCTGGCTATTATCAAGTCCCCATAACAGAAGACTCTAAGCACCTTACGTCGTTTGTCACCCCGGACGGCCAATATGAGTTCAATCGGATGCCGTTCGGGTTGGCTAACGCACCAGCTGTTTTTCAGCGCATGATAAATAAGGTACTAGGGTCTGCCAGGTTTACGGAAGCAACTGCTTATATCGACGATATTTTGATATACGGAAAGAACGAGGACGAATGCTTGGCGAGATTGGAAAAAGTATTGCGTTTGATTGAGGAGGCAAATTTGAAATTGAACCTATCAAAGTGTAGTTTTCTTCAGGACAAAATTATTTATCTAGGCTATGAAATCAGTGCGGCAGGTGTTCGTCCCGGCGATAAAAAGATTCAATCTGTTATGGATTTCCCTCGTCCTACAAATGCGCACTCAGTTCGTCAGTTCCTTGGATTAGTAGGGTATTTTAGGAAATTTATAAGGAACTTTGCAACGTTGGCACACCCATTAAATAAATTGCTTAAGAAAGACGCAGATTGGGTTTGGACCCATAAACAGGAAGTGGCATTTCAAAATCTTAAGGAAAGGTTAGTCAAAAGGCCCATATTGGCAATTTACGACCCTGGCGCTGACACAGAATTACACACCGACGCTAGTAAGGTCGGAGTTGGTGGGATTCTGTTGCAGAAGGCTGCGGGTAGTGAATGCTTCCAGCCCGTAGCATACTACAGCCGTCAGACGTCCCCGGAAGAAAAGAATTTTCATGCTTTCGAACTGGAGACTCTTGCTGTAGTATGTTCCTTTAGGAAATTTAGGGTTTATTTACTTGGTCTGAACTTTAAAATTGTCACGGACTGTAGCGCTCTACGCTCGACGTTTTCTAAGCCCGATTTGATTCCACGCATAGCTCGCTGGTGGCTTTTGCTGCAGGAATTCCAGTGTTCTATTGAGTATCGAGCGGGAATCAAAATGGCACACGTAGACGCGTTGTCCCGAAATCCCACCCTCGAAAATAGCGTTGGAGTTGAATCTGAACCATATCCGAGTGTAATGACAATAAGTAGTCATGATTGGCTTCACACGTTACAGTTAGGGGACTCTGAGCTTTGTCGAATTCGAGGCATTCTCGGTTGCAATATGGATGCCGATAAATTAAAATATATATGGGATAACTACGTGATGAAAAACAATGGCCTGTATAAGTGTGTAGATGGGGATAAGGAAGATTTGCGTTGGGTTGTGCCAAAGGGCGCAAGGTGGCAACTTTGTCGCATGAACCATGACGATATTGGTCATTTCGGAGTTGAGAAAACTCTGGAGCGTCTTCGCAAAACCTATTGGTTTCCCGGGATGTCCAAGTTCGTCAAGAAATACATTCAAGCGTGTATCCAATGTGCGTATGCTAAAAAGTCCAATAAAAACGAAGGGCATCTACACGTGATAACCGAAGTGGAAGTGCCATTTCATACTATACATGTTGACCACCTTGGGCCCTTTGTAAGATCAAAAAGGGGGAATTCTTACATACTCGTTATAGTAGATGCGTTCACAAAATTTATTTTCATCAGACCAGTTCGTAACACCAAATCCCAAATCGCGATTAGGGTACTTGACGACATATTTTATACTTTTCGCAACCCAGACCGTATAATTAGTGATCGGGGGTCATATTTCACGTCACACGCTTTTAAACGATTTTGTTTGGATAAGGGCATACGTCATGTATTAAACGCCGTGTCTAGTCCGAGGTCTAACGGCCAGGTAGAACGTTGTAATCGCACAATACTAAATTCATTGACAGCTCAGAACTTAAATTTTGACGAAAAGGACTGGGATGATAGGGTGGGCAGGGTACAATGGGGGATCAATAATACGCGCCAGAAAACGACCGGTAGGACACCGACCGAGGTTATGTTCGGAACAAGTATGAACGCTGAAATAGATCCAAGAATGAACGAAGTTGTACATGAGACTCGCGAGAATGTCGATTTAGTAACTATGCGTGAATGCGTCAAAGATAGGATAGACGAGGAACAGGAGAAGCAAAAACTCACCTACGACAAAAATCGACGTCCCGCTAGGATATATGCGGAGGGCGAACTCGTCAAAATTACTAGAACTTCTTTTGCTAATGACGGCAAGAGCAAAAAGCTCCTTTCTCCCTTTATAGGACCATACCGTGTAATAGCCGTTTTGGGTAACGACCGTTATAGGGTGGCTGCAATACCTGGGTTGACTAGCACCAAAAGTAAACGCCAAACCACCGTTGCTGCCGATAGGATGTCACCCTGGGTTCATGTGGCCGCTTTAGATGTCAATCAGAATAATTGCGAGGAACTTAGTTCCAACTCTAGCGATACAGATAGTTAACTTGATTAGTAGGCTTTAACGTTATCCTTGTACTCGTATATTATGATTTCGTATGTATCTTGTAAGATTAAAACTAATGCTTAAATATATAATTTGTTTGTTATCGTCAAGTGTTAAAAGTATCATGTTATTAAATATAATAAAAACTGTAATTAAATAATATTTAGGGTTGTATTTATACAATGCTAGTATATTTACAGAATTAGTCTACACTGTATATTGTGTTTAGGTTCATAAAAGTAATACAATTAGGAACTTGACCGAATTGCATAATAATAACAAGATGGTTGTGTAATGATTTTTATTATTTACGAAGGCTATTAGAATTGTTGGATTATAAGTTAAAATGCATAAAAAATATCTAAGAGTTTATTGTGTTAATTTATACGTGGGTGTTAACTTACTTATTTTGATATGGTTGAAGCTGGGTTATTAGGTTTTTAAAATTTTTTATGTTGTTCGTCTTGTGTTAATGTCCGAGTAACCAATACAATACAATGTATTAGCAGTTAGAAAAATAAATATATTGAAGAATTAATGGGTTCATAGATAGTTCATGCAAGGAAAGTGGTTTGTGTGTGTGACGACCATGAGAAGGAGGGTTCATGGTCTTAATTGTTCTCTTTGTTAAAAAAAAAAGAACCTTGCAGGAAGGAGGGTCTGCAAGATGTAGAATGTGTAAATAGTCGTAAGAAGGAGGGTTTACGACTAAGCCTGGTTTTTTTTTACAAGATGTAACTTGCAAGAAGGAGGGTTTGCAAGAGTCATGTTGTTGTAGCCATGAAAGTATTTTTTTTTAAGCAGTTAAATTATTACTTTTTTTTTTTGTAAAGTGACTCGATTAGCCAAATGTTAGGTTTATTGGTGCATGGGGACATGCACCACGTCAGGATGGACGAATGTTAGGTTTATTGATATTTGACTTGAATTTTACTCGATGTTTGGTTTCTGAACGAACCTATAGGAAATTGTTTATTTTTACTGGCAACACCGAATATTGAAAGACAAACGGTTTTGACTAAAATGGCGAATCGGGTCACTGACTCACTTTTGCTCGGGCGCTCGTCGTGGACGGACGACTGGAGAAACTGTACTAGTGTTTGATTGTAGAAGAAATAAACTACACCTTTGGAAATTAAATGTGAGTATTATTACACAAAGCTGATTATATGCTCTTGTTATCGGCAGTGAGTGCACTTGACTGGCATTCTGTGATAAGTAGCACTGATGTACCAACGGCTATAGGGATCTTCTACAATAATATTTACGATATATTCGACGACTTAATACCAAAAAAACGACGGCCAAATTTGCCCTCGAAAAAATATCCAGTTTGGTTTAGCTCCGAAATCATTAACGATATTAATAAAAAATCTATGTTGCATCGTTCTTGGAAAAAAACTAAGTGTCCTTTTGCATATGCGCAGTTTTGTCAGCTTCGGACATCGTTGAAAAGACGTATATCATCAGCCTATTCCATCCACATGCTTCAGTTATAAAATAAATTAAAGACAAATCCTAGAGCTTTTTGGCAACACTCGTAGAGTCTACGTAGTAATGGTGGGTTTGAGCCTATCAGCACTCAGGTGCCAGCACTGCAAGGGCCTTTGCAGATTTTTTTGCCAGTGTATACCTTGTGACGAAGAACCCTTTCAGCTAGCTCAGCCTGAGTTCCTCGTCAGCATATGTACTGGCCCCAGCCCGCCGTGCGTGCGGTGAGGGGATGTGTACCTAATTTAGGGTAACCTGCCAGGGATTGACCAGAGAAACCAACATGACGTTTTCACACTATATATTTTGTAGTTCCATAGTTACTTAGACTAATACACTCCTAATACTTAAACTAGACCTAGACTGTGACTGCTGTCTGACTGCCGTTACGGCTAGAAGGCGAGATAGGGCAACGAGGATCTGCGCGGTTCCCTACGGGACGGATTCTGGAGTGGTTGCGAGATCACGTCCAACGCGGTATATCGACGCGGAGCGTGGCGGATGTTTTGTTAGTTTGTATCTACGTTCTCACTACGGGAAATGAAGGCTGGCATGCGGAGTCGTATGCGACACTAAGCCGCAACAGCATCCGGGCCGGGGATGGGTTCACCGCAGGAACGCGGTCAAGGTTCGGGAGTGAAGGTTTGCCGTCATACGGTGCCACGAAGGCCCGCTAGCCTGCCAAACCTTCGGATCAGGAGATGAGTCGGGTAACTTAACTAGGTTAGTAGGGAGTCGGGTCGACAAATCGCCAGAGTTCCACCGTACCAGGGCAATGGCAACGGGTGACGTGCGCGCGCGGATACGTCTTGCCAAGGCTGTAGAACTCGGATGACTGTCCCGGAGCGGCCTCCCACCACGCCTTATATCATCATTATAGAAATCAGTTGAAAATGGAGATCCAGCTAAAGTCTGGAGATTCCTCAAGTCTATTGGAGTTGGAAAAACACGTAATGATCCTGTCTCTAAAAATATCAATACTGACCTTTTAAATAAGCACTTCTCCACATCTGTCGCTGTTGATAGTACAACAAAAATAAACACACTTAGTCAACTTTCGTCACTACCAACTCCTGACTATCAATCTTTCAGCTTTAGTCAAGTATCCGATTGTGATGTTGAGAGAAACATTAGATCTATTGCCTCTAATGCAGTCGGAAGCGATTGCGTGAGTCGTAACATGATTATACCACTGCTGGATATCCTTACTCCAATCATCTCCCATATTCTAAATCATTCCCTTTCCTCAAGCGTCTTCCCAACATTATAGAAAGATGCCCATTTAATCCCTATTCCAAAAAAAGGTAACCCCACTTCGTTTTCGGACTATCGGCCCATATCAATATTACCTTTTCTTTCCAAAGTAACGGAGCGCGTTGTCCATCACCAACTTAATCGCTTCCTATCCATCAACTCCTAAACCCCTTTCAATCAGGTTTTCGCCCCGGCCACAGCACGACTACAGCCCTAGTTAGGGTGACAGATGATATCCGTCTTGGCATTGATAGTAAACAACTTACTGTACTTGCGCTACTTGATTTCAGTAATGCCTTCAACACGGTTGACTTTGACATCTTACTTGGGTTGTTGGGTTCTCTTAACATATCTCCAACGGTGCTTGACTGGTTTCATAGTTACTTGCATGGTCGCCGGCAGCGCATTCGTTCAGAGGACTCCTTCTCTGAATGGTGTGACATTAGTGCCGGTGTTCCTCAAGGTGGCGTGCTGTCTCCTCTCCTCTTAGCAATTTTCATCAATTCGATTACTCATAACTTGAAATCTTCTTTTCACTTATATGCAGACGATCTCCAAATATATTCACAAAGGAACCGTGAAGATCTTTCGAGTGTTGTGGAGGTAGTTAACAATGACCTTAGTCGCATACTAAACTGGAGCAGGTCTTATGGTCTAACGGTTAACCCTACTAAAACGCAGGTGATAGTTGTGGGAGGTTCTAGGCAAATTGCTAGGATAGACTGGCCGGCCTTGCAACCCATTACATTTGACGGTGTCCAAATTCCTTTTAGCAAAATTGTAAAGAACCTCGGCTTTCATATTGATAGCGCACTCACTTGGACGACTCAAACTATGGAAGTCAGCAGGAAACAGTTCGCAGCAGCAGCGTCACTTAACAGACTACGCAATTTCCTACCCATACCCACTAAAATTGCTCTTGTTCAGGCTCTTTTATTTCCGATCCTAGACTACGCAGACTGCTGCTACTTAGATTTAAACGAAAATCTCCTTAACAAGCTTGAGCGCTTACAAAACTTCTGCATACGTATAGTTTTTGGACTGCGGAAGTATGATCATGTCACCGAATACCGAACTCGGCTTAAATGGCTCCCTATCCGACTTAGACGTGACATGCACATTCTTTCGCTACTGTTTACTATATTGTTTAACCCAAAGTCACCCCCGTATCTAAAAGAGCGCTTTCAATTTCTGCAGTCACCACAGGGTCATGACATGCGGTCATCCAAAAAACTACTTCTCCAATTTCCTCCCCATTCTACTAACTATTATTCTCAGTCATTTACTGTGCAGTCCATACGCTTATGGAACTCCTTACCTTTACCTATAAGGCAATCCGAATCGATTGATATCTTTAAAGGTCGGCTTAAAGCACATTTTCTTGCGTCTTGACATACAAACCATTTTCTATCCTTCTTTAATATTGTCAACTGGTCATTGTTGGTCACGATATTTCCTGGCATGTATCATATAATTTTATCTATATATATATATGTCGTAACCGGTCATTAGTACAGACACTAAACGGAACGCAAGCGCGCCACCTAGCGGTGTAGTCTGCACAACTACGGTTTCCGCGCGCTTCGACAGAGTCGTGGCGTTATCGGCGGACTCGACCGGACTCACTTTCGATCGGGTCGCCACGCAGTGAAGTCGTCGTCACGGAACTGTCCCACGTTTCAACTAGTGCCTACTTTGAATACTAGAAGTGCTAAGTTTTACTTATTGTATTGCTCTAAATCCATTATAGTAAACTACTGTGTTAAAATCAATTGCATTATCATTGCACGATACCCAAGTCCGCCCACACGATGTCTGAAGGTTTGGATCTAAATCCTGACGATCCTACATCAGAAGCGAGATCAAATCGTGCAATTGAAACTCGCAACGAAAATAGTGAAACTCAGTGGCGGTTACTTTTTGAAATGCAAAATCAGCAAATGCGCGAACTCATACAAGCATTGAAGACCCCGAGTGCGAATAATAGCGTGGTATTGCCGGAATTCAACCCCGATAAACAAGATTCCGATGCACAATCGTGGTGCACAATGGCTGACTTGTGTTTGGATGAAAATGCAGTGCAAGGCGGCCAGCTTATTTTGATGATCAGCAAGGCGTTAAAAGGCTCAGCATCAACGTGGCTATCGCAGATAACCTATCCAGGTATGACTTGGGCCCAATTTAAAGAATTATTTATGGCCCGATTTGTTAGTTTGGAAACATCGGCGGCTACCCTCATTAATTTGAGTAACGACAAACCGAAAGAAAATGAGACCTATGCCGCCTACGCCAGTCGTCTTGTTACGTCATTGCTTAGCCGATGGAAAAATGCGAGCATTGAACAAATTGCAGTGTCGACAGTTGTCTCTCATTTGGCACAAATTGATACTCGCCTGCAACGACTTGCTTTCACAACGGAGCTTACAACACGTCATCAACAATTGCAACAAGAGCTTCAAGCTTTCTCCTACCTGAAGCGGAAGATCCCTATGGATGCCCGGCCAGACGTTTCTAACGAAAAACGACCGAAGTTTACATCGCAATCGCAGATCAAGTGTCATGCCTGTGGCAAACTGGGCCATAAGCAAGCGGATTGTCGTACGAGGAAGACTGAAGCGAAGAAACCTATTCCTGCGCCAGCTGCAACGAGTGCTGTTCAACGCCAACAACCCAGTGGCAGCTCTGTGGTCTGCTACAAGTGCGGTACCCAGAGCCACATCGCCAGTCGCTGCACAGCCGGCGGTTCCAGCGTAGCAGCCCCGGCGGATAAACGAGTCGACCTGTGCGAGGTCGAGCCCCCATCCGGAACATTGAATCACTTTGGTGAGTGTTTCAAATTTGACTTTGACTCTGGAGCTGAGTGTTCGTTAATTAAAGAGAGCGTTGTATGTAAATTTAGAGGCAAACGAATCAATAATTTGATTTCATTAATCGGTATTGGCAATAAAAATGTAAACAGTACTTTGCAAATATTATGTCAGGTAGAAATTAATAATTTCGCGACTGAAATTTTATTCCACGTCCTGCCTGATGCTTATTTACGTAGTGATATTTTAATAGGCCGTGAGGTTTTAAATAACGGGTTTTGTGTAAGCATGACTGCAACTGAATTTACTTTGACGAAAGATAGGAATGTGAAAGCGTGTAACGCAACGCAGGTATGTACGTCTACGAATAATTTCGATAGAATTGAGTATGACACTGATATCTCGGCCGATAGGGTATGCGAGTTTGAAAATATTTTGAAACAATATTCTGAATATTTAATTAACGGTTTCCCAACTTCTCGCGTAAATACTGGAGAGTTATTTATTAGGCTGGTAGACCCTAGTCGTACAGTACAAAGACGTCCGTATAGGTTATCGCCGGATGAACGTCAGGTTATGCGCGATAGGGTTGAAGAATTATTACAAGCTAAAATAATTAGACCTAGCAATTCGCCTTTCGCTAGCCCTGCTCTTCTAGTAAAAAAACATGACGGATCTGACCGCATGTGTATAGACTACAGGGAATTGAATACGAATACTGTACCAGATCGTTATCCACTGCCTTTAATTTCTGACCAGATCTCACGATTACATGGTGCTAATTTCTTCACAAAACTCGACTGCGCAAGTGGCTTCCATTTAATACCTGTCCAGACGGAATCGGTTGAGCGCACTGCCTTCATCACACCTGATGGGCAGTACGAGTTTTTGACTATGCCCTTTGGGCTCCGTAATGCAATTTCTGTTTTCCAACGCGCAATCATAAATGCCTTAGGTAATCTTGCTAACCAGTACGTGGTGGTATACGTTGATGATATTTTAATCGTTTCTGAGTCGGTGGAACAAGGTCTAGAAAGGCTGCAGGTTGTGCTTGATAAGCTCACAAAGGCTGGATTCTCGCTGAATCTTAAAAAACGCTCTTTCCTTAAGACGCGTGTCGAATTCTTGGGGTATGAGGTAGAAGCAGGTGAGGTTAAACCAAATAAGCGCAAGATAGAAGCCCCTATCATCATTGCCTTCACCCCAGACAATTACGCAGGTAAGACAATTTGTAGGGTTGGCTACTTACTTTCGCTAGTTTGTGCCTAACTTTTCTCGCCTTTTGGGACCGATCTATAAACTCACCTCGGGTAAGTGTCCTTTTGAGTGGACGCCCAAATGTGAGGAAGTGAGGCAGAAGGTGATTGACATCTTGACCAATGAGCCCGTGCTCATGATTTTTGACCCACAGTACCCAGCTGAGCTTCATACGAACGCAAGTGCCGAGGGCTATGGAGCGATATTATTCCAAAATGTAGATGGTAAGCGGCGGCCAGTGGCTTATTTCAGCAAACGCACGACGCCGGCTGAGTCAAGATACCACTCATACGAGCTGGAGACACTCGCCGTTGTCAACGCGGTAAAACAATTCAGGCAGTATCTCCATGGTCGCAAGTTTACAGTCGTAACCGACTGCAACTCTTTGAAGCTGTCACGTACCAAAATCGATCTGACGCCAAGGGTTCACAGGTGGTGGGCTTTTTTACAGTCATTCGATTTCGACGTGAAATATAGAGTTGGTAAGCAAATGGCATACGCTGATTCCTTCTCCCGTAACTTGCTACCATCTGCCGCTACGAAACAGCTGGTTGACAAAATAGCGCAGAAGCGAGTGAATGTGGCTGAATTGTCCAGTAATTGGCTTTTTGCAGAGCAGCAGCGAGATGAAGAAATTAAGAAATTAGTTTCCAATCTTGACCAAGGACAGCTCAATGACGACGTAGCTAAAACTTATGAGGTAAGATCAGGCATACTTCATCGTAAAGTACAGCGAAATGGCCGGACGAGATGTTTGCCCATCGTTCCTCGTGCAATGCGCTGGTCGGTCATTAATAATGTACATGAATCACTTATACACCTTGGATGGGAGAAAACATTGGAGAAGCTGTATAATCATTATTGGATCGAGGGCATGAGTCGGTATGTAAGAAAGTTCGTTGACAGCTGCGTGACCTGCAAAATAGCAAAGTCTCATTCAGGTAAGGTACAGGTCGAACTTCATCCTATACCGAAAACGGCTATTCCATGGCACACTGTGCACATTGATGCTACTGGAAAGCTGAGTGGAAAGAGTGACAAAAAGGAGTACGTGTTCGTAATGATAGACGCGTTTACAAAGTACGTATTGCTTTATCATACCAAAAACATAGACACCAAGAGCAGTATCAAAGCAGTGCAGGATAGTGTGGCTTTATTTGGTGCTCCCGTACGTATAATCGCGGACCAAGGTCGTTGTTTCGCGAGCAAAGAGTTTCGAGATTTCTGTGATAGTAAAAACATCCATCTTCATCTTATTGCTACAGGATCATGTCGTGCAAATGGTCAAGTTGAACGAATAATGAGCGTGTTAAAATCCATGTTAACTGCGGTAGAATCTGACAAAGATAAGTCTTGGCAAGACTCCCTGGGAGACGTGCAACTTGCTCTAAATTGTACCGTCAATCGTGTCCGTTAAAAGTCCGTCAAAAGCTAGTCCGTTAGAGCTTTTAATAGGGAAAGTAGCGCGTCCTTTAGATTTGATGGCTAACGATAGTGATGATGTCATAGATCTCAGTGAAATCAGACAGTCAGCATCTGATGGCATAGAGAAATCTGCCAGTTATAACAAAGCACGTTTTGACAGCAATAAGGCAGGCGTGAGTAGATTTTTGGTCGGCGAATTTGTTTTGATTGAAAATGAGGAACGTAATCAAATGAAATTAGATGCGAAGTTTAGAGGGCCATTTCAAATAATTGAAATCTTAGATGGAGACCGATATGTTTTAAAATCGCTAATTAACAAGCGTACTTACAAGTATGCGCACGATCGTATTAGGAAGATGCCCGAGGGCCAGGTACCTATTGAGATTGTGAGTGATGAGGAGATAGATGAAGAAGTAGCATCTAGTTAATTTCATGCACAGGTTCTCGATTCGTTAGGCCGGAGACTGTACCAGAATATCGTAGCCGTAGCCTAGTAGAAATCGGTGTCTGCTCTTTGAGTAGTCCGTGGGTAGGCGGTAGGCGGTAGTTCTGGGTAGTACAGTCGGATCTTGCCTTGTAGCGAAGATCATAGAGTCAAGGGTTGACTTGGACTTCCCGTTAGGAAGTGTGTATGGCAGATGTTTGCTAGAGCTATTGTGATAACGATGGGCTCCGAATGTGATACCTGATGCTTGTTCAAATTCAAATTCAAATTCATTTATTTACATGCTGTTGTTTAATTCATTTTGATTAAAGTGAGTTTGTTTTGTGGAATAAATGATGCTCAATGGTACGTGGTCCTGTGATCCTCAGTGTTTTGATACAAGCTGTAGTTTCAGGCTATTAGCTAGATAGTTTGTAGTTGATAAGCTATGTTTACTGTTTGATTTATGATTCTAGTGTTAATAGAATGATTTTTGTTAAAAGTTTAGATACAATTTGTGTTGATAAAATAAACAAGCTAGAATTAGACCATACTTTTATTTTTGAGATAAGATAAAAGTTGTTGCTTATAGGAATGGCCGAACGGAAACTGTGCTGTTCTTCTCCTATTTCAGAGTAACACACGAGGACGTGTGTCGCGCAGGATGGCCGTGTCGTAACCGGTCATTAGTACAGACACTAAACGGAACGCAAGCGCGCCACCTAGCGGTGTAGTCTGCACAACTACGGTTTCCGCGCGCTTCGACAGAGTCGTGGCGTTATCGGCGGACTCGACCGGACTCACTTTCGATCGGGTCGCCACGCAGTGAAGTCGTCGTCACGGAACTGTCCCACGTTTCAACTAGTGCCTACTTTGAATACTAGAAGTGCTAAGTTTTACTTATTGTATTGCTCTAAATCCATTATAGTAAACTACTGTGTTAAAATCAATTGCATTATCATTGCACGATACCCAAGTCCGCCCACACGATGTCTGAAGGTTTGGATCTAAATCCTGACGATCCTACATATATATATATATGTATATTGTATGTATTTAATATTATATTATATATTATTATTGTTATGTATGTAAGTATATTGTTATGTTCATTTCTATCTGGACTTATATATTTATCCTTTAGGTATATTAAATTTTACACTAAGCTCTCCGCACCACTTTCCCCTTTCTTCTTATCTGTCCTCTACCTGAAGGTTGTCTGGAAGAGATCGCTTTTAGCGATAAGACCGCCTAAATTGTGCATCTTTCTGTAAACACAAATTGTAACTTCTTTGTATGGTGTACAATAAAGAGTATCTATCTATCTATCTATCTATATAGCGTGCGCGCGGGCGCTTGCGGGCGCGTAGGGTTGTCAAATATCGGTTCGCGTGTTAGGGATGTCTCGCCGCCGGACCTCGTCACAACCTTCCAGACAGGGATACTTCCAACACAGATTGTTTGAGAGCAAACCAAAATGCGCGTATATCCTCTGCACAGTACAATGAAACTAAAGTTGAAAAAGAAATCAAGGAGCTTAAGCCAACACGATCTATAGGTCCCGACGGTATACCGGTGTTATTTGTTAAGCTCTGTGGCTAACTACTTAGCTTACTTATCTGTCATATAGTTAACCTTATCATCACGACATCAACCTATCCGCCTGAATGGAAAATAACTAAAGTTACACCGATCCCGAAATCTAGTGATAAGTCGTCAGTTGAGGAGTATCGTCCCATTGCAATTCTCTCAGTTTTTGCTAAGATATTTGAGGCATTGTTATATAAAACCATATACAACCAAGTTCAGCCTTACCTTCAGGAGGAGCAGCACGGTTTCAGGGCTCAAAAGTCAGTAAATACCAACTTGTTGACAATTGTCCAATATATATCTGCTGGTTTGGATCTGGGCGGGCAGGTCGATGTTCTGTATTTTGATTACCGCAAGGCATTCGATCGAGTGGATAACAGCATCTTACTATTACAGCTCGATGCTATGGGATTTACTCCGCAACTGTTACAGCTCTTAAAAGACTATCTCTCCAATCGTCACCAATTAGTAAAATATGGTTGTTTTGTCTCAGAACCGTATGCTAAGCCCTCTGGTGTTAATCAGGGGTCTATCTTGGGTCATTTACTTTTTATACTCTTTATTAAATATGTTGTCAAGGTTGTCAATGTCTTTTGTATGCTGATGATCTGAAGATATATATGGAGATCAAGGATGAAAATGATTGCCGGCTAATGCAGGAGGACATCGATGCATTACTCGAATGGAGCCATCATAATGGGATGGAATTGAATATAGCGAAGTGTTTTGTAATGTCGTTTTGTAGGCGGCACGCGCCAATTAGTTACAAGTACCGATTGGGGAATAATGATATTACTCGTACCAGAACAATAAAAGATCTAGGCGTTACTTTTGACCCGGCCTTAACTTTTAACGAGCACATTACCGACTTAGCTAAATATTCGTTTTGTCGTTTGGGTTTTACACTGCGCAATATGCGAGAGTTCCACAATCCCCATGTGATGAAACTTATTTATATGGCAATTGTAAGAAGTAAATTGGAGACGAGCGCATGTGTGTGGAACCCACACGAAGTAAAATACAAATTAATGCTCGAGAAGGTTCAAAAGGGTTTCTTGAGGTACCTCTATAAAAGGACATATGGATATTATCAAAGTCAAAGTCAAAAGTCAAAAATCATTTATTCAATTTAGGGCAGAAAACTGCCACTTATGAACGTCAATAATAACATTATTGGCCCATATGGGGCAGAACATGTCTCCTTATTTTTTGGGCCCTACTAGCGCTTCGAGACAAGACACAGACAATCTGGCAAGTGCTGAGAAGAAACGCCGGAACAAACTCAGTCACCACTAGCTGCCACAAAAAAAAGGAAAAGAAAATAATGTATACCTGTGCGAGCAGGGCAGTATTTAATTCCAGACATTTTTGTCATTTAAATAGTCATTAACAGTATAATATAATAATAAATAATAACTAATAAATAAATCGTTTATTAAATAATAGGAAGCAGTTACATTTGGTATAACTTAAAACTAAACAGTGCAAAAAAATTGATACTTTGCCTGAACTAGGTAGAACCTGTGCTTCAGGTGAGAGTGTTCTTACGTGTATTTAAATTATATAAATTAACAATAATAAACTTTAGTAGAACTTAATTACTTAGATAACTACAATTTCGAGTTGTCTGAGATACAACTAATCTATCTTTATTTACAAGCTACAAGTAATTCTTCTGTTTTGTCGTAGGACAAGGTTTTTAAATATTTATTAAGTACTATTTTACAGTTATAATAATTTAGTTCATAGATATTAAGAGCTTTATTTATTCTATTATACAGAAATGAGCTTATATATGTAAAAAACCTATTTGTGAAAATATATTGTGACGTTAATTGCATAATGCAGACTATATCTTTCCGTCTCTTATTAGTAATGTATTATAAGGAAGCATAGCGTGTTTTTTTAGTAATGTGTGCATTATAAAAAGCTGGCGGACAGTCAATACATTGCAGGCCTTATATAGGAGATGTGTAGGGTAGAAAAGGGGGAGGGAGTTAGCTACTTTTAAAATTGCTCTCTGGGGTCGTTCAAGTGGGATCATAATAGTTTTTAGTGCTCCACCCCATGACGTGATGCAATATTGGATTATTGATTGGCATAGGGCAAGATATACTTTTGTAATTAGTTTAGAATCCGCGATTGATCTAAGTTTTTAAAATACGTATATTAATTTACGTACCCTGTTAACCAAATTTTCGATGTGGGGTCTAAAGTAAAGTGTCTCGTCTATTGTAATTCCAAGATATTTTAGGTTATTAGTATTGAGGATAGTAGGACAGTTACATGGATTGACTGCAGGGTTTTGACATTGATGTGCATATAATTGATTAACAACATTATGATGACGGTTGCGCATGCAGAAATAAATGTATTTTGTCTTGTCAGCATTTAATGTTAGTAGGTTGTAGTGAAGCCAGTTATTTACCAAATTAAAGCCTAGCTGTGCATTTTCGTATAACTCCGAGCAGGTTTTACCTGTAAATATTAGCGCCGTGTCGTCGGCGTATGTTATGATTTTACCATGTTCTAAATTAAGATTGCACAGGTCGTTAATATACACCAGAAACAGGGTAGGGCCAAGGATACTTCCTTGGGGAACCCCATATCCAGACGGTAGTTGTTCATCACTCGTAGTGTTTCCTATTCTTACACATTGTCTTCGATCATGTAAGTAGTCTGCGAAGAGTTGCAGCTGTGTTCCTCTAACACCCAGCGCCTCCAGTTTGTTCAAAAGTAAAGGTATAGACACAGTATCAAATGCTTTTGCCAAATCAAGGAAAACAAGGAAAGTTTTGTTCTCTTTGCCAAGTTCTTGAGTAACATATTCTGTTAATCTGTAAACTGCATCTGATGTGGATAACTTGGCTCTAAATCCAAATTGATTGGGTGAAAAATATCTATGTTTTTCTAAGTAGTTTACTAGTCTACTGTTGATGATCTTTTCCAGTTACCCGATTTATAAATAGGGATTACTACAGACTTTTTTAGGCACTTGGGAAAAATACCTCTCGATAGGCAGATTCGAAATATATGAGTTAAGGGAGTGTTTTATATGAGAACATACGATATAAATGAAACCACCATTAATACGAGACTGTTTTATTGAGTACCCGCAATAACAAAAGATAATGCTTTAGCAAAACTACCTACCTTATTATTAACATACATAACATCTTCACACCTCTGTTTAAAAGCAATCTTACAATCGTAATCACTTAACCTATGAGTATGTTAATAATAAGGTAGGTAGTTTTGCTAAAGCATTATCTTTTGTTATTGCGGGTACTCAATAAAACAGTCTCGTATTAATGGTGGTTTCATTTATATCGTATGTTCTCATATAAAACATTTGGCGACGATTAAAGAACCCCAGCGTATTTATGTCGATAAAAAACGATAGCCAGAAGTGTGAAGCAAGTGAAGTGACTATGAATATCAATCAACTACAAGAATTCAAGTTAAATGTCGATCGGTGGCCTACATACGTTAGCAGGTTGCGAGCATGGTTCGCAATACACGGCATCAAACCGGCGGAGTACTCGAAATACCTAGTGGCAGTGGTGGGCACTGAACCATTAGATCTTATGATTGATTTGTGTTTTCCGGAAAAACCCGAAAATACAGATTTCGACGAGTTGGTCAGATTGGTGGAAGTTGACTTGGCGCCAAAGCGGTCGGTCATAGCCGAACGAATGATTTTCAGGTCATACAAACAGACTGAGTCACAATCGGTAACAGAATACTTAGCGCAATTAAAAAAACTCAGCAAGACGTGCGTCTTTACAACTACAGAAATACTCAAAGAGAATTTACGAGATCAATTCGTGTTCGGATTGAGGAGTGACAAAATCACACAGAGGTTATTAACAGAGGCGGAATTGACTTTCGATCGAGCAGTGGAGTTAGCATTATCATTAGAAGCCGCCGTACGAGACTCACAGGAGACGGCAGGGGCCGTCAGCAACGCTAGCTCAGCGGAGAAAGTGCACGCCGTGAACGGAGGATACGGCGCGGGCCGAGGCAGAGCGCAGCGCGGCCAGCGCACGTTCGCGGACAGAGGCTGCGGTCGCGCAGCGCCGCAACAGCGGGGCGCGCCGCCCGCCGCCAACAGGAGCAGCGGCAGCGGGCAGCAACATGCTGGCTGTTTTCGATGTGGTCAACTTCATCGTCAGGAGAACTGTCCGTTCGTGAATGTGGAGTGTTTTGTTTGTGGCAATCGCGGCCACATAGCTAAGGTGTGTCGGTTTCGTAAGCGTAGTAGCGTGCACAAGGTAGCTTCTGAGGCGGAATACGAAGATATGACTTCTAGCGAGGAAGAAGGAAACCAGGTGTATCAGTTGAGTGATAACGAAGAGGACAAAAGATGGATCTTGAAAGTAATAGTTAACGGGAGGCCATTAGTGATGGAAGGCGACACTGGTGCAGGAATGAGTATCATTAATAGAAGTACGTACTTAAAATATTTTAGTAATATTGAGTTAAATCGGCATAAGTCGTGTTTGAAGATGTATAATGGTCAAAAGGTGTTACCGAGAGGTGAATTTAAATGTAGCGTTCAGTTTAACAACAAAATTGTTCATGGCTTAAAATTAATTGTGATAGATAACGATGACGGCAACTCGTTATTCGGTCGCAAGTGGATGCGTGCGTTTGGCATACAATTTCCCTCGGTTCCAGACACAAAGCGTTCAGTGGCTCATGTTGACAATACGAGTAATAGTTTTAATAATTCGAAGGCTAGTGATCAGTTGGTAAACAAGTTTCCCGAGGTGTTTTCAAGCAGCGTAGGAGCGTTCAACAAAGGTACGATCGAGTTGGAGTTGAAAGCGGGCGCGGTGCCGGTGTGGCGGCGCGCGCGCCCCGTGCCGTACGCGCTGCGGCCCGCCATCGACGCGGAGCTCGAGCGCCTCCAGAGGGAGGGCATCATCTCGCCCGTCGAGTGGAGCGAGTGGGGAACGCCGGTAGTGCCCGTCATTAAAAAAAATGGTGAGGTAAGACTATGTGGAGATTTTAAGACTACGCTCAATCCGGTGTTAGTAGATGACAAATATCCACTTCCTCGAATTGAAGATATTTTTGCATCGCTGCAAGGAGGTAAAATTTTTAGTAAGATCGATTTGAGTCGGGCTTACCAACAACTGATTCTCAGTGACAACGCAAAAAAATACTGCACCATTGTTACGAATAAAGGCATGTTCACATACAATAGATTACCCTTCGGAATTAAGTGCGCGGCCAGTAAATTTCAAAGAGTAATGGAAAAATTGTTTAGAATGCCGTATGTAGCCGTGTACCAAGATGACCTATTAGTAAGTAGTACAAATGAATCGGAAAACATGGATAGATTGATGCAGGTTTTTAAAATACTTTCCGAAAGCGGTTTAAAAGTAGAAAAAAAGAAATGTAGTTTTTAAAAAAAATCTATATCCTATCTGGGTTACATAATCGATGCAAACGGTTTAAAAACAGAGATTTCCAAGATAGATGCAGTAAATAGAACACCGCAACCGACAAATGTAAGTGAAGTAAAAGCCTTTCTAGGATTAGTTAATTATTATGGCAAATTTGTGAAAAATATCAGCAGCGTGTTAGAACCCTTATACGGGTTACTCAAGTCTAATGTAAAATTTGAGTGGTCAAGCGGATGTGAAAAGGCCTTCCAATCCATAAAACAACTATTACGCGAGGCACCAATCCTTGCTCACTGGGACCCCAGTTTGCCGACATACGTAACGTGTGACGCATCGCCGCACGGGGTGGGGGGCGTGCTGGCGCAGCGCGCGCCCGGCGGCGAACTGCGGCCCGTGCTGCACGCGTCGCGCACGCTAGCACCTGCTGAGCGGAACTATTCGCAAATATGTCGAGAGGGGCTGGCTATTATATTTGCCGTAAACAGGTTTCACGATTATTTATACGATATTAGATTTACTTTGGTAACGGATTGTAAGCCGTTAGCGTCGATTTTTCATGAAAACAAAGCGATCCCATCTATGGCAAGCAACAGGTTGCAAAGATGGGCCGTTATTCTAAGTGCGTATAACTATTAAGTAAAATGCATAACTTAAAAACATAATTGTGTCGCAGATAGCTTGTCACGTATACCGGTAATCGAAGAGAATAAGGAGTACAGAACTGAATCGTATATCAGCTTCATTTCGGAACAAGCACCTTTAGATTACAAGCTGGTGGCCAAGCATTCCGCAACCGATAAAACATTGCAAAAATTAATGCAGGCTATCAAACATAATTGGTTGTATTGTAAAGATGAAGATTTAAAAAAATTTTTCACTATTAAAGAGTTTCTCAATATTGAGTCAGGTTGTGTACTGTTTGGTCATCGGGTCATTATTCCTGAATCATTACAAAGGGGAGTATTGAAAATGCTACATGCCTGTCATCAGGGTATAGTAAAGTGTAAAAGCCTAGCTAGGGGCTATGTGTACTGGCCCGGCATCGACGCCGACATCGAGAAAGAATGCCAGGGCTGCGAGACTTGCGCGAGTGTACGGCCATCACCAGCGGCAGCTCCTGTTCATCCATGGGCATGGCCGCAAGTGCCGTGGTACAGAGTTCACGTTGATTTCTTTTCTTTAGATAACCAAACTTACTTCGTACTCGTTGATGCTCATTCCAAATGGATTGAAGCTCATAGCGTGGGTACAACGTCAGCGAAGATTACTATTTCAAAGTTGAGACGTATTATGAGTTGTTTCGGATTGCCTCGCGAGTTAGTATCAGACAATGGTCCACCGTTTAGTAGTCAAGATTTTAAAGATTTCATGCAATATAAATCATATATTGGTGTCACCGTACAAACCAAGTAGTAACGGAGCGGCAGAAAGTACCGTAAAAATAATAAAAAATTGTTTAAAAAAGGCCATTATCGAAAAGGAAGATTTACAGTTAGCATTAGATAAATTCTTATTATATTATAGATCGACGCCGCACAGTTTGACAGGAAAGTCCCCAGCACAGTTACTATTAGGACGCAACATACGGACACACTATGATATAATCCGGCCAACTATTGAAGACAGCATACGAGAGAAACAAAATATTATTAATAAAAAAAGTAACAGTAAAGTACGGCACTTTGAAATAGGCGATAAGATACAGTTTAGGCAATTTAAGAACAATAAAAGTTTTTGGGGAAAGGGCGTCATAGTAAAAAGGTCGGGTCCGGTTTCTTATCGGGTTTGCCAGAATGATAAAATATATAAGAAACATATTGATCACATAATCATGCGAAGTGCAACAGCCGACGAAAAACCGAGATCGGGGAGGGAAAGTAAAAATAATATTGACAACGACATTTCGGACTTTAACACAATCCTTTATAGCTGCCCTCCTATTAGTAAAAAAACTAATAACAATGAAAGCAATTCGGGAGACAACCACAGCCATACTGATCCTATAGTCGCACGTTCAAACTTAATACATAACAGGGAGGTACAAAAATATGCATGAAGCGTTTAAGGATCTTATTGCTTATGTGATCTCAACCTGCTGCACAGTCATCCTTCATTCCTGAAATTATCTGTGATATTTCTTGTTCATCGGTATCTAACAAAACAAAGGTGTTTAAGTTGCTAGATAATAACCCTTTTTCATCAAAATAATCTTAACATGCGATTTAAACTCAAACATGGGTAGGTTCAACTATAGACTGTGGTAATTTGTTAAAAAAGCGAATACATTTCCCCATGAACGAATTACTCACTTTATGCAGTCTGAAATTTGAAACAGCAAGTTTATCTTTATTCCGGGTATTCAAATTATGTTTGTCACTTTTCTTAGGGAAAAGATGCAGGTTTTTGCGAATGTACATAATATTTTCATAAATGAATTGAGAGGCCACTGTAAGTATATTAATTTCCTTAAACAGTTCTTTTAATGAGTCTCGTGGTCGAAGGTTGTAAATTGCCCGTACAGCTCTCTTTTGTAGTACAAAGATAGATTCAATATCGGCTGCTGAGCCCCATAACAATATTCCGTATGACATTATACTATGAAAGTAGCTAAAATACACTAATCTTGCCGTTCCAACATCAGTCAATTGTCTTATCTTTCTCACAGCATAAGCAGCTGAACTAAGTCTTCCTGACAGAGTCTCAATATGAGCACCCCATTGCAGACGGGAATCTAAAGTTATTCCCAAAAAGGTAGTGGAATTACTAGTATCCAGTCGTTCATCTTTTAAAATGATATTTTTTGAGACCTGCCTTACATTTGGCATTGTAAATTTTATGCATTTCGTTTTGCTTGCATTGAGCAAAAGATTGTTGGTACTAAACCAATGCAGAACCCGCGAGAGTGCATTATTTACATCGTCAAAAGATTCTTGACCTCTTTTAATTTTAAAGATCAGTGATGTATCATCTGCAAATAATACCACCTCACATAGGTCGGTTGCAAAGTAAGGAAGGTCATTTATATAAATTAGAAATAGCAGGGGTCCTAATATTGATCCCTACGGTACACCCATGGTAAGAGGTGACCCTGAAGATTCAGTTCCATTTATACATACTTTTTGAGTTCTGCCTGTAAGATAAGAGTTTAATAAATATAAGGACTCTTTTGAAACCCCATAATGTCTCAATTTTTTTAGTAAAGTTTGATGATCTACACAATCAAAGGCCTTAGAAAGATCACAGAAGATACCTAAAGCATCTTGCTTATTCTCCCATGCATCGAATACATGTTTTAGGAGTGCAACTCCAGCATCGGTAGTATTTCTACCTTTTGTGAAACCGTATTGTTTATCATGTAGTAACTTATTTAGGACAAAGTGAGATAAAAGTTGATTAAACAATATTTTTTCAAAAATTTTACTAAGTACGGGTAAGATAGATATTGGTCAAAAATTGGAGGGATCAGTTTTCTTACCCGATTTAAATAAAGGAATAATTTTGCTAAATTTCATTAAAGTTGGGAATTCTCCATCTCCAATACATTTGTTAAATATAATTGTAAGGTGAGGGGCTATTGCATTTATTATTGTATTAATGATATTGACAGAGATTCCCCATAGATCCTTAGTTTTTTTCATATTTAATTCCCTAAATGTTTTTAGTATTTCCTCAGCGTTTATATGTCTAAAATTTAATGGAGATTGACACTCATTAACACCTGACTTTAAAAGAGACTCAGCTAGTTCAGCAGAAGATGCAAGTTCTTTAGTTGTAGAGGTAGCTATGTTTGAAAAGAATTTCTCAAAAGTATTTGCAACTTCTGTGTTTGATTTAATTAGCTTATCTCCAACTTTGAGAGAGTAAGTGTGATCCCTTGGTTTTTGTCTATCCATTACTATATCCCACAAAATTTCTACTGGGCATGTTGGATATGTGCTCGTTGAAAGTGAGGCGGCTGAAGGATCAACTCGTGATGGCAGTAAAGATTTTGCGTGGCAAAGTTCAGTGCCCCGAGCTTCTTGAACAACTGTCGCGGCTGTTTGTGCCTGACAAGTACGTGCGGCACCGAGCCCGCCGCCGGCACAGACTGTTCGCGCAGCCTGCGAGTCGCACCGTTGCCCACGCCCAATCTCCGGTTTGTAGAACGCACACCGGCCTCAATGCACTCCTGGATCTTCATCCCGACTGCGATCTATTCGCAGACCAATGGGGGGCGATTTTATGTAAGATTTTGTCCTTTTGTGAATGTGTGTGTTCATAGAATATAAGTCGGATTCATATTTGTTTGTCACTTAATGTACCTACTGATTAGTTATGTAATTGGGCACGATGCTCGTATAACTATTAAACAATAAATAATAATCGTTATCGTGCCCAAGCTTAAGGGTCGTGAAAATTACGATGAATGGGCTTTCGCCGCTGAAAATTTCCTGATCCTGGAAGGCTTGGACTTGCAAAAAGAAGAAACAGTTTCCGCAGCCGTGACGGGTGACGCCGCTAATGAGGCTCAAAAAGCTAAAGCAAAGCTTATTATGACAATAGATGTATCCTTGTACGTTCATATAAAAAACGAGGCTACTGTGCAGGGAGTGTGGCAGCGATTAAAAAGGTTTTTTGATGACGCCGGGTTCACGCACTGAATTAATTTGTTACGGCATCTAACATCAATCCGATTTGAAGACAGTAGCTCAATGACGGCATATGTGTCCGAAATCGTGGATACGGCGCACAAATTGAGAAGAACGGGCTTCAAAATTGATGAAGAGTGGATCTGGTCATTATTGCTTTCCGGATTAATCGAAAAATTCGACCCCATGATCATGGCGATTGAGCATTCCGGAATAGCAATCAATGCTGACACCATCAAGGCGAAACTACTAGACATGAGCGCTGAGGTTGGCAGCAGTGAGCATGATGGCGCGTTTTTGGCTAGAGGTTGGCAGCAACGCAAGAAAAAACTTAATGTTGGCAACCTGTCACTGTCAAAACAGTCAAGTGTCACAAATGTAAACAAGTTGGACATTATAGAAACCAGTGCCCACAATTAAAAGAAAAAACTGTAAATGCGTTCAGTGCGGTCTTTATAAATGGCAGTTTCGGCAAACAAGACTGGTACATCGATTCTGGAGCTAGTACTCACATGATGATTAACCCAAAAGACGTATTAAATGCTACCGAAAACGTAGCAACTAAGGAGATAATAGCTGCTAATCAAACAACTATGCCAGTGTTGTGTTCAGGCGAAACGAATATCACTACTATTGTTGAAAACAAGAAATATGACATTGTTCTTAAAGATGTCTTGTGCATTCCTGACGACCAATTTACTGTCTGTTAGTGTACGAGCAAGTACATGGTATTTCAATAGTTTAGAAATTATGCTGACATTGCGCCTGCGCGCGCGACACACTCGCTTCAATTACATTCTTATGATTTATTATTTTTAGTGCAATATACGCTCTGTACGGAATCGGACACAGTTTCAATTACCACATCCCGTGACGTAGATACAACTTACAAATGAATTAAATGTAGAAGGTTACAACTTACAATCAACCCCTACATTTTGGTCCTTCGACGTAAACTACGACCTACAACAAGTTACATCCACATAAGGTCAACAGTGAGTTTCAGCCGAAATATAGAGTGACTAGTGATTCGATCTGTGGTAGCACTTCGGTCGCTGGCCTCCCAGAAGCGGGTCTCACCAGCTTGATTGAGGGGCATACACCGCGGTAAGAGTTGCTGTCACACGAATCTGAAACCAACTGTAACAACAACATTCTCAAACCATGGAGACACTACTTCAACAACAAAAGGCTATCATTGACAAACTAACTTCAAAAAGGATTCTGATTCGCGTAAGTCAGGACCATACATTTAGAAGAGGTTAGACGCTCTGAATGCTCAATGGGAGGTGTTCAGCATGAATCATGGAGTTCTAGCTAAAACCGAAAAAGAGTCCGACGATGACTATTTTATCAATGATACCTTCACAACCAAAAAGATACGGTACGAGGCTATTCGTGACACGCTGACAAATTACGAAGTAAAAATTGCGGAAACTGGAGTACCGTCAAGGTCAGACGAGCTTATTAGCCAACAACGCACTAACTTCCGGGCGATCTCCAGGTTGATTAAAAACATCGACACTAAGCAGTTGACAGAGAAGTGGGAAATATTAGACAAACTAAATTCGCTATAGTCTCGCTAGAAATTGATCGACGAACTCCACTGGCAAATCGATAACTTAACTGCTGGCGGTGACGTAAGCTACGAACAAGAGTTTTCTGCGTACGAAATCTTATACGAAACTACAAAAAGGGACTTCAATCGTAAGCTCAACTCAAAATCTTAATAATACCAACAAGTACCAATGATTGAAATCCCTACTTTCTCCGGCAATTATACCCAATGACCGACATTCATGGATCTCTACTGTGAAGCCATCCACAACAACATCATGCTGACAAAAACGCAAAAGATGCAGCATCTCAAGGGGAAACTTAGAGGTGAGGCGGAGCGCATCGTGCAGCATCTTACAGTATCGGCTGACAATTACGACTAACCTACAACTGTTGTTTACAAAACAAATACAAACCCTCATGAGACAGCCAGCGCTACAAGCACAGAATGCATACGAGCTAAAGAAGCTCCATGACACAAGCGTTGAGTCCATACACGCTATTCACAACCTGGGCATCGACACAACAACTTGGGAACCTATCCTTGTGCACATTCTCACTGGCAAATTGGATCCCGACACGTATGCAGCCTACATGGAGACCAGAAGGGCTCCGAGAGAATTACCTACCTTAGATGAGTTGATTAATTTCTTGGAAAACAAGTTTACTGCTCTTGAACCTGTTCAAAAGAAAAAGCAAACTCCTAACAAACTGCATAGTACTACCAACAAGGAGGCATCCGCTCAACCTAAGAAGGAATTCAACAACACGAATAGGCGTATTTTCCCTCGAACGTATCATACAAGCACAGAGAAAAATTGCCCGTTGTGTAAAAATACTTTACTGCAAGACGTTTCAAGACATGTCACCGGAAAACAAAATGAGGTCAATTTCGCAACTGCATATTTGTCGCAATTGCCTCTACTCACACACCGATAATAAATGCAATTCCAATAAAAGATGCTGAGTATGCAAAGATGCACACCACACAATATTGCATGATATTTATCGCAATGTCCAAACCACAGTCTCAAATAACGTGACGCCTAACAAGCCACATACGTCACAGCAAAAGATCGCAGTCGGGATGAAGATCCAGGAGTGCATTGAGGCCGGTGTGCGTTCTACAAACCGGAGATTGGGCGTGGGCAACGGTGCGACTCGCAGGCTGCGCGAACAGTCTGTGCCGGCGGCGGGCTCGGTGCCGCACGTACTTGTCAGGCACAAACAGCCGCGACAGTTGTTCAAGAAGCTCGGGGCACTGAACTTTGCCACGCAAAATCTTTACTGCCATCACGAGTTGATCCTTCAGCCGCCTCACTTTCAACGAGCACATATCCAACATGCCCAGTAGAAATTTTGTGGGATATAGTAATGGATAGACAAAAACCAAGGGATCACACTTACTCTCTCAAAGTTGGAGATAAGCTAATTAAATCAAACACAGAAGTTGCAAATACTTTTGAGAAATTCTTTTCAAACATAGCTACCTCTACAACTAAAGAACTTGCATCTTCTGCTGAACTAGCTGAGTCTCTTTTAAAGTCAGGTGTTAATGAGTGTCAATCTCCATTAAATTTTAGACATATAAACGCTGAGGAAATACTAAAAACATTTAGGGAATTAAATATGAAAAAAACTAAGGATCTATGGGGAATCTCTGTCAATATCATTAATACAATAATAAATGCAATAGCCCCTCACCTTACAATTATATTTAACAAATGTATTGGAGATGGAGAATTCCCAACTTTAATGAAATTTAGCAAAATTATTCCTTTATTTAAAGTTACTACATGATAAACAATACGGTTTCACAAAAGGTAGAAATACTACCGATGCTGGAGTTGCACTCCTAAAACATGTATTCGATGCATGGGAGAATAAGCAAGATGCTTTAGGTATCTTCTGTGATCTTTCTAAGGCCTTTGATTGTGTAGATCATCAAACTTTACTAAAAAAATTGAGACATTATGGGGTTTCAAAAGAGTCCTTATATTTATTAAACTCTTATCTTACAGGCAGAACTCAAAAAGTATGTATAAATGGAACTGAATCTTCAGGGTCACCTCTTACCATGGGTGTACCGTAGGGATCAATATTAGGACCCCTGCTATTTCTAATTTATATAAATGACCTTCCTTACTTTGCAACCGACCTATGTGAGGTGGTATTATTTGCAGATGATACATCACTGATCTTTAAAATTAAAAGAGGTCAAGAATCTTTTGACGATGTAAATAATGCACTCTCGCGGGTTCTGCATTGGTTTAGTACCAACAATCTTTTGCTCAATGCAAGCAAAACGAAATGCATAAAATTTACAATGCCAAATGTAAGGCAGGTCTCAAAAAATATCATTTTAAAAGATGAACGACTGGATACTAGTAATTCCACTACCTTTTTGGGAATAACTTTAGATTCCCGTCTGCAATGGGGTGCTCATATTGAGACTCTGTCAGGAAGACTTAGTTCAGCTGCTTATGCTGTGAGAAAGATAAGACAATTGACTGATGTTGGAACGGCAAGATTAGTGTATTTTAGCTACTTTCATAGTATAATGTCATACGGAATATTGTTATGGGGCTCAGCAGCCGATATTAAATCTATCTTTGTACTACAAAAGAGAGCTGTACGGGCAATTTACAACCTTCGACCACGAGACTCATTAAAAGAACTGTTTAAGGAAATTAATATACTTACAGTGGCCTCTCAATTCATTTATGAAAATATTATGTACATTCGCAAAAACCTGCATCTTTTCCCTAAGAAAAGTGACAAACATAATTTGAATACCCGGAATAAAGATAAACTTGCTGTTTCAAATTTCAGACTGCATAAAGTGAGTAATTCGTTCATGGGGAAATGTATTCGCTTTTTTAACAAATTACCACAGTCTATTGTTGAACCTACCCATGTTTGAGTTTAAATCGCATGTTAAGATTATTTTGATGAAAAAGGGTTATTATCTAGCAACTTAAACACCTTTGTTTTGTTAGATACCGATGAACAAGAAATATCACAGATAATTTCAGGAATGAAGGATGACTGTGCAGCAGGTTGAGATCACATAATACTCAATAATACTCAATAATACTCATTTATTTTGTACATAGGCCCTCTTCCGGGCACTTATACACGTCCCAAAAGTATAGCTTAGTCCTACCACCGCTTCGGGACTACATATTGGCTGGTGATGAGAAGAAACGGCGCAACAAACTCAGTCACCTTTGTCAGCCTTATTTTACATGAAATACAGTTTACAAGACATGTAGTAAGTGTGAGCCAAGCAGGTTAAGTCCATGCACTCTTGTCGTTTAAATAATTGTCTATTTTATAATATCCTTTTTTCATAAGGATTTTTTTAATGTGAATTTTGAATTCATGTACAGGTAATTCAACAAGAGTACGTGGTACTTTATTGAAAAATTTAATACATTTCCCCAAGAATGAATCACCAACTTTGTGTAGTCTGAAGCTCGGCACGGCAAGATTATTTTTATTTCGAGTATTATATTGATGAAAATCACTTTTTAGGCTAAACAAACTAAGATTTTTTCGAACGTACATAATATTTTCAAAAATGTATTGAGAGGCTACTGTTAATATATTAATATCTTTAAAAATCTCCCTCAGTGAGTCACGAGGTCCAAGACAGTATATGGCGCGTACGGCTCTTTTCTGCAACACAAAGATTGATTCAATGTCAGCAGCAGAACCCCATAACAGTAAACCATAAGACAACAAACTATGAAAATAACTAAAGTATACTAGTCTTGCCGTTTCGACATCAGTTAAAAGCCTTATTTTCCTCACAGCATAAGCCGCTGAACTGAGCCTTCCTGACAAGGCAATTATATGGGGACCCCATTGCAGCCGGGAGTCTAATGTGATTCCCAAAAAAGTGGTAGAATCGACTGCATCTATATGATCATCTGACATATTAATATGCGTACTGACCTGCCTCACATTGGGCATAGTGAATTTAATGCATTTAGTTTTTTTTGCATTTAGTAACAGGTTGTTCGCTGTAAACCAGCGTAGTACTTGAGAGAGAGCACTATTTACATCGTCAAAGGTAGCTTTACCTCTGTCAGTTTTAAAAAGCAATGATGTATCATCTGCAAACAATACCATCTCACAAAGGTCTTTAGTAAAGTAAGGAAGGTCATTTATATAGATTAAAAATAATAGAGGTCCCAATATAGAGCCCTGGGGCACACCCATGCGTAATGGAGCTCCAGAAGAGTCAGTTCCATTAACATTAACTTTTTGCATTCTGTCTGTGAGGTATGACTGTAACAATTTTCCAGAATCATTTGAAACACCATAATGCCGTAATTTCATTAATAATGTCATGTGATCTACACAATCGAAAGCCTTAGACAAATCACAAAAAACCCCTATTGCATCTTTCTTTCTTTCAAAGGCATCGTAGATATGCTTAATAAGGGCAACTCCCGCATCAGTTGTGTTTCTACCTTTGGTGAAACCGAACTGCTTCTCATGCAATAGTGTGTTAATTCTGAAATGAGATAGGAGTTGATTGAAGACTATTTTTTCAAATATTTTACTAAGAGCTGGTAGTATTGATATAGGTCTAAAGTTAGAGGGATCACTTTTATCACCGGATTTAAATAAAGGTATAATTTTACTGTACTTCATTAAATTGGGAAACGAACCTTCATCAATACACTGATTAAATATACTAGCAAGATGAGTTGCTATACTATCAATAATATGGTTAATTATTTTAGTCGAAATGCCCCATAAATCTTCTGTTTTTTTCATATTTAACTCTCTAAAAGTTTTAACAATAATGTCAGGATTAATATGTCTAAACGTTAGAGAAGATTTGCATTCATCCACATTCGATTTCAAAAAAGTTTCTGCAAGATCTGTCGAAGAGTTTAATGAACTGGTTGTAGCAATTGGTATATTAGAAAAGAAAAAATTAAACGCGTTTGCTACTTCACTGTCTGATTTAATAATTTTATCATTAACATTAAGGCTAATTGAGCGATCCGATTGTCTGTTTTTACATGCTTCTCTATTAATAATACTCCAAGTAGTTTTTATTTTATTTTTGGAGGTAACAATAACATCACGAATATAATTAGCTTTAGCCACTGAACAGACTTTTTTGAAGATTTTTGAGAATTTTTTAACATATTCTATAACATTGGGGTCTTGAGTGTGCGCTTTTAGGTCATATAGTTCGTACAATTTTTTTCTACTTTTATGAATACCAGTCGTGGCCCAGTCACTAAATTTACATTTATTTGTATTTATTTTAACATGTTTCTGTTTAAATATATTATTAAATTGATCTTTGACCAGCCCAAACAGATTTCCATATGATACATCTACAGTATTACTGTTGGGAGGTGGTAATAGATTTATTCCAGAATCAATACTACTCTTAAATCTATCCAATTGGCTAGCAGTGACTGGCCTACAAACAATATCCACCATAGGCGAGACATGATGGTGCTCAAATGTGGCTATTTGTCCACTATGATCCGATCGGAGACAATTTATAATTGATCTATCTAATTTTGTGTTTCTGTTAATAAATCAATGTTAAAATCTCCACATACAACTAACTTCTTATTTGATTTGCTTATCTTTTTTAACACCTCTTCCATAGTGGACTCAAAAAGAAGGTAATTAGCTGATGGGGGTCTGTAGACACTAACAATAATATACTGCTCTAGCTCTGCACATGCTAGTTCAATAGTTTGTTCAATAGAGAGCGCCACAATATCTTTGCGTTCTTTGGACTTAAGATTTTGTTTAATTAGAATAAGTGACCCCCCTCGAATAGCTGACTCTCTACTTAACAAGCTAATGACTTCCCACTTTTCAATACCTATGAGCACTTCACATTTTTTAAGCCAGTGCTCAGTTACACAAAGGACATGTATATTCATGTCTTGTAAATATAAAGAGATTTCTAGTTCTTTGCCGGAAAAGCCTTGTATATTTTGATGAACAATATTAAGGGAGTTAGACTTTTCCTTAGTCGCTATAATTGGAGTGCTAGAGATTTCCTCTATTGTCGTAATATTCAATTTAAATTATTATATGTTGGAACTGATTCCAAGGTGTGAATTACCATGTCACTATTCTGCTCAATAGAGACAGATTGGGTAGCCAAGTTCTTGGCTGTATGTATAATATACAGCCAAGAACATAAGCAATAAGATCCTTAAACGCTTCATGCATATTTTTGTACCTCCCTGTTATGTATTAAGTTTGAACGTGCGACTATAGGATCAGTATGGCTGTGGTTGTCTCCCGAATTGCTTTCATTGTTATTAGTTTTTTTACTAATAGGAGGGCAGCTATAAAGGATTGTGTTAAAGTCCGAAATGTCGTTGTCAATATTATTTTTACTTTCCCTCCCCGGTCTCGGTTTTTCGTCGGCTGTTGCACTTCGCATGATTATGTGATCAATATGTTTCTTATATATTTTATCATTCTGGCAAACCCGATAAGAAACCGGACCCGACCTTTTTACTATGACGCCCTTTCCCCAAAAACTTTTATTGTTCTTAAATTGCCTAAACTGTATCTTATCGCCTATTTCAAAGTGCCGTACTTTACTGTTACTTTTTTTATTAATAATATTTTGTTTCTCTCGTATGCTGTCTTCAATAGTTGGCCGGATTATATCATAGTGTGTCCGTATGTTGCGTCCTAATAGTAACTGTGCTGGGGACTTTCCTGTCAAACTGTGCGGCGTCGATCTATAATATAATAAGAATTTATCTAATGCTAACTGTAAATCTTCCTTTTCGATAATGGCCTTTTTTAAACAATTTTTTATTATTTTTACGGTACTTTCTGCCGCTCCGTTACTACTTGGTTTGTACGGTGACACCAATATATGATTTATATTGCAACTTGCCATGAAATCTTTAAAATCTTGACTACTAAACGGTGGACCATTGTCTGATACTAACTCGCGAGGCAATCCGAAACAACTCATAATACGTCTCAACTTTGAAATAGTAATCTTCGCTGACGTTGTACCCACGCTATGAGCTTCAATCCATTTGGAATGAGCATCAACGAGTACGAAGTAAGTTTGGTTATCTAAAGAAAAGAAATCAACGTGAACTCTGTACCACGGCACTTGCGGCCATGCCCATGGATGAACAGGAGCTGCCGCTGGTGATGGCCGTACACTCGCGCAAGTCTCGCAGCCCTGGCATTCTTTCTCGATGTCGGCGTCGATGCCGGGCCAGTACACATAGCCCCTAGCTAGGCTTTTACACTTTACTATACCCTGATGACAGGCATGTAGCATTTTCAATACTCCCCTTTGTAATGATTCAGGAATAATGACCCGATGACCAAACAGTACACAACCTGACTCAATATTGAGAAACTCTTTAATAGTGAAAAATTTTTTTAAATCTTCATCTTTACAATACAACCAATTATGTTTGATAGCCTGCATTAATTTTTGCAATGTTTTATCGGTTGCGGAATGCTTGGCCACCAGCTTGTAATCTAAAGGTGCTTGTTCCGAAATGAAGCTGATATACGATTCAGTTCTGTACTCCTTATTCTCTTCGATTACCGGTATACGTGACAAGCTATCTGCGACACAATTATGTTTTGAAGTTATGCATTTTACTTAATAGTTATACGCACTTAGAATAACGGCCCATCTTTGCAACCTGTTGCTTGCCATAGATGGGATCGCTTTGTTTTCATGAAAAATCGACGCTAACGGCTTACAATCCGTTACCAAAGTAAATCTAATACCGTATAAATAATCGTGAAACCTGTTTACGGCAAATATAATAGCCAGCCCCTCTCGACATATTTGCGAATAGTTCCGCTCAGCAGGTGCTAGCGTGCGCGACGCGTGCAGCACGGGCCGCAGTTCGCCGCCGGGCGCGCGCTGCGCCAGCACGCCCCCCACCCCGTGCGGCGATGCGTCACACGTTACGTATGTCGGCAAACTGGGGTCCCAGTGAGCAAGGATTGGTGCCTCGCGTAAATTTACTGAAATGCGACGTTGCCAAACCGAATCGTATCACAAGATAAGCGAATACTCAAGCGATACTCAACCTAAAACGCTTCCTATAGAGCTTAAACTTCTTAATGCTTCGCTCGGTTGTTTGTTGGTCTGCTGCGTCCATTGAATCCGAAACATTAATGAACGGAGGGCGTGGCTTAAAGTGAGCGGCAACGCGGTGTAAGCAAACGATTTTAGCTCTAAGACTGGTAAGGCGCCTGTGTCCTCGATAGTACCTGGCTCGCTCCCCTACAGTGCGATTGAAACGTTCACACATGCCATTCTGTTTAGGAGTATATGGGTTTGTACGCTGATGAACTATTCCACATTGCTTCAAATAATTTTGCATTTCATTTGAACAAAATTCTGTGCCATTATCAGATCTGAGTCGTTTGATTCTAGTATTCATCTGTCTGTTTCTAAACTAACATCTTGAATTCTTTGAAATAAGAGAATACTTCACTTTTCTTCTTTAAAAAATAAACGAAAGACATTCTGCTGTAGTCGTCTACGAAGAGCAAAAAGTATCTGGACATACCAATTGACTGCGTCTCCATTGGTCCACATACATCTGCATGCACAATCTCAAGGACTTTCTCACTTCTATGGTCACTATGTGGGAATGGTAGCCGTGTTTGTTTACCTTCACAACACACTATACAGTTGAACTTGCTGATGTCTGCCCTACTTTTGAATTCAAGCCCTTTTACAGCGCCTTTCTTCATCACTTCTAAATCTTTGCTGTTAATATGGCCAAGTCTTCTATGCCATATATCACACGTGGGCGTTTGAGCTGAAGCTGCTAACGAACATGACTGCCCAGTGCCCAGCTTGTATACACCATTCACTAAATCAGCTGTACCAATCAGCTCATCCTGTTGATTTCTGATGTAACAATGTTATTTCAGGAAACTTACTTTGTTACCATGCTTCAACAGCTGACTAACTGTAGGGGTTGATTGTAAGTTGTAACTTTCTACATTTAATTCATTTGTAAGTTGTATCTACGTCACGGGATGTGGTAATTGAAACTGTGTCCGATTCCGTACAGAGCGTTTATTGCACTAATTGTAAAAAAAATAAAAACCGACTTCAAAAAACTAAAACGCTAAAAATAATCTTAACACTTAAGTACCTAATCAGTTACTTTTGGAGTCGGTGCAAACGAAAACATTGGTCTTTCATTGACTGGCACCGACTCCAAAAGTAACTGATTAGGTACTTAAGTGTTAAGATTATTTTTAGCGTTTTAGTTTTTTGAAGTCGGTTTTTATTTTTTTTATAAAATTAACTTATTTCATCCATTTTAGTGATAAATCCTAATCAAAACAAATCTTACGAGTGCAAACATAATTTAACTGCTGAACACCGATTTCATTTCCTATTTTTCCACCCTTAGGGGTGAAATTTTTTCCAAAATTTTTTATTATAGTATCTTTGAAGTATAAGCTATTCATTAAAAAAAGAATCATTAAAATCGGTCTACATTTGGCAGAGATATAGGTAAGATAGATACTAAAATCAGTTGACGTGGTACGGAGTTTATGCAATGTTTGATGATTTTCTTATAGATCCCATCATCAGAATTTAACCAAATTTATATGGGACCATTCTGAAAGTATTACCTTTCAAACAAAAAAATAATTATCGAAATCGGTCGACGCAGTAACGAATGATCGCTGAACATACATAAAAAAAAAAAAAAAAAAAAGATACCGACGAATTGAGAACCTCCTCCTTTTTTGAAGTCGGTTGAAAATAATAAATCATAAGAATGTAATTGAAGCGAGTGTATCGCGCGCGCAGGCGCTATGTCAGCATAATTTCTAAACTATTGAAATACCATGTACTTGCTCGTACATCCTGCCGTCTCAATAACAAAATAAAATGTTTTAATATAAAAAATGTGAAATAACAATACTTAATAGCTATTTATAGAACTATTTACGAAGTACGGGCCGGAATCGGTGAGCTCGCCGTGTCCACTTTGTAGCTGATGGTGTTGAGCTCAATGCAGCTGTCGCCGACCACGTTGTCACGATCTGCCTTTGTGTTGTTGCGTTTCCGATGTTCTAGTTGTTTCTTGATCTTAAACGCGCCAATAACTCCAAGGATTTCACCCCCCAGAGTCACAAATTCACAATGCCATAAGTAGCGTATTGATGATTATCGTGGGAGTCGGCTTTAATGTTTAGCGATTCTTGTTCCTTCTTTACTCGTTAAATTCTCACTCTTAGCCCCCTTAGCTGTTCATTATGACTCTCGGTTTGAACAGTGATGTTACTATTGATTGTCAATAATTTGTTTATCCCTGATTCGGGAATATACATCCCTTCGTCGTTGATCTTGACTTCACTTTGTAATTTGAAATGTGAGTGGATCAGATGGTAATTCCCACGAAGCAAACAGCCGTCTGCGAGTGTGATGACCCCTGAGTCATGTAGCACCTGTGACGTTACACCAGCTGGACAGAAAATGCGCACAGAGCGATTCTCACAACATGTAAACAGCCAAGCGCCGCGAGTGTGTAACCTTATCCACTCGTCTCGACAATCCGATACCACTGTATGGCACGCGCTTATCGCTTTATTGTTTATAATTTGTGCTTCACAGATAGAGTCGGTAGTTTTGATGTCATAAATGGGCAGGTTAATAGTACACAAGAGTTGATGTTAACGTAAATGTATGCAGGAAGATAAATCCTTTGACTCGAGATGTATTAATAGGTCCCTTTTGAGGTTCACAGCAAAATAATCGGCGGTAAGCTCAATGTTGATCATCGTGTTTCCTTTTATGTTATGAATCGGTATGGCACGTGACAATTCATATTGCTCGATAGAAATGAGAGGAACCTTAACTTCAAATATCATGAAGCTGTCAGTCAATCGAATGTGTACTCTTGACAGTTTGTACATCTCTCTCGTGCAGCTGTAGCTGTTCGTGCAGGGAAGAGATAAGCCACTTGGCACCTGCCCTGATATGATGTTTAATTGGTGTTCGAATTCATCAGGCTTGAGTAAGTGGGTGTCAACCTTTCCGTTACGTACGTCGGTGACTAAGTCCAGTAACTGTTGTTGTACGCGACGTAAGTTGGCAACAATCATGTTAGCAGCCAGTGCAGTTGCGGTAATATACATCGCATTGTTATGGTCTTGTTGTATTTTGCTTTCTAATTCTGTTAGATGTTGGCCAATGACAGTGAATTGCTTATTCATAACTTCTTCATTCCTCTTCAACAGATTGTACTCGCCTTCAATTATCGATGTGTGTTCTTTGTAGAGGTTTAGAAGATGCTTTTCATTGTCTTGAATTAGTTTGATGTCTTTGTCATATTTTGCAGCAAACCTCTCATCAAGGACTCCAAAGAGAGAATTTCCGATGTAGCCAACGCCGTCGATTAACCCTCGTTTGATTCGCCTTCCGTGTTCTGATAGTAGCATATCGTTGTAGTGGTTTAGTTCTCGCAGCTCATGTTGGAATTGTGTAGCGATTGTTAAGAACGATGTTTCCTTTTTACAGAGACTGTTGAGATGATTGACATACTTCTCAATGTTGGTGAAACTTTGCCAATAAGTTGACATGTTGTAGTACACAACTAGCCTCCATTCATCTTGAACGATTTGCATCTCAGCGATTTTGTCAAAGTAAATCAGTTTAGCAGGGTCTAATTGAGTAACGTTGATAAGTTGCGATTGCGACACAGATGGGGTTGTGCACATGATGAATAGTAATAATGTTGTAAATAGGTTGTTGAGCATTCGTTTAGGCGGTCTAGGGCGTAACAGTTTCGTTGGCTTCTTGTTAGTAGTGTCATCTTGTTTTAAGTTCGCCGATTGAGTAGTTGGTGCTGCTTCATTGTCAATAGGTAGGCGGGATAACTTTGTCACGGGTCGCTTGATGTAATTTGTTTTCGTTTTTACAGTAACGACGCGAACGTGACCGTCTGCTCCCGGATGTGTCTGTGATTCGTCCCATAAGCCATTTTGCAGGTGGTATGTTGTCTTCCTTCACGAGCATCACGTCGTCAACTTCGAGGTTCCTTGTTGGGGATTGGGTATTGCCATTTTCCACGGGTTTGTAATGTTTGAAGGTAATCTTTGCACCATTTCTTCCAGAAGTCTCGGTGCATTCTCTCAGTTTGCCTCCATCTGTTTGTCATACTGTCGTTAGTGTCTGCCGATGACGGTAGAGCAAGTACTGAGCCTCCTACTAAGAAGTGTCCCGGCGTAAGGCAGTCCAGGTCTTCAAGATCATTTGTCAGTACCACTAGAGGTCTGGAGTTCAAACAAGCTTCAATTTTAGTAAGCAGTGTGGAAAATTCCTCAAATGTTAACTTTTGCTCACCAAGAACACGTTTGAGCTGGTGTTTCATGCTTTTTACTGCTGCTTCCCACAGTCCTCCAGCTGTTGGCCAAGATGGGGCGTTGAAATGCCACTCAATTCCACAGTCTATCATGTTGCTTATGACTTCGTTGTCAATTTACAGCTTCATGGCCTGATCACGCTCCTTCGTCAACACCTTAGCTGCTCCTACGAAGTTGGTGCCATTGTCACTATACATATGACTTGGTGTTCCTCTCCGTGCACATAGTCGTTTTAGGGCGGCCAGAAAAGCAGCAGTGCTCAAATCCGATACAAGCTCTAGATGGATTGCTTTCGTACACAAGCAAACAAAGCTAACGATATATCCTTTGCTAGTTTTGATGCCTCTGCCCTTGTTAGCCTTGACATCGACTTGACCAGTAAAGTCCACGCCTGTGTGGGTGGCCAATTGCAATGACGGTGTCATTCGAGGTCTAGGTAAATCTGCCATTTGTTGTGAGTTTTGTTGTGTTTTGAAGCGGTGACATCTTACACATTTCAAAAGTTCTTTCTTGACAGTACGCAGTCCACCCAAGATCCAGTATTTATTTCGAAGGTACGACAGTGTCAACCTGGGCCCGCCATGAAGAGTTGCTAGGTGAGCCTAGTTAATTAGCAGTTCCGTCAATTTGTTATTGTTTGGTAAAATGGCAGGATGCTTCTGTGACTGAGTCAGGTTTGCATGTTGTAGCCTTCCTTGAACTCTCAGTATTTCGTTTTCATCCAGGTGACATCGGTGACAATGTTAATACTTTACTCGAAGACTGCACCTTGTTGTGTTTGCGCAATTGCATTAGTGGAGTTTGGCCTCTGCTGGCGCAATCTGCTGCGTTATTCTCAGACTTGACGTGCCTCCAGCATCCCGACGGCATGATGTCAGTGATCTTCGCTACACGATTTGCCACAAATGTAGTCCATCTCGAAGGCTCTCCATGTAACCAACCCAAAACGATCATAGAGTCTGTCCAACCGTGTATTGTGACTGTCTGCGAGTTTATTGACTCTATGACCTTTTTCATTAGTCGAGATAGTAGTAAAGCCCCGCACAGTTTAAGACGAGGCAAAGTTGGTGGTTTTCTCAGTAGGGCGAGTTTAGTTTTTCCCGCGACCAATTTAATGATTTGTTGCCCTTCCTCATCAATGGATTTACTGTAGATGACGCAGCCGTAGGCTTTCTCAGAGGCGTCACTAAATCCGTGTAACTCGATTGGTTGTTTAGTGTTACCAATCCAACGTTGTAAGGATATGTTATTTATAGACGGCAGTTCTTGTTGAAACCTTTCCCATTCTTGTTGTATGTCGTCCAGGAGAGTTTCATCCCAACCAGGTGAAGCTGTCCAAGCTTGTTGAAATATGAGTTTCGCTTTCATTGTTACCGGAGATAGCCAACCAAGTGGGTCATATAATTTTGATAGGTCAGAGAGCAATGTCCGCTTTGTCGTGACGTCTCGTGTGTTACTAAGTGGCGTTTTAAATGTAAACATATCGGTATGCGGATTCCAAGAAAGGCCGAGTGTTTTGTTACTCGCCGCGTCTTTAAAGTCAAACATATTTTGGCTTATGAGATCTTCAGGTAATTTTTTAAGTAGACTAGGGTGGTTACTAGCCCACTTGCGAAGATTAAATCCACCGCCTCTCAACATGTCAATAAGCTGATGCTGAGCCTCTTGAGCTACTTCGATGTCGTTGCTGCCGCCTAGTAGGTCATCGACATACAGCTGATGAGTAAGGATCTCAGCCGCAAGAGGTTAGCGGTGTCCATCGTCAATTACAAGCTGTATTATGGTGCGCATTGCCAAAAATGGTGCCGCTTTGGTGCCAAGTGGTGGCTTTTGGTGGTTTGTCCAATTTTCACAATGCGAAATATTTCGGTGGACCAATTAGGGGTATAACCTTTATAAAAATCTCCTTTAAATTTACTTATACGAACAAAACCGCCAACCCTAAAAGTTGCCCCTTGACGTACTATCTTTGCTTGCTGCGTTTTAATAATGTTAGACCTAACTAAAATCTCATTGGAACGATTAACAGTGATTGGTTTTAATTTTGTAATGCTGTGGGTAGTATTGTTATAGTGATGTACAACAGAGTTTAAATTACTTTGAACCCATGCATATCGTCCACATAAACTAAATTCTTTGTAAAGTTGAGATTTTATAGTTCTAATTACGCGTTCTACTATGGAGGCTTTTTTAATAGAATATGTGGAATAATGGTTTATGTTGTAATTTTTCATTAACTTTTTAAAAGAATCATTATAAAACTCTTTACCTAGATCTGTTTGTAAATTTTTTGGCTTTCGTTTTGTTACAGATAATATACTATGCATTGCATTCGTAACAGATGTTATAGTTTTTGCCTTCAACGGTCTAACCCATACAAATTTAGATAAAGCATCAATTACTACTAAAACATATTTATATCCTTTATTGACAGATGCAAATTTTTGAAAATCCATAAGATCAGCTTGCCACAAATCATCAATTCCTTTTATGATATTATGCCACCGAATGAAATTTCTTCTTGCTGGCTTGTGAAGTTCGTCTTGTTTACTCATTATTAGCAAGTTTTGATGGTAACATAAGATCTATTTCTTTTTTTGTATAATACAATTTACTGATATTGGCAGTAGTTAATTTTTCTAAATTGTTGAGATATTTTTTTATGTTACTTTGAATTGTTTTCATTTCATTTTTTAGTTCTTCAATACATTTATCCACGTATTCGTTATTCACAGCCTCGTCGTTCTTTTCCGGATTTTTTAATCCTTTTAATCTTGATGATTTTAAATCAAATTCACCTACGTCTGATCTCACTAATGTATCGCTAAGAATGTTTGTAAACTCAGATAGTCGTAAACGTTTATGAACATAATGACCAAATTTGTCAATATTTGTCATTGCCGTCTTGTTGGTTTCCGTAGTTTAATGATACTGCCCAATCCTCCTGATGGTAGCTTTATATATTTAATGTGTTTTATGATTTCAGCTTCATGCAGTTCTTCTAATATTGCATAAATTTCATTATATACCCCAGTGTTACCAGCTGCCCATGATCCAAGTAATAATTTTAACCTTTCCACTAATTCATTGGGATCATCCCAATAAACTAAATCGGTATACTGCTTAACTTCTTTTAAAATATCGATACCTTCACCTCGTGGGAGACTTTCCACACTACTTGTATGACTTCTAGAGAACTTAAACAATGGTTTAATCACGTTCATATATTTGAATCCTTTGTTACTGTTTATTGGTTTAGATGGATCAAAGTTACGTCTGTGTGCATTGGTATCTATAAGTAGTAACTTATAATTTTGTAAATCCTCCTCTGTAATAACTTCAAAATTTGGTGTCTTTTTATACAATAATTCTTTTAAGCCTGGAGTTTTTTTCAGGCTCCGGTTTCCAATTTTCAAAATGAGGCCATCGTCATGAACACGCGTATTGCCGAGCATTAGTTTTCCTTTTATATTTCTAACACCATAAGGTATATCTTCTTTCATTACTTCAGATGACACAGACCATGATAAAGAATCATTTGCAATACTTGGTGATGACTGAAGAGATTTAAAGGAATTCTCATGCACTGTATCATGATCCTCACAGGGTAATGTGGTGAGGGTTTTGTTAGGTGTTTTACAATCTTCATTTCCTGAGTTTTGATCATCATCATCATAACTTTTGAAGTAATCAAAATCTTCATCTGAAATATTTGATGACTCGCTGTCGGTGCGTTTAGTTCTTTTAACTGAATGAGTTTTGTCTGTTTCTTCTTCTTTGTAGCGTTTGTCGTCAGGTCTACTAGTTAATAGTTTAAGGGGGTTCACAATAGGTTTAAATATTGTTTCCAAAGCCATGTCATTTTGCTTTTTAGAATCTTTTATCATTTCTACCTTTCTTTTCACAGCTGACGCTGACTTTACAATTTGTTCTTTGAGGTTCCGCTCCATTGTTAAGGATTCCACTCTGTTTGACTCCTCAATTTAAACTGGTTCTATGAAATGTAAGTATTAGTTACTTATATATGGTTTACTCCACACGGTTGAGCACATCTCACGGAACTGAGACCACGTCATGTCAGACCCTACGTGCTCATCGTAAATGTGTCTTAGATTAATGTCGTCTTGTTTAAATAATATGATGAGGTTGGCATTATCTCTTACTAGTTGTTTGGGTATTTTTGTGTAGGTTTGATTAATGTAAAAACAGTCAATGTTTTTATGACGCCCCATGGCAAAATAATCGCGTATATTGTTTTGATTTTCACATGCAACATCGTCAAATACGAATATTGCGTCAGACAAAGCTTCGTGTGGACTTAAAATTTGTTTATTATCATTATACTTGTAGTAAGATATGTCTGCAACTTTTTCCAATACTTTCTCCAAAAACACGTACTTAGGTTGATACAAAGACTTTGAATAAATAAATAAATAAATAAAAAAACATTTATTTCAAAAAACCAGTTTACAATAATTTTGCAGAGTTTTCCCGGTTAGTAGTCAAAGACACTTTTAGTGGGAATAACTCGCTACTTCCCATAATGTTATCTAAACTAATGGTTCATTAAGCAAAACAGACATATTGAAATAATATACATGCTAAAAATGTGAAAATATAATACTGGTACAACTATGGTACTATACAGAAAAAGAGAGGACAATGCTCGTAAGTATGTAATGTATGGATGCATGAGTGTGAGTGTATGTGTGTATGTAAGTGTGTGTGTTTGGGGATGTGTGTGTGTGTGTGTGTGTGTGTGTGTGTATGTGTGTGTGTGTGTGTGTGTGTACGTATTAGTATGAGTTTAGTGCTGACGTTTGTGTGTTAGTCAATGCAAAAATAAGTATACATTTGATCATAGGTGCGACCTGTAAGCCCTACGAAAACAGCTCCTTGGGATCGGTATGAGTTCACCACATACAGGGACCATGATGATGGGTGTGAGTTCTGATTTTAAGTGAAAAAACCTTTAGGACGTTCTTATGAGTAGACTTTCAACTTCCTCATAGCATAGAGAGCGCAGCCATTCAGATATGGTTTTCTTACAAGTGAGAAGTAGCATAGGGTATATTTTGAGTATTTTATTTATTTTGTTATAGACATGGGCTGACTGGCTCCTATATTGCCTTCTGGCAAAGGCTGTACGAATTATAGGGACCGGTGCCACTGTATCTTTCCTTCTTTTATGGGAAAGATCGACATAAGTCAGAGATTTGTGGCACTCTTGAACAAGGCTGAGAACATAAAGTTTTCTGACTGAGAGTAAGTCACTTATTAGATATAATGTATCCGTAGGGAAACGATAGGGTTTAGAGTACATGACCTTGATGAGGGATCTCTGCGCTTTCTCCAATTCAAGGACATGAGTCTTACCAGCACCCCCCCAGATCGGGATACAGTATGTTAGGACTGGTTGAGCCAGGGCTATGTAGGCTTTGTTTAGCAGTGCGTTTGTCATAACCTGTCGAAGTGACTTGAAGACCCATATGAACTTTCTGGTTCTATTAATTAACAGCTCCATATGTGGTTGCCAGCAAAGCCGTTCATCAAGTATGATACCAAGATATTTGGTTTGGCTGACTTTGTCAATAGAGGGACAGGTGCAGTCTAGATTGGCAGAGTTTAGACAGTTGTGAATTTTAATTTCGAAAAGGTTATTTGGCTGTGATTTAATAGACGGAGTAAAGCATATATAGTTCGTTTTTTGAATATTCAATGTAAGAAGATTGTCGCAAAGCCAGTTTGAGATAGTGTGTAAACCCTTCTCAGCAAGTTTAAAAACCAATTCCCAGGTGTCACCAGCAAACAGCTGCAGTGTCATCCGCGTAAGAAAAGATCCTCCCCCCAACATCCCGGAGATTGCATAATTCGTTTATGTATATCAAAAATAGAGTCGGGCCGAGGACACTTCCCTGAGGGACTCCAAAAACAACAGTTTCTTTTTCACTAAGGAGGCCATCAATTTTCACTTGCTGTGTTCTGCCGTGGAGGTAACTTTTGAAAAGCTGGAGCGGGGTGCCTCTTATACCTATGGTCTCAAGCCTGTGCACAAGAATAGATACAGAGACGGTGTCAAAAGCTTTTTTTAAGTCTAAAAAGATTGTAAGACATTTTTTACCACCGTCAACCTCATTGACTATAGTTGAGGACCATAATAAAACTTATTGTTTCGTTCATCTATATTGGGAATTGAGTTAAACGTTGAAAAATATAAAAGACCGCACTCATAGTCTCCTTGAAGTTCCAAAGTTGGGGAATAGTTTGTTGTCAAGGAAGCTCCGCTTCCAGTTATGGACACAGTGAAAGACATTTTTATACTAACACATTTATTTCTTCTTTTCATTATATAAATGCATTTTCCAATAATTTCTTAAGAATTTCAGACATAAATGACCACAGTTAGTGGTACCAAAGGCTTGATGTCTCATATAATTATAGTTTATAAGTAAAGCATGCATATATTTTACAAATTCTAATGGTGGTTTCAAATTACCAAAACTATCATAATATTCTACGTAATTGTTATGCTTAACAAAGGCTACCCAATGCGTGCCAGGATTTTTGTTGCTATCCAAATTTAGTATTCCGCATTCTATCTTTTTAGGTCTTGATGGTAACGTATCTCTCATGTAAACACCTCGGAAGTGAGGAATATCACTAGCATATTTTAAAATGTCAAGATTAGTAAGCGCACGTTTAGGTAACCTTTTTATTAGTTTTTTGATGGGTTTAAATATAAACCTGCTCCCTTTTTATGAGATTTGATATATAATCCTTTTCCAAGAGCTACTGCTTCCATCATTCTGTTATGTCTTTCAGATTCCTAAAGACTCTTTTGTGCCGCCTTAGAATCATTTACGGCTTTGGCTATACCCGCTGCACCTCCGGCAAGCGAACCTAATGCTGACAATCCCGCAAAAATAGGTATGAGTGGTAAAAATCCACCACACTTAGGGAGAGGAATAAAACGTGGTAAACGTATTCCTTTCTTGTTATTGAATAGCTTCTTTGCCGCTGCATAAGCATACTTTATTGCAGAGGTATGGTCTTTGGATTTTAGTGTTTTTAGTTGAGTGTGTATTTTCTTAATTCCTTTCTTAAATGATTGAATACTACTGCCTGCTCGAATTTTTGCTTTCATGGCATTTTTTACTATCCACGATGCAAGTTTTTCTCCTTTGCTCGCATCTTTTGAAGTCGATCTCCTTTTGGCCATGTTTAAAAGTTTTAAGTCTGCTTTACGTCGAGTTTCTGAATCTTTATTAATATAAGCAATATCGTGGTGCATGCAAGCTTTGTCTAATTGATTTATACCGCGTTCACCTTTTAGTATACGTTTTCGAAGTTTTGTACCGGGACCACAAAATTGGTACCCAGGTAAATGTAACTCGAACGGTAAACGATCTATTAAGTTATTTATTATACCACTGCCTTCTTTCATTGATATTAATAAAGTGTGATAAACCAGTGATCATACGATATTTATATAAAAATCTAAACCAATTCGCTTTTGTTTACCCAACTATTTTCCTTATCACTTAATCCTAACCATTTGACAAACAATTTGTTTCCTTTTTTTCTGATAACTTTTTCAATTAGGTATAGGTCTGGAAACTTAGTTTTTAATAGTTCACACCCGTAAAAAGACCCGAGAATGTTTTGATTTTGTTTATCTGCTATTTGGTATGTTATGGGATTGGTTTTATTAATTTTTACGATGCGAAATATTTCTGTAGACCAATTAGGGGTATAGCCTTTATAGAAATCTCCTTTGTATTTACTTATACGCACAAAGTCGTCTACTCTGAATTTAGATTTTTGACAAATTTTTATTTTTGTTTGTTGGGTTTTGATAATGTTAGATCGTACTAAAATTTCATTCGAATGATTTACACTGATCGGCTTGAATTTAGTAATGCGATGCACAGTGTTGTTATAATGATTTACAACGGAATCCAAATTATTTTGACACCATTGATACCGTCCGCATAAACTAAATTTTTTGTAAAGGTTTGATTTAATGGTTCTTATAACTCTTTCTACTATAGATGCTTTTTTGACAGAGTAGGTGGAATAATGGTTTATTTTGTAACTTTTCATTAACTGATTGAAAGAATCGTTATAAAACTCTTTACCTAGATCTGTTTGTACATTTTTAGGCTTTCGTTTTGATTTAGATAATATACTATGCATTGCATGGGCAACACATGTTTTAGATTTTGACTTCAAAGGCTTGATCCAAACATATTTAGAAAAAGTATCAATCACTACCAGAACATAATTATATCCTTTATTCAGCGATGAATATTTTTGAAAGTCCATAAGATCAGCTTGCCATAAATCATCTATTCCTTTAGTCAATGTATGCCGCCGAAAGAAATTTCTTCTCGCTGCTTTGTGCAACTCATCAACTATATCTTGCTTACTCATTTTTGGATGTTTTTGCTGCTAACATAAAATAAATTTCGTTTTTTGAATAATACACTGTACTTAAATTACTCGAAGTTATTTTTTCTAAATTATTAAGATAATTTTTTATATTGCTCTGAACTGTTTTTATTTCTTCTTTTAATTTTTGAACACAGTTATCAACATATTCTTTGTTCACAGCTTCACTGTCTTGTTCAGGAATTTGTAATCCTTTTAACCTTGATGATTTTAAATCAAATTCACCTGCGTCTGTTCGTAATAATGCATCGGTAAAGATATCAGTGAATTCAGGTTGACGTAAACGCTTATGAACATGATGACCAAATTTATCTATATTCATCGCCGTCTTATCGGCTTCTGAAGCTCAATGATACTGCTCAATTTTCCTGATGGTAGCTTTATATATTTCATTTCTTTTATAATACCAGCTTCATACAATTCTTCAATTATTGCATAAATTTCATTTCGTACCCCATTATTACCAGCTGCCCATGATGCACACAGTAGTTTTAATCTTTCCACTAACTCGTTTGGATCATTCCAGTAAACCAAATCGGTATCCTTTTTAACAGCTTTTAAAATATCAACACCTTTACCTTGTGACAGACTTTCCATACTACTTGTGTGACTTCTAGAGAACTTAAACAGTGGTTTAATTATATGCATATATTTAAACCCTTTGTTACTGTTTATGTGTTTAGATGGATCATAGTTCCGTTTATGCGCATTAGTATCCATAAGTAATAGTTTATAATTTTGTAGGTCTTCTTCTGTTATAGAATCTAAGTCTGGTGTTTTTTTATATAATAATTCTTTTAAGCCCGGAGTCTTTTTCAAGCTACGGTTTCCAATTTTTAGAATTCGATTATCATCATTAACACGGGTATTGCCAAGCAAAAGTTTTCCCTTCACATGTCTAACACCATAAGGTATATCTTTCATAGCTTCAGATGATAAAGACCAGGATAAAGAATCATTGGCAATACTTGGCGATGACTGAAGAGATTTGAAGGAGTTGTCATTAACTTCATTATTCTCTGGGGAAGACGTAGTAAGAGTTTTATTAGGTGTTTTACAAACATTATTATCAGAGGTTTCACCATCATCCATATTTTTAAAATAGGAATAATCTTCATTTGAAGTACTTGATGCTTCGCTTTCCCTGCGCTTAATTATTTTCACTAATTGTGGCTGCTCCATTTCATCGTCTATTTGACGTTGATCTCCAGTTTTACTACTCAACTCTTTAAGTGGGTTTACAATAGGTTTAAACAAAGTTTCTAGAGCCTGGTCACTGGTATTTTTTAAATCTTTTATCAGTTCTACCTTTCTTTTTACAGCAGTTGCAGATTTTACAATTTGTTCTTTCAGATTTCGCTCCATTATTCAAGATTCCACTCTGTTGGACTTCTCAAATTCAACTGATTCAAGGAAACGTATGCTGCAGCTTTATAAAAAATATATTTAATCTACTACTATGAATGTATCGAACTTCATTCTGTAACAGCCTTTGTTTCGATCACAATCCTTATCAATGACAACATAACTGTACGGCTTACTCCACACAGTTGAACACATTTCACGAAACTGAGACCAAGTGGACGTAGTTACGCAAACCAGAACCAACCCACACCTTGGTCGAAAATGAGTTACGTACACATTCGATATCCTCAATTTTTTTTTTATGTGCTCAAAAAATATCATAGACCTACACCAACTCCAAGTAATAAAAAAAACATGTCACCTTGGGTACCAACCCACAATGACTCCAATTAATAAAAACAAACAAGAACCATGCTGCTAAGTTCCAGATTTACTGCAGTTTCGATACGTAAAATGGAACCATAACGCATGGTTCTTTTAAATCTTTAGTATTTGTTTTACGCAAACGAGAACCATCCCGCTTGGTTCTTGTTATCACAAGAAAAATAGGCAAAGGGTACTCTTTTTATTTTTGGAAGGAACTATGTTGGTTGGTTCTAATTTGCATATCAAGTAACAACTATTAATTCTAGGAAACCAAGATGTTCTTGTTAGTTACTCATATTTTACCAACATAGTACTTGAACAAGAAGTGAGTTGTTAAACAATAACGATAACAACTCTCAAAGTAAACAAAAAAATGTCTGGCTAATTATTTTAAAATAAAAACTTAGCAGTGTTGTGTGTAGAAGAAACTAAATACAGAAGAATGTTAGATTTTTCGTAGTTTAAGTAGGTACATTTTTAGTTGAATTTACGCGTGGTTATTATTGTTTCGTTGGTTCTTCATAGCAATTTAGATTTCTCATTTATCGCAATAATGATACGATTGCATTATTTTAAATTTTATTAAAACAGCGTGTTTAAGAAATAAAATTGCTTCTTGTTTATTTCAGCTACTTATCCATTAATGTAGGAACTATTGTTAAAACAATAAAATTGAAATATTTATTTTCTTATTTTTAATCATTCTGCATTCATGTTCTCGCCTTCTACATCCATCTCAAAATCTATTTCACCAGAAAACCGATCGATGTCATCCATTACGTTTTCACTCCATAATAGTTATTGCTGTTTCTGCACTTAGCCTCTTGATTGCGTGTCACCAGTTATTTCTTACTCCAACCAACACAGGTCCTCCCAGTAGGTCAGCAGCCTTTTCAGACTCCTGCAGGCTTACGGGAACAATCCTGGTAGTTGGAAAATCCGTGCCTGTTGATCCATGCCATGTTCCTGCATTCTGCATGAATTATGAATTTTAATTTGAACTGACTATATCTTTGTAAAACTGTTACTTTTTAAATTTATATGGACACTGTCTAAAATAAATGTATTTTATTTTTATTTATTCCTTAAGCATGTGCTGTGCTCCATTCATCCTTTGCATGTATGCATGGGGGTGTTTGTCATATTTAAGTTAAGCAAGTGATTGTTCAGATGAAAATGGCTGGTTATAACATCTATAACCTTGCAGATTTTGCCCCTTGTTAGTCTGATGAGGTTGTGGACAAGCATATTTGATGCCACCCGAATTGCATTTTTTATTTGCCTGCATACCACACTGTTTATCCATGTTGTTAGATGAGTTTCTTTAGTTCTTTGGCGCAACCATGATTTTATTTGGGCCTGAGGTACGGGCAGTTGTGGTTCCGATCTGTGAACTAATGCCTTCGATCCTCTTTTAGCCAATTCGTCCCTTCTCCTTTGCTCCTTTCTTTTCTTTCCATCCTTTGATCCATTGCAGAGTTACTCTGTTCGTATTTGCAAATAAAATAATTCCAAAAAGAGTACATTAATTTCATGGTTAATAAACACGCAGTGTTGCTTCGCATGTTTTTTAAAATTTACTTCTACATAGTCACTGTCCGAATTACGTCGAAAGTCGAATACAAATCTTCTTCTGCTCCCTGGTCGGGGAGTATGCCTGCATTGTGTGGAGCTGCTCAGCACACATAAACCAGGCGGCAGCACTTCTCAATACTTGCCTGATAACTATGGGCTGCTTGAATCCGACTGGTAAGCATGCAGTATTCTCTATCTGGAAAAGCACCACCCAGATGTCCGTAGAGAAGTAGCTAGCTCCGTGGAAATAACCTAGGCAAAATATGGTTCCCACCACTCAATGATCTGGTATTACATAGTGCCACCAAGACTTAAGAGCGTCGGAGCTTCATGGCAAACACTTGCTGTATCACCAAGAATGCTCCCCAATGTAGGGTCACAAGATGAATGGAAAATCCGCACTGTTGCTCCCACCGTCAGTGAGTATCCAACCAGGCAAAGACCTCCCGTGGCCAATCTGGAACTTCTTGTACAGACTGCGAACACTAGTAAAGAAAAACCAATAAAGTGGAGCTACATGGACGCAATCAGCAAGTATGTTTGCGGTGCTTTCCCACAAACCCCGGGCCACCTTCTGCTATGACCCACGTGTCTGGTCAGCTGCAGATGCCAAGACCTGTTACGCACCACCGATAGTGCGGTTCGTGTGGCGGAATACTGGTCACCAAAAATTTGTCAGAATTGCCATCGATACAAGAAAAAGTTAAAAAACCTTTAAATTAAGCAAAATTTAACTACCTCAAAAGTGTATTGCATCTCATACTGGAAGATGCTCAAAGCTTTTACAAAAAATAAAAGGTAGTGAAAACGTAGTGGATGACATCGATGAAAGATACTCAGTTTTCACCAAAAAATTGGCAGTAGTGAAAACGTAGTAAATGACATCGATGAAAGATGATCAAAGCTTTCTAAAAAAATATCAGTAGTGAAAACATAGCGGATGACTTCGATGAAAGATGCTGATGGCTTTTACAAAATAATAATATGAAAACGTAGTGGATGACATCTATGGGTTTTCTAGAAAAGTACATTTTGAGGTAGACGGCAAGAACATGAATGCAGAATGATTAAAATAAATTCCATCAATTTTATTTTATTAAGAATATTTCCTTCACTAATGGATAGCTGAAAGAAACAAGAAGCAATTTTATTTCATAAACACGCTGTTTCAACAAATTTTTTCGATGAAAATAATGAAATTCTTTCATCAATGTGATAAACTAGACAACTAAATACAAATTGCAATCGGGCACCAACCCACAATTATGGTATTTTTGCAATAAGGAACCACGCGTAATTTCAACTTTAAATGTACTAAAACTAAAAAAAAATATACTTGTATAGATTCTATAAATTGGCCTTAATTCTCTTTACAACACTGTAAAGTTTTTATTTTAAAATAAATTGTGCAGTTGTTTTTGCATCCATTTAAGATAAAAACTTAAATATCTCAAAACTAACATGATGTGGGTTGGTTCTAGTTTGCGTAACCATGTCCAAGTCATGTCTGAGCTGGCATGTTCATCGTAAACATGTTTTAAATTAATATCGTCTTGTTTGAACAATATAATAAGGTTAGCATTGTCTCTTACTAATTGTTTCGGAATTTTAGTATATGTTTGATTAATATAAAAACAGTCAATGTTTTTATGACGACCCATTGCGAAATAATCTCGTATATTGTTCTGATTTTCACATGCAACATCGTCAAATATTATAATTGATTCAGGTAAAGCTTCATGTAGACTTAGGACTTCACTGTTCTGATTATATTTGTTATAAGATATGTCAGCAACCTTCTCTAATACTTTTTCTAAAAACAAGTATTTAGGTTGATACAGAGACTTAGAATACACATATAAGTTACGGAAACGTGGTCCATCTTGGTGTAACAACAAACTGATTACTAGATTGGTTTTTCCACAGTTTGAAGGACCGCAAACAATGCTGCGAATTGTGTTTGGTAGTAAGTTCCCATGTCGCTTAACGTTACTCGATGATACAGGACAAATACAGTCCAATTTTAATGATTCTTTCTGTTTTAGAAATTTCATAGCAGCGTCACAAACTCGTCCACTGTAGTGCGTAAATGTCAACAAACTGACTTCTATATTTTGGAGTCATTTCATTTATGTATGATCCACGAATGGTTAAACAATACGTATATGATGCGTTCAACTGAATCGTTAAACAGGTTCTAGATTCCAATTCACTTTTTTTTTGTTATAATTGTTCGTTCTAATTAACTTTCTTCGAATGAGCGGACGCAGGAAGCGAATGAGAAGAAAGTGAATTAGAACGAACAATTATAACCTACTAATAAGTTTTATTATGGTGAAAATGAAATTATACAAATTCCTGAGGGATCTTATGAGCTTCAAGATATATGTGATTATTTAAAAAGTAACATTAAAAACAGTGTGTTAAAATTGACCTGCAATAACAATACATTGAAAACGAATATATTTTGTTCCAAAGAGATCCATTTTAATAAAAAAGAATCATTGGGTAAAATATTAGGATTTGGAACGGAAACAATAAAAGCAAATATAAGTACTGAATCGCAATATCCTGTTAGCATTCTATCAACAACCATCGTGCGGATTGAATGCGATGTAGTTAGTGGTTCATTTGTTAATGGAAAAGCAAGCCATATAATTTATGAATTTGTACCTAACGTGCCACCTGGATACCGGATAATTGAAATACCTAAAAATTTGATTTATTTTCCTGTAAATCAAAATTCTATAAGTGCTATCAACATAAGGCTGTTGGACGCAGACAATAAAGAGATAAATTTACGAGGTGAAAAAGTGCAACTATATTTACATTTTAAGAAAAAATGATAAATTTTAATAAAAACCCCAGCACAAAGACTTTTCAAGACAGTCTTCAAAGATCATCTCACAAAGGCACATCGCTTCAACTTAAAAAGAAGCTTACCAAAGCCAACAAAGATTTCCTTAAGCTAATTGGGTTAATAAAATGAATATTTTAAATATATCTCAACAAACGTCATATGACAATACCATTGAAAGTTTTGAGTACCATTCTTACAAACCATACGTCTCAAGTTTTAACACGAATGATGAAATAAGAATTCCTATCAACCAGCAAGACTTGTATGTGTTGCCTTCACTTAGTAGCCTATACATCGAAGGAAAAGTAAATGTGTACGACAGCACTTCTAAAGCAGGAGTTTCAAATGTACATTTTGTTAATAATTCAATTCTGTTTTTATTTCAAGACGTGAGATATGAATTAAATGGAGTAGAAATTGATAAAATTAAGAACGCTGGTGTTACTACTACTATAAAATCTTATCTATCTTTAAATGAAAATGAATCAAAATATGCACGAGTTTGGGGCTGGTCGCCTGAAGGAACAAATAATGTCACTGGTGGAGCATTTTCCGTATCAATCCCGTTGAACAAAATATTGGGATTTGCAGAAGATTATGAAAAAATTATAATGAACTGCAAGCACGAGTTAGTGTTACTAAGAAGCAACTCAAATCTTAACACGGTTAAGTTAAATTCAGGAGAAGTTATTAGTGATGTTACAATAAGTAAGATAATTTGGAGAGTACCACACATTAAAGTATCCGATCGTGAAAGAATAAATTTATTAAAACATTTAGAGAAAGATCGAGCTATTCCATTAGCTTTTCGTAATTGGGATCTGTATGAATACCCGTTACTGCCCAAAACACGTAAGCATACTTGGTCTATCAAAACTTCTTCCCAAACAGAGAAACCACGATTTGTTGTGATTGCCTTACAAACCAATCGAAAACAAAATAGTAAATTGTCAATGGCTGAGTTTGATCATTGTCATGTACGTGATGTGAGAGTCTATTTAAATTCATCATATTATCCATATGAGGGATTAAATGTCAGTTTTTCAGATGACAAATTTACTTTATTATACGAACAATACACAAGATTTCAACAGTCGTATCACGGACGTCGTTCAGAACCGTTGTTGAGTTTAAAAGAATTCAGGGACATAGCTCCTATGTTTGTTATCGACTGTTCGCGACAACACGAGACCCTAAAGGGGTCGATCGACGTTAGAGTTGAAATTGAAGCAGACCAAGATATACCCGATCACACAGCAGCATATTGTTTGATTTTAAACGACTGTATATTCGAATACAAACCGCTGAGTAATATTGTCAAAAAGTTAACATGAATAACAATACGGTAATAGTGGATGTGCAAGGATTTAAAAATCTACACAATGAGTTCATAGTCAAAGAATTGGCTATAGCTACTTTGCAATATACTGATATTTTTTTAATAAAACCGCCACATTCATTCTCTAAACTTACTGAAGAAGAAAAAAGGCGTGTTCGGTGGTTAGAAAGGAATAGGGGATATTCCTGGAGCGATGGATATATTGACTACAAAGAATTTCTAAGAATAATGAAACCATACTTTAAAGATCGAATAATTATTGTTAAAGGAGCAGAAAAGGTGAAATGGCTAAAAGACTTATGTGGTCATCAAAATGTTATAGATATTAATGATGAAGGTATTCCCAATCTTAAGAAATTATCTGAACTTTACAGAAACGATGTTTTTATAACTCATTGTGTTAATCATAAGAATATTTGTGCATTGAGAAATGTTTTGTGTATAAAAAAATGGTGTTTAGCAAACAATTAATAAATATAATTAAAATATATATATACCTCCGTAGCCGAGAGGCGAGTATACCGGACTAGGTGTCGCTATCTCTGAGGTCCCGGGTTCGATTCCCGGTCGGGTCAATGTAGAAAAATAACTTTTCTATATTGTCTCGGGTCTGGGTGTTGTGGTACCGTCGTTGTTTCTGATTTCTGTAACACAAGTGCTTCAGCTACTTATCAGGATCAGAGCAATGTATGTGATGTTGTCCAATATTTATTATTTATTATATTATTACTGTTTTACTCACGATACCTCTATACAGATATAACTATTTTTAAACTTGATTTTAAAAGCAAAAAGAAAGGAATTTAAATGCATTTTTAGTTACTTATAAAGTTTATTCATTCCTTAAGTAAGATACAATTTTAACTAAATATAATTTTAATGTACATTATAAACACTATTATTAAACCTTACAAAATAATCATAACAAACCAAAATCACCACATAGCTTTTTAGAAATCTTTCTTACTAAAACCTCGGTAAGATCTGCAATTTCATCTACGAAATCCTGCACCACATACTGCGCGTTGACCACCACATTTTCTTTCTCTTTACATGAACTCGCCACCGCTGATTCTTTTTGAAGATCCAATATTTTGATTTGGACTAGTTTAATTCCACGGTTTTCCTTTCTTATAACAAAAGACTTAGAGACGTTCGTCTTTTTTTTATTGATTTCTCGTTTTTGTCTTCGTTTTTTCTCATAATTTGTCGGCTGATTCCTCATTAGTTCCTGGTATTGCTGGGTAAAATTTTCTAACGGATCCTGAGCATATTGGCTGAACATTATGTTGGCTGAATGTTCCATTTTCTGTAACAATCAAAAATATATATTAGTTTAGTACAAATACTATTTCGCAAAGATAATCAAAATAAAGTTTTATTTTTTCTATTTAAAAAAATTGCATTACTTACATAAATTCACGAATTGGCTCGCTGCTAATCTCAACGCTGCTGAATGAAGAATGATTATAATGACTTATGAATAAGCGATTTTAGTAAAAACGATTTTTTTAAAATTGTTGAATTGGCTTTTCACAGTCAACCGTAATCTATATATCAGCATTTTTACTTGTTACGACATGTTTGTTGCATATATGATGTATGTGCACAAGTAAAATAACACCATTGCAAAACCGTCAAATTAGCAAAACATATTAGGTGTCTGGTTTATTTTTACAGTAATTAGCTTTATACTTACAACAAGTTGCAACTTGATTAATCCGATGCTATAAAAATGTTGGGTCTCCTAAGACGTAAATAAAACACTAACTTTGTTTAGCAAATTTATTAAAAATACGTTACCTATCTTAAAACTAATCAATGTATAATAAACAATAAAATATAATACTAATACTATAATACACTGGTTTAGCTGCTTAACATAATGATAATTATCTTACATCCATCCATTTATTTCCAAAAAATTATACAGTAATATAATAATGTCCCCAAGACAAAGTGTTGACATTATCTTTTGCAATAAAGCGTTTATCATCTTTTCTAGACAAAGCCACTTTATTTTGCTCTGTAGTAAAGATTTGATTTTTTATTGTTTTAAAAAGTACATTTTTACCTCTTAATTCATTACCAATTGATAGGACATTGGTATAGTCAGAAAACTTTAATTTTTTTGTAACACTATTTTTTACACCTTTTGCTTTTTTGATTTCAGCATTGTTTGTTTTAATACTGTACAGTTTAGATCGCAGCCCAACAAACTCTAATAATATTTTACCTCCTAATTCATCTTTGAATAGCCCTGGAACTTTTTTGTTTTTAGGTATAATATCAAAACAATTTTCCAGATCGTAATTGCTTGTATCAAAATAAGACAAAAAGTTTTCTTTCAAGTCGGAATAAAAATCATTTGTCTCTATGGAGTACAAGAGACTATCAGTATCAGTGTAGCACAATGATATTTTATCATGGTAGTAATTTTTCATTACTGAGTAATGAAAATTGTACATATGATTTTTAGACAGCTCTAGTACTGTAAATCCAATGTATATGGGTTTGTCAAGAATAACTTTTTCACGTTTTAATTGTATAGCTACGAAATTTTCATCAAATATTGTTGCACTATGAAAATTTGGACGAGATATCAGCTGTTCAGCTGAGTAATATTTCTTGGTCTTATTTCTCTCATCTCGCCACGTACTTACTAGTTTAACATCTACTCGACGTTCAGTATCTTCTAAGGTTTTTCCAAAAATACTGTTATTGAGCAATTTAAAAAAGTCTTGTTCAAATGGTGAGTTAGTATTTTGTCTCAAATGGGTGTTTAAGTCGATATATTCCTTTAAATATGAGCTTTGTTTGAATGATATTCCTTTGTGAATTTTTTTAAGTCGTAATCCATGTTGTAAGCATGTCTTTAAATGAACGTAGTGGATAACATAGTTATATTTATTATATAAATTTGGTGTAAGTTTAACATTTTTAGCACCTGGAGGAGTAAAGTTTTCCGCACAAAATGGAAGATCGTTATGTAAGTCATGCAACCTCTCAGGGTATTCCAAATCAACTTCGAGGATATAACCGTAGTCATTGTCGTTGGGAATGTTTGTAATGTCGAGTTCATTACATTCCTGTTTATCGAGGAATTTAAAATCCGCGTAAGGCAGATAACTGCACATAGCGAAGCCATATAAATTACAGCACCAAGTCTCAGCTTTGACGCCATGTTGCTAAAAACAAAAGTGAAATTAGAGCTGCTTTCAGATTTAGAAATGATACGAATGATACAAAAGGGAATTCGCGGAGGTATTTGCTTATGCTCAAAAAGGTATGCTAAATCAAATAATCAATATCAGTCGGATTATGATAACTCCCAACCAAGCAAATATTTAATGTACGTGGACTGTAATAATTTATATGGCTTCGCTATGTGCAGTTATCTGCCTTACGCGGATTTTAAATTCCTCGATAAACAGGAATGTAATGAACTCGACATTACAAACATTCCCAACGACAATGACTACGGTTATATCCTCGAAGTTGATTTGGAATACCCTGAGAGGTTGCATGACTTACATAACGATCTTCCATTTTGTGCGGAAAACTTTACTCCTCCAGGTGCTAAAAATGTTAAACTTACACCAAATTTATATAATAAATATAACTATGTTATCCACTACGTTCATTTAAAGACATGCTTACAACATGGATTACGACTTAAAAAAATTCACAAAGGAATATCATTCAAACAAAGCTCATATTTAAAGGAATATATCGACTTAAACACCCATTTGAGACAAAATACTAACTCACCATTTGAACAAGACTTTTTTAAATTGCTCAATAACAGTATTTTTGGAAAAACCTTAGAAGATACTGAACGTCGAGTAGATGTTAAACTAGTAAGTACGTGGCGAGATGAGAGAAATAAGACCAAGAAATATTACTCAGCTGAACAGCTGATATCTCGTCCAAATTTTCATAGTGCAACAATATTTGATGAAAATTTCGTAGCTATACAATTAAAACGTGAAAAAGTTATTCTTGACAAACCCATATACATTGGATTTACAGTACTAGAGCTGTCTAAAAATCATATGTACAATTTTCATTACTCAGTAATGAAAAATTACTACCATGATAAAATATCATTGTGCTACACTGATACTGATAGTCTCTTGTACTCCATAGAGACAAATGATTTTTATTCCGACTTGAAAGAAAACTTTTTGTCTTATTTTGATACAAGCAATTACGATCTGGAAAATTGTTTTGATATTATACCTAAAAACAAAAAAGTTCCAGGGCTATTCAAAGATGAATTAGGAGGTAAAATATTATTAGAGTTTGTTGGGCTGCGATCTAAACTGTACAGTATTAAAACAAACAATGCTGAAATCAAAAAAGCAAAAGGTGTAAAAAATAGTGTTACAAAAAAATTAAAGTTTTCTGACTATACCAATGTCCTATCAATTGGTAATGAATTAAGAGGTAAAAATGTACTTTTTAAAACAATAAAAAATCAAATCTTTACTACAGAGCAAAATAAAGTGGCTTTGTCTAGAAAAGATGATAAACGCTTTATTGCAAAAGATAATGTCAACACTTTGTCTTGGGGACATTATTATATTACTGTATAATTTTTTGGAAATAAATGGATGGATGTAAGATAATTATCATTATGTTAAGCAGCTAAACCAGTGTATTATAGTATTAGTATTATATTTTATTGTTTATTATACATTGATTAGTTTTAAGATAGGTAACGTATTTTTAATAAATTTGCTAAACAAAGTTAGTGTTTTATTTACGTCTTAGGAGACCCAACATTTTTATAGCATCGGATTAATCAAGTTGCAACTTGTTGTAAGTATAAAGCTAATTACTGTAAAAATAAACCAGACACCTAATATGTTTTGCTAATTTGACGGTTTTGCAATGGTGTTATTTTACTTGTGCACATACATCATATATGCAACAAACATGTCGTAACAAGTAAAAATGCTGATATATAGATTACGGTTGACTGTGAAAAGCCAATTCAACAATTTTAAAAAAATCGTTTTTACTAAAATCGCTTATTCATAAGTCATTATAATCATTCTTCATTCAGCAGCGTTGAGATTAGCAGCGAGCCAATTCGTGAATTTATGTAAGTAATGCAATTTTTTTAAATAGAAAAAATAAAACTTTATTTTGATTATCTTTGCGAAATAGTATTTGTACTAAACTAATATATATTTTTGATTGTTACAGAAAATGGAACATTCAGCCAACATAATGTTCAGCCAATATGCTCAGGATCCGTTAGAAAATTTTACCCAGCAATACCAGGAACTAATGAGGAATCAGCCGACAAATTATGAGAAAAAACGAAGACAAAAACGAGAAATCAATAAAAAAAAGACGAACGTCTCTAAGTCTTTTGTTATAAGAAAGGAAAACCGTGGAATTAAACTAGTCCAAATCAAAATATTGGATCTTCAAAAAGAATCAGCGGTGGCGAGTTCATGTAAAGAGAAAGAAAATGTGGTGGTCAACGCGCAGTATGTGGTGCAGGATTTCGTAGATGAAATTGCAGATCTTACCGAGGTTTTAGTAAGAAAGATTTCTAAAAAGCTATGTGGTGATTTTGGTTTGTTATGATTATTTTGTAAGGTTTAATAATAGTGTTTATAATGTACATTAAAATTATATTTAGTTAAAATTGTATCTTACTTAAGGAATGAATAAACTTTATAAGTAACTAAAAATGCATTTAAATTCCTTTCTTTTTGCTTTTAAAATCAAGTTTAAAAATAGTTATATCTGTATAGAGGTATCGTGAGTAAAACAGTAATAATATAATAAATAATAAATATTGGACAACATCACATACATTGCTCTGATCCTGATAAGTAGCTGAAGCACTTGTGTTACAGAAATCAGAAACAACGACGGTACCACAACACCCAGACCCGAGACAATATAGAAAAGTTATTTTTCTACATTGACCCGACCGGGAATCGAACCCGGGACCTCAGAGATAGCGACACCTAGTCCGGTATACTCGCCTCTCGGCTACGGAGGTATATATATATTTTAATTATATTTATTAATTGTTTGCTAAACACCATTTTTTTATACACAAAACATTTCTCAATGCACAAATATTCTTATGATTAACACAATGAGTTATAAAAACATCGTTTCTGTAAAGTTCAGATAATTTCTTAAGATTGGGAATACCTTCATCATTAATATCTATAACATTTTGATGACCACATAAGTCTTTTAGCCATTTCACCTTTTCTGCTCCTTTAACAATAATTATTCGATCTTTAAAGTATGGTTTCATTATTCTTAGAAATTCTTTGTAGTCAATATATCCATCGCTCCAGGAATATCCCCTATTCCTTTCTAACCACCGAACACGCCTTTTTTCTTCTTCAGTAAGTTTAGAGAATGAATGTGGCGGTTTTATTAAAAAAATATCAGTATATTGCAAAGTAGCTATAGCCAATTCTTTGACTATGAACTCATTGTGTAGATTTTTAAATCCTTGCACATCCACTATTACCGTATTGTTATTCATGTTAACTTTTTGACAATATTACTCAGCGGTTTGTATTCGAATATACAGTCGTTTAAAATCAAACAATATGCTGCTGTGTGATCGGGTATATCTTGGTCTGCTTCAATTTCAACTCTAACGTCGATCGACCCCTTTAGGGTCTCGTGTTGTCGCGAACAGTCGATAACAAACATAGGAGCTATGTCCCTGAATTCTTTTAAACTCAACAACGGTTCTGAACGACGTCCGTGATACGACTGTTGAAATCTTGTGTATTGTTCGTATAATAAAGTAAATTTGTCATCTGAAAAACTGACATTTAATCCCTCATATGGATAATATGATGAATTTAAATAGACTCTCACATCACGTACATGACAATGATCAAACTCAGCCATTGACAATTTACTATTTTGTTTTCGATTGGTTTGTAAGGCAATCACAACAAATCGTGGTTTCTCTGTTTGGGAAGAAGTTTTGATAGACCAAGTATGCTTACGTGTTTTGGGCAGTAACGGGTATTCATACAGATCCCAATTACGAAAAGCTAATGGAATAGCTCGATCTTTCTCTAAATGTTTTAATAAATTTATTCTTTCACGATCGGATACTTTAATGTGTGGTACTCTCCAAATTATCTTACTTATTGTAACATCACTAATAACTTCTCCTGAATTTAACTTAACCGTGTTAAGATTTGAGTTGCTTCTTAGTAACACTAACTCGTGCTTGCAGTTCATTATAATTTTTTCATAATCTTCTGCAAATCCCAATATTTTGTTCAACGGGATTGATACGGAAAATGCTCCACCAGTGACATTATTTGTTCCTTCAGGCGACCAGCCCCAAACTCGTGCATATTTTGATTCATTTTCATTTAAAGATAGATAAGATTTTATAGTAGTAGTAACACCAGCGTTCTTAATTTTATCAATTTCTACTCCATTTAATTCATATCTCACGTCTTGAAATAAAAACAGAATTGAATTATTAACAAAATGTACATTTGAAACTCCTGCTTTAGAAGTGCTGTCGTACACATTTACTTTTCCTTCGATGTATAGGCTACTAAGTGAAGGCAACACATACAAGTCTTGCTGGTTGATAGGAATTCTTATTTCATCATTCGTGTTAAAACTTGAGACGTATGGTTTGTAAGAATGGTACTCAAAACTTTCAATGGTATTGTCATATGACGTTTGTTGAGATATATTTAAAATATTCATTTTATTAACCCAATTAGCTTAAGGAAATCTTTGTTGGCTTTGGTAAGCTTCTTTTTAAGTTGAAGCGATGTGCCTTTGTGAGATGATCTTTGAAGACTGTCTTGAAAAGTCTTTGTGCTGGGGTTTTTATTAAAATTTATCATTTTTTCTTAAAATGTAAATATAGTTGCACTTTTTCACCTCGTAAATTTATCTCTTTATTGTCTGCGTCCAACAGCCTTATGTTGATAGCACTTATAGAATTTTGATTTACAGGAAAATAAATCAAATTTTTAGGTATTTCAATTATCCGGTATCCAGGTGGCACGTTAGGTACAAATTCATAAATTATATGGCTTGCTTTTCCATTAACAAATGAACCACTAACTACATCGCATTCAATCCGCACGATGGTTGTTGATAGAATGCTAACAGGATATTGCGATTCAGTACTTATATTTGCTTTTATTGTTTCCGTTCCAAATCCTAATATTTTACCCAATGATTCTTTTTTATTAAAATGGATCTCTTTGGAACAAAATATATTCGTTTTCAATGTATTGTTATTGCAGGTCAATTTTAACACACTGTTTTTAATGTTACTTTTTAAATAATCACATATATCTTGAAGCTCATAAGATCCCTCAGGAATTTGTATAATTTCATTTTCACCATAATAAAACTTATTAGTAGGTTATAATTGTTCGTTCTAATTCACTTTCTTCTCATTCGCTTCCTGCGTCCGCTCATTCGAAGAAAGTTAATTAGAACGAACAATTATAACAAAAAAAAAGTGAATTGGAATCTAGAACCTGTTTAACGATTCAGTTGAACGCATCATATACGTATTGTTTAACCATTCGTGGATCATACATAAATGAAATGACTCCAAAATATAGAAGTCAGTTTGTTGACATTTACGCACTACAGTGGACGAGTTTGTGACGCTGCTATGAAATTTCTAAAACAGAAAGAATCATTAAAATTGGACTGTATTTGTCCTGTATCATCGAGTAACGTTAAGCGACATGGGAACTTACTACCAAACACAATTCGCAGCATTGTTTGCGGTCCTTCAAACTGTGGAAAAACCAATCTAGTAATCAGTTTGTTGTTACACCAAGATGGACCACGTTTCCGTAACTTATATGTGTATTCTAAGTCTCTGTATCAACCTAAATACTTGTTTTTAGAAAAAGTATTAGAGAAGGTTGCTGACATATCTTATAACAAATATAATCAGAACAGTGAAGTCCTAAGTCTACATGAAGCTTTACCTGAATCAATTATAATATTTGACGATGTTGCATGTGAAAATCAGAACAATATACGAGATTATTTCGCAATGGGTCGTCATAAAAACATTGACTGTTTTTATATTAATCAAACATATACTAAAATTCCGAAACAATTAGTAAGAGACAATGCTAACCTTATTATATTGTTCAAACAAGACGATATTAATTTAAAACATGTTTACGATGAACATGCCAGCTCAGACATGACTTGGACATGGTTACGCAAACTAGAACCAACCCACATCATGTTAGTTTTGAGATATTTAAGTTTTTATCTTAAATGGATGCAAAAACAACTGCACAATTTATTTTAAAATAAAAACTTTACAGTGTTGTAAAGAGAATTAAGGCCAATTTATAGAATCTATACAAGTATATTTTTTTTTAGTTTTAGTACATTTAAAGTTGAAATTACGCGTGGTTCCTTATTGCAAAAATACCATAATTGTGGGTTGGTGCCCGATTGCAATTTGTATTTAGTTGTCTAGTTTATCACATTGATGAAAGAATTTCATTATTTTCATCGAAAAAATTTGTTGAAACAGCGTGTTTATGAAATAAAATTGCTTCTTGTTTCTTTCAGCTATCCATTAGTGAAGGAAATATTCTTAATAAAATAAAATTGATGGAATTTATTTTAATCATTCTGCATTCATGTTCTTGCCGTCTACCTCAAAATGTACTTTTCTAGAAAACCCATAGATGTCATCCACTACGTTTTCATATTATTATTTTGTAAAAGCCATCAGCATCTTTCATCGAAGTCATCCGCTATGTTTTCACTACTGATATTTTTTTAGAAAGCTT